>JAJHZJ010000502.1:1097500-2404704 GCA_023548195.1 Bettongia penicillata ogilbyi | reverse complement strand
ATATGTCAATAACTATCTAAAACCAAGAGGCATGATTATGTGTAAACTGGAGATAAACTAGAAATTTTTCTCTAAGACTACTTCGATAACTAGTTCATACTCTCAAGGAGCTCACAGTCTAAAAAGCAAGTCTACTCAATGTCTGATATTGTCACATTCTTAACTTCTGTTTTGTTCCATTTGCTCTATCCATAGGCACACTGTTTCTCCCTTATATCAATGTCTGTCCTCATATTTCCCATAGGCTACCTTCCAGGGAGTTGCCATATAATCTCTCATTCTTTCCTGGAAATGTCAAACTCATGCCTAGGAGATTTGGAAAGAGATCCAAATTCATCTTCTCTGTCCTTTCTCTTGAGAGGACTTATGGCACAATAAAAAAGAGCAGTGCCTTCAGAAGCAGGGAACCTGAGGCTGTAGCTATTATTCACACAGCCCCCTATGGGAATCCGCTTTCTCATCTGTTAAATGTCTGTTTTACAAGGTTATATACATATATTCATACACACATACATACACATATAGACACATATAAACATTTATATAAAATATAAGGGAATATATATAGTACTAGATAAGATCATATGTGTATTTAGTCATATTGTATGAATTAAAAATACTGCGGTGAAATTCCTTTCAGGATTTAAAGTGATTAAAAATGACTGGATCCAGCACAATACTTCTTGGCCTCTGTGTACTAAGTCTGAATCCGGTAGTATATAGTCCACAGAGTATCAACATGTGGTTTCTTCCTCTTCTTTACAGGCAACAAATATTGTTTCTTATATGACATATATACCTGTTGTGCAGTGTTTGTTAAGCTCAGCTAATTTGGTTATATAGAAAAGAAACAAATCATCATGGACACAGGTGGTAAGGGGAAAAAACAAACAATTAAAAATATTTAATCCAGCCCCATTATGGGAAAACCTGGACATCCATCTGTGGTGTGATAACTGGGTATTCTCTAATTTTAAAAATAATATATGTTTCTAGTCTTTAATTTAGAGAATCCACAAGAAAAAGGACACCAGTGTCTCTGAGTCGAAATTATTATCATTATCCTAAGGGAGAAAAGTATTGCATCACTGAGAATGAGGATGCTGTAGGACTCTTTTAAAGCACATAAACCTCAGATTTTGCTACACCATGATGAAATGGAAAGGACACTAAAATTGGAGGAGTCAGGGGGCCTTACTTCAAGTCTATTAGATAAACTCTAAAATGTATTGTCAAGTTTTTAGATTTACTGCTCTCTGTGCCTTGACTGCCCTCCCTCCTCATTGTGATCTTGAAATCTTGAGCTTCTTTCAAGCTCTCAATTTGAGTGCCACCTTCTTCCTAAGTGTTCTTCCCCTCAGTTATCTGAGTCTTTCCTCAAGTTACCTTGTACTTAACTATTTAAATATTCTATTTCTTCTCCTCTTCCTTACATATCATGAGATGTTTTTCCCTCACATCTAACACAATGTCTTGCAAACATTAAGAGCTTAATAAATGTTTGTGGATTTTTTCAGTTCACAGAAGATCCAGAATCCATGCTCCATGCCACAAGAGACTCATCAAATCCTATGATTCCATTATTCTCAAGAAATGTTCTTGCCACTTCCTAACAGTGCCTGATGTCAAGTATCTAAAACTCTTGGGAACATTATTGTTCCCAGTCTTGGAAACAAACTCTGTTTCATGTATCTACACATAGAATCTAGCAGTAGTGTGAGAACCAAGTCACCTATGCTACAAATTCCAGAATCCTCCAAACTAGGTATACCAGCTGCATGTGAACAAGGCTTTTAATTACTCACCACATTTTGAAAACCAAGAAAGGAAGAACTTTACCTCTACAAAGTGACTATATGAAGATATAAGAGCACAAAGAAAAAAGGAACTTCATCCAACTCACCAGAAAGCTGTCTGGAGGCGTTAACGAGAAGATATTTATATTAGTATGACTGAGCTTTTCCTAGAATGCTAAATAACCTAATACTGAATTCTCATTAGAGTGATCATATTTTCTGATGAGCCAGTGAATGACAGATGTGGTGAGGAGATGATTCTAAGGAGAAGGTGAGCAGAGGAGACAAAAGATTAAAGAATTAACATCTCCTTTAGTACGCTTCAAAGGAAGCTTTGGTTGGGGCTCAGTTGCATCCAGAGACACAGTTAAAGCGAAGAACTGCTGATCTAAAATCTTCACTATATATATTCCACCCCATGTTTGCATTCTTCTTCCCTAATTTCGGGGCATTTCCTTCATGTGTCTTTAGAATTTTTTGGTTCTTATATTTCTCATTTTAAATAGTTGATGTGAAATGCTTTAAGGCAAGTACTGTCTTTGTGTTTATATTTACACCCCCAGACACAATGTACAAAGTCAAATATCTATCTATATAGTTGTGTGTATATGTGGGTATTCTTATAAATAGTGTATGTGTACGTATATGTATGTATATATATATACACATATAACATTTAATGATACTTTTATTCATCCATTTATGGACACCATAGCAACTACAATGAATTCCAATTCCTGTTTGTAATCACTATTATTGTTGATCACATTTAATCTCCATTATAGTTGTGCCACATCCCCTGGGATGGTGAAGTAACAACATGATATTTATAGCACCTAGGTTGACCATGAATATTACAGCACTGTTTTAAATTGTGAAATACAACATACTCTCCACATGGAAGACAGAATCAAAACATTTATTCACATACCAGAAAGCCAAATCAATCATAATCTGTACACAATAACAATGCAGAGGACAAAACCATCCCCAAGCCTTCCCTTTCTAGGCTTCCCACAAACCAGCTCCATCCAACAAATCACAAGCAGGCTCCCTTAAACAAAATCCCAAACAAGTTCTTTCATTCATGCTAGCCAGCTGCCTGCTTCCCTGCATCCTTCCTAGCTCTGACTGCTCTCATGATCAATTTTTTTTCAACCTTTCTCTAGCTCTACCTCTTCCTGTTCCACCCATTCAGCAAATTCTTCCCACCACAGGCTCCATGTGACTCAGACTTCTGTATCACCCAGGTCTATTAATGAAAGGGAAAGGTCTTCCCATTTAAATTATCATTAGAGATGGGTTGGGACCCAAAGGGTACAGTTGTCTATGGTGGGAGGAGGGAAGTGTTGTAACCCCCAGGGAACTACCCTGTTGGTTTTTTCTCCCAGTCACTCCTCAGGACTTAGAAGCAGAGACTGGAACAGTGTTAGAACTTGGACTCTTGTCCAATGTGTGCACCTGAAAGTAGGAGCTTGCAACAGCAGAGTGGGGAGAGGATTTTACTTGGACACTCTATTAGGATGGAGGGAATTAGAACCTACTTTGATCTAGGGGGGAGGGTGTGGTGTTTTCTGCTTCACCTGGGGATGTGCTGTATTAAGGGAAGACCCTGGATTGGGATCCCCTGATTGTACAATGAAGTAGTTTGGAACATTCTATGTTCTATTATATACTTTTATGTCCATTTAAAGCCACATGGCCACCCACATAATAACTTATTATGCTTCCATGTTATATGGTGAATGTTTTAGTTTCTTGAACAAGGTTTAATATTCAATAAACAGAGTGTTTATTATACTGTGTGATTGGATTCAATCCAATCACATATACATATGCATATACACACATATATAATGTGTGTGTACATGTATGGATATGTAAATATGTAAGTATGTATGTGTCTATGTAAGTACATAGTGCAGCAGCAGCCCTCGAGTGTGCTGTGTTGACTGGCATTACAATATGCTAAGTAATCACTATGTAAAACCAAGAGGTTTAATTATATATAAAATAAGAATAAACTAGGGACTTTTACAATAAAATCAGGAGCTATTCATTATTTACCACTACATTTTAATATAGAAATACTAGTATGAACAATATCAAAAGAAAAAGAAAATTAAGAATTAGTAAAAGGCACAGGAAACAAAATTATTACATGTGTATAAAATAATGGTTTATTTAAAGAATCACAGTGCCAACTAAAAATTTAATCATAATAATAAATTCAGCAAAGTACCTGAATATAAAACAAATGGTCAACATTTCTGCATATTATCAAAAATCTCAGCAAAAATCAATAGAAAGAAAAATTCCATTTAAAATAATGACAGAATTTCTAAAATAATTGGAAGTATCCATCCTTCCTCATCTATGCTTAGGAATTATATGAATACAACTAAGAAACACTTGACAGAAATCAGTAGGGGTCCAAATAATTTGAGAACTATTCATTGCTCATGAGTTAAATAATACCATATAACAAAAATTATATTATCTTTTTACTTTTTTCTCATTGTCATATCAATGTCTATGCTTCAGAAATATAAATTTCAGACCAATGTCCAGGAGATGAATTACTCTAATTTGGAGACTATATAAACCAAAAAAGATATGAAGAAATTGTGAATGAATTAGGGTTCTAATTCTGTCAATGGTGAAAAGATGATGAATTTGAGAAATATTGTAAATATAAAATTGATAGGACTAAATGGATTTGGAGCAGGAAGTAAGGGAGAATTAAGAGGTGAGGATGGCTGCAGGGTTCAAATCTATGTAATTGAGAGAAGGGTGGTACTTCCAAACACTATTAGAAATAGGAAAGATAGAAAGAAATGGTAGATTTTGGAGGGAGGGTAATGAATTCTGTTTAGTAGATGTTAAGTTTCATACACCTCTGGACCATCCATGTAGAGTGTAACAGATACTTAGTGGTTTAGACTTGAAGCTCAGAAAAGAGATGAAAACTAGATATTAATCAAGAAGCATTTGTTATGTGCCAGTCACTTTGCTAAGCTCTTGGGATACAATGGTGTGCAAAAGTAAAAAAGAGTCTCTACCAGTAAAAAACTTACATCCTAACAGGGGCTGGCAAGATATAAATATATAAGTAGATGAAAGGTTATCTTAGAAAGAAAGGCTCTAGAAGCTGGGGGTACCAAACAAACAAAAAAAAAAACTCTAACTACAGAAGTTGGCATTTGAGTTAATATGTAGATGTATAGATTTGGGAGTCATCTGTGAAGAGAAGACAGTTAAGCCCACTGCCTATGGTATCCCCCCCAGAAAAGGACAGAGTACAAAATACCCAGCAAAGAGCCCTGAGGTATAACTACACAATAGGGAAGAGGACATGAATGATGATTCAGTAAAGGAGAGTGAAAAGACTAGTCAAATAGGTAAAAAGAGAACTAGCATAAAGAAATGTCACAAAAACACAAGAAGGAGACAATAGTCAGGAGGAACAAGTGATCAAGATGCAAATGCTGCAGAGAAGTCAAGAAAGATGAGGACTGAGGAAAAACCACTGGGGTTTGGTAATAAAATATTATTAGTAATGGTAATGGATACTATTTTTATGAAGTGAAGGGTTCTGGAGACAGATTTCGAGTGACTCACAAGGGAATAGAATATGAATTAACAAGAATAGATAGTTTGTGCAAGGAATTTGACAGAGTAAAAGAGGATCAACACTGAACAACTTCCTGAGAAAACTGTAAAGTCAAATGAAGGCATTTAAAGGATAGAATGGATCTGAGCATATTTGTAACTAGTAGGTAATAAGCAAGTAAGTAGACTAAAGACTAGAAAGAGAGAGGGAATGATCAAAGGTGTAAGATCTCAATGGAAAGAAATAAAGGGCATAAATAGAATGGTTAATTTTGGCAAGAATCAAATATGAAGAAAAAAGGTGGAGGTAATTTTGATAGTGTTTTAATGGTAGAATTGAGGGAAAGAGTAAATTTATGATAGGATCACTTTCTTGATAAAATTTGATTTGGAAAATCATCTATTGAAAGGAAGAAATGCATTTAGGGAAAATGGAGGAATTTGTAAGATTTCACAAACATACAAGAGTTAAAGGATCTATGCAACAGTAATAGACTATTGAACAGTAGTCTATTCTGAAATGTTGGTTAGGAAGATAGCCGAGGAAAGGCAATAACTCACCTAAGCTCTCCCAAATTCCCCTCCAACAAATTCTAAATAAAACCCTCAAAACAAATTGTTAAATGGAAAAACCCACAAAAGCATCAGGTGAAACAATTTTCCAGTCTAAGAGAACCTAGGAGGTCAGCAGGAAAGGTACATCAAACAGGGGTGAGAGGGAAGCAAAATTCAGCCCAGTCAACACCCAGCAAAAAACAGAAGCAGGCCATGTGTCAGCAAACCAGCAGCAGTATAGCAATGGTGGGGGGGGGGGGGGGGGGGGGGGCGGGGAGGAGAGGTGATGAGGAGTGAAGGGTGGCAGGAAACAGATTTGTCAACAGTAGCTTCCAGAGTCCTCAGCACAGAGATGGTAAGGGAGTTGCACATTGCGCAACTAGTCAAAAGAATATTAGAGGGATCCCTTTCCTTGTCCTGGGGGCAGGACTCTGTTGCAATGCCAATACATGAATCTGGTTAGCAGTCCTGTGTTACACTTCCAGGATGAGAAAAATTAGCATACAGGACTTGTGGCCCCATGGCTACTTGGGCCCTGATCACAGTTCCAGGGAGGAAAGAGCATAAATGGTAACTCAAAGACAACAGATGAAAACTTACAGACCCCCAGAATTACATCTTAAAACAGTTGGACAGAAAAATCTGAAGCATGGGAATATGCTCCCTCCAGAGCCCAATTTTACCATAAAGAAATATTTTAAAAAGAGAATCAAAACATCATCTTTCAAGAAATTGTCAAAACTGTTCTGATACCCTAGATTCAGAGGATAAAATAAAAATTGAAAGAATCCATCAATCACCTCTCAAAAGGATCCCAAATTGAAAACCCCCAGGAATATTATAGCTAAATATCAGACCTCCCTGATCTGGAAGAAAATATTGCAAGTAGCCAAAAGAAATGATTCAAATATCATGCAGCCAAAGTCAAGATAACACAATATTTAAAAATGATATTCAAGAATACAAAGGAGCTAGGATTACAACAAAGAATCACCTAACCGGAAAAATCAAAACTAATCCTTCAAAGGAAAAAGGAATATTCAATGAAATGGAGGACTTTCAAGCCTTCTTGATGAAAAGACGAGAGCTGAATGGAAAATTTGACCTTCAAATACCTTCAAAGACTCAAGAAAAGCATTAAAAAATTAAACCTTAAAGAGAAATCTTAAGGGAATCCATAAGGTTAAAGAGTTTATACTCTAGGGCAGCTAGGTGGTGACAAACAAAAACAAAAAGGAGCCGCTACTCTCAAAGATCTCAGCCTAGAACAAAAGTCCGCTTTTAATATCCAATACTGACTCCATTTGCTCTATCCTGAAGCAGAGCATTGGTCCATTGGCTCTCCCATTTATCAACATATATCCTCTTATTTCCTAAGGATTATCTCCCATAAGGTTGCCATACAGAGTCCATAACTCTTTCCTGAAAATATCGAAACTCATGTATCTAAGGGATTTGGAAAGAAGACCAAATTCATCCTGTTATTTTCTCACTAGAGGAGTTTATGGTACAATAGAAAAAGCAGTGGCCTCAGAAGAAAGAGACCTAGGGCTATGGCTCAATTCTTCCATCAGTTATCTGCAGACAGTTACATTCTACACAGTGGTTTCTATCTCTTTGTTGAACACAGTGAAGTTCTGTTTCCTGAAAGGAATATATCACTATTCTGCAATGTTCTTTTGAATGCTTTTTTCATCTTTTCATGAGTTCTGTGGTTATTGTAATGAATTTTAATCCCTGTTCTCAATCCCAGACTAAGAGTAATAAAATCTCAATATTTGTGACCAGAATGTAATAAAAAATATATTTAAATAAAGGACCATTGAAGGAGGGATTAAAAATCAAATGGAAACTGAATAACTTAATTGCCAAGAATTAGAAGGGTCAAAAAAATCACATAAATTATAATTTTACTAAGATAATGATAACCATAAGACAACATACCAATATTTGGGAGATACAACCAAAGTATTCCTGAGGGGAAATTTATTATCTCTATAAACAATTTTGTCAGCAAAAGAGAAGAAGAGCAAATTAATCAACTGTGTATGCAATTTTTAAAAATGAGAAAACTAAGAAATTTTAGAACTCCGATAAATCATAGAAACTTGAAAAATCAAGAAGCAGAGTAATAAAACTAAAATTAAAATTGGATTCATAACTAAAATAGACCCTTTTACAAAGGAAAAAACAATAACATATATAAATCATTTGGTCTAGGACCTATTGTAAATAGGGTTGCTTTCCCAGAAGGGAAAGAATGTAAGTAATACTGCACCAACAGGAACATGATAGTTTTTCACAAAAGGTGGCTCAAGCTAAGTCTTGAAAGAGAGGATTCAAAGTTGTGGGATTCCTGACATTAGGGAAAAATCAATGAAATTGAAAGGTAGAGTATCAGGTGTAAGAAACTCTTGGGAGACTAGTATGGCTGTACCAAAGAATGAGTGGAAGGAAGAAACATATAAGAAAAATGGAAATGTTGTAAAGGGCCATGCTACATAGGTATTTAATGCCAAACAGAAGAGTAAAAAAAAAATAGGATAGCAACAAAACTGTCTAAATATACAGGAAAGCATAGAAGTGGAAAAGGGAAACAGAGGCTATATTTGTTACTTTGTTGATAGTCCATACAAAATTTGAGTTTACATATTTATTTTTCCTTTTTCTCTAAGTACAAAAAAAGTAACATTTTAAGCTTTATTGGGGTTTTATCCCAAGTCTGTTTCTTTGTTCATATTTTAGACTTATTCTATGAAATTTATCATTTAATATAAAACAAAAAATTCAAACAAAAAATTTAAGGAAGAAATAAAATCATCACTTTTGTAGATATGTCATTTGCATAGTGCAACTACAAGCAAAGAAGGATCTTTTACTGTTTTTCTGGATTGAAATTTAGCCAATCAGACATGTGCAAGTGGGCTCTAACCAATCAGATATATACAAGTGGGCTCCAGCAATCAGATGCTGAGTCAAATTGTATACAAAGAGAGCCAGTGTTGAGAAAGCAGACATGAAGACAGCCAGCATTGAAGAGGAGAGTCAGCGTTGAGAACAAGAGAGCTGAGAGGAGACCGCTGACAGTAGAGAGGAGACCTCTGAAGACAGAGACTTGCTGAAGGAGCCTCCAAACTTTGAAAGCGAATAGAGCTGTAGGGCAGAAACCCACCCATGAGAAGGAGCCTTAGCCCCTTTTGAGAGCTGTTAAAGTGAACTGAGCTGTTATAACAGAACTTCTGGACTTTGGAGGTGAATTGAGATAAGTGTGTGTTAGTATCGTCATTGCCATGTTGAGCTTTGTTTTCCCAGAGCCAGAAGCTGCAGAATGGAGCAGTTCCCCTTCTGTGAATACTTTCAAGGGTCTAATCTCATACTATAATGAAATTTCTATTTATTTAGCAATAAACTGAACATTGTTCAATAAAGTAAAACATAACATTCATAGCAACATCCTTAATCAATACTAAGTGTTTAAGTTAAGTCGTCTTTCAAAATACCACACTATCCACCCCCTAGGTCACAGTAATTAACACCTACTGTTCAAGTAAAGTCCTCTTTCATCTGAACTTGAGGTTGACTTCCAAGTTCTATGACTCTTCCTCTGTGGGCTCACCCCTCTTCACTCTTGCCTGGATTCACACATACATAGGCAGCTTCCCCTCCCTACCCCTCTCCATGTCTCAACTCACTGGGACCACTCCATTCCTCAGATTCTGCCTCAGGGAAAGCAATAATTTACAAATAACATAGATCTAAACACTTAGAGAAATATTAATTGCTCATAGGTAGATCAAATCAATATAATAAAACTGAAAATACTAAATTAATTCACTTCTTCAGTGGCATACCAAATTGCCAGTGTATTGCATTATAGAACAAGAAAAATAACAAATTTCATCTGGAGGAACAAAACATCATGAATATCAGGGAATTAATGTGGGAAAAAAAGAAGGAAAGACAGGGGACTAGCACTATCAGATATCAAAGTATTTTACAAAGGTATTGGTAAAGTATACTATACAAAGGTACAACATCTCACATGTGTACCAAGGTTTAGACATGAAGGATGATATCATAAGCAAATTATATGGAATATGGAAGAAATTACCTGAGCTTTCCTATCTATGGAGCAAATGAGATGGTAAGGTTCACAGGAGAAAAAATGGACAATTCTGCTTGCATAAAAGTACAATATCACCCTTAAGCAAAACCAATTCTGCAAGAATTAGAAGAGAAACAGGACTTGAGGAGGGGAGAATCTTTGCAACAAATTTTTTCTGATTAAAGTCTCACTTTTAAGATAAATAAGCAACTGACTTATCTTTATAAAAATAAGAACAATTCCCCATTTGATTAAATAGTTGAAAGACAAGAAAAGAAATATTTCAAAAGAAATCCAAGCTATCCATGGCCATATGAAAAATTTCTCTAGAACACTAATAATTGGAGAAATGCAGATTAAAATAACTCTGAGGAATGAACTCATATCGGCAAAGGTAACAAAAAGGGAAAATGGCAAATATAGGAAGATGTATGGGAAAAAAATTACTTCACTGTTGGTGAAACTGTAAACTTATCACTATTTTCAATTATTTACTATCGTAAAAGGATGCCATAAATATTTTTTACATACAGGTCCCTTTTTTCTTTGATCTTTTTGGTATACAGACCTAGTAAGTGGTCTTCCTGAGTCAAAGGGTATTCATGATTTTATAGTCTTTTGAACATAGTTCCAAATTGTTGCCTAGAATTGTTGGACCAGTTCAAAATTCCATCAGCTGTGCGTTGGTGTCCTATTTTTCCAGAATATTACTAGCATTTGTCATTTTCATTTTCTATCATGTTGGTCAATAGCATAAGTGTGAAGTGGTTCTTCAGAGTTGTTTTAATTTTTACTAGCTAATCAATAGTGGTTTAAAGCATTTTCATGTGACTATTGATCATTTTTATTTCTTCTTCTGAAAATTGCCTGTTCATGTCATTTCACCATTTATCAACTGGAAAACAACTCTTATTTTTATAAATTTGGCTCAGTTCCCTATATTTTAGAGAAACGAGGCCTTTATCTGAGAGACGTATGTAAAATTTTCCCCTATTGTCCTGTTTTTCTTCTAATTTTGGCTGCATTCATTTTATTTGTATGATTATTTTTATTTAATGTAATAAAAGTTATGCATTTTGACTCCCATGATCCTTTCTCTCTCTTTTTTGCTCATGAATCCTTCTCCTATTTAATGATCTCAAAGGTAAATTTTTCAGATCATTCACTTTCTGCCCTAATAGATTACAACCAAATTAGATTTTATTGTTAAGTATTTAAGAAGTGTGTGTGTGTGTGTGTGCATTCGTCCTTTGTTGCCAAAGAAGACCATGCCATCAGAGAAAGAATGACATGACTTGCACTTGACTTTGTTTTGAGTGAGGGAGGGCTGAGCAAGTCACCAGCCTCACTTCTCCTCCAGAATCATCTGAATCTAGTGACCAGATATTCATCAGGATGACTAGAGATGATCCAGGATGAGACAATTGGGGTTAGGTGACTTGCCCAAGGTCTCACAGCTAGTGAGTACTTGTCTGAGCTGAGATTTGAACTCAGATCCTCCTGACTCCTGCACTGGTGCTTTATCCACTGCACCATCTATCTGCCTCACAATTTAAGAAGTACCCTGAAAGGAAAGGTTGCCTGTGTATCTCCAAATGTGATGAAAATGTGTTTGGAGATTGGTGAGGAGGAGTCAAGATGGTGGAGGAGAAAGATTCACATATGCTAGTTCCTAACCCACAGCCCATAAAATATCTGTAAAGAAGAACTCCCAACAAATTCTGGAGCAGCAGAAGCCACAGAACAACAGAGTGGAGGAGATTTCTGTTCCAGAGAGCCCTGAAAAACCGACACCAAACGTCCGTTGCACACTGGACCCAGATCAGAGCCCAGCCCTACCTTGGCCCTGCAGAATCGAGAGGAGCAGATCTGAGAAGGCTTCAGGAGCAGAATCTCCAGGGGCCAAGCAGGTCCTTCCACCCACAGGTGCCAACGGTCAGTGAGAGAATCTTTTTGGCTGACTGAGAGGGGAGTGGGGTGTCTCCATAACTCAGGCCCCCTTGGGAGGCAGCAGCAGGCAGGAGCTCCCAAAGCAGACAGGAGCTCGGATCCATTGTTGAAGATCTCCACCTAAACCCCCTGAGGGAACTGAGCCCCAGGTGGTGGCCCTGCCCCGACTTGAGCAGCTGAACTTAATCTCACACTGAAAAGCATCCCCGCCCTGCAAAAGCCCTGAGGCAGGAAAGCAGCATTTCAATCTCAGAAGCCAAGCACTAGCTGGGAGGATCTGGAGGTGAGCTGGGTGTGGAGAGGAATCTCAGAAGTCAAGTAACTGTCTGGGAAAACACCCAGGAAAGGGGAAAAAATAAGACCAGAGAAGGTTACTTTCTTGGTGAACAAGATCTCCCATCCTTTCTGATGAGGAAGAACAATGCTTACCATCAGGGAAATCCACAAAAGTCAAGACTTCTGTATCCCAAACATCCAAAATAAATATTCAATGGGCTCAGGCCTTGGAAGAGCTCAAAAAGGATTTTGAAAATCAAGTTAGACAGGTGGAGGAAAAACTGGGAAGAGAAATGAGAGAGATGCAAGAAAAACATGAAAAGTGGGTCAACACCTTGCTAAAGGAGACCCAAAAAAATGCTGAAGAAAATAACAGCTTTAAAAATAGGCGAACTCAACTGGCAAAAGAGGTTCAAAAAGCCAATAAGGAGAAGAATGCTTTAAAAAGCAGAATTTGCCAAATGGAAAAGGAGGTTCAAAAGCTCACTGAAGAAAATAGCTCTTTCAAAATTAGAATGGAACAGATGGAGGCTAATGACTTTATGAGAAACCAAGAAATCACAAAACAAAACCAAAAGAATGAAAAAATGGAAGAGAATGTGAAATATCTCACTGGAAAAACAACTGACCTAGAAAATAGATTCAGGAAAGACAATTTAAAAATTATGGGACTACCTGAAAGCCATGATCAAAAAAAAAAAAAAAACCTAGACATCATCTTTCATGAAATTATCAAGGAAAACTGCCCTTGTATTCTAGAATCAGAGGGAAAAATAAGCATACAAGGAATCCACTGATCACGTCCTGAAAGAGATCCAAAAAGAGAAACTCCTAGGAACATTGTGGCCAAATTCCAGAATTCCCAGGTCAAGGAGAATATTGCAAGCAGCTAGAAAGAAACAATCTGAGTATTGTGGAAATACAATCAGGATATCACAAGATCTAACAGCTTCTACATTAAGGGATTGAAGGGCATGGAAAAGGATATTCCAGGACTAAAACCAAGAATCACCTACCCAGCAAAACTGAGTATAATACTTCAGGGGAAAAAATGGTCTTTTGATGAAATAGAGGACTTTCAAGCATTCTTGATGAAAAGACCTGAGCTGAAAAGAAAATTTGACTTTTAAACACAAGAATGAAAAGAAGCATGGAAAAGTAAACAGCAAAGAGAAGTCATAAGGGACTTATACATTCCTACATGGAAAGACAATATTTGTAACTCTTAAAACTTTTCAGTATCTGGATTACACACACACACACACGCGCGCGCGCGCGCGTGCACACACAGAGACAGAGAGCACAGAGTGGACTGAATAGGATGGGATCATGTCTTTAAAAAATGAAGTTAAGCAGTGACAGAGAAATGTATTGGGAGGAGAGAGGGAGAAATGGAATGGGGCAAATTATCTCTCATAGAAGAGGCAGTCAGGAGACTTTTTAGTGGAGGGAGAAAGAGGGGAGCTGAGAGAAAAACATGAAGTTTATTCTCATCACATTCGAATAAAGGAAGGAATAAAATGCACACTCATTTTGGTATGAAAATCTATCTTACAATACAGGAAAGTGGGGGAGAAGGAGATAAGCAGGGTGGGGGGATGATGGAAGGGAGGGCAATGGAGGGAGCAATTTGAAGTCAACACTCTTGGGGAGGGATAGGATCAAAAGAGAGAATAGAAACAATGGGGGGCAGGATAGGATGGAGGGAAGTATAGTTAGTCTTACACAACACAACTATTATGGAAGTCATTTGCAAAACTACACAGATATGGCCTATATTGAATTGCCTGCCTTCCCAAAGGAAATGGGTGGGGAGGGAGGGATGGGGAGAAGTTGGAACTCAAAGTTTTAGGAACAACTGTTGAGTATTGTTCTTGCTACTAGGAAATAAGAAATGCAGGTAATGGGGAATAGAAAGTTATCTGGATCTACAGGACAAAAGAGAAGATGGGGACAAGGGAAGGGAGGGATGACAGAAGAGAGGGCAGATTGGTGAAATTAGAATGCTTGGTGTATTGGGTGGGGGAGGGGACAAATGGGGAGAAAATTTGGAACCTAAAATTTTGTGCAAATGAATGTAAAAAGTTAAATAAATTTATTAAAATTAAATTAAATTTAAAATGTGATTGGAATACTGTAACAAATTCTGAAAGATTCTATGGGGATTGCAGTGTTGCAACCCCCTATTATTAAGGTACATACAAACAGAGGAAACACTCTCTCTCTCTTTCTCAATGTGACAGATTTATTGTTTGGATTTCTTTAAATTTTATTAATTTATTTTTCTGTTTTCTGCAATTATTTCCATAAATCTTGGATTTTCTCCCCATCCCTCCCACCTCCCTACCCAAGATGGCATGCAGTCTTATGTGGTTTCTGTGCATACCTTCTTATTAAGCACATTTTAATATTAATCATGTTGCATAGAGGAATTAAAATGGATGCGGGAAATCATTAGGAAAAAAATAAGAAGAATATAACATAACACAAGAGAAAATATTCTCCTTTATTCTGCATTCCAGTTCTGTAGTTATTTCTCTGGAAGGGAATAAAGTGATTTCACTGATTTTAGAGCATTACAACTGAAGCTAGTTTGAAAGTTTTATCAGTAAAGTCCAAAAGTAAAGAAAGTAGGAAAAAAACATTTGCAATTTTAAGCCTTAAGGACTAATAACTAAGCAAAACTCATCTCTCCACCTTCGGAAAAAAGAAGCTTATTTAAATCAAGAAGTAAATCATTTGAAAATAGCTTAAATATAATCTTAGTACAATGTTTACTTTATTAATGTCTTTTTTTCTGTGAATGATTTCACAGAACTTGACAGAACTTAATTGTTTAGGGAAATCAAAAGCAAAATCTAAAAGGAATTTTAAGCAAAAAACCTGAAAACTAAAAGTTTTGCAACTAATTGGCATTGTATAAGGGAAAATATGCCAACTGGCAAAGAGGAGATTCAATGAAGGGAAGAAAACTGGCTCTGTAAATAGAGTAACATGGGATTATAAGCTAGACATGGGAGACTGAGAAAGTACTGAAAGTAAGTGAAGTGTTACATGAAAGTGTGAAAAGAGAGGTAGTTTTGGAGGTTCTCGGGGATTTAATCACATTCCACAGAGGAAAGAATGAAAAAGTCTGAAGCAACTAAGGTGAAGAAAATGAAAAAAAAAAACAGCCTTATAGGTAATTGGAGACCATTTGTTCACAATGTGGATGTGAACCTCAACTAAAAGGTGATCTTACCTAAACAGGAAGAATATAGACCTAGTGATTTTTTTGAATGCCAAAATTGATAGAATAGACAATGGAATAATTTTTCTATTTAAAGTAATTCAGAAATACCTTCAACTATATAGTTCTTACTTGACCAAAACAAGTGATGTGTCTGTTTAAAATCCATAACATTGAATTTTATGCTGGTAATATGCCTATTATTTTTGGCATTGTGATTTTGGGGAAACTATGATAAAAGAAATGCTATTAATGTGGAAAATATCTAGAAGGTAATGCAATGATGTCATTAGGAGATTAATTCCACTTTTTATCTGAATTCTGTGAAATTATGATTTTAAAATATAGCTATTAGAGATTTGTCATTATGATTAAAAAACTATAAAGTATTTGGGTATATCTTGCTTTAAAATGAATAATAATCATAATTATTTGGTATTGTGGAAAAGTGTTAAAGACCTTATAAATTCTTATTATCCATAAAGTTCTTTGAAAATTTGCCAGTTCTCTAATCTTCTATATCTTCAACCTTGGCAATATCATTAAATTTTATCAGTTTTATAAAAGGAGCTTCAACAATGTACAACTAAGAAGAGACTTGTAAATTCTAAAATAGTGTTTAGCAAGAAAATAAGTTCCTTTCTCTATCACAAACATTTGCTAGTCAAAATAAGTTCCTTTCTCTATCACAAACATTCCTATCTGTTGGAAGGAGAGGGGAGGACTTATATAGTGTAGAAGTGATTTCTATGGTGATTTGTCTGACAACTGATAATAAAAATTATAAAATTGTGCCTGGAATAATATGTATTAAAATTATATATTTCCATCAATTTAGCATCAACAGTCACCTGAATTTAAAGGAGCTTTTTTATTACCTTAGGCATTACTATGCAATGTTTTAAGATATTCAGCTCACTAGCACCCCTATTTTTCTGGGTTTTGTATGAATTCTTATGTATTCACACTATGTGTGAAATTAATAACGACTGTTTTTATTTTTAATTATTCAGTTTTACATCAAGATATGTCTAAACTGGAAAAGAAGGGAAAAACATTGAACGAATGCTTTTGGAAAATCTTTTTATGTACCTATTTATTTATTTATTGTTATTTGGAGTTAACTATTAGTACATGGAAAAATAATCATACTTCTGTCTAGTTTGTTTGAAATTTATTATGTGAGGTAGAGCTGTAAGTTGATTTTTTACAAATTTTAAATTTAGATATAAGTGATTGTTTTACACTACCATTCAAGGGGAAATGCCAAGAGTTGCTAAAAGGGAGTAGCAACTGGAAAAGCTACAGGTGGATGTAGATAATGGGGAAGGTTGAGAAGACATTCTTATGAAGATAATGGTAGTATTCTCTTGACTCAGTTTCCCCATTTTGCTATTTTCTTTGTGAATAGAAATATGCCCCACTTGGGCATTGATTCTGGGCCTGGTTTTGATGCTCTGTGAATAAATACCACACTCGACTGCATAATTGGCTATTTCAAAAGTTATCTATGAAATATACCTGAAATCAGAGTTAAGGGAATTTTGTCCTGCTATAACTATGGTAGGTTAGTCTGTGACTTTGGGCTTAGGTCTGAACTTAGTCCTCTGATCTGTTACAACCATGTCTTTCCTTCTTTCATAGCAACTTTCTCTGACCATGGAAGAACCGCAAATTTTTACACTGGATCATATTGTAATAATGATCAAGTAACTCTGAACTACTGTAATAGGATGCAAGTGTAAAGGACACTATTGCTTTGACTTAACTATACTGAATTTATGACCAGCATTTGTAAACTTCTTAGCAAAACTTTGATCATTGGTATAATAGTTATATATATTATATAATATATTTTATATTCACATATAGTATTAGGTCTCTGCAGTACAACATCTTTCCTAACTCATATGAAGATTATATATAATATATGTATATATATATATGTGTGTGTGTGTGTATATATATATATATATATATATTCCAAAGAAGGATATGATAAAGATATGATGTGATAAAGATGAAAAAGTTCTAATTTGTAATGGGTTAGTAGATTATCTTTGGGAAAAGCAATAAGACTAGACTTTCCATTTGAGAGCTAAGATATATATATGAGACTAGCTTTTGAATGTTTTCCACTGGGTAAGAAATATACTCAAAGGACTATGATAACTATTATTTCATATTACTAACCTTAAAACAACAACTATAGTGCCAGTAAAAAACAATGGAAAGGGTCCAGTAAAAATGATAGTCCTAAATTATATGTTTTCAATTTTTTCCTAGAGATAATAAGTAACTACTGAATTTTTTAGGACCATTTATAATATTCGCAGATTCCTAAAAAAATGCATATGTACATAGGCTTTGAATGTTCTATTATCTTTATTGTCTTTAACAACTTAATTTGGATTGAAAGTTTTACAGAAAGAATTGTATCAATTAGTTGTCAAGAAACTTTTACATCTTGGTCATTTTTCTGTTCTGATCTCTCTGACAATATCAAGAGATATTAGGACTTATGTCGCAAAGTCAAATCCACAGGAATTCTTATTTTAAGATTCTTGCTGTAGCCTATCAGCAGTATTATCCATACCATATACAAGATCCAAATTTTCAAAAAGCACAAGTCATATATGGACACTTAAGTTTCCAAATTTTGAGCAGAGTTGCAGGTAGTTTAATTTGATCTTCCTATACCTCTGTTGTTTATAAGAGCATCTCCATAAAAACTGAACAGGCTCTCACAACGTGAACTGATTATTGGAAGGCCCTTATGATTAAGATTTGTTAGGCCCTACTAAATCATATCAAATCTTATCATTAGCAGATTTAAGTATCACTAAAGTGGCTTGGAACATGAAAAAATGAATCAATGGGAAGAAACACTTTTTAATATCTGCCCTAGAAAAAAAAGGTTTTGACAAAAATTATTGAAGGGAAAATATTTTCTAGAAGCAGATAATTTCATGAAGCTGATCGTTAAATCCAAAACTACAGATAAGAAATTCATTGTTTAAATGTATAGTAAATGAGTGTTGCATTGTGACTTAGGGAAATATATATTTTAAGAGCTATTCCCTGAGAGCAAATATTTTTCTAAAATTTTCTGATTCATATTATTGTAAAATTATCAGTTTTGATATTATAGTATCACTCTGGACATATTAGTTATACAAATTCCTAAGAAATGCATGACTGAAAATCAATGAGGCTTGAGAAAATTTAAATTCTCTAAGTATGTAATACATTAAATTAGTATCAAAAGGAAGTGTTTGAAGTGGTTACATGTAATATATGGAACCTTAGCATGTAGTGGTTTAACATTTCACAAGGATTGACACATGTAATTCAATTCAAAAGAGAACAAAATAAATTTTTCTTCCAAATCTCAGATTGTCCTATCAGAACTAAAGACTTGAACTAATAACACATCAATCACAATTCTCAATGTGTTTTATCATTAGGAAAACATTAGAGTAATTTGTTCTGGGGATTGTGCAATGCCTCTCTGGTGCCTATATAAGAAGAATACTATCACTAGAAGTCGCTTGTAGTTTTGTTTTGTTTTTTTGGTAGTCTACCTACATGTGTATACTCTGGAAATATGTCTCTTCTTGCAAATCAATAAGCCTTATTAAATTATTTCAGGCCAAACGAACTCATTAAGTGTCTCCTCTGTTGGTTTGGAATTTGTTTTCCCCTAATAGACTCATCTCTCCATGTGATAAAGGACTAAGGGAGAGAATAATGGCAGAAGGCATTTGAATGATATGAGATGAGGAGGGGAGAAGAGTGAGCTCTTGGGAAATGACCTCATCTTTTAAGTAAAATAGGAGCCAATGTTCTCAATCTGAGAAGGTGGTGAGAGGGGGATTGAGAAATTATGAAAAGGTTTAAAAGAGCCAGTGTGGTGAGTGAGAAAGCAACTTAATTAAGGAGATCTAAAAGGATTGTCTTGAAGCAGTGACAGCCCAATGGAGCCTAAAAGTACCAAATTACAAAGTAGACAGTCTGCACATTTCTGTGATTTTCTTTATCTACATTCGGTAGCACATGCATAGGAGTAAAGACAGTAGATAGTTGAAGTGATCTAAGACTGAGATTCAGTAGGGCACAATCAGCTATATGATAAGGTGAAGGGGCCTGAAAAAAAGACAGAGCAGAATGGAAATAGTTCACCAAGAGATGAAAATGAGGAAAGGAAAAGACTGTAGCTGGGGAAGTGCTGGACTGAACTGGGAAAAACCTGAGGGCAGGAGACATTGGAGGTCTTGGAATGGACAAAGGATAGTGTTTTGGAAGGCAGGGAGAGAGGTGGCATCTATTGATTGTGATCAGATAAGGGATTTTCCTAGTGGAGGAAGATAAAAGTGATACATCTGTGAGTGATAGCAAGACCAGATATATGACCATCTTTGTGGATGAGGTGGGGTATAGAGGAAAAGATTATGAAAAATGAATAGATGATGTGCAGCTATCCTAAGATAGACAGACTGATAGTTTTATACTATAATACACTAATGTGTTATTCCTTTCACAATATTTTGAATAGGCCCTCAAATAGAGACTACAAATATTGTAACTATTTTTAAAAGCCAAATAGAATATTAAGGAAAAGATAGTTTGGCTGACAATTAGAGTTTTCAGTGCCCTACCACATAGTAGATTCTTAATAAATGTTGATTGATTCATAAGTAACTGTTATTTAAGCAGGATAGATCTCTCTATGGAGGATGGGAAAATATGTATGGGGTTAATTTTGATCTATGGCGATCTCTAAGAATCTGTGGAGAACAAAAATAGAGAGCTATCTTAACTATTATTTTAAGAAAAAACATTATTTTATGAGAATTTCATGAAGAAGATTTATAAAACTCTAGGTTTACAGAATATTCTAAAGAATCTGTTTGCAGAATGTATAAAAAGAATACTGAACTAAAGAACTAAAATAATATTTCCCAAGACACTGAATTTCTTACCTTGAGAAAAAGGAAGAGACCTAAAAGATTTGAATCAGGTTTTTCAGTGAACTAAATGATGAAATCATATTTCTAGAAGTGAAGTCACCCATCATAGTGAGAGTTTCAAGTGTCACTGACTATAATCTTATAATATAGTTAAAATATTATAATTATCTATATACTTGTTTTATTACTGATTTCATTGTTAATAAGTTGTATATTCAGTAACCAACATTTATTTAATTCTAGGAGGTAATGATTCAATATAGAAATGTGAGTAACTTATTAGAAAAGGTTGCTTTAACTTATTGAAAAAAATAAAATAATGAACTAAAATGGGAGTTAAGCTAGCTAATTGATGAAGTTGAAATTTCTGACTAAATAACAAGATGAAATATTCAAAATAATCAACTGGTAATCTGTGATATGGCCAACAATATTTTCAAATTTGTCAATGATATAAATATATATTGCTATCAAAACTTACTAAATCATAATATTCATTTTTCATGACATACTAATTATGCAAAAGTTTTCACTGAAACTAATCTAGTAAAATTTCCATCTTCTCTGATATCAATTAATCATTTGGCTTCATAAAGTCAATAGCTATATCTCAATGCAAAATATATATTTAGGGGAAAGTTCTGCATTGGAAATAGTAGATGGAAATGTGTATTTCAAATGATTTTTTGATAATTTTAATATTGTTTGGGGGATTCCTGTTGTCACTCTCTTCATAAAATTCCAGATTGCTTTTCAGACGGTATGGACCAGTTCATAGCTCTATCAACAATGTAATTAGCATGACCGATTTTCCATAACTTCTCTAACTTTGCTATTTCCATTTTTTGTTATTTTTACCAATATCCTGAGTATGAGGTAAGAATCTCACAATTGTTTTATCTTCATTTTTATTATTAGTGATTTGGTCACTCTTTCAGGTATTAATAATTCACAATTCCTTATTCTTTAAAGAATTGTTCATATCCTCTGACCATACATCTGCTAAGAAAGGAAGATATATAAGCATGTGTGTACATATATATGTATATGTATATATATATGTATATATATATATGTATATCCCGAAGTTCTTCTTTTCTCAACAAACATCTATGTATGTATGCATGTACGTTTAACATACAAGATTAAGTGACTTGCCCAGGGTCACACAGCTAGCGTCTGAGGCCAGATCTGAACTTGGGAAGACAAGTCTTCCTGACTCCAGGCCCAGCACTCTATTCACTAATCCAGCTAGCTGTTATTTGTCTATAAAGCTTGGGTATCAGTCTTATCAAACACATTTGGACAAAGACATTTTTCTCAGTTGGCCACTTTCCTTTTTTTCCTAGAAGCATTATATTTTTTACATTCAAAGTTTTTTCAACTTCATGGAATGGAAATTATCCATTTTACCTGTTGAATTGTGTTTATTTCATGTTTAGTAAACAATTCACACCCAGATCATAGCTTTAAAAGATGTATTTTAAACGTGCCTTGTGTTGTTGTTTTTTACAAATGCTATGATCTTTAACATTCAGGTCATGTATCCAACTTGGACTTATTATGGTATGTTGTAACAACTTATATATGAACTTTGATGCTGTGAACTTATATTATGAACTTATGTAGTATGGCATAAGATGTTGGTTTTAACCGAAATTCTACTTGGACAGATTTTCCAGGAATACTTGCCAAATATTGCTCTTTCCTAGACAATTTATACCCTAGGGCTAACTAATTTCAAATGTTTATTATTCTCATCAATGCTTTTCTGTGGCAGACGAGTCTTGTTTTCACACGTCTTCTAACAAAATCTAAAAAGAACAGAAGACCAAATAATGACTGAAACGTTCAAATATAATTTCACTTCATATAAGCATGACAATGATTACACTAATCACTAGAAAAACACATGGACACCAGCCCATTTTAAACATGTTCCTAAAGTCCCATCAATTCAAGGTCATTTAACTTAGGTGATGTAGCAGACTGTACTCAAAAATCAACATTTTCATTTAAGTCCATTTTTAAAAAAAAAAAAAGCATAAACCTATAGAATTAAAAGAAACATACTTTGGTTACATTGAGGACATTTAGGGTCAAAGATCAACATAACTATTCAACAAAATGATACTAAGATCAATCAATAGATATTATATGAAGAGGTTAATCATCAATCAATACCATTCATTAAGGGCCTATTATATGCCAGGCATTATGCTTAGTAACAGGTATACAAAGACAAAGGGGAAACAGTCCTTACCCTCTAAGATTTGGAAGAAAATCTAGAAATTCTAATATGAGAAACAAAATGTGTGTCCGCATAGATATGTAGGGGGAAACATGCCTATATACAAAATGAATGCAAGGGGTTTAGAGAAGGAAGGCACCAACCACAAGAGAAATCAGTTAAAGATTCCTGTAGATGGGTGGGGATTCCAAGAGTCTTGAGTAAGAACTATATTCCAGACATCAAGGCCAGTAATTACGAAGGCATCAAAAATGAAGATAGAGTGTGTGCTTGAAGAAGGGAAAGTAACACATTATGGTTAGCCACAGTGTGTGGAAGAGAGTAGTGTGTAGGCTGGAAGAGTGAAAAGGGATTAAGTTGTGAAAAGCTTTAAATGCCAAGCAAACACCTCTTCATCACTTAATCTCTTCTTTCCCTTCCAGTTAACTTCTGATAATAAATTACACAATGCTACCATTCTGTTATAAGATAAGACAGCACAATAAAAATGCCTTCTCCACTCTGGGTGTTCAGCCAATTTGTCATGGAAATGTCCTCCAGAAATAGTTTAAAAGGCAAATCAATCTGTCTCAATCTCTTAAATGTTGTAACTACTGACAAAAAAAAAAAAAAAAACTGACCCTAACTGGTATGTTGGGTTTTTGTTGTTTTTTTTTTTTTCAGAAAACGAAATGGTTTCTTCAAAATTGGAGTCTCTTAGTTGTCCATTTCATCCTTTCCCAGTTGCAAATGACTTCCCTTTATACTGCACTGGAAATGTTTGCATACTGTTCTGAGTCAGGCCAGCAGTGGAATGTCTACTTTGGGAGACAGCAAAAATCTACGTAAACTTCCAACAGAGACAGCTGATCCCAGAAGTCAGGTAGTTTTTATAGGGAAAGGAGTAAAAGGAAATTTCTTTGGATTTCTGCATTAGGGATATATTGCACTTTGTCCTCCTACTTCATTTTTATCTAAGCACAATATCTACATAAAAAAATCACAAAAGTAAACATCTCAAAGGGGGCTATAAGGTCAGTTATACTGCATTTGTTCGGGAGGGTGAAAGGGAGATTACATTACTTTTGCATTTGGATAGATTATTAACTTTTTCCAGACAGCCTCTTCTATGGGCATTATCTTCCTAACTTACTGATCAGTGACTATGGGGAGCAGTTGAGAGAGCCAAAACATTTAACATATGATTTTTCATATGATTCTATACAACATTTGCATTTTTACAGGTCAAAGATCATAGATTTATGACTGTGAGGGGTCTTCAGAGTTTCAAATACAAACATCTCACATTTATAAATGGGAAAATTGAGGACCAGAGAAGTGGAATGACTAGCCCTGGGCACACAGGAAGAAAATTCATGAGTAAAACTGTGATACTATAATTTCAAATCTGTCACACTTTCCATTGTACTACTGATCTGTGGGGTAGCTGAAAAAATTAAAACAATTCCATTTCGTCTGCAGTTTCTCTCTCATGCCCCTTAACCTGTTGGTATTACAGCCTCTGCCCTGCTTGCCTTCCTTTCTACTAAAACAACAAGTATTTAAAATAACCCTATTTATTAGGGGAGGGTTATGACATGACCTGAAGAAGGGCCTTTCTTTGCACCAGCCACAACACCTGTTAATCCAGAGTTGGTTGTAGCTGAGTGATTATCAGTCTTGACCAACTCTTCAAAATCTATGGAGTTTTCTTGCAAAGATAGTGAAGAAGTTTGTCACTTGCTCCTACAAACTGAGATGTACCCTATATCCAATTGACCTTCTGCCGAAATTAAAACCTGTATAAAATTTGTCCTTTCATTACTTCAAATAGTCTCCCCCTATGTGGGTGGGGCTCCTTTGCTGGCAAATTCAAGAAACCTTGTTTGATTCTAAAATTTTTTAGTTTCACTTTTGGTTCTGTTTCATTTTTTTCTTACAGTGATCCCACAGAGAAAAGAAACAATTTCTGCCAATAGAATGTTGGGCAGTAGAGAATAGGGAGAAAAGAATTTCAGTAAAGATCACTTCCTGAGAAAACTTCAATTAAGAAGGAAGGAAGGAAAGAAGAAAAGAAAAGAAAGAAAACTTTGGGCTCGAGTTCAAGTTTCATCATGAAAACCCTCCTTCTGTTCTGGAAAACATTCTTCTTAAGGTTTTCCTCAAAGGCAGCTTGAATATCTTTATTCCTCAGACTATAAATGAGTGAATTTAGCATAGGTCCCACATTTGTGTAAAATACTGAAGATTCTTTGCCCTCATCCGTAGATCCTGATGAAGGTGGCTTGAGATACATGAATGTAGCTGACCCAAAGAAAAAAGCAAGAACAGCTATGTGGGAACTGCAGATGCTAAAAGCTTTGAACCTGCCTTCAGTGGAGCTGAGGAAACCAGTTCATTAACATGGGTGCTGGTACAGGAGAGCTAGAAGAGGGGGAGCATGTCACACATGTAATGATTTAAGATACTGGCATCACAGAAGGACAATAAGCATCAATCCAGTGTGGACCACTGCACCAACAATCCCCATTACATATGCCCCACCCAATAGCCACGAACAGATCTCATAAGACATGGTGACATTATACATCAATGATATAGACTGCAATCAACACATAGACTTCAGAAACAACAAAAAGAAAGACAAAAACAGTTGAACCATACATCCAGAATAAGATATGATGTTTTCCTTTGAGACAAAATTCATCAACATTTCAGAGATAAAGGCAGAAGAGTAGCAGAGACCGACAAAAGATAAGTAAAAGAGGAAATAGTACATAGGAATATGAAGCTGAGAATTAATACCAATTAAAATGATTAGTCCCAGATTCACTACTATAGTAACTATATAAATTCCTAGAAACAAAAGGAATAGGGGTCACTGGAGCTCTGGTTGGTCTGTTAGTCCTGCAAGGATGAACTCAGTCACTGAAGAGGCATTTGCCAAAGCCATTCTCCTCTTGAGGGATGTATGAAGAAAGGAGAGATGTCATACTGGAAGCAAACTACACAATTATGAAAATGGAGCTGTGGGGAAGAAGGATGAATCTGCATACTATAAGTTTTGGGAAAATATCTGCTCCTCAGATAAAGTGACTTCTGAGACCAAGGAAACAGAACAGTGTTTGATGTGTGGTGTTTGTACTTTACTTCCGTCTCTAATGGCCACAAGTAGATGAACAAGAATTTTTAAAGAATTCTCCATCTTAGACTTTTCCTGCCAATGCAGGGAATTCTAATATCTAACCACAAAGAAATGTATTTCTCAAAGGAACAAACCTGATCCTTAGTAATTTATATTATCTTAAGGCTTGCACCTTTCTCTAATTTCCATTCTGCCACAGAATATCTCTGAGTAGTTGTGTATGAAAGCTATAACAGCCCACTCTGTACGCTCAATAACTGAAGCCACACCTAGTCTTAGCAGTGTTCTTTAACACACAAATGAATTCATTTTCCTTTCAGCCTGGCTACTCATTTTTGGCCCTTAGTCTTTAGGAATTCAGAGTGGACGAGATGATTTCTGAGATTTTATGGACCCCAGTCTAGGAAACTCCCATGACAATTTGGTGATAGGAATGTGATGACTGGGACTCACCATAAAAGTAGCTAAATCCACCATCAACCAGGATAGCTAGAGAGTGAACAAGATAAGATTTTATTCAACTAGTTTTCTGTGGTGATTGGTTTACTCTCCTAATGCAGAGGAGCAGTAAGAATCATTTTCTCTTTAAATTTTTCTACAAGAAGGCAAACTGAAACCAAGGTTGATTCTTGCTGGCGTATAACCCAATATTTTTTGAGACTACATCAGGAAACTTTGCATTTTATAAACCATTACCCAAAGCTGAGTCTAGCTTCAGGTAGCTGGTTACCTGGCAACTGTACCTGGTTCCTGAGTCTTTCCCCAGAGATAGAGAACAAAGGCTAGGTTAGTAAATTTCATGTCTCAGTGGTAAAGATCTCTTTGTCTCCTCTAACAGTCATCCAGATTGGGACTAAGGCTTTCCCTGAACCTTATGTCCTACAATATTTCCTTTTCTCTCCCAAAAACATATGCAGTAATTAACCCTCTCTGTCTTATTGTCTGAGTGTATCAGTGTGAATACATGATATCAGTAAGTGATGATTAAAACTTGCAAGATTAGAGCAGAAATCTACTTCACTCTTTGTTTATTTTCTCAGACTTACAGTAAATCCTATGGAAAGACATTCCTGTGACTGGAATTTGTCCTTAAGACAATCTATTGAAGTCTGATCTCTAGAGATACCGATTTCAATTCAGCCTAGAAAGAGACTGAATCATCAGAATAAACAATATTCTCAAGACTTCATTGGAAATTTTTTACTTATAATAACTTTAAACTGGCCACAACCATTCCCTAATTTTTCTTTAAAAGACCTGATATTTTTATTTGAAAAACCTATAAGTGGAGACAACTTTATTTTTTCCTTGTTATCTAAATATTTGCACTGTTTCCTGAAAAGAGAGTATAGAACTTTAGCAAATGATTTTCTCCTCAATCTATAAGGAGACAGAGAGAGAGAGAGCAAAGTTGTGTTTTTCTTTGCTTTATGTAAAATATATGCCATCAACACTGCCCATTTGTACAGTGAGTCCTGGCAAATCCAGGTGATCTGTTCCCTTTGGTCTTATCAGCCAAAGAAAAAATGAAAACTGACAACTTTTCTGCTGAAAGATTCAAATTTTTATCAAAAGGACATCATCTTCTCCCAATGTTCCTAACTCTGTCCATGTAAGAAATGGAAGAGAAACGAATGAGAGGAAAGGAGATCCTTTCCCCATTTATGGAGGGAAACTAAACCAGAAATTTATGGTTTTAGGAACTAAAAGGAGACTAAACATAACTATTAAAACCATAGTTACTATAGTAACTATTTCCAAGTTACGGTGGGAGTGTGGTTTCAATATTAAACATGTTGAAATGTAGTAGTGGTTTTGGGGGTGCAGCTCCTTCAGAGTGTTAAGTAGAAATTTGCATAAAAACCCCAAAATGCTTCTATATCTCACTCTCTTCTCTAGAGTTTTATTTATTGTTTTAGCGTAATTACACTCTAATTATATCACTGACAAGAATTTGTTCTTTTCTAAACCAAACTAAAGTTAATTTATAAGTCTTGTGTCTAGGGACTCCAAATTGAAAGGGTAAAAAGTAAATGCATTTGCATTTTCAAGTTTCAGGTTCTTCTGGTATTGATAATAGCCTCACATAAGTATTACCTTTTCTCCAGCTTGGAAGAGAAGAGGCTTTCCTAAGCTTGATTTCACAGATTCCAGTATTCTTGTGGATCTGGAAAAATAGCTGGAATTACTGAGTTAGTTTTAAAACTGGGCAGTATGAAATCTGAATTTACATTAGGGTAGCTATATTACTTGGGGAAATTATTATTCAAAAAATGGTTGATCTGCTCTCTGAATAGTAAATGCTAATGCCAAAATTTGTAGCTATGAGTTAGATACTCTGAATGCAGCTAGTATAGAATGTTAAAGTTGGTACAAGGTTATTCAATTGGATTAATGTCATTTGACTAGTGATAAGTTTTACTTCATGTTTCATATTTTAAATCCATGATATTATTTTATAATAGTATAGTACTTGTAGTTTCTTCCATTCTGCTTTTAGGAAATAGCTGAATATAAATGTTAGGGGAAGTGGAATGATACCTGGAGTGGGATGCACTTATATCATTAGAGTAGCTTTTCTTGATCTGAATACTGTAAAATTGTGACTTTGAACTATTGTTTGGTAGAGACTTTTGTATGAAAGGCAGAGTGCTTTTCTGGTTGAAGACTATCTCAAGAATTCAAATGGATTTGTGAGAAGTTCTCTAAGGATTTACCAACCTGAATTTTCAACCATGGTAAGATAAAATTTTGTCATCTCTCTAAGGAAAAAAGAAGAAGCTACAGTAAGGAGGATGCAAATGATCAACTTAAAAATTCTACCCCCAGACAGAGTAATTAGGTCATTGACTTAAAGAGGAACTAAGTCCTTCCCCACACACAAACGTATAGTCACAAGTATGAGAATGACATTATTTGGTTTAAATGGATAGAAATTATTAATATAGTGAATTATCTGAGTACTGATCAAAAATCTTTAGAAACTCATCAGATAAATTAGCACACAATTAGTATATGTACCAGTCTTACATCTACGATTCAACTTTGAATGAGCAGACCTCAGTTTAGATTTCCCTTTTGCCTGGGTTGTGGAAAAGCAGTACATTAAGCTATTCAAGCTAACTGCAAACAGCACCTTTCTGGATTTGAGTCATTGATTTTTTTGTATAAAATCGCAGAATGGTGTGCTTTTTTAAACTAGAAAGAGAAAAAGAAAGTAAAAACCTTTTTGAAGAGATCTTATAACCCCTTAGTATGCAGTAAGGATAAATGTTTTTGTTGTGAACTTACTGATATTTCCATTCACAAGAAATAATTACAAGGCGCCCTTAATCTGTAAACAGTGGAACTTGCTATGTGAGATAGAATCCCTTAAGACTGTAACTTGATTTATTCTGAATTTTGAACCTAGGAACTATTTAAATTATTTTTAATTCAGTAAATAATATACCATTCAAGAAAAAATGCCAAGAGCTACTCAAGGAGAGTGCCATCTCAAAATACTACAGACACACATAGAAAACTGGGAAGGTTTAAAGAGCAGCTTTCTGAAGATAATGACAGGATCTTCTTGACTCAGTTTTCCTGTGTGCATTTTCCTTTCTGGGCATGTATATTTCCTATCTGTTATGTCATGAGTCTGGCTATGAAACCCTTTGAATAATGTGAATCTCTGTTGCAGGACTGCCTTTCCAAAAGGCATTTATGACTTTTACATGAAACCAAATAGAACTGAGGGACTTTTGTCCCAATACACCTATAAGAAGTCAGTTTGTGACTTCAGATTTAGGCCTAATGAAACCATCTTGGGGTTTTAATAACTATATCCCTTATCCTCCTTATGTAGCAGATTTCTCTAATATGTCCATTACTTATCTAACCTTCCTGACCTATGCCATTTGGAAAGGCTTGTCATCTCCTTGATCACTGATTTAATAGTTGTATATTGATGCATAACACCGTTTTTAACCATCTTACTTTTTTTTGTCCAAGTGAACTGTTCCCACCTCCCATAATCTGGTTAGGATGTCAGATTCCATCCATGAGAGGAGAGGAAAATGATAAGAGATATAAAAGCTCAAATATTTAAAAGAGTTAAAAACCTTATATTGAGAAAGACATGGTCAAACTATTTCCCTAGGGAACTGGGATACATATGGTTGGCTTCTAAATGTTTCCTGAGGAGTTAAGAATACACCAAAAGGGCTTCATGAGAATTGTAACTGTGTTAGCAAACCTCAGAAACTCTGAGTTGTTACGCCAGTGAAAACAATGACAAAAAAACAAGTAAAGACAATGGTCGTAAAATTATACTATACTTGATTCTACAGATAATAAGGAATAAAACTGAAAAAGTGAAACAAGGTCCTGAAACTACTCCAGAAAAATTGTTTGAATATCCTCAGATAGATTTAATATAAATAACCAAAAATATGGACTTTAATTCTGTTTTTGTAAGTGTGCATAAATTTTCAAGCTTAATGAGAATTTTATGTTGAAAATTGCTCTAGTAGCTGTACAGGAATTTTTAAAGTATGCATTTTCCAGCTCAGAGGAATCTCAGATGATATTAAGCAATGGGCTAATTTTATGGATCTGGTCATCAAGAATCCTTCTAAAAGTTCTTCCTTTTACCTATAGATAGCATTCTTTATATCATTTATGAGCTTTCCATATAGGGAAAAAAACAAATGACATGTAAAAATTGAAACTCTTAAAAACTTTCAGATGATTTTTAATATGCCTGTTTTAATGTTCTTCCAAATCTCTGACTTTTACCTGATGAACTAATTACAGTAAGGCTAATGTAATTAGGTTTTATCAGGTCCTACTAAATTATACATCAATATAAGGCTTGAGTAGCATTTCCTAAAGAATAACCCATGGGTCATTCCACGACTTTGTACCTGGCTAATGGAACTACTGGAAGAAATATCTCTTCAAATCTATCCTATCACAAAGGCCCCACATTGGGTGCCAACTGTTAGAGTGTCTGGGCCTGAGCTCTCAGACCAACAGGACTTATCTGAGCAGCAGTGCCTATTGGCCTTGGTGGAGCAAGCTGTAAGTAATGATTGAGGTGGGAGACGAGATAGTGAACAACTCCTTCCACGGGTGTTGGAGAACACTTTTCAGCCCAAGACCAGGGCCATGTAGAGAATTACTGATCAAAAGGAATTGGAAGGCCATGCTGAATATTTTGATTGATCAATATCTGCCACTCCACAAATTCTTGTATACAGTTCTCTATTTGCCGTATATATTGTATGAGGTTCCTGTCCTACTAACATCCTTACTCTCTTCACTGCCTTATGTATTACTTGGGCTACCAACACAGAATAAGGTACACAAGCCCTATTCTTTATTTGAGCTAAGTGTACCCACTCGATAATTCCTTGGGTAACTGATAAACCTCCAGTGTCCACGCAGACCTGGCAAGTACTAGGAGAACAAGTGAGATGGCAATATCACAGTGAGGTCAATAAAAAACAGGTTCATAAGTGTTACAAATGTGGAAAAATAGGTCATTTGCAAAGGCCTATCACAGGTACTTTTAACTGTCATTGCAATGAAAAACACCAAGGAATTGATTAAGGAATAGAAGTTTCCCAGTGTAAGTAGACTAGGCTATGCAATTTGTGTGCCATGGTCTAGGGCAGACCCTTTGACTCAGAACATGCCAGGGAAAAAAATGTCTTCAAGAAGCAGGTGACTTCATGAAAGAGGGAGCTAAACACAAGACAACAGAACAAGAAAATTATTACCTAAATACACATTAAGATGTATTACCTGTTCCTTTTTTTCTTCTGGATTATAAAATTATATTTACTGTCAACTATCTCCTGTCTAAATTCTTTTAGAATATTAAGACCTAGGTACGAGATGTAATATAAAATCTAGAAGTTTAGATTCAGCTCCTCCATGTAATAATAATGGCTAGAAGTACACTGGGTACTATGACGACAATATTATTAAAATCCAGATCCTCTTTTCTAAGTGTTGAGATTTTTGCTCAGTAGTAGCTGCTGTTCAAAATAATACCTCCACAAGATGTGGAAAGGGGAAAATATTGAGATTTGCAAATTATTACAACTGAAGTTTTGCTCAGAAATTTTTTTTCAAGAATCCTTAAGATTTCACAAATTGATTATGGTATAATATCTTGATTAATTGATTCTTCCTATTTAATCTTTAAAAGAATGTTTTGGATGTTGTATTATTTGTTACCCACATATTTTTGCTTCATTGCTGCCATAACTTTCCTTGGAATAAAATTCCTAGTTTACTGCACATACAGTTGTTTTGTTTTATTACAAACATGTTTTTTTTAATAGACCAGATTTGATTATACTTCTGAGGAACTGTCGAACAGAGAAATTATAGAGGAGGTAGATCAGTCTGTGTCCTGTGAGTTTGGGGAAAACATCTTCTCCCCAGGTAAAAAAATTTCTGAGATCAAGGAAATAGAACTGGATTTTGTGTCTCATTGCCCTCTTATTGGCAACAACTGGATGAACAAGAATGATTTTTATCATTTTTATCATCTTAAAGATCTCCTGCTAATACAGGGAATTCTGGTGAAGCTAATTACAGAGAAATGTACTTCCTTTAGGAACAAATCTGACATTTAGCTACTCTTGTGACACTAAGGCTTGCCTATGTCTCCTATTTTCATTCTGCCACAGAATGAAACTGTCTACTCTGTGCATCTAAAAGCCTGTAATGTATCTAAAAAGATGAATCTGTACCCTAAAAATCTAACGTCACTCCTAACCCAAGTAATCTTCCTTCATACACTAACAAATTTATTTTCCTTTCAGTCTGTCTGCTTTTCCCACAGGCTTGTGGACCTCATGTTCACAAGATACTTCTGGGGAACTCAGGGAATGCAGACTGAAATATTTCCACAACAGAGCAATACCATAAGCCTCTGAAGAGGATCACCACTGTGCCATGCAGGATCTGCTTGTAATCTTCCATTTTCATGGAACTGTTATGCTTCCATGAACAGAAGAGTTGCAGAAAACTCTTCTTGAGTTCCCCAGCAGAGTAACTGTTGAAGCTGCTCAGACTCCAAAGCAAAAGGGTATCAGGAAAATGAAAGCAGTTCTCCCCACTTCACCCCACTCTCTTCCTTCAGGATAGACACACTTGTTTTGACCTTCAGGAATCAATATTTCAAATAATGAGACACAATACAAAAAGTTCACTGGAGGCAAGGTCTGCAATACAATAACATGAAACTGTTTAGAAGAAGTAACCCAAAATAGGTTGTACAGATAAATGGAACAGTGGATAGAACACCGGGCCTAGAATCAGGAAGACCTGAATTAAAATCTGACCCCAGACACTTACTAGTTATGTGACCCTGGGAAACTCACTTAACACTGTGTGGCCTCATCTGTAAAATGAACTGGAAAAGAAAATGGCAAACCACTCCAGTATCTTTGCCAAGAAAACCTCAAATGGGGTCACAAAGAGTTGGCATGAGACAAATAATTGAAAAACAATAAAAATATACCTCAGAATCTTTAATTCCACAAGGAATAGAAAGAAAAAGGACTAAATAAATATGAAGGGTATGAATCAAAGAGAGAAAAATCTTTAAAAAAAAAGGTGAGAAAGGAAGATAACAGAGAATAAAGAGAAAAGAGCATAGCTAAGAATCAATCACTCAAAGCACAGAAAGCCCCATATGTATCAATTATAAAGTCTTCCTCAAACAAAGCAAAAACAACTTAAATAGCTGGAATAATATTTTGGTGGTCATGGATGAACTTGCGCAAATAAAGTAAAAATGAGAATACTGCCAGATTTAATTAATACTTCAAATGTTACGCTGATCAAATTATAAAAGCAATGGAGCTTGATGAAAAATAACAAAATTCATTTGGAAAAATAAAATACTAGAATGTCAAGCAAAATGATGAAAAGCGGTATGGGAGCAGCACTTTCAGGTCTCAAACTATGCTATAGAAAACCAGTAATCAAAACTGTCTGCTATTGGTTAAAAGATAGAAAGTTAGCTAAATGGAAAAGTCTAACAAAGGAAAGGAAGAGACAAGCATTTATCAAGTGCCTAGTACACACAAGACATTGTGGTAAGGGTCTTACAAATATTATCCCATTTAATCTTCATAACAACCCTGCAAAATAAATGTTGTTATTTTACAGATAAGAAAACTGAGGCACACAGAAGTTAAGTGGTTTACCCAAAGTCACACGGCTAATACATGTCTGAGATTGAATTTAAAACCTGGTCTTCCTGAGTTCAGGACCAACACTCTATACACTTATACATCTAGCAGAATCAGACACAATGGAACTCAACAACCAAGTGTTTTATAAACTTGTAAACATAAACGACTTAGCAAATAAATCTTTATGTGATTAAAATTTCAGGGAAAACTAGAAAGCAACCTGGCAGAAATGAATCTTAGAACAGAGCATTAAAACATATTCCATAACACATTCTAAATGAACATATAATATTAACATACTAAAAATAGAACCTATTATACAAAATAAAAAGGAGCAGATCATATATCTCTCAGAGGTATGGGTAGGAGATATATTCTTAACGACACAATAGAGAGAGGCTATTATGGAAGTAAAATAGATAACTTTAATTTCCAAAAACAGAAAAGTATCTGCACAAACAAAATTAAAGTTTCTAGCCTAATAGGAGAAATAGCTAAATAGGATAAAATCTTGGTATCATATGTATAAACAATTAGTGGATAGGTATGTGTTACTGTATATTCATATATGCATATATAAGTATATGTATCTATATATATGAATATATAATATGCATTTTAAAACAAAACCCATTAAGTGGTGTAAGGATGTGCAAAAAATACTTTTCAAAAGAAAGATCATTACATATTAACAGTAATATAAAAGAATGTTTGAAATCACTAACAATAACAGAAATGCATATCATCAAAACAACCCTGAGATTTCACCTTACACTTAGAAAATTGCAAAATATGAGAAAAGATAACAAAAATCAATGTTGTAAGTGTTGTAGGAAGGTAGGAAAACTGGCAAATTGTTGGTAGAATTCTTTTGCAAAAGTAGAATTATGCAACGAGAGACCAAAATATCCATGACTTTTCACCAAGATACGTCATTACTTACTCTTATAATCCCAAGGAGGTAATTGACAAGACATCCCCATATTCACCAAAATATTTATAACAGCACTTTTTGTGATTACAAAGACTTGGAAACAAGACAGAAGGCCATCCACTTGAGAATGAGTAAACAAATAATGGTGTGTGATTGAATTAGAATATTAATATGCTGTAACAAATAGGGAATAGAAAGAGTACAGATGAACTGATGCAGAAAGAAGTAACCAGAGCCAAGAAAACAGTTTCCATAATGATCACAGTAACACAAACAGAAATAATAATCTTTAAAAGAAACCAAAAATGAATGTTTGGGGGCAGCTTATTGGCACAACTGGAATCAGGAAGATCTGAGTTCAAATCTAGTCTCAGACATTTGCTAGCTGTGTAAGCCTGGGCAAGTCACTTAATCTCTTTGTCTCATTTTCCTCATCTGGAAAATGGGGGTAATAACAGCACCTTCTTCCCAGAATTATTGTGAGAAAAGATGAGATAAAATTATAAAGCTTTTAGGAAAGTGCCTAACACATAATAAACACTATATAAATGTGAGCTATTACTATTATGATGATGATGTTACAAAGTTATAAAAACTAGCATGACCTAAGAGAAGTGATATGAGAAGATACAGTTATGCCACCACTTTGCAGAGGTGAGAGGTCCACAAATTCAGCACATTGTACATATTTTGAAATTTTCCTAATGTATTGAACTTATTGATCTTATTCCTCTTCCTATTTTAATCTTCATAATATATTATTTTTAATGAAATCTCTTAAAAAAGAAATTGTAAATGTCTTTAGTAGTAAATGAACATTGTCATTGTTTCTGACTCCATTCCTCCTGACAACTCCCTTCCATGTCTGATAGTCTGTGCCTACCCTGGCATTACAGTCACCCAGCTTGTCATCTTCCAGTACATTGACGATGAAGGTATCCAGGTCTTCATAAATTTTTCTTTGACCTCGTTAAGATGTGGTGGCAGCATACACACTAATGATGGTGCTCTTCCACAAGTGGCAACCTCACTGTCTTGAGCTGTCGTTTACTCCTTTTGAGAGTATTGCTGACCAGATGAGATTTGATTGGGAAACCTACGCCAACTTCATGGTGTTCCCCATCACTGCAGTCACCCCAGAATAACATGAATCCAGTCCTGACTTCAATAAGGAGGCCTTCATGTGCCAGCCTTGTTTCACTGAGGGCTGCTATTTGGATGCAAAACCTGCTGAGTTCTCTTGCAACCTGAGCAGTTCATCTTTGAGGGCTACTGGATTTCATGTTGTCCATGAGTGTGTGCACATTCCATGTACCAATGGTGAGTGAAATCATCTTCACAAAGTTTTTGTATTTTTTTTTTTTGCATTTTGATCACAGGATAGGTCCCAGCCTGCAACAGTAAGCAAGCCACAGTTAGGTGTTGTGAAGCAGCCAATTTTTAGGACACCTTTTAAAGCCCCTTCTTCATGCCAGCAAGTAAGCAGTACAGTCCCTCATAAAGGCTGCTCAGACACCCAAGGGGCTGCCAAATCCCACTGCTGCTTAGTCCGTGAGAAGATGGCCTGGGCCACCTGTCTGCACAGTTGTGACTACAGCTCCCAGTGTACACACACCTGCTGCTTCATCACTTTCCTATTACCACAGGACTTTGAGGTAGGTAAAACTGGTAAAATACAATGGGTGTTGCCTTTTGACTCATGCATAAATTGGATTTAAGTGAGGAAGAGTTGCACAAAATCATTGGCCTCATTCTCACTTCCAGTCATTGAAGTTCAGTGGTAAGATAAAAGTCAAAAGAATTAGTAACGGATCAGCGTGACCTTAGTGTCACCTGTCAAACCTTAGTTTGATGATGCTCTACATGCTCCACAGCACCAGCTTCAGGTGCCCATTCTGGCAGGGAAAGTATTCACATGCTTGGGAGAGATATCCTAACTCACCAATGGATCTGAGACCTCACAGTTACCCTCAACCTGGTTCACCCCATCTGTCAAAAAGGTTTACTGGGGTGTGGCTGCTGCACATGTTACAGCTTCTGGGAGAAATAGATGACAGGTGAATCCTGTAGACACTAAAGGCAGAAAGCAGCCCTGATACCAGAGGAACTAGTCTTCCCTGAACAACTCTACACATTCTTACTATGTTAATAACTATCTAAAACCAAGAGGTATGATTATGTGTAAAATGGTGTTAAACCATAGGCTTTTGTCTAAGACTGCTTCAATAACTAGTTCACACTCTCAAGGAGATCACAATCTAAAAAGCAAGTGTACTCAATATCTGATATACTAACATTCTAATTTCTTTTTTTTAATTCCTTTCACTCTAAAAACATAGGCACATTGTTTCTCCCTTATGTCAATGTGTGTCTTCCTATTTCTCATAGGCAGTATACCTCCCAGGGTGCTGCCATATAGTTTCTCATTCTTTCCTGGGAATGCCAAACTGACATAACTAGGGGATTTGGAAAGAGGCCCAAATTCATCTTTCTCCCTCCTTTCTCTTGAGGGGATTTATGGCACAATAAAAAGAGCAGTGTCTTCAGGAGACCAGATGCTATAGCTCCAACTGTTCAACAAGTTATCTGTATAATTTTCACATAGCTTCCTCCAGGTATCCATTTCCTCATCTGTCAAATGAATGCTATACAAGGTACTATATATACTATGTACATATATTCACACACATATACAAATAGATACACACATAAACATATATATACATATATATAAAATGTAAAGGAGTGTAGATTATAGTAGATAAGGTCATACATGTATTTAGCCATATTGTATGAATTAAAAATATTGCAGTGAAATTCCTTTCAGGATTTAATGTGATCAAAAGAAAATAGGTCCAGCAAAATTGTTCATGGTCTGTATGTACTTTACAGCTCTGAATCCAGTAGTATATAGTCCACAGAGTATCAACATGTGGTTTTCTTCTTTTCTTTGCACATAGCAAATCCTCTTCCTTATATGAAATATACAACTGTTGTGCAGTGTTTGTGAAGCTCACCTAATTTATTTATGAAGAAAAGGAACAAATTGTCATGGATACAAGTGGAAAGAGAAAAAACAAACAATCAAAAATATTCAATTCAGCACCATTATGGGAAAACCTGGACATTAATCTGTGGTGCAATAACTGAGCATTCTCTAACTCTAAAAAAAAAATATGTTTCTAGTCTTTAATTTAGAGAATCCACAAGCAAAAGGACACCAATATCTCAGAATCAGAATTATTATCCTTCTCCTACAGGAGAAAACTATTGCATCACCGAGAATGAAGATGCTGTAGACCTCTGTTAAGATACATAAGTCTCAGAGTTTGCTACACTATGATAAAATGGAAAAGACATTAAAGCTGGAGTCAGGGGGCCTTATCAAGTCTACTAGACAAACTCTAAAATGTACTGTCAATTTTTTAAATGGGCTGTTCTTTGTTCCTTGATTACCCTCCCTCCTCATTATGGTCTTTTGAAATCTTGAGCTTCTTGCAGACACTCAACTCAAGTGCCACCTCCTAAGTGTTCTTCCCCACAGTTATCTGAGTCCTTTCTAAAGTTACCTTACACTCACTTATTTAAATATTTTATTGCCTCCTTTCTTCCCTACATATCAGAACATTTTTTCCCTGATATCTAACACAACGTCTTGTAAACATTAAAAGTTTAATAAATGTTTGTGGAATTGTTTCAATTTGCAAAGGATCCAGAATCCATGCTCCATTCCACAAGAGACTCATTAAATTCTGTGATTCCCTTATTCCCAAGAAATGCTACTGTTACTTCCTAACAGTGTCTGAAGTCAAGTATCTAGGGAACTTGGGAACAATCTTCTTCCCAATCTTGGAAACACACTCTGCTTCATGTATCTACACATGGAAAGCAAGAGTAGTATGAAAACCAAGACAATTATGCTACAGCCCTGGGAATTCCAGAATCCTCCAAACTAGATATATCAGCTGGATGCTAACAAGGACTTTAACTACTCACCACATTTTAAAATCAAGAAAGGAAGAACTTTACCTCTGTAAAGTGACTGTATAAAGGTACAAGACCAAAAAGAAGAAAAGAAGTTCATCCAACCCACCAGAAAGCTGCCTGGAGGCATTAACAAGAAGCTTTTCGTATTTGTGTGGCTGAGCTTTTCTTAAAATGCCAAACAGCCTGATACTGAATTCTTATTACAGTGATCATATTTACTGATGAGCTGGTGGTTGACAGATGTGATAAAGTTATGAGTCTAAGGATGAGGAGAGCAGAGGAGAGAAAAGATTAAAGAATTAACTCTTTCTCCTTTGGTACAGTTCAAAGGAAGCTTTGGCTGGAGATCAGCTGCATCCAAAGACACCAATAAAGTGAAAAAGTGCTCATCAAAAATCTTCCCCATATCTATTCCACCCCACCTTTATACTCTTCTTCCCTAACTTAGGGGCATTCCCTTCCTGTGTGTGTCTGTACATTCCCTTCCTGTGTGTACACACACACACACACACACACACACACACACACACACGTAAAAAGCAATCATACTTTTATTTATCCATTCATGGACACCATGTTACTACAACAAATTCAGTCCCTGTTTTTAATCTCTATTAATTGTTCAGTCATTTTTCAGTCATGACAGACTCTTCTTGACCTCATTTGGGGGTGTCTTGGCAAAGACACTGGAGTAGTTTGCCATTTCCTTTTCCAGGTGACAGAGCTTATTTGATGCCTACTCTAGCCATTTAAGCGTTAAATGAACAATTGAATGAATCAGAGAATTATTCATTAAATAATTCAACAAATATTCAAGTGTCTATTATATGCTAGGAATCATGTAATAAGGTTACAAAAATAAAAAAAAAATAGTCTCTGCCCTCAAATAAGTTAAATTCTGCTGCTGAAAAATATGTCCTAAGGTAAGTCACTACAAAACAGATGAAAAGGAAGTAGGAAGGTAATATGCTTTTAGGGCAAATCTGATTATTTCAGATCCTGTGGTCTTGAGGTTCATCAAACACAAAACATTTAACACAAATCAGGTCTGGTGTTGGGGGCTGACCACAAAACCATCATGTCACCCATTTCGTCATTTGCAGGATTTACTATAGAAAATCTTCAAAATCTTAACGTCTAAGTTTCCATAAAAGGGATCCCCCAATTCACAAACACTAAAGGTAACAGAGTATAGGTCTAAGGACAGCTTTTATTTCAGAAAAAACAGAAGTCTTGAAGAACCAAGAAAAGCTTACAAACAAATACAGAAAGCATGCACAGTAAGCCCCAAGATTCCCTTCAAAGAAAACTGAACCTACAGATGTTGCCTTGGGGAAAACATCTTCATAGTCCAGTTAAATCTTCTCTTTTAAAGTAACTCCCAGATTTCTAGCTTCTCACAGTGATTTGGCCTCCTCTCTGGAAAGCAAACTCACATTGTGGCTACAAAATAAACATGCCCCTTGCCACCAGACTTACATTATCCAAATAACAACAGTGAGGGTATCAAAGTCAAATTTTCTTTTTGCTCTCCCATGTCATGGCTTTGTTCCCTTAACTGATCAGGAATTTCCATCCTCCAATGGCAATAGCCACCTGGGTGATCATCATCTTTCTTCTAGAGGTATGAAAACAATGCATCTCTCTCCGTGTCAATGTAATTTTAGAAAGTCTTACACTTGGATTTAGTCTCAACTGGCAATAATCAAGAAATTTTTCTTCTCTACTAGAAGACTAAATGCTAGGATTATTCTGCCCAGAAAATCTAGGGCCTCTTTCTCTACAAAGGATTTCTGGGATTCAGAACATTGTTTTGAATGCCTCTTTTGGGTTATGTGTTCAAGTGCATATCTCTTTCTGTAATGGGCTTCTTCAGGAATTCTTCATACTCTGCAATTGCCCCACTTGACACCATCTCATGATCTGGGAACATTCACATTCAGGAACTCTCCTCTCAGACCCACTGCACAAGAAGGCTATATGACCTTACATATGTAAACTTTATGCTCCACTCTGAGAACACAGAAAAGAAAAACCACTTACTGTTTGTTGGCATTGCTCACCAAATCCAAGACATCATTCATATTGTCTTCAAGTATTTAAAGGAACTCTGGTATTGAGATCAAATATATTCTGCCCAGTCCCAGAGAGTAGAATTAGGAGCAATGGACAGAATTTGCAAAGAGGTAATTTTAGCTCAACTTATAAAAAAAAAAAACAACTTCTGAAGATGTCAAAGACTTAAATGACTTTGCATGGGAAATAGTAGCTTCTCCACACCACTGGGAGTTTTCCAGAGGGGCCCAGATAACCACTTGTCAGCAATGAGCTAAGGTAGAGAATTTCAAACCCCACATTCAATTTCTCCTTCAAGGAGAATTTCAAATCCCACATCCTCCATGAAATATTGCCTCTTGAAAGATCAGTCTTTGCCTGAAATCATACAGCACCATCTGTGGCTTTCACTCATTTAGTTTTTATACATTTCCCAAATCAAAAAAGTGTGGTTAGTATCAAATACAACAATATTTGAGGAGTGGAGAGAGGAAAGTTCTTAGTAAAATATAAAATAAGTGCTTTGGATTTTAAAAGATGTATACTTCTTTCACTGCGAAGGGGAAGGAGGAGAAAGAAAACTGCCTGAGTGCTGCCCGGCAGGAATGCCCACCTGAGAACACTGGTGCAGGTGCATGAGGACCCAGATTGGAATCCATCCTCTGAAACTTAAAACTCTTTGATTCTTGGGAAATCCCTTCAGTTCCCAGCATCTCTAAAGTGAAGCAGTCAGACAAGATGGCTTTTGAGATCCTTTCCAGCAAATAATAATAATCTAAATCTATAAGTATGTGATCTGTCGATTCAGGTACCACAGATAGCAGAAGACAAAACACAAAAATAACCATATAAGCAGAAAGGACTCGCAATGTACAAGAAGTGAGAGCAATAAGATACTCTACACAATGCTATATTCTGCTTATTAAATAGAGGAATGATTTCATTGCTGTAAAGAAAACCAGTGAGGAAGTTTGTTCTCCCAATTCTGCTGTTTTTCCTCAATAACTGCTCCACAACTTATTACGCTAAAGAATTTACTGAGGCACTGAGATTAAGTGACTTTACCAGAGTCACAAATAGAAAGGGTCATAGAATCATCAAGTTAGAGCTTCAAGGACCTTGAAGAATATTAAGATACAAAGAAGCTATACGATGTGCCTCGGTCACACAACCAATATGTGTCAAAAGAGGAACTGAAGCCAGAGTTTCTTGACTTCAAGATCATCTTCTATTTCTTCTGCCATGTCACTCATAAAAAAAGTTCCCTGTTTTATGTCCTTCTTAATCTTAAACCACACTCCAATATTTCTTTCTGATCCTTAACAAACAGAATCTCCCCAAACCCTGGAGTGACCCAGAATATTAATTCTTCTCCCCATTATGAAAATGAATTCACAATTCCCACCCCAATATAAAACTCTTCAGTAGTGTCTCATAGCGCTTGATCAAGGAGGGCCTGCTCCAACTCACTGTATGTCATTGGGCAATTAGAAAGAATTCATGGTACACATGAATGAAAGATACCTCTAAGGTTTCTTTTAGATCTAAAATTCTGTATGTCAAACCTGTTGGCCTTGGTAGCCCCATCTACTTCCTTAAAAGCTATAGGGCTTTTCCCATACATACAGAAGTTATTTTTGAAAAGCTATGTATAATGTTAATGAATTTAATGAATTAGACATTTCACTAAAGAGAGTTTTGTGGTGTGTGTGTGTGTGTGTGTGTGTATGAAGAAAAGAATTCATGTATAGGGTGGAGATTACTTTGTAGAGGACAACAATCAAAGATTTGCTTCCTCAATGGAGAAAAGCATTCAAATCAAGATGAATTTGAAAAAACTCCAATAAAACACACAGACCACTGCATATTCTTATTGGTCTGGTCCTAATCAGAATATTCTTTTACTCAGAGTTTTCCTCAGAGCCAGTTTGACATCCTTGTTCCTCAGGCTGTAGATAATGGGATTTAGCATAGGCACCACAATGGTATAGAATAAAGAAGACACTTTTCCTTGGGTCATGGATAGAAGAGAGGAAGGTTTGAGATACATAAATGCTCCTGACCCAAAGAAAAGAGAAACAGCCATTATATGGGAGCTGCAGGTGCTGAAAGCTTTGGACCTGCCCTCTGTGGAGTTAATGTGGAGGATGCTAGAGAGAATTAAAGCATAAGAGACAAAGATGGTGATAGTGGGGACTCCAATGTCAATGCCCACAACAATGTAAACCACTAACTCGTTAACATGGGTGTTGGTGCATGAGAGTTCTAGGAGGGGGAGTATATCACACATGTAATGATTAATAACATTGACATCACAGAAGACTAATCTTAGCATGAAACCTGTATGGGCCATGGCTCCAGAAAACCCCATTACATATACCCCCAACAACAGCAGAGAACATACTTGGAAGGACATGGTTACATTATAGAGCAAAGGACTACAGATAGCAACATAACGATCATAAGCCATAGCTGAAAGAATAAAGGACTCAGAAACCACCAAAAAAAGAAAAAAATAAAGCTGAGTCATGCAGCCAGAATAGGAGATGATGTTTTCCTCTGAGACAAAGCTCACCAGCATTTTGGGAGTAATAACAGTAGAATAACAGAGATCGATAAGGGACAGATTAAAGAGAAAATAGTACATAGGGGTGTGAAGGTGAGGATTCAGTCCAATCAAAGTGATTAAGCCCAGGTTCCCCACAACAGTAAGAATATACATTCCTAGGAAAAGGAAGAAGAGAGGGAGCTGGAGCTCTGGTTGATCTGTTAAGCCCACAAGAATAAATGCAGACACAGTGGAGTGATTTCCTATGACCATTCTCTTCTGGAAGTGATCTGTCAGAACACAAGGAAAACAAAAATTTCACTGAGGTCCAGCATTCTATGCCCCATTTAACATTCAAGGCTCTTCACCACCTGGTCCATTCCTATCTTTCACGTTTTCCTCCACATTCTCCTGAATGTTATGATCCAGACATAATGGCTCACTTGCTGTCTTTCACACAGTAAATTCTCCAAATGCCACATCTAGGCCTTTGCACAGACTGTCCCCTGTGCCTGAAATGTCCTCCCTCTTCCTTCCTTCTCTGAATCCCTGGCTTCCTGAAGGCTCAACTCAAACAACAATAATTTCTCTGCTACACTATCCCCATCACCAGCTGCTAATTATTTCCCGTGTACCTATTTTTCTCTGTGTCTCCACTTTCTAAATGGGAAACTCTCCCTATTCATGTGTATGTCGTCCTTTTCTTAAGAGAAGGACTCTGATTTTTTTTTTAGTATCCCCAGAGTTTAGCATAGCAGCTAGAATACAATGAGGACTTAAATACTTGCTTTAAATACTTTAAATACTTAAATACTTGATCCTAAAGTAAAATGATAGTTGGGAGGCTAAGTCCAGTTCTCTGCTAGGCCCTTGGCACTGGGATCAGTGTCAAGAAGACTCAAGTTTAAATCTTGCCTTAGACGTTTGTTAGCTCTTTGTTAGCTGTGAGACTCTTGGTAAATTGCTTAACCACTGTCTGCCTCAGTTCTCTCAGATGTAAAATGGAGATAATAGTGCACCTACCTCAATGGGTTCTGGTGATGATCAAATGAGATATTTGTACTTAGCACAGTACCTGGCACATGGTCAGTATGTAACAAATGCTTGTTCTCTTTCCTTTCCCCTTCTCTTGTTGCTACAAGAAATCTCAGAGCCTCAAAACATTCTTTATTAAGTGAAGCATTTCAATGAGTTCCTTCTGATTCTGCCTCTATAGTCGCATATACAGACAAACAACATGAACAGAAGATGGATTTAGAAGCTCTACTCATTACCTCAACAAGACTTTACTGTAGGAATTCATAACTTGGATCTATAAATTTTTTAATGATATATAATACTAAGAAAATGGACTTCCTCTATAATCCTATACATTTTATTTTATGCATGCAAAAGCATTCTGAAAAGGGGTCTGTATGTTTCACCAAACTCAAACACATTCATTACACAAAAAATATTAAGTCCTTCTGCTTTACTGGATTCTTCTAGGATGGTGATAATTTCAGAGAATGAAAAAAATTCCCCTGAGAGATTCAGTCACTCTCAGGGTTCACAAAGAAAAATTTCCAGGAGAAAGAAATGAAAAGTGCATCCCCTGTTTTTGGAGAGTCCTCAGAAGCTGAAGCACTGGGTATACCTGGAGGTCCCTTGTCTCTTCACATTGTCCAACACACTCTCATGAGCTCAGTTTAACTCAGTTCCACAAGCAAGGAGCATTTCCATGAACTCACCTCATGGTTGTGGATTTGAAATGAAAACTCAGGAGGAAAAAGAGGTCATTCACTCACTCTTCAGCCTTAAATTCTCAAGATGGGGTCTTACTGTTTGGTCACTCTCCTAGTCCTAGACCTTCAGTGTTGACAGATTTTGCGCCTCTCTTTATGGTAGAGGGAAGTCAGAGCCCAGGCTACAGTTACTAAGTTATCATCAGAGTTGCTCTGAGTGAGGGATACTAGTTTCTACAATGGCTTTATCCCCAGGATACTTTGTCTGGGGGAATAAATAATACCGAACAAATATCACTGGAATCATCTAATGATAAGAAACAGGGTGTTTTATTCTGGGTGTTGGCCTCCTAGGATTAATTGGGAGGTCAGGGAAAAGCAGTGGGCTTTCTGTTTTCACTTGAGATCATTAAGTGCACATTGGCTGTTTGAGCACTCAGTCTAGGCAAACTTTGACTTCTCAGTAGGGATTTCATATCCTCTAATGTACGGAAGAATGAAAAAGCACTTGCTTCTCTCTAATTTTCTTCATAAATCAATCAGAAAGTGCTTATTACTTTCAGATACTATACTAAGCAATGCAGATACAAAGACAAAAGTGAAACAGTACTTCAGCTCAAAGGGTTTATATTCATTCAGAAAAACAGGATATATATGTATTCATGTATAATTATAATAATACAAGGTATTTTGGGGATGGAGGGAATCAGTGACTAGGGAGGGAAAATCATGAAATATTTTACAAGGAAAGTGACACCTGAGTTGAATATTGAAGAAAATATGGGATGTAGAAGTTCATTCAGCAAGGGGAGACAGTCAATACAAAGGCATAGAAAAGGAAGAAGGATTGCCATTTATAGAGGTACAGCAAGAAGCCAATCTCTCTGGACTGCAGAGGACAGAAAAAGGAATAGTATATAATAAAACTGGAAATGTAAGAAGCAGAGTTGGGAAAGGTTTTAAAGACTAGAGAAGTTTGCATTACAACATAGAGGTAATAGTCATCCCCTGTAGGTTATTGGGTAAGGGAATGCCATGATCAGACCTATGATTTAGAAAAATCACTTTGATATTTGTGGAAGATTAATTGAAATGGTGGAAAACTAGAGAGTCAGAGAAAACAATTAGAAGACTTTTGTGATAGTTCAAACAAGAGATGGTAAGAGCCAATGCTGGCCATTAGAATAGAAGAAAGGAAGGGGACAGATGCAAGACATGTTGAAGAGGTGAAAAAGTACAATAGTATTCTAGTATCAAAAAAGATCTCAGAGGTCACCTATTACTGTCCCATTCTACAAGACATCTCTGAAAAGCAGCCAAAACTATTTATATTTGAATACTTCCAGCTACTGAGAATTCACTTAATTGGGCAACCTGCTATATTTTCAATTGTTCTAATTGTTGGGAGATTCTTTATCTGAAGCTTAAATATCCTGCTTGTAACATAAAGCAGTCCTCATGATGACATTCTGTGAGGTTTTTTTGTGGGGGCTTTTTGCATTCTTCCAATGGAGGGAAAGAAAAGCTATTCTGTATTGGCTTTACACTGTTACATATTATATGCTATAAACTAAGTGCTTGAACAAAGATTAGCATTCCTTTTTTACCCAGTTCTGCAGAGACTTTGACACAGACTTCTGAAGGAAACCTACCTAGTAGCCCATTACTATAGAGATTACTCATCTGGAACTCAAGCTAAAAGTCATAGGTAGAAATATACATTTGGGTGTCATTTGGAAAGAGTTGATAATTGTCGAAGCCATTGTAATGGGTAAGATGGGGGTGGAAAAGATCTCAATAATCACTTAGATCACCAAGTATGGAGAATAAAAAGAAAGCTGAGAGCAAGAACTTGAAAATAATTGTTTGAAGATAATAAAACTCATTAGCTATAACCACCAATACTACAGAATCTGATTCTATAACTTCCTAATTGGTTTTCTCCTACAAAGTTCTTCTCATAATCATTGTAACACAATGGTCAGTCATTATAAATGTATAAATTAAGAGGTTTAAATTAAATCTCTATAATTTCTTGTTGATCCTACTTTCTCTTAATTAATTTTGTCCTGTAACTTCTTAAGTCAAGGGGGGGCTTGGTCTCTGGTCTTAGTTCAGGAACTCAATTGGCCTATAATGAGTTAAGTTTAGAAATTAAATTCTCCTGTTAACCATCATTCTATTCTTGTCTCAAGTAAGTCTGTTACCCTTGGGAGATTTGGGTAGATACCATGGAGTCTGGTCTAGTATCTTTATACCACCAAGCTGTCTTTCAATGATCTCTGATTTGCTGTCCAAAGAAATTTTGTCTACTATCTCTAATCTTGGAGGTGGACTCAAACAATAAACATTTCTTAGTCACAGGATGAAAGAAGGGGGTTGTGGCTAACCTTTCATTCCCAACTTCCAATCCATCATATTGTTCCCCATCACCTCAGTTATATAATCAATCATGTTGTCCTCAACCCCACGATGTAACCAAGCCTATCACCAATTGTATTCTTTCCTCACCTACCCTGTTCTGCTCTTTGTACTTTATTCATAGAAAGGAAATTGTACCTTCATTTCAGGGTCTCTTGCCTAACTGCGGAAATCATCAGATACCTGTATTATCAGATTTGCACCCTGTCAATAAATTGCTCTCTTGCTCTAAGAATACATGGCTTAGTCTATCCTTGTTGACTTTCATTTGCACCAATATTTGGCATTAGCCTTAATGCACTTTTAAGGGATGTCAAGTCAGCATGGTGTAATGGCTACAGAGCTGGCCTTAAAACCAAGAAGGCCTGGATTAAAGTTACACCCCTGACAAATACTGGCTATGGGGGTGGGGGTATGTGGGGTAGCATTTATTAAGCACCTATTATGTACAGGTACTCTACTAAATACTTTACAAATACTATAGTATTTGATCCTCACAACAACCCTGGGAGATATACCCCTATTATGACCCCTATTTTATAATTGAGGGAACTGAGGCAGAGATTAAGTGACTTGCCCAGGGCGCTACAGTTAATGAGTGTCTGAGGTCAATTTGAACTCAGGTCTTCCTCACTCCAGGCCCAGCATTTTATTAATTGCACCACCTAGACATCCTTAGATAGCCATTCAGATTCTCAGTTGCCCAGTCAGCCCTGTAAAGCTTTAAGTTGCAAATAAAGTGCCAAACTGTAATAATAGAAGGAGTTTCCTGACCTAGGAATTCCCTATACCAAAGAAATCAGAGGTGCAGTCACTTTCTTTTAACTCCTATTTAGGAAGCCTCTTTACTCAGTGTCTCGTTTTCTCCTTTCATTACACTAATAATAAAGAGTTTGCCCTTACTCCCCTGGAAGCATGGGTTTTACTATACTAAATAGCTACAGAATACTGTAAGCTTTGAGGACAATGTCAGGAATATGATTATCAAAATCTATTCTCCAGTTAGTCTAAGGGAATAATATTGTCCTGGGTGTGGAGGAGAGAAAAGCATCTCATCTCTTCTCATTTTCTTTCCTTCCCTCAACCACTCTTATAGATATGAGAAAAAGGGTGAAACAAGACATATGATATGTACTCTTTATATACTTGTGAGAGATGGCAAAAAGTTAAGTTTCCACAGATCTTATTATTAGTTGAGGAAATCACTGAGAATAAGTCAGATGAGAAGCCTAGAAGATTACAGGTGGACTCAACCAGTTAGGATACAGACAATGGCCTTCAGGAAACCACAGAATCAGAGTAAGTGCCGATATGGCCTGAATTGGTTCAGAAATATAGCAACTGGGAATAACTGGGAGAAAGATTTTCTTCTTTGTGCTTGCTTAATAGACAACATGCATATTAACTTCTCTGCCCAGGGGGAAGAAAAAGCACAAAATTGGACACATTTCATATGGCAGAGAAGGGAGGGGAAACATATGAAAGAGGTATATAATGGGTGTTGACCAGCATTTAACCATTTCCTGCCTCACCCAAAGGAGAAATTTTGTGTAATGGGATACAACAAAATGTTACTGAAGCCATTCTGGTCATATTTGGAATTGTGAAAAGGTGAAATGTGTTACTCTAAATTTAATGTTAAAGATAGATGAGAATTTATTAAACTCTGCTGGAAGTCAGAGTTTACTTTTAGCAAGTAAAAAAAGTCTCAGGCAGGCAACTTAGAAGAAGGATTGAGAGTTTTGAATTTAGCTTTAATTAGGTCTTGAAGCTAAAGTTGGTAATTTATGTTCAAATTAAATCAATTTATCTGATATAAGACAATGTGTATAAAGTGGCAGGAAAAATATAAGAGGTTTTTCTGTCTTTAAAAAGTGATCATTTTAGGATAAGGGAAAGGGTTTTATTGCAGAGGGGGAGGGAAAGAAATGTGACTTTCTTGTAATGTAAATTGTTAGACATTTTACTCCATCGAGTTTTTAAGGTTTGGGGTAGGACAAAATTGTTAGGTATTTTACTTTTTATTTGGAAAATAAAAGAGTACAAAAGTAGTCTAAGTAAAGGTAGAGAAGAAAAAAGAATGGTATAAAGAAAAATGGTCCCATGTGCTTTCAGCCACTCCCTTCCCTATATTATTTCAGAAGATTTGTATATGTTGAAAGAGTACAGAGGAAATGAGAATTCATAACCTGATTGGAAAAGTGACAGATAAAGTTATAGAAAATTTCATTAAATTTACAAATAACTACTGACTAGGAATAAGATATTGATTACTGTGATTGGCATTTGTTACAATTCAATTAATTATTAAATTTCCAGGGATTTCAGTACAAACAGTCATATCAATGAAAAGGAATAACTTATGAGCTATCTTGTCTTATGGTTAAAATGTAAAGGAAAGCTGGCTAATCTGAGTAATGGTACTGGGAGCCTTGAAAGATAAATAAGGTTTGATCAAAAATATGGAAGGCAGATAAGGTGTGGGAACGAACAGGGGTAATTCAAACCCCTCTTGTCTCTAGATCATTGTTCTGGATACCTTTGTGTCAGTTTCAGCTGTCTTAAGAATGTTGTGAGGGTGTGAGGAAGCACTTTAAGAGGACAGAAATATTATGTTACTTGATTTGATAATTAATAGCACAATCAAATCTAAGATAGCTCTGAAGGATACCAGCCAATATTTATTTTTTAGGTTTCTATGGGACTGTAATTTACCATTGTTTTAAGTTCTGATTACAGGGATAGTTGTCTAAGTTATCATAAAACCAATTGACATAGACTGCAGGCTGACACAGCCTAGAAAATATCTATAATCAAGAAGTTATAGTAAAATGATTATCAGGTAATAATGTGTGTCTACGTGGTGGTGAGGAGATGAATTTCTGTACAAGGAGATGGTAGGATGCATTCACTTGAAAGGATAATAGGCTGCATCAAGTTTTAAATATATAATAGTAATTGAGCTAAATGTTGGTATGTCAGGAATTGCATTGGGACATTAATGATGAATGGGTTAAGAAGCTGTTAAATAAGGGGAAGTTCTTACGAATTCTGTGCAAAAGTTGCTGTACTGTAAATTTTCTATTGAGAAAATGAGAATCCTTGAAAGAAAATAAGAGTGACTGTTAAGCCTGTTTCATCTAAGGATGTATTTGAGTATGTCAATCTGCAGTTAATCTGGAAGTTTATGCTTTACTACATTAATTCTGCAATAATTTAGGAATAAATAGGACTTGAAGTGGTTTTAATATATTCCAGTGATTAAAGGTTTATTTTTGCTTTAAGTGAGAAGATTTTTTGTCAAAATTGTTTTGCTATCATTTATGAAATTCATCATATTGTTAACTAAATTATTTGAGATTACTGTTTTAATGCTAAAACCTAAAATTTTTCATGGATTACTGTGTTTGGAAAAGAGAGGATTTGATGAAAACTTAATTTTTATTGGTTCTGCCCATTCAGAAAAGTCCTCCTGTAGGTATGGAGAGTCAATGGGCAGGGGAACTAGTATCAGCCCCACTTCCTAGGGTCTGTGATAATTCCCCTTATTTTGTGAAATTGCCAAAGCCTCTGGTAAAACCATCTGTTTGGGCAAGGTCATCAGTGCCAGGAAAAGAACTTGTTTGGGTTATGTAGTTCCTAAACAAGGAAAGGATTGTTTTAACAACTGGCTTTTACACCTGGACAAATGTGAATTTGAGAAGGAAAAATGCTAAATGTAATCCCTTGTGTATGTGAATCCTGGTAAATCTTTATTGCTTATTACAACTCCATGAGAATAAAATTACTGTTTTTGGCTCTAAGTTGTGATTGGTGAAACTTCCTGTTTGAGTTCTTGGGACTATAATTAATTTTGTTTTAAGTTTGAATTCGGTTATAATTATCTGCATTGAATCAGTATCTGGAGGGATTCCATTAGCTACTTGGAGAAATACATAATGCGAGCATTATTCCTGAGTCTGATTATCTACTCATAACCTTGCTTTTCCCTTTTATGGCATGTTTTCTGAAATGAACACAATGCAAGCATGTGAAATTTTGCTCTTTTCAATCCAATAATTGTGTGAATTGGTATACTTGTATAATTTTACAAAGGATAAATTAACTGGAATAATAAAATTCTTTCTCAATGATACAAGAACAATAGGATAAAGGAAAGGAAACAAAGGTAGAAGCACGATGTTGAATCGTTATCTTATAAACTAAGGTTAGGATTTAAAGTTAATGGTAATAAAAGTAAATCTGTATGAAATAAGGTTTTTACATGTTACAAAATGATGTAAGAGCAATTGGGATTTAATACTGTTGACTGAATTAATTACTGAGACTAAATCAGAGACATCTTCAGTTTAGGGGGAAAATTTCAGTGTTAGCTTCTTATCAGCAGGTCATCTCTGGTAATGTTTTGCATTGACAGAAAAATTAAATATTTTGATTTAAATTCATTCCATGACCTAAACATAGGTTGAAGGCAGTATACGAACTTATCATGTATATAAGTCATTCTTTAGACTGAGCATGGTTAGAAAGGGATAGAGAAGCTTGGGAAACAGATGCAAATCTATTAGAGTAAAAACTTATGATTTAATGGTAAATTTGATTTCGATTGTTATTTTTTCAGGAATTAGAACAAGTATAGAAAAGCATACAAACTTAAGACTTGCTTTAGATGTTCCTCAACCAATGTGAAATGATACTCATACCTGAGACTGACTATTGGAGGCTGCTACTTTAAGATTTTATGGAATTATTAATTGACTGTTCTTCTGAGTCTAACTCCAGGTGTGGATATAAGGAAAGGCTGTTTGAGCCACTGAACAATGATGCCAATGAACCTGTGAGATGCTGGTATAAATTGCAAAAAAAAAAAGGTTATCTCATGGGAAGATTGCGAGAATGATTTTTCTGCCTGAACTGAGGTGGGATTCTCCTGACTCGGTTTTCCCACTGATACCTGACAGACTTAAGCCCAGCTAAAGGTCAGTTGACAATCTACACAACTTCTTCCTAAAATTGATGTGAAGTTAAGGAAATGTTCCCTTGCCCCCATTCTTAATAGCAAATTCCTATAATCAAAAGTTTTGTAAGTGTAATACCAGATCTGTTAAATAATAGGTTGGTAGGAGAACATCTGAGGTTAAGATACAAGTCTAAGTCTAGGCTATTAAGCTTAGCTAACAATAATAAGTTAGAATCCTTTACTTCTTAGTAATAGCATGGAAACAGACTGAGGGTTTGTAAAGTTAACATACTTAGTTAATATTATTCTTGTCTCAATTGGCTAATGTTAAGGAAGAATGTTTTGTAGTCTATCTTGTAAACGTTTTAAAGAAGTATAGCATGACCAGAAGTTGGAAATGTTTTATGATGTGATGTGTACTGTATTTAAAAATTGATCCCTTCTTGTATTTAAGTAGTTATTGGAAACTGTTGTTAATTTCTTAGTGAAGTCTCACCTTCTTGATGGGGGAATGAATAATAGGCAATTGACAAAGTTCAAATTTTAATTTTGTAAAAGTGATAAAGGGTATAAGTCTTAAGAATGGTGATTCATAAATGTGTCAGGATTGATTTTGTAAGAGAATGGACATAGGAAAGAGGACTTCTACAAAAGATGGCAAGAAGATACTCTGCTCTGCTGAAAATGGCTTGAACAGACATCTAGATTGGAAAGCTGCAATAGATGATGATGCCACCCACTCCATTGCTGTATGACATGAAACTTCTAAATGGACAATTCATTGATTCACCTTTTTCTTTTGGGTCTCTGTTTCTGTACTTATGAAGGGAATTTCCCCCCTGTAATTTGTCAATGTGTCAGTCAGCTTCCTACTCTCCACCTTCTTACTTAAAGAAGAGATAGAGGAAGGGAATATTTCATATGAGAGAGAAAGGGAACACTAAAAATGTGGAAACAAAATTTGAAGGAAGGACATGTTATGATCTTAGTGGAAAAAACTACAGGAAACTCTCCATCAGATAAGGAATGTTAGCTGATATTTAAAAAGGTTTGAAGAAAGTATTAGGGAGAAAGTGTGAAAACATAACCCATATTGAAAGAAAAAGGAGGGATTATGAGAAACAACAAAAATTTAAGTTTCTACAGAAGTTACTAGTTGGTGAAGTCATTGAGAAAAGTCAGATAATAATAAGGCTAGTAGGCAGAGCCAAGATGGTGGAGTAGAAAGACACACATACGCTAGCTCTTCCCCCATAGCCCATAAAATACCTGTAAAGAAAGACACTTAACAAATTCTAGAACAGTTGATGTTACAAACAATGGCGTGGAGGAGATTTCCAGCCCAGGGTGACCTAAAAGGCCAATAGGAAAGGTCTGTCACAGCTGATGTGGAGGGGAACCCAGCCCAGCCTTGGCCTTGCAGCACTGCACCTGGAGGAAGACACGAGCAGGCCTGGGGGAAAGAATCTCCAACAGCAGTAGCAATGGTTTGCAGATTCCCCCAACCCACAGGTGTCAAAGGTAAGTGAGAGGGTTTTTTCTGCTTCCCAAGAGGACAGCAGGGTCTTCCCATAGCTCAGGTCTCAGGTGGGAGCAGCAGAGGCCACATTGGGCTGCAGCATCTACCACAACAGCCCGCATCCATTGTTGGATCGCAAAACTCCTGGGGGATCTTAAGCAGCTGATCCTTACCTCCATCCTGTGTGGTGGCCCTGCCACCACCTAATGTTCCTGGAAGAATTTAGCAGCTGATCTTTATCTCACACTGAATGGCAGCCTTGCTCCTGCTGAAAGTGCCTGGGGGGAATTGAGCAGCTTATCTGAATCTCAGCCCTCAGTGGAACTGGAGGTCAGGTAATTTTGGAGAGAAAACTCTATACATTCTGGGCACAAAAGTTTCTGGTTGCTGCCAAACCAGTGTACATGCTTGACTGTGCCACCTTGGAGAAATTGAGATCTTATACATCCCCAAAGTATACCCTCCGCTTGACAAAGGACACACAAGTCAAGTAACTGGTTGGGAAAATACCCAAAAGAGGGGAAAAAAGATAAGACTATAGAAGGTTACTTTCTTGGTCAACAGATATCTTCTCCCATCCTTTCAGATAAGAAAGAACAATGCTTACCACCAGGTAAAGACATAAAAGTCAAGGCTTCTGTATCCCAAACATCCAAAATAAATATTCATTGGGCTCAGGCCAAAGAAGAGCTCAAAAACGATTTTGAAAATCAAGTAAGAGAGGTCAAGGAAAAATTGGGAAAAGAAATGAGAGAGCTGCAAGAAAATCATGAAAAAAGAGTCAATAACTTGCTAAAGGAGACCCAAAAAAATTCTGAAGAAAATAACACCTTTAAAAATAGGCTAATTCAATGGGCAAAAGAGGTTCAAAAAGCCAATGGGGAGAAGAATGTGTTACAACGTAGAATTAGCCAAATGGAAAAGGAGCTTCAAAAGCTTACTGAAGAAAACAGTTCTTTAAAAATGAGAATGGAACAGATGGAGGCCAATGACTTTATGAGAAACCAAGAAATCACAAAACAAAACCAAAAGAATGAAAAAATGGAAGATAATTTGAAATATCTCATTGGAAAAACAACTGACCTAGAAAATAGATTCGGGAGAGACAATTTAAAAATTATGAAAGCCTTGACCAAAAAAAAAACCTAGACATCACCTCTCATGAAATTATCAAGGAAAACTGTCCTGATATTCTAGAACCAGAGGGCAAAATAAATATTGAAAGAATCCACAGATCACCTCCTGAAAGAGATCCAAAAAGAGAAACTCCTGTTACCAGGTCAAGGAGAAAATATTACAAGCAGCTAGAAAGAAACAATCTGAGTATTGTGAAAATACAATCAGGATAGCACAAGATCTAGCAGCTTCTACATTAAGGGATCAGAAGGCATGGAATATGATATTCCAAAAGTCAAAGGAACTAGGACTAAAACCAAGAATCACCTACCCAGCAAAACTGAGTATAATATTTCAGGAGGGGAATGGTCTTTCAATGAAATAGAGGACTTTCAAGCATTCTTTTTTTTTTTTTTTAATTTATTTATTTATTTATTTAATTTTTTTACATTCATTTTCACAAATTTTTGGGTTCCAAATTTTCTCCCCTTTTATCCCCTCCCCCCACCCCAATACCCCAAGCAATCTAATTTTCCCTATCTCCAATCTGCCCTCTCTTCTATCATCTCTCCCTTCTCTTGTCTCCATCTTCTCTTTTCTCCTGTAGGGCCAGATGACTTTCTATTCCTCATTAACTGTATGTCTTCTTTCCTAGTTACAACAACAATATTAAACAGTTGTTCCTAAAACTTTGAGTTCCAAATTCTCCTCATCCCTCCCTCCCCACCCATTCCCCTTGGGACAGTAGGCAATTCAATATAGGCCATATCTGTGTAGTTTTGCCAATGACCTCCCTGATAGTCGTGTTGTGTAAGACTAACTGGATTACCATCCCTCCTAACCTGCCCCTCATTGTTTCTCTTCTGTCTTTTGATCCTGTCCCTCCCCAAGTGTTGACTTCAAATTGCTCCCTCCTCCCTTTGCCCTCCCTTCCCATCATCCCCCCCCTTGCAATACCTCTTTCTCCCCCACTTTCTTATACTGTAAGATAGGTTTTCATACCAAAATGAGTGTGCATTTCACTCCTTCGTTTAGTCAAATGTGATGAGGGCAAACTTCTTGTTTTTTTGTTTTTTTTTTTCTCAGCTCTCCTCTTTTTCCCTCCACTAAGAAAAACTCCTACCTGCCTCTTAAATGACATATAGTTACCCCCTTCCCTTTCCCTCTCTTTCCTCCCCCTACATTTCTCTCTCACCATTTACCCTAGTTTCTTTTAAGGTATGGTCCCATCCTATTCAGTTCAATCTGTGCTCTCTATCTCTGTATGTGTGTGCATGTGTGTATGTGTGTGCATGCGTGTACATGTGTATGTGTGTTCCCACCAACTACCCAGATGCTGAAAAGTTTTAAGAGTTACAAATATTGTCTTTCCATGTAGGAATGTAAACAGTTCACTCATGGTAAGTCCCTTAAGACTTCTCTTTGCTGTTTACTTTTTCATGCTTCTTCTCATTCTTGTGTTTTAAAGTCAAATTTTCTTTTCAGCTCTGGCTTTTTCATCAAGAATGATTGAAAGTCCTCTGTTTCATTGAAAGACCATATTTTCCCTTGAAGTATTATACTCAGTTTAGCTGGGTAGATGATTCTTGGTTTGAGTCCTAGTTCCTTTGACTTCTGGAATATCCTATTCCACGCCCTTTGATCCCTTAATGTAGAAGCTGCTAGATCTTGGGTTATCCTGATTGTATTTCCACAGTACTGGAATTGTTTCTTTCTAGCTGCTTGTAAGATTTTTTCCTTGAGCTGGGAGTTCTGGAATTTGGCCACAATGTTCCTAGGAGTTTCTCTTTTTGGATCTCTTTCAGGTGGTGATCGATGGATTCTTTCAATACTTATTTTGCCCTCTGGTTCTAGAATATCAGGGCAGTTTTCCTTGATAATTTCATGGAAGATGATGTCTAGGCTCTTTTTTTGATCATGACTTTCAGGTAGTCCCATAATTTTTAAATTGTCTCTCCTGGATCTATTTTCCAGGTCAGTTGTTTTTCCCATGAGATATTTCACATTCTCTTCCATTTTTTCGTTCTTTTGGTTTTGTTTGGTGATTTCTTGGTTTCTCGTAAAGTCATTAGACTCCATCTGTTCCATTCTAATTTTGAGAGTGCTATTAAATTCAGTGAGCTTTTGAGCCTCGTTTTCCATTTGGCTAATTCTGTTTTTGAAAGCATCCTTCTCCTCATTGGCTTTTTGAACCTCCTTTGCCAATTGGGTGAGCCTATTTTTCAAGGTGTGAATTTCCTCAGCATTTTTTTGGGTCTCCTTTACCAAGGTATTGACCTGTTTTTCATACTTTTGTTGCATCTCTGACATTTCTCTTCCCAGTTTTTCCTCCACCTGTCTAACTTGCTTTTCAAAATCCTTTTTGAGCTCTTCCAGGGCCTGAGCCCACCCACCACCCCCCTGGGGTGTCTGGGGTCCTGAGGCCCCACCCTCCACATCTTTCCCTGATGGCAAGAATACGTCCTCATCTTCGTCAGATCCGAAGGTCGGGATCATTTGCATTTGTTGGAAAAAACTCTCTAAAGTCTTATTTTTCTTCCCTTTTCTAGGCATTTTCCCAGCCAGTTACTTGACTTCTGAGATTCCTTTCCACCCCTGCCTGGATCCGCCCAGCTAGTGCTTGGCCTCTGAGATTTAAATGGGCTTTCCTCCTGCTGGCTGTCAATCAGTGAGCTTAGTTCAGGTGCTGGGGTGGGGCCAGGGCTGCCTCCGAAACTCTGATCCCTTGGGGCTTTATGCAGAGACTTTCAGGAATGGAGCAGGTGGGGGCGGGGTGGGGGGCCCCGCCTCCCAATCTCAGCTCCCCTCGGGGTCCCGAGCAGAAGCCTTCAGCAACAGAGCGGGGTGGGGGCAGGGCTGTCTCCCAGGCTCAGCTCCATCAGGTTTTATGCGGGAATCTTCCATAATGAAGATCCTGCCTGCTCCTGGGGGATTCCTGAGTCCTGGGCCGCTGCTGCCCCAGCCGCCGCCCACACCTCTGCCTCCACCGCTTCCTGCCCCCGACCCTGCCCCCGCCGCTTCCTCCCGAGGGGGCCTGAGTCACGGAGACGCCCCGGCTTCCCCTCTCCTTCAGCCCGGCCTCTCTCACTGACCTGCTTCTGTGGGCGGAGGGACTTTCCCGGCTGCTGGAGCTTCCGTCTCTGAAGCCTGCTCGGATCAGCTTCTCTGCGGCCCTGGCCAGGGCAGCGCTGGGGGTGTTGTCTGCTTTCCGGGGCATGCCGGACCTTGGGGATGGGTCTCCAGGGCTCCCTGGAACGGAAATCTCTTCCACTCTGCTTCTGCACACCTTGTATTCACCCAGAAGTTATGGGGGACTCTTTTTACATTAATTCTATGGGCTTTGGTTTCGGAGCTCGTAAACGTGCGTCCTTCTACTCCGCCATCTTGGCTCCGCCCCCCACTTTCAAGCATTCTTGATGAAAATACCAAAGCTGAAAAGAAAATTTGACTTTCAAACATAAGAATCAAGAGAAGCATGACAAGGTAAATAGGAAACAGAAATCATAAGGAACTTACTAAAGTTACTACAATACATGAAAACACAATATTTGCAATTCTTGAAACTTTTTTCAGTATCTGGGTAGTTGGTGGGATTATAGACACATACAGAGACAGACAGAGAGCACAGGGTGAGTTGAATAGGAAGGGATCATATCTAAAAAAGAAATTAGGGGGTGAGAAAGGAATATATTGGAAGAAGAAATGGAATGGGGCAAAGTATCTCTCCTAAAAGAGGCAAGAAAAAGACTTTTCAATGGAGAGAAAAAGAGGGGAGGTGAGAGGAAAAATGTGAAGCATACTCTCATCACATTTGACTCAAGGAAGGAATAATTTATGCACACTCATTTTGGTATGAAAACCTATCTTACAATACAGGATAGTAGGGAAGAAGGGGATAGGTAGGGTAAGGGTATGATGGAAGGGAGGGCAATGGAAGGAGGGAGCAATTAGAAATCAACACTCTTGGGGAGGGACAAGGTCAAAAGAGAGAATAGAAGAAATGGGGGGGCAGGATAGGATGGAGGGAAATACAGTTAGTCTTATACAACATGACTATTATGGAAGTCATTTGCAAAATTACATATATATAGCCTATATTGAATTGCTTGCCTTCCCAATGGGGATAGGTGAGGAGGGAGGAAGGAGGAGAAGTTGGAACTCAAAGTTTTAGGAACAACTGTTGAGTATTGTTCTTGCATGCGACTGGAAAACAAGAAATACAGGTAATAGGGTAGAGAAATTTATCTTGCCCTACAGGACAAAAGAGAAGATGGGTATAAGGGAAGCGTGGGATGTTAGAAGGGAGGGCAGATTGGTCGTAGGGGTAATTAGAATGCTCGGCACTTTGGGGTGGGGGAGGGGAGAGATAGGGAGAAAATTTGGAACTCAAAATTTTGTGGAAATGAATGGTGAAAACTTAAAATAAATAAATTTTTAAAAAATACTTTGAAAGACTTGAAAATTCTGAGCACTATAATGACCAACCATGATCCAGAGGACCAAGAATGAAGCCTGCTCTCCACTATCTGATAGAAAGGCAATGGATTCAGGATGCAGAATGACACATATTTTTGGACAGAGCCAAAATAAAAACTTGTTTTTCTTGATTGTAGATTTGTTACAAGGGTTTTATTTTTCTTTTTTGTTATTCACTGGGGGTAGGGAAGAGGAAAATAAATAAATAAATAGATGGATAGATAATTCTTTAAAAAAGAAGTCTAGCAGATTGCAGGTGGACCCAACCAATCAGGGGACAGACAGTGGCCTTCAGGGGACAGACAGTGGCCTTCAGGAAACCACAGAATCAGTATAGGTGCTGATCTGGCCCAGACTTGTTCAGAAATATAACCAGGAATAACCAGGAGAAAGCCTTTCTTCTTTGGCTTGCTTAATAACTACTTGAATATTAACTTCTCTGCCCAGGGGGGAGAAAAAGCAAAAACTGAACATATTTCATATGTCAGAGAAGAGAGGAGAAACATATGAAGAAGGTATATAATGGGTGTGTAAAGAAGGTGGTGACCTAAAGGGGAATGGACCAATTCATCCTCTGATGGAAGGATTAGTTTTGAATTAACTGTATATAGCTCATCTCACTTCTACACTCAGGGCTCCCTCCTCCTGAAAAGAGGATAGGGGCCTGCTGTGGCCAAAGTGTTCAATTCCTCTGAACGCGGCTGCAATAATTTTTCCTTGATTTCTTATTAGAATCAAGCGTGTCTCTCAAACATACTATAGGACAATAACAATATAAACTAAAAAGCAAAATATTTCAGTAGAAGGAAACTGTCAGGAATGATTTCATTTCAAAAAATATAAAAACCACAAAGTCTTTCTCTTCCCTTCCTTTTGGAAGAAGCATGCAACATGGTAAGACACCTGGAAACGTTGAAGAACTGAATGTCACAGAAATGATTCCCTAAAGCCCAACATGCATTGCAAGACCTGAGTGACAACATGCTGACCTCAAAGTCAAGTTCAAAAACTCTCTCTATAAATCAGGGAAGATGGAACGGGGGAGGGGATATAGAAATAGAATGAGAAGAACAGTCACGAATTAGAAAGTAAAGATAAATATTTATATTTTATAATTCTAATGTTTTTTTAAAGTTTGTCTTAAAGTCGTACTACACTTAGACCTGGGCAAGCCAAGACTCCTACCTGGACCACAACTGCCTAGGATGAGGGAGGGGCGACTGCCCTTTGGAGGATCACATTCATCATCGGTACAGAAAAATTAAGAGAATACTGAATGTGTAGAAAAAAACACAATAATTATTAATGATTTGCCCAACCAAGCAAATGTTACCCTGTTTTATGGGATATATTACGTGGCATTTGGGAATATCTGAATATTTCTAAATTAAGCCAGTGTGAAGGTGGCAGAAGTGTGAATGCCATGACTTGTGATGGAATGTCATGGTGGAAGAGAGAGGTGGAAAAGATCTCCAATTTGGAGTTTAAGTGGTTGGTTGCCAAATCTGTGCATGGGGCAAACTTAGCTCAGTCACTATTCCCAACTCCAAAATGAGTGACTGGGGTTCAACCAAGTGAGCTTGATTTGCCCTATTGTGAAGCCACCACTGCTACCTCCAGAGCTTCAAGACTTGTATAGGAAAGGGAAAAGGGGAACCCTGGTATTGCCCTAGAGCCCTTTACCTGAACTGGACTCCACCCCACTTCAAAACATCCCTCCTCACTTGGAATGCACTCCTCTCTCTACCATATCACCTAGACTAGATATCTCAGTTACTATCTTTGAAACCAAATAAATTTGGATTTGAAAACATTCTCTGTTGCTGGGGGGTGGAATGGTTGTACAAGAAATAGTGGATATAATCCATAAGAAGACAGATTTCAAGTTAATATAAGGAGCTGTTGACAGGCAACCTGACTTAAAGCATGTCAGCCCTAGACACAGGCTTGCTGTATGATCATGGACAAACCACTTAAATTCTCAGTGTCCTGGCTAGGCCAGGGTTCTCAAGACTATTTTGATAGGGCATCCTTTCAGTAAAATATTATGTTTATTTGTAAACTATATGTATATACTGTACCTGATGAAATACACAAAAATAAGCATTAAAGAGAAAAATGAAATAAACAATGTTAAAATAATATTGGTTATACAAAAACAATTTTATTCACTAAAATACTGAATTTTTTACCATTGAATATTAATAGCATAATACATTCTAATCAGTTAATCACTTTTGCTGTCCTTTATTTGATTCTTAGAAATTCTAAAATATCTCATCAAAAACTGCTTTAAAATTGTAAGTACCTTACCTAAATTCTAAATAATTCACAAATAGACCACTATTCTTCCAATTTGTTTGAAAAATATATCATAATCATTAATGTTACAACTTGGGCAATAAAATTTAAATTTAAAAATCCTCTATCTAAAGAAAGGGCATATTAACAATTGTCATCAAAATGTATCCCCACAACTTTATCATATTGCGTAAGGTAGGGTCTTCTGTTACATGTTTAAACATTGGATAGTTTGTGTATTACTAATAATAATAAGGTACTATAAGAATTATTGTAATCCCATTTAACAGATGAGGAAACTGAAGCTCAAGATGGTTCAGTGACTTTCCTGTTATCACCAGCTAGGAAGTGAGGGATTTGAGGTCTACTTGACTCCCAGGTTGAATGTTCAATCTCTTGGTCATTGGATAAGGATCTTTCTCACATTTGGAGTATTAACAGTTAATATTTATAGACTGTCAAAGAATTCTTTCTTTTTCTATCTTTTTGCCACTTTCACTGCAGCAGTAGAGGACCATGTTATATTTTTCTTTGTTTCAGGGAATGCCAGGGGCAATTTCCTTCCTAAAGTTTATTCCTAGGAATTAGACCACAATTGGAAGAAAACAAGTTATATGTCTGTTTATTATCCTTTCTAAAGTTGATTAGCTTAACTCTAGACCTGCCCTTAATCATTGGGATTTACCAAATTAATCCAGTTGGGAGATCATCTGGGTCCTCTGTTTGACTGCTGTCTCTCCTTTACTTCCTGTTTGGTAGCTTTTTCCCTATTTTAAGTAGGATAATTCACCTCAGACACTTGACACTCACTAGCTATGTGACCTTGGGCAAGTCACTTAACCCCAGTTGCCTCATCCTGGGTCATCTCCAGTCATCCTGATGAATATCAGGTCACTGGATTCAGATGGCTCTGGAGGAGAAATGAGGCTGGTGACCTGCACAGCCCTTGCCAAACAAAACAAAGCCAAGTGCAAGTCATGTCATTATTTGTGGCATGGTAGGATACTGCAGACAGTGTTTGATTGAGGTGATCTTTCACAGCATAAACCATCTTCCTGGTTGCATATGTTTATATATTTTTAATTATATATATATATATATATATAAATAGAAATTTATATGTTTATTTAATTTTAATTTTATTTTACATATTTATATATAACATATAATACATGCATATATATGTGTGTGTGTGTGTGTGTGAGTGTGTGTGTGTATGCAGAGAGAAACAGAAAATAGCGTTGGATGAGGGGAATTCATTATTAAACCCTCAGTGGTTGTTACAGTTCTGAACAGTTAGTTGCAAAGAACTATAATATTAGTGAGCAAGTGGCCTAAAATAGCAATCCATATTTAGACAGTCATTTCTACTCTATAAGGATTGGTGTTTTAAATCACATTATTTCCTATGAAGAGGTAAAAACCATAATTATTCTAAATCCCCATTGATAAATCAGTATGCCTCACATGGAATTTGTAATATATTTTAATCATTAACACAAAGAGCAGTCTCATATAAAATGTATTTACCTGAATCCTGCATATGCTAGGGGAGGCCCTGCTTTAAAGAGGCATCTTTGAGTGAAGTATTTAAGGTTTGCATGTAGATGGTACATAATATTATAACTTAAAACAACTTTGCCTTCAGATAGACCAAACTTTTTTTTTCATTCATAAAGAAACTGAGACCTGGGGGAAGGAGCCAAGATGGTGGAGTAGAAAGACTCACTGTATGTTAGCTCCAAACCCACAGCCCATAAATTTCCTGTAAAAAGAACTCCCCACAAATTCTGGAGCAAGTGCAAGCTGTGCAGCAACACAGTAGAAGAGATTTCCATTCCAGAGAGCCCTGAAAAACCGGCTCCAAATGTCTGTCGTGCACCAGACAGCGGAGCTGAGCCCTGGCCACGCAGCCCCAAGAGGAGCAGACCCGAGCAGGCTTCAGGGACAGAATCTCTGGCGGCAGCAAAGATCCCTCAACCCATAGGCACTACAGGTCAGTGAGAGAGCCTTCTGGGCTGGCCGAGAGGGGAGCAGGGTGGCTCCATGATTCGGGCCCCCTCAGGAGGCAGCAGCAGAGGCAGCGGCAGAGGCAGCTGCGGCCCAGGACTCCCAGAGCCAGGAGCTCCGCTCCATTACTGAAGGTCTCCGCATAAACCCACTGAGGGAACTGAGCTTGGGAGGTGGCACTGCCCCCACCTGAGCACCAGACCTTAAGCTCACATAGAATAACAGCCATGCCTGCCACTGAAAGCCCTGAGGCTGGGGAGCACCATTTGAATCTCAGACCCCAAGCACTAGCTGGGCAGATCTAGATGGGGGTGGAGAGGAATCTCAGAAGTCAAGTAACTGGCTGGGAAAATGCCCAGAAAAAGGAAGAAAAATAAGACTATAGAGAGCTATTTTCTTGGGGAACAGATATTTCTTCCTTATTTCATTTCTGATGAGGAGGAACAATGCTTACCATCAGGGAAAGACATAGAAGTCAAGGCCTCTCCATCCCAAACATCCGAAATAGATATCCAATGGGCTCAGGCCATAGCAGACCTCAGAAAGGATTTTGAAAATCAAGTTAGACAGGTGGAGGAAAAACTGGGAAGAGAAATGAGAGAGATGCAAGAAAAGCATGAAAAATGGGTCAATACCTTGCTAAAGGACACCCAGAAAAATGCTGAAGAAAATAACACCTTGGAAAACAGGCTCACTCAATTGGCAAAAGAGGTACAAAAAGGCAAAGAGGAGAAGAATGCTTTCAAAAGCAGAACTAGCCAAATGGAAAAAGAGGTTCAAAAGCTCACTGAAGAAAATAGTTCTCTCAAGATTAGAATGGAACAGATGGAGGCTAATGACTTTCTGAGAAACCAAGAAATCACAAAACAAAACCAAAAGAATGAAAAAATGGAAGAGAATGTGAAATATCTCATGGGGAAAACAACTGACCTGGAAAATAGATCCAGGAGAGACAATTTAAAAATTATGGGACTGCCTGAAAGCCATGATCAAAAAAAGAGCCTAGACATCATCTTTCATGAAATTATCAAGGAAAACTGCCCTGATATTCTAGAACCAGAGGGCAAAATAAGTATTGAAGGAATCCATCAATCACCACCTGAAAGAGATCCAAAAAGAGAAACTCCTAGGAACATTGTGGCCAAATTCCAGAACTCCCAGCTCAAGGAGAAAATATTGCAAGCAGCTAGAAAGAAACAACTCCAGTATTGTGGAAATACAATCAGGATAACTCAAGATCTAGCAGCTTCTACATTAAGAGATCGAAAGGCGTGGAATAGGATATTCCAGAAGTCAAAGGAACTAGGACTCAAACCAAGAATCACCTACCCAGCTAAACTGAGTATAATACTTCAGGGGAAAATATGGTCTTTCAATGAAACAGAGGACTTTCAATCATTCTTGATGAAAAAGCCAGAGCTAAAAAAAAAAAATTTGACTTTAAAACACAAGAATGAGAAGAAGCATGAAAAAGTAAACAGCAAAGAGAAGTCATAAGGGACTTACCAAAAGTGAACTCTTTACATTCCTACATGGAAAGACAATATTTGTAACTCTTAAAACTTTTCAGTATCTGGGTAGTTGGTGGGATCACACACACACATGTATATGCGTGCACGTACACACACATATACACATGCACACACATACAGAGACAGAGAGCACAGAGTGAATTGAATAGGATGGGACCATATCTTAAAAGAAATTAAGGTAAATGGTGAGAGAGAAATGTAGTGGGAGGAGAGAGGGTGAAATGGCATGGGGTAAATTATACGTCATTTAAGAGGCAAGCAGGAGACCTTTTAGGGGAGGGAAAAAAAGGAAAGCTGAGAAAAAAAAAAACAAGAAGATTACCCTCATCACATTGGACTAAAGGAAGGAATAAAATGCACACTCATTTTGGTATGAAAATCTATCTTACAGTACAGGAAAGTGGGGGAGAAGGAGATAGGCAAGGGGGGGGATGATGGAATGGAGGGCAATGGGAGGAGGGAGCAATTTGAAGTCAACACTCAGGGAGGGACAGGATCAAAAGACAGAATAAAAACAATGAGGGGCTGGATAGGATGGAGGGTAATTCAGTTAGTCTTACACAACACGACTATTATGGAAGTCATTTGCAGAACTGCACAGATAGGGCCTATATTGAATTGCCTGCCTTCCCAAAGGGAATGGGTGGGGAGGGAGGGATGGGGAAAATTTGGAACGCAAGTTTTAGGAATAACTGTTTAGTATTGTTGTTGCTACTAGGAAATAAGACATACAGTTAATGAGGAATAGAAAGTCATCTGGCCCTACAGGACAAAAGAGAAGATGGAGACAAGAGAAGGGACGGATGACAGAAGAGAGGGCAGATTGGAGATAGGGAAAATTACATTGCTCAGTGTATTGTGGTGGGGGGGAGGGGATAAAAAGGAGAGAAAAAAATTGGAACCCAAAATTGTGAAAATGAATGTAAAAAGTTAAATAAATAAAAAGAAAAAAAGAAAAATTTAAAAAAAAAAAAAAGAAAGAAACTGAGACCCAAAAAGTTAAAGTGACTTCTCCAAATTCACACGCAGAGTTTAGTGGCAGAGTCAAGACCCAAATACAGGCCATCTTGACTCTCAGTACAAGGCCCTTTCTATAATACTATGCTTACCTTTAGTTCTTCAAATAAAGCAACTTAATATGATGCTTTTAAGTGCTCAGTATTACAAATATTGGTAGGCATGAGTAGAGAGCCCCACATCTTGAATTTGAGAGAAGGCATGTCAGATTGTTGGACAACAGCACACTACTGTCATTCCATGGTGCATATTTAAATCTCACAGGGGTTAATATAAGACTTATGCTTCCAAAATAGGTATAAACTTGCAGGGGCATTTCATTTGATGAGCAGCAATGACCCTACTTCAAAACTTTCACTGAAGATTCTGCTACTTCAAAGTTAACTACAATCAAATCCAGTTCCTGTTTTTAATCCTCTGTGTCAATAATGCAAAGAGAAACCAGCCTATTTATTGGTATCCTGTCCCATAAGACAAGATCTCCTGAGGTCCTGTTGGAGATGAGGACCTTAGTGGTTAATTAAAACTTGGATTTGCTGGGGGAGTCATGAAAGGCTCTTATCTGAGCATTCCAAAACTCAAGAAAAGTTCCTGTGAGTTGTTCTTAACTCTAATTAGATGCCCACAGGGATTTTATTCAGAAAGATCCAAGCAAGAATGTGCTCCCTGAGGTTACATTAACCCTTTCACAAGTACTATCTCCAATGGAAAGTAGGGTAAGTCTAAGGGAAAGGTCCAGTTTTCATAGGTCATGATCATGATATTCTCTTCATGTTCCCCATTCCATGCTAAAATCTCTCTGACTTGCCCATATTATAGGTCATTTAAATACATAAAAATCACACTGTAAGGAAAAATTCTGAAAAATTAGAGCTGTCTCTACTTGTAATGGACTGATGTAGCCAGCTCACCATCACTTAAGATCTTCAAGTGGAAGCTGGATGACCAGCTAGAGGGAATACTGTGGAAGAGACTGCATTCTATGGCCTTTGAGGTGCCCTCTAGTTCTAAGATTCTATGCTTCTATTAAACATTAGTGCAATTTCTAAACCTCAAATTGTATTATACACTAAAAATCAACAAAGCCATTTCAGTTTGGGTTAAAAAAATAGAGTAGATCAATGGAACAAACTAGGCAAAGGAGAATCAGAAATAATCAAACTCAATGACACAGTGTTTTATAAGGCCAAAAACATAATAATGAACTCTCTATGTGATAAGAACTATTTGGAAAACTGGAAAGCAATATAGTAGAAATTAGGCTTGAAGCCAGCAATTTACACCATGTTCTGTAACAAATATAAAGTGAATGCACAACCTGAATATTAAAAATAATGTCCTCAAAAAGTTAAATGGAAGGTAATCATATACCATCCACAATCATGAGTAGGAGATTTATTCTTAACCAAATAAGGGATAAAGATAATTACAATAGATGAAATAGATGATTTGGATCACACTAAATCAACAGGCTTTGGAACAAAAAAAAAATAGATATTTAAACAAAATTCTAAGATAGCAATGTAAATAGACAAATGGGGAAAATGTATGAAATTGCTCAGATAAGGTTTTGGTTTCCCAGACGTTTAGAAACCTAATAGAAATATAGACAACCAAAAGCCACTCTACAATATGTAAGTTGTCAAAGGATATGAACAGGGACTTCTCAAAAGAACTGCAAACAATTATATGAAAAAATGCTCTAGATCACAAATAAGTGAAATGCAAATCAAAACAACACAGGTTTCACTTCATACCCAGTACATTGGCAAAGATGACCAAAAAAAAAAAAAATGAGTCTATGTTGGAGGAGTTATAGAAAGACAGGAGCACTAGTGCATTATTAATGGAGCTGTAAATTAATACAACCATTTTAGAAAGCAATTAAATACTTGCTGAATTAATGGAGGCATTGGGTGTAGATTACTTTAGGGAAAGTTGGGCTTTGAAGGTTAGGAGTAGCTGGATGAAATAAAGGGTCAAGAGAAGGTTGTTTTAGTGTTGGGGAGTATTTGTAGAAAGATGGAAATCTTATCCTGGATTTTAAGGCTTTCTGCAATATGTCTACAACCCTAATTGTCAGTCTTATCTCACATTACTCTCCTTCATATGTTTTATATTCTAATCCAGCTGTATTATTCTTCTCATTCGGTTTTCATCTTGTACTCTTTGATCTCAGTGCCATACCCCATGCCTGGAACGATCTTTAAATGTTACCTCTTTCTTATTGATTTCCTATATCTATCCAAGTAAAAATGATGTGTCTCTCCTGAGATTTCTCATAGCACTTTGCAGCTAACCAGTCCCTCCATCCTCTGAGCCAATCAAGTGCTGAGGATAGTCTCAATATCTATTAAGAAAAAAAACTAGCCCAAATACATAGAAGAGGCTTAAGAACTGTCCCAACTACAGCAATCAGAATATTATTTTTGCTGGACTCTTCTTACCCTCAACCTGGTTTAGCCCATCTGCCAAAAAGTTTTACTGGGGTGTGGCTGCTACACATGTTACAGCTTCTTGGAGTCACAGGAAAGAGTTGGGTGAATCCTATAGACAGTAAAGGTAGGAAGTAACCCTCACACCAAAGGAACTAGTCTTCCCTGAACAACTCTACACATCCTTAATATGTTAACAACTATCTAAAACCAAGAGGCATGGTTATGTGTAAAATGGGGATAATCTAGAAACTTTTTCTCTGAGACTACTTTGATAACTAGTCCATACTCTCAAGGAGCTCACAGTCTAAAAAGCAAGTCTACTCAATGTCTGATATCATCACATTCTTAACTTCTTTTTTTAAATTCCTTTTGCTCTCTCCTGTAAAGAACATAGACGTATTGTTTATTCCTTATATCAATGTGTGTCCTCCTATTTCTCACAGGTTATCTTCCAGGGAGCTGCTAGATAGAGTTTCTCATTCTTTCCTGGGAATGTCAAACTCACATAGCTAGGGGATTTGTAAAGAGGCCCAAATTCATCTTCTCCCTCCTTTCTCTTGAGAAGACCTATGGCACAATGAAAAGAGCAGTGTCTTCAGAAGCAGGAGACCAGAGGTGTTGCTCCAATTCTTCAACAAGCTATCTGTATAATTTTCATATAGCCCCCTCTGGGTATCCATTTTCTTACCTATCAAATGTGTGCTATACAAGGTACTATATATGCTATATACATATATTCACACACATATATAAATAAATATACACATAAACACATACATACATATATATAAAATAAAAGGGAGTGTATAGTGTAGTACACAAGGTCATATGTGCATTTAGACATATTGTATGAATTAAAAATATTGCAGTGAAATTCCTTTCAGGATTTACTGCGATTAAAAAAGACTGGATCAAGCACAACTATTCAAGGACTCTGTGTACTTTACAGCTCTGAATCCAGTAGTACACAGTTCACAAAGTATCAACATGTGGTTTTCTTCTCTTCTTTGCCCATAGCAAATCCTCTTCCTTATATGAAGTATATAACAGTTGTGCAGTATTTGTGAAGCTCAGCTAATTTTTTTATGAAGAAAAGGAGCAAATCGTCATGGATACAGGAGGTAAGGGAAAAAACAATCAGAAACATTTAATCCAGCACCTTTATGGGAAAACCTGGACATCAATCTGTGGTGTAACTGAGTATTCTCTAATTTTAAAAAGAATAATGTGTGTGTCTAGTCTGTGATTTAGAGAATCCACAAGCAAAAGGACACCAATGTCTCAGAATCAGAATTATTATCATTACCTATGGGAGAATGAGGATGATGTAGACCTCTGTTAAGACACATAAGCTTCAGAGTTTGCTACACCAGGATGAAAGGGGCCTCATCAAGTCTATTAGATAAACTCTAAAATGTATTGTCAATTTCTTGAATGGGCTGCTCTCTGTGCTTGACTGCCCTCGCTCCTCATCATGGCCTCTTGAAATCTTGAGCTTCTTTCAAGCACTCAGCTTAAGGGCTACCTCCTAAGTGTTCTTCCCCAAAGTTATCTGGGTCCTTCCTAAAGTTATCTTGTACCTACTTATTTAAATATTTTATTGCCTCCTTTCTTCCCTACATATCAGGAGATTTTTTTTCCCTGACATCTAGCACAATGTCTTGTAAACATTAAAAGCTTAATAAATGTTTGTGGAATTGTTTCCATTTGCAAAGGATCCAGAATCCATACTCCATGCCACAAGAGACTCATTGAATCCTATGATTCCCTTGTTCTCAAGATATGCTCCTGCTACTTCCTAACAGTATCTGAAGTCAAGTATCTAGGGAACTTGGGAACAATCTTCTTCCCAATCTTGGAAACAAACTCTGCTTCTTATATCTATACATACAAACAAAGAGTAATGCAAAAACCAAGTCACCTATGCTACAGCCCTGGAAATTCCAGAATCCTGCAAACTGGGTACATCAGCTGGATGCTAACAAGGACTTTAATTACCACATTTTAAAACCAAGAAAGGAAGAACTTTACCTCTACAAAGTGACTTTATAAAGGTACAAGACCAAAAAGAAAAAGAGAAGTTCATCCAACTCACCAGAAAATTGTCTGGAGGCATTAATAAGAAGCTTTTTGGATTTGTGTAGCTGAGATTACAGCCTAATACTGAATCTTCATTACAGTGATCACATTTTCTGATGAGCTGGTGATTGACAGGTGTGGTGAGGTTATGAGTCTAAGGATGAGGAGAGCAGAGGAGAGAAAAGATTAAAGAATTAACTCTTTCTCCTTTGGTACAGTTCAAAGGAAGCTTTGGCTGGAGATCAGCTGCATCCAAAGACACAAATAAAGTGAAAAACTGCTCATCAAAAATCTTCCCCATATCTATTCCACCCCATCTTTGCACTCTTCTTCCCTAACTTGGGGCATTCCCTTCCTGTGTGTGTCTGTATATGTGTGCATAAATATATGCACATACATATACACATAAATGCATGTAATACTTAATGGCACTTTTATTCATCCATTCATGGGTACCATGTTACTACAATGAATTCAATTTCTGTTTTTAATCTCTATTATTGTTGTTCAGTAATTTTTCAGTTGCGATGAACTCTTCGTGACCCTCTTTGAGGGTGTCTTGGCAAAGATATTGGAGTAGCTTGCCATTTCCTTTTCCAGATCATAGAGCCTATCATCTATTTGATGCCTACTCTAGTCATTTAAGGATTAAGTGAACAATTGAATAAATCAGAGAATTATTCATTCAATAACTCAGCAAATGTTTGTCTATTATAAACTTGGTATTGTGTTAAGATTACAAAAATTAAAAAAAATAGTCCCTACCCTCAACTAAGTTCCATTCTGCCAGTGAAAAATATGTTCTGATATATGTTATTACAAAACAGATGCAAAATAAATAGGAAAGTAATATGCTTTTAGGGAAAATCTGATTATTTCAGATCCTGTGGTCTTGAGACTTATCAAACTCTAGACTAACATAAATCAGGTCTGGTGTTGGGGGCTGACCACAAACCATCATATCACCATTGCCCCATTTGCAGGATTTACTATGGAAAGTCTTCAAATTCTTCATGTCTAAGTTTCCATAAATAAGGGTAATTGGATCTCCACTTCACAAACACTGAAAGTAACCAAGAATATAGGTCTCAGGAAAGCCTTTATTTTGGAAAAAGCAGAAGTCTTGAAGGAAAAACTAAAGCTTATAAAGAGATACAGAAAGCATGCACAGTAAGTCCCAAGATTCCCTTTGAAGAAAACTGAACCCACAGATGTTGCCTTGGGGAAAACATCTTCATAGTCCAGTTAAATCTTCTCTTTTAAAGTAACTCCCAGATCTATAGTGTCTCGCATTCATTTGGCCTCCTCTCTGGAAAGCAAACTCACATTGTGGCTGCAAAATAAACATGCCCCTTGCCACTAGACTTACATTATCCAAATAACTATAATAGTGAGGGTGTCAAGGTCCAATTTTCTTTTTGCTCTCCCATGTCCTGACTTTGTTCCCTTAACTGATCAGGAATTTCCATCCTCCAATGGCAATGGCCACCTGGGTGATCATCATCTTTCTTCTAGAGATATGAAAACAATGCATCTCTCTCTGTGTCAATGTAATTTTAGAAAGTCTTACACTTGGATTTAGTCTCAACTGGCAATAATCAAGAAGTTTTTCTTCTCTACTAGAATACTAAATGCTAGGATTATTCTACCCAGAAAATCTAGGGCCTCTTTCTCTACAAAGGATTTTTGGGATTCAGAACATTGTTTTGAATGCCTCTTTTGGGTTATGTGTTCAAGTGCATATCTCTTTCTGTAATGGGCTTCTTCAGGAATTCTTCATACTCTGCAATTGCCCCACTTGACACCATCTCATGGTCTGGGAACATTCACATTCAGGAACTCTCCTCTCAGACCCACTGGCGCAAGAAGGCTATATGACCTTACATATGTAAACTTTATGCTCCAATTTGACCTCAGAACACAGAAAAGAAAAACCACTTGCTACTTGTAGGCATTGCTCACAAAATCCAAGACACCCTTCATATTGTCTTAAAGTATATTAAAGAAATTGGTATTGAGATCAAATATGTTCTGCCCAGTCCCAGAGAGTAGAATTAGGAGCAATGGGTAGAATTTGTGAAGAGGTGATTTTAGCTCAACTTATTAAAAAACACTTATGAAAGTGTCAAAGAGTTAAATGAGCTTGCACAGAAAATAGTATCATCTCCACTCCACTGGGAGTTTTCCAGAGGGGCCCAGATAACCACTTGTCAGCAATGAGCTAAAATAGAGAATTTCAAGCCCCACATTCAATTTCTCCTTCAAGGAGAATTTCAAATCCCCCATCCTCCATGAAATATTGCCTCTTGAAAGATTAACCTTTGTCTGAAACCCTACAGCACCATCTGTGGCTGTCACTCATTTAGTTTTTATACATTTTCCAAATCAAAGAATGGTGGTTAGTATCAAATACAACAGTATGTGAGAAGTAGGGAGAGGAAAGCTCTTAGTAAAACAAAAAAATGCCTCTAGGAGAATAAAAAAGAAGAAAAACAAACTAAAGAAGCAGAGAGTGATTCTAAAACAAAATGAATTGATTGATGATGTCAGACTTTTCTGCCACTAAAGAACTTAATTCTTAACATTTATTGGGTTCATACCATGGGGGAGCATGGCCTCCAAGTGAGAGGTCAGGCTTTTCTTTTATCCTTTGGTTCAGTATCTCTTCAAGTTTAGGTTTGGCTTACATATAGGATCTCTTCAAAAGAGATTAGTGGATCCCTTCCAGAATGGTCCTCAATATACAAGGGTGCTCAGCTATAAGACAGATATTTACTTTCTCTATCACAAAAGAAAAATGTTTATAACACAAAAGACTCTTGAGCACACATTGACAAATATCTAAAGCATGATGAAATAGTTCATCATTCCAATTACTAGGAGAGGGGGCTTGCTATAAAGACATTTCACCTTCACCTCTGCTCTTCACTATTTGAGCAACTCACTCAGGATCCATATTTTCTAGAAATGCAGGGATCATCATTTTGAAAGTAGCCATCTCCTCTGTGAAGGTGTTTCAGAAGCTACTTCCTGGTGGGTAACCAGCACCCAGACCCAGACCATTCCATTCTCAAACTCATGAAGTTGTCACCAAGGTTATAAAAATTTATTTCATAATGACAGTTTTGTCACCTATACTCAAGGAAAAAAACACAAATCATAAAAGGTAGTCAAATACTTAAGGTTCAGTTTCAGTTTCACCTAGACATGTGCTTGCTGTCATGAGTAGCAGTCACCATTACCATTATTTTCAGGAAAGGGGAGCACCATCCTCTCATCCTCTCCCCTCCATTGGAAACATGAGGGAAAACTTGAGGAGTCTCAACATGCTTGACAGGTGAGAAGAGAACAACAGTTAATTGTTTTGTTTTTTTTCTGGTAAGACTCCATTGGCAATTCTACTTATTTATCATTCAGTGCTCTTTGGCACAGCCATATCTTCCTTTCCCACTCACACGTTCCCCATTATATAGATTAAAAGGATCACTTCATCATTCCAAAGCACAAGTCCTTTAGCATTAAAACAGAACGTTGAATCAATCTTTCCAGAAGTGACCCAAGTCCCAAGAGATCAGGGTAGGTCCCACCTACTTACTCATATTTTACTAGCAAGAACCATATGGTTCAGGGCTGGAAGTGACCCAGGGGAAGAAGAAAATAAGGACTATTGAACATTTAGAACTAAATAATAAGAGGTTCTTCCCATAGAGAAAAGAGCTGAACCTTCAGAGAAAGTATCTTTTAGAGCTCCAAGTGGTGAGGAGGTTGCCACTGTTGCTATCAGAAAAGATGCCATGGTCAAAAGAAAACAAAAGGAGAATTGGTGCTTAGCAACTCTTGCTGACTGAATTATTGACTCAACATGAGCAGCAAAGAAGTATGCTCCTTTCCATACAATGGACACAGAATGTGAAGGAGGATGGCCCAAAGTGTGTCAGGCCTGATAAACCACTAACCAATGATGATTCCTCCTATGGAGACAAATAATACTGTCAAAAGGAACTTGAAAAAAGTTACTAGAGATCATTAAATCACATGGAAGAAAATGAAGACCTTGCAAATACACTTGGTGCTTTTTACCACTTCTACTGCCTATTGAAGGCAAGGACTTTGGAAGAGAAGGGGAAATTTAGGAAGTGAACAAAGATAGCATCTGTAAATAGGATTTGGATTTCATTACCTTACCTTAAAATACCGAATTTATAAACTCTTGGACAGCTCTTAGACAGTCTTGAAATTTAGTTCATTTAAGGACTAACCACCATAAAACAGTAATAACCCCTTCATGTTAATCTACTGATTTTCCATTTTTTAAAGTCTGCCTTGTATATAAGCTACTAAAGTAGAAAAAAAATTGAAATCAATCTTTCTCACAAATTCACCCTATGTACTTAACTACCGTCTGTCAAGCATAGTAGAAGGCATTCAACTTCTGACATCTTCAATGTAGGGATTAAACTGAACTTCTGAGATCCCTGCTATCTCTAAGTTTCTCAGATTCTATGATATATTTTCTAACAGTCTCAGGAATCTGATTAAGAGGGTTTTAAATGAAAAAGGGAAAGAGGAGAAATAAAACTGCCTGAGAACACTGGTTCAGGTGTATGAGGACCCAGATTTAAATCCTTCCTCAGAAACATAAAACACTTTGATTCTGGGGAAATCCCTTCAATTCTTAGAATCTCTAAATTGAAAGAGTCAGACAAGATGACTTTTGAAGTCCCTTCAAGCAAATAATAATAACCTAAATCTATGAGTATATGATCAGCCACACCAAGAACCATAGATAGGGGAAGGCGAAATACAAAAATAACCATATAAGCAGAAAGGACTGGTAATGTACAAGATGTGAGAGCAATAAGATATCTCTATACTATGCTATATTCTGCTTATTAAATAGAGTAAGGATTTCATTGGCATAAAGACCAGGGAGTACGTTTCCTCTCCCAATGCTGCTGTTCTTCCTCAATAACTACTCCACAACTTATTACCTAAAGAATTTACTGAGGTACTGAGATTAAGTGACTTTACCAGAGTATACAAACAAAAAGAGTCATAGAATCATAGAGTTAGAGCTTCAAGGACCTTTATGAAAACTGAAATACAAAGAGGCTATACGATGTGTCTGGGTCACACAACCAATAAGTGTCAGCAAAGGAACTAAACCCAGAGCTTCTTGACTTCAAGATCATCTTTCTACTTATTCCACCATGTCACTCCTAGGAAAAGTACCCTGTTTCCTGTCCCTCTTAATCTTATACCACACTCCAATACTTCTTTCTGATCCGTAACACACAGAATCTCTCCCAAACCCTGGAGTAACACAGAACATTAATTCCTCTCACCATTAGGACAATGAATTCACAATTCCCACCCACATCTAAAACTCTTTTTGCATAGCACTTGGCAAAGGAGAGCCTGCTCCAACTCATTGTATGGCATTGGGCAATTAGAAGGAATTCAAGATACACATGAATGAAAGATACCTCTATGGTTTCTTTCAGATCTAAAATTCAATATGCCCAACATGTTGGTCTTCATAGCCCCACCTACTCCCTTGAAAACTATAGGGCTTTTCCCATACAAAAGATATTTTTGAAAAGTTATATATAATGTTAATGAATTTAGTGCATTAAGAACTTCACTAAAGAGACTTTTGTGGGGTGTGTGTATGTGTGTGTGTGTGTGTGTCTGTGTGTGTGTAAAGAAAAGTATTCATGTAGAGGGTAGAGATTACTTTGTATAGGACAACAATCAAAGATTTGCTTCCTCAATGGAGAAAAGCATTCAAATCAAGATGAATTTGAAAAAGCTCCAATAAAACACACAGAACATTGCATATTCTTATTGGTCTGGTCCTAATCAGAATATTCTTTTACTCAGAGTTTTCCTCATGGCCAATTTGACATCCTTGTTCCTCAGGCTGTAGATAATGGGATTTAGCATAGGCACCACAATGGTATAGAATAAAGAAGACACTTTTCCTTGGGTCATGGATAGAAGAGAGGAAGGTTTGAGATACATAAATGCTCCTGACCCAAAGAAAAGAGAAATGGCCATTATATGGGAGCTGCAGGTGCTGAAAGCTTTGGACCTGCCCTCTGTGGAGTTAATGTGGAGGATGCTAGAGAGAATTAAAGCATAAGAGACAAAGATGGTGACAGTGGGGACTCCAATGTCAATGCCCACAACAATGTAAACCACTAACTCGTTAACATGGGTGCTGGTGCATGAGAGTTCTAGGAGGGGGAGTACATCACACATGTAATGATTAATAACGTTGACATCACAGAAGACCAATCTTAGCATGAAACCTGTATGGGCCATGGCTCCAGAAAACCCCATTACATATACCCCCAACAACAGCAGAGAACATACTTGGAAGGACATGGTTACATTATAGAGCAGAGGACTACAGATAGCAACATAACGATCATAAGCCATAGCTGAAAGAATAAAGGACTCAGAAACCACAAAAAAAAAAAATAGAAAAAGTTGAGCCATGCAGCCAGAATAGGAGATGATGTTTTCCTCTGAGACAAAGCTCACCAGCATTTTGGGAGTAATAACAGTAGAATAACAGAGATCGATAAGGGACAGATTAAAGAGAAAATAGTACATAGGGGTGTGAAGGTGAGGATTCAGTCCAATCAAAATGATTAAGCCCAGGTTCCCCACAACAGTAAGAATATACATTCCTAGGAAAAGGAAGAAGAGAGGGAGCTGGAGCTCTGGTTGATCTGTTAAGCCCACAAGAATAAATGCAGACACAGTGGAGTGATTTCCTATGACCATTCTCTTCTGGAAGTGATCTGTCAGAACACAAGGAAAATAAAAATTTCACTGAGGTCCAGCATTCTATGCCCCATTTAACATTCAAGGCTCTTCACCACCTGGTCCATTCCAATCTTTCACGTTTTCCTCCACATTCTCCTGAATGTTATGATCCAGACATAATGGCTCACTTGATGTCTTTCACACAGTAAATTCTCCAACTGCCACATCTAGGCCTTTGCACAGACTGTCCCCTGTGCCTGAAATGTCCTCCCTCTTCCTTCCTTCTCTGAATCCCTGGCTTCCTGAAGGCTCAACTCAAACAACAATAATTTATCTGCTACCCTATCCCCATACCCAGCTGCTCTTTATTTCTCATGTACCTACTGTTCCCTGTGTCTCCACTTTTGAAATGAGAAACTCTTCCTATTCATATGTACATCTTCCCTTTCTTAAGAGAGGGACTCTGATATTTTTAGTATCTGCAGAGATTAGCATAGCAACAAGAATACAATGAGGACTTAAATACTTGACTTTAAATACTTTAAATACTTAAATACTTGATCCTAAAGTAAAATGATAGTTGGGAGGCTAAGTCCAGTTCTCTATTAGGCCCTTGGCACTGGGATCAGTGTCAAGAAGACTCAAGTTTAAATCTTGCCTTAGACATTTGTTAGCTCTTTGTTAGCTGTGGGACTCTTGGTAAATTGCTTAACCACTGTCTGCCTCAGTTCTCTCAGATGTAAAATGGAGATAATAATGGCACCTACCTCAATGGGTTTTGGTGATGATCAAATGAGATATTTGTACTTAGTGCAGTACCTGGCACATGGTCAGTATGTAACAAATGCTTGTTCTCTTTCCCCTTCTCTTGTTGCTACAAGAAATCTCAGAGCCTCAAAACATTCTTTATTAAGTGAATCATTTCAATGAGTTCCTTCTGACTCTGCCTCTATAGTCACATGTAGAGACAAACAACATGAACAGAAGATGGATTTAGAAGTTCTACTCATTACCTCAACAAGACTTTACTGCAGAAATTCATAACTTGGATCGATAAACTTTTAAATGATATATAATACTAAGAAAATGGACTTCCTTTATAATCTTATACATTTTCTTTTATACATGTAAAAACATTCTGAAAAGGAGTTTGTATGTTTCACCAAACTCAAACATGTCCATTACACAAAAAACATTAAGTCCTTCTGCTTTACTGGATTCTTCTAGGATGGTGATAATTTCAGAGAATGAAAAAAATTCCCCTGAGAGATTCAGTCACTCTCAGGGTTCACAAAGAAAAATTTCCAGGATAAAGAAATGAAAGGTGCATCCCCTGTTTTTGGAGAGTCCTCAGAAGCTGAAGCACTGGGTATACCTGGAGGCCCCTTGTCTCTTCACATTGTCCAACACACTCTCATGAGCTCAGTTTAACTCAGTTCCACAAGCAAGGAGCATTTCCATGAACTCACCTCATGGTTGTGGATTTGAAATGAAAAATCAGAAGTAAAAAGAGGTCATTCACTCACTCTTCAGCCTTGAATTCTCAGGATGGGGTCTTACTGTTTGGTCACTCTCCTAGTCCTAGACCTTCAGTATTAACAGATTTTGCTCCTCTCTTTATAGTAGAGGGAAGTCAGAGCCCAGGCTACAGTTACTAAGTTATCGTCAGAGCTGTTCTGAGTGAGGGATTCTAGTTTCTACAATGGCTTTATCCCCAGGATACTTTGTCTGGGGGAAGAAATAATACCTAACAGGTATCACTGAAATCATCTAATGATAGGAATTAGGGTGTTTTATTCTGGGTGTTGGCCTCCTAGGATTAATTTGAGAGGTCAGGGAGAAGCAAAGGGCTTTCTGTTTTTACTTGAGATCATTAAGTGCACATTGGCTGTTTGAGCACTCAGTCTAGGCAAACTTTGACTTCTCAGTAGGGATTCCATATCCTCTAGTGCACAGAACAATGGAAAAGCACTTGCTTCCCTCTAATTTTCTTCATAAACCAATCAGAAAGTGCTTGTTACTCTCAGATACTATACTAAGCAATGCAGATACAAAGACAGAAGTGAAACAATACTTCTGCTCAAGGAGCTTATATTCTATTCAAAAAATAGCATATATATGTATTCATATACAATTATAATAAACACAAGATATTTGGGGGATGGAGGCCATCAGTGGCTAAGAAGGGAAAATCATGAAATGTTTCACATGTAAAGTGACACCCGAGTTGTATTTTCAAGTAAATATGGGATTTAGAAGCTCGTTCAGGCAGGGGAGACAGTCAATACAAAGGCATAGAAAAGAAAGAACTTGGAAGAAGGATTTATGGAGGTACAGCAAGAAGCCAATCTCGCTGGACTGCAGAGGACAGGAAAAGGAATAGTATATAATAAAACTGGAAATGGAAGAAGCAGGGTTGGGAAAGGTTTTAAAGACTAGAGGAGTTTGTATTGCACCCTAGAGGTAATAGGGATTCACTAGTTTATTGGGTAAGGAAATGCCATGATCAGACCTATGATTTACAAAAATCACTTTGATAATTGTGGAAGATTTATGATGGAAAACTACAGAATCAGAGAAAACATTTAGGAGTCTCTTACAATAGTTCAAGCAAGAGGTGGTAAAGGCCTATGTTGGCCATTAGAATAGAAGAAAGGAAGGGGATAGATGCAAGACATGTTGGAGAGGTGAGAAAGTACAGGAGTATTCTACTATCAAAAAAAAATCTCAGAGGTCATCTCTGACTGGTCCCATTCTACAAGATATCTCTGAAAAGCAGCCCAAAACAATTTATGTTTGAATACTTCCAGCTAAGGAAAATTCACTTAATTAGGCAACCTGTGTATTTTCAATTGTTCTAATTGTTGGGAGATTCTTTATCTGAAGCTTAAATATCCTGCTTGTAACATAAAGCAGTCCTCATGATGACATCCTGTGAAGTTTGTTTTGTGGGGGGTTTTTGCATTCTTCCAATGGAGAGAAAGAAAAGCTATTCTGTATTGGCTTCACACTATTACATAATACATGCTATAAAGTAAGTGCTTGAACAAAGATTAGTGTTCCTTTTTTACCCAGTTCTGCAGAGACTTTGACACAGGCTTCTGAAGGAAACCTAGTAGCTCATTACTGTAGAGATTACTCATCTGGAACTCAAACTAAAAGTCATAGGTAGAAATATACATTTGGGTGTCATTTGAAAAGAGATGATAATTGTCGAAGCCATTGTAATGGGTAAGATGGGGGTGGAAAAGATCTCAATAATCACTTAGATCACCAAGTACGGAGAATAAAAAGAAAGCTGAGAGCAAGGATTTGAAAATTATTATTTGAAGATAATGAAATCCATAAGCTATAACCACCAATACTACAGAATCTGAACATATAACTTCCTAGGTTTTTTTCTCCTACAAAGTTCTTCCCACAATCATTTTAATACAATTGTCAGTCTAATTATAAATGTATAAATTAAGAGGTTTAAATTAATTCTCTATAATTTCTTGTTGATCCTACTTTCTCTTAATTAATTTTGTCCTGTAACTTCTTAAGTCAAGGTGCTTTGAGTCTGAACTTAGTTCAGGAACTCAGCTGACCTATAATGAGTTAAGTTTAGAAATTCAGTCCTCCTGTTAACCATCATTCTATTCTTGTCTCAACTAAGCCTGTTATCCTTGGGGGATTCAGGTAGATATCATGGAGTCTGGTCTAGTGTCTTTATGCCACCAAGCTGTCTTTCAATGATCTCTGATTTGCTGTCCAAAGAAATTTTGTCTACTATCTCTAATCATGGAGGTGGACTCAAACAATAAACATTTCTTAGTCACAGGATGGAAGAAGGGGGTTGCGGCTAACCTTTCATTCCCAACTTCCAATCCATCATATTGTTCCCCATCACCTCAGTTATATAATCAATCATGTTGTCCTCAACCCCACGATGTAACCAAGCCTATCACCAATTGTATTCTTTTCCTCACCTACCCTGTTCTGCTCTTTGTACTTTATTCATAGAAAGGAAATTGCACCTTCATTTCAAGGTCTCTTGGCTCACTGAGGCAGTCATCAGATACCTGTGTTATCAGATTTGTAATGGCTCTCTTTTTCTGAGAATATATGGCTTAGTCTACCCTTGTTGAATTGCATTTGCACCACTATTTGGCATTAGCCTTAATGCATTTTTAAGGGATGTCAAGTCAGCATGGTATAATGGCTACAGAACTGGCCTTAAAACTAAGAAGGCCTGGATTAAAATTACACCCCTGACAAATATTGCCTATGGGGATGGGGGTAGGTGTGATAGCATTTATTAAGCATCTATTATGTACAGGCACAGCGCTAAATACTTTACAAATACTACAGTATTTGATCCTCACAACAACCCTGGGAGATATACTCCTATTATGACCCCTATTTTATAGCTGAAGAAATTGAGGCAAAGATTAAGTGACTTGCCTAGGGCCCCACAGTTAATAAGTGTCTGAGGTCAATTTGAACTCAGGCCTTCTTGACCCCAGGCCCAGTAATCTATTCATTGCACCACCTAGACATTCTTAGAAAGCCACTCAGCCTCTCAGTTGTCTAGTCAGCCCTCTAACACTTTAAGTTCTAAATAAAGCATCAAACTGAAATAATAGAAAGAGTTTCCTGATCTAGGAATTCCCTTTACCAGAGAAATCAGAGCTGCAGTCACTTTCCTTTAATTCCTATTTAGGAAGCCTCGTTATTCAGTATCTCATTTTCTCCTTCATTAAGCTAACAATAAAGAATTTTCCATTATTTACTCCCCTGGATGCATAAGTTTTACTAAAATTAATTGGTACAGAATACTGTAAGCTTTGAGGACAATGTCAGAAATATGATTATCAAAATCTATTCTCCCATGACTCCAAGGGAATAAATTGTCCTGGGTGTGGAGGAGAGAAAAGCATCTCATCTCTTCTCATTTCCTTCCCCTTCCCTCGACCACCCTTGTAGATATGATAAAAAGGCTGAAACAAGACATATGATATGTACTCTTTATATACTTGTGAGAGATGGCAAAAAGTTAAGTTTCCACAGAAGTTATTACTAGTTGATGAAGTCATTGAGAATAAGTCAGATAATAATAAGTCCAGCAGATTACAGGCGGAATCAACCAATCAGGAGACAAACAGTGGCCTTCAGGAAACCACAGAATCAGGATGAGAACTGATCTGGCCTGAATTGGTTCATAAATATAATTGGGAATAACTGAGAGAAAGGTTTTCTTCTTTGTAAGCTACTCGCATATTAACTTCTCTACACAAAACTGGGCACATTTCGTATGTCAGAGAAAGGAGGGGAAACATATGAAGGAGGTATATAATGAGTAGTGACCTAAAGGGAACCAATTAATCCCCTGATAGGAGGATTTGCTTTGAATTAACTGTATATAGCACATCTCACTTCTGGACTCAGGGCTCCCTTCCCCTGAAAAGAGGATGGGGGTCCCCTTTGGTCAAAGTGTTCAATTCCTCTGAACACCGCTGTAGTAATTTTTCCTTGATATCTTATTAGTGTCAAGCATGTCTCTAACATACTGTAAGACAATAAAAATATAAGATATAAAGCAAAATATTTCAGTAGAAGGAAACTGTCAGGAAGGACATCATTTCAAAAAATAAAAAACCACAAAGATAACTTAAAAGGCATGTCTTCCTCTTTCTTCCCTTTTGGAAGAAGCATGCAACATGGAAATACACCTGGAAAACACTGAAGAACTGAATGTCACAGAAATGATTCCCTAAAGCCTAATATTCATTGCAAGAGCTAAGTGACAACATGCTGACCGCAGAGTCAAGGTAAAAAAAACTCTCTATAAATCAGGGAAGATGGCATGGAGGAGAGGAGATAGAAATAGAATGATAAGAACAGTCAAGAATTAGAGAGTAAAGATAAATATTTATATTTTATAATTCTAATGTGCTTTTTAAAGTTTGTCTTAAAGTAGTACTACCCTTAGACCTGGGCAAGCCAAGGCCCCTACCTGAACAAGAACTGACTTCAGGCAGCAGGGAGGAGGGCTGCTCTTTGGAGGATCACCTTCATCACCAGTACAAAAAAATTAAGAGAATAATGAATGCGTAGAAAAACACAAAATAATTATTAATGATCTGCCCAACCAAGCAAATGTTACCCTTTTTTATGGGATATATTGCGTGGCATTTGGGAACATCTGAATACACTGAAATTAAGTCAGTGTAAAAGTGGTAGAAATGTGAGTGCCATGACTTGTGGTGGAATGTGGCAGTGGAGAAAAGAGGTGGAAAAGATCTCCAATTTGGAGCTTAGATTGTTGGCTGTCAAATCTGTGCATAGGACAGGCTTTGCACAGTCACTATTCCCAACTCCAAAATGAGCCATTGGGGCTCAACCAAGTGAGCTTAATTTGTCCTATTCTGAAGTCGCTGCTGCTATCTCCAAAGTTTCAAGACTTGCATAGGAAAGGAGAAAGGGGAACCCTGGTATTGCCCTAGAGCCCTTTACCTGAGCAGGACCCCACCCCACCTCAGAATATCCCACCTCACTTGGAATGCATGCCTCTCTCTGCTATATCTAGTAAGCTAGACTAGCTATCTCAGTCACTGTCTTTGAAACCAAATAAATCTGGATTTGAAAACATTCTCTGTTGCTGGGGGGTGGGATGGTTGTACAAGAAATAGTGGATATAATCCACAAGAAGAGAGATTTCAAGTTAATATAAGGAGTTGTTGACAGGCAGCCTGACTTAGAATATGTCAGTCCTAGACACATGCTTGCTATATGACCATGGACAAGTTACTTAAAGTCTCAGGGTCCCAGGTAGGCCAGGGTTCTCAAGGTAATTTTGACAGCACACCCTTTCAGTAAAATATTTTGTTTATTTATAAACTATATGTAAATATGGTACTGTTCTCTGATGGAATACATAAAAATCAACATTAAAAAGAAAAATGAAATAAACAATTTTAAAATAATATTAATTATACAAAAACAATTTTATTCACTAAAATATTAATTTTAACCATTAAATATTAATAGTATAATACACTCAAAGTAGTTAATCACTTTTGATGTCCTTTATTTGATTCTTAGGGATTCTAAAATATCTCATCAAAAATTGTAAGTACTTTACCTAAATTCTAAATAATTCACAAATAGACCACTGTTCTTCAAATTTGTTTTTAAAATATAGCATAATCAATAATGTTACAACTGGGGTGATAAAATTTAAGTTAAAAACATCTTCTATCTAAAGAAAGGGCACATTAACAATTGTCATCAAAGTGCATATCCGCACTACTTCATCGTATCGTGTGGGGTAGTGTCTTCTGTTACATGTTTACACATTGGATAGTTTGTGTATAGAATGTTTTAATTTTGTACTTTATATTTTCGTGTGTGTTGAAATTCTTGTAAACAGTAATGAAAAAATAAGATCCAGTGCAACTTTAAAAGGAAAATATTGTTATAAATGCATACCAATTATAAAAATATGTCACATATGATTTGATTTTTATTAAATTGTAATTTTGAAATACATTTTAAATTTAGTACAAAGTTTTTTTTAATTTCAATAAAGATAGATTTATCTTCTCTGAAGTTTCAAAAATAGGGCACAATAAAACATTAAAACAATATCAACATTCCATTCTCTATATGTTTATACCGCCAATACAGCAAATAAGAATTAAAAATAACAATTTAAACTCTAGTGTAAGATGCAAAAAAAAAAATCTTTAAAATTATCTATTTTGTGGAGAAAAATGTTATCAGGGCCTGCTATTGATGGCATTTTCCATGCAAAATGTGCTGAAACAGAAATTTCAATATATGATAAAATTTTTATTCAATGTATTTAACTATTTGACACATGCTGTTTCACAAAGGGGAATATTTTTGGTTTTTCTTGGAATATATACTATTGGGGAGTTACAGTAGGCTGTTTGGTGTATTCTAATTTTGGGTGATAAGCTATTGACTATTGGTGAAAAGAGTCTCAGAAAATGAAGCCACTCATATTTGTGGCATGATTGAGGGGATCTTTCACAGTGTAAACTATCTTCCTGGTTGTATATATTTATACACATTTTACTTTATATACAAATTTATATATTTATTTAGTTTTCATTTTCTTTTATGTATATAACATATATAATACATGCATATATTTATGGGTGTATATGTGTTTGTGTGTTCAGAGAGAGAAAGCTAAAAATAGTGTTGAGTGGGGGGAATTCATGGTTAAACCCACAGTGGTTGTGAGAGTTCTGAGCAGTTACTTGCAAAGAGCTGTAATAATACTGAGCAAGTGGCCTAAAATGCAATCCAGATTTAGACAGTCATTTCTACTGTATAAGGTTTGGTGTTTTAAATCACAATACTTCCTATGAAAAGGTAAAAGTCATTAGCTAATTATTATAAATCTCCATTGATAAGAATCAGTATGCCTCACATGGAATTTGTAATACATTTTAATTGTTAACATTAATAGCAATCTCACAAAAAAATGTATTTACCTGAATCTTACATATGCTAGAGGAGGCCCTGCTTTAAAGGGGCATCTTTGAATGAAGTATTTAAGGTTTGCATGTAGATGGTACATAATGTTGTAACTTAAAACAACTTAGCCATCAAGTAGAACAAACTTTTTCTTTCATTCATAAACAAACTGAAGCCCAAAAAATTAAAGCATCTTCTCCAAATTCACACACAGAGTTGAGTGGCAGAGTCAAGACCCAAATACAGGCCATCTTGACTCTCAGTACAAGGCCCTTTCTATAATACTATGCTTACCTTTAGTTCTTCAAATAAAGCAACTTAATATGATGTTTTTAAGTGCTCAGGATTATAAATATTGGGAGGCATGATAAGGGAGCCCCCATCTTGAATTTGAGAGAACGCATGTCAGACTATGGGACAACAGCACACTACTGTCATTCCATGGTGCATATTGAAATCTCACAGGGGTTAATATAAGACTTATGCTTCCAAAATAGGCATAAACTTGCAGGGGCATTTCATTTGATGAGCAGCAATGAACCTACTTCAAAACTTTCACTGAAGATTCTGCTACTTCAAAGTTAACTACAATCAAATCCAGTTCCTGTTTTTAATCCTCTGTATCAATAATGCAAAGAGAAACCAACCTATTTATTGGTATCCTGTCCCATAAGACAAGATCTCCTGAGATCCTGTTGGAGATGAGGACCTTGGTGGTTAATTAAAACTTGGATTTGCTGGGGGAGTCATGAAAGGCTCTTATCTGAGCATTCCAAAACTCAAGAAAAGTTCCTGTGAGTTGTTCTTAACTCTAATTAGATGCCCACAGGGATTTTATTCAGAAAGATCCAAGCAAGAATGTGCTCCCTGAGGTTACAGTAACCCTTTCACAAGTACTATCTCCAATGGAAAGTAGGGTAAGTCTAAGGGAAAGGTCCAGTTTTCATAGGTCACGATCATGATATTCTCTTCATGTTCCCCATTCCATGTTAAAATCTCTCTGACTTGCCCATATTATAAGTCATTTAAATACATAAAAATCACACTGTAAGGAAAAATTAGAGCTGTCTCTACTTGTAATGGACTGGTGTAGCCAGCTCACCATCATTTAAGATCTTCAAGTGGAAGCTGGATGACCAGCTAAAGGGAATACTGTGGAAGAGATTGCATTCTATGGCCCCTGAGGTGCCCTCCAGTTCTGAGATTCTATGCTTCTATTAGACATTAGTGCAATTTCTAAACCTCAAATTGTATTATACACTAAAAATCAACAAAGCCATTTCAGTTTGGGTTAAAAAAATAGAGTAGATCAATGGAACAAACTAGGCAAAGGAGAATCAAAAATAATCAAACCCAATAATGCAGTGTTTAATCAGGCCAAAAACATAACAATGAACTCCCTATGTGATAAGAACTATTTGGAAAAATGGAAAGCAATATAGCAGAAATTAGACTTGAGGTGAAAAATTTACACCATATTCTGTGACAAATATAAAGTGAATACACAACAAAAAGTTATCAAGATAATTACAGTAGATGAAATAGATAATTTTGATCATACTAAATCAACAAGCTTTGGAACAAAAAAATAGGGATTTAAACAAAATTCTAAGATAGAAATGTAAATAGGGTAAAATGTATGAAGTTTTTCAGATATGGTTTTGGTTTCCCTGGTATTTAGAAACCTGATAGAAATATAGACTACCAAAAGCCATTCTACAATAGGTAAGTCATCAAAGAATGTGAATAGGGACTTCTCAAAAGAACTGAAAACAATTATATGAAAGAATGTTCTAGATTACAATCAAGTGAAATGCAAATCAAATCAACACAGGTTTCCATACCTAGTAAACTGGCAAAGATGACAAAAAAAAAAAAATGAGTCTTATGTTGGAGGAGTTGTGGAAAGACAGGAGCACTAGTGTATTATTAGTGGAGCTGTAAATTAATACAAACATTTTAGAAAGCAATTAAATGCTTTCTGAATTAATGAATTAATGGCCCAGACAGCTCAAGACCTAATAGTTTACCAAAAGTGGGGAGGAGAAGACACCAAAATGCAAGCAGCTATGGAAAGAAATGTTGGAGGTATTGGGTATAGATTACTTTAGGGAAAGTTGGACTTTCAAGATTAGGAGTAGCTGGATGAAGTAAAGGGAAAAGAAAAGGTTGTTTTAGTGTTGGGGAGTGTTTATAGAAAGTTGGAAACCTTATCCTGGATTTTAAGGCTTTCTGCAATATGTCTACAACCTTAATTTTCAGTCTTATCTCACAATATACTTCATATGCTTTTTATTCTAATCCAACTGTATTACTCTATCCCTTCTGTTTTAATCCTGTACTTTTCTATCTCAATGCCATATCCCATGCCTGGAATGATCTTTAAATGTTACCTCTTCCTTATAGCTTTCCTATTTCTATCCAGGTAACAATGATATGTCTCTCCTGAGATTTCTCATAGCACTTTGCTTTTAGCTCCACGTTATATCTCTTCCCTTTCAAAATAATTATTCACAGACCGAGTGCCTGAGACCTGAGCTCTACAGAGGCCCTCACAAGAAGTCTCAGAAAGAGTTAGCATTAGCAGTTCACAGTTTGGGAATGAGAGTGGAAGCTATGAATCTTTCCGAATTTCTTTTTTTTTTTTATTTTTTAATTTATTTATTTAACTTTTCAACATTCATTTCCACAAAATTTTGGGTTCCAAATTATCTCCCCATTTCTCCCTTCCCCCCACCCCAAAATGCCAAGCATTCTAATTGCCCCTATCACCAATCTGCCCTCTCTTCTAACATCCCTCCCTTCCCTTATCCCCATCTTCTCTTTTGTCCTGTAGGGCAAGATAACTTTCTATACCCCATTGCCTGTATTTCTATTTCTCAGTTGCAAGAGCAATACTCCACAGTTGTTCCTAAAACTTTGAGTTCCAAATTCTCCCCATCCCTCCCTCCCCACCCATTCCCTTTGGGAAGGCAGGCAATTCAATATAGGCCCTATCTGTGTAGTTTTGCAAATGACCTCCATAACAGTCATGTTGTGTAAGACCAACCATAATTCCCTCCATCCTGTTCTTCCTTCCATTGTTTCTCTTCTCTCTTTTGATCCTGTCCCTCCCTGAGTGTTGACTTCTAATTGCTCCCTCCTCCCACTGCCCTCCCTTCTATCATCCCACCCTGCTTATCCCCTTCTCCCCCACTTTCCTGTAAGATAGGTTTTCATACCAAAATGAGTGTACATTTTATTCCTTCCTATAGTCAAATGTGATAAGAGTAAGCTTCATGTTTTTTCTCTGACCTCCCCTCTTTTTCCCTCCACTGAAAAGTCTTTTGTTTGCCTCTTTTACAAGAGATAATTTGCCCCATTCCATTTCTCCTCCCAATATATTTCTCTCACCACTTAATTTCATTTTTTTAAGATATGATCCCATCCTATTCAATTCACCTTGTGCTCTGTGTGTGTGTGTGTATGTGTGCGTACAATCCAACTAACTACCCAGATACTGAAAAAAGTTTCAAGAGTTACAAATATTGTCTTTCCATGTAGGAATGTAAACAGTTTGACTTATTAAGTCCCTTATGATTTCTCTTTCCTGTTTACCTTTTCATGTTTCTCTTGAACCTTGTGTCTGAAATTCAAATATTCTTTCAGCTCTGGTCTTTTCATCAAGAATGCTTGAAAGTCCTCTATTTCATTGAAAGACCATTTTTTCCCCTGAAGTATTATACTCAGTTTTGCTGGGTAGGTGATTCTTGGTTTTAGTCCTAGTTCCTTTGACTTCTGGAATATCATATTCCACTCCCTTCCCAAAATCTTAGCAGAGTTTCCTTTCCATAGGCACCTGACCTCCAGTTCCACCAAGCTAGCACTGGGGGGGTGGGATTCAGTCAAGCTGTGGGGGCAGGGCCAACATTCAGTTCAAGACAAAGACCAGCTCCCCTCTGGTGCCCCCAGGAGTTTTTATGATCCAGCAATGGTATTGGGCTGCTGTAGGGGCTGCAGTGAGATCTGCTGCCACCTGCCTGATGTGGCCTCTGCCTGAGGCCGGAGCTATGGGAAGGCCCTTCTCCCTTCCCAACCAGCTGAAATAACCCTGTCACTGACCTTTGGCACCTGTGGGTTGAGGGATCTGTGAAGATGCTGCTGCTGCAACTGGAGGTTCTGCCCCCGAGGGCTGTTCAAGAGCTGCACAGCATGGCTAAGGATGGGCTCCACACTTTGCTCCACATCTGGTGGAACAGACCTTTCTCATGGGCCTTTCAGGTCACCCTGGGCTGGAAATCTCCTCCATTCTGTTGTTCTCCACTTCTGCTGCTCCAAAATTTGTTGAGAGTCTCTCTCTACAGGTATTTTATGGGCTATGTGGGGAGAGACTGCATTTTTTTTGTCTTTCTACTCCACCATCTTGACTCTACCCCCCCTCAAATTTCTTAAGTTGGTGCAGTATCCCCTGTTCTTGACAAATTAACTGGGCTGAGATTTGTTCACACCTCCAATTTCAGAAAGGATTCTTGGCCCCCAGAAACAATCAAGCAATTTCCTTTCAAGTGTCTCCCAAAAAAGTCCACAACTGACCTCCCAATTATCACATAAAAAGTCTCAAGCAGTTTCTTCAGCACAACTTCTCAGGCTACCCCAAAATTGCAGTCTGAGGCCCTGGGGAGGTAGTCCCTGACTCAGACTAAGGACAAGGCCTAATAGTTAATAGGTCTGGAAATACTATCACTCCCTACAAGAAATGACACAAATTCAACCAACAATTTGCTGCAGGTTTCTTCAGGATACAGTTCTTAATGACACGGAGCATATTTACATCAGTGGCCCCTTGCTGAATGTCCACAGACATTCTCTAAACTGACATATTTGAGGAAGGTAACATCTCATATTAAAGCAACCAACATCCCTAGAGGCCACGCAGAAATAACCATCAAAAACATAGAGGCCAACTCAGGCCCCCTTCCTCTGCATTACCTTTTCAACAAGATAAGATCATTTCATTCCAATCCTGAAAAACTGTACCAATTGTTCTAGGCTAGATCTGACTCACTCCATTTCTCAGGTGGCACAGGTTCAATATTGGAATAAAATAAGACACTCATAGACCATTCAACAGTTAACAAAAGTAGTTTGCTTAGCCATAGAACAGTAAGTATATCCAATTAGGATATCCATCAAACACACCATTACTTCCTTCAACTGAACAAATTTCCCCTGCCTCTGAGTTGTCCACAAAGCTCTATCAGTTACATCTCAGAGCTGAAGTCCTCTGGCTGTTTTTACTCAGATGACTTAGACATCATGGCAGCTAACCAACCCCTCAGTCCTCTGAGCCAATAAAGTGCTGAGGATAGTCTCAATATCTATTAAGGATAAACTAACCCAAATACATAGGAGAGGCTTAAGAACTGCCCCAACTACACCAATCCAAACACTGTGTTTGCCGGACTCTTCTTACCACTTTCTCTGTTTCCTGTGTTACTTCATCCTCTTTCCAACTTTCTTATGATCAATGTTCCCAGTGTTTGTTCATTAGGCTTTTCACTCCACACTGTCTTCTTTGGCAATTTCTTTTGTTCCCACTACTTACATTATTGTCCTGTCTTTTATCAAACTCCCAGTATAAAATCTCCAAATGTCAGAAAAAACATCTACACGTATGTCATGCTAGACCCTCAACCTCAAACTTTATAAGACCAGAAATATTTTCTTTTCCCTGAGGCCTATTCCTCACTCTGATGTCATTATTTCTGTCTGAAGTACAACATTTTCATAGTTGGACATCGTTCAACAAATATCCCATGTTTTAAACCTTGCTGTTTGCTTACTCCTAAAATATTATTCAAAAATAATGTTTCTTTTTTCCCAATTACATGTAAAAATAATTTTTGACATTCTTTTTTTTTTAACTTTGAGTCCCAAATTCACTCCTTCCCCCATCTTCCTCCCTGAAATGGTAAGCAAGTTAATATAGGTTATACATGTGCAATCATGCAAAACATATTTCCATATTAGTCATGTTGTGAAAGAAAACACAGGCCCCTCTCCCAAAAAACATCCTCTAAACATTTTTATACATTGACCCCCTAGAATTACATTTGGCTCTTTCCTCTGCTTCACCACTCACAATCAATCAATTACCAAGTCTCATTGATATCAAAACTATCTGGTACTAGGCAAAAATTCAATCATCGGAACAGAATACTGATTCTATAAATACAACCAAATATATGGAAAAGGTTAATGTTTTTTATATACCTGTTTATGTTCAACTTTAGGGAAAGGAATCATTCATTATTCAGTCAATGCTGTTAAGAAAACTGTGTAGCAATATGGCAAAAAAAATAAATTTAGATCTGTATCTGATACCATTTTTCACAGCTTCATCTGTATCAACAAGTTAACCTTTTAGAAGTTAGAAGAAAAAGAATAGTATATTTATCCCAAATGCAGGGAGGAAATAAATTTTTATTTAACAAGAAGTTACTGAGTCATTTACTTTCATTACACAATAAGACAAACCTCAAAAATTATGGGGGAAAAGAGATTTGGGGAAAAATTCATGTAAAATCAATGAATGTGATGATTGGATTAGAACTCAGTCACTTATAATTTATTAGGAATTCCCTCTATCACCATCTTGGGAAAATCATCATCCAGGCTATGCCAAAAAACCTCCAGTAAAGGGATATTGATTATTTTTGGAAGGCAAATATATCTTTACTATCTTAGAATTTGCCCATTCTGCTTCTGGATAGCTTTTATTATAAAAAGAGCCTTAATTAGCTTCTCTGCAACTTTCACCCATAACTCCTCAATGTCTTTCTGTGCTGCAAACCAGAAAAACCTTTATTACTTTTTTCACATCATGATCCTTCAAGTACTTAGGTAAACAGTCATTGTGACCTCTATCAGTTTTCTTTTATCCAAGTTAACATCACCAGTTTCTTCAAGTGATCGTCCTATGCCATCAATTTTCATGAAGGACAAATCAGGAAAAAAATTACATTCATAATTTTTATGAAACTGTTATGCATTTATAAAGCAGATTGCAAATTCTAGTTGACAAATAGTCAAAGGATATGAATAGGTAATCACAAGATATTAAATAGAAATGAATGTTCAGCCACACTAATAATCAAGAAATTCAATCAAGAAACGCTTCATATCTCACCACTAAAGCTCTACACCAGTGCTTCATCGTAGTTGTAGAAGTGAAACTGATTCTCCATGGGTTATGCCAGTAAGTAAAGGCTCTGGCAGGTCCCACCAAGTTGAAAAGTCATTGAATGTAGACCCTATAATGAACTATATACCAGTTGTCCAAGGACTAACAGCCAACTCTCAGGAAGCTCGTCAACAGGCTGTATGAAAAATGATTTATTTTCTGGCCACACAACTTTTGAAGAGTATCTACTAAGTTATAATAGGATTGCAAATCTGCATCAATGGAAGGAGTACTCCTGCCAATAAAATATAGCTCCATGAAGTGTTGAAGTATAAATTATCACCTCATACTCATCTCATTTTCAAAAATAAATAACTTAATTTTGACATTGCTATGAAGAAACAGCTACACTAACTCATTTCTGATGGTATTATGAACTAGTGCCATCTTTCTGGAGAATGCTTGGGCAAGTACACAAGAAGATTCATAAATGGGCATACCCTTTAACCCAGTAATGCTATTAATTGAAAATGAACCCTCAAGAATTAAAGATGGTCAGAGAAGAAAACTATATGTGGAAAATTGCCTGTGGTTGTTATATGTAATAGAATTAAAAAAAAAAACCTGTAAAGAGCCTAAATGAATAATAGTTGGGTAATAGTTAGCTGTGTAACTAAAGAAGACATAAAGTGAACTGTTCCAGAATGAATGTGCTGGGATGGTCCGCTAGAAAATCCTTAAGAATAAGAATAAGAGAAGAAGCAAAAGAGAAACCCAAATTGTTGAGTCAGGAAGCTCAGTACAAAGAAGCTATGTCTAGGAGCTAAAATATCAAGAGAAAAAACTAATGAGATTTCCTCTGGACAAAGCCTGAGGAGTGGAATTAGTGGGAATAGAACAAGTCATTGGCTGCAAAGAGATGGTGAAAATTCAAGTTAAAGATGATGGACCACTCCTCAAATGGGAAGAATAATTTGCTTAACCAGAAAGCTGAATGAAAAAAGAGATCTCAGTGTAAGCCTAGGTATAGGAGTAAATGGATGCAAGTCAATCATTACATATCTGTGCAAAAACATACATAATGAAGTACTTAAAATACTTGCAATACTTAATACTTAAGAAAATACTTAAAAACATAGGTTCTGATTAATAAACATAGCCCCTATGAGAAAGCATGTCATACAATTACTATATGATTTGTGTTCTTATGAGTAGAAGAAGCCTTTACCTTTACCATGATATGGGAAGGAACTCCCTCCCACTTGGGCACAGGAAGCCTGGGTCAGCAGTTTGTGGATCTAAGGAACATGATTGGAGAATTCTGTCCCTGAAGCAAGGGGTTCAGACCCTCAGGTCTTGTTCTTTTTAGGAAAGGCAAGAAATACTTCCCACAAAAGTATAGCTGCTGAAAGTCCTAGTCCTAGTCTTTGTCAGTGATTTATTAAGCTAAGCAGGAAAGAGTTGTCTAACACTGAAACATGACGGTCAGTGACCTGGTCCTTACTTTCTCTAGGGAAAGAAACAGAAGACGGCAGTGACACTGCATGCCTTACTCTGGCAGAGGTGCAATTGCCAAGAAATTTAGTCAGCTTTGGTCAATGGTTCATGAGCTACCTGTGGCCCACACTTGGCTTATTAGCCATCCAGCTTGCTTGGTTAGATTCTAATAGGAAGGGCCAACTCCCAGAGTCATTTCAGAAGCAAAGTACGTACTCACACTTCCCACTACCAGCGGTCAGTGATGGATGCAAACAAGATCCTGAAACCAATGGCACAAGTAGCAAAACCTATAGGAAGGAAAAGTGTTAATGTAGGTAATGCTAGGGAAAAGCCAATCCCTGGGTAGCAGTAGAGGGTGGAAGACAGCAATGCTGCCAAAAGGCTATCAGCGATTGTTCTACTGTCTAGAGAGATTTGAGTAAAGTATAGGACTCTTCAAAGACATCCTCCTGACCATCTTGCACAGAGATGGGGGCCTAACCACAAGTGCAGAGTAACCAAAAGTTCACCCAATATTCTGAATTTAACCATCTCAGGCAGTGGGCCTTCTCCCAAGTTCAGATTAAGTGAAAATCTGCCAAATGTTATCACCTTAGCCATCTCAACAGCGATGGCTTTATGCTAAAAAATAGGGTAGGATATGGTAGTTTATCAGGATATACAATCAGGGAAGGCCAAGACATGGAAAGGGGAAAAACGCAAGTGTCAAATAGGATAATGGAAATGTTATATACCTCTCATAATATGAATTTCTTCTGCTAGACTTCTATATTTGGAAAACTTTTCATTCCACATTGCTTGGACTCGATAAATATTCAGTATGGTGATATCAATCAAAGCTATTCTTAAATATTTATTAATCAAAGTTATGTGCAAGAGACTATGGGCCACAGTTATATCTGTGACAATGCTTCAGTTCTCACAAAATTTATTTCTTAAATTCTCAAGGAGAGTGGATAATTGGAGTAAAAAGATTTGTTATCTCTTACTTCACAAAGGATAATGAGCTTCTGGTGTATAATTCTAGCCACCTGTTCATTTCTTTCTAGGTATTTTCTAAGTGCTAAGTTTTTGCAATCAACAGTGATACATGTTGAACTGTTTCTACCATTTCCTTGCATAATCTGCATTAATCAATAAATCTTGTCCCTTAAATATAGTATTTCTGTCATTTCTGGTGGTTAAACTCTGACCTGGAGTGCTTTCACATGCCCCCTCCTCATTTTTTTAAAAGGTTTGTTGATATGTTTTGTTTTTACATTACAAAAATTTACACATTATTTCCATTTGTAATGAAGGAAAAGAATTAAGAAACATATAGTGATCTCATCTGAAAACTCTTTGCAACATTTCACATCTGTAGTACCCCCCCATTTCTATTTTTTAATTAGCAGAAATCTATTTTCTCTCTCTGTCACCTCAATGAGAAAAAGAAAAGAAAAACAAATTTCTTATAACAAATCTATACAGCCAAACAAAAAAAAAATCTTCAAAGGACATATACACAGTGTATGTCTCATTTTGAGTTCTCAAAGATGTCATATCTCTGTAATGATTTCATCATTGACGGTCTGAAATCATGAATTATCATTGTTCTTACAACTTTCAAAGTTGTTCTTATGTTCTTATAATTATATAATTTGTTCTCTTGGTTCTGTTTATTTCATTCTTCATCAGTTTATAGAAGTTCTCAAAATTGTTCATTTAGACATTATCGATGGTAAATGTGTAACTCAACCATTTTGTTCTCCTTTATCAATGTACTGTTGATTGAGCTCCTGTGGATATTATTTTTAAAGTCTCATTTTGAATCTTAGCTGTTTTCTGGACTCTGTTCAAAGGCAAACTACTTTCAATACCTTTTCACAAATCCAATAGCATGTAATTATTGTCAGTCATTAATATTAGTGTGGGTTTTTTCCAAAAGGATTTCTTTAAGTTTTTAACTAGTTTATCATGTACTGAGAAAAATTTACTAATCCTTTTCCTTTTATTTGATGAGGAAGTATTCATCTTTCTATAGTTGCCTTGGGGTGATAATCCTTACTTTTTGCTAACATTGTACAGTTTTTCTTTGGATTCTTCCAAAAATCTTATCAATTTTACTCTTCCAATGAGATTTGTATTGCATTAAGTTTTCATTGTTTTGAACATGTTCTTCCAGGAGGGTTTTTTTTTTCCCCCAACCTGGGCTGGAAGTGTGGTGGGAGGGGGTGTTAGAATAGACATCCAATAGACTTAGTCTCTTCTGCAGCTCAGAATTCATGAACTCAAGCCATCTATCAGCCTTGTCTTATGAGGATTAGAGTGCACCAAATTTCCAACAATTAAATAGCCTATGATGGCTCTTCAGGCTGATACTACAGTAATTTCTGACAGTTTGATAATAACAATGACACATGTAAAGTTCTTTATGTAAACATGTTAACGCACTGACCCTTCCACAACACAATTATACAGGGCTACACAGCTGAACTTCACCAAAATTACTTTAGTTCTATATGCAATGTCACTTCAGAGATAATATAACAAAAATTTTAAAACTATGACATTTTTAAATACAGTGATACACCAGTTATTTGAATGAACTAGCTTGGCCTGCATATAAGCTTGCATTTGAAAAAATCTGCTATTGAATCACATATGGAAGCTACAAAAATAAACAAATATAGGGGTGGGTGAAAGCAATTTACACCATGAAATATCATAAACTAGCTTTCTTAAGAAAAAATTGTCAGTGGATAACTAATCCTAAGCAAGTGGCCTTAGAGGGATCCAACACTCAATACCCAATGTCCCTTATAAATTCCCACAAATGTAGCACCTCTCTGAAGTCTCAGAGCCTTAATACTCTGAGTATATCTTTCAGTCTCAGTTGGTTAATATCAGCCCACTTCAGTTAGCCTGTCTGCCAACAATCACTGAGCTAAGGTCATCTATCTATGATTCAGCTATAGCTAGTATTTATATATGCCTTTAGGGTTTACAAAGCACTTTGCATATGTTAACTCATTTGACCTTCAAAACAACACAATGAGATAGATGCTACTGTTAACCCCATTTTACAGATGAGGAAAATGATGATGAGAGAAGTTAAGTGACTTGGCCAGGTCACACAGCTATTAAGAGTCCAAGATAGGATCTGGACTCAGGTCTTCCTGATTCCAGGACTAATTCTCTATCCACTGCATAACCTACCTGCCTTTTCTGAAGCAGATCATTCATGTCTCATTACTTCTTCCAAACTAGTATGCACTGGGCCAAAGAGGGTATCAGCACCAAGTCTGAAAATACAACCCCCTGCACACAAACCTGCCCACCCCAATTAGCATATATGAGAAGAGGCTGTTAAGTAAGCCTCAGTACAACAAAGTCTTCCAGCCTGTGCTCTTATGCACACCTGTCACTAATTTCATAACATAATGCACACCTAAAACAAGCACTCCTGGTGATTCTTGTCCTGGTCACTGCCTCTCCTTTCAAGCTGCCTCAATCACATTCCCCAAGTCACATTTCAAACATTGCAATATCACATTCACAAGCCCCTTGCCTACTTCCTGACGTGCCTAAAACCACCAGGAGAATTTCGATCAATTACCCACCTACCTTTGCAACTACCCTTATGGAACCAGTAAAAAAATCAGTGGAGAGAAAAACCTGCCCATGTCTAATTCCTAAGCTCCTGACCCTGTCACTCTTTGAGGTATCCTCGATGCCACCAGTATTTCTACCAGAAACCCTTTCTATGTGAGCTTGCTTCTGCTAAATAAGGATAGTGTATACAAATGTATAAAAGCATAAAAGAATGAATGCTCATCCGTATGTGAGTGGCTATGTTTAGAGGATCTTCTTTCTGTGTATGCAGAGCAGGTGATTAATGAAGCTCTTAGACTCTTGCCCAATAAATCTAGAAATTCTGACTATTCCATTTGTGATTTTCTCTAATAAACATATTCTTCAGAATTCATATATTTAATGAGATCACCTAATTTGGGGCACCGACAATTTGACAGATACCTTCCAGTCAGCTAAGAGATAGCACTAGAAAGGTCATGAGGCATAGACACAAGCTAGAAGACAAACATAGGAGTCATCTCCTTTGCCTTTACCATGTCTCTGAATACGGCTGAAGATAATGCTAATATGAGGTGCTCTTCTATCATTACCAATTTTGCCCCAACCTTTCAGGCCCTACACACTACCACCCAAATTAATGTTCTTCACTTCCTCCAGCAAAGTCCACTATTCTGTCCTCTTCTGATCTGTTTCCATTTATAGTAAGGAAACCATCCCATCAGGAGTTACTAGCAAAGTATCTGGCACATCATGAGCATTTGATACATGCTTGGTGACCTGACAAAAATTCTAAAGTCTTCCTTTATATAATTTGAGAAGTGAAATGAAACTTATAATCAAAGTCAGACTCCTTATTTTACAAATGAGAAAAACTGAGTACAAGATGATGAGCTCAAAGTCACAAAGGAAGATAGAATCAAAGATAGAACATGGTTCTCAACACATTTAATCTAGTGCCCTTTGGATTCACTTCAATAAATGTTTCTTCAGTTCCCACTACAGGTAAAACACTCAGATTTGGCATTAGAGTACATAGAAAGTTTTGATAAGATCAGGCCCCTGCCCTCATGTAGCTTACAGACTAGCAGAAGACATAAACATTACAGAATAAAGAAGTGTTATATGAACTTTGAGGTAGCAAGTTATTACTGTAACAATAAATTCTATCTCTGCTAATGGAAAGAAAACTTCAAAAAAACACAAAGAGAGAGAGAGACAGAGACGGAGAGACAGAGAGAGAGAGACAGAGAGAGAGAGAGATGTGATTATTTGTGAAGTTACTATAGTGAAATTTTCCTGGGGAAAAACGCAAATTGCAAACACAAGAAAGTGTTTTCAACAATGGTTATATAAGTTCCTCTGATACTTGAACTGAGCATACAAATTATATCTCTTCTAATTTTACTTTTATGTAATAAACAAACATATTCATAAAATAGTAAAATAAAAAGGTGACTATACATGAAACTGCAAATCTATTATTCACAGCTTGCTATTCCTTTCAAATATACAACAAAAATAACATGTAAACTTCTTTCTCTTCCCTCCCCACCCTAGAGATGGCTGCCATTAAACTTGAATAGATGTGTTTCTGTGTCTGTGTGTATGTATGTATATATATATATATATGCTTATGTAAAATTATTATACACATACTTCTATTTATCAGTTCTTTTCCTGGATGAAAATAATGTCTTTCTTCATATGTGTTTTATAGTTAATTTGGGTATTTATAATAGACAAGATAACTTATTTGCTCAAAGTTTTTCTTAAAATAATATTGCTGTTACTGTATACAATGTTCTCTTGGTTTTGTTCATTTTGCCCTTCATTATTTTCATGCAAGTCTTTCCATATTTTTCTAAAATCATTGAGCTCATCATTTCTTAAAAGTATATCTTTTTAAAATACATTCATTACATTCCATAGCCACACTTTTTCTTTGGGGATTACACTCATCTATCCCATCATAATGGACAAACTAGATTTAGACATATGTATACACACACACATATGTATTCAATTTTTACAGGAAAGGAAAAACTTCCTAAAGGAAAAGCTAAGAGCTCAAATATGTCTGTTAAGAACCTCACATATTTCTAGGACTTTTGATGTTCTCAAAACAGGAACTTCAGTATATATTGACCATTTAATTCTTCAAATTCATACCTCATTATATTCAATACTGTAAATTTTGTTGGTTCATAAACCAATTGAATGCAATGTCTTTCTGTTGCAGAACCCACCTCTAATCTCAATTTTTTTTGCTTCAATTTGCAATACCTATTTGCCCTATTAAATCAGGACAGCCTAGATAATACCTGAGGAACCTTTTCATTAGGGACAAATCTCCAAATAAGTTTATTACATTTCAAATTATATCATATTTTAAACAAATTCCAGTTAGAATAGATCGTCTGAGAAGAATAAATTGCAAAGAAAGGGAATTGATCAGTCTTTCTGTTCTTTGGATGGCATGAAGAATTGTGGCTCAGTTATGTGTGTGATACATGAACATTTTAGTATAAAATGTTAAAACCACCTATTACTACATGAGCTTGTAGTCAGTCCCTACTCCCATGGTACCCAAATAGCTCATGACCTCCAAGGGAAAAATTTCTGGAACAATATTAATTTATCTGACTGTAACAGCAAGCAAAGTGGGATTTGTTTGTTTTCTTTTTGTAGTTGTTTCCCAGGCTCAGTCTAAATTATGAGCATGTGATGGTTCAGCCTCCTTTGAGCCCTGATGGTTTACAGTTGTGCTGAGTCATGTGGGTTTTGTGCCTAATGACTGAGCCAACTGGGAACTGAATCTTCATTATATATACTGGGAGGCTGGTATTTAACTTGGGGGAGGGGTTCTTATGAGAAAGATTTTGTGATTACCTGGTCGAGACTCTGAGTGGCCATACGTTCAGACCCCCAACTGCTCAAATGTAAAGACTCTCTTGATCCCGGGATGTATGTAAAGTGTACAGCAATATTGCTTTGATTCAGGTAGTACAGCCCTGTCTGTTGGTTTCTATTTCTCTGTATTTTCTGTTAGTAGAATACATAGGAGGCTTGGTAGCTTTGGAAATGGAAAAGAAAAAAAGGCATATCAGGAAGCCTTTGACTGAACTAATTAAAGTGATTGTCAATCCCTCAAAAGTTGCCTTTCCTTTAACAAATGCAGATCTAAGAACCTGTAATAGCAGGCCCCTGTGTATGTCGGGGTGCTTACTGATACACTGACTTAAGCAAAAGTTTTAGATGCTTTACTTTTCCACTTATGATTTCCTACCTTCAAACAAGGAAAACAAAAAGCAAAAAACTTTTCACCATGCCTCAAGTAGCCAAGACTTCTCCTCTTTTCTCTATCAATTGCTTTTCCAAAATAGGTGATGAATACTGTTTACATTACTATTTCAGTACATTATCATTTCATTCATTCACTTATAACTACATTCCAATTCAAAATGTCCCTTGCTCAACATCCCCCTTCTGATTTACTTCTCCAATTACTATTTCCTGTGTCAGACCCTGTTCTCATTGAACTCCTTATCGTGAAAATGTCTCTTTTTTTAGATCCTGATTTCAGTACCACCCTTATCAGTGAAAGCAGAAGACTTCTACTCCAACATAACCTGTACAAGATTCTGAGTTCTCTGACTTCTAGACTCCAACACCAGAGTTTTAGATCAATGGCCAACAATTGAAGTGATTCCCCAGTTTCTTATGTTCTTAAATGTGTTCCTTGTATTCCTGTAATGATTTTAATGTGAACTTAGATATAAAGAATCCCTTGTCCCCAGTATTGTTTTGTTTTAATATGAGTGCTAGAAACCTGTAATCCTCCTCACTACATCATAGAAATTTCACCTCAAACAGGAGGTTCCAAACAATGACCATCTCCCTACTCTTTAGAGTTTTTCATATTTTTAACATAACATCTAAATCTCTGCAGCAAAGATTTCTTATACTTTACCCAAGATAAACAGAAAAAAAGTTGTAATTTTTGTTTACGCTGCATTCTTGGGGGGGGGAATGGTAATATTTGGGGTAGAGCCACGATGGCAGAGAGAAGCAAGGAAGTTGCCTGAGTTCTCCTCAGTTTCCTTCAGAAACAATATAAAATCAAGACCCTAAATAGGATCTGGAGCAAGGTGGAGTGAAACTACTTTCCAGCTTAATATAACTTAGAAGGACTTCAGACTTCTCACTTTGGTAAAAAGGGGTGTGCAGCTGAGCATAGATGGCATTTGAGCAAGCCACAGTAGGAGGCTACAAATAGGCAACCAAGGCCTCTCCATCCTGACTCAGTAGGCTGTGCATGAGTCCTCCAGTCCTAGCACAGAAAGCAGACTGCCAGCCACAGAACCTAGCAGAACAGGTGCAACTAGGTTAGTCAACCCCGTGAAGTGGGCATGCCACCAGTACCTCAGCACAAAAAGCCAGCAACCAGGACTTGAGCCCTGTAAATGCAAGCAAAGTGGGATTTTTAATTTTATATTTTTCTTTTAGACTTTAGTTTTCAGGATCCATGGCAATAACCATCTCAGTTTCCAAGGTTCATACTAAATGGTAAACATCTCAAGGCTCAATCTCCTCTGAACCCTGATAATTCACAGCTGTAACACATCAGGTGCTGAGTCACATAAGTTTTCACACTTTTTGGCTCCAAGCCAATCAAGTACTACACGTTCTTGTAGGCTTTAGTGACTTATGACTGAGCCTATTAGTCAAAAGTGTATATATATTCTGAGGTAAGATACTGCCTTGGGGCTTGCTCATTAAAGAACATTTAACCATTGTTAAAGGTTCCCACAGGATACAAATACGAATCCAGATGTTGGTGCTCTCTCAGTCTGGTGATGTATTTTCTCCACCTTCAGGGTGTTGGCCTTTCCCTGAATAAGTGGATGATGTCAGGAGAGAGAGGAGACTTCTGATACCAACCCTTGTGAGAACACTGGACTAGAATAAAGTACTAAAGGGAAAGCATGAGGTTTAATGAGACTGGGATAGTTATCTGTTACTTTCCAGGTATTGTGTTATTTTGCTGGGCCCAGAGCCCAGGACAGAATGGCCACCCCCATGTGAAACTAGGGGAGGGTGAGCTGCCCCAGAGATGGGGTGGTAGAGGCTAGAGACAGAAGCTGGAGGCAGAAGCCTCTGGAGCCTGTTGTGCCTGGACCCAGGTAGGAGCAGGGAGAGCTTGGAATGGCGCAGTCCTTTCCCCTGTGAGAAAAGACACTGAGCAGGAGAGGAGAGTTGCCTGTGTGAAGACTGGCAGAACGGAGAGTGTTTGGCCCCTGTACCTGAAGAAGGAGCAACCCTGGAGTTCGGGACTCAGTCCTGGGTCAAGATGAAAACTTTGCAGTACAGCAGGAGCAATGAGGATGCTTTCCTGCTATGGCCCCCTGGGATTAGTTGGGACCCAGTGGGTGAAGTTGTTTATGGTAGGATGAAGGGAGTGCCTTAATTCTTGGGGACCCACACTTTTTACTTTGTCACCCAGCCACCCCTCAGGATTTGGAAGTAGGAAATGGAGCAGTGTTAGGACTTGGAGTCTTTGACTCATTGGAGTATATGTGCACCTGAGAGTGTCAGGTGGGAGCCTACAACAGCAGCCTGGGGAGGACACACCCCAAAAGGACTTTACTTAGACATTCTGTTGGGATTAAGAGGTCTGTAACCTACTGTGACCTAGGGGAGGAATATGTTGTGCTCTCTGCTACCTCTGGGGGTGTTCTGTGTTAAGGGAAGATCCTAACCTGGGACACATATAAACAAGCATTTTGAAACAGTACCTGAATGAGGAGGAGCTGGTTGCTCACTCCCCAAAGATTTTGACCCACAAAGAATGTATAAGGTGGGGGTTATGCTGTGTTATGTTATTCAGTTTTGTGTCTATTTAAGGCCATGTGACCACCCTGGTAATAAGTTATGTTATGAATTGTGAAAGCTTTAGTTTCATGGCTCAAGGTTTAGTTTTGAGTAAATGAAATGTTTATTATACTGTGCTATTTTGCCTAAAATAGATAGATATATAGATATAAATATATAAATATTCACAGGAGCAGCCCTCAAGTGTGCTGTGCTGATTGTGTCACAAGCCCCCAGCACAAGAGCCTTGGGACAGTACTCTCTGTGTGACAGGAACATAGCTAAACTTTAAAAGTCACAAAATAGACGAAAAATGAGCACACAAATTCAGAAGGGGACAACAATGTCAAAATGCTTACACATAAAAGTCTCAAAAGAGATGAATTGGCCTCAAGCCCATAAAGACTTCTTAAAAGAGTTCAGAAAAAAATCAAGTAAGAAAGGTAGAAGAAAAACTGTGGAAAAAAATAAGAGCTATGCAAGAGAGAGTCAACAGCCTGGAAAGCAAAAACAAAAATTAATTGAAGAAAATAATTCCTTAAAAATACAACTGACCAAAAGGGAATCCACTGAAGAAAACTACTTGAAAAGTAGAATTGGCCAAATGGAAAAGAAGGTACAAAAGCTAAATGAAGAAAATAATTCCTTGAAATTTAGAATTGGGCAAATGGAAGCTAATGACTCAATGAGATGTCAGAAATCAGTCAAACAAAATCAAAGAATGAAAAAATAGAAGAAAATGTAGAATGTATCTTTGGAAATACAACTGTTATGGAAAACATCCAGGAAAGATAATTTTAAAATTATTGGACTATCTGAAAGCCACGATTAAAAAAAGAGCCTGGACAGCATCTTTCAAGAAATTATCAAAGAAAACTGCCCTGAAATACTAGAATCAGATGGTTAAAAAAAGAACACATCAATTACATCCTGAAAGAGATTGTAAAATCTCCAGGGAATATTGTAGTCAAATTCCAGAATTATCAGGTGAAGGAAAAAATACTACAAAAAACCAGAAAGAAACAATTCAAACATCAAGAAGCCACAGTCAAGGATTATATAGGACCTAGTAACTTCTACATTAAAGGATTGGAAAACTTAGAATATGATATTCCAGAAGCCAAAAAAACTTGGATTGCAATCAAGAATCAACTACCCAGTAAAATTGAGCATAATTTATCAGGAGAAAAGATAGACATTCAATGAAATAGATTGTCAAACTTTCCTGATGAAAAGATCAGAGCTGAACAGAAAATTCAATCTTCCAATACAAGACTCAAAAGAAACTTAAGAAGGTAAAAAGGAAAGGAAAGAAACATGCTATTCAATAAGATTAAACTTGTTTACATATCTACATTGGAAGATGATACTTGTAACTCTTGATAACAGTATCTCTATAGGGAAGTTAGAAGGAGTTTACATGGAGAGATGGAGTGGGTATAAGTTAATTTGAAGTGATGGTATAAAAAAATTAAGTGGTGAAAAAGGAAAGTAGGGGAGAAGAAGAAAGGGGGAGGCAGAGTAGGCAAAATATAATACATGAAGAGGTGCAAAAGACCCATTACAGTAGAGGGGGAAAGGGAGGGGCTGAGCATTGTTTGAACCTTATTCTCATCTTATATGTGTCAATAAAGGAATAACATACACACTAAGTTTAATGCAGAAACTTATCTTACCCTATAGAAAAGTAGGATGGGAAAGTGAAAAGGGGAGAGGAGGGGCTGATAAAAGGTGGGGCATTGTGTAAGAGGGGAAAGGAAAAAGAAAAGGGAGGATGTTGATAAGAATGGAGGGCATATTAGGGAAAGAATGGTCAGAAGCGAAACACTGGTGAGGAAGAACAGGATGAAAAGAGTGAAAAGTATTAAAAGGGGAAAAATGGGATGATGGGAAATACACAATAATCTATACACACCTATGAATGTGAAAGGGATGAACTCTCCCATAAAACAGAAGCTGATGGCAGAGTGGATGAAAAACCAGAATCCTACAAGGTTCTGTACACAAGTAACACCTCTGAAGCAAAGAAATACATGCAGAGTAAAGGTAAAAGGCTGAAGCAGAATATATTATGCTTCAGTTGAAGCCAAAAAAAAGCAGAGGTAGCAATCCTGATCTCTGACAAAGCAAACACAAAAATAGATCTAATTAAAAGACATAAGGAAGGAAATTACATCTTGCTAAAAGTACCATGAAGTAATATCAATACTAAACATATATGTACCAAGTGGTATAGCATCCAAATTCTTAGAGAAGTTAAGTGAATTACAGGAAGAAATAGACATTAAAACTATACTAGTGGGGGACATCACCTGCCCCTCTCTCAGAACTAGATAAATCTAACCACAAAAGAAACCAGAAAGAAGTTAAGAAGGTGAACAGAATTTTAGAAAAGTTAGTTATTATAGACCTCTGGAGAAAATTTAATTGGTATAGCAAGGAACATATAGCAGTACATGGCACCTACACAAAAACTGGCCATGTGTCAAGGCATAAAAACCTCAAAATCCAATTCAGAAAGTCAGAAATATTAAAGGCATCCTTTTCAGATTGTGATATAATAAAAACTAAATGTAGTAAAAGGCCATGGAAAATAGACTAAAAACTAATTAGAGACTAAATAATTTAATCCTAAAGAATGAATAGGTTAAATAACATATAGAAACAATCAACTGTTTCATCAAAGAGAAGAACAATAATGAAACAACATACCAAAATGTATGGGATGCATCCAAAGCAGTTCTAAGGGGAAATTTTATGTTACTAATTGCTTACATGAATAAAATAAAATAAAAAACTGTTTGATCGTGTACCACTCTTCATGAACCCATTTTGGGTTTTCTTGACAATGATACTGGAATGGTTTGTCATTTTCTTCTTCAGCTCATTTTACAAATGAGGAAACAGAGGCAAATAGGGCTAACTGACTTGCCCAGGGTCACAGAATTAGTAAGTGTCTGAGGCTGGATTTGAACTCACAAAATGAGTCTTCTTGACTCCAGTCCCAGCATGCTATCTTCTGTGCTATCTAGCTGCACAAGCTGAATTTGTCCAATCTGTCCAGATCAGAATATAGGCAAGGTAAAAGAGCCCTGCCTCCAGTGCCAACAAATGAATCCACATAATCTTTTTCTGACCAGTTAAATAACCCCTCACCACCTGTGGGCTAAGAACGCTAGAAGCTGTGTGGAAGCTGCTGATTCAGTCATTCCTAAGGCCTGCACCTGGTTTGCTGGGGCCCATTCTGTACTGGTATAGGATATAAAACAATTTCAAGGGCAATAATTTAAAAGGTGGGAAAGAAAAGGGGAGACTTAACAATAACTAATCTTAAACTATTCTACAGAGTTATCCTCAAAACAATGTGGTACTGATTAAAAAATAGGTTAATCAAGGGAATCTTATCACTTGAGGAATGACTGAACAAATTTTAGTATACAGATATAATGATTCTTCTTTTTTGAATGTTGCACCATTTTACATAAATCTCAGATTTTCCTGAAATCCTGCATTTCATCATCTTACACAATGCTATTCCATTACATTGATATACTGTACTGATCTTTTGACTTGAATGACCCACCCCATCTGTCCTGCCAATAAGGTGGTTTCTTTCGCCACAAACCTTAAATTGCTTTCAAATGTCAACACTTACTCTGGAATGGTCTTCCTCTTGAGTAACATACCTCATTTTAGTGCAAGCAATGGGCATTACTAATTTCTGAGCTTCCAGAATGAGTACTGGCTTATAACTACTTGCCAGTGCTTATTCTGTTCCTATCACCAGGATTATCTTAATGTCTCCATTCTGAATGTCCACATTTTACCTACTCCTCAAGGCACAGATCAAATTCTACCTTCTCCATGAAGTGTTCCTTGGATTCTCCTACCTACAGTAGGGTTCTTACACTTTTTAACATTTAAATAGGATTGTGGTATTTTGCTACATCCCAGCTATTTCTTGGCTATGTACCTTATATGTACTATATACCTTATCTCGTTAATAGATTTTATTCTTCTCTTAGACAGAGACCAAATTGCATATTTCTATACAGTCTCTTTTAGTTCTTTGTTGAGCACATAATTCAGTTTGAATAAATATTTCTTTATTTATTACTTAATGATCATAAAAAGATAAATGGGGAATATTGGAGTAGATTCAACCATGTAGAAAAGTTATTTTAATTATTACTTAGCAAGTTCATTAATAAATGCTACACTTTCCATATGGCCATGTTTAATATGGAAGCATTACTGCTGTGAATATAGGACTAAGATATTTGCCCCTCACTATTGTGAGTCAAGTCATATAGTTCTGCACTGACTTAATAATATAGGAACTCAAAGTAAAGGAATTAAGTTCAAAACTCTAAGTAAAATAATTAATTTTTCTTTTAACACATTATTCACTGATTCATTAAGCTATAACACTGGAGAAAAACGATAATTATAGTAATGGCTATGACTCAGGTGATTAAGGGATTCCTCAAAAAGCATAAGGAAAAAGTATATTCAGTGTATGAAATAAATCAGGTATAGGAAGGTTGTTTATTCTATACAGAGAGAAAAGATGGTAACTATGGAAAAATCACACTGTTAATTAGTATTCTTAATAGTAACAACATAAATTAGTAATAATTTATAACTCTGGCTACTGTTAGGATGACAATATTTAAGGAGTCATAAGATCATACAACAATTATAAAATACTACTTACTATAGGCATGTTGATTTTGCCTCTGCATTAGGCACTCTTTGATCCAACAGCTAAGTTATTGGCTTCTCTTTCCAAAGCATATACCTCCCTTCCAATGAGCCACTGTTTCTATGGTGGGCACCATTATAACAGCCATTTGGCTCTGTGATTGGAATATTTAATGGCACCTCCAGATTTGTTGAACTCTCAAGACTTCAAGGCAAGTCCATCTTAGGGTACTCATTGATTTAAATTCAGGAGAAAACAAACACAAAAATTCAAAGGCCACCATGGAGCTTGTGTACAAGACAGTCTAATTGAGTTCACACCTCACATGGTGAGCAACAGCTAGGTTGTCATGATTTTAGGGTAGAGAAGAACTAACCTCCATTATTCATTGGGATCCCATTACCTAGAAAGATGCAATCAAGAAACCTAAGACCGAAGTTTTCTTTTTAAAGGTCATCAGCCTTTCCAGTTCAGTAGTTATCTCTCTTTGTCTCACTGCATGTAGTTGACTCCAAATATCAGATAATACCATTTTCCTACCATGCTACACATGCTACATATGTAAAATGCATAACCTTTTCCTCCTCTTTCTCTCTATGTCCCTGTCCACAATGAGGTTAGCTACTTCCTATTCACATGCTTAGAAAGGGTATGTTCTTTGGAGACTGCAAAAAATGTGTTAAAATATTTTGGGGGTTTTTTGCCCTCAGCTTTCTTTTTCTATACCTACCTGATAACGTAAAGGACAGACAAAAATCCCATATTGTTTTCTTCTTTCATGTTCTTAGCAGTATCGTCTCTTCTCAAGTGTGCATTTGCTTCTCCCAAGTAAATAAGAATAAAGACTCCAAGATCAGAGGATTTTAGGATCATGGCTATAGAGGCAGACAAAGGTCTTTCAGAGGAGACCCAGAAGGGTTAGGAGACTTGACCAAAGTTAGAAATATTTTAATTGTTTGCAATTGTAACCCAGGTCTTTTGAAGGCTTCAGTGAGCACTTGACGGAGCCAGATTCCTTCAGGTTCCAGTGCCATTTGTTTAAAAAATATTTGAAGATGAACCATATATGGCTATATCATTAAATTATTGCATTTCAACTTTTAATCATCGTTTGATTTAACTACTTTAAAAATCAATGTACAAAGCACAATTGACAGCATGGTAGAATGGATGGAAAGCTTGTCTGAAGTTACATTCAAATCAGTGATACAATATATATAGGGGAGTAGTGACCAAGGAAGGAAATTTCATCTTGGGAAATAAGAGGGATGGTGAGTGGAGTCAGAGGGCTCAAATGATCCTCCCATTCGAAGAGCAATGATAACATTGATTTGATTTTTGTTCGCAGAATAAGATGTAGAAAGTAGGGTTTGGGGGAGTGTTCATGGGCATAGTAGCATGGTAGGAAAATGGTATTATCTGATATTTGGAGTCAACTACATGCAGTGAGACATCATCAATCAGCATGAACCCAAGGTGAGAGCTAGAAGTCCATTTGGAGGAGCCATGTCAAGAATGGTAGCTCTCTATAGCAGTGGCATCATATTCAAATAGAAATAAAACTCATTAAACTATACAAAAGGACCTCTGTTGGGCTGTATATTGACTTAGAAAACTATGCGCTAATATTTTGAGGTTCTATTGTAAGTATTTTTGCTTTTTCAAGAAATATTTCTCAATTACATTTTCATACAGTTCCTGTTCCCTAAGGAGTGTTGCAGCTTTATGTCTGACATTTCTGCTCTTCAGCAGAGCAAGAAAATGTGAGGTTGAGTGTACAAAGCTGGTTCTGTATAGTGAGCTGTCTCCATTTAACGAGCTATAGGGTCAGGAATTGGAGGTCTGGTTGGAAAGGCTGTAGAAAAATTTCTTTGCTCTAAGATAAAGGTTGTTATCCTGGTTAGAGTTCTTTATACCAATGGAACCAAAGATATAGTAAAGAAAATTGTAAATATTGTGAGCAACTAAAGTATAAATGAATTATTTATTTGTTGAATTAATATTGAGTTTAAATTTGTAAGAGCTTAAAGAAAATAGTATAGTAAATGTTTTCATTTTCCTCAAAAAAGAAAATTGGGGTTTTTTTTTTTAATTCTCATTGTTTCAAAATCTGCAGAAATATAATATTTCTAGGAACCATCTAGTTATAAACTCAGTCTGGTAGTTGAGTATCTGATCTGTTTGATTCTCACCCCCAAAACTTAAGAGAGTATGAGAAAAAGACTATTCCATAAGGAAACCTACTAAATAACTAAAGAACTAATAGAGTTCCTTGGTTAGGTGTTGGGTGGTAAAAGGAAGGGTGACTATGTAACATGGTGGAAAAAAAACAATGATTTATTCCCAGAAGAGCCTGGATCCCTGATGAGAAGACCTTGGGCAAATTCTGTGAGTTTCTAACAAGGTCCCTGGAAACTTTCCATTATTAATAAAACTCATAGCATTAACAGTCAGATTCAGGGATGATATTTTCTATTCTAAAGGAAGAGAGAACCATTGAGCTAAAGTAATAATTAAAATTTAATCTCTTGGAACTCTTAAGGCAGCTAAGAAATCAAAGACCATGCTCCCATTGGAATAGAACTAAATGAAGCAAAACGGTCTATGAAAATTATCATTCTGGACTTCATTGTTACATTTTCCAGAGATTCTTTCAATGAAGATCCAGCAGGGGAAGGTGAGTGCCTTAATTCAACTGCCCTGATCCTTTCTACCAAACTCATCACTATGGGAGCTCAGTTCTTGGTGAAATCTCACTTCCTTATATTTATTGGTCCATTGATACCTTTGAGAAGCATAGAGCTGGAAATGCATCTGTGGGGAACAGAGAAATATCCAGAGATACTGGGAACCACAGAGGCTTCAATACCCCCCTTGAATAACTGCTTCGACAGAGGTTCTTGTGTTTTCACTAAATGATGAGTGATGGTTAACTGACTTTCCACAAGAATCAGTTTTTTCTCTGAAAAAATGACTGAAGCCATGTTTCCCATTCTGAGGGAGACCAGTTATCTTTAATGTCCAACAAAATCTGCTTTTGTGAAGAGTTCCAGAATATAAACAAAATCAAAAGAGATGAATACCCCAATGACTGGACAAATAGAGAGCTGGAAGTCATCACTTTCTTTCATCCCTTAGCTCTCATTGTTGTCAGCAGATTCAAATGGCTGTATCAAGAATATATTCATCCCTTGGGTAGAGTAAGGAAAAGTTGAGTATGACTATTTTCCAACAGTTCTGTTCACATGTCCCATGTTGCAAACCTAAAATACTGCAATACTATAAATGCTACTCTCACACGGTGACCAGGGACAGAGACCATATGCCCCCAAGACTAAAACAGTCCAGGATTTCAGGATTTAGAGTTGTCCATTCTGTGTAAACATCCTTTGTACGTGGAGGGAGGGAGGGAAGAAAATCCTCTCTAATGTTTTTTCCTTTTTCAATCCCATAGGTTCATCACCCAGAGAAGGAAAATCACTCTGCAGTGATTGAGTTTATCATTGCAGGCTTAACAGACCAACCAGAGCTGCAGATTCCACTTTTTTTCCTGTTCCTAGGGATCTATATGGTCACCATGGTAGGGAACCTGGGAATGATCACCTTAATCGGGCTCAGTTCCCACCTTCACACCCCCATGTACTATTTCCTCAGTTGTCTATCTTTCATTGACCTCTGTCATTCCACTGTCATCACCCCCAAAATGCTTGTCAATTTTGTGTCAGAGAAGAATATCATCTCTTACCCTGAGTGCATGACTCAACTCTATTTCTTTCTTATTTTTATAATTGCTGAATGCCATATGTTGGCAGTGATGGCATATGACCGCTATGTTGCCATCTGTAGCCCTCTATTATATAATGTCATCATGTCTTCTCAGTTGTGCTCCTGGCTGGTGGGTGGGGTGGGTACATTGGCTGTAGTTGGTGCCACAGTTCACACAGGTTGCATGCTTAGAGTTTATTTTTGCAAAGACAATATTGTCAATAATTTCTTTTGTGATCTTCTTCCCCTCCTGAAGCTCTCCTGCTCCAGCACCTACATCAATGAAGTAGTGCTTCTGGTTTTTAGTTCATTTAATCTTTTTGTCCCAACCCTAACTATTCTTAGCTCTTATATTTTCATCCTCATAAGCATCCTTCGCATACAGTCCACTGAGGGCAGGTCTAAAGCCTTCAGCACTTGCAGCTCCCATATCATGGCGGTTTCCCTATTCTTTGGCTCAACTGCATTCATGTATCTACAGCCTTCTACCAACTCCATGGACCAGGGGAAAGTGTCCTCAGTGTTTTATACCATAGTGATCCCCATGCTGAACCCCTTGATCTACAGCCTCAGAAATAAAGATGTTAAGGTTGCACTGAAGAAGATTCTAGAGAAAAGGATGTTCTCATGAAAACTAGAAAGTTAATTAATGATGTGCATCAAAGGTTTGCCTATGCTATTTTTTGTTTAAAGGGACAGGTCATAATGCTTTCACAAGTGGCAAGATCTAATCACATACCCATTCTCACAAACCCTCTCCTCTATCACCCCTACTTCTTGGTTCCCTTCTCACGCAAACTTGTGGCAAACCACAATTAGAAGTTCTATTAACAATGAATAGCAGAGTGTCACATATTAAAGAGATGAAGTACTGAACCTTTAGAATAAAAGAATAGGGAAGCTATGAAGCCACCCCATCAGTCTGCCATTTTGCTTTGGTGTTGTAATCAGTTGCTTTTCTGGGTTTGGAAGAGGATGGTAAATATAGGGCAGGAAAGGATAGCACTTTAAAGTTTACAAAAAATTCAAGAATATTATTTTACCTTATTTGGACAACCACCATGGCAGGGGAGGAACATTAATATTCCCATTTTACAAATGAGGAATGAAGGCACAGAAAGGTTATGACCTGCTGAGAGTGATATAACTTGTAAGTGCTGGGCTGGATTTGAACTTATTTTCCTGACTCAAGGACCAGTGTTCTATCTGATATGCCATTGACCTGTCTCCTGATCCAAACCCCTCATTTTACAAATGAAGAAGTTTAGACCCTGATTCCTGAGTTAGAGCTTTCCCTTATACCACACTGCTGACCAGGGTTTTGTCACTCACTTTGAGCTATTGGTTGCTGTGGAAAGCAGGAAGACCTGGGTTGAAGTAGCACTTCTGATCCATCTTGGCTGTGTGACTCTGGACAAGTTGCTTAACAACTTGTTAGTATGCTAAGTTGCTTAGAAGGTGTTGGCTTGCATTGAGAGAGGGACTTTCCTCACCTGGGAGTTCCTTATATCAATGAAATCACAGGTCCCCTCTTCCTATTTACTCATGGCATGCTTTTAGAAAAAAGCAACTGTGCCCTTGTGGCAGCCAGGCAATGCAGAGGAGAGAGTGCTGACCCTTGAGTCAGGAAGATCTGAGTTCCAAGTTGACCTCACAAACTTACCAGCTGTGTGACCTTGGGTAAGTCACTTAATCTGTTTGCCACAGTTTTCTCATATACTTTATACCTATAAAATAGGTATAAGAATAATACCTACCTCCCCAAAGTGAGGATGAAATGAAATAATATTTGTGAAGCACTTAGTGCAGTGCCTTCCACATAGTGAGTGATATATAAACACTACTGTGGTTGTTATTTTATTTCTAATGTATGCTTCAATTCTCTGTTCATATTTCTGGTTTGAATTTTTGGTCCCCTGATTTCTTCAATTGCTTTTCAATTCATTATAAATAAAATATATTCTAAATAAAAATATTTCACCTTTAATAGGTATAAGGAACAGCCCTAGGACAGAAAAATCACAAAGTACCCAGTCCTAGTGTTTAAGAACCTTATACTCTACTAATGGGAGCAAGGGAATTGTGAGGAGGGGGAAGAATGTCATGTGTGCACAGTTTGACAAAATTCAAAATAGGATATCATAGGAGCAAAGGGGTGATGGAGACTGAAGGTGCCAAACATGCCACATGCGACCTGCCAAACTCCCATGTGGCAGGAACCAGATGAAAGTGTAGGTGGGAAACATTTTACCAAATGAATATATAATAAAACATAGATTATATTATAATTTGATACTAAATCAATACACAGCTCATCAGGATCCCTATGCATGAATTAGTGGCTCTACATCTATTTGATTTTGGCACAACTGATCTAGGAAATATGCTCTACTAAAATTTAATTGGGGAGAGAACATTGTTAGCTAGAAGAAATAACTGGTATATTTATTGCACTTATGGAACAGTAACTCTGCCAACTGTGCTGAGGTCCTAAGGTCCTACCTATAAGCACAAAACTCACTTAAGTGGCAGATAAAGGTCACCTTTGTTCTATGCTAGTCTCAGAACAACCTGAAGATTTTCTTAAAATCAGAGATTCTCTGTTTAAAAGAGTATCCCAGAGGTTCGTGCAAAGGCAGAAAATCCCAAACCCCAGGACTGCTGACAGCTTCTGGTACATTAAACTCTAATGCTATAGGGATGAGTAGGGCTATTGGAAGATTCGCATTTGCTTGCACAGATGTCATATTCACTCTTATCACCTATATAGTATATATGAAGTGATTTCTGGCAGAATAGCTCTTCTAAGGACATTTCTCACTATTGGAAACGGTTCTCTGCCTGTAACAGCTGTCACTTATGTGGCTGGCATTCCTGCTAACAAGAAATTTTGTGGGGTGATCTGTTTCTATGCATGTGGAATACAGCTCCATCTTACTGTGGCTTATGAAGTATAGCCACCAGAGCTGGCTCCCCACTGTATAAAATCTGTGCTGAGAAAGGATTATTTCTGACTGTCATACAGAGAGCATCCTATTCTTGGAATCTCCATTATCATTTTGTTTTAGAAATTATTAGAGATTTTTTAATGGAGTGGTAGCACAAACTTTATTTTTTAAAAAAGCCTCAGGCATAAGAACTCAAAGAGCTTTATTTTAAACTCTGGTCATGTTAAGACTTAAAAAAAGAGTTCATGAAACTAGCAGGTGACTTTCTGAGATTGCCAAAAATATGTGCTCAGCTTTTTTAAAAAAATCTAAAGGACAGAAAAAGAAAATATCTCTTCTCTGTATGTGCACTGGCTATGAGGTAGGCTTTTTCCAGGTCCAACAGGGAAATCTAGCTTCACCTTTCTTTTTTCCTCAGACTACTGATTGCCAGTATGTTTGAGTTCTGTTAGTCTATTCCTTTCTACCAACTCCATGATTTTCCTATCTCAAACCTTCTATAGTTGTGTTTTGCACAATTTGCTATTTCAGTTAAATAAAACCACTTATTTTGAGACCTTAAATGTATCCCTTGTAGGCCTAATGGGGTGCTCTAAAAATAGGGATAGTATTCTTTCTCTCACAAACACTGTCCATTGCCCATGAGTATCAGTCAGCTTGACCAGTTACTGCACCTGGTACCACTATCACTGACCCTAATGTCCTGCACTACCATATGAACCTTCCTTTCTGATACCTGATACCTCAATTTGCTCCTTAGTGAAATGATGAGGCTGATAAAGGCAGAACTGGATATAGTTGAGTTAGATAAGTGCCCAGCAAGGAATTAGGAAATATAGAGACCTCAATCTTCAAACGATCAGATGACTATGAATCCATATGGATATAGGCCTAACAATGGTAAAGCTAAGTTAAATGGCATATACTGTTTTGGAACTTTCAATGTATAACTCAAACTGCTTTCCAAGTTGGTTGTACCCATGCACTGGTCTACAAACAGAGGATCAAAATGTTTGCTTTTTCACAGTCCTTCCAACATTTATTATTTTACTTTTCTGTCATCTATAAATCTGACAGGTGTGAATAGAGCCTCAACATTGCTTTATTTTGCATTTCTCTAATTAGTAGCGATTTGCAGCATTTCTCACACAATTTGAGAAATCCTGGGTTTCTTCTCTTGGCAGCTGACAAATTATACTCGTACATCATTAATCAATTGGGGAATGGTTGCTATTCTTATATAATTTAAATATATATTTATTTGTATTCTTGTATATGTGTTCATAGAAATTTTTAAACATCTTGAAAATGAGGCTTTCACCAGAGAAATTTGGTACAAAAATTTTTTTCACATAGTAATCAGCTTGATTGGAGTTGGTTGTATAAAACCTTTTTAATGTTAGATAAACAGCTATTTCTTCCGTGATGTTATCTAAATCTTAATTTGTTCAGGAATTTTTCTCAGATCTGATGAGTGTTATTCATCATATTTCCCTAATTTTCTTATGATGTGACTTTTTATATCTAGGTCACCTATCCATATGCCCACTATTAGGTCTATAGCTTAAAAAAATATATTTACGGTGTCTCTTTTTGTGATGGCAAAAACTATAAACTAAACAAATGCCTATCAACTGGGAAATATCTAAATAAGTTATAGAATATGAATATAATGGAATATTATTTTGCTATAAGAAATGAGAAAATAGATGATTTCAAATAGAAATAGATTTAAATGAACCAATGCAGAGTGATATAGACAGAACCAAATGAAAACTTTGCATTATAACAATTTTATAAAATGAACAATTATGAAGACCTTCCTAAATTAATGACGAATGAAATGTGGAGAACCAGAAGAACATTGTATGTAATAATAATAACACTGTAAAAACAAGCAACTTTTATTCTAAGTATGATCCAATGACCATTCATGATTCCAGAAAAAGTGATGAGCAAATATACTGTCAAGAGAGTAATGATGGATTAAGAGTGCAAAATGAGACACACATACACATCCATCCATACATACATACATTATATATACTATATGTGTGTATATATATATATATATATGCACCCACACATACACATTTATATATAGTCAATTAGGCAATTTCTGTTATTTGACAGTGAATATTTTTTACAAGAAATTTTCTTTTGTTTTTTCTTTTTTTTTTCCAGTTGGTTAGAGGTGAGAGAAAGAAAAACAGATTTATGTTAATTAAAAATGATCCAAAAATGTAGAGATAAAGGAACTATAGATATGAGAATGATGCATGCATTTTCAGCTGAGTTCAATATATTGTTAATTTTATTTAACAGTTTTAATTTCTTACAGAGACCTCTTGTGGAATGGGCATAATCCAGAAGTGGTACTAATGAAAAAACAAAATCCATCAATAAACTTAAAAACAAAAAGAATCTGTATGCAATACATGTGTAGGTATTACATATTCTTCCCTATGAGGAAGGATCACAATGTGGTGTGAGGAAGTTAAGATATGCTCAGACATTTCCAGATTTGAGGATTCTTCAAGGACTTGAGCCAATGTAGCATTTAGGGGACTTCAGCCCACGTGGCAAAGCAAAGAAACATGATCTGCGAACAAGAACTCCATAGCCAGTATGGAACCTTCCCTGTGTCTTCACCAGACCTCATGAGGGGATTCTGGAGCGAGACAATCCATAGGTTTTTTGACAGGAAGAGAAGGAAATCTACCCATGTCTCTTTCCAAGGATATTTTTTGGGAAGCTATTTTTCATCTGTGCTTATGGTTGACCCTTTAATAGAAGAATTAATTTCCTCTAGAATTAAACTAACTTTATTTGAATTAAATTCTCTAGCAAATTAACTCTTCAAATTATAATACAATGAGAATGGCATAAATTCTTAGCAAAAATGTACAGCACATTATTTAAAAATATGGTTTCAAAATACTTTTAAAGATGAAAGCAATGGTCACCATGATTCAAAATGGATTGCTATGTTTTTTAAAGAAAAATACATGTGAAACAAACTTTTTTTTCTTTTGGAAAGGATTTTTAGATGGTTAAGTATGGGTATTTTCACAAATATAGAATACCTCAATTCAAGTGAATCATTTGACATTTCTAGTGGTCTCCAAGAGGAAAAGGAATTTTGGATCCAAAAAAAAATTTGGATTAAATGACAGCAAATTTGATGTATCCAGACTCTGTAAAAAATAACTATTAAAGTATGATGATTAATTAATTATGATTTATAAAGCTTTAGTGAAGTTGTATAGAGATCTGTCCTTAGCCCTCTTCTGTTTAAAATTTTATCAATGACTCATATGAAAGCATAGATGTCATATTTATGAAATATAAAGTTGACATAAGGTTGGGCTGCATAGCTAATATAAAAGATGACAGAATTTGCATCCAAAATTTTCTGGAGAGGCTGAAACAGCAGGCAAAATCTAATAAAATGAAACTTACATTATTTTAGTACACCATTTCTTTTACATGTAAAAGAAACTCCCCTTATTCACATATATTGTAGCCTTTTTGTACTTTTAGTACGCATTTTTCTTTTCCTAAAAATAAGTTTTTATTAATATTTTGTTTCTTAAATCACCATAGTTATCCCAAGTATCCCTCCCCCTGCCTTTCCCAGAGAGCCATCCTACATAATAAATAGTACTTTTTTAGGGAGAGAAGAAGTTATCATAACTGATTGATACAGTGAAAAATTCCAAAAATATGGGCAACATATAAAACCTGTGGGCCTGCTATCTCCATGAAGGCGTATGTTGAAGGAGTCATTCTTATTATTTTGGCACAGCCTAGTCAGGAACATTGACTATTCCTCCATTTACTTAAGTTGTTCTTTTTTTTCTTTAAGGAGAACTTTGTAATTAAATCTATACAAGTCTTTTGTGTGCTTTGGGAGGTTGAACTCCAGATATTTTAAGTTATTTGGAAGTGATATTTCCCTTCATTTTATAGCTTCTTTGGTTATTATTGAAAAGAAAGGCTATTAATTTTTGAGGATTTATTTTGTACCCTGCAACTTTGCTGAAGCTATAAATTGTCTCAATTAGTATCTTTGCTGATTCCTTAAGGTTTTCCAAATAAACTTTCATATTGTCAGCATATGGGAATAGTCTCTTCTCCTCTTTCCTTATGTTTATTCTTTTACTTTCTCTTCTCATTGCTGTTGCTAACACCTCTAGAACTATATCAAACAATAGTCGGGACAGTGGGCATCTTTGCTTCACTCCCATATGTACTGGAAGGAGTTCTAGTATATCCCCTCTGCATGTGACGCTTACTTAAGATTTAGATTGATGGTTTCATTGATTTTTTAAAAGTCCTTCTATGCTTATGCTTTGTCAAACTTAGCTTGTTAGTTGGATTTTTGAGAGCTTTGTTTGAGGTTCTTCTTTCTTCTATACTCTGTGAAATCTATTCTTCTAGGATCTAGGGTCCATTTGAGGACTTCAGGACTTTTCCTCTGCTTGGTTATTACAACAGAATGTGCCCTCTTTTTTCTTCTTGCCCTCCACTCACATACATTTTTTAGTTTGTTCTAGGTAGAATTTAATATTTATCTCTACTATAAACTGGCACATCGTGAGCACTTAATAAATGCTTGGTGGTCTGACAAAAATTCTGAAGTCTTCCTTTACGTAATTTGAGAAGTGAAATGAAACTTATAATCAAAGCCAAACTCCTTATTTTACAAATAAGAAAAGTTGAGTACACAGGACGAGAGAATCAAAGATAGAACATGGCTCTCAACACACTTAATCTAGTGCCCTTTGGATTCACTTCAATAAATATTTCTTCACTTCCCACTGTAGGTAAAACACTCAGATATGGCATTAGAGTAGATGGAAAGTTTTGATAAGACCAGACCTCTGCTCTCATGTAGCTTACAGACTAGCAGAAGACATAAACATTACAGAATAAAGAAGTGTTATATGAACTTTGAGGTAGCAAGTTATTACTGTAATGATAAATTCTATTTCTGCTAATGGAAAAAAAAACTTCAAAACACCACAGCAGGGGTGGCTATTTGTGAAGATACTATAGTGGAATTTTACCGGGGAAAAATCAAATTGCAAACAGAAGAAGTGTTTTCAACAATGTTTATATATGTTTCCCTGATAATTGAACTGAGCGTACAAATTATATCTTTTTAATTTTATTTTTGTTTTATGGAATAAACAAGCATATTCATAACATAGTACAATAGAAAGGTGATTGTACATGAAATTGCAAATCCGTTATGCACAACTTGCTATTCCTTTCAATTACACAACAAAAATAACATGTAAACTTGTTTTTCTTCCCTCCCCACTGTAGAGATGGCTACCATTAAACATGAATAAATATGTGTCTCTGTAAAGATATGTGTGTATATGTGTGTATGTGTGTGTGCATGTGTGTGTGCATGTGTGTATAATTATTCTACACATACTTCTGTTTATCAGTTCCTTTCCTATATGCAAATGATGTGTTTCTTTATATGTCTTTTATAGTTAATTTGGGTATTTGTAGTAGACAAGGTAAGTTATTTGCTCAAAGTCTCTCTTAAAACAATATTGCTGTTACTGTATACAATTCTCTCTTGGTTCCGCTCATCTTCATTATTTCATGTAAGTCTTTTCATATTTTTCTAAAATCATTGAGATCCTCATTTTTTAAAAGTGCATTAATTCTTTTTAAAGTGCATTCATTACAGTCAACATCCACACCTTTTCTTTTGGGATTACATTCATCTATCCCATCATAGTGGACAAACTAGTTTATATTTACATATATATAAACATATATATAAAATATATGTATGTGCATATATATATGTATGTATATGTATGCATATATATAATGTATATATTCAATTTTTACAAGAAAGGAAAACTTCACTAAGCAAAAGTTGAGAGCTCAAATATGTCTGTTAAGAACCTCACATATTTTTAGTGGTTTGCAAATATTACTAGGATTTTTTGATGTTCTCAAAACAGGAACTTCAGTATATATTGACCATTTAAAGTAATTCATTAAATTCAACCCTCATTATATTCAATACTGTAAGTGTCATTGGCTCATGAATGAAGCTGAGCGCAATATCTTTCCATTGAAGAAGATAACTCTAGCCTAATATTTTTTTCACTTCAATTTTTTTTTTGCTTCAATTTCCAATACCTGTTTTCCCTGTTGAATCAGGACAGCCCAGATAATACCTGAGGAACCTTTTTATTAGGGACAAATTTCCAAGTAAGTTTATTACATTTCAAATTAGATCATATTTTAGACAAATTCAAGTTAAACTTAGAATAGATTATCTGAGAAGAACAAATTGCTAAGACATGGAATAGATCAGTCTCACTTTCTATTCTTTGGATGTCAGGAAGAATTATGGCTTAGTAATATATATGATATATAGACATTTTAGCATAAAATGTTAAAGCCACCTGTTACTACATAGATTTGTAGTCAATCCCTGTTTCTCTGGTACCCAAATATCCCATGAACTCCAAAGGAAAAATTTCTAGGATGATACTAATTTATCTGACTTAAGCAATAGTTTTAGATGCTTTACTTTTTCACTTATTATTTCTTCAGAGGGATGAACAGTGCTACCTCCAAACAAGAAAAAGAAAAAATAAAAAAGCTTTCATGATGCCTCAAGTACCCAATACTTTTCCTCCTTTGTTTATCAATTGCCTTTCCAAAATAGGTGAAGAACACTGTTTACATTATTGATTTGGTACATTACCTTTTTGATTCATTTATAACTATGTTCTAATTCAAAATGTCCCTTGCTCAAAATCCATCTTCTGATTTATTTCTTCAATTTCTATTTCCTGCATCAGATCCTGTTCTCATTGAACTCCTGATCATAGTGGAAAAAGTCTCTCTTTTTAGATCCTGATGTTAGTGCTGCTCTTATCAGTGACAAGAGAAGATTTCTGCTCCTACATAATCTGTGCAAGATTCTGAGTTCTCTGACATCTAGGATCTCATACCAAGGTTTTAGATCAGTAACCAACAATTGAACTGACTACCCAGGTTCTTATGTTCTTAAATGTGTTCCTTATGTATTTTGGAACAGTACTTGTTCCAAACAAGTATTTTGGAATGGTACCTGAGTGAGGAGGAACTGGTTGCTCACTCCCCAAAGATTTCGACCCCCAAAGAGTGTATAAATTGAGAGGTATGTTATGTTATGCTATATAGTTTTGTGTCTGTTTAAGGCCATGTGACTCCCCTGGTAATAAGTTATGTTATGGTTTGTGAATGCCTTACTTTCTAGGCTCAAGGTTTGGTTTTGAGTAAATAGAGTATTTATTATACTGTGTGATTTGACCCTAAATATATATGTGTGTGTGTGTGTATAGATAGATAGATCTATATATAGATAGATATAGATAGAGAGATAGATAGATAGATAGATAGATAGATAGATAGATAGATAGATAGATAGATAGATGTCCTCTGTGCCAGCGGAGCAGAGCTCAACTTTAAAAGTCATAAAATAGACTAAAAATCAGCACATAACCTCAAAAGAGAACAACAATATCTAATGCCTACATGTAAAGCCTAAAGGGAGAAGATGAATTGGTCTCAAGTCCAAAAAACCTTCTTATAAGAGTTCAGAAAGATTTGTAAAATCAAATAAAAGAAGCTGAAGAAAAATTGAGAAAAGAAATGAGAGTTATGCAAGAGAGAGTTAACCACCTGGAAAGGAAGAACAAAAAGTGACTGAAGAAAATAATTCCTTAAAAAATACAACTGACAAAATTGGGGGTGGGGGAAGTGGGGAGCAGAAATTCACTGAAGAAAATAGCTGGTTACAAAATAGGATTAGCCAAATGGAAAAGCAAGTTAAAAAGCTAAATGAAGAAAATAATTCCTTAAAATTTAGAATTGAGAAAATGGAAGCTAATGACTCCATGAGATGTCAAGAATCAGTCAAACAAAATCAAAGAATGAACAAATAGAAGAAAATGTAAAGTGTGTCAGTGGAAAAACAACTAACATGGAAAACAGGTCCAGGAAAGATCATTTTAAAATTATTAGACTAGCTGAAACCTATCACCAAAAAAGGGTCTGGACATCTTCCAAGAAATTATCAAATAAAACTGCCCTGATATACTAGAATCAGATGGTAAAAAACAAGAATACATGAATCACCTCCTGAAAAAGATCCCAAGATTAAAACTCCAGGGAATATTGTAGCCAAATTCCAGAATTATCAAGTTAAGGAGAAAACATTGCAAGCAAACAAAAAGAAACAGTTAAAATACCAAGGAGTCATGGTCAGGATTATATAGGACTGAGTAGCTTCTACATTAAAGGATCAGATGACTTGGAATATGATATCCTGGAAGTCAAAGAAACATGGATTGCAATCAACAAATTAATTACCCAGCAAAATTGAGTGTAATTTTTCAGGAGAAAAGATGGATATTCAATGAAATAAGGGACTTTCAGACTTTCCTGATGAAAAGACCAGAGTTGAAAACGAAATTTGATCATCAGATCCAAGACTCAAAAGAAGCATAAAAAGGTGAAAAGGAAAGAAAAGAACATGTTATCCAATAAGATTAAACTGTCTGCATACCTACATGGGAAGATGAAACTTGAAAGTCTTGAGAACTCCATTTCTACTAGGGCAGTTAGAATGAGTTTACATAGAGAGAGGGTATGGATATAAGTAAATTTTGAAGTGATGATATGAAAAAATTAAGGGTAAAAAAGGATAGTACTTAGAAAAGAAGAAAGGGGGAGGCAGAATAGGGTAAAATACATCACATTAAGAAATATAAAGTATATCAAAAAAAAGACCTATTGTAGTAGAGAGAAAGAAGGGAGGGGCTGAGCACTGTTTGAACCTTACTCTCATCAGATTTGGCTCAAAGAGGAAATAACATATACACTTAGTTTGGTATAGAAATTTATCTTACCCTATGAAAAAGTAGCAGGGGAAAGGGGAAAAGGGAGTGGGTAGCATAGGAAGGGAAAAGAGAAAGAAAAGGGAGGGTTGCTAATAAGAATGGTGGGCACACTGGACAGGGAGTGGTCAGAAGCAAAACAATGGTGATGAAGGACAGGATGAAAAGAGAGAGTATTATTAATGGGCGGGAGGAAATAGGATGATGGGAAATACACAATATTCATGTATATGAATGTGAATGTGATGAACTCTCCCACAAAACAGAAGCGGATAATAGAGTGGATTAAAAACCAGAATCCTACAATGTGTTGTTTACAGGTAACACCTTTGAAGCAGAAAGATACACACAAATAAAAGTAAAAGGTTGGAGCAGATTATATCATGCTTCAGTTGAAGCAAAAAAAAAAAGCAGAGGTAGCTATCCTGATCTCAGACAAAGCAAAAGCAAAAATAGATCTAATTAAAATAGAAAAGGAAGAAAAACTACATCTTGCTAAAAGGTACCACAGACAATGAAGTAATATCAATATTAAATATATGTGTACCAAATGCTATAGCATCCATATTCTTAGAGGAGAAGGTAAGTGAATTAAAGGAAGAAACAGACAATAAAACTATACTAATGGGGGATATCAACCTCCCCTCTCTCAGAACTATATAAATCTAACCACAAAAGAAACAAGAAAAAAGTTAAGAAGGTGAATAGAATTTTAGAAAAGTTAGATATGATAGACCTCTGGAGAAAATTTAATTGGGATAGAAAAGAACATACTTTTTCATCAGCAGTACATGGCGCCTACATAAAAACTTCACAATCCAATGCAAAAAGGCAGAAATGTTAAATGCATCCTTTTCAGATCATGATACAATAAAAATTACATGTAGTAAAGGGCCATGGAAAGATAAACTAAAAGCTAATTGGAAACTAAATAATTTAATCCTGAAGAATGAATGGATCAAGCAACAAATCATAGAAATAATCAACAATTTCATTAAAAAGAATGACAATAGTGCTTGCTTCGGCAGCACATATACTAAAATTGGAACGATACAGAGAAGATTAGCATGGTCCCTGCGCAAGGATGACACGCAAATTCGTGAAGCGTTCCATATTAAAAAAAAAAAAAAAAAAAAAGAATGACAATAATGAAAAATGTATGAGACGCCTCCAAAGCAGTTCTAAGGGGAAATTTTATATCACTAATTGCTTATATGAATAAAATAAAGAAAGAGAAAATCAATGAATTAGGCATGCAACTAAAAAAGATAGGGGTAAAAATTAACTTAAAATCCCCAATTAAATACCAAATTAGAAATTCTGAAGATCAAAGGAGAGATTAATAGAATTGAAAGTGAGAAGCTATTGAACTAATAAATAAAACTAAGAGCTGGTTGTAAGAAAAAAATTAAATAGATAAATCTTTGGTTAATTTGATTTAAAAAAAAAAAAAGAAAGAAGAAAATCAAATTTCCAGTATCAAAAAATGTAAAGAGTGAATTCACCACAAATGAAGAGAAAAATAAAACAATAATTAGGAATTATTTTGCCCAACTCTATGCCAACAAATCTGACAATTTAAGTGAAATAGATAATTATTAACAAAACTAAAAATTGACCAGAATAACAGAAGAGGAAATAAAATTCTTAACCCAATCTTAGAAAAAGAAATTGAACAAAACATCAACGAATTCCCTAAGGAAAAAAAAACTCCAGGGCCAGATGAATTCACAAGTAAATTCTAACAAACGTTAAAAAAAAAAGCCATTCATTACAATAATGTATAAACTGTTTGAAAAAAAAAAAAAGACAGAATCCTACCAAATACTTTTTATGATTCAAATATGGAGCTGATACCTAAACCAAGAAGAGCCAAAGCAAAGCATGAATATTATCAACTAATGAATATTGATGCAAAAAGTTTAATAAAATATTAGCAAAGAAATTATAGCAATTTATCCCACAAGGATAATGTACTATGACCAGGTGAGATTTATACCAGGAATGCTGGCCTAATTCAATACTAGAAAAAGCTATTAGCATAATCAACCATATCAAAAACAAAACTAACAGAAATCATATGATTATCTCAAGAGATGCAGAAAAAGCTTTTGAAAAAATTCATTACCCATTCTTATTTAAAAAAATACACTGGAGATCATAGGAATAAATGGAGTTTTCCTTAAAATGAAGCAGTGTCTATCTAAAACCATCAGCAAACGTCATACACAATGGGGAAAAGCTAAAAGCTTGCCCAGTAAGATCAGAGATGAAAAAAAGATGCCCATTATCACCACTATTATTCAATATTGTTCTAGAAATGTTAGCTTCAGCAATAGAGAAGAAAAAGAAATTGTAGGAATTAGAATGTGCAGTGAGAAAACAAAACTATCACTCTTTGCAGATGATACGATGATAAATTTAGAGAATCAACTATTTAAAATAATTAACAACTTTAACAAAATTGCAGGATATAAAATAAACCCACATAAATCATCAACTTGTCTATATATTTCTATCAAAGCCCAGCAGCAAGACATATAGAAATTTCATTTAAAATATTTGTAGGCAGTATGAAATATTTGGGAGTCTACCTGCCAAGACAAACCCAGGAACTATATAAACACAATTGCAAAACACTTTTCACACAAATAAAGTCATATCTAAACAACTGGAAAAATATCAGTTGCTCATGGGTAGGCCAAGCCAATATAATAAAAATGACAATTCTACCTAAATGAATTTATTTATCCTTACTTATCTCCAGTGCCACACCAAAATACCAAAAAATCATTTTACAGAGCTAGAAAAAATAGTAACAAAATTCATCTGAAAGAATAAAAAGTCAAGGCTTTGGATACAGCAGTTTTGACTTTGTTGTTTTCTGACTTTGTGTTTTCATCTTCCTTGTCACCATAGTAACTTTCTATAATCAGAATTTTTCTGTGTTTACTCACTTTTCCAACCTATTTCTTGGTTTTTAACTTAATGCTAAAAGTTGGGCTCTGCATCCAGGGATGAGGGTGCACTTTACCAAGCTTTAGGGCTTTTGCGATAGCTTTGAAAACAGCTGCACCCTATTCCCTGGAAGCAGAGCCCTTCAAAGAACACAAAGTCTGTAAATTTTCAATTTTTCCAAGGTGGTATGAACTAAGGAGAGGTATGTTCGCTACACTCCTGGAATATGGTCTGTGAGTGACCAAAAGCACTCTTTTTCTGCCCTCAAACTGTAACCAGGCCCTTTTCCTGTGCTAGTGTTCCCCCTTGTCATGGGACTGATACCCAGAACTGCAACCCAGAACTGAATGTGGCTACGTTTATAGCTGTTGTCCTTTGTTCTCGAAGAAGATCAAAATGATATCATTATGATAAAGTCAAAGTTTCAATGTGTCCAACTGTGGCTGATCAGACCAAAATGAGCTCAGAATGCTCTACCACAGATTGGGCATGGACAGTCTGTGAACATTTGGACTGGATACTCTAAATCTGCACATCCTATTTTTCCTTTGAGCTGTTTTAATTCTGCTTTGCTCATATTGCACAGCACCTTCTCTGATGTGCACACCCCATGCTGAGTGGTCCTGTGCCAGTATCTCCAATGTCACACAATCAATTCCAAAGTTCTTGAGAGAGACCTTGAGAGTGTCCTTATATCGCCTCTTCTGACCATCATGTGATCACCTACGCAATGTGAGTTCTCCATAAAATAGTCTTTTTAACAAGCGTATGTTTTACATTCAGATATGGCCAGGCCATCAGAGTTGTGCTCTCTGAAGCATAGTTTGAGTGCTTGGCAGTTTAGTTAGAATAAGGATCTCAGTGTCTTGTACCTTATCCTGCCAGGTGATCTTCAGAATCTTCCTAAGACAATTCAAGTGGAAGTGATTCAGTTTCCTAGCACAACACTGGTAGATTGTCCATGTTTCACAGGCGTACAATAATGAGTCCATGTTTCACAGGCGTACAATAATGAAGTCAGCACAATGGCTCTGTAGACCTTCATTTGGTAGTCAGTCTAATACCCCTTCTCTCCCATATTTTTCTTCAGAGTCTCACAAATACTGAGCTAACTCTGGCAAAGAGTTCGTCAACCTCGTTATCAATGTGTACATCCTGGGAAAGTACATTACCAAGGTAAATCAACTTATCCACAGCATTCAAAACTTCTCCATTTGCTGCAACCCATGGTTCCATGTATGGATGGTATAGTGGTGGCTGATGGAGCATCTCTATTTTCTTGGTGTTAATTATTAGGCCAAAATTAGCACAAGCAGCAGAAAATCGATCTATACTTTGTAGCGTCTCAGCTTCAGAGGCTTAACTGAGTGCACCATCATCAGCAAACAGAAAATCATGCACCAACACTCCCTCCACTTTGATCTTGGCTTGTAACCTTTTCAAATTGGTCTGTTATGCACAAGTCTTTAGCAGTAAATGACCATTGCTGTTGCTGTTTCCAACTCCATTCCTCCCTAGAACTCCCTGCCAAGTCTGGTAGTCTGAGCCTACTCTAGCATTAGTCACCCAGAATTATAAACTTGTTCTCTTTCAGCACATTGATGATAACGGTCTCTAAGTCTTCATAAAATTTCTCTTTGACCTCATCAGGGTTCGTCATGGTGGGAGCATGGGCACTGATGATGGTGGCAGCATGGGCATTGATGATGGTGGCATGGCGTTTTCCTACAAGTGGCAATCACATTGTCATGACCCTGTCATTCACTCCTTTTGTCAGGAATACCAGCTTGCTGACTAGATTAGTTTTGATTGCAAAACGTATGCCAGCTTCATGGCACTCCCCTTCACTGTGGCCACTCCAGAAAAATGTGCATCTAGCTCCAACTTCAGTAAGCTGGCCTTCATTTGCCAGCCTTTCCTGACACACATTGCAAGCACTCAGGGCTGCTCTTTAGAAGAACTTGTAAAGTTCTCTTGCAGTAAGAGCTCTTTGTCTTTCAGATCTATTGGATTTTGTGTTGTCTATAAGTGTGCACATGTTCCATGTGCCAATGGTGAGGGGAATCATCTTTGCAGATATTTTTGTGCATTTTGCACATTTTTGTGTGTTTCAACCACAGAGTGGGATTCCTTGCCTGCCACAATAATCAGACCAGGTTTGCGTAAGCAGACAATTTTTAGGGCATCTTTTCTAGCCCCCTTCTTAACACCAGGAGGTGAGAAGTATGATCCTTAGAAGGCTGCTCAGATGCCCAGGAGGCTGCCAAATTCCACTGCTGCTTCCAGTAAGAAAAGACCCCATGGCCTGAGCTGCCTGTGTGCAGGGTTGTGACTACACCTCCTAGTGTACCTGCTGCTTCATCACTTACTTGTCACCACAAGACTTTGAGATAGGTATAATAGTAAAATGGTATGGATGATATCTTTTGATTCATGCATAAATAGGATTTAAGTGAGGAAGATTTGCATGAAATCATCAACCTCACTCTCTCCTCCAAAGTCATCACAGTCCATTGACAGGATAATATCAAGATGACTGGCAATGGCTCAGGATGCAGTGGATAACCTTGGCGTCTTCAATGTCTAACCAAGCTCTAAGTGCTCTACATTGCCTGCTTCAGCTGCCCTCATGGCCATTGGAACAAATTGTTCTAATTCACCCATTCCACCAGGGAAAGTCTTCTCATGCTTGGTGTAGAAATACCCTTAATTCCCAATGGGTTTGAGACCCCTTGGTTACCCTCAACCTTATTTAACCTGTCCATCGAAATGTTTTACCAGAGCATGGCCCCTGCTCATGCTGCAACTTCTTAGAGCCACAGGTGAGAACTGGGTGGAACAGATGCACAACAAAGGTGGAAAGAAGCCCTGAAAATGACTCAGCAATCATCACACCAGAGGTATTAGTCTTCCCTGAACATACCCTATACCCCAAAAATCAAAACATACTCTTTAAGGGTCCTTAGGAGCTTCAATCCCTTTAAGGGACTATTCGTTTTATCCATTTGATTGTGTTCCACTCTCCAGGAAGCCATTTTGGGTTTTCTTGGCAATGATACTGGAATGGTTTGCCATTTTCTTCTCCAGTTCATTTTACAGATAAGGAAATGGAAGCACAGAAACGTCGGTTGTGCGGGACATGGGAGCCCAGTGCAGTGCCCAGCCCAGCCTTGGCTGAGCAGCATGGCTCAATGAGATGAGACTCTGGGAGGAAGACACCTCTGGGGTGGAATCTCCAGTCGCAGTAGCAGGTCCTCAGATCCCTCTGCACATGGGCACCAAAGGTCAGTGATGGGGTTTTATCAGGGCACCAGGAAGGGAGAAGGGCCTTCCCATAGCTCCAGCAGCAGGCAGGGGTCACAGAGCCAGCACAGCAGCCCATATGGAAGCTCCATTGTTGGAGCGTAAAAACCCCTGGGGGCACTGAAGAGCTGAGTCTTACCTCAGCCTGGGTAGAGACCCTCACCGAGATTGTCTTTGTCTCAAATTGAATGGTGGTCCTGCCCATCCAGCTTATCTGAAAATCAGCCCCAAGTGCTGACTTTGTGGATCGGGAGGCCAAGTGGCTGTGGAGAGGTATCTGCTAAGATTCTGGGCACAAAAATCCCTCTCTGAGTCCAGACCAGTACAAGCTTGATTGTGCCACCTTGGAGGAAGTGAGATCTCACAGATTCCCAAAGTATTCCCTACTCTTGACAAAGGACCCAAAAGTCAAGTAACTGGTTAGGAAAATGCCCAAAAAAGGGGAAAAAAATAAGACCATAGAAGGTTACTTTCTTGGTGAACAGATATCTCTTCCCATCCTTTCAGATGAGGAAGAACAATGCTTACCATCAGGGAAAGACATAGAAGTCAAGGCTTCTGTATCCCAAACATCCAAAATAAATATTCAATGGCCTCAGGCCATGAAAGAGCTCAAAAAGGATTTTGAAAATCAAGTTAGACAGGTGGAGGAAAAACTGGGAAGAGAAATGAGAGAGATGCAAGAAAAGCATGAAAAGCAGGTCAACACCTTGCTAAAGGAGACCCCAAAAAAATGCTGAAGAAAATAACACCTTGAAAAATAGGCTAACTCAATTGGCAAAAGAGGTTCAAAAAGCCAATGAGGAGAAGAATGCTTTAAAAAGCAGAATTAGCCAAATGGAAAAGGAGGTCCAAAAGCTCACTGAAGAAAATAGTTCTCTCAAAATTAGAATGGAACAAATGGAGGCTAATGACTTTCTGAGAAACCAAGAAATCACAAAACAAAACTAAAAGAATGAAAAAAATGGAAGATAATGTGAAATATCTCATGGAAAAAACAACTGACCTGGAAAATAGATCCAGGAGAGACAATTTAAATATTATGGGACGACTTGAAAACCAAGATCAAAAAAAAAGAGCCTAGACAAGAAACCTCAGACCAAAATTTTCTCTTTTTTTTGAAGGTCATCAGACCTTAAAATTCAGCAGTCATTTAGGGGGTTCTTTGTCACCTCTCATGGGAAGGCTAAACCTCTCATCTTCAATGTAGTAGACTGGAAGCAAGCAGTTGCAATCTGCACATACTCCGTACAATCTACTGGAAATGATCAATTTCAGTATGCAGCATGCTCCTTGTCCCTGCTACATATGTAAAATGCAGAACTTATTTGTCCTCTTTCTCTCTGTGTCCCTGCCCACAATCAAGTTAGCTACTTCCTATTCACATGCTTAGAAAGGGTATCTTCTTTGAAGATTCCAAAACATGTTAAAATATTTGAGGGGAGGAGAGGTTTGCCCTCAGCTTTTTTCTATAGCTACTTGATAATGTAGAGGGCAGACAAAAATCCAATAATGTTTTCTTCTTTCATCTTCTTAGTGGTGTTGTCTCTAGTCAAGTGTGTGTTTGCTTCTCACAAGTAAACAAGAATAAAGATTCCATTGCATCATTGCTGCAGAGGAAGAAGAAGGTCTTTCAGAGAAGGTCCAGAGGGATTAGGAGACTTGCCCAAAATTATACATGTTTTAATTGTCAGGTATGCTACTGGAACCCAGGTCATCTGAAGGCTTCAGTGAGCACCTCACAGAGCCATATTTTTAAAGTCCCAGAGTCATTTGTTTAAAAAACATTTGAAGATAAATTATATATGTCTATATCATTAGATCACTGCATTTCAACTCTTAGTTATCATTTATTTTAATTACTTTGAAAATCAATATAATAATCACAACTGACAGCAGGATATAATGGATAGAGAGCTGATCTGAGTCTGGAAACCTGAGTTCTAGTTTTGACTCCAATACATAATCGACTTGTGTTCCTGGGCAAATTACTTAACCTCTCAGTATATCCAGAAATTCTCTAAGATGAGAATGAATGAAAACAGATTTATTACATAATTGCTATGTGCTAGGCACTGTGCCAAATTACTGGGGATACAGATATGAAAAGTAATAGTGCTTATGCTCAAAGAAGTTACATTCAAATCTAGGACATAATATATATATAGGGGAGTAGTGCCTAGGGAAGGAAATTTCATCTTAGAAAATAAGAGGGATGGTAAGTGGAGTCAGAAGGCTCAAATGATCCACCCATTCCAGAAGCAATGGTAACTTTGATTTGATTTCTGTTCCCAGAATAAGATTTAGAAAGCAGGATTTGGGGGAGTGTTCATGGGCACAGTGGCATGGTAGGAAGATGGTATTGTCTGATATTGGGAGTCAGCTAGACGTAATGAGCTATCATAAATCAACATGGATCCAAGGTCAGAACTGGAAGTCCAGCTGGGAAGACCTATGTCAAGAGTGGCAGCCTTCTATAACACTAGCATCATATTCAAATAGAAATAAATTCCACTAAACCATACAAAAGGATCCCTGTGAGCATATATTGATGTAGAAAACTACGTGCTAATATTATGATGTTCTATTATAAAAATTTTTACTTTTTCATAAAATATTTCCCAATTACATTTTCATACGGTTCCTGTGCACTAAGGAGTGGTTGGAGTTTTATGTTTGACCCTTCTGCTCTACAGCATAGCAAGAAAATGAGAAGTTGAGTATTTAAAGCTGATTTTGTATAGTTGACTGTCTCCATTTAATGAACTACAGAGTTGGGAACTGGAGATCTGGTTGGAAAGATTGTAGAAGAAATTTTTTACTCTAAGGTAAAGATTGTTATCCTACTTGGAGCTCCTTATACCAATGGAATCAAAGATACAGTAAATAAAATTGTAAATACTGTGAGCAACTGAGGTATAAATGAATCATTTATTTATTGAAATTAATAGAGTTCAAATTTGTAAGAGCTTAAACAAAATAGCACAGAAAATGTTTTCATTTTTCTCAAAAAAGAAAACTAGGGTTTTTAAAAAATTCTCATTGTTTCAAAATCTGCAGAAACATAATATTTCTAGGAACCATCTAGGTATAAACTCAGTCTGGTAGTTGAATATCTGATCTGTTTGATTCTCACCCTCAAAACTTAAGAGCATATGAGAAAAAGGCTACTAAATACTAAATAGCCAAAGCGCTAATAGAGTTCCCTGGTTAGGGTTAAGCTGTTGGGTAGTGAGAGGAAGAATGACTGTGGAACATGGTGGAAAACAACGAGTTATTCCCAGAAGAGCCTGGATCCCTGATGAGAATACCTTGGGCAAATACTGTGAGTTTCTAACAAGGTCTCTGGAAACTCTCCAGTAATAATAACACACTTACAGTGAGGTTCAGAGATGATATTTTCTATCCTAAAGTTAGAGAGAATCATTGAGTTGAAGTAATAATTTAAATTTCATCTCTTGGAACTCTTAGGGCAGCTAAGAAATCAAAGACAATGCTTGCATTATAATACAACAAAATAAAGCAAAAGAGTCTATGAAGATTATCATTCCTGACTTCATTGCTACACATTCCAAAGATTCTTTCCATGATGATCCAGCAGTGGAAGGTGAGTGCCTTAATTCAACTGTCCTGATCCTTTCTTCCAAACTTATCACTACAGTAACCCAGTTCTTGGTGAAATCTAACTTCCTTGTATTTATTGGCCCATTGCTAACCTTGAGAAGCATAGAGCTAGAAATGCATCTGTGGGGAAGAGAGAAATATCCAGAGATGCTTGGAATCATAGAGGCTTCAACACCCCCTGGAATAACTGCTTCAACAGAGAAGGCTCTTGTGTTTTCACTGAATGACTAATAATGGTAATTGACTCTACAAAAATCTGTTTTATTTTCTCTGAAAAAATGACTGATATCATGGTTCCCATTCTGATGGAGACCAGTCATCTTTAAAGTCCACTAAAATTTGGTTTTGTGAAGAGTTTCAGAAATATAAACAAAAGCTAAATAGATGAGGACCCCAATGAGTAGACAAATAAAGAGTTGGAAGGCATCACTTTCTTTCATTCCTGAGCTCTCATGTTATAAGTAGATTCAACTGGCTGTACCAAGAATATATTCATCCCTTGGGTAAAGTAAAGGAGAAGATGGGTATGACTCTTTTCCAACAGTTCTGTTCACATGTCCCATACTGTAATACCATAAATGCTACTCTCACACAGTGACCAGGGACACTGGCCATAAGCCACTAGGACCAAACAGTCCAAGATTCCAGCGCTCAGAGTTGTCTCTTGTGTATAAACATCCTTTGCATGTATAGGAAGGGAGTGGAGAAATTCTCCCTAATGTTTTCTTCTTTTTTAATCCCATAGGTCCTTCATCCAGACAAGGAAAATCACTCTGCAGTGACTGAGTTTATCATTGTAGGCTTAACAGACCAACCAGAGCTCCAAGTTCCCCTTTTCTTCCTGTTCCTGGGGATCTATGTAGTCACCATGGTAGGGAACCTGGGGATGATCACCTTAATTGGGCTCAGTTCCCACCTTCACACCCCCATGTATTATTTCCTCAGTTGTTTATCCTTCATTGATGTCTGTCAATCCACTGTCATCACCCCCAAAATGCTTGTGAACTTTGTGTCAGAGAAGAATATCATCTCTTACCCTGAGTGCATGGCTCAGCTCTATTTTTTCATCATTTTTATAATTGCTGAATGCTATATGGTGGCAGTGATGGCATATGACTGCTATGTTGCCATCTGTAGACCTCTATTATATAATGTCATCATGTCTTCTCAGTTGTGCTCCTGGTTGGTGGGTGGGGTGGGTACAGTGGCTATGATTTGTGCCACAGTTCACACAGGTTGCATGCTTAGAGTTTATTTTTGCAAAGACAATATTGTCAATAATTTCTTTTGTGATCTTCTTCCCCTCCTGAAGCTCTCCTGCTCCAGCACCTACATCAATGAAGTAGTGCTTCTGGTTTTTAGTTCATTTAATCTTTTTGTCCCAACCCTAACTATTCTTAGCTCTTATATTTTCATCCTCATAAGCATCCTTTGCATACAGTCCACTGAGGGCAGGTCTAAAGCCTTCAGCACTTGCAGCTCCCATATCATGGCGGTTTCCCTATTCTTTGGCTCATCTGCATTCATGTATCTACAGCCTTCTACCAACTCCATGGATCAGGGGAAAGTGTCCTCAGTGTTTTATACCATAGTGATCCCCATGCTGAACCCCTTGATCTACAGCCTCAGAAATAAAGATGTTAAGGTTGCACTGAAGAAAATTCTAGAGAAAAGGATGTTCTCATGAAAACTAGAAAGTTAATTAATGATGTGCATCAAAGGTTTACTGATGCTATTTTTTATTTAAAGAGATGGGTCATAATGCTTTCACAAGTGGCAAGATCTAATCACATACCCATTCTCACAAACCCTCTCCTCTATCACCCCTACTTCTTGGTTCCCTTCTTATGCAAACTTGTGGCGAACCACAATTAGAAGTTCTATCAACAATGAATAGGAGAGTGTCACATATTAAAGAGATGAAGTACTGAACCTTTAGAATAAAAGAATAGGGAAGCTATGAGGCCACCCCATCAGTCTGCCATTTTGCTTTGGTGTTGTAATCAGTTGCTTTTCTGGGTTTGGAAGAAGATGATAAATATAGGGCAGGAAAGGATAGCACTTTAAAGTTTACAAAAAAATCAAGAATATTATTTTACTTTATTTGGACAACCACCCTGGCAGGGGAGGAACATTAATATTCCCATTTTACAAATGAGGAATGAAGGCACAGAGAGGCTATGACCTGCTGAGGGTGATATAACTTGTAAGTGCTGGGCTGGATTTGAACTTATCTTCCTGACTCAAGGACCAGTGTTCTATCTGATATGCCATTGACCTGTCTTCTGATCCAAACCCCTCATTTTACAAATGAAGAAGTTTAGACCCTGATTCCTCAGTTAAAGCTTTCCCTTATACCACACTGCTGACCAGGGTTTTGTCACTCACTTTGAGCTATTGGTTGCTGTGGAAAGCAGGAAGACCTGGGTTGAAGTAGCACTTCTGATCCATCCTGGTTGTGTGACTCTGCTTAATAAGTTGCTTAACTAGTCGGTGCTCTTGTTAGTATGCTAAGTTGCTTAGAAGGTGTTGACTTGCATTGAGAGAGGGACCTTCCTCACCTGGGAGCTCCTTATATCAATGAAATCACAAATCCAGTCCTTCTCCCTATTTACCCATGGTATGCTTTTAGAAAAAAGCAACTGTGCCCTTGTGGCAGCCAGGCAATGAAGAGGAGAGAGTGCTGACCCTCGAGTCAAGAAGATCAGAGTTAAGATGTGACTTTCAGTTTGACCTCACAAATTTACCAGGTGTGTGACCTTGGGTAAGTCACTTTTTCTGTTTCCACAGTTTTCTCCACTTTAAAATGGATATCAGAATAATGGTCACTGTGAGGATGAAATGAAATAATATTTGTGAAGCACTTACTGCAGTGCCTACCACACAGTGAGGGATATATAAATGGCTATTGTTGTCCTTGTTGTTACTTTGTGTCTAGTGTATGTTTCAACTTTGTTTATTTCTATGGTCAGACATTTTGGTCCCCTTATTTCTTCATTTGTTTTCCAATTACATGTAAATAAAATAAAATCTAAATAAAAATATTTAGCCCTTAATAGGTAAAAGGAATTATTGTCCTAGGATAGTAAAATCACAACTACCCAGCCCTAGTGCTTAAGGACCTTGTACTACACTTGTCAGGGTGAGGGAATGATGAGGAGGAGGTAGAATGTCATGAGTACACAGTATAGCAAAATTCAAAATAGGATGTCATAGGAGCAAAGGGGTGATGGAGACCAAAGATGCCACACATACCACATGTGACTTAAAACACTCCCATGTGGCAGGAACCAGAAGGGTAGGTGGGAAACATTTTACCAAATAAATACATAATAAAACATAGATTACATTATAATTTGATACTAAGTGAATACATAGCCCATTGGGATTCCCTGTATGAATTAGTGGCTCCACATCTATTTAATTTTGACACAACTGATCTAGGAAATATGCTCTAGGAAAATTTAATTGGGGAAAGGACACTGCTATCTAGAAGAAGTAACTGGTATACTTATTGTACTTACGGAACAGTAACTCTGCCAGCTGTGCTAAGATTCTCAGGTCCTGCCTATAAGCACAAAGCTCATTGAATTGGTAGACAAAGGCCTCAGAATAACCTGCAGATTTGCTTCAAATAAGAGATTCTCTACTTAAAAGAGTACTCTAGAGGTCCATGCAAAGTCAGGAATCCCCAAACTCCAGGACTGCTGACAGCTTCTGGTACATTAAGCTCTAATGCTACAGGGATGAGTAGGGCTATTGAAAGATTTGCATTTGCTTGCACAGATGTCATATCCACCATTATCACCTATATAGTATGTGTGAAGAGATTCCTGGCAGAATACCTCTTCTAAGGACATTTCTCACAATTGGAAAGGGTTCTCTGCCTGTAACAGCTGTCACTTATGTGGCTGGCTTTCCAGTTAAGAAGAAATTTTGTGGGAAGATCTGTTCCTATGCACATGGAATGTAGCTTCATCTTATTGTGGCTTATGAAGTATAGCCACCAGAGCTGGCACCCCATTGTACAAAATCTTTGCTGAGAAGGGATTGTTTCTGGCTGTCATACAGAGGCATCCTATTGCTGGAATCTCCATTATCATTTTGTTTTAGAAATTATTAGAGAATTTTTAAGAAAATGGTATGATAAACTTTGTTTTTTTTTAAAAAAAAAAAAAAGGCCTCAGGTATAAGAAATCAAAGAAGTTTATTTTAAATTCTGGCCATATTAAGACTGAAAAAACCGAGTTCCTGAAAATAGCAGGTGACTTTCTGAGACTGCCAAAAAAAATGCGCTCAGATGTTTTGAAAAATCTGAAGAAAAGAAAAACAAAAGTATCTCTTCCCTGTACGTACACTGGCTACGGAGGCAGACTTTTTCCAGGCCCAATAGGGAAATCTAGCTTCACCTTTCTTTTTTCTAAGACTACTGATTCCCAGTATGTTTGAGTTCTGTTAGCCTATCCCCTTCTATCAACTCCATGAGTTTCCTCAAACCTTCTTTAGTTGTGTTTTGCACAATTTCAGCTAAAGTGAAATAAAACCACTTATTTTGAGACCTTTACTGTAGCCCTTGTAGGACTAATGGGGTGTTGTAAAAATAGGGATAGTATTCTTTCTCTCATAAACGCTGTCCAGTATCAGTCAGCTTGATCAGTTACTGCACCTGGTACCACTATCACTGACCCTAATGTCCTGCACTACCATATGAACCTTCCTTTCTGATACCTGATACCTCGATCTGCCCTGAGTGAAATGATGAAGCTGATAAAGGAAGGACTGGACATAGTTGTGTTAGATAAGTGCCCATCAAGGAATTAGGAAATGTGGAGGCCTTAATCTCCAAACCAATCAGATGACTACAAATCCATACGGATATAGGCCTAACAATGGTAAAGTTAAGTTAAATGGCATATACTCATTTCAAACTTTTGATGTATAACTCAAACTGCTTTCCAGATTGGTTGTACCCATGCACTGGTCTACAACCAGAGGATCAAAGTATCTGCTTTCTCACAGTCTTTCCAAAATTTATTATTTTACTTTTTCTTCATCTTTACAAATCTGACAGGTATGAATAGAGGATCAACATTGCTTTACTTTGCATTTCTCTAATTAGTAGTAATTTGTAGCATTTGTCATATAATTTTAGAAATCCTGGATTTCTTCACTTAATAGTTGACCAATTATACTCCAACAACAACTCCTACAACAATTGGGAAAGGGTTACTATTCTTATATATATATTATATATATATATATATGTTTACATATTTTCTTATATGTATGCTCATAGAAATTTTTAAATATCTTGAAAATGAGACTTTCACCAGAGAAATTTGATACAAAGATTTTTTCACATAGTAATCTGCTTGATTGGAGTTGGTTGTACAAAGCTTTTTTAATTTGAGATAATCAAACATCCATTTCTTCTGTGATGTTATCTAACTCTTAATTTTTCAAGAACTTTTCTTAGATCTGATGAGCGTTATTCTTCATATTTCCCTAATTTGTTTATGATGTGCCTTTTTATATCTAGGTCACCTATCTGTATGCCATTATTAGGCCTATAGCTAAAGAAATATATCTCTTTTTGTGATGGTAAAAACTATAAACTAAACAAATGCCCATCAATTGGGAAATGTCTAAATAAGTTATAGAATATGAATATAATGGAATATTATTTGTTATAAGAAATGAGAAAATAGATGATTTCAAATAGACATAGACTTAAATGAACTGATGCAGAATGATGAGGACAGAACCAGATGAAAAAATTGCATTATAACAATTTTATAAAATGAACAATTATGAAGACTTTCCTATACTAATGAAGAATGAAATGTGGAGAACCAAAAGAACATTATATACAATAATAACAACACTGTAAAAAAAAACAACTTTTACTATAGGATCTATGATCCAATGACCATCCATGATTCCAGAAAAATTGATGAGGAAGCATACTGTCAACATACTAACAAAGAAATGATGGATTAAGAACACAAAATGAGACACACATATACAAAAATACATTATGTATGTTATATATGTCTATAACTTAAGCATACATATGTGTGTGTACCTGCATGCATGCACACACACATACATTTATATATAAAACCAATTAGGGCATTTCTGTTATTTGACATTGAATATTTTTTGCAAGAAATTTTCTTTTTTTTCTTTTTTTCCCAGTCGGTTGGGGGTTAGAGAAAGAAAAATAGAATTATGTTAATTAAAATGATCTAAAAATGTAGAGATGGAGGTACTACAGATGTGAGAATGAAGAACCCATTTTCAGATGAGATCAATATATTGTTAATTTTGCTTAAAAGTTTAATTTGTTTCAGAAACCTCTCATGGAATGGGTGTAATCCAAAAATGGTAGCAATAAAAAAACAAAATTCACATTTAAACTTAAAAGCAAAAAGAATCTGTATTCAACACATATGTAGGTATTGCATATTCCTCTCTGTGAGGAAAGATGACAGAATGTGATCAGTGAAAGTTAAGAAATGCCCAGACAATTTCGAATTTGAGGATTCTTCAAGAACTAAAGCCAATGTAGCATTTTTTAGCATTTTTGCCCACCTGGCAAAGAAACATGGTCTGTGATCAAGAACTCCATAGCCAATGTAGAACTTTCCCTGTGCCTTCCCCAGATCTCATGAGGGGATTAAGCAGATCTAGCCATGTCTCTTTGCAAGGATATTTTTAGGGGAGCTATTTTTCATCTGTGCTTATGACTAACCCTTTAACAGAAGAATTAATTTCTTCTAGAATTGATTTTTATTGAATTTTATTTGAATTAAATTCTTTAGCAAATGAATTCTTCAAATTATAATACAGTGAGAATGGCACCAATTCCTAGCAAAAATGTACAGCACATAATTTAAAAAGATGGTTTCAAAGTACTTTAAAAAAGAAAGCCATGGTCACTATGAACTAAAATGGATTTTTTTTTTAAAGAAAAATACACATGAAACAAACTTTTTTTCTTTTGAAAAAAATGGGTTAGTATGGGTATTTTCACAAATATAAAATACCTCAGTTCAAGTGAATCATTTGTCATTTCTAGTAGTTTCCAAGTGGAAAAGGAACAAAAATATGGATTAAATTATAACACAATTAAATGTGTCCAAGCTTGGTAAAAATAACTATTAAACTATGATGATTAATGCAATTATGATTATAAGGTTTTAGTGAAGTTCTATACAGATCTGTCCTTAATCCTGTTTAACATTTTATCAATGACAAATATGAAAGCACAGATGTCACGCTTTTGAAATACAAAGATGACATAATGCTGAGCTGAAGGTTGAGCTGCATCAGAAAGATGACAGAATTTGCATCCAAAATTTTCTGGAGAAGCTGAAACAGCAGACAAAATCTAATAAGATGAAATTTACATATATTTTTAGTACACCTTTTATATGAAGAACAAACTCCACTTATTCACAAATATTGTCATCTTTTTGTGCTATTAGTATGTATTTTTCTTTTTCACAAATACATTTTTATTGACATTTTGTTTCTTAAATCACCATAGTTATCCCAAGTATCTCTCTCCCTGCCTTTCCCAGAGAGCCATCCTATACAATAAACAGTACTTTTTCAGGGAGAGAAAAAAGTCATCATAGACATGAAAAAGTCCAAAAATATGGGCAACATGTAAAACCTGTGGACCTGCTATCTTCATGAAGGGGATAGGTTGAGGGAGTCATTTTTATTATACTGGCACAGCCTAGCCAGGAACACTGACTTCCTCCAATTATTTAAGTTGTTCCTTATTTCTTTAAGGAGCACTTTGTAATTAAATCTATACAAATCTTTTGTGTGCTTTGGGAGGCTGAACCCCAGATATTTTAAGCATTTTGTAGTTATTTGGAAAGTAGTATTTTTATAACTTTGTTTTATAACTTCTTTGGCTATCATTGTAAAGAAAAGCTATTAATTTTTGAGGATTTATTTTGTACCCTGAAATTTTGCTGAAGCTATAAATTGTCTCAATTAGTATCTTTGATGATTCCTTAAGATTTTCCAAGTAAACTTTCATATTGTCAGCATATGGGAATAGTCTCATTCCCTCTTTACTTACCTTTATTCTTTTACTTTCTCTCCTCATTGCTGTTGCTAACATTTCTAGAACTATATATCAAACAATAGTGGGGACAGTGGGTATCTTTCCTTCACTCTCATATGTAGTAGAAAGAGTTCTGGTATATCCCTACGGCATATGATGATTACTTGAGATTTAGATAGATGCTTTTATTGAATTTTTTAAGTCCTTCTATCCCTACACTTTATAGGAGTTAGATTATTAGTTTGAGAGCTTTTGTTTGAGGTTCTTTTTTTCTATATCCTGTGAAATCTATTCTTCTAGGATCTAGGGTTCATTTTAAGACTTTAGGACTTTCCTCTGCTTGGTTATTACAAATTCTGTAACAGAATGTTCACTCTTCTTCCCTCTTGCCCTCCACTCACATACTTTTTTAGTTTTTTCTAGGTAGAATTTAAGATTTATCTCTACTATAAACTTAATAGATCAAATATTCTATGTAAAATATTTATATTTAAATGTTTATAATGTTTATATGTAAATGTTTATATTTTATTCCATTTCATTTGATGTGATTTGCTTTTTGGGTTTATTGATTATGGCATTTATTCCATTTAAAAATTGACAATATGGATTTTACCAGTTTAGATTTAACAAATCAAACTGAAGTTTTGAGAGTATTTTAATTACTTGCCTGTTTACAAATTGTTCTTCAGTAGAATATGCTTGTAGGAAAAAATTGTCTCCCAGGAACCCAATTTAAAAGTAAAAATGAAAGACTGTCTAATTCTTTATGGTAATTGGAGTATGATAAATATATCACATCATATATTGAAGTAGGATAAAGCTATTTTAGTATATCCTGATAATGATTTAAATCTTAGAAAATATGCCAACATTTTGTTACACAAATATTTATTGGAACATATATTGATATTTGAGATATATAAAGTTTAGTGAATTAATTTCATGTAATTGGAAGACTAAAATTCAATATTAACATGCTCATCATGAGCTTGTCTAAAGTGTCTTTTCCTTCTAAAACTATTCTTGCTTCCTTAAATTTTCCCAGAGCACTTATCTCCCATGCCTAGAATGAACTGCCTCTTCGCCTCTATCTCTTGAAATCTTTAGTTTCTTTCAAAAGTTAGTTTAAGTGCCTCCTCTTTCACAATAGTCTTGCTAGTCACTTTCCACTGTCAGTACTCCTCCTTGAAACTACTTTGGCTATTTTGGTACATGTTTTGTATTTACTTACCTGTGCATACATCATTTTCTCCCAGAATCCTTGCTCCTTGAGGGCAGGGATTATTTTCATGTTTTTCTTTGAATGCTCAGTAACCAACTTAATACAGTGCCTGGTACATTGTAGGTATTTAATAACTACTCATTACTAAATATGTTTACATCTTATCCTCTTTATCTTTAAAAAGCTTTCTGCTGTATGGGATGGTGCTGTATGGGAAAAGGAGGGAAAAGCTATGATCTAAAAAAAATCAATAAAAATTTATTTTTTTTAATTGCTAGAAGGATTTCTCTTTCCCTAAAGTCCCTTCCCCTGCGTGATGCATCCTCTAACCTAACACCATAGTTTTCATTCTTGTGCTCAGAAGAAAAGGCAGCAATGATACTTTCAAAGGATATGAACACATAATTTCTGCATAATTAATGCTGTCTATAGTCACATGAAAAAATGCTCTGAACCACTATTGATGACAGAAATGCAAATCAAAACAATTCTGAAGTACTGCCTTACATCTATCAGAATGATTAATAAGGCAGTAAAGGAAAATGATAGATATTGGAGAAGACATGGGAAAACTGGGACACTAATACACTGTTGGTAAAGTTGTGAAGTGATCCAACCATTCTGGAGAACAATTTGGAACTGTTCCTAAAGGGCTATAAAATTGCTCATCTCCTTCGATCCAGCAATACCACTCTGTATCCCAAAGAAATCATAAAAAAGGGAAAAGGACCTATATGTATAAAAATATTTATAGCAGCACCTTTTGTGGTGCTCAAGAACTGGAAATTGAGGGGATGCCCATCAGCTGGGGAATGGTATATGAATGGAACGTAACACTATTGTGCTATGAGAAGTGATGATCAAGTGGACTTCAGGAACCTGGAAAAACTTACACAAACTGATGCTGAGTGAAGTGAGTCGAACCAGGAGAACATTGCACACGGTAAAAGCAACATCATGTGATGATCAACTATGATAGACTTCTAACTCTTCTCAGCAATACAATGATCCAAGACAAGTTCAAAAGATTCATGATGGAAAATGCTATCTATATCCAGAGATGAGGAGTCTGAGTGCAGACTGAAGCACGCCATTTTCACTTTTTTGTTTTTTGGGTTTTTTTTCTTTCTTGTGGTTTTTCCCTTTTCTTCTGATTCTTCTTTCACAACATGACTAATGTGGAAATATGCTTAACATGATTGTATATGTATAACCTATATCAGATTTCTCACTGTTTTCAGGAGGTTGGAGGAGAAAGAGGGAGAAATATTTGGAATTCGAAATCTTACAAAAAGGAATGTTGAAAACTATTATGTAATTAGAAAAATTAAATCCTATTAAGTGTGGGGGAAGCAAAGAAAAAAAGTAAGATTTTCCCACCTACAGAAATATGTCTGAAGAAATACAACAGATTATTGTGAATAGCATCAGATTAACTGTGCTGCAGATGCATCATTTTTTTAAAAAAGCATTTCAAGGGCATCTTTATTTCTTTTGCATTTTTTGTGAGATAGCATGGTGCAGTACAGAATGAAGCTCGGTGTCTGATTCAAGATCTGAATTCAAGTCCCACCTCTGGCACACAATGTCTAAGCAAGTCATTTAATCTCTCTAGACTTTAGCTTTCCATCTATAAATTAAGGGGTTGAAATAGTTGGTCAACTATTTATGGCACTATTAATTTAATTTTAATGAGAACTTCTCTATAATAAACTGGCCTACTTGAGAAGGGTAAAAATTCCCATCTCCTACAGAGGAAAAAAGACCCTCTAAAAAAATTGACAGATTATATCATCTCTTTATTGATATCAGCACTCTACCTGGTTTTCCCACAGTAGTTGCACTTAGTCAAGAGAAACATAATGTGCTGTAAGCTTTGTACCACCTACCTCCCTGCAAATTTTTTTTCTAATTTTTCTTGAATACCAGTCTATGAAAAGTTTTACCAAATGTCTAGGACTAGTCAGAATTAAATTTTCTAAAGAAGCATACTTTTTAAAAGATCTTTCCCAGGAAAGTTTTGGGAAATAAATTCTTCTGTAAGACATAAATAAGCTGTTTCAGAAGATTGGTTAGATATTCCTGTGGTGGGTAGGAAGCATTTAAGTCAGTATCCCTTCAACAAGATATTCCAATAAAGCCAACAGAAATTTGAGTACTCTTGTTGACCCTAGCTCTCATCAGGGGATCATTCTTTGTCTCATGATTTTTCTCATGGCCAATTTGACATCCTTATTTCTCAAACTGTAGATTAGGGGGTTTAGCATAGGCACTACAATGGTGTAGAACACAGAGGATACTTTTCCTTGGTCCATAGACCCAACAGAAGAAGGTTTGAGGTACATGAAAACTCCTGAACCAAAGAAAAGAGAAACAGTAATTATATGGGAGCTACAAGTACTGAAAGCCTTAGACCTGCCACCAGAGGAGCTGATGTGGAGGATAGTGGAGAAGATGAAAGCATAAGGTGTGAAAATGGTAGCACTGATCATTCCAATGTCAACACTGGCAACAATGAAAGTCAGTAACTCATTGATATAGGTGCTTGTGCAGGAAAGCTCCAGAATGGGAAGTATGTCACACATATAATGGTTGATGATATTATTGTCACAAAAGGACAGTCTCAGCATGCATCCAGTGTGGGCCATGGCACCAGCAAACCCCAATACATATACACCAGACACTAATAGAAAGCAAACCTGAGAGGACATCCTGACAACATAAAGTAATGGGGTTACAGATAGCAATGAAACGATCATAGGCCATGGCTGACAAAAGCAAGGATTCAGAAAGTCCAAAGAAACAAAAGAAATACAGTTGAGCCATGCACCCTGAATAGGAGATGACATTTTTCTCTGATACAAAGTTCATTAGCATTTTGGGGGTGATGACAGAGGAGTAACAGAGATCTATGAAAGATAGGTTAAAGAGGAAATAGTACATGGGAGTGTGAAGATGGGAATTCAGTCTAATCAGCATGATTAGACCAAGATTTCCTACCACAGTGACCACATAAATCCCTAAAAACAGGAAAAAAAGAAGGAGCTGGAGCTCTGGTCGGTCCGTTAAACCTGCGAGAAAAAATTCTGTCACTAAGGAGTCATTTCCTGTGGCCATTCTTTTCTGGGAAGAATCTGTGGGGACAGGAAAGAAACACATAAGAAGGGAAAAAACTTCCCTACCCTATTAACAAAGTGAGCATGCACACTTGGAGACTCTAAATCCATTCCCCTCCTGTCCCCATCAAGCCTGTCCCTGTTGCCAATAGAAAAGAAAATGGAGTTGGCTGTTCTCCATAATAGTCTCTGAAACAAACTGTTGCCAAAAAAAAAAATCTTTTGATCTTATCTCCATAATGAAACCTGGAGGAGTTGGAAGACCAAGAGGGTGAAGGAGAAGCAATGGTTCCCTTCCTAATCTGTGCAGGGAAACTATCTAGAACTCTTCAGCTCCCCTTGTAGGAATTTGTCAGGAGGGGGCCCATAGCCAATAGCCACATTTTAGGGATAAAGAAATAAGTTTTCAGATACTTGCAGAGTGAGAATTCCTGTGACCCATGGCTGCCATCAAGGTGCCCTCCCCCTGTGACATATTCTTAGGTACAGCTCTATATGCCCTGTAAAGTTAATTGTCTCTCTACATTCTCCATGGAACACTCACCAATCTACTTTCATGAGCCTCTTAGGGAAGGTGACTTCCACAAAATTCTGTGATCCCATAATCATGGGTTTAGAAAGAGGAATCAGAAAAGACTCTTCTAACATTCATCCTCATTCTGGCTCACACCATCAGTAGTGGACTTTCCTGCCTCATTCCTTGAGTTCTTGGGTAAAATAGCTTTGCAAAGTTGATAGTGATGTACTTATAGCTAACAATTCAATTACTGAAACATGGAGCTCAGTCTCTGAGACTCTCTAGAAGAAATTCTGAGCTAAGAAGCACAATCCCAAAGTGAGGTTTTACTAGCCAGTTCTTTTTTTTAATATTCCCATATGACAAATGACAGAACACAAGAGACTTATTCTGGATCTGGAGATTCAAAACTCCCCTAGGGCCCACAAAGAGAACAGGCTCTTCAGGGAGGAGAAAGTAATAAATCTGCCTTCTGCCCTTAGGACTGTCAACTCTTACTTTGGCTCCATAGAGAGTTAATCTTCTACTAAAATTTTGATTGCATAGTTACCAGTGAAAACCAGAGAATAGGCTTCTCTAATTCCCTCTTCTTTTTTTTCCTGGAGGCTAGACTTAACCTTAGGGTTGATCCCATTCCTATTCTAGATTCAGAAGGACTATCGTAAATCACCTAATCCAGTAACTATTAGCCGAAGAACCTCACTCTACAACAATATCGATATGGGGTGATCTGGCCTGTGATTAAGCACTTCCTGTAATGGGAAATTGATTGCCCAAGAAAATCACTTATTCTATTTTTACAGGATGGCTCTAATGGTGAAGAGGTTTTCTCCTAAAACTTAAAACAAAACATGACTTCAACCCATTGGCTCTAGTTCTACACCGTGTAGCCACATAGAGTAAGATTAATTCTTCCTTGACACAATCCTCAAACATTTGAGCAAAGTGTTCATGAATTTACATGAACCTAAAAGAGTCTTCAGACTAAACAACTTCTGTTCCTTTAACTCAATTCAATAAATGTTTATTAAGCACCTTTTACACGAAAGACACTGTGCTAAACCTTGGGGATCAATATGGCACATCTTTTGTCCTCAATAAGCTTACAATATAATTGAAAGAAGACAAGTAAACGAATAACTGATATGTCAGCCTCCAAGGAAAAGGGTGGCAACAAAATGGGGCAGCACTATGCCAAGGACAGTACTAAACTGCTCAAAACTGAGATTATTCATACCACTAATCAATATACATGAGAGTAGTGTTTTGGGGAAAGGTGAAAAGAGGAGAAGTAAGTAGTAACAGTGCTATTACCATTTACCACACCACTGCCAACAGCTAAGTAAAGCCAAGAATGATAGCATTCAAGGATAGTATCATTGGTTTGCCTCCTACTTGTATGTCTTAGTATGTCTTGATAGATCTATATCCATGACACATTTGGGTATCCTCCAAGAGTGTCCTGAAACCTCTTCTCTTTTCCATCTTTACTATTGCACTTGAGGATCTCCTTAGTTTCCATGGGTACAGTTATCTCTATGCAAATGACTCCTAAACCTAGATCATCCTGACTCCAGGCCCTGAATTCTATCCTTTACCTGGAGTTTAGATCCCTCCTCAGACACTTGCTATTTATGTAATCCTGGACAAATCACTTAACCTCTCTCAGTCTTAATGTTCTCACCTCTAAAATGGGGATAATAATAGTACCTACTTTATAGGGTTTTGTGAGAAGGCTATGAGACTGAAGTTTGAGATCAAATAAACCAAAGGGTCAAATCAATACCGATAAATTCTTTGATCTCCTGGTAAGACACATCATACATAAATTACTGTGGAAAAAGCTGGCATCCTAAAGTCAAATTTTAACAGAAAACTACAAGTAAAGACGTTAACACTGATGCAATACTTGTCAATGTACACTTACAGCACAGTAAAATGACAATGGATCTAAATGGTGTCCACACATAAATTCATGCAATATTAAAGGATACTAAAGACTCATGACAACTATAGAACTAGGACCTTGAGGCTACTATAGAAATACTAGCACATCCTTGTCAAAAAACAGAAAGATAGCTAGATATTTTGAGAGTATATAATAAATACATTAAAATGTAGTGAAATACTTTTAGGACAAACAGATTTCATTAAAAAAATACAGTGAATGCTAATAAAAGATGTATACCAGTGGATTTGTTGAATTTAACCAAAAGTAGTTTATCTCTAGATGGAACCAAGGAAATGGCTAAAATCCAATATAGAAATCAAAAGGAACATTATGTGTGACTTCCACATAAATTTAACCAACAACTTTAAAGAAGTTCCAAATTCCTGAGCTATAGATTTATTTATAGAAATAAAGAAGTTTGTAAGAGTTTTTCAGGATCAAGTCACTGCAAACAAAATTTATAGAAAGATTATCCTTAAGAAGACCAGGCTTATTGACTAATGCAGATCAAGCAATAAATTCATGGAATGTGTACTATTGCAGATTCAGCAATTAAACATTAGTATTTAGAATTATGCATCAGCAATCCACTTTCTTTCATAAAATAATAGATAAATCATCCTCACACTACAGGTACAGACCTCAAAATGTCCTAGAGAAATCAACAAATAAACTGTCCCGGAACTAGAGCATTATCGCGAACATAATTATTATACACTCCCCCCGATTTGACTTATATCCATTAAAAACTCAACAGTAGATGATATCATACAAAATGCTCATAGGCTACAAACTACATAAGACAAAAATGTTTTCAAACTATAGACCTAGAAGAAGAATTAAGCCAGGTTGGAATAGCATTCTACTGAAGTTGTCCCAATGATACTTTCAATGGGTGTATGGAAGATAAGTTTGTATCCCAATTCTCTTCTTCGATCACCAAAAGTAATTAATTTATCCATCTAAACAACTGTTAGCAGGAGCTTAAACATAAAAGGATAATAGCAAGAAAGTGGCTCAACTTAGGACTATTCCTGGGTCATGAGGGATTGGTCATAAAAAATGTTGGCAATTCTGGATCAAGTCAGTACCACTAGAAATTCCATAAAGGTAAGGATCTCAAGCTTATTTGTTGATGGATATTACACAAGGAAATGGTAAGAAAAACAAACTAAAGTACATATGCAGGCTACAAAAATTTAACACCTATTGCATACCTTCCATGTAACAACTTAGTGGGTAAAATTATACACCAGAAGCTCACTAATTTTCATAAGTTAAATGATAATAAATCACTGTACTGCATATATAAACTTCAAAATATCCTTAATGATTCAACAAATAAACTGTACTCGAACCTGAGCATTACCAGGGATAAAACTGTTGCCCATAATCACTCAGACATCAGACTGACCCATAAAAATTGAAGAATAATATTGTAATAGATGTTGTCTTTCCTGAATGGTCATAATCTCCAAGCTACATGGAATGAATAGCTTTTGAAATATCAGTAACTATGGAGGGGGAGGAAAAATGGCAAAGTCACAGGAAGCAATATAGCAAGCTCCATGCTCTCCCAAACTACTCCAAACAAATCTAGGAAAGGCACCAGACCAAATCTTGAAGGGAAATTCCAATGAAAATATACAGTGTGTCACTTTTCAAGATCAGGTTGACAAAAGGAAATAGAGATCTGGGTTTCACCAGGAGCAGCTAGTTTCCTCTTTACTATAATAAAGTACTTCAGAATATTAACAATTTACAAACATTATTCTTTTTTTAATTTTTTAACAATTAAGCTCATTATATATATATATATATATATTATACATAACAGTAATGTAGCAACATCTAGATTAGAAAGTAGTTGTGATTCCACAATATCATAAACAATATTATGGATTTGAAACAAAATAAAATCCATTTCTAGTTAAGGTACCTCATTTCAGTGGAATGCATTTCTAAATTACACAGAAAAACATTCTGAAAAAATTTACTTACATAACTTAAATAAACTAATCTATGATCTTCCTACATATAACCCTGTGAAACATCTCATCAGATAAAAATAAAAACAAATTCAATTCATTAAAATCCACATAAAATATTCTCTAACACTGAAGTTATGAGCTAACAATATTCAAATTACAAGAAAATCAATTTTTCTATGTTGATGTTACCAAGTTTCACAATATAATAAAGTTTCAAATTTAAAATACTAGTAAATACACAAGGTTTTACAAATAGTTTGAATTCACACCTGTTATCATTAGAGTATAATTATTGCCTTTAGAATGTCTTAACCTAAGGTTCTGCATTACTGATTTTTGGCCCAAGAAGAAAGCTCTAAGTAGTTGCTGGCAGGGTGTGACCAGTTTCTTCAGACAGGAACTTTTGCATTTTCACAGAGAGTTAAATAATTCTCAATTTGAGCAATACAAGTAAAATTTAAGGTCCAAATAACAGTCACAGATTACAATAACCAATATTTTTACCATATCCAATATAGTGTTATGTTTATTATATAGGCTGTCTACAGACTATCCCAAAGGGAAGTGGACATGACCTACAGATGTTTATCTAACTTTACTTGTAAACCAAAGCTGCAGAAATTTTTAAAACTTTTATTGTCCAATGGTTAGAGACTATTTTTTTCTCTATAGGAATAAGAATCTTTTCCATTGCAATTTCTCGTTCTTAACTAAAATCAAATCACTCTGCTTTATCCCGAGCATGTGGTTAGACCTTGAAGTCTTAAAATATTAACACCCTACTCAGGTGCCACCCTGCCACAAAAGCAAAATTGCAATGTTACTTTAAACTATCATCAGGTTGCTAAGATTTTATAATTCTACCTTTCACAGACGAGGATGCTTTAAGGGGTCTTTGTTATGCCAACTATACAGAAAACCATTATAACCATCTCCTATATTTCTAAAGAGTTTTTAACAACATATTTGCATCATTCTTTTAACAATTAAATGCATAACCCAAAGGAAAGAATTCCGTTTTCTAACACTATTTCTAAAATAATGAATTATTAAATATTAAGCATTATCTTTAACACATTACAAATCATCATAACTAGGTGAATTTGTCTTAAAATCATACAACTTACAAATTTTCTGATCCATGTGTTATTTTGATAATAATAAATTTCACTTATGAGACCACAATTCAATTACACCTACATCCATTTTCCAAAAAGTATCATATATAATTTTAATTTATAATTTCAATTGCTTAAGATCATATTTTATATAAGGGCTATTTATTTCAAGCATTTCATATCATAGAATTCTCTATTTTCAGCTAATCCACTGCAAAAGATTTTAAAAATAACAATATTCTACCCCAATTACCATGCTTAGGAACACCTTGCTTGCCAAATTTCTCCTAACCTTCTATATATTTCTTGTCTGTATTGACTTTTTGAAGCTAACTACTTACACAAAAGTCAAACTTGCACATCTGGAGCCACACTGTCCAGGGAAAAGTGGAGCTTGGAACACATTGCCTTACTGTGTGCCGGGTGTGTGCCTCATTTGTTCCCAAACCTTCTTATCGTCTATATTTTCCCTCCAGTCTTTATTTCTCTTTCCAAATCTTTCAAACCAATTACACAGACTACACAACTTTCCTTTACATTTCAACCATCTCCCAGACTGCACGTGCTGCTATTAAACCTTCCCAGTCTGTGAGTTAATCACCCAGGTGATTATCTTCATTCACGTGCTTATCATAATCATAACCTGTCACTTAATTAGCTGCAATTCAGGTTTTATCTATTAGATCAACAAGTTCCAAACCTTTCTCATCATCCCAAAAGGAGATAGAAACCTGTGCTGCCTATTCCTAGTCCCAGAAGAAGTTTATGGGACAAACTTCTGTTTTTAAAAATCCATTAAGATATTTTTAGTAATATAAAATATCTTAGGAGGCCTGTTGAAGCCCGGGAGTGGGATCGTGGATTCTCTAAACTCCGTTAAGAGCTTACAAAAAGCTTTACTGTCCAATTAACAATAAAGTTGTGTTGTGCCCAGAGTTCATTTAAAAGCAGTTTCCCAAATTAAATCATATTCATTTCTCTTTTCTGTTTACTCTTCACTTTTTTAGAATCTGGAGAGAGTTAATACTTAACAATTCATAAATCAAGAGAGTTGTATTTCTCTCACAATTTTTACCAGTATTGCTTACACAAACAGCTTTTACAATGTAATATACATTTTAAATGTAAATTGCTGAAATTCTAGTGATTGCATTTAAGTCTATGATAGAAAAATCTTGATCAAAGTATCTTAAAAGACAAAAACTTATATTGCTGTTTTAAGCACATTTCCCTGATGTCAGATATACTGGATAGGCAAAGACAGTTCCCCAGACTGAAATACAAACTTTTGAGAACCAATAAAACTGAATTTGTAAACTTTTAGTATTCAAGATCATTTTCCAGATAAAGGTTTTAGCCTAAAGAGCAGGAAGAGCTCTTACTCTCTGGCTGCTTCCAAGTTAAAATTTCTTTCCACACAGTTTCAGTTAGTCAGATAGCACTTCTTAAACTTCTACTTGGATAATTTATCAATAAAAATATTAGTTATTCTACTTAAAAGAAAATCTATCTTTGAGATCCATAGTCTTTACCTCTCTCCCTTCATATATAATTGTTCCTTCAGTAACCCTTAAAAACATTCCCCTTTTGACTCCTATTTTCTCTTAAAAAGGGTTTTGAGTAATGTTTAATTTTTTCCTTCCACAACAGAAACACTTAATGGCCAGATTCTCACAGCCATGTTGTCTATGGGCGGCTTGGTTTGAGATCTCATCAACTTACAACTAAATACAAGTAACTGCTGTATCACACTCAGGGAAAAAAAGGTAGCTGGATTTTTACTTCAAGGAAATGTTCAAAAGAAAAATTTCTTCTCTAATTCTACTTTCAAATCTTCAAACTTTTATAAATTGGAGGAAAGATGCCCTTTTTCTCTCTGTCATTTGATTTTGGGCGCAATCAAAAGACAAAGATATTTTTTACATTTTCTCCTTAAATTACCCTTAAATTTTAAATATAGATAGCCTAAGGGAGTCTTACTGTCCTGGCTAATTAAGACTTCACCCTGCTTCTCAGTTCTTCTAACTAGCAAATACAGACTAATTCTGAAAATCCCAGACAGAGATACAAAAGACAGATGAGAACACAGAGTCTTAGTGACCAGAAATTAAAGTTTAAATGTAAAAGTGACTTTCGCACTTGTCTTGCTTACCTCATTTACCTCTACTACTTAGTCTGCTGAAGCCAATTTTTTTTTTACTCAGATCCAATTACTTACCTGAAAACCAGACTGCAAGAATCTTTTTAGAAAAATTGTATCTCCTTCCTTATTTTACCTAGCTTCTTATTCTACTCACAGCAATTTTTTTTTCTCACTCAGAATGCAGAGGATAGTGGAAATTAACATATAAAAGGGGGAAATGGTAGAGTTAATCCCTCCACGGTCTATGCTTGTTGTAATGAAAACCACCAACTGGTTGATGTAGGTGCTAATGCCGGAGAGTTCCAGGATAGGGGAAGGAGGTGGGGCAATGTCACACATATAATGGCTGGGGATGTTAGTATCACAGGACAGTCTCAGTATGCATCCAGTAAGGACCATGGCAAGAATAAACTCCATCACATATACACCAGATGCTAGAAGGGAGCAAACCTGAGAATATGCGATGCTATTATAAAGCAGTAGAATACAGATGGCAACACATTAGTTATAGACCAAGGTTGACAAAAGAAAGGACTCAGAATTTACAAAGAAACAGAAGGAAGACAACAGAGCCATGCATCAAGAATAGGAGATGATGTTTTTCTCCACACAAAGTTCATTAGTATTTGGGGACTGATGACAGAGAAATAACAGAGATCTATGAAAAACATATTGAAAAGAAAATAATACGTGAGGGGATGAAGGTGTGTATTGCACCTGTTTAAAGTCATCAAGCCTAAATTCCCAACCACAGTTACCACATAGATTCCTAGGAACAGGAAAAAAGAGAAGGGACCTACAGCTCCGGTTGGTCAGTTAGACCTAACGAGATAAATTCAGTCACAGGGGAATCATTTCTTGTGGTCATTCTCTTGTGAGCAGAATCTGTGGGGACTAGAAAGAATAGTCAAATTAGAGAAGAAATTAACTCTTCACACCCTGTTCTCTAGCGACAAGGTATTATCTACAGTGCCTGGCACATAGCAGGTAATTAATAAATGTTTCTTGAATAAATTAATGAATGAAACACACTTGAAGATCCTTAACCCAGTGCCTTCCTGGATCCACTGCTGCCACAAGGATGCCCAAGGACTCTGGTTACTCTCTAAAATTTTACATAAGCCAAGCAGTTGCCATAAAGAGCTCTCGAATCTGTCTTCAGAGTTAAGCAAAGGCAAGCTGGCAAGAAGAAAACAAGGGAGAGAGAAAGGAAGGAAACAAGCATCTACTGTGGCCAGGCACTGTGCTAAGTCTTACAGATATAATTCATTTAATCCTCACAGCAATCTTGGGAAGTAGGTGCTAATATTATCCCTGTTTTATGATTGAGAAAACTGAGGCAAAGAGGTTAAGTGACACCCAGGATCATAAAACTGATTAGCCTGAGGCTAGATTTGAAATTAGATCTTCCTGACTATAGGCCCAGCATTTTGTCCACTGCACCAGTCTAAGACTGCTCTAAGACAGTAGACGAAGAGACAATGGTGCCCTTCCCAATCTATAACCTGCTATGCAGTGAGATTACACATTAGCTTCTCAACTCCCTTCTAGATTCTGTTCGAGAGGGGACCATAAACAATTGTCCCATCTTAAAGATACTGGAGTAGCAGTTTTGAGATTATAGGATCACAGATTGAGAGCTAGAAGGGACCTTAAAGACCATCTATTCCAACTCCTTTTTGGGGGGTAAGAGGGAGTTGGAAACTGCATCTCCTTCTTTCACCCAGGCTGTCAGGGTCCAGTCCCACTATTAATCACCACACAAGCTTTGACCTGCCTACTTTGTTTTTCTAATCTAGGCCAATTTGCCTCTCCTTAGTCAACTTAGTGTCCCCCTATTCCTGGGAATTCCCCATATATGTGCCAAACAATGCAGAAACCCAAATTGACTTTAGCCCCACCACAAAACAGAACTCCTGCATTCAAGTCATCCACCAGCTTCATCCTCCCCTGTCACAGGGACTACAGCCACATACCACTGAGGCAGCCAGCCCCTTCCCTTTACAGATGAGAAAGTTCAGTCTCAGTGAGATTACATGACTTACCCAATACCATACAGAGAAAAAGTCTCAGAGATAAGATTTTGAATCTAGAACTTCTAGACTTTGGGTCCACCAGACTAGCTTCTTTCTATATAAGGCTTCCTTTTTGTTCACACAAAATATTGCCTGGAAACCAGGATTGCCATTGAGGCTTCCCCCTTGTGGAAAATTATCTAGAGGCTGAAGCAGTATTTACCTGTGAAGTATTGGAATCCCATGGATGGGGGTTTGTGGCACAATGGATAGAGTACTGGCCTTGGAGACAACAAGACCAGAGTTCAATATGGCCTCAGAAAATTTACCAGCTGTGTGACCATGGGCAAGTCATTTCAGCCTTTGTTAATCTCACTTTCTTCATCTATAAAATGAGGATAACAATAGCACCTTCCTCCCAGGGTTATGAGGATCAAATGAGATAATAATTTTAAAGGGCTTAACACAGTGCTGGGCACAGAGTAAGCATTATATAAATGTTAGCTATTATTACATCACTATGAATGCTCACCCTCCTTCTGTCAAATAAGGCATCTGGGTCTTATTGTTTCTTTACTCTAGCAGACCTAGAAGGGAAGTAACTATGGTAATGTAGATAGTAACAGATTTGTTCTGATTTAGGCTAAAGTTACACGAAAATGGAGCTCCTCTGAGCTATTTCAGAAGAAATTTTAGCCAAGAATTGCAATTTCTGACTATGACTTAACCATGGAAGGTCCTCTCCCATTAATGTTACCACAGATAACAGGTGACAGAAGACAGTGGGATTTATTGTCTTGAATAAATCAAGACTTGAATCAGAGCATAAAGGCAGATGCTCTCACAGGATCTCTCAAACATTAGATTCTTCAAGGAATCTATATTTTATACTCTAGACTGTGAAATTCACATTGTCTCCCTTTTTCTCACTCCCACTCTTAACTGCACACCAAAAATTATAAACATACTAGAAGATTGTAAACATACAGAAGGAGCAATTTCCTCTGATGCTTTCCTTTATTTTCTCCTGAAACCAAAGTTTGATCTAAGGGAGAGGTAGGGAGGAGACCTCATTTCTATTTTCTTATACATAATATTTTATTTTTTCTGTAATTACATTTAAAATATTTTTTTAACTTTTTTTAAGTTTTCAGTTCCTAATTCTATTCCCTCCTACCTTCCTGGGACAGTAAGCAATCCAATATAGTTCATACATGTACAATCATGTAAAACATTTCCATATTAGTCATTTTGTGCAAGAAGACTCAAATTTTAAAAAAAAAAGAATGAAAGAAAGCAAAGTATAGTATGCTTCAGTCCATATTCAGAGAGTATCAGTTCTTACTCTGGAAGCAAAGAGTATGCTTTATTGTTAGTCCTTTGGGATTGTCTTAGATCATTATATTGCTGAGAAGAGCTAAGTCATTCACAGTTCTTCATGGTACAATATTGCTGTTACTATGCACAAAGTTCTGGTTCTGCTCACTTTACTCTGCATCAATTCAAGTAAGTCTTTTCAGGTTTTTATAAAATTATCCTGCTTGTCATTTCTTAAAGCACAATAGTATTCCATTACAATCATAAGCCATAGCTTGTTTGATCATTCCCCCAATTGATGGGCATTCACTTGATTTCCAATTCTTGGTCAACACAAAAAGAGCTGTTATATTTTTGTGCAAATAGTTCCTTTTCCTTTTTTTAAAAATTTCTTTGGGACATAGACCTAGCAGTGATATTGCTGGATCAAAGAGTATGCACAGTTTCATAACCCTTTGGGCATAGTTCCAAATTGCTCTTCAGAATGACTACATCATTTCACACTCCACCAATAATACATTAGTGTCCCAGTTTTCCCACATCCCCTCCAACATTTATCATTTTCCTTTTTTGTCATATTAGCCAATCAATACGGATGAGGTGGTACCTCTGAGTTGTTTTAATTTGCATTATTCTAATCAATAGTTATTTAGAGCATTTTTTTCATATGACTATAGATAGCTTTAATTTCTTCATCTGAAAATTTCCTGTTCATATTCTTTGACAATTTATCAGTTGGGGAGTGACTTATATGTTTTTATAAATTTGACACAGTTCTCTATACATTTGAGAAATGAGGCCTTGATCAGAGATTTTTATTACAAATTTTTTCCAGTTTTCTGCTTTCCTTGTAATTTTGGTTGCATTGGTTTTGTTTGTACAAATTTTTTTTTAAATTTTACATAATCAAAATTATTTATTTTGCATTTTGTAATGCTCTCTATATTTTCTTTGGTTTTAAATTCTTCCCTTCTCCATAGATCTGACAAACTATTCCATGCTCTCCTAATTTGCTTATGTTATCACCTTATACATGTAAATCATGTATCCACTGACCTTCTCTTGGTATGGTGTGAAATGTTAGTCTATGCCTAGTTTCTACCATACTGTTTTCCAGTTTTCCCAGCAATTTTTGTGAAATAATGAGTTTTTGTCCCAAAGGTCATTTACTATAATGTGATGTGCACCTAATCTATTCCACTGATCCACCACTCTATTTCTCAGACAGTACCAAATTGCTTTTATAATTAGCTTTTAGAATATATTTTTATGATTGCTTTTATAATTTTGTGCAAGAAGACTCAAATTTTTTAAAAAAAAGAATGAAAGAAAGCAAAGTATAGTATGCTTCAGTCCGTATTGTCAGATTTCATCTGAAAAACAGAGGTGACAATGAGCATTTTTCCCTGACCCCTGTTCTTACTGGGAAGGCTTCTAGCTTATCCCCATTACAGATAATGCAAGTTGATGGTTTTAGATAAATATTGCTTAACATTTTAAGGAAAGCTCCCTTTATTCCTATGCTCTTTAATGCTCTTAATAGAAATGTGTGTTGTATTTCATCAAACGCTTTTTCTGCATCTATTAAGATAATGGTTTCTATTGGTTTTATTATTATTATAGTCAATTACACTGATAGTTTTCCTAATATTGAACCAGCATTGCATTTTTGGTATAAATCCCACCTAGTCATAGTGTGTGATCCTTCTGATATGTTGCTGTAATCTCCTAGCTAATGTTTTATTTAAAATTTTTGCAACAACATTCATTAGGGGAATTAGTCTATTATTTTCTTTCTCTGTTTTGGCTCTTCCTGATTTAGGTATCAGCACCATATTTGTATCATAAAAGGAATTTAGTAGCACTCTTTTGTCTATTTTCTCAGTTTATATGGTATTGCAATTAGTTTTGCTTTAAATAATTGGTAGAATTTACTTGTGAATTCATCTGACCTTTGGGGGATTTTCTTAGGAATTTATTGATGATTTTTCAATTTCTTTCTCTAAGATTGGGTTATTTAAGTGTTCTATTTCTTCTTCTATTTAATCTGGGTAATTTGTATTTTTGTAGCTATTCATCCATTTCATTTAGATTGTCAAATTTATTGGCATATAATTGGGCAAAATAGCTCCTAACAATTGTTTCCCTTACCTCTTAATTGGGGGTGAATTTACCTCTTTTTTTGATACTAATAATTTGGTTTTCTTCTTCCTTTTTTTAATATTAATTAACCAATAGTTTATCTATTTTATTTTTTTCATAAAATCAGCTTTTAGTTTTATTTATTAGTTAAATGTTTCTCTTAATTTCAATTTTATTCATCTCTCCTTTGATTTTCAGGATTTCCAATTTGGTGTTTAATTGGGGATTTTTAATTTGTCATTTTTGTGGGGTTTTTTAATTACATACCCAACTCATTGATCTGTTCTTTCACTATTTCATTGATATAAGCACTTAGAGGGATAATTTTCCCCTAAGTACTGCTTTAGCTGCATCCCATAAATGTCGGTATTGCTGTCTTTTTAAATGAAATTACCAGTAGTTTCTATGATTTGTCCTTTGACCCACTTATTTTTTAGGATTAGATTATTTAGTTTCCAATTAATTTTAATCTATCTTCCTATTGCCCATCATTGAATGTAATTTTAAAAGGATATATTTACAATTTCTACTTTTCTGCTTTTGGTTGTGAGGTTTTTATGTCCTAATACATGGTCAGTTGGTTTCTTTTTTTTCTAAGTGCCCTTTACTCCTGAGAAAATAGTATATTCCTTTCTATCCCCATTCAATTCTCTTCACAGATCTATCATATCTAACTTCTAGAATTTTATTCACCTCCTTGACTTCTTTCTTGTTTATTTTTTATTGGATTTACGTAGTTCAAAGAGGTGATAGTTGAGGTCCCCCACTAGTATAGTTTTATTATCTATTGCCTCCTGTAACTCAATCTTCTCCTTCTCTACTTAAATACCTCCAGTGATGGAAAACTGGTTAAAAATGAATCCTTCAATTCTATTTTAATAGCTCTAATGAATAGGATATTTTCCTCATATTGAGGCAAAAAATTTCACCCCTTGGCCCTAATTCTGCCTTCTGGAACCATGTAGAATAATACTAATTTCCCAATTAACATAGTCCCTTAAATTAATCAATTATATGGTACCTTAGATAAAGTGCTGGGCCTGGAATCAAGAAGTCCTGAGTTCAAATCTAGCTGCAGATTCTTATTAATTGTGTGACCCTGGGTAACAACTTCTTTCTGCCTCATTTTTCTCATTTGTAAAATGAGAATAATAGCATCCACCTCCCAGGGTTGTTGTAAGCATCAAATGAAATGTTATTTACAAAGTGCTTTTCAAATCTTAAATGCTATATAAATGCTAGTTATCATTACTTGAAGTCTTGGTTGTAAACCCATTCATCAAATGGATCTATCTCACTCAGAGTGAGAATGCTATAAGACCTTAGCCTGAAAGGGTCAGGATCTCCCATTGCATCCTGGGCCACCTCCAGCCACTTTGATGAATATCAGGCCACTGGACACAGATGACTCAGGAGAAGAAAGTGAGGCTGGTGACCTTGCACAGCCCTACCTCACTCAAATCAAAGTCAACAGCAAGTCACATCTTCATCCCCAATTCCTATAAGCAGTGATGATATATTACATCATCATCTTCCAGTCCCCTAATTATCCTGATCACAGTCCACTATATACACTCCAGTTTATCAATCTCCTACCCAAATGCAGAACCTGAAATTGAAGCATATGTTATTCAATATGTTATGTGACAAGGGGAGAGTATATCAGGACTATCTAAAAACTATGGCTTTCTCAATGAAATCTGGAATATTAGCCTTTTGACCTCCTATTTCATTCCATTGACACATATTAGGGTCTCCAACTCACTTTTTTAAAAAGACTTAATCTTTCTCATTTTTTCAAACACCACTTTGTATTAGCCTGAGTTCAAATTACAAGGAGTTGGCAATGTCTGTATGAGAACAACAGTTATTACAACAGAGATATTTATTGAAAGATATATAGTTACGAATGTAATGGAAATATTACTGTGCTGTAAGAATATATGAATATGATGAATACAGAGAAAATGAATTGATGCAAAGTGAAGTAAATAGATGCAATAAACTTACATACACAATTACTATAAAAAGTGGAAAAAACACCATCATGCAATAATAAAAAACTAATATTATAAAATTACTGAGAATAAGCTTGGCCTCAAAGAATAAATATGAGAAGGTACCTCCCGACCCCATTCAGTTGCAGAAGTGAGGATCCACAGGCATGAACTATTGTTTATAATGCCCAGTTTTTGACATATTAGTCAATTTTGCTGAGTGTTTTTCTCTTCTTCCTCTTTTTTTTTAAATATTTGTTATAATGAATGCTTTTCCAGGAAGGACAGGGGTACATGAGGGAAATCTAGGTGATATAAAAACAAAAAATTCAATAAAAAATTTAAAAAAAAGAAACACAGAGGGTCGGTTGAAATTTGGCCTCCCTGTTGCCCAGTGCTACTAGTACTGAGGCAACTAGGCAGTACAATGGATAGAGTTCCAGGCCTGGAGTCAGGAAGACTAATTTCTCTGAGTTCAAATCTGGCCTCAGATGCTTACTAGCTGTGTGATCCTGGGTAAGTCACTTAACTCTGTTTTCTTCAGTTCTTCATCTGTAAAATGAGATGGAAAAAGAAATGGTAAACCACTACAGTATCTTTGCCAAGAAAATTTCAGATGGGGTCACAAATACGCAAAGGTTACTGAGCAACCCTAGTAAATGAACGTTATCAGCAAAACTGGCATCTACTTTCTGCACTCTGAAATATGTTAAAGGAACAGCGACCAAGGTGTGAAGCAACAAGAAAGATACAGTCCCAATTCTGAACTGACCTGCTCTCCTTTTGTTACTCCTTGCTAGTATATTCTCATTCAATGAAAAGGCGCCTCAAGGCCAACAATACACAATCCATATCACTTGCTTCAGTGATACTTGACAATTTCCAAGAGGTAACTGTCTCACACCAAATAGTGTGTCTTGTGCTGATTCCGTATTTGTCCTGCAGTTCAGCACATAAGATAAACCCTAAGCCAATGGGGTGTGAGTTTCTCCCCATTTTTGTTCAGATGAGTCAAGTAAATAAATCAACAAAAGTTGCTTTAAGTATCAGGAAGCAAGTTCTATCTAAATCTAACCACCAGCAGGAGTTTATGAGCAAGTTCAGACACCAGTAGTGTCGCTAGTTTGCTATGGTACAATCACTATGGAAACTAGGCAGTTAAAACTGATGCCCTCCAGCTGGCTACTGAGTCTGCCCAGAGTCCTCTGTCCCAAACCCCACCACTCTCTACCCCCACAACCGGTTGTGCTTTTGAAATTCAGGGAGCAAACTTACTACCCCAAGCTTCTCTGAGTCAGTGGCAGCTTTTCCCCACACCATGGTGCTACTGGTTTTCTTTTTTTTTTTTCAATGGAAATAAAATAGGCCTGAGAAATCTTTCTATATTTGTCCTCAGACAGCTCTGCAAGGCTTGTAGGAGATGATTCTGGCTCCATATCTTTGTCCCTATGGCTGCAGTCCCAAGACCAGCCTTGGGGCGGGGGGGATGTTTTTCAATTCTGTAAAGAAAAGGGAAATTTTCTTCTTTTGACTAACAGCTATTCTGCTTATTGATACACCCCCTTCTGGATCACTGGCTTGTGGTGGTGATGGGCTTGCATAGTTAAATGAAACTATGAGCTGTGCATGTCGTGTTACTCAAGAAAAAGCCTATCCCACCAGTGACTTAGAAAACTTAATAAATGGCAAAGCAATGTTTCTCCTTAAGTGCTTTTCCTGTCAATGTCCCTGAACAAACTGTTTGCAAAGGAAGAATTTTAAGAATAGACAACAATTATAACAGCCTCTCCACTGGAGAAGGGCCATCTCTTTGTCAGAGAGTAGAAGAACAAAAGGGAAAAGGGGATATGCTGTAATTCTGAATTGTATGATAGAGAGAAAACTTAACCTCATGCTAAATAGTCCACAATACATCTGAGGTAAGTTTCTCTGCAAAGAGGGAGGAGTCAGATAGGAGACCTGAGGAAAGAAAAGGTTTAGAAAGGAAACGGTATGGAACGTGATAAAGAATTAAATCAAGGAAGAATAAAAAGAATACTCTGTAGAAATGGAAGCCTACTGAGATTAAATAACAGCAATTCATAATGAAACCTTTCATGGTTTTTGATTCCTCTAGTGGTATTCACCAGCATGTAGAAGAAACTGAGGAAAAGAACGCTGGAAGAAACCACATGACAAAAAGCATATGTGTGTTCATCCTTGGTTGCCAAAGAAGACCATGCCATCAGAGAAATGATGACAAGACTTGCACTGGACTTTATTTTGAGGGAGGGAAGGCTGTGCAGTTCACCAGCCTCACTTCTCCTCCAGAGCCATCTGAATCCAGTGACCAGATATTCATCAGGATGACTGGAGATGACCCAGGATGAGGCAGTTGGGATTAAGTGACTTGCCCAAGGTCACACAGCTAGTAAGTGTCAAGTGTCTGAGCTGAGGTTTGAACTCAAGTTTTCCTGACTCCTGTACTGGTGCTCTATTCCACTGTACCACCTAGCTGCCCTTATGACAAAAAATAGTGATAAAATAAGGGGGCAGGTTAGAATGACTTAAAGCTTCACCTTTATTTTTAAAATAAATTGAAGTAAAATTGGAAAATCAATTGACTAAGATGCAGTGAATTTCTTTGGTACAATATAACAGCAGTATCCTCTACCGAATTTGCTGTGAAGGAAGGATGACTGCCACCCAACAGAGTCCAGACCTCAGGTATCTAGAGAGCATTCCTCATATTCTTTTCTTGACAGATAATACATTATAATGTAGTGGAGACAAGCAATATACAAGGAAACAATAGATTTGGATTTTTATCCCATATTTACTAAGAACTGCCAAACAATTACTTGACCTTGAGCAGGCCACTTCATCTTTGATCTCAGCATTGTCATCTGTAAAAATATAGGAATTGAATTAGATTATCTTCTTTTTCTAATGTTACAAAACAGAGAATGGTGAGTTCCTAGAGAATTAGAGTCTATCACTCTAGCCTGGCAGTAATCTAGGTGAAATGGTGACAGCAACAAATTCTTCTTCATATTTTCTCCCATAGATCAAGGGCACAAATGCAAACTGAATCCCAACGTCCACTGGAGTCCCATAATTGCCCAAAGTAGCTATGCAAAGTGGTCTCTAATAAGGACCCACATTTTGCAAGATCACTGGGGAAGCATTTTATTAAGTGGTAGAACTGTGAAAGAAAAAAAGAGAAAGAAGGAAGAAAAGGAGCATAACTTACCCACAAGAAAATTTTTCCAGGAAGAACAATTGTGCACACCCCTAATAAAAGGGGTTATTCATTTATACTTATCTGTGATTCTCCTCATCATTCTTGTCAATCTGGTACCTTGAACCAAGAAAAGCTTTTTTATGACCAATAGCTAAATAACTGATACATTAACAACTGAAATAAAGTAAGATTATTTAATTAATATGTAAGTCAAAATAAATATCTATCCTAAATTATTTATTACATAAATGAAAAGAAACTGCAAGACATAGCTTAACTCTGGGGCTTCATTTTGTACTCAGTAAATGGGCAACAATGGAAAAATGTGAAAATAGTCAATGTTAGAGGAAGCTACAACAGGGAAGAAACAATAACACACTATTAGTGGAACTGTAAATTGGTCTAACCATTCAGGAAAGCAATTTGGAATTATGTTCTTAAGTATTAAAAATGTCCATACTCTGAACTTAGAGATCTCACTGCTAAGGCACAAACCATGAAGAAGTCAACGTCAACATCAAAATATACATAGCAGCCATTTTTGCATAGCAAATAAAAAAGTAGATGCCATTGTTTGTAAAATAGCTAAACAAATTATGACACATAAATGTAATAGGAAAGTACTGAGCCATAAGAATACACATATGAAGTGTTCATAAAAATATGGAAAGACATATGAACTGATGTAGAGTTAAGTAAGCAGATCTAGGAAAAATATATAAAACTACAGCAATAGAAAAAGGAAAAGAAACTAAACCCTGTAATTATACTAATTAAGACTCTTGCCCCTCAAAAAGAGTTAAGAAACTGCATTTCCCTCCCTTCTCTGAAGATGTGGGAGATGATGGGTATAGAATATCCACATACTGTCACCCTTAGTTCATGTCTATATAACTTTTGCTGGACTACTTTTTCTTCTTTGGTTGATTTTTATTTTGTTACAAGGAAAGGCTTGCTGAATAGGAGATGGGAAAATGATATATTCAGTATGTAGGTAACCTTTTAAAAAGTATTAATAAAATAACTTAATTTTTAAAGAAGCTAATTTAAAACTGCCATAATTCTAGTATAGAAGTATTATTATCCCATTCATATTGGTTAATCTATATGAAAACACTAATAATCTGTGATTCCATCATGTGAGAATTTCCTCCAATGATGCAGATTAAAGTCTGTCCATTCATGCTTACACAGTTTTTGGGGCTCTTGACCATATCTTCTCACAAATCATTTCATAGAAAGTGCCCCCACTCAATCGCTCAAGAATTATTTATCCTGCACCTGTTACATACCAGGCACTGTACTCAGTGCTAGAGCTAGAAAGAAAAAAAAACTGTCATAGTACCTGTTCTCAACATATTGAAGGCCTTCTCATTCTCTTAAAATTATAAGAATTCATGCATGCTGGCCTCTGATTATCCCATTTCTCTCCCTCTGTGACCATCCTATCTCTTTTTTTCCCAGTAATACATTTCTGTAACTTGCTTCTTCTGAATAATGCCTCGTTTGTAGCATGTTATAGACTTCTCATAGCTACCATGTACTCTCCATTGTCTTTTTGGTAATTTATTGTAAGAACATAGTATTTCCTAACTCATAGCTATACAATTTCACCAGAATAATACTGATGTTCAAAGAAAAGCCTATATTTTGAGAGAATCTTGGGATGAATAAAAGAACTGTGAAATTTTCCAATAGAAATCTAGCCTGTTTTCCCTCTTCTTCAATTCTGGGCCCAGTTCATAGAAAGCTATCTGTGGAGATTGCAACATTTCCAGAAAATTAGAAAGATCAAAGACTACACCAAATAAGAAAAAAACTAATCATGCTCCTGACAAGGACATAATCTCACCAGGCCCTAGAACAATACATTATGACCAAAGATACAAAGATTCCACCCTGTTTGAGATAGTGTCTGAGATATTAAGTTATGGCAAAAGATGATCCTACACACAGGCTGAGAATAGTACCTCACACCATAGGAGGAGAGAGAAGTCTCAAATAAGGCTTTGATTGCACCAGCCTTGAGCAATTCCTTATGGGAACTATTAAAAAATATATACAGTGAAATGGAGTTCTAGGAGAATTGTAACCTGCACATAACAAAAGCTCTTTGCTATACCAGATGCCTGCAGTAAAGAATTGTTATTGTCCCATTCATATTTGTTAGTCTATATGAAAACACTAATAATTTGTGATTTCATCATGTGAGAATTTCACTTTCCCCAGAAATAGGAGAAAGAGAATAAACTTAGCAGGTATATTTCATATAGACAGCTTTTGCTTATTCGTTCTTTTAACCCACTGTGAATACTTTCACTCACCACAACTAAGACATAGGGGAAGAAAGACTCAGGACCCCATATGGTGATATAATCTGATGAATCAATGACAGACATAAGGGAAAGACAGAAGGAGCAGCTGCTACATACTATATCCCATTCATAATTAGCCTCTCTACCTACATTCACAGCACTCTGTCTTGTCATACACTCCTTTGACAAAGACAGAGGTCTGATTGATGCTTTACTAGCCCCAATCCCACTATCTGACTTCCCTAAATACCATAACAGAAATACCAGTGCAATCAGCTGCCATTCAATTCAGTTGCTTCCAGCAGCTCTCGTCACAGTAGCATCCCATGAGGATGTCTCATCTGCAGCACAAGACACCACCTGCTCTCTTTGTACCCCACAACGCCCCATTCTCCTTACTTTTCTGACACTATTGAAAGTTCTGTAATTCCCTCATTTCTCCGATGTCTCCAAGATCTACCCTCATCCCCACCCTCCATATCAAGTCACCATGGGAATGAATGAGCATCTTAAAAGTGTAAATGAGTAGCTGATGTTTCACCTTGTATTAGTGTATGTAAGAACTAATGAACCTTCTTAGATGACAAAATCTTACACAGTCAATCAATCTTTGACCATCTAATTCCATATCCCTTGGCAATTTGTCCTAATTACTCCCTCCTTGAATCACATATGCTGACTAGGATTACCTAACTTGGAGCATTGCCAGTTTGAGAGCTCTGCCTACTGATTTTCATCTGAGGGGCAAGATATTCTGATAGGCAAGTGAAGGACATAAAGGGAAGAGGGAATATAAGATAGAGGCACAGGTTTGGAGGAAGGACATGACAAGTGCTAATTCTCATCCCTAGATCACCACACCTTTTTAGTAGGAGAGGTGGTAATTGTTGGGTTCAAAGACAACACCCTATTGAGGGCCTACTCTTACATTACCACAGTCCATCTGAACCTCCTCTGAGCCCCTTCCCCTCCAATTTCATTTGTTTTCCATCATTTGTACCTGTACCACTTCATCTGTCAGATGTCCTGCATGCTGCTCTTCTTACAATTTCCTATATAGGGAGATATTCTTCAAAAAGTTATTAAAATTGGAAAATCTTGGTACAACTTAAGAACTGGAATCAGTCATTCAGCAAAGTAGAGCACTTATAATATGCCTGCCCCTACTAGGTACTGAAGATACAAAGATGATAAAAGAAAAGCCCCTGATCTGAAAGGGCTCACAGGGTATCACTGGGCACAGCATACAAATACGCAAGTATAAACAAAATAAATACAAGTCAAATGGAGAGGAGGAGGCACTAGCAGATGGAAGGATCAGGTACTCAGCTTTGCGCTGGACATAGAAATGCAAAGAATAAAACAATCCCTACTCACAAGAAGCTTCCATTCTAATGGGAGAGACAAACATATATAAATGCATACAGAATAAACATAAAGTGAATCTTCACATATATGCAAGCATATAAAAAGCAGTTCCATACAAGATAGTTTGAAAGAAAAAACATTAGCCATTGGAGAATCAGAAAAGACTGCAGAAGACAGTTCTTAAGCTTCATTTTAAAGGAAAAGACGGATGCTGGAAAGCAGAGGTAAGAAGGGAGAGCATACTAGGTATGTTGCGTAGCCAGTGCAAAGGTATAGAGATGGACTGTGGAGTGGCATGTGTGTAGAACAGAGAGAAGGCCAGTTTCACTAGGCTAGGGTATGAGGAGGCGTATTAACACTGCAAAGTGTCACAATCACACTGAAAAGATAGGCTGGGGCTAGCCTAGTTAAGGCTTGAAAAGCTAAACAGAGGAATGTTTATTTTATCCCAGGACTGGTAGGAAGCCACTTACTAGCAATGTGACCCTGGGAAAGTCACTTAACTCTGTTTGCCTCAGTTTTCTCATCTGTAAAATAAGCTGGAGAAGGAAATGGTAAACCACTGAAGAATCTTTACCAAGAAAATCCCAAATGGAGTCACAAAGAGCCAGGCACAACTGAAAACCAACTCAGAAACAACAAATACACTAAGATAGTGTTTGTATAAGTGGAAAGAGGGTCAACAGCAGGAGATGTGGTGGAGGAAGAAAAAAGATTTGACAAATGACTTGATATAGAGTAAGACAGAATAAGAAGTTGAGAAAAAACTCAGGCTTGAAAACCTGAGATACAAAAAGGAGGGTGTTGTCTTCAATAAACAGAAAGAAACCCAAAGAAAAACTTCCAATGTATGAGAATTTTTCTCCCATGGGCCTCTTTCTAGAGAGTTGTATACATTTTTTGTGACTAAAATAAGAATTCAAACCATTAGGGAAGCCTTTTACTAAGAATATTTTCAGGAAATCTTTTGATAAAACAATAACTTAATTTGTGCAGCTATGTGCTGCAATAGATAAAGTACCAGGTCTGCAGTCAAGAAGAAATGAGTTCAAATTCAGCTTCAGACACTCAATAGCAGTGTGATCCTGGGAAAGTCACTTAAACTTCTCTTTGGCTCAATTTCCTCAACTGTACAATGGAGATAATAATAGCATCTACCTCCCAAAATTGTCTTCAGGATTAAATGAAGGAATGTTTGTAAAGTTCTTACCACAGTGGCTGGCAAATACTAAGTGCTATACAAATGTTAGCTATTATTATTATTAATTTCTAAGATGTTCCCTTCCTCTGCAAAGGAAAAGCATTAGGGTTAAGAGATCATCATGGAGGTTTTCCAGTAAATAAAATGGAACCTTGAGTCCAATAGTTGACACTACTCCTGGTACTGTTCAGAATATTCTTCTGCTCAGGATTTTCCTCATGGCCAATTTGACATCCTTGTTCCTTAGGCTGTAGATCAAGGGGTTCAGCATGGGCACCACAATGGTGTAGAACACAGAAGACACTTTCCCTTGGCTGATGGATAGAAGAGAAGGAGGTTTGAGGTACATAAAAGCCCCAGACCCAAAGAAAAGAGAAACAATCATTAAGTGAGAGCTGCAGGTGCTGAAGGCTTTGGACCTGCCCTCTCTGGACTTGATGCGGAGGATGCTAGAGATGATTAAAGCATAAGAGATAAAAATAGTGACAGTGGGGACTCCAATGTCAATGCCCACAACAATGAAAACAATCAACTCATTGACATAGGTGCTGCTGCAGGAGAGCTCCAGGAGAGGGAGGATGTCACACATATAGTGATTGATGATGTTGTTGCTACAAAAGGAGAGGCTCAGCATACTTCCTGTATGGGGCATGGCACCAGAAAATCCCATTACATACGCACTAAATGCTAGCAGACAGCAGACCCGATAGGACATAATGATGTTGTAAAGCAGTGGTTTACAGATAGCAACATAACGATCATATGCCATGCCTGACAGAAGGAAGGATTCTGAAACTACAAAGAAACAGAAGAAATATAGCTGAGCCATGCACCCTGAATAGGAGATGATGTTTTTCTCTGAGATGAAATTCACAAGCATCTTAGGGATAATAGATGAGCAATAACAGAGATCTACAAAGGACAGATTGAAGAGGAAATAGTACATGGGGGTATGAAGATGAGAACTAAGACCAATCAGAATGATCAAGCCTAGGTTCCCCACCACAGTGACCACATAGATCCCAAGGAACAGAAAGAAGAGAGGGACCTGGAGCTCTGGTTGGTCTGTTAAACCAACAAGGATAAACTCAGACACAGAGGTGTCATTTCTGGTGTGCATTCTCCTCATAGAAGAATCTGTGGAGACAGGAGAAAAGAATCATTTTAGAGGGTTACCTAGTTCTCACTCTCTTGTCCATTGATCAGAAGAAAAATTAATCTTGGAATTGGGTTTTGGTGGAGTCAGTTTGAACCAGCTCACCAAAACTGATTGTTAAATTTTCATTGTGAACGTTAACACATCAGAAATGGCAAATGATAGAAATCAAGAGTTGACTCATTCTGTTGTTGATTGTCTAGACACAAGAAAGTGATGGTGAAAGGATTAATCTGCAGATTAAACCTTACAATATGACCCTTGTAGTTTTTTTTCAGGGAGCTAGTGGCTAAACTTATACCAGCTTACCACTGTTCAGAACACATACCCCTGCTCCACTGGGTCTACTGTGGCTACCACCAAGATAATCAATGACTTTAATTGTTCTTTGTAACAGTTTTTTTTTATACAAATTGTTTAGAACAGTGGAGAAAGGGGAGAGATAAGCCTGAATCCAGCATGTGACTTTAGGATGCTAGGTCACTAATTGAAGAGACAATGGTACCTTTCCAGTCCAGTTCATATTAAGTGGTGAGACTCTATCCAGAGCTCATCACTTCTCTTGTACTTTACTTTAATAAAGTGGGGTCCAAAAACCACAGCCCCATTTTGAAGAGAAGAAAACAGTATACAATATATGTGAGTCATTCACTCAGCAAAACTCCATGGAAGTCAAAAAGGGAAGCTTAGATTTGTCTGCATAGAAAAGTTTCACAGCCGCACCTACCATGATCCATTAAAAACAACGTCTAACCAGGTCTCCTGGCTTTTCTTAATGCCCTGGGATCCCACAGTATGGGCTTGGAGGAGTAAGTAGAGGAGCTAGACTGAAACTCACCTTACTTCTACCTGAAGATGTCAGCATTGGGTATTTTTCAATTTGTATTCACAGAGTCCCAGAGCAGAAATGTTTTGGTTTTTTTTTTTATGGTTTTGATGGACAGAATATTGTACTCTGTTTCTGGATGAGGTCTTTAGAACTTCTACCTCAGTCAACCAGTTCTAGGAGAAATTTGAAAAGAATCCTCACAATTTCAGACTAGACCAAGGCACAGAAGATCTCTACAGCTTCAGGAAAAGAAACAAAACCAGTCATGTTGGTAGAATCAACAACTGATAGGATGCAAAGAAATTTAATTGGAGTATGGAGATCTCAGAACTCAAAAATGTACCAAGAGACACTCCCCAAGGGTATCCAGATTAAAGGGTAGGGAATAGAGATTACTGATAATGTTTACACTTTGGACTATAAAGCTCCTTTGAGGTTTAAACTTGTACTCAAACTTTTTACTCATGAGATTGTACATCCCCCAGTAAAGAAGAGGTGAAAGAATATTTTGACCTTCTCCTCCTTTTTCTCCATAAGTCTATCCTGACAAAAAAAATTCATCCCTACAGGAATTGCTTATACTTACTCCATTTGCAATGAATTTCTCTGTGACTTTTAGAGGTTAGAAAAGTGACAGATAAAGGTTCTGCCTTAGTTGAGCTCCCAGCAGGATAGCAAGTTGCATGTCTACCCTACATTTACTCTTGGCAATATGGTAGAGAAGCCAGGGCCAAAACGATTCTGTTTCTGCTCAGAGGAGAAAAGGAATACTATTCTCCTCCCTCCTGTTTAGACCTGCAGGTCTTTGATGATTTTGAGAAGAGCTAACATGTCTGTCCTCCATAGTTTTAGATCTTAACATTTCATCTACACAAATATTCAAACTGGAGATGTAAATCCATTCCAGAAATGATTGCGTGAAGTCATCTGCACATCACATACCTGTTGCTCCTACCATATACTCCAATAATGTTTTTTAGGAAACTTTCAAAGCTAATATTTGGAGAATTATAGAATCCAAGAGTCAGACAAAGCTTTAGGAATCATCTCATGTAGCCACTGTTCGTCACATGAAGTCATTCAAAAACAGCTCCAGAAATCTATCATTCCAGGTTCTGCTCAAAGATATCAAGTGATGAGGAGCTCATTACATAATAAACAAACCCATTCTATTTTTAGACATCTCTAATCACTAAGAATTCTTTCCTTACCTATGGAGCCAAAATCTATCTCTCCATAACTTCTACTCATTTCTCTGCCCTCTGACATCATACAAAATAAATTTAATTCCTTTTCCACATAACTCCCCAAATTCTGATTAACTTGATCATGACTAATCTTTCTTTTTTCTCCTCTACTCACCTAAAAAGACTTCTATTCTTTTTTCCCAAATTTATTTCTTTTCAATTTTCAACAATCATTTCCATAAGTCTAGAATTTTCTCTCCCTCCTTAACCTCTCCCTTCCGAAGACAGCATGAAATCTTACATGAGCTCTATACATACATTCCTATTAAAAACGTTATAATGTTAGTCATATTGCACAAAAGAATGAAAACAAATGGGAGAAAGCATGAGTAAAACTAAATGAAACCAAATATAATAAAAGAGGAAATAGTCTGCTTCATTCTGTGTTCTGACTGCATAGTTCTTTCTCTGGTTATGGATGGCATTTTGCATCATGAGTCTTTTGGAAATGTTTTAGGTCCTTGCCTTGTTGTGGAGGACTGAATCTATCAAAAACAGTCCTTGCACACTGTGACTGTTACTGTGCATAATATTCTCCCTGGTTCTGCTCATTTTACACAGCATCAGCTCATGTAAGTCTTTCCAGGTATTTCTGAAGTCTGCCTGTTTGTCATTTCCTATACCACAATAGTATTCCATTACACTCACATACCACAACTCGCTCAGCCATTCCCCAAATGAAGGGCATTCCCTTGATTTCCAGTCCCTAGCCACCATGAAAAGAGGTGCTATAAAAATCTTTGTACATCAAGAATACAAGTCATCCCCCAATTGACAAATGGTCCAAGAATATGAACAGGCAATTTTCAGAGGAAGATATCAAAGCTATCTATAGTCATATGACAAAATACTTTAATCACTAATGATCAGAGAGATGCAAATCAAAACAACTCTGAGGTACCACATCACACCTAACCTATTGGTTAACATGACAAAACAGGATGATGATAAATGTGGAAGGAGATATGTGAGAGCTGGAACACTAATTCATTGGTGGTGGAGGTGTGAGTTGATTCAACCATTCTGGAGAGCAATTTGGAACTATGCCCAATGGGCTACAAAAATGTGCAAACCCTTTGACCCCGCAATAGTGCTTCTAGGACTGTATCCCCAAGGGATCATAAAAATGGGAAAGGCTCCTACATATACAAAAATATTTATAGCACCTCTTTTTATGGTGGCCAAAAACTAGAAATCAAGGGGATGCCCATCAATTGGGAAATGGTGGAATAAATTGTGGTATATGAATGCAATGAAATACTAGAGAAATGATGAACAGGAAGACTTCAGACTGGCCTGGAAAGAAATATATGAACTGATGCTGAGAGAAAGGAGCAGAACCAGGAGAACTTTGTACACAGCAACAACCACACTGTGCGAGGATTTTTTCTGGTAGACTTAGAACTTCATTGCAATGCAAGGATTTTAAAAATTCCCAATGGTCTCTTAAGGCAAAATGCCTTCCACATTCAGAGAAAGAACTATGGAATTCCATCACAGAGTGTAGCAGATCATTTTCTTTTGTATTACATTTTGGTTTGTTTTATGATTCTCCCATTCATTTTAATTCTTCTATGCAACATGACTAAGGTGAAAAATGTATTTAATAGGAATGTATGTGTGGAACCTATATAAAATTGTATGCCATCTCGGGAAGGGAGTGGGGAGAAAGAAAGGAAGGAGGGCAAGAGAGATGGAAAAAAATCTAAGTTATATGGAAGTGATTGTAGAACACTGAAAACAAAGAAAATAGTATAGCTAGGTAAAAAAATTTTCCACGTGAGTCCTTTTCCCATTTTTATGATGATCTCTTTGGGATACAACCCTAAAAGGGGTATTACTGAGTCAAAGGGTATGCCCTGCCTATTCTTTTAGCTAATCTTCCCATTACAGGGCTTTAAGGGATATCTTTTGAAAAACCTGGAGTTTGTTCAAAATATGCATAAACAGATACCTCTGATCAAAATAAACATCATTTCATATAAACTAGGATGGCAGAGGTTTATCTCTAGAGAATATGAATTCTAGACCTTACATTGTTGTCCATCTATAAAATGGTACAGCTAGGAAGTACAGTAGATAATTTGATAGGCTTGCAGTCAGGAAGACCTTAGTTCAAATGTGACCTTTGGCACTTACTGTGTGTCCCTAGGTAATTCATTTAACTTCTTTGCTTTGGTTTTCTCATTTGTAAAATAGTAGCAACCTACTTTCCAGAACTGTTCAGAGGATCAAATGAGGTAATATTTGTAAAAGCACTTAGCACAATGACTGGCATATAAAAAGTGCTAAAAAAATGTTAGCTATCATTATTATTAAGCTTCACATTACTGACAAGAGCTTTGGGTAGGAGAGAACTTGCTAGAGAACTATACGAAAACTTTCCCTTGGAAATCTTTTCTCCTCTTCAACTTCTTATATATCCTAGTTACTATTGTTGTTGCGGTTTAGTTTTACTTTTTGTAAATTTAACCATCAAAGTAAATTGAATTTCAATATACAAAGAAGAAAAAAAGAGATTGTATAAGAAATTAAATTTCTATTACATGATTTATTTCTTAAGAAGCATATATGCAGACATATACATATATTACATTTAATAAAATACTCAAATTGTCCTATTTGTGTTTCTCTTCCATACTTTTTTGTCTTCTTCTGAGTATATTTACACATATTCATTGATGCTCTTTTTTGCATATCTATCACTAAGCAATATTCTATCATAATCCTAACTAAAAGCTCTCCTTTTTTAAAAAATGTGTACAATACAACAAAAACAAATTAATGTTATTAGTTGCCCACATTTGCTTTCTACGTAGGTAATAACTTCATTTATCTCCTTAACTCAGTTCAAAAGAAGGTAAAATACTCAAATACTGTTTAACTAAAGGAAGATGTTAGCTATAATGTGAATGTGTTAGTGGTCTATCATATCCCTTGCAGGTGCAAGTGCCTTGGTTAAGCAAGAAAATGGAGAATATCGAGTCACTTCTTCAACATCACCAATGGATGATTCCAAGGGAGCTCTGTGATGCTCTATGGCAATAACAGGGAAGAATAAGAAAGTGATGACAGTTCAGGGTTTTGTAATGTATTATCTCCACTTCAATGACAGAACAAGGTTATATGTATATATATATATATGTATGTACAACCTGTATACACAACCCTTTTATATATAATTATATATTCTCTGTAATTCTCTGCCCAAAGTGGGGCCTTCCTCTATGGAAGCTGCCTTATTCATTTCTTCATTCAATCAACATATGAATACAAAGAATAATACCAGGCATAAAGACTATAGAAAGATAGATAACGCACACTTCCTTTCCACAGTGAATTTTCTATAAGGCAGAAAAGAAAAAAAAACAAGAATCCACATGATACTTAAGGATGATTTTGCTATATTATTTAAGATATATAGGAAAGTGATATAAATATTTCCTAAGGGAAGAGGTCAGTAGACATGAATAGGCAGTTCCTGATGGAAGAACATAAGCAACCAAAAACAAACAAGAATATATTTGGAGAGAAAAAAGCTCCAAATCACTAATGAAAATAAGGAAAAATGAAAATTACACTAAAGTTCTACATTCCAACAAACAAATTACCAAAAACTCACAAAAGAGGAAAATTGACATCATGTGAAGGGTGGTGAGAGGACAGGCATGTTAATTCATTGCTAGTGGAGATGTGGAATTGGTTCAACAAGTATAAAAAAATTGGAACTATAGTCCCAGACATCACTACATTGCATATATTCTTTTACCCAGGAATAATATAATTAGGCGTATTTCCCAAAGAGGTAAAAGACAAAAGGTAATCACTTATAAATAGAAAAATATTTTTAGTAAAATTTCTTGGAGAAAAAACTGGAAAATAAGGGGGAATGCCCATCAGTTGGGCAATAATTGAACAAACTGTTCCTACATGGGATGGAATACTATTGTATTATAAGAAAAAATCTGGAGAAACTTGTCAAGACTTATATAAACTGAAGCAGAGTAAAATGAACAGAACTGGGAAGATAGTTGCTATAATAACCACAACACCTAGCATATCTAGTGTTTATCACACTATATGGAACATAAGAGGTACTTAAGAAATGTTTCTTGACTACAACACTAAAAGGAAAGCAACTTCAAGAAACTTAAAACTCAGATCAATGTAATATCTAACTCCAGAAGACCAATGGTAAAGCATGCTTCCCACCTTTGACAGAGAAATGATACACTAGAGAGGCACAGTAAGACATACAGTGTTGGACATGACCACAGTATGAATTTGTCTTTCTTCATTGTGATTTTTTGCCACAAAGGAGAGAGATTTTAGAAGGGGAAGAATGGAGATGGGAAGAGGTAGAATGGTGACAGTGGTGCCAAAACAGAAGAAAAGAAAAAAAAGAATATTGATTAAACATAAAACCACACAGAAGAAAGCAAATGTTCAATAGGGGACACAAATAGGGCAATTCTGCTACCACCTTCTTAAATTGAATCTGTGCTCTTTTCAAAATGATTTAAAAGAAGTTCACAGTTTCTTATGCACTACTCATTTTTATTCTCCTTGTGAATTTAAATGTTTTGTTATTTATTAAATTCACAGAAAAAATTACTGAAAAAGAGATGATCCTTTCTGTGTATTACTATGGAAACTGAATTAACTATGCATATCATGAGGGATATTAAACTGGTGAAGTGGTACAAAATATTTCATTCAGTTTTAATAAGAGGCTGAAGCTATGCTGATTATTGGACTCAGAGTACAACTATATTGACATGGAAAGGTCATGATTCATTACTAGGAAACTGGTGTGAAGAATAAGGAGGAAACAGAGGGCTCAAGAGAAGAAGAAGAGTAATTTACTGGAACTATTAGGTAGCACAGTAACTAGAGCACTGGGACTGGAATCAGGAAGACATTAATTCAAATTAAGCATCAGATATTAGGAAAGCCACTTAAACCTCTCTTTGCCTCAGTTTTCTTAACTCTAAAATGGGAATAGTAGTAGGAGCTATCTCCCAAAATTGTCTTGAGGATTAACTGAGATAATATTTGTAAATATCTTACCACAGTTTCTGGCTTATACTAAGCACTATATAAATGTAAGCTATTACTATTAAGATAGAAATGGATCTGATTGAGATGAGAGACTGATGTTCCCTTTTTCTGCAAAGGAAAAGCATTAGGATTAAGAGATCATCATGTAGGTTTTGAGTAAATAAAATGGAACCTTGAGTCCAATAGTTGACACTACTCCTGGTATTGTTCAGAATATTCTTCTGCTCAGGATTTTCCTCATGGCCAATTTGACATCCTTGTTCCTTAGGCTGTAGATCAAGGGGTTCAGCATGGGCACCACAATGGTGTAGAACACAGAAGACACTTTCCCTTGACTCATGGATAGAAGAGAAGAAGGTTTGAGGTACATAAAAGCCCCAGACCCAAAGAAAAGAGAAACAACCATTAAGTGGGAGGTGCAAGTGCTGAAGGCTTTGGACCTGCCCTCTCTGGACTTGATGCGGAGGATGCTAGAGATGATTAAAGCATAAGAGATAAAGATGGTGACAGTGGGAACTCCAATGACAATGACCACAACAATGAAAACAACCAACTCATTGACATAAGTGCTGCTGCAGGAGAGCTCCAGGAGAGGGAGGATGTCACACATATAGTGATTGATGATGTTGTTGCTACAAAAGGAGAGGCTCAGCATACTTCCTGTATGGGACATGGCACCAGAAAATCCCATTACATAGGCACTAAATGCTAGCAGACAGCAGACCCGATAGGACATAATGATGTTGTAAATCAGTGGTTTACAGATAGCAACATAACGATCATATGCCATGCCTGACAGAAGGAAGGACTCTGAAATTACAAAGAAACAGAAGAAATATAGCTGAGCCATGCACCCTGAATAGGAGATGATGTTTTTCTCTGAGATGAAATTCACAAGCATCTTAGGGATAATAGATGAGCAATAACAGAGATCTACAAAGGACAGATTGAAGAGGAAATAGTACATGGGGGTATGAAGATGAGAACTAAGACCAATCAGAATGATCAAGCCTAGGTTCCCCACCACAGTGACCACATAGATCCCAAGGAACAGAAAGAAGAGAGGGACCTGGAGCTCTGGTTGGTCTGTTAAACCAACAAGGACAAACTCAGACACAGAGGTGTCATTTCTGGTGTGCATTCTCCTCATAGAAGAATCTGTGGAGACAGGAGAAAAGGATCATATTAGAGGGTTACCTAGTTCTCTCTCACTCTGTTGTCCATTGATCAGAAGGAAAATCAATCTTGGAATTGGGTTTTGGTGGAGTCAGCTTGAACCAGCTCACCAAAACTGATTGTTAAATTTTCATTATGAGCATTAACACATCAGAAATGGGCAAATGATAGAAATCAAGAGTTCACTCATTCTGTTGTTGATTGTCTAGACACAAGAAAATGATGGTGAAAGGATTAATCATGGAGATTTAACCTTAAAATGTGTCCTGTGTACTTTTTTTTCAGGGAGCTAGTGGTTAAATTTATACCACCTTACCACTCTTCAGAACGCATACCCCTGCTCCACTAGGTCTAAAATGGCTACCACCAAGAAAATCAGTGACTCTAATTGGTTTTTGTAACAGTTTGTTTTTTTTTTTTTTGAGACAAATTGCTTAAAACAGTGGACAGGAGAGATAAACCTGAATCCAGAAAGAGACTTAGGATGCTAGATCACTAACTGAAGAGACAATGGTACCCTTCCAGTCCAGTTCATATTAAGTGGTGAGACTCTATGCAGAGGCCAATTATGAAGAGAAGAAAACAGTATACAATATATGTGGGTCATTCACTCAGCAAAACTCCATGGAAGTCAAAAAGGGAAGCTTGGATTTCTCTGCATAGAAACGCTTCACACCTGCACCTACCATGATCCATTAAAAACAACGTCTAACCAGGTCTCCTGACTTTTCTCAATGCCCTGGGATCCCACAGTATGGGCTTGGAGGAGTAAGTAGAAGAGCTAGACTGAAACTCACCTTACTTCTACCTGAAGATGTCAGCATTGGACTTTTTGAATTTGTATTCATAGAGTCCTAGAGTAGAAAGGTTGTTTATGGTTTTAATGGACAGAATATTATACTCTGTTTCTGGATGAGGTTTCTAGAACTTGAGCCTCAGTCAACCGGTCCTAAGAGAAATTCTAAAAGAATAGCCACAATTTCAGATTGGACCAAGACACAAAAGATCTCTCTACCTTCAGGAAAAGAAACAATATGAGTCGTGTTGCTAGAACTACCAACTGATAGGATGCAAAAATATTTAAATGGAGTATGGAGATCTCAGAACTCAAAAATCTACCAACAGACACTCCCTAAGGATATCCATATTAAAGCACAGGGAATAGAGATTACTGATAATGTTTACACTTTGGACTATAAAGCTCCTTTGAGGTTTAAACTTGTACTCAAACTTTTTACTCATGAGATTGTACATCCCCCAGTAAAGAAGAGGTGAAAGAATATTTTGACCTTCTCCTCCTTTTTCTCCATAACTCTATCCTGACAAAAAAAATTTATCCCTACAGGAATTGCTTATACTTACTCCATTTCCAGTGAATTTCTCTGTGACTGTTAGAGGTAAGAAAAGTGATAGATAAAGGTTCTGCTTTAGCTGAGGTCCCAGGAGGATAGCAGGACACATGTCTACCCTACAGTTACTCCTGGAAATATGGTGGAGAAGCCAGGGCCAAAACGATTCTGTTTCTGCTCACAGGAAAAAAAGGAATACTATCCTCCTCCTTCCTGTTTAGACCTGCAGATCTCTAATGGCTTCAAGAAGGGTTAGCATGTCTGTCCTCCATAGTCTTAGATCTTAACATTTCATCTACACAAATTCTCAAAATGGAGATGTAAATTTATTCCGGAAATGACTGAGAGCAAGTCAAATGCAGATCACAAACCTGCTACTTCTACCATATACTCCAATAAAATTTTTAGGAAATTTTCAAAGCTAATATTTGGAGAATTATAGAATCCCAGAGTCAGACAAAGCTTTAGAAATCATCTCATGGAGCTACTGTTCATCACATGGAGTCGTTCAAAACATCTTCAGAAATTTATCATTCCAGGTTCTGTTCAAAGGCCCCCAGTGTGGAGCTCACTGTAATAATAATAAACAAACTCATTCTATTTGTAGACATCTGTAATCACTAAGGAATCTTTCCTTATGTATGGAGCCAAAATCTGTCTCTCCATAACTTCTATCCATTGTTCTGCCCTCTGACATCCTACAAAATAAATTGAATTCCTTTTCCACATAACTCCCCAAATTCTGATTAATTTGATCATTTTCTCCCCTCAACTCCCTTAAAAAGACTTCTATTTTTTTTCTCAAATTTATTTGCTTTCAATTTTCAACAATCACTTCCATACGTTTTGAATTTTCTCTTCCTCCTTACCTTCTCCCTTCCCAAGACAGCATGAAATCTTACATGGGCTCTACACATACATTGTTAAGAAACACATTTTCCTGTTAGTCACATCGCATAAGAGAATGAAAACAAATGGGAGAAAGCATGAATAAAACTAAACAAAACCAAATAGAACAAAAGAGAAAATAGTCTGCTTCATTCTGTGTTCTGACTGCATAGTTCTTCCTCTGCTTGTGGATGTCATTTTGCATCATGAGTCTTTTGGAAATGATTTAGATCCTTGCCTTGCTGAGGAGGACTAAGTCTATCAAAAAACAGTCCTTCTACACTGTGACTGTTACTGTGTATAATATTCTCCCTGGTTCTGCTCACTTCAGTCAGCATCAGTTCATATAAGTCTTTCCAGGTATTTCTGAAATCTGCCTGTTTGTCATATTTTATACCACAATAGTATTCCATTACACTCACATACCAAAACTTGCTCAGCCATTCCCCAAATGAAGGGCATTCCCTTGATTTCCAGCTCTTGGCCACCATAAAAAGAGCTGCTATAAAAATTTTTGTACATCAAGAAGATAAGTCATTCCCCAATTGATAAATGGTCAAAGGATATGAACAGGCAGTTTTCAGAGGAAGAAATCAAAGCTATCTATAGTCATATGAAAAAATGCTCTAAATCACTATTGATTAGAGAGATGCAAATCAAAACAACTCTAAGGCAACACATTGCACCTATCAGATTGGTTAACATGACAAAACAATATGATGATAAATGTTGGAGAATATATGGGAGAGTTGGAACACTAATTCATTCTTGGTGGACCTGTGCTGATCCAACCTTTCTGGAGAGCAATTTGGAACTATGCCCAAAGGGCTACAAAAATATGCATACCCTTTGACTCAGCAATAGTGCTTCTAGGACTGTATCCCCAAGAGATCATAAAAATGGAAAAGGGTCCCACATACACAAAAATATTTATAACAGGACACTTTGTGGTGACCAAAAACTGGAAATCGAGGGAATGCCCATCAATTGGAGAATGGTGAAATAAATCGTGGTACATGAATGTAATAGAATACAATTGACTATAAGAAATTATGAACAGGAAGACTTCAGAGAGGCCTAGAAAGACTTGTATGAACTGATGCTCAGAGAAAGGAGCAGAACCAGGAGAACTTTGTACACACCAACAACCACAGTGTGTAAGGATTTTTTCTGGTAGACTTAGAACTTCATTGCAATGCAAGGACTTCAAAAATTCCCAATGGTCTCTTAAGGCAAAAAGCCTTTCACATCCAGAGAAAGAACTATGGAATTCCATCACAGAATGTAGCAGATCATTTTCTTTTGTATTACATTTTGGTTTGTTTTATGATTTCTCCCATTCATTTTAATTCTTCTATGCAACATGACTAAGGTGAAAAATGTATTTAATAGGAATGTATGTGTAGAACCTATATAAAATTGTATGCTGTCTCAGGGAGGGAATGAGGAGAGAGAAAGGAAGGGGGGCAAGGGAGGAGAAAAAAATGTAAGTTATATCGAGTGATTGTAGAACACTGAAAAAAAAATAAATAATATAGATAGGGGAAAAAAATTTTTGTACATATGAGTCCTTTTCCCATTTTTATGATCTCTTTGAGATGCAACCCCAAAAGGGGTATTACTGGGTGAAAGGGTATGGACTGCCTATTCCTTTAGATAATATTTCTATGACAGGGCTTTAAGTGATATCTTCTGAAAAAGCTCCATTTTGTTCAGATTGTGCATAAATAAATTGACAAGAAAACTACCTCTGATCAACATAAACACCAGTTCATATAAACTAGGATGACAGAGGTTTTTAATCTCTAGAGAACATGAATTCTGGGCATTACATTGTCGTGCATCTATAAAATGCTACAGCTAGGTAGTGCAACAGACACAGGATAGGTTAGGAGCCAGGAAGACCTCAGTTCAAATGTGACCTTAGGCACTATACTGTGTGTCCCTAGGTAATTCATTTAACTTCTTCTTTGCTTTCATTTTCTCATTTGTAAAATAGTAGCAACCTTCCTTCCAGAACTGTTCAGAGGATCAAATGAGATAATATTTGTAAAAGCACTTAGCACAATGACTGGAATATAAAAAGTGCTAAATAAATGTTAACTATTATTATTATTAAGCTTCACATTACTGACAAGAGCTATGGGTAGGAGAGAACTTGCTAGAGAACTATACGAAAACTTTCCCTTGGAAATCTTTTCTCCTCTTGAATTTCTGATATATCCTCATTATTACTGTTGTTGTGGTTTAATTTAATTTTTGGTAAGTTTAATCATCAAAGTAAATTGAATTTCAATATACAAAGAAGAAAAAAGACATTGGTTTAAGAAATTAAATTTCTATTACATGGTTTATTTCTTAGGAAGCATATATGCTGAAATGCAGATATAATACATTTAATAAAATAATCAAATTGTCCTATTTGTGTTTCTCTTCTGTACTTTTTTGTTTTCTTCTGAGTATATTTAAACATATTCATTGATGCTCTTTTTTGCATATCTATCACTGTGCAAGAGTCTATAATAACCCTATGTAAAAGTTCTCCTTTTACAAATTAATATTACTAGTTACCCACATTTGTTTTCTAAGTATGTACTAACTTCATTTATCTCCCTAACTCAGTTCAAAAGAAGGTAAAATACTTAAATATTGTTTAACTAAAAGAAGATCTTCACTATAACGAGGGAATGCGTTAGTAGTCTATCACATCCCTTGCAGGAGCAAGTAATAAAAAATGCCTTGGCTAAGCAAGAAAATGAAGAATACCAAGTCACTTCTTCAACATCACCAATGAATGATTCCAAGGGAGCACTATGATACCCTATGGCAATAACAGGGAAGAATAAGAAAGTGATGACAGTTCATTGTTTTGTAATGTATTATCTCTACTTCAAGGACAAAACAGCATTAAATATACATATATATGTATATATAACCTGTATACATAACCCTGTTATATATATATTAGATGTATATATTAATATTATACATGTATACACCTATATATATACATATATATATGTGTGTGTGTGTGTGTATATATATATATTCCCTATAATTCTCTGCCCAAATTGGGGCCTTCCTATATGGAAGCAGCCTTATTCATTAATTCATTCAATCAATGTATATTACATACCTTCAAATGCAAGGAATAATGCTAGATATAAAGGCTATAAAAGGATGAATAATGCACACTTCCTTTCCACAATGAGTTTTCAATAAGGCAGAAAAGAAAAAAACAAGAGTACACATGATAATTAAGGATGATTTTGCTATATTACTTAAGATATATAGGAAATTGATATATTTCCTAAGAGAAGAGGTCAACAGACATGAATGGGCAGTTCCTGACGGAAGAACATAAGCAACCAAAAACAAACAAGAATATACTTGGAGAGAAAAAAGCTCCAAATCACTAATGAAAATAAGGAAAAATGAAAATTACACCAACGTACTACATCCCACCAAACAAATTACAAAAACTCACAAAAGAGGAAAATTGACATCATGTAAAGGGTGGTGAGAGGACAGGCATGTTAATTCATTGCTAGTGGAGATGTGGAATTGGTTCAACAACTATTAAAAAAAAATTGGAATTATACCCCAAACATCACTACATTGCATATATCCTTTGACTCAGAAATGATATAATTAGGTATATTTCCCAAAGAGATGAAAGACAAAAGGTAATCACATATAAATGCAAAAATATTTTTAGTAACACTTCTTGGAGAAAAAATGGGAAAATAAGGGGGAATGCCCATCAGTTGGGCAATAATTGAACAAATTGTTCCTACATCGGATGGAATATTATTGTACTGTAAGAAAAAATCTGGAGAAACTTGTCAAGACTTATATAAACTGAAGCAGAGTAAAATGAACAGAACTGGGAAGATAGTTGACATAATAACCACAACACCTAGCATATCTAGTGTTTATCACACTATATGGAACATAAGAGGTACTTAAGAAATGTTTCTTGACTACAACACTAAAAGGAAAGCAACTTCAAGAAACTTAAAACTCAGATCAATGTAATACCTAACCACAACTCCAGAAGACCAATGGTAAAGCATGCTTTGCACCTTTGACAGAGAAATGATACACTAGAGAGGCACAATAAGACATACAGTGTTGGACATGACCACAGTATGAATTTGTCTTTCTTCATTGTGATTTTCTGCCACAAAGGAGAGAGATTTTAGAAGAAGGGGAAGAATGGAGATGGGAAGAGGTAGAATGGTGACAGTGGTACCAAAACAGAAGAAAAGAAAAAAAGAATATTGATTAAACATAAAACCACACAGAAGAAAGCAAATGTTCAATAGGGGACACAAATAGGGCAATTCTGCTACCACCTTCTTAAATTGAATCTGTGCTCTTTTCAAAATGATTTAAAAGAAGTTCACAGTTTTTTATGCACTCCTCATTTTTATTCTTCTTTGTGAATTTAAATGTTTTTGTTATTTATTAAATTCATAGAAAAAATAACTGAAAAAGAGATGATCCTTTCTGTGTATTACTATGGAAACTGAATTAACTATACATATCATGAGGAATAATAAGCTGTTGGAGTGATACAAAATATTTCATTCAGTTTTAATAACAGGCTGAAGCTATGCTGATTATTGGACTCAGAGTACAACTACATTGACATGGAAAGGTCATGATTCATTACTAGGAAACTGGTGTGAAGAATAAGGAGGAAACAGAGGGCTCAAGAGAAGAAGAAGAGTAATTTACTGGAACTATTAGGTAGCACAGTAACTGTAACACTGGGGCTAGTATCAGGAAAACATTAATTCAAATTAAGCCTCACATACTAGGAAAGTCACTTAAACCTCTCTTTGTCTTAGTTTACTTAACTCTAAAATGAGAATAATAGTAGGAGCTATCTCCCAAAATTGTATAGAGGACTAACTGAGATAATATTGGTAAAGTTCTTACCACAGTTTCTGGCATATACTAAGCACTATACAAATGTAAGATATTACTATTATTAATTTCTAAGGCAGAAATGGATCTGTTTGAGATGAGAGACTGATGTACCCTTCCTCTGTAAAGGAAAAGCATTTGAGTTAAGAGATCATCATGGAGGATTTCCAGTAAATAAAATAGAACCTTGAATCCAATTGTTGACACTACTCCTGGTACTGTTCAGAATATTCTTCTGCTCAGGATTTTCCTCATGGCCAATTTGACATCCTTGTTCCTTAGGCTGTAGATCAAGGGGTTCAGCATGGGCACCACAATGGTGTAGAACACAGAAGACACTTTCCCTTGGCTCATGGATAGAAGAGAAGGAGGTTTGAGGTACATAAAAGCCCCAGACCCAAAGAAAAGAGAAACAGCCATTAAGTGAGAGCTGCAGGTGCTGAAGGCTTTGGACCTGCCCTCTCTGGACTTGATGCGGAGGATGCTAGAGAGTATTAAAGCATAAGAGATAAGGATGGTGACAGTGGGGACTCCAATGTCAATGCTCACAAAAATGAAGACAACCAACTCATTGACATAGGTGCTGCTGCAGGAGAGCTCCAGAAGAGGGAGGATGTCACACATATAGTGATTGATGATGTTGTTGCTACAAAAGGACAGCTTCAGCATGCTTCCTGTATGAGCCATGGCACCAAAAAGTCCCATCACATAGGCACTAAATGCTAGCAGAAAACAGATCTGATAGGACATAATGACGTTGTAAAGCAGTGGTTTACAGATAGCAACATAACGATCATATGCCATGCCTGACAGAAGGAAGGACTCTGAAATTACAAAGAAACAGAAGAAATATAGCTGAGCCATGCACCCTGAATAGGAGATGATGTTTTTCTCTGAGATGAAATTCACAAGCATCTTAGGGATAATAGATGAGCAATAACAGAGATCTACAAAGGACAGATTGAAGAGGAAATAGTACATGGGGGTATGAAGATGAGAACTAAGACCAATCAGAATGATCAAGCCTAGGTTCCCCACCACAGTGACCACATAGATCCCAAGGAACAGAAAGAAGAGAGGGACCTGGAGCTCTGGTTGGTCTGTTAAACCAACAAGGATAAACTCAGACACAGAGGTGTCATTTCCGGTGTCCATTCTCCTCATAGAAGAATCTGTGGAGACAGGAGAAAAGAGGGTTACCTGGTTCTCTCTCACTCTGTCTTCCATTGATCAGAAGGAAAATCAATCTTGGAATTGGGTTTTGGTGGAGTCAGCTTGAACCAGCTCACCAAAACTGATTGTTAAATTTTCATTATGAGCATTAACACATCAGAAATGGCAAATGATAGAAATCTAGTTGATTCATTCTCTTCTTGACTGTCTAGACAGAAGAAAATGATGGTGAAAGTATTAATCATACAGATTAAACCTTAAAATGTATCCTGTGTACTTTTTTTTCAGGGTGCTAGTGGTTAAACTTATACCACCTTATCACTATCAGAGCCCATCCCCCCTGGCCCATTCAGTCTACTATGGCCACCACCAAGATAACCAGTGATTCTGATTGTTCTTTGTAAAATTTTTGAGACAAGATGTTTTTAAAAAGGCAGGGGGAGATGAGCCTGACTCCAGAATGAGATCTTAGGATGCTGAATCACTCAACAAAGAGACAATGGTACCATTCCAGTACAGCTCCTATTCAGTGGTGAGACTCTACCCAGAGCTCACCACCTCTCTTGTACTTTACTTTAATAGAGTGGGGATGAATTTTGAAGAGAATAAAACAGAATATAGTATATCTGAGTCATTCACTAAGCAAAAGTCCATGGAAGTCAAAAAAGGAAGCTTGGATTTTCTCCATAAAAAGTCTTCAGTACCTGACCTACTATGACCCATTAAATAACTCCTTCTAACCAGCTCTCCTGCCTTTTCTCAGTGCCCTAGGATTCCAGAGTATGGGTTTGGAAGGAGAAAATAGAGTAACTAGTCTGAAACTCACCTTACTTCTACCTGAAGATGTTAGCATTGGGCCTTTTTGAATCTTTATTCACCGAATCCCAGAGTAGAAATAGTTTTAATGGACAGAATATTATATTCTGTTTCTGGATGAGGTTTCTAGACCTTGAACCTCAGTCAATCAGTTCCAAGAGAAATTCTAAAAGAATAGCCACAATTTCAGACTAGACCAAGGCACAAAAGATCTCTCCAGCTTCAGGAAAAGAAACAAAACCAGTCATGTCACTAGAACCAACAACTGATAGGATGCAGAGAAATTTAATTGGAGTATGAAGATCTCAGAACTCAAAAATGCTCTAACAGACACTCCCCAAGGATATCCAGATTAAAGCAGAGGGATTAGAGATCACTGATAGTGTTTATGCTCTGTCCTATGAAGCTCCCTTGAGGTTTAAACTTGTACTGAAACTTTTTACTCACAAGATTGCATATCCCCCAGTGAAGAAAAGGTGAAAGCATTATTTGCCCCCTTCCTCCTCTTTCTCCACCTGACAAAAAAAAAATTTCATCCCTATAAGAGTTCCTTATACTTACTACATTTCCAGCGAATTTCTCTGTGACTTTTAGAGGTTAGAAAAGTGATAGATAAAGGTTCTGCCTTAGCTGAGCTCCCAGGAGGATAACAGGAAGCATGTATACCCTACATTTACTCCTGGCAATATGGTAGAGAAGCCAGGTCCAAAACTATTCTACTTCAGCTCAGAGGAAAAAAAAACAATATTCTCCTCACTCCCATTCAGACACAGAGGTCTCTGATGGCTTCGAGAATAGTTAGCATGTCTTCCCTCCATAGTTTTAGAGCTTAACATTTCATCTACACAAATCAAACTGGAGATGTAAATGCATTCCAGAAATGGTTGAGAGAAAGTCTAATCTGCAGATCACACATCTGGTACTCCTACCATACACCCTAATAAATTTTTTAGGAAATTTTCAAAGCTAATATTTAGAGAATGTTAGAATCTTAGAATCAGAGCTTTAGAAATCATCTCATCTAGCCACTGTTCATTGCATGAAGGCATTCAAAAATATCTCCAGCAAGTCATCATTCCAGATTCTGCTCATAGACCTCCAGTGATGAGGAACTCTCTACATAACAAACAAACCCATTTTATTTTTAGACAGCTCTAATCACTAGGAATTCTTTTCTTATGTATGGAGCCAAAATCTATCTCTCTACAACTTCCACCCATTGTTCTGCCCTCTGAGATTATATTAGATAAATTTAATTACTTTTCCACATAACTCCCCAAATGCTGATTATCTTGATCATGACTTAGCTTTCTCTTCTCCACTCTACTCCCCTAAAAAGACTTCTATTTTTCCCAAATCTGTTTGTTTTAAATTTTCAAAAATCACTTCCATAAGTTTTAAATTTTCCCTCCTTCCCTCTCCCCTCCCTTCCCAAGATAGCAAGAAATTTTATATGAATTCTACACATGTATTCTTACTAAACACATTTTCATTTTAGTCATGTTGCATAGAAGAATTAAAACAAATAGGAGAAAGTTTGAGTAAATCTAAACATAGCAAAAGAGAAAATAGTTTGCTTCATTCTGCATTCTTGACTCCATAGTTCTGTCTCTGGATGTGGTTAGCATTTTGCATCATGAGTCCTCTGGAAATGTTTTACTTCCTTGCCTTGCTCTGGAGGACTAAGTCTATCCAAAATAGTCCTTCCACACTATGGCTGTTACTGTGTGTAATGTTCTCCAGGTTCTACTTACTTCATTCAGCATCAGTTCACATAAGTCTTTGCAGGTATTTCTGAACTCTTCCTGTTAGTTATTTCTTATAGCACAATAGCATTTCATTACATTCATACAGACAGCTTGCTCAGTCATTCCCCGATTGATGAGCATTCCCTCAATTTTCACTTCCTTGTTCCCACAAAATGAGCTGCTACAAATATTTTTGTACATATGGGTCCCTTTCCCATTTTTATAAGTGGTATTACTGGTTCAAAGGGTATGTACTGCCTATTCCTTCAGCTAATATTCCTATGACATGGCTTTGAGTAACATCTTTTGAAAAAGGTATAGTTTGGGGTGGGGAGTGGAGCCAAGACAGCAGAGTAACAGCATAGACTTTCTAGAGTACTCCTGTGAAGCCCAGCCAAATACCTGTAAAAAAAATGACTCTAAACAAATTCTGAAGCTGTAGAACCCACAGAATGATGGAGTGAAGCAAATCTCCAGTCCAAGACAGCCTGAAAGATTGCCAGGGAGTGCCTATCATGCCACACAGGGGGCAAGGCATAGTCCAGTGGGGACCACACTGCTACAGAAAAGAGCAAGCATTGGGACACTAAATCTCTCACACCTGTGGTGGTTTCCAAACTTCATGAACCCAAACTGCTGAGGATAAATTGGAAGGTCAGTGGCAAAATCTGTGGGACAAGTGCAGGAGAGTAGAGTGGTCCAGTTCCAGCCCCTAGGCATCAGATGGGGAGGGGGCACAGGAACCTGCAGCAGCCACAGCAGCAGCAGGGGCACCTGAAGCCACTATTTCTGGAACTCTAGGCCCACAGATTGTGGGGAGATTGAGCAGCTAACAGTACATACTCCACCCCCACTGAAAGCAGAAAACTACCTTGACAAAGAGCTCAAAAGTCAAGTAAATTGTTGGGGAAATGAGCAAAAAACAGAAAAAGAATCAGACTATAGAATTTTACTTTGGTGACAAGGAAGACCAAAGCACGGAAACAGAAGAAAACAAAGTAAAAGCTCCTTCATCCAAAGCCCCCAAGAAAAATATGAATTGCTCTCAGGCCATGGAAGAATTCAAAAAGGATTTTGAAAATAAAGTAAGAGAAGTAGAGCAAAAATTGGGAAGAGAAGTGAGAGTGATGAAAAAAAATCATGTAAAGTGAGTCATGGAGACCCCAAAAAACACTAAAGAAAATAATTTTTAAAAATAGACTAACCCAAATGGCAAAAGAGATGCAAAAAGCCAATGAGGATAAGAATGCCCTAAAAAGCAGAACTGACCAGATGGAAAAAGAGATCCAAAAGCTCACTGAAGAAAATAATTCCTTAAAGATTAGGATGGAGCAGATGAAAGCTAATGACTTTATGAAAAATCAAGAAATTATAAAAGAAAACCAAATGAGTGAAAAATAGCAGACAATGTGTAATATCTCATTGGAAAAACAACTGACCTGGAAAATAGATCTAGGAGAAACAATTTAAAAATTATAGGACTACCTGAAAGCCATGATCAAATAAAGAGCCTAGACATCATCTTTCATGAAATTATCAAGGAAAACTCCCTTGATATTCAACTAGAGGGTAAAATAAATATTGAAAGAATCCACTGATCACCTCCTAAAAGAGATATCAAAAGAAAAACTCCTAGGAATATTGTAACCAAATTCCAATCAATATTGTAAGCAGGTAGAGAGAAACAATTCAATATTATGGAAATATAGTCAAGGCAACACAAGATGTAGCAGCTTCTACATTAAGGGATCAAAGGGCTTGGAATATGATATTCCAGAAGTCAAAGGAGCTAAGATTAAAACCATGCAACACCTACCTAACAAAACTGAATATAACACTTCAGGGGGAAAAATAGTCATTCAATGAAATAGAGGACTTTCAAGCATTCTTCATGAAAAGACCAGAGCTGAATAGAAAATTTGATTTTCAAACACAAGAATCAAGAGAAGCATGAAAAGGTAAACAGGAAAGACAAATCATAATGGACTTACTAAAGTTGAACTGTTTACATTCCTACACGGAAAGACAATATTTGTAACTCTTGAGACTTTTCTCAGTATTTGAGTAGTTAGAGGGATTATATACATATAGATAGAGGCCAAAGGGTGAGTTGAATAGTAAGGGATGGTATCTAAAAAAATAAATTAAAGGGTGAGAGAGGAATATATTAAGAGAAGAAAGGGAGAAATGAAATGGGACAAATTATTTCTCATAAAAGAGGCAAGAAAAAGCTTTTTCAAAGGAGGGAGGAAAAAGGGGAGGTGAGAGGGAAAAAGTGAAGCTTACTCTCATCACATTTGGCATAAGGAGGGAATAAAATGCATATTCAATTTGCTATAAAAATCTATCTTACACTACAGGAAAGTAGGCAAGAAGGGGATAAGTGGGGTGGGGGGATTCTAGAAGGGAGGGCAAATGGGAGGAGGGGGTAATTAGAAGTAAACACTTCTAGGGAAGGACAAGGTCAAAAAGAGAGAAAAGAATAAATGGGGGGTACGAGAAGATGGAGGGAAATATAGTTAGTCTTTCACAACATGACTTTTATGGAGGCCTTTTGCAGAACTACACAAATATAACCTATATTGAATTGATTGCTTTCTCAGCAGGGATAGGTGTGGAGAGAAGAAGAGAGTGAAGTTGGAACTCAAAGTTTTAAAAACTAATGTTAAAAATTGTTTTTACATGCAACTTGGAAGTAAGAAATAGAGGATACAGGTAATGGGGTATAGAAATCTATCTTGTCCTACAAGAAAATAGAGAAGACAGGAATGGGAAGGGAGGAGTTCAGTAGATAGAAGGGAGGGAAAATTGAGTGAGGGGTTAATCAGAATGTACAGTGTCTTGGGATAGGGGGAGGGGAGAGAAGAGGAGAAAATTTGGAACTCAAAATCTTGTGGAAATGAATGTTGAAAACTAAAAATAAATAAGTAATTTAATAAAAAAGTGCAAAAAAAAAGTTGCATTTTGTTCAGATTATGCATAAACAAATTGACAAGAAAATTACCTCTGATTAACATAAACACCAATTCCTATAAAATAGGATGACAAACAGAGGCTTATCTATAGAGAATATGAATTCTAGGCCTTAAGTAGTTGTTCATCTATAAAATAGTACAGCCGGGTAGTGCAGTAGATAACATGATAGGTTTGGAGTCAGGAAGACCTAAGTTCAAATGTGCCCTTAGTCACTTACTCACTACATGTCCTTAGTCAAGTCAGTTAACTTCTTGTTTGCCTTGGTTTTCTCATTTGTAAAACAGGGCATAGTAGCAACCTACTTCCCAGAATTGCTGTGAGGATCAAATGAGATAATATTTGTAAAAGCACTTAGCACAATGACTGGCATATAATAGGTGATACATAAATATCAATTATTATTATTATTATTAAGCTTGACATTACTGACCTATGGGTAGGATAGAACATGCTACCTTAAAAGAGAACTATATGGAAACTGTTTCCCTTGGGAAACTTTTCTCCTGCTCAATTGTTATATATCCTGGTTATTATTATTGTTGTGGTTTAATTTTGTTTTTTCTAAACTTAATCATCAAAGTAAATTGTATTTCAAAATACAAAGGAGAAAAAAGAGAATTGTATAGGAAATTAAATTTCTATTACATACTTTATTTGTTAAGAAGCATATATGCAGACATATAGATACAGTACATTTAATAAAATAATCAAACTGTCCTATTTGTGTTTCTCTTCTATACTTTTTTGTTTCCTTCTGAATATATTTAAATATATACTCTTTTTTGCATATCTATCACTATGCAATAATCTATCATAACCCTAAGTAAAAGCTCTCTTTTTTAAGGAATATGTATAATACAACAAAAACAAATGAATGTTACTAGTTACCCACATTTGTTTTCTGGGTAGGTACTAATTTCATTTATCTCCCAAACTCGTTCAAAAGAAGGTAAAATACTCAAATATTGTTTAACTAAAGGAAGATTTTGGCTATAACATGTGAATGTGTTAGTAGTCTATCACTTCCCTTGCAGGTGCAAATAATAAAAAATGTCTTGGCTAAGCAATAAAATGCAGAATACTGAGTCACTTCTTCAACATCACCAAAGGAGAATACCAAGGAAGCACTGTGGTACCCTATGTCAATAACAAGGAAGGATAAGATGGTGATGACTGTTCATCATTTTGTAATGAATTTTCTCCCCTTCAATGACAAAACAGGTTAATATATATATGTGTGTGTGTGTGTGTGTGTGTGTGTGTCTGTCTGTCTGTCTGTCTGTATGTGTGTGTGTATACACACATATATACGTATTTATGTATATATGTATGTCTTTGTCATTGTCTGCTCATAATGGGGCCTTCCTAGATGGAGGCTGCCTTATTCATTTATTCATTCAATCAATATATATTAAAACCTTCAATATTCAAAGCATGATGCTAGGCATAAAGGCTATGGAAAGATGAATAATGCACAGTTCCTTTCCTCAAGGAGTTTTCAATAAGGGCAAAAAGAAAAAATGATAATTAAGATATTCATGATAATGATAATTAAGAATGATTTTTCTATATTATCTAAGATATATAGGAAATTGATATAAATATTTTCCAATAGAGGAGATCAACAAACATGAACAGGCAGGTCCTGATTGAACAACATAAGCTCACAGACAAGAATATATTTGGAGAAAAAAACTCCAAATCACTAATAAAAGTAAAGAAAAATTAAAACAATACTGAGGTTCTACATCCCACCAAACAAATTACAAAAAATCACAAAAGAGGAAAATTGACATCACTGAAAAGGTTGCAGGAGTTCAGGCATGTTAATTCATTCTTAGTGGAGCTGTGGAATTGGCCCAACAATAATCAAAAACAAACTGGAACTACACTCCAAACATCACTAAATTGCATATATCCTTTGACTCAGCAATAACATTATTAGGTATATCTTCCCAAAGAAATAAAAGACAGAGAGTAATCACTTATACATACCAAAATATTTTTCTGAGGCAGCTGGGTGGTGCAGTGGATAGAGCACCAGTGCAGGAGTCAAGAGGACCTGAGTTCAAATCTCATCTCAGACACTTGACACTCACTAGCTGTGTGACCTTGGGCAAGTCATTCAACCCCAATTGCTTCATCCTGGGTCATCTCCAGTCATTCTGATGAATATCTGCTCGCTGGATTCAGATGGCTCTGGAGGAGAAGTGAGGCTGGTGACCTGCACAGCCCTCCCTTACTGAAAACAAAGTCAAGTGCAAGTTATGTCATTACTTCTCTGATGACATGGTCTTCTTCGACAATGAAGGACAAACACACACACACACACATACATACACACACACAAATATTTTTAGTAATTCTTGTAGAAAAAACTGAAAAATGAGGGGAAGTGCCCATCAGTTGGGGAATAACTGAACAAATTGTGGCTAAATGGGATGCAATATTATTGCACTATAAGAAAAAATAAATAGGACATATTTGGAGAAACTTGTGAAGAATTGTATGAACTGATGCAGAGTAAAATGAACAGAACTGGGAAGGCAGCTGATATAATAACATCAACACTTAACATATCCAGTGCTTATCACACTATATGGAACATAACAGGCATTTAAGAAATGTTTGTTAACTAAAACACTATAAGGAAAGCAACTTCAAAGTTCTTAAAACTCAAGTCAATGTAATAACTAAACACAACTCCAGAAAACCAATGGTAAAGCATGCTTTCCACCTTTTGACAGAGAAGTGGTGGACTAGACAGGCAGAATAAGACATACAGTTTTGGACATGGTCACAGTATGAATTTGGTTTTTTTGACTGTGCTCATTTGCTACAAAGGAGAGAGATTTTGGAGGAAGGGTGAGAATGAAGATTAGAAGAGGTAGTGATAATGAGGGGTGATAATGGTAGCAAAAAAGAAGAAAAGAAAGAAAAGAATATTGATTAAACATAAAACTACACAGAAGAAAACAAATGTTCAATAGGGGACACAAATAGGGCAATTCTATTGCCACCTTGTTAAACTGAATATGTGCTCTTTTCAAAATGATTTAAAAGAAGTTCACAGTTTCTTATACACTCCTGATTTTTATTCCTCTTGGTGAATTTAAATGTTTTTGTTAGTTATTATGTTCATAGAAAAAATAACTTGAAAAAGAGAAGTTCCTTTCTGTGTGTTACTATGGAAACTGAATTAACTATTTATACATATTATGAAGAATATTAAGCTGATGGAGTGGTACAAAATATTTCATTCAGATTTAATAAGAGGCTGAAGCTATGCTGATTATTTGACTCAGAATACAACCATATTAACATGGAAGGGTCATGGTGCACTACTAGGAAACTGGTGGGAAGAATGAGGAGCAAACAGAGGGGTCAAGAGATGAAGAACAGTAATTTAATGGAACTATTAGGTAGCACAGTAACTAGAGCACTGGGCCTAGAATAGGAAAGACCTGAGTTCAAATTGAGCCTAAGATACGAGAAAGTCACTTAACCTCTGCCTACTTCAGTTTTTTCAACAGTAAAATGGTTATAATAATTACACCTACTTCCCAGAGTGTAGGGAATGAGATATTTCCAATTTATAATGATAATAGCTATTCTCCAACTTAGTAATGGTCAAAAGATATGAATAAGCAAGTTTCAAATAAAGAGATCTAATTTATCCACAACCAAATGAGAAAAATGTTGCAAATCACTAACACCTATAGAAATGCAAACTAAAGTAACTTTAAGGTTTTATCTCATAGCCATCAAATGAAAATCACAAATTTTAATAGGCTTTTGGAAAAGGAAAAAGGTGCACTGATATACTGTCGGTGGATTGGTACAAACATTATGGAAAACAATTGGTAACTATGCCCCTAAATCGGTTAACTGTGACTTAGATCAAGTTATTCAATTATTAAGCCTACTCTCAAAAAAAAGATCCAAAAAAAAAGAGGAAAGGACACATAAGAACAAAAATATTTATAGTGGTTCTTTTTGTACTGAAAAATAATTAGAAATCAGGAAGGAAGGGTAGGACGGTGAACAACTGAGGAATGACTGTACAACCTCTGATTACAAATGCAATTAAATACAATTGTGTTAAAAGAAGAAGAAGGTAGACAGACCAGACCAGTGCAACAAGTGCAGAACAGTATGCAGAGCCACAGGAACAAGACCCAGAACAGTATTCAGGGCTCCACCCACAGCAGTTCCCAGATTTCTCAACCCACAAACACCACAGACAGTTTCAAAGATCAGTGGGAGTGCTCCTTCACCCGGGAGAGGGGAGTGTGGTCTGGACCTCCAGCAGTAGGTACTGCAGTGGTAGCTACCATTTTCAGAACCCTCCATCTAGAGTCCTTGGGGGAATTGAAGGACTGATCAAATCTCAGCCCTGAGTGGCAGCTCTGATAGATCTCTGCCTAAAAACTCTGGGTAAATTGAGCCACTGATCTGATTCTCAGCCTTGAGCTCCACCCAGGGGTAAGGAGGAGCATTGGTGGTGAAACTGCAGGCAGTTGTGGTAAGGAAATTCAATTGCAGACTCTGGGCATAAAGGTTTTTGGTTGCTCCCAAACCAGTGTGCAGGTCAGGAGAGGAGTAAACACCTCTCCTTTGATTGTACCACCTTGGAGGAACTGAGAACTTATGGGTCCCCAGAAAATACCCTCCTCTATAAAGATCTCAAAAGTCAAGTAACTAACTAAGAAAATGCCCAAAAAAGGGAGAAAAAGTAAAACTATAGAAGGTTACTTTCTTGGTGAACAGGTATTTTCTTCCATCCTTTTGGATGAGGAAGAACAAAGCATAACATCAGAGGAAGTCAAGACTTCTGCATCCAAAACCTCCAAAATAATTATGCAATGGTCTCAGGCCATGGAAGAGCTCAAAAAGGATTTGGAAAATCAAGTAAGAGAGGTGGAGGAAAAATTGGGAAGAGAAATGAGAGCGGTGCAAGAAAATCATGAAAAGTGAGTCAATACCTTTCTAAAGGAGACTCAAAAATGCTGAAGAAAATAACACATTTAAAAATAGGCTAACTCAATTGGAAAAAGAGGTCCAAAAAGCCAATGAGGAGAAGAATGCTTTAAAAACCAGAATCAGCCAAATGGAAAAGGAGGTTCAAAAGATCACTTGAAGAAAATAGTTCTTTAAAAATTAGAATGGAAGAGATGGAAGCTAATGACTTTATGAGAAACCAAGAAATTACAAAACAAAACCAAAAGAAGGAAAAAATAGAAGATAATGTGAAATATCTCACTGGAAAAACAACTGACTCAGTAAATAAATCCAGGAGAGACAATTTAAAAGTTATAGGACTACCTGAAAGCCATGATCAAAAAAAGAACCTAGACATTATCTTTCATGAAATTATCAAGGAAAACTGTCCTGATATTCTAGAACCTAAGGGCAAAATAAATATTGAAAGAATCCACGATCACTTCCTGAAAGAGATCTGAGAAGAGAAATTCCTAGGAATATTGTAGCCAAATACCAGAGTTCTCAGATCAAGGAGAAAATATTGCAAGTAGCCAGAAAGAAACTGTTTGAGTATTGTGGAAATACAGTCAGGATAACACAGGATCTGGCAGCTTCTACATTAAGGGATCTAAGGGCATGGAATATGATATTCCAGAAGTGATAGTCCTTTGGGAACTGGGATTAAACCAAGAATCACCTATCCAGCAAAACTGAGTATAATACTTCAGAGGAAAACATGGTCATTCAATGAAAGAGAAGACTTTAAAACATTCTTGATGAAAAGACCAGAATGAATAGAAAATTTGACTTTCAAACACAAGAATCAAGAGAAGCATAAAAAGATAAACAGGAAAGAGAAAACATAAAGGACTTTCTAAAGTTGAACTGTTTACATTCCTACATGGAAAGATAATATTTGTAATTCTTCAGACTTTCCTCAGTATTTGGGTAGTTAGAGGGATTATACACACACACACACACACACACACACACACACGTATAAAGACAGAGAACACAAGGTGAGTTGAATAAGAAGGAATGATACCTAAAAAAAAATAAAATAAAATTGAGAGAGGAATATATTGGGAGGAGAAAGGGAGAAATGGAATAGGATAAATTATCACACATCAATGGAATAGGATAAATTATCACACATCAAGGAGGCAAGAAAAAGCTTCTTCAGCGAAGGAGAAAAAGGATGATGTGAGAAGGAAAAAGGAAAGCTTACTCTCTTCACATTTGGTTGAGGGAATGACATGCTCACTCAGTTTGGTATGAAAGTTTCTCGCACTACAGAAGGGTAGGGGAGAAGGGGACAAGTGGGGTGAGAGGATGATAGAAGGGAGGGCTAATGGGAGAAGGGAATAATCAGAAGTAAACACTTCTGAGGAGGGACAAGGGCAAAAGAGAGAATAGAATAAATGGGGGCAGGAGAGGTTGGAGGGAAATATAGTTAGCCTTACACGACATAACTATTATGGAAATCTTTGGCAAAACTACACTTATACAGCCTGTATTGAATTGCCTGCCTTCTCAGTGGGGATAGGTGGGGTGGTAGGAAGGGAGAGAAGTTGGAATTCAAAGTATTAGGAATGATTGTTGAGAATTGTTTTTGCATACAATTGGGAAATAAGAAATACAACTAATGGGGTATAGAAACCTATCTTGCCTTACAAGAAAAGAGAGAAAAGGGGGATAAGGGAAAGGAGGGGTGTGATAGCAGGGAGGGCATATTGAGGGAAGGGGTAATCAGATTGCAAGACATTATGGGATGGGGGAGGGGAGAGATGGGGAGAAAATTTGGAACTCAAAATTTTGTGGAATTGAATATTGAAAAATAGAAATAAATAAATAAACATTTAAAAAAGAAGAGACATGGTCTTAGAGAAACCTGGGAAGACTTGTATGAACTGATGAGCAGGGAATTAAGCAGAACTAGGAGGACAAATGATGCAGCGACAATATTGTGAAGAGAAACAGCTTTGAAACACATAAGAACTCTGATCAATGTGATCATCAACCATCACTTCAAAGGAATGATGATGAAGCATGCTATTTGCCCACTGATAGAAAGGATGGACCTATGGAGCAAAACGAGAGATATCTTTTTAAATGGACAACATAGAAAACATAGACAACATTTTTCTATTGAGGGAGGAATTGGAAAGGAGAAAAAATTATTTTAATTGAAAGTTTAAATTAAAGAAAATAAATCATGAATCAATGAAGGAAGTATAAGTCTGAAAAAAATAACAAACAGGAAATCTCAGTGTTGGAGAAATTCACATAAAGATGATAGTTTCAGAAATAAGAATGGATAAGAGGTAGAAAGCATAAACAGCAAAACAAAAAAACACAAAGCTACAGTCCTCATAAAAACCAATGTTTAGGTTGCTGGAACCCATTTGTCATTGTGCAGAATTTGTGATTCTCTCATTCCAAGTTCATTCTTAATCACAAACTAATCACTAAGAATTAAAAGTTCAGCTGAATTTTAAATGTATATGCTAAATGTAAATGTATATAAAAGACCTTTGGGACATTTAGGATTTATTATCACTTCTATACCTGATCCATTATCTTACTTGGAAACCTAAAATAAATCCAGTTGCCTTCAGGATCTCATAATATGTTAACAGAGAATACTAAGAAACAAATAATTATGTTAGAGTAATAGAAAAGTGCATATAATTAAGTGCTGTAATAGATATTTCTTCTGATCCTAGGATTCCTCCCCACATGAACCAAAATTCAATAAATTTAATCATTCCAGTTAATCTCTCTGTCATTTTCTCAATACAGCTTCTAAGAAAAGAGTAACCTCTGATCATATCAAATCTACACACAGCTGCCTCAGTGCCCCTTAGCAGATAATCACTGACCACCATTATAGATCTTTTGTTATTGTTGTTTTAGGGATAGTAATGAATTTGCTCTTCCTTGCTTAAATATTTCCAGTTTCTTCTCTTTCCCTTTCTTTTTTGTTACATTATTCTATTCATGATTATTTTGTCAATATGGAGTTTTTTTCCTCTCTACCTCCTCAGAAATTTTTTCCATCTTGAATTCCATCCAGGATTATTTCTTGCATCCTGACAAAGAACATTTAGTTTTATCTAATAAAGCAAAGCATAAAATATTTCTCAAGAATTTTCAACTAATTGAACAAATTAAATACACACCTAGTTGATAAATGTTTTGAAAAGAAGACAGACATAGCACAAATTCTATAGTACAGCTCTCCAGGTTTCTTTAATTCCTTTACCTCAGATGGAACTAAATATTTGTGCCTATATGTGAAACCCAAATAATTATAGAATCTTAGAGTTTTAGAGCTAGAAAAGATACTAATGATCATCTAGTCCAGGAGTGGGGAACCTGTGGCTTTGAGGCCACATGCGACCCTCTAGGTCCTCAAGTACTGCCCTTTGACTGAATCCAAACTTCACAGAACAAATCCCCTTAATAAAAGGTTTTGTTCTGTAAAAGGTTTGTTCTTGGATTTAGTCGAAAGCCCACACCCAAGGACTTAGAAGGCCACAGGTTTCGCACCTCTGATAGTCTATCCTGGTTTGATAAGACATTTGTCAGAAGACACATAGGTAATTTTCACTATAGTAAGCTACTTCTTTACTCTAGCTACCAAGTGTTTGGCATGTTCACCAAATCTATTCATATCACTATTCCAGGGTTCAAAATCCACTAGAGAATCAGTTTTTAAGCCAAATACTCTACTCATTTTCTCTACAATTCCCAGTGTCCTTATGTTTTGCTTCTAGCTTGTGCAGATATGAGATACCTGTAGCTAACACTAAAATACAAAATTGTTCTACTCTAGTCTGGATCTTTATGCAGCCAGTATACACTACGTGTTTGTTGATTGTAGAAGCATTGTCTAGATGTCAGATTATCATAAGATTTCTTACTCAATACATCCTTACTTTCTTGTGCCAAATCTCTTACCTAAGGAGTTACCAAGCTCCACTAAAGTGATGATAGTTCTTGGAAACTGTTTTTCAATACCCACAAGATTCCTGCCTCCTTGAACAGCTCCAAAGTCTGTCCATGTTGAACAACATAGCACAATCAGCACCACCACAAGAGGACAGCTCCTAACATTGTCCCTGCTGAGCCCTCTAGTGGCAACTACAATGTTACACAATTCCTTTAAGCGGCAGCTTTAGTAGGAACTCAAAGTTCTTTTAAACTGACACTAAAGAAGCAAGCCTAAGTATTTTCCTTAATGTTACATTCATAATTACCCTCTAGATTTCTGATCTAAGGAGATGAAAAGTACTTTGATTTTCCTTTATTTCAGTATTTTCAGCACTTTTGGCTAATTTAATCTAAAATAAAGCACCAACTAAACACAAAGCACTGGGTTGGAGGCTGATAAAATACAAATTTTAGATAAGTCATAATATGCTCTCTCCTATGTAAAGTTTTGATAAATCATAGGCTTTGCTTCCATGGATCTTATAGTTTAGTGGGAGGACAAGACACAAACATAGATTATCATCATACTCAATATTGCATGATGTGTGTGGCCCCTAGGCCCAATACCACGAGGTATTCAAGGGATAATCATGTATCTCAAATCACAATTCAGAAATTTTAAGTACCCAAACAGTTCAGAATAAAACTTGTGATCTCATAGTAAAACAAAGGCCATTTATTTAAAACAGAGAACATAAATAAGTACATAAACTGATCACCTAGCACTCTCATAAACATTATCCAAAACTAATATTTTCCATTTTCATCCTCGAGAGTGTGAATCTTGACTCCTGAAAACCACTCTGTCTCTGCAGTGCAGTGGGAACAGCATACATCAATTCATTCCTGTCAGAGTGTTAGGTTGATGTCCAAAGTGGCAGTATTGGCTACACTGCATTTCTCAGAAGGGGACGTGATCAAAAAACAAAACAAAACCCAGAGCAAAGAATTTGATCATAAGCTCATTTATCTCTCACTGTTGTCATCAAGGCTCAGGATTCCACTGTTACTGTTTTCTTTCTGTCTCCCTCTTGCTATCTCTGCCTCTGCTACACTCTTTCCACTCCCTTAAACTGCGTCTTATCCCACACTGAAAAATCCATTGCAGGCACTTCAGCTAGACACAACTTAAATGCACCCCATTCAAACAGAGTCTGCATTGGCCTCACAAATGGGCTCCTAGAGAGTATAGTTCAGAAACTCTCACACCTTTTTATAAGTCCATTATAATCGTGGATTTTAAAGTACAATTAGGAAGACTTCATACAGGAAGGAACATTTGAGTTGAACTTTAAAGGATGAGTTGGATTTCAATGGAAACAGAAAGCAGGAAGGATACAGAAGTCAGACACAGAGGACAGTGAAAGGGGGCAAGGAAGTGGGACAGTGCATAGTACATTCAGGGAACAAATACAAACACAACACATTTTATTACAATTCACAACTGAATTTCTCAGATACTGCATTGTGGTTTTTTGTTTGTTTGTTTGTTTTTCACAAATTGAAGGTTTGTGGCAATCCTGCTTTGAGCAAGTCTATTGGCACCATTTTTCCAACAGCATCTGCTCACATTGTGTCTCTTGTGTCACATTCTGGTAATTCTCACAATATTTCTAACTTTTTCATTATTATTATATCCGTTATAGTGATCTGTGACCATGTAAGGGCAAGCAAAGTAGGATCTTTGGCTATTTTTGTTTTAGTATAATCAAGCAGTATAATGCCTCTGATTGAATCTCACCTTTATCAACCAAGAGTCTTTACTAGGAGTAAAGTATAGAAACAATTTCCTTAACTAGAAATAATGTATGTATTTGTATTGCTAATGTGATTAAAGATCTTCCCCACTCATTAATGGGCCTGCTCATTAAGAAGAGTTTGATTAGGGAAGATTTGCAGGATAGCCCACACCTTTTGTTAATGAGGCATTAGTTATCAAGGGTTGGGATGGCATCTGGTTCTAAAAAAAAAAGGTATAAATACACTGAGGCTTTGGGGCTTAGTTTTTAGAAGAAGCTTTGTATGCCAGACAAGATTCTGGGAAGCCACTAATGAGCCCTCTGGCTTTGAAAACCAGATGTTGGTGATTCCCTCTCTGGCAACTATGGTCAGACAGTTAGACCTGTCTGTTGACTTGCGATATATGTATTGCTTATGTCAGATACTTTGGAAGCTCTGTCTGTTGATTTTTGATTTTTCTGAATTCTCTGAAGTTCGGGGTGCTGACTTTTTCCCTGAACTAAGTGAATGATACATGTGCTTGATTATAGTGATTGTTAACCCCTCAAAAGTTGCCTGTGCTTTTAGAAAAGCAGATCAAAGAACCTGTGGTAGCAGAAGCCCTTGTGTATGTCGGGGTGCTTACTGATATAGACCATTGATCTTTGATATTACTACTGTAATTGTTTTGGGGTGCCACAAAACATGCCCATATAAGATGTTGAATTTAATTGATAAACATCACATGTGTTCTGTTACACCAATCAGTCATTCCCCATCTCTTTCCCTCTCGTCTCCCTATTCCCTGAGACACAACAATATTGAAATTAGACTAATTAATAACCCTACAATAACCCTAACTTTCAAGTATTCAAGTGAAAGGAAGGAATGACCAATAACGCAAACTTCATTGCTGTTTTATTTTAAGAAATTGCCAGTCACCCCAGCCTTCGGCAACTACCATGCTGATCAGTCAGCAACTATCAACATCAAGGCAAGACTTTCCTCCAGCAAGATTATGACTCACTGAAGACTCAGATGATGATTAACATTTTTTAGCAATAATGTGTGTGTGTATATATATATATATACATATATAGATATAGATTGGATTTTTAGACATAATGCTATTGTACACTTAATAGACTACAGTATAGTATAAATATAACTTTTATATGGACTAGGAAATAAAAAAATTTGTATGACTCACTTTATTGAAATATGCACTTTATTACTATGGTCTAGAATCACACCTGCAATATCTCTCTGGTATGCCTGTAGTAAATTAGTTATGAAGGAAGGTAGCACGTGTAGTGGAAACTGCAGTGAGATACGGTTGGTTTCCAAGTTGCTACAGCAGTGAAAGTTATGTAACATGCTGTAGGTGAAGGCAATAAGTAATGTTCAGGCACAGCTGCCAAACAAATACCTCTGCAAATCTGCACTGGCTAGAACAGTATATGTCCATTCACTGAAGGTCAAGCACTATGAAAACCAGCAGATGGGTTCCATCTATTTTGCTTGTAAGCTCAATCTATCTGGTCATTTCACTCCACTGAGGCTAACAGTATGCCAATTATGAGTGTGGACTGTGCTTGCAGGGTGAGTACATGGCAGGATGGGAGGAACTAAAGGACATAGCCCTTGCCACTATTTACCTTTGATGCAAGTGGTACTGCAAACAGGAAACAAAACTGACTAGACTATCAAAATCGAATTGACCATTTCTTCATTGCTACAAGATACACTTGTAGCAAAAATACTGCATATTTGTACGTTACTTGCAAGAACCTCAAAGTCACTGGGATAAGTCCATTTCTCTATCTTTATACCACTTCCACCAGCCTATCTTATATATGACCTAAACTAAATGGACACCCTCTTTGTTTTGCCTTTATGTACTAGTGAAACCTGACCATAGTTGTTTTTATTTGCATATTTTAAGAATTTTGCATTCCAATAATTAAAATCATTTGAACAAAAAAAAATGGCACTCTGATTCACTGCATTTTGTAGCTTGCCAGGACCTTGGTACAGCTTTGCATTTTACTGTTAACTAGATTTACTGTAGTCCCACTCAGGTTCTTCTTTTCACCAACATACAAGCTCTTTTAAAAAAAATTTTTTAATGCCACCAGGACCCAAACTAGCCAGGACAGGCAGATGGAGAAAAGGCAGCCAGCTGGGCCTTCATTCAATTCAATGTCAGTAGTTCTTTATTCTTTTGATGTTGAGAGGGGCAGCACAGTCATTAAAACTTTAACCTCTTTGCATCCTACAAAGTTAAACAGCTAAAAGGAATAAAATTAAGAAGGTAATGGTTGTGGAATGTACAGTACATGTTGGCAGGGCAGGTTTCATTATGATTTACCCACTTGCATCTCCTTGTTCAGTTGTTTCTTTTGAAGACAGTGGGTTTTTCTCTTGTGTTTCTGTCTTCTTCAATTTAGACTTGTCAAATTTCTGAATCTCAACCACATATGGTTTGTCAGACATTTTTGCAGAATTAGCAATGATGGGCAGGGCACACAAGTAAGTCAGATCTCTGAGGTGGCAGTTCCAAACTGCCATAGTTGGACTTTTTAAAATCATTGCTTTAACTTCAGAGAAGTAAGGCAAAATAACACTGAACAAAAGACAGAATTACCTAATTACAAAGTTATCCTAAAGTACCCAAATGCATTCATGACCAGAGTCTCCCCTCAAAAAATCCCCATACTCTCAAATAACATCTGACCTGTACATGACAAGGCCACATCATCTTGATTTAGTAGCAAGCCTGGTACATCCTTTTACTAACCAGGTGTCTGACATAAATCTCAGGCTTCTTTTCCCTTTCAAAACTGACAGCCTTTCTGACTCCTCCCATTAGCCTTAGCCTACAGAATCATAACTTCAGGCTACCAAGATCCTGTCTCATTTGTAAAGATGTACCAAGACTAATTAAATCATTCAGCTTAATTTCTCCTCATCAAGGAAACACTGAAAGGTTTGCTATATCACACACATGTCCCTTCCCCCTTTCTCAAAATACCATCATAAAAACATGGAATTTACACCAACAGAAAATGGGATTTCTTCACATAGTCAACTCTTTCTTCTACTGCATGATTTCCACATACCCTATCCAAGAATAAATATTTCTATTACTGGCTCAGAATAGGGTTGTCTTGTTCTCCATCTTCCCTGTAAAATACCCAGTCTAATTGATGGGTCTCAATAATATGTGTGTACTCTTTGGAGTCATTGCTTCTCAGGGGATGGTCTTATGTTACAAGAACTACCCACAGCTCCATAGTTTATGGGCCAAGTTTATGTCACTGTCTAAACCAAGTATATATCCTGGTAATTTTTTAGGCTTGCATAGCTGACTTTTACTGAAAATAAAAGCAAAATCCACACACAAAAGTGTTTTCAAATGAGATTAGGTAAATTTTTGTTTATAATGTCACAACTCCCTAGCTCTCTGCATCTGCCTCATCACAGAGATCAACAATGACAAAATAGCCTTCATTTTTTTCAGTGTAAAGGAAATTTCCCTAAGAAAAAGCTCAGAAATTAAATCTATTTCCAGGTCATCACAAATATTGTTGTAGCTTCACAAATTTTTTCTACTAACAAGGATGTCCTCCTCAAAGCTATACTTTCAGTAGCTACTTATAGCTTATGGTAATTCCACTATGACAGATGTGCATTCTATTATACAATAACTTTGATACCATTATTTCATGAATTTGTTTAACCCAAGTGTTTAAATTGCAGAAGACATTTATCAAGTAGTATTGGCAAACCATAGGAGTGACTGGATACCTAGAGAAATCTCTAAGTAGATTCAAGTAGGAAAAAAAAATCATACATTGTGGAACCATACGATGCTCTCCCTTGTTCCCCATCTATACTATCCAACCCCATTATTTTTATCTATGTAAAAAAATGTAAAGAGTAGTTTAGATGGGAAAGCTCCTGAGAAGTTGTTAAGAAGGAAAGAGGTAGAGTGTCAATGATTTGCCTCAATTAGAATATTCTTGAGTCAATTGTCCTTTTTCTCCATGGCACATGCTAGCATAGCCTGAAGACTTCTTACCTTCTTACCCTGGAGAAGGCGAGTAGATTCCCGAGTATTGCTTCCTGAAGCTAGTCTTTGGGGAACAAAAGGTAGTAGTATCTTTTGGTTTCCTTCACTGCAACAGACTGTAGAGTACCTAAGGGTCAAATGGCAGTCTATCCTGAGGCAAAAGTTAGAGTAACATGGATTGCCCCTAAAAACTTATCTTTGGGGGCAGAATGTGGAATCAGAATGAGTGACATGAGAAGAGGAGCAGGAGAGAAGAAGGGCATCTTGGAAGAACCTTAGTTTTTTTTTTTTTTCAGCAAAATATGAGGAAATGTTCTCACCTGAGGGAGTGAGGGGAGGGGAGCCATGGGAAATTTGAAGATGGTTGAAAAGATTTGGATAAGATACTGTAGTTAATCAATTAGAGAGGTATAAAAGTATTGCCTTGCCACAGTGAGGACTCAGTTGAGGTTATTTAACATAAATTTGTAGTAGACCCAATCAGTATGCTTTCACGATTTTCTTTGGCTTCATTCAGCTGCATGTGTGTAGAAGTAAAGGCAGTAGGTGGTGGGAATAGTCCAAGGCTGAAGCTTAGTAAAATGAGATCAGAAATGGGAAGGATAAAGTGGCAAGGAAGCTCAGAGAAGAGGACATTGTGGAAATGAACTGGTTCAGCAAAGGCTCAAGATGGGGAAGGAAAAAGTGCAGGGATAACAATCTGGGAAAGAACTGAGGAATGTAGGATCTGGAAGTCTGATTAAGGATGAAGAAGGAGGTTGGGGTTGCAAGGCAGAGGAAGAGATAGAAGGACAGGCTTTGATCAGACAATGGAATTTCAGAGTTCATGTACATGGAAGGGGAACACTTATAGGTAATGGCAAGATCAAGATTATGATTATTTCTGTTTGTGGGTGGGGTCGTGGAGGAGTAGGTCATGTGAAATGAGTAAGTTGAAGAATTGGGAGGTTAGACTATTTAAGGGAATATCAGGATGCATGTTGAAGTCTCCTAGTACAGGAGTAGGAAGAATGGACTGTGGTCCAGGCACTAAAAACATTGAGGTAAGAGGTAGAGTGTCCTGGAAGCCAGTAGATAGAGCTACCAGAATCTTGCAGGGTGGTAATTGGGTGGTACTGAATAAAGCTCAAAAGAGGATAGGTCAGTATAATGTTAAGGGAATTTGAAGATCTTCCCTGCCCCTAAATAGACCCATATGACCTGCTTTGAGCTTTGGCCCAGTCCACAGCTTGAGTCACAGGAAGCCTATGGTGGGAGGAGCTTGTCGAATGAGTGAAGCAGGAAGGGTAGAACAGGAAGAGAGAGTGAGGCAGCGCTGGGAGAGAGCAGGCAGAGCAGCTAGCATGAGTGAAAGAGGGTGGAATTTTGCCGTGGGGAGCTTATTTGTGGGGAGGCCTGATGGAGGGAAGGCTTGGGGATGGTGGTGCTCCCTGTATTGTTAATGTGCACAAACTTCATTGTTAACCTGGTGGAACTGGCTTTCTGGTATCTGAATAAATATTTTGGTTTTGTCTTTGAGGAAGAGAGTTTATATTTTGCAAATTTACCCTGGAAATACGCATGCATAGCCATAACAGCTACTGTAAGTTTCACATTAACTTACACTTACTGAGGGATAGTGGTAAAAGGAGAGACTAGACGTGGAAATATGGAGCAAGAAATATTCCACTCTCCAACCAGGGAGTAGGGGGAATGTAACAGTAAGTACCCCGACAGATATACACAAGGAGCAGGGAGACTGCTTTCACATGTTCTTAGATCTGCATTTATAAAAGGAAAGGCAACTTTTGAAAGGTCAACAATCACTTTAATTGCATTAAATGGGACCAACAGAGAGGCTTCCAATTGTCTGACCATTACATACGTACATATATAGCTACCTGAGGGGGAAGTATTAAACACCTGGGTTTTCAAAGTCAGGTTCCATCTGGCACACAAACCTTCTTCCAAAACTAAGCCCCAAAGCAAAACCTCTCCTAAGAGTACATATACTCTTGGGGGAGGAGCCACGATGGCGGAGTAGAAAGACTCACATATGCTAGCTCCGAACCCAAAGCCCATAAATTTCCTGTAAAAAGAACTCCCCACAAATTCTGGAGCAGTGCAAGCTGCACAGCAACGCAGTGGAGGAGATTTCCATTCCAGAGAGCCCTGAAAAACCGACCCCAAAGGTCTGTCACACACGGGACAGTGGAGCCCACCCCTGCCCTGCCCTGGCCACATGGCCCCAGAGGAGCAGATCCAAGCAGGCTTCAGGGATGGAAGCTCCGGCGGCTGCAAAGGTCCCTCCACCCACAGGTGCTATAGGTCAGTGAGAGAGACTTCTGGGCAGTCCGAGAGGTGAGCAGGGTGTCTCCATGACTCGGGCCCCCTCGGGAGGCAGTGGCAGAGGCAGGAGCAGAGGCAGCGGCAGCCAGGAGCTCCCAGAGCAGACAGGAGCTCTGCTCCATTACTGAAGGTCTCTGCATAAACCCCCTAAGGGAACTGAGTCCAGGAGGCAGCCCTGCCCCCACCCAAGCACCAGAACTTAAGCTCACATTGAATAGCAGCCCCGCCTGCCGCTGAAAGCCCTGAAGCTGGGGAGCAGCATTTGAATCTCAGACCCCAAGCACTAGCTGGGCAGATCTAGGTGGGGGTGCAGAGGAATCTTAGAAGTTAAGTAACTGGCTGGGAAAATGCCCAGAAAAGGGAAGAAAAATAAGACCATAGAAGGTTACTTTCTTGGGGAACAGATGTTCCCACCTTTCATTTCTGATGATGAGGAACAATGCTTACCATCAGAGAAAGACATAGAAGCCAAGGCCTCTGTATCCCAAACATCCAAAATAGATATCCAATGGGCTCAGGCCATGGAGAGCTCAAAAAGGATTTTGAAAATCAAGTTAGACAGGTGGAGGAAAAATTGGGAAGAGAAATGAGAGAGATGCAAGAAAAGCATGAAAAACAGGTCAATACCTTGCTAAAGGAGACCCAAAAAAATGCTGGAGAAAATAACACCTTGAAAAATAGGCTCACTCAATTGGCAAAAGAGGTTCAAAAAGCCAATGAGAAGAAGAATGCTTTCAAAAGCAGAATTAGCCAAATGGAAAAAGAGGTTCAAAAGCTCACTGAAAAAAATAGTTCTCTCAAAATTAGAATGGAACAGATGGAGGCTAATGACTTTCTGAGAAACCAAGAAATCACCAAACAAAACCAAAAGAATGAAAAATGGAAGAGAATGTGAAATATCTCATGGGAAAAACAACTGACCTGGAAAATAGATCCAGGAGAGACAATTTAAAAATTATGGGACTACCTGAAAGCCATGATCAAAAAAAGAGCCTAGACATCATCTTTCATGAAATTTTCAAGGAAAGAGTACATATGCTCTTTTCAGAACCAGAGGGCACAACCCCTCATGACCCAATGCCTCATTATCAATCAGCAAAAACTGTGGGCCTTCATAGGAAACAAGCCACCCCTAATCAAGCTTCCCTCAATAGCTCCACCTGAGGCCTGTCAATGGGCGGGGAAGATTTTTAACTCCCATTACAGGGGATATGAGTGAAAATGAAGCCTGGGCTGGAAAGGGAGAGCAGAAAGGTTGTATCATCATAAAGGAGACAGTTTTCAGTAAGTACAAGAAGATGGAAGGAGTAAGAAAGGAAAAGGTTTAAGATTACAACTCAAAATAGGTGATTTTCAAACAACTAGAGCAATATGAAAGTAAAATTGATGAGGGCTAGAAAGGGGGTTGAGACCCCTGCAAAGTTTGGAGTACAGGGCAGGTCACCTGGAATGAATTCATGGACTCAAGCATTCTTGAGGTCAAGGGAAAGATTTATTATGCTTTTCAGTGGGCAAGAGTTCTTAGGGAACCTGTAAACTTAGAGGGGTACAGATAAAGTTTATATAAGATATTCTATAGTAAAACATGTGCCAAATATGCTAATTAGGTGATTCAGGGTAGGATTAGGGAGTGGTTAAGGAGTGGTTAGTCCTTAAAAATGCACTTTTGGTATCTACTGAGCAGGTATTTTACCCAGAGTTTATCAGGAAATAGCCCAGGCAGGGAGAGGGGACTACATGGAGGTGTGGTTTTAGGCCTGAAATGTCACTAAGTCAACTAACGGTCAGGTCTTACTAAGGAGTACCAGTCTGCTCTCATCAATGTCTTATTAGACAAGATAAATGTAAGGGAGTATATGTATATCTAAGTCTAGGATACATATGATTAGTCAGTGAGAAGTAAATGTCTTTATGACCCAGTACACAGCCCATTCAACCAGTACTCAGCTGGTTCAGACTAATGAGTTCTATAGGTGTGGCTGACTACTGTATCAGGAAAAGAGATTAAAGTTTTGCTGGGGCAGGTTTTGTCATTGGTCTAGAGAGAAGCTGTCTAGGGAGAAATGTGATTTTTAAAGAGAAATGTGATTTTAGAGTTGGGGTCCAAGCACATGTACCCAAGCACCCCATCAAAATGAACTGCCTTTGGAGATAGTAGATTTCTACCCCATTCCATCTCTGTCTCTGTCTGTCTGTATTTCTCTCTCTTCCCCCTGCCCTGTCTCTTCTTCCAACCCCTTCACTTCAATCTCTTTCAATCTCTCCCCCCATATCCACACTTATCACTGAAAGTTTTCAAGAAGAGCATGGGTAAGCATTTATTGATGTAGTGACAGAGGAAGGATGATGAACTAGATGGTCTCTGAGGCCCCTTTTAATTTAAAAAAAGTTCAGAGATCTGGACCTGGAAGGAACATCAGAGATCATCTTAGTCCCTCTGTCTCATTTTACAAAAGAGATAACTAAGGCCAGAGGGTTAAATGACTTGCCCAATATCACACAGGTAGTAACAGAGTTGGAATTTGAACCTAGTTCCTCTGAAGTGTCCATTATTCTTCAGCATTCTGCAAGCTCCAAGAGTCATATTTAATTTTATCCTTTTCTCAGGTAGCTGAATGTATTTTAAAATGAGTACTATGCTCATAAGGCATAATATATATCTAATATATAATAAAATTGTATATATTATATAACATATATTAATAAAGAATGAGACAAATCCTACTCACAGAAGCTCATATTCTAAAGAGGGAGACAACAAATACACCTAAAAATATATATAGGATCAATATCAAGTTAATAAATACAGCTAAATACAAAGTAGTTAAATACAAGGTACCTTGAGTGAGAGGGCACTAGCAGTTGCGGGGGATCAGGCTATACAAAGAAAATGGTGAGCTGTGTCTTGAAGGGAAAGGTAGAGTCTATATACCTTCCAAGCATGGAGGATAGCAAATACAAAGAAACAGAGATGTGAGGTGGAATATTGTACAGAGATAAGGCCAGTTTAACTGGACCATCGAGAGCAGGAGGGAGAGTAACATATGATAGGGCTGGAAAAAAATAGGTCGAGACCAGGTTATACAGGGTTTTTAAAACTAAAAAGAAAAAAAATTTCTGGAGGCAATAGAAAAGCCTGGTGTTCATTAAACAAAGGAGTAACATGGTCTTATCTGAACTTAAAGAAAATCACTTTAGCAGTACTGTTGAAGGTGGACTGGAGTGGGGAGAGTCAAGGCAATAAGCTCAATTAGGAGAGCACCATAATAATTAAGAAGAGAGGTGAAAGAGACCTTTCACCTTTCCTGGTTCAAGAATCCCCACTTGCCTCACAAAGTAGCTAACCAACCTCCTAAAAAAAATTCAGGTGATAGGAAACTTATTATCTTACAAAGCAACTCGTTACATTTTGGTCAGCTATAATTGTTAAAAAGTTCTTGCTTACATTGATCTAAAAACTTGATCTAAAAACTACACTCCTGCATCTTCTCACTGGCATAGTTTTTCTCTCTGCAGAATTTTCTCTTTTTACATTTGAGTTAGCACTCATTAAAAGATTAATAGGATTTAAGTGAGTCTCTGATTCAACTCTTTTTAAAATTAAATCCCTATGGCAGCAGAATTAGAAATGACATAAACAGAAGAACTTTTCTTGACACTTGCATCATCACTTTAAGAGCCCTCTAAGGCTACTATAGAAAGCACAACTTTTAATTAATCAGCAAGGACTTCATTTCCCCCATGGCGAAAGGAGAGCCTGTCTTATGGGCCCACTTTAAGTGATGAAAACACTGATGAATTACTGGTCCCCAGTAGTACATCATACACATAAGGGATTAACAAGAAGAATTGGGCTCATTATAGTAACTATGATGTAAGGCTTTCAATTGAGACCTAGACTTTTGCTCCACCCCACGCAAACAGAACAGAGCATACAAATGTATGCTCACACACACAGGCCTTAGAAGCAGGTGAAGTAGAATTATAACATTTTAGAAGCATAATGGTACAGTGTGGGAGTGCTGGTCTGGGAGTCAGAGTACTTGAGTTTAAATCCTAGATTTTAACTTACTACAAACATAACCTTAGAAAAGTCACTTAAGCCCTGTGAGCCTAAAATTTCTCATCTGTCTAGGGATCGAGGTTCCCTCCAGCTTTAGATCTAACAAGTCAATAATGTGACTATAAACAAACATCTAATTCAGAAGTAGCTCCAACCAATTATTTCCAGTATTCAGAATATAATTAATCTCATTTTCTGTAATGTTATAATCAATTTCATTTTTACCATATCCCATGCCTCTTAAATAACTCTCGACTTGAAAATATTTGTGATATATATGTGTAAGACTTCTATATAGTCTACAAGCCTTTGGCCTTTCTTGATTCTTTCTCCTGAACGATATTTTCCAGTATATTTTTACCATCCTTCCCTATACCCACCCTTGTACTGAAGTCATTCAATATTAAAGTATATGTTGATTTAATTTTAAAAATCTCACCAATTCTTCACAGAATTTCTCCTTCAATCTTTTGCAATGAATGATGATACAAAAGCTGCAATTATCTTTATTGCCTCCCCTCCTTGTCTCTACCTCCCGGATTTTCTTGCTTCCTTCAAATCGCAGACAAAATCCTGCTTTCCAGAAGAAATTTTTCCTAATCTTCCTAAAATGGTTCAATCCCTCAGTAGAGTGCAAACTCACTGCTAGTCACAGTAGTGTACACCTGCAATCTTTGCTACTGGAACAGCTGAGGTTGATGGATAGCTTGAGCTCAGAAGTTATGAACTGCAGCAGACACTGACAAGGTGTCTGAAATAAGTCTGGTCCCAAAATGGGGGCTACCAGGAGCAAAGGGCCACCAGGCTGCCTAAATAGGGATAAACAAATTCAGGTGAGAAATGGGGCAGATCAAAGCTTCTGCGCCAATTAGTCATGGGATCAGGCCATTACAGCCTGTGTAAGATAAGTAGACCCAATCAATAATAAAATAAAACAAAACTGAGATCATTGAGAGCTTTTTCATTTTGTCTTTCTGTTCCCAAAACTTAGCACCTAATGTATGTAATGAATAATTGCTTGATCAGATTGGACTGAAGCTTCAATCCATAGACCTAACAAGCCCTCCAAATCCTCAGTGAACTTGATGAAGATCTTAAAATCACTCATTAACTTTCCCTTCTTTATATTAAAGAACCACACCCTCCACACTGAGATGAACATCTTTATCATATGGTCATTCTCATCACCACTATCACAATAATGATAATGAAGTACCTTATTCTCCCTTCTGAACATTTGAAAGGGAAGACTTTTTCAATAGTTTGGTTTTTCATGCCATTAAATCATTTTCATTTCTATTTTATTCTCCAAATTATATGTGCTGGACTAGATGAGGAATTTTCCTAGCCAGATTATAAACCTTGAATAGATTCCAAAATCAACTAACCTACTTCTATTTAAAACCTACCTCCAACCCCCAAACAAAACCAACCTAGTCTTTCAGGGTAAAAATTAGCTAACCTAAGAAAATACTTAACGATAGTGATCCGGTCACAGCATATCTTGTGTTTTTATGCTCATTATGTTTATCCTTATCAGGAATATTGAATTCCTTTTAATGCCTTTCTTTATAGAAGGCAAAAACTGAACTCTCAGCTCACTTTCCTTTGCTGCCCTGACTGGTTTCAACTTCCCAGGATTTCTTTACTCCCTACCATGGGGCTAACTTAAGCCTTGACTGACACCCCCTCCCTCAGACTTCTCTCCCCTCTGATTGGAGGGCTAGAGGGTAGGGTACCAAACTCCTCCCATGCCTTCCTTTGTAGAGAGCAGAAACTGGAATTAGCTCATTCCATCTGCTGTTCTCTCTGGTTTCAAATGCCAAGATCAAAATATTTCAGGGTGTCCCGTCATCATCCCAGTCCCTCCCCTTGCTTTGCTGCCTTCTTTTGAGGGAATGGACTGTCTCTCTTCTTAACTGTATCCACAGCATTTAGCACAGTACCTGACACATAGGAGACACTTAATAAACGTTTATTGGATTGGACTGGATTATGCTCATTATACACATTGAACATCAATAAAGGCCAAAATTAAACTTCACTAAAGAGCATTTATCATTGAAACTGAGGGGATGGAAAATGTCAGATTGGTCAGCATTCCTTTTTTGATCATCAATGACAACAGAATGCTATATTTGAAGTCTAGTGTTCTAATATAAAAAATAAACAGCATTTCAGAAAGTGAAGTCAGGAAAGGCAACTGAACCAAACCACGTGCAGAGTCAAACGTGTACTGGATAAAACGCAATGTTGGACTCATCAAGGTATCACTTTACAAGAAATCACAAAAAAAGCAAGACAGAAAGGAATAAATCAAGCATCATTACTACTAAAAAAAAAAATGAGAGGATATCAGTAACTACTGATTCAAATGCTTACTACTTCACTTTATTAAAATTTTTACGAGAATGAACACATGGATGAGAGATTTCAGTAAAAAATAAAAGGATGATAGACCTAGATGCCACCACAGAAACCAAGTCCAACTCATTCATTTTATAAGGACCAGGGAAACAAAATTAAACCCAAAGTCATCCAGGTAGTAAGTACCAGTGGTAAAATTGAAATCCCAACCCTCCAGCTTCAGAACTTGTTTTCTTTCCACAGTAAAACAGAAGATCTGAATCTAATACTGTGTGTGACCACAGGAACCTCATCATTGGGAAATCTTTTCATCTTGCAATATCCAGTCAGTCTTGTTCCTCCCACTTTATCAGTGCCCTCTGACTCTCTGGAACATGGAGCCCTGAATTCTCAATCTCCATTTAAGAAGGACATCCTTTCATTTCCCACCCAGCTGCCCTGATTTTGGACTTCTTTGACTTCTCCATCGTTTCCTGATCCACCCCATACTTTCTCTACCTCTCCTCTGCCCCCATTTTTCAGCTTTCTTTAGTGTGCTGTTTTCCCCTATTTGACTGTAAATTCTTTGAAAGGAGGGGCTATCTTTTGCCCCTTTTTTACATCACAGTACTTAGCACAGTGGTTAGCATATAGTAGGTGTTTTAATAAATGTTTGTTGGCTATTGGCTAAGGCTTTTCCATAATTTTGCAAAATGTGACTTGATGGTCACATGATTAAAAGGTACAGAAAATACAGAGCCCCACTACATTTTGCTTGTAGATTATTTTCGAAGTATTTGACTCACTAGAGTAAAAGGCAGTGTTAACAGCTCTCCTCCGACAAGGAGTCTCTCATGCATGTGTTAAGGTCATACCATATTTCTGAATAAATGCAATTGCATATGTCTCTATTCACCAATTCCCTATTATCACCAATCAAGGTATAAAATAGGACTGTGCAAGCTTGCCAAAGGAGTTCATTCCTATTATGTAGGGTGTTCTTCACAGAATGTAAATGGAATAGGGATTCCTTACAGATGATGAGATCCTCCAGATGATACTGTTTGTACATAATATCACATTCTAGAGCATTACAGGGCCTCTTCAATGACTTCCATAATTGCCCAAAAGAGATCAGCCTGACATAGGAAAAAAACTGAACAGGCAAAAATGGCTATTATCCAGACGATAACATATGGGGGAATAAACAATCCATTAAGTTAGCCTATCAGTGCATATGTCTTGGATGAGCATCACAGATGGACAATGAACTAGGACAAAAATCAAAAAGAAGGAAAAGAGTAGACTGAATTTCATTTGGCCAATTTTGCCATTATTTTAAGTTGTTCCTGCAGAAAAAATAACAAAAATATTCTCCAAATCATTGTTTTTGTTGTTTGTCTTTTGTTCTCAGATTATGTTGGATGGTTGAATACCACAATCAGTGACCCAAAAGGCAACAGAGAGACACATGATGGACACAAGTGGCTGCAATATATAACCAATGATGAACTATAAAACAAAGTCATTTAAGAAATACCCAGAAAATTCTTGGGAAAAAAGGTGGGCTAGTCACATTGCTAGAGACATACAGAATAGGGAGTGAACTGATATTACTTAATGTGAAAAGATCTACAAGAAGTCCTCCAGGATGTTAGGTAGATCTTCTGCTGAAGTTTTATGGGAGAATGTATATTAGAACTCCACAGAATGAGGAAAGGTGGCAATTTGCAACAACAGAATAGCAACAATAGCCATGTTAATGGGCATAGATAGTCATAGACTCAGTAATGTTTAAGAAAATTAATATCACACTGTAAACCACCTTCCTGGCCTCACTTATATCAACAAGAATCACTTGTCCCATTCCAATCTCAGAAAAAATTAAACTCTTTGATAATAATCTTGGCTATAACAATGATAATGGTAGAAATGAGGATGATGACAGATTATCCCATTGTTGATGATGTCATTGATTGCTAACCACTGAACTATCTCTTCTACCTTGTACTATAGTTATTTATGTCTTACCTCCTTCCACTGGATTGCAAGATTCTTGAAGGCAAAGCTCATGTTTTGTTCTTTGTACCTCTTATAGTAATTAACAGTGTGTGTGCATAGCATATGTTCAGATCCATCAGCCTATTGATCAACAAACATTTATTAAACACTTACTATGTGCCAATGATTGTCCTAAACTCTGAGAATATGAAAGAAGTGAAAACACAGTGCCTGACCTCAAGGAATTCACATTACAATGGGGAACATGTCAAAAATGCAAATAATCTCAGGGAAATGAGGGAGGATAGAGAAAGGCCTCTTTCAGAAAGTGGGACTTGAACCAAACGTTTAAGTACAAGAAAACGAAGAAACAAAGATGAGAAGGTGCAGGGTTCCAGGAATGTGAAAAAGCTAGTGCAAAGGCACCAAGTTGGTAGATAGAATGCTGCATATGGGGAACAGAGAGTGGGCCAATGTAGCTATTATATGAAGAGGAATAAAGCAAAAACATTACTGGAAAGTTAGAAAGGGGCCAAGTTGTAAAGGGGTTTAAATGCCAGACATTGTATTTTTGGTCCTGGGGAACCCCTGCAGTGTATCAACGAAGAGAAAGATAAGGTCAAATCTTTGCTTTATGGCAGTTGAGTGAAGGATAGGTTGGAATGGGAGAGAATTCATGCAGGGAGGACAGTTAGAAGGCACTGAGATAGTACAGGCAAGAAGTAATGAGGGGTTGTATAGGTAGAAATGACAAGATTTGACAAAGGTGGGGTATGTGGGCTAAAGGAAAGTGAGGAGTCAAGAATAGTACTTGGTTGTGTAGGTTGCCAACCTACACAACTGAAAATATGATGGTACCCTCCAGAGAAATAGGAAGGTTTGGGAAGAAAGTTTCATTTGTGGAAAAATAGGAGTTGCAGAATCTCAGAGTTGGAAGAGACCTAAAAGTTCATGCAGTCCAACCTATACATGAAGAGGAATCTTTTCAATAACAAATGCAGCAAGTGGTTATCCAGACTTCTGCTTTAGAACCTTCAGTGAATGAAAACCCAGTACTCTCCAAAGCACCTCTTTCAATTATGGATAGCTCTAATCGTTGGTAAATTTTTCCTTATATTTAGCCAAAGTCTGTTGAACCTACCACCCATATTTCTTGCTCTGTCCTTGGAAGCCAAGAACAGGTTCTTTCCCATATGACAGTACTTGAGAATATATATTATGATTCCTATCCCTGTCTTCCCTTCTCCAGGCTAAATGTGCCCACTTCTTTCTATCAATCCTCATGTTACAGTGATCTCTTCCTTCACCCTAGGTATAACCCACACTATACTCAGTCTTGATATGGACAGATGAAAAAAATAAACCCAACAAAAACCCTCATCCAACTCTATTCACAGGATGGACAAGTCACCGGAAGTCAAATAACAAAAGATTTAATTCAACCATACTAATAAAATCTATCATGAAAACCTACATAACAAAATCATTCTTAATCTTTCACAATAAATGGAAAACTATTTCTTCCAGAATTTTGTGCCACTGGGGAAAGGGGAACAGTTCTAGAGTAGAAAGAGAGGGAATGGGATGGAAAGCAAAGAGGAAACATAGTCCAGAGACTTTTCGGGTTGCACTTGTATTTTTACTGAAATATGCCTCTGAGTTTCTTGTCTTCTTGGCTGTCATCTAGAAAGGCTACACTTCCACAACTATCACTTACATCTATGATAATAATGATAACAATTAAAAATAGTAATAAGTCACAATCAAGCAAATAAAAAAACTCACAAAAGAAAACAGCTAATTTTAATGATATGAAATTGAAAATCTTTTGCACAAAACAAAATCAATGCAACTATGACAAGAAAGAAAAATCTTTGCATCATTATCTCTGAAAAGGGTATGATATCCAACATGCACAAGAAATTCACACAAATATCAAAAGTTATTATTTAGTGAATGTATCAAAACTTATAAGCAAATAGCTTTCAAAAGATGAATTGTAAACTATTTAGAATCATATGAAAATTGCTTCAAAACACTAATAAAAATTAAAAATGCAAATGAAAAATTTTGAAGTTTCAATTCACATTTTATGGTAGGGGATCATGGGAGTAAAAGGAACAATGAAAAAGGAAGCAAAAAGTCACTGACACTTCAAGTTACTTTGAAATTGTCTCTGATTTCTATATTTGCTAGAATCAAAAGTCTAAGTCTAAATTCTTGGTAATGGAATGCTTTTTTCTGGACCTGACATCCATGCAGGAGATTCCCAGTGAGGAAATGCCCTCTATTAATCAAAATTAGACAAGTTTTTGCACTCTATTGTCTTACAGAGTTCCCTGAGGCAGTGAGAGGTTAAGTGATTTGTGTTGTGTCAGATGTGGAACTTGAACCACGACCTTCCAGATTCTCAGCCAGATATGGATCCACTACCTTGAGGTTGGCTCCTTGAAAAGATGATTCTGGGGGCAGGTAGATGGTGCAGTTTATAGGGCACTGGCCCTGGAGTCTGGAGGACCTGACTTTAAACCTGCCCTTAGACACTTACTAGCTATGTGACCCTGGACAAATCACTTAACCCCAACTGTCTCGAAAAAGAGAAATGTGATTACGAGGAATATTTGTTGAATGAAAATTATCATGATGATAATGATGATTACTGTAATGATGATATTGACAATGCTTATAAATGTAAATATTTGTCTCAATAACAAAGCCAAGAATGATCAGGAAGAAGGCTTACTCAGGGCCCTGAAAAGGAATGTTAAATATCTGAAGACTTAGCAGGAACTTCACCGTACAGGCTATAAATGCAAACTCTAATTGCTTTTCCCTGAAGGAACCTAAACTCTGGGGTGATGGGCTCCCAGGAGAACTTCTATCCATGAATTTCTATTCAGATACTGAGCTCATTAATATAAGACCAAAGACACGGAGGTCAAAACCCTATTCTCAGGAATCTATTTTTCTTGATGGCCCTGGATGTCTGATTCCTCTGCAAAGAGACAGAACTACACAAAAATAAATATTCAACATAGGATCCAAGGGATCCCTAAAATTCTTAGGCCTGGGTGGGAAAAGTGTCTACATTCCATCTTTCTTCAGTATATATTTAATTCTAGGTTTCAAGCAACATTGATAACAGCAAGGAAAATATACCCCACCAGTCCTGTTTTTGTACTACACAGGTCTGGATATGATAAATTTAATCACATGCTTTTTCTTCCTCTTACATTGTCTTCTCTTTCCCTGATTTTAAGAAAGAAAAATAAGATCTTTTTTTTTTCCATCAAATCTTGATTACTGCATTGCCAACAATATCAGTCCTAACCATCTGAAGGTTGGCTAATACTACTGGCACAACCTCAAGGTAAGATCACTGATGTTTGATACGATATGTTCTTGCTACACTCATCCAATTTTATTGAGTTATTATCTATTTATTCCATTTGGATATAAAAGTCAGACCTTTATCCCACAGAGCTTCTCCCAAACAACATTAATGGGCAAACGTATAGTAGACAAGAAGGTTCATAGCAGTTGAAGGTTTTACTATCTTTCTTCAAGTACCTTGAATTGATGGTAATGGAATATATGAAATGACTTTTCTCAGTCTCCATCTATTTCTATATTTTTTCTCTTGTCATTTACTCTACCTTCCTTTTTTCTTCCCTTAACTTGTTTTCCTTACCTCCATTCCTCTTCCATTTTCACTTCTCCCTCTACTTTTTTCCAGTTTTGTTTTGTTTTGGGTTTTTTGCTACTGCACAAGTATGATAATTAACATTTTCATATATATGGGACCTCTCCTTCTATCGTTGACTTTCTTAGAGAATAGGCCCAGTAATGGGATCAAGGAATATGAAGAATTTAGTGACTTTTATCACATAATTCCAAATTATTTTCCAGAATGGCTGTGCACCAATTCACAATTCCACTAACAGTGTATTAGTTCGCCTACCTTACCTACAACTCCTCTAACAGTGACTAGTTTCTTCTTTGTTCATATTTGGCAATTTGCTGCATATGACATGAAGCTTCAGAGTTGTTTTAATTTGTATTTCTCTTATTCATTCTTTGGAATATTTTCTCATATAGTTGTTTGTAGCTTTCAATTTTTTTTTAAAAGAACAATTTTCTTGTTCCTATCCTTTGACCACTTCTCTTTTGGAGAATGGCTCTTGGTCATATATTTATGGAGATTTTTGGATTGGAATTATGATTTCCTTGGCATAGGGAACTCCCAGTGAGGAAACTTCCTCTACCACTGCAGATCAGCATTTGCTCTGCAATTTAGAGTGTTGAATGGGAAGCCAAGAAGTTACTTCTCAGGGTCACACAATTAGTATACATCATAAGAGGAACTTAAAGACAAGTCTTCCTGATTCTGAGAGCAGTTCTCTATTCACTGGCACATTTGTGTTAATTTCCTATATGTCTTGCATGTTAGATCGTTATCAGAGATATTTGGTGCAAAGATTTTTTTTCTCAATTGAGTTTCCTTTATAATTCTAGGTGCACTGATTTTGTTCATGCAAAAGACTTTTAATTTTATGCAGTTAAAATTACATTTATGATCACCACCAAAGAAATCATAGGTTTGTACCCCACTGCCCTCAAAAATTATCTTTTAAACCTTGTGAATTACAAATTCTTACTCTGGCTATAGTTGTGCAAGAGGCCTCCATCTATTCACCTCTCACTTCTTATAACGTGACCTTTTATATTTGAGTCACATAACCACTTGAAATTTATTGTGGCATATCATGTGAGATGTCAATCTAAAACTGTTTACTGCAAAACTGCTTCTAAGCTTTTCTAGCAGTTCTTGTCATCTAAAGCAGTGGGTGGTGTAGCAAATGGAGAACTGGCCTTGGAGTAAGAAAGACCTGAGTTCAAATCCTGCCTTAGATACGTTCTACCTGTGTGACCTTGCTCAAGTCATCTAAGCTCTCTCAGCCTTGGTTTCCTCATCTGTAAAACAGGATAATAATAGCACCTATCTCACAGTTGTGTGGATCAAAGAGATAACATTTATAAAGTACTTTGCAAACCTTAAAGTGTTACATAAATGTTAGCTAGTATTATTAAAACTGATGATTTTTCCATTATGCCATGCTATACTTACACATATTCTAACTTTTCATTCTTCTGAATCATTACTTAATGTAGCCCTGCTTTCAGCACCAGACTTAAATAGGACACATATTTCTAAGGGACTTTTCATCTTTTTCAGTTTGCCCAGAACTCCGTCAGGAGTGCTATCAAATGTCCTCATGGATAGCTTCCATTTGCCATTTGATCATCATAATAAGTGAAGCAACTTGATTGATTTCTGCTTATAACTTATCAGTCATAAGGCTTTTTTGTTCTTTCATGCTCTAGGCTCTTTCCCATCTTCCACTCACAAAATGGGAAAGCAGAAAGAAAATGAAAAATCACATCGCTACAAAACACTGCTGGCCTACATAAACAGGATCTGTAATGGCATTTGCTTCTTAAATTTGAAGAGAGGGGGTCCTCTGGCTTCTCCCTACATACAATCAGTCTCCTGGTAAACTAATTACTTTGATCTACATATTTCAGGGTCCTTTACTAAAAACTATAGGTCTCTCCTAATTTTTATAGCCCACCTTTGACATAAAGAGCTTTCTATTAAGGGAAAAGGGAAAAAGAGAAAGAAAAGCATTTCCATATGGTGTCTACTGAGCCAGGTACTATGTTATGTACTTTTTATACAAACGTTATCTCATTTTTGGAGAACACACAACAGCCCTGCAAGGTAGGTGCTATTATTATCTTCATTTTATAGTACAGAAAATTGGACAAAGGGATGTTAAGTTACTTGCCTAGAGTCACACAGCTGGGAAACAAAAGCTATAAATATTCAAAATTAGAGGGAGGACTTGATAAAATTGTCCTGACTCCAAGTCTAGCACTCCAGCCACTATGCCACCTATCTGCCTCAACTACCTAAAAATACATTTTAAAAGCTTCATAAACAGAAAGTTTTGGGGTTGTTTTTTTTTTCATAGAGAGGCCAGAGGTCAAATGCCAGGACTATGCAGTTACCAACCTGGATCCTCCCTTCCATGACTTTACATGTAGTCTTTATTATTTCTAGTTCTACCCTGCTGCTCTCCCTAAGCTACTTTAGTCCTAAGAAACTATCAGGTTTCATCAGATTCTCCAGGTTTTCATTTTTCCTGAAACTAAACCACTCTTCTAATTTACTCTGATTTGCAAGCAGTAAATCTACCTTGACTCCTAAAAACCCCAGAACTCTGTCAATTCACTAACCCCTCACTCTTACCTTTCGCCTGCTGCCATGGCCACAACTCAGGTTCTCCCTGCTCAGCTGGAACTGGTTTTTCTTTGTTAAGGTAAGATGCCTGCTAATAACTGCTTTTGTCCTTTGCATGCGTATCTTATTCAATAAAGGATTCCAGATTTTATGGGAGAGGGCATCCCTCGACATAGTTCCCAATCTCAAACCATCCACAGATGGTCTTCAGGAATTGTGACATCTACCTTATGGTGATGAGCTTCTCTGCTTATGATCAGAAGACAGACACAAGCACAGTCTACTATTACCTCATTCTCAAAGCCACTCTAGCTTGATGGTATCTGTGCTGGCAAAACTTTCAATAACTCGAGGTCACCTCTACACCAAGAAATAGCACCATATGTTAGGTTTTAGTAGAGCAATCATTAGTAAAGCAAACAGTTATTTAGCACTGATACACAGAAGACAATAACCTGCCCATGCCCATGACAGCATTTGTATTTATATTAAACAGGAAAGTTTTCTTTACAATCTTATTATGCGTATATGGATTTCAGGTCATAAATTTTACAGGCACTACTGATACTAATTGCCAACAGAGGATGAAATTGTGTTCCCTGCTTTCAGGGTTCACCTTTCAATTTAATATCACTGCATAACCCCTAATTCCTATTTCCCATCTTTTGTTTTAACTGGAAAACATATGCCCCCCTAAATATTGTGTCACTGAGTTATTGGGACCTCAAGTTCAGAGAGAGAATGCTAAGGATGAAATCTAAGCAACTGATTTGAACACAGTTTAAGGAAAAACACTAAAAAGTATTATGCTAGACACTTGAAATAGAAACCTACACAGTTCTTACTCTCAGAGACCTAAAAATCTTCCAGAATCAAAGTTCTACTCCTCTTGAAAACCATATAGATCCGATTAACACAGAATAAAGGGTTATTTTTTTAAAATGGAAACAGCAATTCTGGACTGTAAATCCACTCCTTATCTTGGACGTGAGCATGTTTGGACATTTCATTAACTAAAGCTACTCTTATTTATCTACATTATGCATACATATATCATGTTCTTAGTGTTACAAGTAGATTCCTCAAAATAGGTCGGAACAGATAAGGCAGATGTCATCAATGTAGGAGTTTCAGGTTTAAGCCCAGGCAAGACAAAGATTCTTCATTATCTTTCATTGACGCATGCAATTGGTTGCCAAATGTCAATTCCACCTCCATTATATCCCTTGCATCCTCTCTTGTTTCCATATAGTAGGGGCTGAACCTATCTCTACTTTCACTATTGTTTCTCCTAATTCAGAACTTCATTACCTGTCAGCTTTACTACTTGTACTATTATTACCATCTGGTTTCTGCTTCCTGTCTCTTCCCTCTTCACTTTATCCCTTTTCAACACTGTTAAAATGTTCTTACAAAGCACAGACAGATCTGACCGGGTCACTCTCCTATTCAAGAACTTTCAGGGGTGTCCTTTTGTCTATCATAAAATAAAAACTATTTAGTCTCACATTCAAAGTCATCTACAATCTGACTCCAGCCTATCTTTCTAGACTTATTTTGCACACTGATCTATGTGCTGTTCCCAGATCTCATCTCTTACCTCATCTGCCTTCAATGGACTTTCTCCCATTTCCACCCCCATCTCCACAATAACATCCTTTTCTTCCTTCAAAGCCAAGCTCAAATGTCACTACCTTGTGTGATTCTCCAAGCTAAGTGATATCTTCATTCCCAAATTGTTCAGGCCCCCTGAACTTACCTATGCAGTTAATGATTTTTAAATTGTATTATACTTATAGATCATTCCTGTAAATATTTTTACAGATGAGAAAATGGACATATGATAGGTAATTACAGATATTTTCTCAATTTCTCTTTTCAAAAGTAATGACATCCATGATTTTTTTCCAAATGATTTCCCATGCCACCCTCTTTCAAATGCATTAATACACTCCAAACCATCACCAAAAGTATGAACTTCCTAGTTGTACACTTAGTCTAATTCAGCTGTTCTTTCCAGCCGTGTTATCTTTTAATGCCATGTCTACTTCCTAATGCAGCACACCAGAGACCACGATGTTAGAGTATGCTATAGCAGTTCACCAGTCATTGGTAGATAGAGTAGTTTGTCATAGTGACTGACAGATATTTTCTATTTATCATCTGTTTCTTTTCTTCTCTTCAGTTTCATCCTTAAGTGTTCTTGGTATAATCTGGCTTAATTAGGCCTCTTGCCAAGCTCTCTCTAAACTTGTTTTTTCTCTCTTCTATTTCTATCATATGCATGCAACAAGGCTTCTCCTCATCCATCACCATGTTCCTCTGTAAGGTTTTACAAGCAAGTTCACACTGAGTTAACTAATGAATAAGTATTTATTAAGCATCAATTATGAGTCACACACAGCAACAGACACCAAGGACACAAAAACAATAGCAAGACAGTCCTTGCCCTAAAGAATATTATATTTTACTGAGAGGATATAACAAGCATCCTCTATAAGTAAATGCAAGATACACAAAATAAATTCAAAGTTGTGGGGGGAAAGAAGGAGCTCTGACAACTAAAGGAATTAGAAAAGGTCTCTAGAATGAGATAGAGATTCCCAGAGGCAAAGCTGAAGAAAGAAAGCATCCCAGACATGGAGAACATTCTCAAAGAACATGGAAAAGAAAGCTGGAATGTAGTACATGGGGAACACCAAGTAGGTTAATTTGGCTGGAATGGAGAGTTCATTAGAACATGTAATATTCTGAAACTAGTGTTGTGTTGGCTGGATTGCAAGATTCTTCTCATGGACAAATGCTTCCTTTACACATATTACACGAGTCTTTTAAATCTCAAGTCTTCTAGATTTGGCATAATGCATCTTTGGCAGATTGTACCCAAAAACTCACACTCTCACAAATCTTTATTTGAAAAGAGGAATGTATATTTATTAAGTAAACATAATTAAAATATGCATTCAATACTCTGGGGAAATTTTATGTCACAGACAAATATGCAAATCACTGTTCACCAAAATAGGACTTTAATTCTATCAAATAACCACTTCAGGGAATTAGCTTTTGAAAAAAATATACTGGTATCTGTTGGTTTTACATTTTTACATTTCTGAATATATTCCACCCCTATGCCTCTACCCAGAAAGTCATCCTTTATAAAAGTTAAAAAGGAAAGAAAGTCATAAAACTAACATTAACAGAGTATGAAATTATATGCAATATTCCCTACTCAGAGCCATTATATCTGCCAAGAAGGGAAAAGAGGTGCATTTTCTCATTCCTTTCTCTAAGCCAAATTTCTTGGTCGTTAAAATTAAGTATTCATTTATAATTTTTTTTGTTCTTTACATTTACATTGCTGTATTTCTTGTGTATATTATTTTCCTGGTTCTTTTTACTTCATTCTGTATCAATACATGTAAGTCTTCCCATGCTACTCCAAGTTCTTAATAGTCATAATTTCTCACAGCACTACACATTGCATTTTTGTACCACAATTTGTTTAGATGCCCAGTCAATGGGGACCAACTTTGTTTCAAACTCTTTATTATCAAGAGGTAGTAGTGATAAAGGTAGAGACAGAAACAGGGGAATAGTTGTCTAAGGCCAATGCCAGTGCCAAGGACAGGGTTGAAAGTCATCCAGGGAACCAATGGCTCCTCTCTCTTTATCCCTGCTTTCCCTTAGGGCTAGAAAAGCACTGATGGAAATGAACCAGATTCGGGCTATGAAAACGTCTAGGGTAGCTGAGGACAGTAGTGCTTTAACCAAGATTGGACCCCTACCAGGAGAAGGCTGGGGGTGGGGGAGGGAGGAGTCTGTAGTAGGCTTTGGGCTTCTAGGCCCAAAGGAATGATGGAAAGTAACAAACAATAAGCATTGATTTAAGCACTAACTGTGCAAAGCATAAGAGATAAAATGACAAATTGAAAGATAAGAGCTTGAAGTCTGGGCAGGAGAGATAACACATACATATATAACGTTAAGGAAGCACTGCTGGGCCCATAGGGGAGAGGTATTATACCCACTCCATTTTCTATTAAGGAGCCTTTTGATCAAGCATTTAGGTCCTCTGGACTAAATTCTACTTTCCTGGTCTCTAATGAGTGGAGGCTAAGGGTGGGGAGGTGGGGACAACTGGTAAGAGGGATCCCTTTTCTCACACTCTCTAGCCCACTGAATTCCTAACCCATAACTCCAGGGATAGATTATTTAAAGTTTAGGTTTAGGTTTATGTTTGAATTTTCCCTATAAGTGGGAGTAGAAAAGTATCCAATGTACAATATCAGGTATGGAACAGGTATTTATTTCCTAGACACATAAGAAATGCTAAAATACAAAACAAAACAAAACAGCCACCTCTCACAAACATATTTATGGATGCTAAGATTTAAAACAGGATTCAGTAACTGAATTTATAATTCATTCAGTATTCACCTAGAGTAGTGAGAGATATCGTATCTATATATGCAAATATATATGTATACATATATACATATATATCACTTACAGAGGTGGGAAGTAGAAGGATAAAGGTCTAGACCTCCATATTCATCTGTGCAGAAAGCTTAGTGGAAACATCCTCCAGTAGCGAAGCATAAGAAATCCTCTGTGACATCTATTTTAGAAAGATGCCTAAGACATTGAGAGAGTAAGTTGCCCATAGTCACACAGCTAGGATCTGTCAGAGGCAAGATTTGAATCTAGGTTTTCTTTACTCCAAAGCTAGGCTTCTATTTATTATGCCAAACTGTTTCTAATATAGCACTTCATGACATCTCAAATTATATTTGTCTTCACATAAACCTAGCCACTCTCTCCTTCCAGTTCCAGGAAATGAAGCCACAAAGATAAGAAAGGGAGCAGCTAGGTGATGCACTTGACCTGGACAAGAAGATCTGAGTCCCCCCCTTAAATACTTACAAGCTATGAGATCATAGGCAAGTCACCGTCTGCCTTAGTTTCCATAACTATAAAATAGGAATAATAATAGCACCTTCTTTTTAGAGTTGCTGTGAAGATAAAATGAGATACCTGTAGAGCTTTTTGGAAACTCTAATGTGGCATACAAATGCTAGCTACTTTTCCCCTAGGCTACAGGTGACTGCTTCAAATGAAATCTCTTGAACTAAGCAGGATACTTCTTTTCCAACACATCCAAAACTTGTCAGTGAAAAAAGAACATGCCAATGGGTGAATCGGGGAATTGGATGGATGAAACAAAGAGGAGATAAAGTCCTGAGAGAGAAAAGACAGGCACAGAACACCAGGAAGACATTTTCTACAGGATAAGTTTTTTCCAAGGGCATTGAAAGAACATGAGATTTTATAAAGTGAAATTTCTTACAGAGAAGTGGAGACATTTTATGGGTACAATAAAATCCTGGGTTATGTTTCCCACTCAATTCCACCCTCACCTGGGTAGAAATAGAAGCAACTTTTAATGTGGTTCTTCTCTCCACTCCCCAGATTCTCCATCCTTACTTAAAAGAAAATGGCAACAGAAAATCACTCTACGGCGACTGCGTTTATCCTTGCAGGATTAACAGATCGTCCAGAATTCCAGCTCCCTCTTTTTTTTCTATTCCTTACAATCTACATGATCACTATGGTGGGAAACCTGGGCATGATTACACTCATTGGGCTGAATTCCAACCTTCATACCCCCATGTACTATTTTCTCAGCAATTTGTCATTTGTCGATCTCTGCTACTCTTCTGTTATTACTCCCAAGATGCTAGGAAATTTTGTATTGGAGAAAAACACAATCTCTTATCCAGGGTGCATGACTCAGCTCTATTTTTTCCTTGTATTTGTTATTGCTGAGTGTTACATGCTGACAATGATGGCATATGATCGCTATGTAGCCATCTGTAGCCCACTGCTCTATAAGGTCATTATGTCCCATCAAATCTGCTCCCTACTGGTAGCCACAGTGTATGTAATGGGATTCATAGGTTCAACAATAGAGACAGTCCTTATGTTGAAATTGTCTTATTGTAAATTCCTCATCAGTCATTACTTCTGTGATATCCTCCCCCTCATGAAACTTTCCTGCTCCAGTACCTATGATATTGAGATGGTGATTTTCTTTTTGGCTGGATTTAACATCATAGCAACGAGCTTAACAGTCCTTGTTTCTTATGCTTTCATCCTCTCCAGCATCCTCCGCATCCGCTCCACTGAAGGCAGGTCCAAAGCCTTCAGCACCTGCAGCTCCCACATTGCAGCTGTTGGTCTATTTTATGGGTCTACTGCATTCATGTATTTAAAACCTTCAACAGCCAGCTCCCTGGCCCAAGAGAATGTAGCTTCTGTATTTTACACCACAGTGATCCCCATGCTAAATCCCCTAATCTATAGCCTGAGGAACAAAGAGGTAAAAGCTGCCCTGCAGAAAACCTTGAGGAAAAATAGGTCCTGATGCAAGTATCATTATTATCCCCTATTCTTCAACCTTTTGGTTAAAGAATATGTTGTAAGTGAAAGCAAGGGAGACTTTAGAAGATTTAAATTATGGGTAGGAGGAGTGAGCAGCTCTCCCCTTGACTCTTTTTCTTCCATAACCTAAGACTCATGAGAGGAACTATAGACACACCCCATCTATGTCCGCCCCACTCTCCAGAAGCATAACAATAATCCTTAAGGACTCACCTGGTCACTTCCAGGCATATCTCTCAGATAAGCATAGCAAAGCTTTAAAGATCACAGTCACATAAACTGTCAACTGTGACTTTTCCCCAGATCTCTTCATGACTTGGAATTTGAAAGAAAATCTGAAATGTAGTATAAAGAGAATTCTTTTCCCTCCACACTTAGGGAGAAAAAAAAATTTACATTCCTAAAAGTGCAGAGGAAAATGAATCTCCAAGTTTCACATTAGAATCCCATAAGAAAGAAAACCCTGAGCAGAGCCCAGGAAAAAGATAAAACCTGTTTAGGATTATTGTAGGAGACAAATGTAACCCAATCCACCTGAGGGATTGAATGTCTACCATCTATTCCTTCTTTGCAGTGCAGAGGATGGAAGAAAACCTGCCATCATCCCAATTGCCAACACAGAGAACAGGCAGATTGCACAAAGGTGGAGAACATCAGAATGTGAAGGAAGTTTTGTTTGGGTTAAGGGCACTCTGTGTTTTCCTACATAGGTTTTGAAGTTAACCATCTTAAAAATCAACAGAGAAGTGGCTCATTAGATAGGGTGCTAGGCCTGAAGTCAGGAAGACTCATCTTCCTGAGTTCAGATCTGGCCTCAGACACTTACTAGTTGTGTGACCCTGGGCGAGTCACTTAACCTTTCACTTCAGTTTCCCTCAGTTGTAAAATGAGCTGGAGAAGAAAAGCAAAGCAAAGCAAATCACTCCAGTATCTCTACCAAGAAAACCCACAAAGAGTTAGACAGAGCTACAAAACAACTGAACAACAATAACAAATCTTTAAAATCACAAAAAAAAAATGAAGTGGAAAAGGAAACAAATAAAAAAAGAAAGAAAAGAAGTGGGAGGAGAAGCTGGAGAGGAGAAGACCTTAGTTTAGGAAACAAAATTGGCGTGACTTCTGGTCATGAACTAGGAAATATGGCACATCAACCAAAAATAGCAGGCTGCCCAATTTTCCCTTTTTGGTTTCCAGGTCTCCAACAACATATTTTCCAAAGCTATTAAAGTGAAAACTCTACCACCACCCCCTCTTCTATTCCCATTCCAAATCCACATTTAATTCCTATTCTGTTTGAATCAAGCTTAAGTACAATTTGTACAATTTTTCTAATCTTGGAATAATTTTGTACTATCCAGGACCCTATAATGAATATATGTTGATTAGTCGGACACAACTATAAGAACTGAACAATAGAAAGAACATAAATATAGTGTAACGAATTTAAAATCTTTTAGAATTGGGCTTTAGAAAAAAGTTCATCATTTCATCCGTTTCCAAAGACAGAACATTATTAGGCTGTGTTCTTTTTACAGTCAGGCAGCCTATGGAAGGTGCAGCATAGGGACATATCAGCCACTTTCCCATTCAATTAATACCAGTGATTCCCTCTTGTCTCCAAGATCAAACATTAAATCTTCTATTTAGTTTTAAAACCATTCACAACCTTGCTCCTCCCGCCTTTACAGTCATTTTGTGCCTTACTCTCCTCCACAATCTCTACGATCCAATGATTCTGGCTTCCTTGCTATTCCTTGAGTACAACAATCCATCTCAAAAGCTCTGGGTGTTTTCACTATACCCCACATGTGGAACTTCACTCCCTTTTCAACTCTGTCTTCTGGCTTCCCTCACTTCTGTCAAGTCTCAGCAAAAGTCCCACCTTCTTATGGGAAGCCTTTCCTGGTCCTTCTTAATACTTAGTGTCATCCCTTTGAGATTGTATCCAATTTATCCTGTATATATCTTGTTTGTGCAAAGCTGTTTGTATGTTGTCTCCTCCATTAGACTGTGAACTCCTCGATAGAAAGATTATTTAGGGTTGGGTTATTTCATTTGATTTGGGGGGGGGTTGGTTTTTTGGGTTGGGAGTTTTTGCCCTTACTTTGTATCCCCAGCATTTAGCCCAGTGCCTGGCATGTAGTAATATTAATAAATGTTTATTGACTTGGATTAACTAGAAAAGAAGTACTCAACCATTCTTCTCCCTGCCTGTCTTTTCTCTCAAACTACACCCCTGTTTTTTCTTTTCTCATTCCCACTCAGAATTTTCTAGCTCCCTATTTCCTTCAACTACCTTCTTCCTAGGCTAGCTATTCCTTTGCACTGTCCTCTAAGGACCAGCCTATCCATGTTCATAGAGGCTCATTATCATATTGCCCAAAAGATAGTGAATTTTTCAGCCACAATAACTCTCAAAGACTGCTTATCAGTTTTTGAGAGTTTCAATCTGTATCATAGCAAAAAGTAAAAAATCATAGATTTTTGAAATATTGAAGTAAGAGTTTAAAGATGCAACAGAAAAGTCAAAGGAAGGATAGTTCTAATGTCAATTGCAGCATGATTGGCTTAGTGGAGGGAGCAAAAGCGCAAAGCTTAAGTTATCTTTGGAATAAAGTGGGCTAGTGACATGGGACACCCAACTCTAGCTGAGCCTATGGGCTCCATCTCCACCCTAAACCACAAAATGAGGGTGGTCAACACATTTAAGCAAACGCCATCCAAATTCCACACCAATTATATAGGGTATGGGGACTGGCCCTATAGCTCTTCATCACTCACGCCTCCCTTCCCCACCCACCAATAGCCCTGCAGAAAATAACTCATTAATGAGAGGCTTGCATAAAGCCATGAGGTCCCACCCAGGCTCGGGACAGACACTGAGGGGAAAGATGATTATTCTACTCTGACCCTCCATTCTCAGAGGCACACCCAAGCCCCAAGCCTCCCTCTAATTAACTTGGTACTGGGCTAACACCCTGGGTCCTGGCCAGTTATTTACAGAACAATCCCTTGCTCATAGCATAATTCATTCCTGGACTGCAGACTCACTCATCTCAGAGCCCAGAAGCCTCAAGCTGCCTTCTGCTACTCTCTACCCTTGGGTTTCCCTCCCAACGACTCTGCAGAACCCCCATTCAAGAGCATCATGTCCCTCGCACACACCGCTGCAGAATATATGCTCTCAGATGCCCTGCTGCCTGACCGTAGAGGCCCGCATCTCAAAGGACTGCGCCTGGAGTTGCCTATCGATCGAATCATCAAGTTTGTGACTGTGGGCTTTCCTCTGTTGCTGATGTCCTTGGCGTTTGCCCAGGAGTTCTCCCCTGGTAAGCTGCTAACTCTTACCAGAGCTGTCAGAAGGAAGGAGATATTTCCTTCTCTCTGCCCGAGCCCTGCACCTCTCCCTTCCTCTTCTCACCTCCCCACCACCAAAGCCATTTCCCTACTCTACCTGGTTGGTTTGTTTTCCCCTATTAACAAAAAACATCAAAGAGTTAAGGCTTGGGGTACCTGAGTTTCTTCCTGGTCCTGACACCTTTTTATCATATGGTAATAGCTAGCTTTTATACAAAGCTTTAATGTTTAGCAGAGATCTTTTCATATGTTAACCTGATCTTTCTCACAATAATCCTGTTAAGTATTATTATCCCCATTTTACAGAGAAGGAAACTGAGACTGAGAAAGGTTAAATGGGTCACACAGCTTAGTAAGTGTCTGAGGCAGGAATTGAACTGAGGTCTTCCTAACTCCAAATCATTGGGTGACTCAGCTCATCCTCTCCCTCCCTCTTTCCTTCTCTGCAAAAGAAGGTACATTTTGATGGCCGGCAGCTGCCCAGTTAACTTAGGGTTTACTGGCTAATTTTTTCTTTCTTTGTCTTTCTTTCTCTCTCTTTCTGTCTTTCTTTCTTTCACAAAACCTTAATTCCATTTCACTCAAGCTCATAGATTGAACCATAATAGGTCCCTGACCAAGCTCCACTTAATGGCTGTATTTTGGACCCTCCTGGTTTAGAGTGAATGTCAATGGTAACTGTTTCTCTTGGGAACAGCAACCTTAAGGGTCTTCCCATCCCAGCTTGATTTTTTTCATTTTTTTCTAATTAAAGGGGCCATCCCTTGACTCACTTCTTAAAGAAGCCTATTCACTGAATGGGTGAGAACCTGAAAAGGTCTTAGCCTAAAAGAGCCAGGGTCTCCCATTGCATCCTGGGCCATCTCCAGTCATCCTGATGAATATATGGCCACTGGACCCAGATGGCTCTGGAAGAGAAAGTGAGGCTAGTGACTTTGCACAGCTCTCCCTCACTCAAATAAAAGTCAACTGCAAGTCATGTCATCATTTCCCTGAAGTCATGGTCCTCTTTGAAAATGAAAGACAAATACAACCAGTGAATCTATAAAGGGTATCTGACTTCACTTTGCCTCAATTTCTCCATTTACAAAATAGAAGCATTTGTGCTTCAGGAAATGATGGTAAAGTATAAAATTAGGATCTTTTACCACCACCATGACCACATTCCACAGTGTAACAGTCTCTTCTAAGAGGTACACTGTAGGTGCTTAATAAATTCTTGATGATCATTAACACAAATAACTTTGAAACAATGGAGAACTCTGCTCAGTGCAATGACCAACCATGATCCTAGAAGACTGATCATGAAGTATGTTATCCATCTCTTAGAAGAGTGGTGCAGAATAAGACCTATTTTGGGACATGACTGATGAGGGATTTTGTTTTACTTGACTATGCATATTTGTTACAAAGGCTTTCTCTTCTTTTGTTTCAAGATGAAGAGGAGTTAGGGGGAAAAACAGATTTTTTTTTTTGAGAAAATATTTTTTTTAACAAATTCTTGTTGAACTAACTTGAAGGAAAGTGGGAAGGTAAACACAGGAATAATAAGAAGATTGAGGGGTAGGTCCTAGAGAATATCATTTCCTAGGCTTCCACTGTATAGTTTAATGCCACTCCAAAGCTCTTTCTTTTGTAGGTTCTCGGATCAGTTGCTTTTCTCCCAGTAACTTCACCATTAGACAGGCTGGTTATGTGGACAGTTCCTGTTGGGACTCCTTGGTACATCATCAGTGGGATGCTGCTGGAAACTATAAGACAAAATCTCTCTGGACCCACAAGGTACAATGAGTCCAGGAATAATCATGACTTGGCCAAACTGTTAGGTGTAGAGGTGGAAAAGGTTATGCTTAATGTCCTGTATGTATGAGTTTATGAGGCACCCAAAAAGTCATAGTAGTGACATCCATACAAAACCAGGGACTGTGTTAAAGGAACCTCTTAGCTAGAACAAGAATTTGTGGGATTCTAACAAAGAATTTAGTAAGGCTCAAATAAGATAATGGATGTAAAGCACATCTTAAAGTGATATATATATATATATATGCCAACTATTATTACTATTATTGTTTTGATGATGATGATGATGCCGATGCCACAGTCACTAGACCTACAGTCAGATGAAGACTTCATTCCCTGAGCCTTTTACCACACTCCTGCTCAGCTCCAGCAGTGTTTATGCGACAATACAAGCACTGGCAAATGTTTAACAACCAGGCTGCGTAAAGGGGAAAAAATGTATGCACAGGCCCTTCTAAGCTTACTCTGCATTATTAACATTTTCCTAAACCTAGATAATCAACAAAACAATAAATCAAGCCCTGATTTACAACAACAATTTCTGAGATGTAGAAGGAGAAAGTGAAATTTTTACGATGGGCTCTAGCAAGCTAGTTAGAGTGGGCTCTAGCCCACTGGTTCTAACCCTCTCTCACCTCATAAAATAGCATCAGTGAAAAAAAAAAGATGCCAAAAAAAATAACCTTATCCATTGATTCAACTGCAGTAAAGATAGGTTTCTTTTCCATTTTTTTCACTCTCCTCCAAAAGGAGTTTGAGGCTTAGCCATTCCCCTTCAGCACAGAAGCTGTGAATCAACAATTCAAGTTAATTCCATTACCAAGTGTCTACTATGTACCCACTACTGATTAAGGGCCATAAGGGACATATGAGCACTTACAATCTAGTTTGGCAAACAAGACACACACATGAAATACCCAGAAATCAATTAAAGACCATATGTTGTTGAATGTTAGATTGTATGGTATGAACAAGAAGCAATATAGCAATATGGAAAATGGAGAGAACACTGTTGGTTGGAATAATCAGGAAAGGTTTCATAAAAGGAAGAGTTGTGGAAAGGATTTTTGTTTTGATAGAAGATTTCTAACAATGAGAGTCTGTGACCCTGTGATTCTATAGTATAGAGAGCTTAAGTTGGGCTTTGAAAAATGAGTAGAATCTTAAAGTTTGATGATATGGGGAACTGAGACATCAAAGGGGAAAAGGGACATTAAGAATGCTGACTCCTATTTTTCTAGTGTTGTCCTACCAAATCTGTAAAACTCTGATACTTAGTTCTCTTTGTGGAAATTTCTTTTACTCTCCTTTCTCTGATGGTGGAGTTGTCCATCCTTGAAACATTTCAGCATAGTTGGTGATCCGGAGATTCCCCGGATCCTATCAAGAGTCACTGACCTTGACTATGCTAAGAGACAGCATCAGTCCTTGGGCCTGTGCTGGCTCACAGTTTATGTTGCTGCCATTTCTACCCTTGATATAGGAAGAGGGGGAAGAAAAAAATCCATCCCTTCAATGCTTCCTTCTCTCATACTTTCAAAACTTAAGATTTTCTCCACAATACTCACTGAAGTTCAACTACCACCCCACAGGTTCTCCCCTATTCCCTATTGGCTCTGGCTGTGCTCATGTACCTACCAACTCTGCTATGGAACTATGTGGCTGCTCCATCTCTCAGCTCTGACCTCCTGTTCATCATCAGTGAACTGGACAAGTCTTACAACCGCTCCATCCGACTAGTGCAACATATGCTGAAGATCCGTCAGAAGAGCTCTGACTCTGATGTTTTCTGGGATGAGTTGGAGAAGTGAGTTTGTTGCCTTTCCAACCCTGTAACCTATGAATTGTTCTTATCTGTTCTCTCCTGAAAAGCCTAAGTTCCAATGAGAGCAGGAAAAGGGGCCAGAGAAAGTTTGGCATTCATGCAATTAAAATCGTATCATCCTCCATTGTACCTTCTTTTCCAGAAGTTCAAATTTCTTAACACCTCTTTTCATTAACATATCTAAAAGGAGAAAACAAAGATTATATTCCCATTTTATAGATGAATACACTGAAAAATTAGTCTCCCCAAATTACTGCTTTCACCATCTCATTCCTCTGATCAAAACCTTTTGCTATCTTCCCACTGCCCACAGAACAAAATCCCAATCGGAATGCCTTTCAAGGTCAGTAATCTAGTACTTCTCTGCCTTTTCAATCACTTCCCATGTTACCCAAACAACAGTTTCTTTGGTTCCCTGGACACACCATGTCCATTTCCACTTCCAAACCCTTATTTATACAACTATCTCCTGCATAAAGGCGTATGTTCACTCTATACCTCTCCAAATTCTACCTACTCTTCAGGGCCCAGCTTAGATCCCATTGTCTCTATGAAGCCTTTGCCTACTTTCCCAGTTCACACTGCACTGCTCCTTTTTTTTTTTTAATTCCTATAGCACTATCTTCAACAATCATTTTGGCAGTGATTATACAGTCAATACTCCATGAACCTGTGATCTCATTGATTCAATAATGTAGACTGCAACCCATCTATAACTAATTATCCCATACAATTCTTTTCCATGTCCTCCATAAATTTATCTGAGACTGTCCACTCAATATGCTCATGATGGATGCTCTCTCTGCTTTCTCCTGACACTGCCAGGGTAGCAGTGTAGCACTCTAACTGTCCAACTATCATCTCTCATTGTGGAATGTGTTTCTCCAACTCAACTATAAGCTCAGGAAAATAACCATATCTCATTTTTTTTGTAAACTGAGCACATAGCTGGATGACAATATTTGATGGATGAATGGAAAAAATGGATGGAATATATTAATTTTTAAAAATTCACATTAAGTACATAAGACTAAAAACACATAATGCTGCCCCCTATTGATTTCCATTCAATGTTCAATAAACTTTGCTCCAACCTAATGTCTTACTATTTTTTAGATATAGTCTAACCTGACCAAAATCAGTATTTCCATTAATATATTTGCATGTAAATAAATACATAAATAGATGATAGAGATAAAGAGATTACATAGATAGAAAGATAGACAGATAGTGTCACTTATAGGGTTTAATTCATTGTACTAGGTACTTGGGAGCAAAGTAAAGAAAAAACAGGCATACTCCTGATTAGCATCACTGGAAAGTTGGGGTAGCTGTGTTTTAATGTTCTCAGAAAGTTGAATTCCCAAAAAATCCTGAGAAACAGTGAATAAAATGAGAAAAATACTGAGATGACAGGGAGTAGATAGTAAACCTTAGGTAAATCCCATAATCTGAGCCCCCTTTTCTAATCTATAAAACGGGGATAATAATACTTACATCATCTACATTACAAGATTGTTATGAGGAAAACTGTAAACCATAACCAATCAACAAGCGTTTTTAAGTACCTACTACATTCAGGCACTGTGCTATAAGCTGGGGAGCCCATATTCTCTTGGGGAAAGACATCTATATGTGGTTATGTATCTTTATGCATTGTTTATATATGTACGTATTTATATATGTGTATTCCAACCACATAGATAAACAAATACAAAGTAATGCAGGTAGGGGAGATCAAGGCAGGCCTCATGCAAAAAGTGGTACCTGAGATGAACTCTGAAGGAAATTAGGAATTATAAAAGATGGAGGTGAGGGGCTGCATTCCAGGCATGAGGGTTCAAACGCATGGAGACATAAGAGAACAACAGAAAGCTGTTACAATGGTCCAGATGACAGCTGATACAGGCCTGAACTAGGATAAAGAGAAAGAGGAGTAGAGAGAACAGGATGGATGTGAGAGATGTCATACAAATAGAATCAAGATCTGGTAACTGATGGGATACGAGAGTGACACGGAGTAAAAGGTAAAGGTTGTGAGCCTGGGTAACAGTACAAATGATAATACCCTTGATAGAAATAGAGAAATTTGAAAAAGGGGTCAAAATGTTAACTCTAGCTCTAAGAACATATTACTGAGTGCAATGACCCTTTTCAAATCACCATTCTGTTACTATTGCTGTCTGGCTTTCATTGAGTGGGGATTTAAGAAGCTCTCCAAGGCCAACCACTGAACATTCTTGCTAATTCTGCATTTTTTCCATTTTTCTCTCTTCCCCCGAAGGGCTCGGAAAGAACGATATTTTGAGTTCCCTCTGCTAGAGAGGTACCTTGCCTGTAAGCAGCGTTCACATGTCCTAGTGGCTACCTACCTCCTAAGGAATTCCCTCTTGCTCCTCTTCATCTCAATCACCTGCCTGTACCTCGGATACTTCCACTTGAACATCTTCTTCCAAGAGGAATTTAGCTGCTCTATCAAAATGGGGCTGTTAAGGGATGAGATTCATGTTCCAGATCTGATTACATGCAGGCTGACCTCTCTTTCCATCTTCCAGATGATCAGCTTCTCCAGTGCAGCAGTGTACCTAATCCTGGTACCAGTGATAATGTACAACCTGACACGACTGTGTCAGTGGGACAAGCGACTACTATCTGTCTATGAGATGCTACCAGCTTTTGATCTACTCAGTAGAAAAATGCTGGGCTGTCCCATCAATGACCTCAATGTGATCCTGCTTTTCCTCCGTGCCAACATCTCTGAGCTCATCTCTTTCAGCTGGTTGAGTGTTTTGTGTGTACTGAAAGACACAACCACTCAGAAGCACCATATTGACACAGTGGTAGATTTCATGACCTTGTTGGCTGGCCTAGAGCCCTCAAAACCTAAACATCACATGCCCAAGACATACGATGATCACCCATAGCCACAGACGTGTAGGTTAAGGATTCTGATGAAAAATTAAAACAATTCCCCTCACCTGATGTCATTGCTAATGAGCAGTCAGAGAACCCTCGGAACACATACAAATGCACATACTGCATACTTTAGAATTGCCTAGGAAGTACCTTTGGGGATTAAGTCTATACAACCCAAAATATTCAATTCACTAGGTGAAACCATACCATTAGGCATTAGAAAAAGATGTAGCTTGAATCACAGTGTTCTTGGATCTTAATAAGCAAGAAGTTTACTGATGTAGCAAGAAAGAAGGGTCATGGAACTATTTGTGAATATATGTACTGCTCATTGTTTTTGTTCCATGGCTCTTAATCCAGATGCAAGATCCTAACATGCCAGAAATTAAAAGGACATTTAGTCAATAGATAGTGACTTTTATAGTAGTGACTCAAGGTCCTCAAAAATCCCTGCCATCATTAGAATTTGTCCATCATGATTTGGAAAGTAGATAGTGGTGAAGGTAATCTGTAAATAGGGCCCAATATGTCTCCAAAGCTGCCTCAGTTGTTGAGGCAGGCAAAACCTGGATCAAAATGAGTAATTTAGGAAAAGGCTAGTTATATAGCTCCTGTCATGCTCCTTAGGTTTCAAAATGTATCATGTCTCTCTTGTTATCATCATCATTCACACTGATATATGCATGTTTTAAGCATTACAAAGAACTTTTCATGATCTCAACTAAAGATTAATAACACCAAGAGCCACAAATTCAACATACGTCATTGCGAATGATTTTATGTAATCATACACTGCAAAAACCTTAATAACAAAACAATCACTACTAATTGGAATGATATTGATGGTAGTGAGTTCCCTTCTCTAAAACTTTTCATAGAGACTAGGTCTCTCTATCTCACCCAGGTGAGCAGTACAGTGGCCCACTACTGCTCATTCCCATTGCTAATTGGTGTGGAAGCTTTAATTTGGTCTGCCAACCTGGGCTGATTTGCTCAGGCTTTGGCAGCCCAATGGTCCTCTGTCCCTGGAGGATCAGCGTTAGCCCTACTACAGCTCAGAACTCAGTAGCTCAAGGGATCCACTTGGCTCAGCCTCCCTCAATAGCAGAGATTTCATGTGACCTCCTCTCAATCTTCAGCATTGTTCTCTAATGTTAGACTTAATCTAATCTTCATTGAAGTCTAAATTTCCAAAGATAAATTCCTTTTAAAATTTCTGTGGATGAAGAGGCAAGGGGGATGTTAAGAAGTCAATTGGCCTTTGTATTACAAATTTCCCTTTACAGTTATTCACTTTTTAAGTTTCTGCAGAAAATTGTTAAATGTGCAATTCAAACAGCCATAAAATTTCAAGAATCAGAAGAAAATGATATATTCAGTTCCTAGAACTTTACCTAAAATTCGCCAAATTGGCTTGTAATAGATTGCTTTTCCACCCAAGGACTGGGGGATTCTTCAAACAACGCCTCAGGAAGAAGAGTCAGACTCAGATTCTAAACTTTCCTATATGGGGACTATTGAGATCCATTAGTTTAAAGCACCCTGGAAGCTCTTATCAGAGGTGACATCTTCCCTACCCTCTATATGTGAATGCAAGGAGTCGTCATACAAATAAGCCTAGAGCCTGCTAGTCTAGAGACCTGAAAGAATGTGAGACCGGAAAATAAATCGAGCAGTTGACAAAAAAAAAAATTAAGCAAAAATTGAAAACTTCCTACCATCATTTACAGGCTGCTGATTCCATAACTCTATCATTAAATGGACATCTAGGTGGCGAAGTAGATAGGGGGGCCCAACCTGGACTCAGGAGGATTCAAGTTCAAATTCAGCCTCATACACTTATTAGCTGTATGACCCTGGGCAAGTCTCAATTTGTCTCAGTTTCCTCATCTATAAAATGAGCCAAAAAAAGAAATAGCAAAGTACTCCCCTATCGTTACCAAGAAAATCTCAAGTAGTGTTACAGAAAGTAGGACTTGACTGAATTAACAATGTCACCCAATGAATAATTACCGCAAAATGGGTGACATTATTACGTGGTTTTTAAGTTTGCAGTTTTTATTTTTAAATTAAAAGCATTTTTCAAATTAACCCATCCCTTCCATTATCACCCCTACACCTATTAGCAAGTTAAAAAAGAAAAGCCCTCCATACACAGCTTCAGGGTTGAACTAAACCACTTCCCACATCAGCCAAGTCTAAATGACCTCTCCGTCAGGAGGTGAAAGTCATCTTCCTTCATCTTCCTTCTCTTGGACTCCTGATTGATCATTAGATCCTATTCTAAAACTGGTCTCCTAGCTCTGCTCAATCACTCCACAGAAGTTCTTTCCAGCGTTCTCTCAAACCGTCTGGGTTTTCTCGTAGTCGGTAATAATCCCTACAGACAAGAAGATTCCAAAACCTTATCTACAAAGTTAATCAGGCTCCCTTCGGGAATCACAGTGTTCAAGCCAGAACACCACCGGCAGTCCTGTTTTCCAGCTCTGCTCATCTGATTCGGTATCGTAGAACACACGGACGAGTCGGGCACTGCGAGGTGCAAACAGCTGCAGTGGGCTCTTCTGACTCTGCACCCGGCTTCCATCTTGCTTTTGTGTTTGTCGTCGCCCACTAGTTCTAGAGCTAAACTCGGGCTCCTAGCCGCTTTTTCACGGAGTGTTTTGTGACTGTCCTATCTTTGTTCTGCCTGATGACACTCCACCCTGGGCATCTAACCCAGACTTCCGTCTAAATATATGTGAACTGCTCAAAAGCTCTCAGGAATAAACAGAGGGCGGCTTAACCACCCTAAGACCACGGGGACCCCCTTGTATGTCAGTACCCGTAAGAGCCTTAGGTCTTTAGTCCACGATATCTGGAAGTAAAAGGTCAGGAGAGGAGAGTTGTCCAAGGTCTAGGGTCGGGGCCCAGGCAACAGGGCACGGTGGGGCAAGGTGCGCAAGCCCGGCGTCTAGACGGAATCTGCGGGTGGAAGGGGGGCCTGGGTGTGCTAGGGAAAGGCTGGCCCTCCCGGGGCCGACATAACTACAGCTCATCTGCGGGCTGAGCCCTCCTCCCTGCCTTCCCATCGGCGGGTCTGGGCCTCAGGAGAGCCCCACGACCGCGCAACCGCAGATCCCACAGGCGTCGGGCCCGCCCCCTGGGCCGCACCAACCGGGGGCGCGTGCATTCCGGGCAGATAACGTCATTTCCTGTAGGCCCCGGCCCCTTCCGGCGCCTGCGGGACCCGGAAGCGCAGCGCCGGCACCGTCTAGCGGGCCTGGGCAGCGGGCCTGGGCAGCCGTCTCCGGGCCGCTCGCGGTCTCTCCGGACTTGGAGCCGGCGAGCCGTTCTCTCCTCCTCCTCTCGGGAGCAGGAGCCCATGCCTCGGGCCCAGGGGGGGCCTCCGGAACGCGGCCCCTGGAGCCCCGGCCGCCAGGCCGGGTCATGAGCCTCCTGGGCGGCTTCGGCTCCTCTCCTCTGTCCCCGCTACAAGCGGGCAAGCCCAGGATGAAAAAGCCCCCGAAGAAGAGCCAGAACGAGAAGTACCGGCTGAAGTACCTCCGGCTGCGGAAGGCGGCCAAGGCCACGGTGTTTGTGAGTGCTCCCGCCCGCGGCTTCAGGCCCCGCCGCCCCGCCTCCCAGAGTAAAGCTCGCCGCCGTCCTTGTCCCAAAGGCGAACCTCCGCGTTTAATCCTAGAACCTGCTTTCCACGCGAAAGGCTCGTCTTTTTAACAAGAGCTGGGGCGTTTGGCCGGTCACAGTATTTTATTTATTGTGGGGAGGTAAAAAAATATGGTGACTTACTACCCGTGAAATTGTGCCCCGCCCCTTTCTTCATCGCACCCAAAGCGTGGAAGGCCCAAACTTCTTTTTCCTTGAAATCTGAAAACAAGATATACAAATGGTGGGGCTTATCACGTGTAAGGTGTTGAGTTCCGCATGTTGCTTTCCCAGTGTTCTTCCTAGGACCTGGGAGCGGCTGGAGCGCCCTTAGACAGCCAGGTTCGGGTGGTGCTTTACACCTGGAGGAACGTAGGACAGACGTGGCCTGTGATTAGCTTATTCTGGCCCTCGTGACAGGCTGGAGCAGACATCCTGCCGCCAGTGCCTTTTCGGGGGCTCGTTGTAGAACTTTACCCCCTGTCTACCACCCATAGGCACCTCTGTTCCGCTGTCTCCTTCGGCGTCAGTAGGTGCCCCAGCCAGGAAAACTTAACCAACATCACATACCTTTAACTGGATTCCTTAACTTCCCAGCCTGTACTTTTTATTCCTGATCCTGTTTAAGTGATGATACTTTTTCAAAATTTTTCCTAAAGGAAAATGCGGCTATTTGTGATGAAATTGCCCGCCTTGAGGAAAAGTTTATCAAAGCAAAAGAAGAAAGAAGGTGAGACACCTGCGAAGTTTGTAGTAGGCTGTGCAGAATGAGCTAAGATTCTTTTTCTCCTCTGGGACTTCAATACATGGCAGAGACCTTAGGCATGTAGGCTTTCAACAAGCATTTATTTAAGGACTGTGTGCCAAAAGCTGTGCTGAACTCTGGAGATACAAAGAAACATAGATTCTGCTCTTGAGAAGATCATACTGTAATGCTAGACACAACATGCAAAAATTGTACCTAGATACATGTGTAAATGGAAGGTAATCTCAGGATTGGGTGGGGGCGTGGGGAGGGAGGAGCAGTAGGAACAGTCTCCTGCAGAAGGTCAGATTTTAATTGAATCTCGATTAAAACCAGAAAAGCCAAGAGACAGGACACATAATTCCAGACATGGGGAACAGCCAATGAAAAGCACAGAACCCAGAGATAGAGTGACATATGTGAGGAACACAAGTAGGCCAGTGTCACACAATCATAGAGGAGAGGAGAGTAAAGGCTAAAAGTAGAAAGCCATGTTGTGAAAGACTTTAAAAGCCAAACACAGAACTCTGTATTTGATCCTGGAGAATTGGGAGCCACTGGTTTATTGGGTAGGAATTATAATCTGACTAGGAGACTGAAGCATAAAGAGGCTATAGCATTCATGTAACAAACATTTGTTGAGTGTCTTACCGTTCATTTGTGAACCCTAATTTTGGTTCTCTTGGCAAAGATACTGGAGTAGTTTGCCATTTGTTTCAGGTCATTTTACAGAGGAGAAACTGAGGCAACCAGGGTTAAGTGACTTGACCAGGGTCACACAGCTAGTAAGTATCTGAGGCCAGACAGAACTCAGGTCTTCCTGATTCCAGGCCCAGTGCTCTGTCCACTGAGTGACCCAGCTGCCTTGTTGAGTGCTTCATACAATAACATGTATATCTACATTGTAGGGAGTACAAAGATAGGGTTCCTGACCCTCAAGAATTAACACATCTGAAGGAATCCTAGGGACAAAGAGGAGAGGGGCTGATCACCTATTACTTGACTTTTTCAGATTTTTTTGGATCTTCAGTGGGGCTGTACCTTATCTCTAATATTAGTCTCCTTCCCTTTCCCCCATCCACCTATCCAAGTACAATACTAATAACTCATAGAATGTCTTAAGATTTACAAAGCATTTACCCTGCAACCCTTTGAGGTAGGTAGTTCAAATACTATTATTCTTTTATTACAGATGAAGGAAGTACTCAGAGAGGTGATGTCTTACCTGAGTCCCATAGTTAGTTAAAAGTAGAGCTGAGATTTGAATCCAGATCTTCTGACTACAGAGCCAGTGTTCTCTCTGTTATATAATGATGACATTTTGTGCATTTCTAGTATTCTCTTCAGTGACTAAAGTTGAAATGTAATTTTGACAAAATAAAGCATACATTGTACCTTGTATCTTTTTGTTTTGTTTTGGCCCTTCCCTGTATAAGGTACCTCCTGAAAAAGCTACTTCAGCTACAAACTCTGACTGAAGGGGAGACCCAGACTGTAGCAACTACCCACAGTTCTAACCTGCCTTTGAGTTATGGTGTGGCCACTTCCGTGGGTTCCATCCAGGGAGCCGGACCTGTTCCTGTATCTAGCTCTGTGGTTGAAGAACCATTTGGGAAGAAACCCAAGAAGGAAAAAAAAGAAAAAGGAAAAGAAAACAACAAAGTGGAAGGTACTTTGCCCCTAAGGATGTCAGTCTACCAATGTTCTCACACATTCATGTCAGATAATCTGGCACTGTGACTAGTATCTACATATTGCCACCAGAAACACCTTAGAACTAGTGGGAAGAAATTCAGACTAGACATAAAGAAAAAAAGCTGGGTTCCATCTTCTTCGGAAAGAGAGATACAATTCTTAGAGAATAGGTCACTTTTAGGAAAGCTCTCCTAGCTTTGAGAATTTTAGATAATGAAATTGAAGCTCTCAGAGAGGGAATACCTTTGGGTACAAAGGGTTAATTGGTTATGACAAGGTGGGTGAATTAATAAGAACACCATCTAAGGGCATGAGGAGAAATCCTCGTGCCCGAACAATAAATAGAGCCAGAAAACTTTTTATGTAGCTTCCATATGTAAATTCTGCCCCTTTCCTCAGTACAAGGGGCCTAAAGTGGGTGACCCCAGGTTTGCGTTTCAGTTCTGAAGAAAGCATCCAAGAAAAAGAAAATGGAGGGAGGTGCTCGCAAGCTGGTTCAGCCCATTGCCCTGGATCCCTCAGGACGGCCTGTGTTTCCCATCGGACTAGGGGGTCTAACAGTTTATAGCCTAGGGGAGGTGAGTGAGACCAGTGGTGGGTAGAGAGGGTGATCAGCTAAATTTGGGAATGGGATTAAATATCAGTGAGAATTTCTGGTCTGTTCCCATTAGCAAGTAACCCTTTGCCAGTCCATACCATTACTAGAAAACTAGTCCCTAGGAGACCAGGTCAGCTTTCTGCTATATACACACTCCAGAGATATGAGTCACTATTTGTCAGCTCTGGTTGGCCTCGAGTTGTGACCAAAAACTTTGTGGGGGTCGGGGGGGTCCTTTTCACTATAGATCATCACTGATCGACCTGGCTTCCATGATGAAGATGCTATCTACCCTGTGGGTTTCTGCAGTACCCGAGTGTATGCCAGCATGAAGTGTCCGGACCAGAAGTGTTTGTACACCTGTCAGATCAAGGATGGTGGTACACAGCCCCAGGTAGTAGCTCTTCTAGGAGTATATATGTAGGTCCTGTAGCTAGCTATAATAATGTTCAAGGTGTGGCCTGCCAATTTCAGAAACTCAGGGCCTTGTAGGGTTAGGAATAGTTTGACCTGCTTGGACCTCATAGTGGGCTAAGTGTCAAAGAAACTAAGCTGGGATATAAAACTCCTAACCCTCTTTCCCATACTTTTCTTCATAAAGCACTGATAGGGTATTGTCCAAATTTCCCAATCATTTCCTGTCCCCAGGTTTTAAACTCTTAAGCTTCATTGGCCAGTTTTTACTTAAGTTACAACTATGAGATTCAGTGAAAGTGGAGGGTTAAGAGTTTTTGAACTTTGCTGAAGAGGAGTGCTAGGAATATACCAGCCTTCCTGACCAGTCTAGATAAATTAATGACTCACAAACCATCTGGGTCTTCCCAGGTATATCTGGGTTCTTGTCCTGTAGCTCTCCTCTGAGTTTTTACCCAATGTCCATTGTGAGGCAGAGTAGCTCCAGATTCCACAGGAGGTAATTATATTTAAAAGAATAGTGTGATTTGTTATTTTTGCCCTGTTTGAGAAGATCTGCCTGAACTACTCCATCATCTTTCCCAGTTTGAGATTGTGCCTGAGGATGACCCTGAGAGTGCCATTGTGGGCTCTTCTGCAAATGCCTGTCATGCTGAACTACTCAAGACTATCAGTGCAGCTTGGTGAGTTAGCCCCCTGGTGGGCAGAATAAAACATATTGGTACTGTGAGACACCTTTCTTTGTTGTCAGCTTTGGACTTCGGTCTTATTTCCTGTTTCTTGGATCTTTGTCCACCTGAGTGGGCTATTCCCATTTTTACCCTTACTATTTAGGGGGAAGCTACTGCCTAATGTGCTTCCATCTGGAGCTGATTTCTTTGGGTTTTCTCATCCAACTATCCACAACCTGATCCAGAGTTGTCCAGGAGCTCGGAAATGTGTCAAGTGAGTGTGGCTACATCTGCTTTCCCAAGCAAGGAAGAACCACAGCAGTCAGGGAATCTAAGGCTAACCTAGGACTCTCTAAATACGCCAGTCTTTTATCTATAATAGGTAATATAGTGAGCTAGGGAGATGTATTGAAGGGATAAGGATCTGGATGTTGAAGGATGTTCATAAGAACATGGTACCCAAATACGTAATAAAATGATTAGGGGAATAGATTCACAGGCATGCTCCCTCTGATCTACAGTTACCAGTGGGTGAAGTTTGATGTGTGTACACCTGGGGACGGGCAGATCCCCCAAGGGCTGCCAGACAGTGATGCAGCTGTGAGCTTTGAGGCCTTTCAGAGACAGGCCTTTGAAGATCATGATGAGCCCATCCTACCAGGTAACTTCTCTCATTTTTGCTTTGCTTGTTGAAATTATTAAACTCTCAACCACTCTATCCCTCTGCCCACAGTTAGGTATCCTATAAGCCAAGACTCTAGAAATAAGAGTTAAGTCTTAAGCTATAGAATTTAGTGCTTTGAGTGGCTTTCTAGCACAGTTGCTAGAATTAGCATTTCAGTCCTAAGGAAAACTATTCCCTGTCAGTTTTGTTCCTGACATAATGCCAAGGAAGGGCACTGAAAACTTCAGTCTGTAGCAAACGTACAAGCTAAAGATATTTAGGGATTGGTTCTGGTTCTGCCTTTTAGGATTGTCTCCCCACAAGTGGAGGGTATCATGTTCCCCACATAATTGAGCCTGGTCAGACAGCATCATCTTCATTAGAGCCCTTATCAAAGGAGCTAGAGGACTAAATTCGAATTGTACTGTGGCCTATAATTCACTGTGACCTTAAGCATCTGTTCATGTCTCAGGCCCTCAGCTTCTTCCTATATAAAAATCAGCCTTCCATACTACACTGGGAAGACAGTGCTGACACAAGTAAAGGATTTAAGAGAATTAATTGCAGAAGCCTATTTTACCTATATTATCAGAATTGTGACCTGGCATTCCCAGGTAGTAGTAGAATTTGTATTGTTTTTCTAGGATCTCTGGATCTCCCAGGGCTCCAACCTGCATCATTTGTGTCATCATATGAACCCATGTTCCTGACACATGAGCCCCTGCCAGCCACTCACCTGCAGCATATTAAGTCTCCATCCCAGTGCAGCCCAGCCCAGTCTTCAGACTGAACAAGGCAACAGAGACTACACCAGGCTTATCATGGTGAAATTTTTAAGTTAAGATAAAACTTAGAACATATGAAAGTAGCAGAACCCAGCCACAATGATGGAAGCATTGACATCCTGTATCATTGTATCATAGAAGATCTCTTGGCATTGATGTTCTCTGGTAAATACTTTGGCTGTTTTTATCTTTTGTAATAAACTTTTCTTGTCATTCCTGCTTTGTTTTCAAAATGTTGTAATCAGGATCTCACTTTGCTGCTGTTGCTGCTGCTTCTGCCTGAGGCTAAAGTGAATTCCTCTCTTTTATCTAATTCTTTTTGCCCTTGTTACAGAAAAAGATAATGATTCTGACTTAGCAAGGTTAACCAGCTTATCATTTAGTTTTCTACATGTTGATCGGAATCCTTCCTTTGGCCCAGATTGCTACTTTATTTTAATAGTAAAACTTCATTGAAAGCAAGGTCCTTGTACACACAGAGGCTCTCCCATAATGTACAGTCAGCATTTTACTTATTTCTGACACTTCCCTAGAGACAGTCTTAAAGTCTGGACTTGGATCACCCCTATCCTAGCTCTAGCTTCTTGGTTCCTAGACTGCGATTCTGTTCTAGACATCACTAAGTACTGACAAGAATAGGTTCTTTGGTCTTGCTGCATGATCTAATTAGCCTCTAGCCTCCACTGCCTACTCCAAATTTCTCATAGCAGTCCCATGGATTTGCCCTCTTACCAATCCTGTTAGCCAACAGTCGTTGATGCCTGTTTATTCAGAATACCACCAAATAAGATGGGATACTTTTCCTATTTCTGTAGTACAATTTCTGCTAAAAATAGAGGTTAGGAATAAATATAGTATCCTATCGTTCATCAGACATCTTTAAATAGGACTTGCTAAATCCTGACTTAATAAGGTTTTAAGTTAACTAGTAATATGAGAAGTATCTAATCTGTGGTTTGAACAGGGTGGTAGACAGCGCATTATATTTGGATTCAGAAGACCTGGGTTCAACCCTGCCTGACTTGGTACCTGCATGACAGTGTGAGAGCCTCACAATTTCTTCATCTATAAAACAGATGATACAAGGGTTATGAGGAAAATATTTTATAAATCTTAAGAATATCATATAAATTGATATTAAAGCATAGATTCCTAATAAAATAGGCAGTTACAAGAAAAACACCCTAGAATAATCAAAATAACTTTATTTTTATATTGCTTGTCATCCTATCATCACCTTACTTTAGAAACATAATACACAAAAACTCAAAATTTAGAGACAGATGAAATAGGTAATAATTTCACTTTAAATGTTTTCTTTAAAGCAATTTTTCTTAAGTATTGGGCTTTCCTACAGCATTTAAATTTTAAATTTAGAACAGTGCCTTCCAAACTATTTCTCACAGTGTGAATATGAAGAATTTTCATGAGAAAGCATCAGTGCTAGTGATACTTTGCTATCTAAAATATTAAATTTGCTCAGTTCTGGCTGATGGGTTTTTTTTGGTTTTTTTGTTTGTTTTTTTTAAGGCAGTCAGGATTAAGTGAATTGCCCAGGATCAAACAGCTAGTAAGTGAGGCCACATTTGAACTTGGGTCTTCCTGAATAAAGGCTCCTGTTCAATCCACTGTGCTACCTAGCTACCTCTTTGGCTAGCTTCTTAAAGGTTCTACCCATAATTGTTTATAGAAAACCAGACCAGAATTTAAGCCCTGAGCATTTCATCCAGAATCTAAGCAAAGCTAAATTAAAATAAAATCTCAGCCCAAATCAATTATTCTTTTTCATGAACTCCCTTTCCCAAATTTTGCACGACCAGGATTCTTAACTTGGAATGACTGTGATGAATGGTGGGGCTGGCAGAGCACTGCTGGGATTGTAAATAGGACACTGTTTGTATTCACATGGCCATGTAGTCCAAGCATAGCGGAGAGCAGTCACCGTGTCATGACAGGAATCAACTTTAAGGACTAGAGTATGGGAGGAGGAGTTGCCCATAGGGACTGGAATCCACTTACACAGATGGTCGTTGCAGCATGAGATCTGAAACAAGATCAGAAGCAGTCAGATAATGAGGTTTGGTCAGATCACATAGGTTTCTAGAAATCCAAAGGACTAGGGCTGGTTGTCCACCAGGAGAGAAGAGTAACTCCTGGTCAAGAGGACATTTCGTATAATAACAAGGAACAGGAAACAAGTTTTTACAGTTAAAACAGCTAGAATATTCTATTCCAAGTGCATTGCACAGTATTTGCCATGTAGTCAGTGCTTTTTATTCATCCAAAAATAAAGGTGTGGAGCATAGGCCACTAGTGACTTAGCTAGCCCCAGTGGGTAATATCTAGCAAAGCTTTAATATTCAAGGCCTCAGGAATCTCAGGCAGGTGCTAAGAATGTAATTTTGGAAGTGACTCTAGTATATACCTCAACTAAGAAGGGAAAAAGAAGTACATATGTCACATAATAAAATTTATGGATAGCTTCTAATGACAGCAAACAATTGTAGTCTCTGGTTGCTTCTTAAGCAACTGAAAAAGGGATAAGGAAGATAGAATTGGAAAACAAGGAACCTTCTTTAAGTAGCAGGCTCAGGTTCCCAAATAAGGAGCTAAATAATCTAATAATAAGCTCAAGGTAAGTCTTGACCAAAACCTGTGAATTCCTAGTAAATGAGAGAATCTAAGATGAACAGTGACCACCTGGATATCATACCTAAGTCAAAAGTGGCCTTCACAAATTGCAGTCTTATCACCAAAAATTTATTAAACATTTGCTATGGTGTAGGTGCTGTGCTAGGCATTTAAGATACAAGGACAAAAATGACAGTCTGCCCTCAGAGCCGACATGGAGGGACCCAGAGAAGTGAAGTGATTTGCTCGAAATCAAACACTAAATTGTAGAGTTGGGATTTGAACCCAGAGCCTCTGATTCCAAATCTAACATATTCATCTTCACTACTAACTCGTCCAAAGTGCCCTACATGCCAAAATGAACTCCTTCCATCAAATCCTCCATATTACCTAGGCTAGTTATGAATAAAAAAATCTGACAAATTGGGAAAAAAATATTCTGTAGTTCAAAAGAAAAGTGGATTTAAAGTCTGAACACACCTAGGTTCAAATCCTAATTGCTATTTACTGTATAGCCTTAGACAAATCACTTCATCTCTGGGTGTCTATTTTCCTCCAACTGTAAATGCTGTGACTAATTCTATACTAAGATATAGCCAACTAATTGTCAAAGCTTAACTCACACAAGGACATCTGCATTTTAAAAGAGGACCTGGGTAATACAAAACAATCACCAATGAAATTGTGAACACTATCAGAGTCAGTCAAAGTACAAAGTTAATATTCCAAAGTCAGGAGTACCTTTAGGTGGGTGACCTTTAAGGTAGCAAACTTCATTACAGTATCCCAGAGAAAGTATGACTACAGTTTAAATATAGCCCCATTTTCTATTGTTTCCCTCCTATAAGATTTGCCTTCAATTTGCTTACATGCTCAACTTGCTAATATTTGTTACGTGTGTTGTACATTTCACTCTTGGTAATAGTCCTGACCCACAGAAATGTTACAGTTAAGTGTATAGGGCTCTGAGTTTAGGGACCCTTGGCAAGTTTGTCAAATTTCCATTTGTTTTACTATATCTCACCTCGTAGATCTTGTGGTCCTGCTTCTGCACCTGGATTTTCTGGTGGTATTTAATTTTGAGAAGCTCGTTGTCAGCTAAGAGTTCTATCTTTTCAGGCAGTGGACCCTGAAAAGGAAGCATCTTCTCTCCATAAGCTATAGCACGGGCCCCCAAATGCAATCTATAGGCTACAGTCTGTTTATCTCTAGGATGAATGCTACAAGAAAGAACATGGAAAGGAATATGGGTTTAAAGAGTTCAATAGGCTAAAAAAAAACCAACATCTACAGCATTTTCCAAACAGAATATTTTTGGATCTGTTGGCCAGTCACCTGTAGCTCAAGACTGTTAAGCATAATTATGGTGAGTGATATCCAAAAGGTGTAGCTTGGTGCCCTTTCTCTTTAAACTGGTGGATGGCACTGAACTGAGGAGGTGATAGAAAGATTTTATAATAAACCTAGGAAAAGCCTCAAGCTCCCTCTCACCAAGATGCTCCTTGGAGAGGTGCATTTCAGGTCAGGTATTAAAGTAGCAAAGAGGGTCCTAGTTTCAACAAAGAAATTCATCTGGGTCAGTGGTGTCCCTACGTGTTCTCCATCCCTAACCTAAAGCCATCTGGTTCCTGACTCATATTACATTACAGTTGCCCATTTCCCCCACAACAACCTCTTTCCTAAACAGCTTCTTTACTTTTTTCTCTCCTCAAAATGTACATTGATGGTCATGCCTCAAAACAAAATGCCCACACATTGTTCAAGCCAAATCCAAAATGTGTACCTTCCAAAAGGAGAATCTCTGTCACAGAGGTCCATTGCCACAGCCATGAAGGTATTGGGCATCCTCCCATTGGGGACATAGCCAAGATCTGCTGTTTGATGCCAACGGATTCTTGGGAATCCATAATCCTCATCCTTAGACATAGTTGTAGATAACTAAAGAAGAAAAACATTGTTCAGAGTATCATCCTAGGATTCCCAGAATGATAACCTTTTCCCCACTCGAAGAACTCATGTGTGACCTATCATTCAACAGTTATCACCGAGTTAGACACTTTGGAGAATGAAAAGTATAAGATAACGATCCCTTCCATATGATTAAATTCCCAATGAAAGGTACAGACAGTGCTATGAGTTTCAAAGAAAGCAGAGGTCACCAGAGAGGACAAGGAAGGCAGAAGAATCACAGAATCAAAGAATTTTAGAGTTGGAAGGGTTTGAGGGCCTATCTTAATCCATCTCTTTAGACCATAGAAAATTGTAGAGGAACTCATCACCTCCTTATTCCTGAGAGACAGAATTCTTCAATTTCCAAAGTCATTCTGGATGCCTTATTACACTGCTCACATATCTTGAGTTTACTATGTAGTGAAACCTCAGATCTTTTTCAGTCAAACTACCCATGTAAACATGGCTTTCCTATCGTATCATTATGAATTTTACTTTTCAATACAAATGTAAAATTTAACATGTAGCCCTACAGAATTTTATCTTATTAGATTCAAACCAATGCTCTAAGCCTATCAAGATGTTTTTTAATTTGATAAGCATGTCATCTATGCTTTTATCCAAACATTAAACAGAACAGGGCCAAGCAGAGATCCCTGGGATACACTGGAGACCGGCTAGGTTGTCTTTGAACCAATCAATCTATACAAGCATTTATTAGATACATACTATGTCAGACATTGTATCAAGTACTGGAGATAGAAAAACAAAAACGAAATTATTCCTATCCTCAGGGAGCTTATATTCTAACAATTACTCTTTTAAGTTGAGACTTTAAACTGGAGTTCTGATTCCATCAAAATTATATTGTCACCTAGTTACTTCTAGCTATCTTTTATCAAATACTCTGCTAAAATCTAGGTAAGCTATATATGTGACACGCTGTGACATAGATATGTGTGTTTATATACACACACAAGGAGCTTGTAGCAGGTACACAGATAAGTGAATATAAGGCAGTTATGGAATAAAGGGTGCTCATTAGGGTTGGGAAGAATTGGGTGAGAGAAGAGAGCATTACCAACTGAAATGATCGGAAAAGGTGTAGCTTTTGGAAGAAATGGCTCTCATCTTAGGAGTCAATCCCACAAAGCTTTCTGTAATCCCTCCAATCTTTCCCCTCTTAAGAAGTTACCATGTGTTTATCTGTCAGTGTCCATTGAGCACCAGCCTTCTGACTCTGGGGGAAGTGGAGAAGATACTGTTACATCCATGGGAGGAAGAGCAATGCCATTCCATGAAGTACCAAACCTCTCCTAAGGAACCTGAGAAAGGTCATTCTTTCAAGTCTTCAGCCTGTTCTCCTGCCTTAGAAGGGGACTAATGGCATTCCTTCACCTGGCAACACTAATTTGCTCACCTGAATTTTCTAAAGCCCCAGAAAGACTCAGACATTCTAAAACCAAACCCCTATGGATAGTGAAAACCTGATTAAAATTATCAGCAAACTCCACATAGCCATACCCTTGTACGCACACCCCTACTCTAAAGCTACCCATCTTTTCAATGTGCTCTCTGGAATACATGTCCCATACTTTTAAACTTTGTTTTCATCTTGAATCTTTTCCTTTCCCATTCCAACTTCTGCCTGTCACTGAAACCTGGCTCTGTCTTAATGATACAACCTCCTTGGCCTCCCGTTTTCCAACACTGGCTGCACTTTCACATGGGGAAGTTGGAATATTTCTTGCTCCCCATTGCTACCTCCAGGTTCTTCCTCTTATCACTTGCTCAGTAACCTCTCCTCTGAAGTTCATTCAGTTCATATCAACTGCCCAATCAAAATATTGGTAGCTGTTAAATCAGCACATTGCGCCCTTTCCTCAATGAGTTCAGTGCTTGACTCACAATCTTTTTCTCCTCAACTCTAGCCCTCACACTAGGGGATTTAAATATTAATGCTGATAGGCCCAATCACCCCATCTCATTTCCAGCTCTGACTTTGCTCATACTAATCACCCTCTTGCAATACTTTACTTCCCTTCTTCTATTGTCATCTCTATGCCCATGATTCTCAGATCTCCTTTTCCAGCCATAACCTGTCTCCTGACTTCCACACTCACTTCCCCAGCTGCCTTTTGGATATCTCAAACTGGATGTCCTGTAGACATCATAAACTCAACATGCCCACAACTAAATTCATTGTCTTTCCCTCATATCCTTCTCCCTCTTCTAACATCCTTATTGTTAAGGTTACCACCATCTCCCAGTCCCTCAGGCTTACAAGGTAGTTGTCATCCTTGTCTCCTTACTCTCACTCCCATCTATATCCAATCTGCTGCCAAATCCTGTTGCTTTTATGTGTCACATCCACTCCTTTCTCTTATCTGACAATGCCAATACCCTCATTCAAGTCCTCACACCTGGACTACTGCAGTAGCCTGTTGGCTGGTCCCTCTGCTTCAGGTGGCTTTCCACTTCAGTCCCATTCTCTACCCCACTGTCAAATTAATACTTCTAAAGTGCAGTGTCACACATACATACACACAAATCTAGTGGCTCCCTGTCACCTCTAAGATAAAATACAGAATTTCTGTTTGGCACTTTAAAAGCATTTCACAATCTGGTCCCCTTCTACCTTTCCAGTCTTACACCTTACCTCCCACCATGTACTCTGCAATCCAGTGACTCTGGTGTCCTTATAGTTCTTTGAACAAGATACTCCATCTCCAGACTCTGGGCATTTTCACTGGCTGTCCCTCATTCCTGAAATACTCTTCCCTCTTCATTTCTGCTTCCTGATTTCCTTTGCTTACTTCATCTCATAGTCTAAAGAAGCCTTTCTTGATCCTCCTTTATTCTAGTGCATTAATTCCAATTTACCCTGTATATATCTTGTCTCTACATAGTTGTTTTCATGTTGTCTTCCCCAACAGGCTGGGAACTTCTTGAAAGCAGAAACTTTCTTTGTATCCTGTGTGTTGTCATTCTTTAGTGCTTGCATCACTTTATTGGTGCCTCCAGCACCATCTTGTTAGTAAAATATTTTATACTTAAATTACAACATTACTTTATCAGTTTCAACCCCATTAGATAATCTCCCTGATTCATTAACTATAATGTTCTAATCAGTATTTGGTAGATAAAGTCATAATCAAGAACAGAATGTGCATTTCTTATCTCCCCAGCATCTGACCATATTGCCTCAATTCCATTTCTGCCTTTATCTTACTATCTACAAAATTATATCATAAAAGGAATGTACAGTCAGCCACTCTCCTCTTTTCTCTTAGTCTGCCCAGTAATCTGAAACCATCCCTGCAAATATGAGGCAAATCGGAGTTGTCTGCCACCCTCAGTCAGGAAGAAAATTGAAAAATCCTAGAAAACCACTGAGGATCTCTATATTATATAGGAATAGAGACAATCCCAACTTTCTTACAGAAATTAATTAGATCACAAGTCAGCATGGTTAAAACATGATATATCAGTGTTGAGTTGTTTTGTTTTCTTCCCCCACTACTGAAAAGTTGTAAAAGTAAACTTTGAAAACTAGGAAATCCAAGTCTGAAGGGACAGTACCCACTAGATTGGAAATTCATATCAAGGATTCAAGCTCCATGTCTTAACCATTCTATAAACCACAATAGGGATAAGAAGAGCAGCTTTCTCATGCCTTTTCATCCTATAACCTAACTGGGACAAACACTGCCTTTGGTACCCTCTGAGCTACTCTGAGCACACTGATCACTGCTTCAGGGCAAGCCCAAAGTAAGTAAATTAATACTGAGGAAACGTTTCCTTATAACAAAAACATTCCACCTTTACTGTCACCCACACACACCTAGACTATAATCATTTCCTTCTAGTCATTTGGCCGTAGCCAAATGAGTTATCACATTACTTGCAGAAAACAAGAGACGCTGTAATGAATTCCTACCCTTGATTCTCTATGATATACCCTGATTACACTACTACAGTCTAGCCACAGGGAGGCACCAGCACCTCTGCTTCTGGAGCGAAAAGGACATTTTCTCAAGCCTAGACATTAAAGGTCCTGCCCATTCTATAAAGATCAGTTGAGGTATTGTTGCTTTCCATAATAAAAGTTCATCGAAGTGTACAAATGGCTACATTTGGGAGAACCTACAGAAATAACAACCATATTTTGTCAGTATAAAAGCCTCCACAATTCCCAAAGGTATGGGATTACCTAAAAATTAAACCCTTAAACTTCCCTAAATCTTAAGAATTATATAAAAGCCAAGTTGGCGTCATGTGAGGGTGAAAACTGGAATGTGGATGCAATTGCAGGAAGTGAATTATTAAAGAGAAAGGTAAGAATGGAACAGTGATAATTCCAGAAGATCAAAATTAAGAAGCAACAGGGACAGCCAAGCACAAACAAGTCAGTCATAAAACCAGGAACTGGTTTTGTTTCAGGTTTTTTCTCACCTGACAGAGATTTATTGCAGGAAAGAGGACTAATGTATGGGAAAATGATAGACAGCACTTGCCATCAGGTGGGAAGGAAGATCCCTATGCAGAATCTGAAAAATCAAGAATATTTACATGATATTCCAGAATATGGAACATAGAATAATGGGATTTTAATGCCAGAAGAAAACTTCCTACCTAATACAAATTTTACAGATGAGCAACTTCTCAGTCACTTTAGTATTGCCCTCACTAATGCCTACATTAGCACTGTAGTATACAGACAGTTCTTGCTTTACAAAATCAGCATTATACAAATTTGACTTTACCTAAAGAATTCTGAAAGAAATTCACATTCCAAAAAAAAGAAAAAAGAACTTAGGTTAATTTTAACGTACAGTACTATGCTCTCTCTCTGCTCTTGCCCCTCAGCTCACCACTCTAAGGCCTCCTCACCACCACCAAAATAAAAAAGTCTGAAAAAAAACCTAAGTGAAGGCAAAAGAGTCGACATGGGGAGAGACCACCACCACCACCAGCAGATTGGGGGGGAGGGTTTGTTGGCTTCATATCTTCTCCCCCACCACTGTGTCAGGCCTCCATATGTGTCTGCCTTGCTGCTTCCACATCAGTGGCCAAATTAGCATTACATAAAAATCCTTTATGTAGAGGTCTGCAGAACACTGCAGAACTTACATAAAGCAAGGACAGTCTGTAGTAGAAAGAATACTATATCTGGAATATAAGGTCTTGAGTGCAAATCCCAGCTCTACCACTTACTACTTATGTAAGATCTACCCTGCAAGTCCCTTGAAGTCTCCGAGCATGTTTCCTCATTTGTAAAATGAGGTGGGTGGACTATATCTCTAAGGTCCCTTTTAGCTCTAAATCCTAAATTGTCCTGCACACTATAACCAGCTTAATTTTCCTTAAAAACTGCTTTTATCATATCACCGTGATGAAAAACATCTATGACTTTCTATTGACTGTAAGAAAAAGTGAAAAATTTTTAATGTGGCATTCAAGGCCATCAATAATTTGACCTCTGCCTTTCCAGTCTCTCTTGATACTCCCTTCATTTTCAAGCCAAACTTGTTTATTCCTCCGTACCCAGAACATGCCTTATTCATTTCTACTTCTACACGTTTGTCCATTTTGTTTTCCCAGTCTGGAATAGAAAACCAATTTACCTTGTCTCCATTTATCTGTTTTACACATCCTTTCTAAAGTCTAGTTCAAATTCAGTACTCCATGAAACATTCCCTAACCATTCTTGACTACCCTAAAAAGCCCTCCCTTCTTCTGAACTTCTATATCAATTATTGCCTGTAATATTCATTTGCACTTATATGCTACTATTGTACTATTACTTACAGTAATATATATTACTATAGTGTAGTAGCAAATATAAGCTCCTTAACATTAGTTACATTAGATACATTTCTGTATCCCCTGTTCACTGCACAGTAATGTTATAATAATATTCAAATTACATTATTACATTAAGTATTCAAATGAAGTAAAAAAGGTTAAGTGACTTATCCAAGGACCCCTAACTATCATGGTGGAGCCAGGACTAGCAACTAACTTTCCTAAACTCCCAGGCCAGTGCTCTTTCCAAAAGACTATAGCATTGACATCCAGTTATGCTGTTACCTTGATTCAGATCCCAAGTGTTCAAATCTCAATGTACATATATATGATTTAAGGGACAAGTATGTGGATAAACCAAGTCTTGGCTAGGTGGTGGAGTGGATAAAGTGCTGGGGCTGGGATCAGGAAGACTCATCTTCATGAGTTCAAATCTGGGCTCATACTTAGTAGCTGTGTGACCCTGGATGAGTCACTTAACACTATTTGCATCAGTTGCTTCATCTGTAAAATGAGCTGTAGAAGGAGATGGCAAACCATTCCAATATCTTTGCCAAGAAATCTCTAAATGAGGTCACCAAGAATCAAACACAACTGAAACTCAACAGCAACTAAGTCTAACTACAACATCTAGAACTGGTGTTAAGAGTTAGAGTAATACTTTCAAAACTGAACAGAACTGTGGTCCAAGTCATAATGAATGTAAGGAAGGAATGGAAAAAGAACACACAGGAAATTTAAGTGGAAGCAGGATCTATAAAAAAAAATCATTCTCCAAAAAAAGGATGCTGTGAAATAGAACAAAAGAGATTGGAAGATGGTGAGAAAAAAATAACACTGTGGAATCCACTGGAATGAAGTCTAATTCAGACATTAATTCTAGTCTTTTTTTGCATGTTATGTCTGATTACCACCAACTGGATATATGGGTTCTCTGTTGAGATTCTTTTCCATCTCTATAAAATAATAAGATTAATAAGGTTGTAAGACAGTCGGCATGCACAGTTCCCAGCCAACAAGGACTAGGAAGAATGAACATCAAACTTATTTTGATTGATAGTTCTGTTTTAACTTTGATAAAGGCAGAGAAGAAAGTGAGGAAAAGTGTTCAGGTTCCATCTGGCCCATTTGAAACTGAGGTGGGAGGTTTCAGATTCCTTGAAAATAAAAAGGATCTGAACTTGGAAAAAGGCTATAAAAAGGAAGTGATGAAAAAAGCTTGTATAACAATCAGATGTCCTCAATGAGAACATTCCAGCATACAGAAAATGGACGCTGCAGGGTACTGCGTATACCCAGCCTAGATTCTTCAAATTACTGAACAATTCATTAAGATCTAATATGTAACACTGACCTTGGAGAAGAACTAGAAAATTTCATTCATGGTCCTAATGATCCTACAATTCTTTCGGGGGAAAATACGTTCAATGAAATTGAGACTACCTCAAAAAAATTCCCCTCACGGAGATTAGAAATCAAACCAAGCAGTCATCCTCTGGCAAGGGAAATGATCCAGACCCAAAACAGACTTCCCAAGGCAGCTATAAGCTCCCAAGTTTAGTCGTGAAGACTAGAGTCAAAAGAGTCCCACTATGTCAAATGTTATTCACACTATAAAAAGGAAGGTAATTTAAATGTCCTACATGTTTTATCCCAAGTAGATTCCCTCAGATGCATAATCTTATATATTACTAAGTAAGATATTTAAGTTATGCAGGAAAATTGAGTGCTGAAAACAGGTTAGAAAAAAAAACAAAAAAACACTGCATATACAAAGTAAAACAGATATATGCAGAAAAGAGCCTTTGGCAAAATACAACATCCATTTTTGTTTAAAAATGCTAGAAAAGCATAGAAATAAGTGGAGCTTTCATTAAAAAGATAAGTAGTATCTAAAATCAAGAGCAAATTCTTTCTGTAAAGAAGATAAGCTAGAAGCCTTTCCAATAAGATCAAGGGTGAGGCAAGGATGTCTATCATCATCATTTCAATTCAATAGCCCAGCAATATAACTACTAAGTCTATACCCCTAAAGACGAAAAACTATATCTACAAAGTATTTATAGCAGCTCTTTTAATAGTGTCAAAGAATTGTAAACTTAGGGAATGTCCATCAATTGCAGAATTTCTGGCTGAACAAGTTATGGTAAGAATGGGAAGATCCTTCCCATCCATTAATAGGCCCATGTCGCCTACTTGGATCACATGGAAGTCTGAGTCACATGGAGCCTAAGGTGAGAGAAGCTTGCAGAACAAGTAGAACAGGAAGAGGCGGAGCTAGAGCAGAGCTGAGAGGAAGTTGGTCAGACCAATCAGAACTGGAAAAGAGGGAAAACAGGCAGCAGCTAGCATGAGTGGGAGAGCTTGTTTGTGATTTGTTTAAGGGAGTAGGTTTGTGGGAAGCCTAGCATAAGGAAGGCAGGCTTGGGGATGGTAGTGCCTCCTGCATTGTTGTTGTGTATAGATTCCTTTGTGACTATGATGGATTTGGTTTTCTGGCATTGGGATTCAGCTTTCTGGTGTTTAAATAAATGTTTCAGTTCTTTCTTCCATTTGGAGAGTCTGCTGTATTTTGCGATTCAGAGTTCTCTTTCTTTTTCTTTCTTTTCATTGGATATGGCTAATGTAAGAATTAATTTTATATAACTGTACAAATTTGTAATGGGAAAAAAATTTTAAATAAAGTTGAAAAAACCATGAAAAAGAAGTAATCTAGTTATTTATCCTATTTTAGAAGCTTCTGCTCAAAGGGCGTATATTTAACAAGGGAGGAGAAACAACTTAATTAAATGAAAGTAAAAAAAGTGAAAATTAATATCAAGGAACATTAACTATGGAATAACCAAAAGCAAGAACTTTCTTGAGAAAAATTAGAAATATCTAGCAATCAAGTATCTTCTTGTTAAGAAAAGTTTCACATATATGTACATTCATATATATGTTTATATCTGTGTGTATACATGTATATACGTATACATATATATATATAAAGGCTGCTTAAAAAGATAAGGATTTGAGTGAAAGAGGTTTAGGTGATCAGTGGAAGGAAAAAGGAAACCTTTATTAAGAAAAATGAGGATAGTTAATGTAGGTATATAAGAGATAGGGTCATTTTGATTTATAATTACCATTTTCAAGATAATATTACTGAAATATATGACTATAAAAATTAACAATGCAAAGGAAAAGGACCTATCAGTATCAGATCTCCTATACTACCATAACGATCAAAACAATTAGGTACCAAGTAAGAAGTAGAGCTTTTGATCACGTGGAATAGATTAGGTACACAATATTCATAAACAAGTAAGCTCAGTAGTCTAATATTTGATAAATTCAGAGCTCCATGCTGTTCAGCAAAAGCTATTGAGAAAACTGGAAAGTAGTCTAACAGAAACTAGATGTAGAGCAACATTTAACACAGTATACCAAGACAAGTTCCAAACAGGTACATAATTTAAACATTAAGAATAACATTATAAATGATAGTAGCATGGAAACAATTCTCTCTCAGATTTATGGAAAGGGGAAGAGCTCATGACCAAACAATAGACAGAAAAGCAAGTCACAGAAGTAAAATGGACAATTTTAATTACCTAAAATTAAAAACTTTATACACAACCAAAACAAATGCAAGTAAAATTAGAAAAGTGAGAAATTGGGGGCAAAGAGGGAGGTTGCAACAAGTTTATCTGCCTTATTTCTAAGGTGTATAGGGAACTGATTCCAATTTATAAGAAATAAGAGTCATACCCCAATTGATAAATGGTCAAAAGGATATGAACAGGCAGTTTTTGGAGAAAGAAATCCAAACTATCAATAGCCAGATGAGAGATAAAATGCTCTAGATCACTAATTAGAGAAATACAAATTAAATCAACTCTGAGGTATCTCACATCCATGACACTGGAAAAGTTGATATAAAAAGAAAATAATAAAGCCTGAAGAGGCTGTGGATAAACAGGTATATCAGTGCACTGTTGGTGGAGCTGTGAACTAGTCACAGCTCATAACTGGAAAGCAATTTGGAACCATTAAATTACCTTCTGATCCAGTGACACTGCTACAAGGTCTCCATGGCAAAGGGAGTAAAAAAAGAGGAAAATGTACAAAATATTCATAGCAGCTCTTTTCGTAGTGACAAAGAACTGGAAGCTGAAGGGCTGCCCATCAAATGGGGAAATGAAATGAAATAACTCAGGTCTTCCTGACTCCAGCCTCTGTGCTGCACAACCTAGTTGCTTGAACACGTGATGGTATATTGAATATTATGTGACTGTAAGAAATGACAGATAAGTGTAGCTGGGGAAAAATAAAATCTTAAATTTTAAAAAATACTTGAAAATATTAAAAAAAAGAACTTTGATCAATGCAATGACCAACCATGATTCCAGGGACCCCTTTTTCCTTAATGACTTCAGTTTCATACTACTCACCTCCTGACAGAGGTGATGGATACAAGAAACACATATACACATTTTTGGATATGGCCAACCTGGGAATTTGTTTTACTTCATTATGCATATTTGTTACAAGGACTTGGTCTGTTTGTTCCATCCTCCCCCCTCCCCATATGGGTGAGGGGTGAGAGGGAAAGAAAATAAATCCTTGTTAATTGAAAACAAAAAAGATCTGGTTCAAGCTACACTGGCTGTGTGGTCCTGGACAAGTTATTTAACATATCGGTTCTCTAGGCAACTTATGAATACTAAAAGTTGCAGAAAAGCTGCCAACCTGCATTGGTAGGGTTTTCTTATCCAGGTGTTCTTTATATCAATAAAATCACAGGTCTCTCCCTATCTCTATTACCTATAATTCTAGAATACAGAAGAACAGTCAGAAAAAGGAAAGAACATAAACCTTGGACAAAACCATTCCTTTCTCCAAAAGTGAAATGGAAAACTTCTTTGCCACTGAAATTGTTCAAGCACAGAGATGGATAGCCATTTATCTAGCATGTTGCAGAGAAAAGTCTCATAATAGGTAGAAGGTTGTACTATTTGAGCTGTAAGATAACTCCCAATTCTAAATCTATAACTCAATTTCCTCATGTGTGAATTGGGAGAAACTAATCCTTGATCATTACTTTCTATACCAGCTGATTAGAAAGATAAAGGAAAAATGGTCTATTGAGCTCTAAGAGACAAAACAATATAATGCATCACCACATAGGTGTCCCTATAAACTCCTTTTCTTTCCTTCCTACCACATACTTGCACAAACCCAAAAGGGAAAAGTCGCTGTGTCTGTCCATGAGAACCATAGTGGAAAGCCTGGCGCCAGTCTTCAATAAGAGCAGGAAAAGTGCAGTTGTATAGATCAGTGTTATAGTATGCATTATTCTCTCCTGAAAATAATAACAAATACAAAGAATGAGGGACAATCCAGTAACAATAGAGTGAGAATTAACAGTAGCCTAAGTACTTACCCTGGTACCATATCACTCCTTTTAATGTCATATTGAGTAGTGGATGAATCATCGAATTCCAAAGTATGGAGTGGTCAGAGGGGCCAGCATATAGACTAGGAAAAGGAATCCTGCAATAAATGATATATAATGGGATCACCAGTCATTGCTTACAATGAGAGCCTCTCCAATTTTCATTACGGTGCTGTTTCCCACTTAAAAAAAAAGTTTTATTTCTCCCAAGGACTTTGAATACAAAGGGAAATTGAACCATATTTTCATGTAAAAGGAAAATGAAAAATCTATCTTATTTGGGAAAATATTTTTTTCCCAGAACCCTAAAAAATTTTTAAAATATTAGGCCATATCATGTTATTTATAGTAGCGTGGGAGCAATTATAATCATCATAAAATTTGAAGAACTGAGATTTCTAGTTAACATAACATCTTACCCTGGGTCACCACAGACACAAGTTGGGAGAGTATTTGTAAGCCCCTGTTTCCCAGTCTAATGTTCCTCCCATACCCCAACCCAAACTTTCTGTTCCAGCCAAGCTAACAATCTTCATTCTCTCACAACCAAGCCTTTGAACAAAATGTTTTTAATATACTAAATAATATTCCCAAACCCTACTACTCATACAATATCTTTGCCATTCCTTTAAACAATCCAAGGTCGATCTCACTTCTAGTCTTCTCAAATCTTCTGATCCATTTCAATACTTACCAACACAATGTCTGAACTTACCTGTCCCCTCAGTATACTTTTGCATTTATACATATTTTCTGTTGATTCCCTCAACAGACTCCAAGCTCATTAACAGCAAAGGCCATAAATATGCTAGGTGTCTAATAAACAACAAAACTGCCTTATACATGCATATATAGCCTCACTGACTGACGACCTAAGGAAAACTATGATCTTCTTCCCTATGTGACTATAGGGCCTATCTTGGAATCTTCTTGGGGGAACCCAAAAAAGGTCAGTATTCTGGATGCTTTCAAGCCAAGTCAACAAGTATTTGTTAAGTGCTTACGTATGCTAGGAACTGTGCTAAGCTCTATCGATACAAAGAAAGGCAAAAACATTATCCCTGCCATAGAGGGGCTCACAGTTTAATATGGAAGACAACATGCAAATAACTACATACATATATGATGTAAATGGAAGGTAATTTCAGAAGGAAAGCGCTATCTGGAGGAGGAGAAGGCTAAGAGTTCTTCTAGAAGGTGGGATTTGATCTAAGTCTTGAAAAGTAGGAAACAGAAGTGAGGAAAGAAAACATTCCATGCATGGGGAATAAAAGGGTTTTAAAAAGCCAATCAGAGGATTTTATATTTGAGCCTGATTTCTTACTGTTCCTCTTCCTTTGAGACTCCACAAGCTTGCAGTGACCGCCAAGATGACCAAGCTTCTATAGGTGTTCCACCCCAGCTGGAGGAGACCAGCCCAATGGGATACTTCAGAGTGTCATATAGATAGCGCCCAAACAGCCAGCATACTGCTGAGTAATAGGTAAAATTCCCATGGCCCAGGTTTTCTGTTCAGAGAAATAGCCAAAGGAAAACAATCAGAGAGATACAAACCTTAACCTTACCAACTATGAGAGGTCTGAATAAGAGGTGGAGGAATCATACAGAGGAGACAATGATATAAAACTTTAATCACCCTTTCAAGTCCTCCTTTCCAAAACTGTCCAAAGGTAAGATGTTTGAGGAATAGGTGAAAGACATTCACCCTGCCTCCAAAAATCTTCACCCATAAAGTCAACAAGTAATATGATTTCCTCTTTCAAGCTTTCACAAGGAGTCATCTTTAAGAAATAGAAAAATGTATCATAGAATCTTAAGAGTTTTTAGAGACAAAATCCCACTGAAATTCTAATTCAGTTCACTGGATTCTAAGTTGAAACATTAAGCATTAATATTTTATTCCATTTAGCATCTCATATGTGTTCTCATAAAGGGAGATATCTCTATCTAGAACATTGTTACACATCGATGTTTTTAATTCGGTCTTCTTTAATATATTTCTATTTATTTTGTTAAATATGCCCCAATTACATTTTTTAAAACTTTTAACATTCATTTTTTAAAGTTTTGCATTCTAAATTCTCTCCCTCCCTCCTGCCCCTTCCCCTTAATTTAGTCTTGAAAATAATCACTCATTCAAGGATCTAAAGCACTGTAGCCATAAGTTTCCTTAAAGTTTCCAGTATCTTCTAAAGGCTCATCAAAATTCAAGAATTCAGGTCCCCTCTCTAATAGAAGAGAGGCAAAGAAACCAATGACTCCTTTCCTGACCACTCTCATACTTCTTTTGTCCCTCTGTGCCACCTGCATTCACTTCCATTTGGCTCTACTACCTGCCTAATTTTAGTAGAACCTAGGTAAGAAGGAGACCAGCTGAGGAAGTAAATATGGTTCGTTTTTAAAAATTATTTCCCCTTTTTAGAGATATGATAGCTAAAGTACATATAGTGAAGAGATTTGGAATTTGGATGAGATTATTTGTACAAGGAACACAATCCAATGCTTCAAATGCCAATGCTGTCCAACAGACTCATCTATATTACAAAGAAAAGCTATCACTATAATGTTTTGGTATGTGGAAGTCTCCTAGTTTTGCCTCAGCTTTGGTCTCTGCCATACCAGGGAATAGTGAATGAGACCATGCCTGGGATCAGTGAGGGTAAACCATATCATGGAAGCAAAATACTGCTCCAGGTATCAAATCAATGTAGAAGAGACAGGGACACTTTAAGAAGCTACTTACTTGGGGTAGGCAGAGACCATGGCAAATCAATTGAAGTAAGGTCCTCCAGCTCCTCCCCTGACTTGACAAGAGCAACGGTAAGGATACGAATAAATGGATAGGCAAAGGCCTTCATCTCCTCCTCGGAAGCATTAAAAATCTAGGTATGAACAGGTATGAATCTTATATTAGTCTGTTGGATAACTAAAATACATTATTACAATCTCGCCAAATTGCCAAAACTAATTCGAGAAGTGAAGAGGATGCAGAGTTGAAGGCAAAATACCAAAAAAGTAAGAGCATAAAAGGTCCCACCTGAAAGGACGGCATGTTCTAATTGTACAAGTTAGTATATAAAACATTATTGATATTGAAGGTAGAAAGACATGGAGGGCTGAGGGATATTTTAGATAAATTGCATTTGCTTTCCTAGATCATTTATTCTTTAAATTTATCAGAAATCTTTCCTCTAAGAACTCATCTAAATGCTGTTGTCTTGCACCTTGACACAGTGCGTTGAACATCATAGGGACAACCTGAATTGTTTCGAATTTCAGGAAAAAACTGTCTTACACACATGGCTTCTTCATAAGCTTTTCCTACCCACTTCTTCACTGCCGCCCAACCCCCTCAGAATTCACGCAGCTTATTCCAAAACAAAGGACTAAAAGAGTATTAGGAAACATGTTTATCATTCGCCTCAGGGATGAGGGGATCCAGCTGAGGTAAGGTTGCTGTTTTGGTTTGTACCGAAGGCTGGGACGTTTTCCATTGGCTACCAGCCACAGAGAGGGTGCAGCTGGCCCTCCCTCCTTCCCTCCCGCCCACCACAGAGAGAGTACAGCTGGCCCTCTTGCCCACAGCGTACCAGAAACAATAGAGCAGCCAGGGCGCCCCCACAGCGTATTTCATCAAAATGGGTTGCCCTCTGAATTGCCTCCTGACTTGCCACCAAGCCTGCCACAGCCAACAAGAACGGTCAGATACAAATGAAATGGCTACTCAAGCCACAATGGGTGCCTCTACTCAAACTGTTCCCAGAGCTGCTGGCAGGAGCCCTGGATGGTAACAAGGTCCCTGAGCTGCACCTGGCCTCACTGGTACACAAACAATAACTGAAAGTGGAAAGGAGAAAGCATCCCACAACGAATCTAGATCTGCCTGATAATCAACATTAGATAGTAAGAACAAGATGAAGAAGGCACTCAAAGCTTCTTCTGGCAGGGAGACTATTTTTTCAGTTGCAAGTACCTGTGAAAATCACCTCCCTGAAAATTTAGTTCTCTACTAAAAGCACTAAGGATCTTATGCTGCTTCCATGGAAACACTGAATAAGGTTTCTCTCATTTCTCCCTTCTTCTCTACCACCCACACTAGCTTCTGCAGTGACTGGAAACTTGGGTGCTACATAGAAATGAGATGTCAGCTTGGGAAGGCAGGATAGGAGAGCATGTTACTTGTCGTTTAAGCCACTTGTCAGCACAAGGGGGTACGCAGAGCCCACATAGTCAGGGAAGTTAGTGTTCTCCTTCATTGCAGCCAGCACATGGCACCAGATCCAAAGACACAGTCTGGAGAGCTTCCTTCTCCAAACTTATCTTTGTCTATATTCATGCCAAAATTTAAAATCCACAGAAAGGAAAGTGTTAACAAAGATAAGGTATTTTTTACTATACACGATGACAATCACTTCAGGATTTGATATCCCATCCCAGCTTTGCTAGGTCCATTTGATGGAAGCATTTCCTCAGGGATATTGGCAGCAAACTTGGGAATAAAGAGATTTCAGGAAGATTTTCATTTAAATGACACTTAGTTTCCCTGCTGATGAAAGAGGAAGCCTACTCCATCTGCTGAGATCAGATTTCATCTCATCAAACACCTCAGTGTAATTATTTTTCTACCAAGTATTTAAATGAGGATGTAAATGAATACCAAGGTATTTGAAGTCATTAACGCCACTGCTGCAGGAAGAAAGCACCAGTATATCTCTAGGGATGGGACCCTGTTCACCATCAAAGCAGCTGCTCTCCTGTGTTCATTTTGTAACCTTTATAGCACATTCTTGAATTAATGAGGAAACATCAAGAATCGATTTCCATGGAGAATCTAGGCATGGGGTCTGTGTGGGGAGTTCAGGGTGAAAGTGTGTGTGTGTGTGTGTGTGTGTGTGTGTGTGTGTGTGTGTGTGTGTGAGAGAGAGAGACAGAGAGACAGAGAGACAGAGAGACAGAGAGAGACACAGAAAGACAGAGAGAGACAAAGACAGAGAGAGGGAGAGAAAGAGAGAGAGAGTGATGAGTTATAGAGAAAGCTTTATGTTTGGTCAATGGTGTTTAAAATTATAAATTATTTTACTTCCTATTGTGGCACTAGTGAGAAGGGTTCAATTGTATATAACTAGATCATTCCTAGATTCTCTTTTTAACAATAACCTAATATCCCTTCCCTAGAGGCCTCAATCTGTAAAATGAAGATGGGGAAATTGCTGAGATAGCTAGCAAAGAGATTTTCAAGACTAACAACGGAAATAGACATCTTTTTTTCTGAACTTAACTGGGAAGATTTAACTCCTAAGACCCTCTCTGACTTAGGAGACAACAGATGGACATTTAAACATGTTTCCATTTATACATTTCTCACTCAGTGTTATAAATAACACCAAATATAAAAATTCCACCTCACCCTAACAACAAGATGAGCCACAATCTGCCATTTTCTTCATTTGAATGTAAAGGGTGGTAGGTAATAGCAGAAATCCTACCTCATAGGACTGGCTGGGGGTGTGGTGAAAGGAGGAGTTGAGAATCTTCTTGATTCTCTGCTACTTTAAAAAAAGTAAGAAAAAAAAAACTCCAGAGGAGGATAGGAAAAAGCAGAACAAACTATAAACCTGGTTTTCAAGTCTGCCACCATCTAGAATGTTGCTCACTTTGCATGAGAACAGGTTAAACAAAAGTTAAAAATTAACCCCCTGAGCTAAGTCTTATTTCTATGTCATGCAGAGACTACAGACTCAACATAACTAAAAAGAAGAATCAGAAAAAAAAAAATCCAGGCAGAAAGTGTCTATTTCTCCCTTATTAATGGAAATCTAGCCTAGCTCAAAATGGGATCCCCCTTGGCATAGACCGCTATTAAGAATATGACTATATAGATAAAAGCAGATCTAGTCCATGCCATTCTGTACAAACAGTGAGTTGCAATTAAAGCATTAAGGAAAGTACTATTTTTCTTAATGAGTTAGCAGTAATTCCACTTCTGTACAAAACTGTGTTTTCTAACACTAAGTATAACTGCCATTTTTGCTTCTATCTACTTAAAGGAATCCAAACCTGAGAAAAGTAAAGTGGGAATAATAGAGAATAAAAAAAATTAATCAGATAAGAAGGTGCCTATGACTTGAAATCAAGAAGTATGAATTTAATGATAAGATTGAAGAGAAATGAACTTTAAAAGACGTAAGATGATTTTGTGGCATTACTATCACAAACAAGAAGTGTCTAATTGAATTAGAGAGACTGCAAAGGCAAGACAAGTGTCTGAGAAAAGATACAATTTTGAAGATTTTATAAAAGAAAAATGACGGCTTATGATGATTTTCTGAATACAGAGACAAAAGAGAGGCAGAGAGATAGAGCAAGCAGCAAAAACAAAACAAAACATCATACATAATGGGAAGATGGGAGCTGAGGAAGATGATTATCAATTAAGGAAGTACATTAATTCCTTCCTGCTTTACAAAATAAATGAGTGCCAATCAAGTACTCAAACGTGCCAAATGTAATCCAAAAGGTCTTATTCAGAATGTACTTCCTGATACCAAGCCAAGCTCTAAACATACTCTGAAAAGGTTGGTTAAGCTAACCCAGTTTCAAATGTGCCAAACAACGTAGCTTGCACTACTCAGCCTAAAAGACAATCTACAATGTACAATACTTTGGTAGCCATTTGTCTATATTCTCTTTTTAGTTTACAATTTTCCAATACTTTTAAGGAATTGCTGTGATGCAGGAACCTATACTCCTAATTAAAATAAAACTATATAAAATTTCCCTTTACAATTTTAAATCAGCTACCCAAAAGAAGAGATTAGTGCAAACCTGGATAACAAATGTACTGAGTGACTCTCTAGCCAAACTGGTGCTATCTCCTTTGTGTTCTAGATTGGCTTTCTGTGCTGGAAACTGAGGGCTAAGAACTATAGAACACTAGCACTTGAGAATAAACAGAACTGAGTCCTTTCCTAGAATACAAATTGTAAAACAATTTGCAAATCTTAAAGATCTATTTTAGGGCTAATTACTATTACTAAAACATCTGATGCTCTTGCTAACTTTTTCAACAGTATTTACTATCTGTAAGACATGCTCTCTTGGGCCCACTAGGCTAGAGAGGCCTTACTTTCTGTTACTAATAAATTAAGAGTGCTTTGCTATGTTACTGATATACCAACATGCTCTTTCCTCTTACGCTATTTCCTCTTTGAGTCTCTCTCTCTCTCTCTCTCTCTCTCTCTCTCTCTCTCTCTATATATATATATATATATATATATATATATATATATATATGTATATACATAGATAGATAAATATATATATAGACAGATAGATAGATAGATAGATATGTATATATCTAACAATTTTCTTCCAAAATCCAAAATGCTTTCATGCTCTTCTTCAGAGTAGCTTTAGTAAGTAATCAGGGCTCAGAGAATAAAATAGAGATGAAGAAGAAGAAATTCAAAATTAGTATCAAAATCCAAAAGGTCAACCCTGAAATGAGGAAGAACAGGAAAAATGACAGGAGAAAAATTAGGATATGAAAAATGGAGGGAAAAAGTGACCAAATGACCACTGACATATGAGACTTCTTGATATGAAGAGCCTCTACATTTCAAAAGATGCCCATCAGTGAGTTGTCTCAAAGACCATCTTTAATTTGCATCTGAATCTCAACATCAAAAGATGGTCAGTGGTTTAGCAATAAAAGAGAATCTAAGTGTTCTTATTTCCATTACTAGGTCTTCACCAAATCTTCCAACACAGCAGAAGAGAGGGAAAAAAAGGCTCATTTTAAGTCTCCAAATCCTCCTCTACTCTGTGACACTCTCCAGTCTTAACTTTTTGCTGGTTATCTTTTGCCCAAGGGGAATAAAGCAAATACCAAGGACTTATAAGACACTGATATATATATATATATATATATATATATATATATATATGTATCTGTAAATTACCTGGGAAACTGACATCTCCATGTTACTTTGCCCACTGCATAGCCAAACATCTCCAAATAAGACATCATATACTGTCTGGCTGTATCTCTCCTTCTTGATGATTTGCTCTGCCGTCATATTATAAGGCCCACCAGGCTTCATAGGATCCAGTACCACGATCCAGGTCTCAGACTGTTCTGAAACATTAGCAAGGCCCCAAGGACCTAATGAATCTCAAACCAATTAAAACAGAACTAAAATTCAACCATAAGCTTCAGGAACTCATGTATTATTTCCAAGTCTCTGGACACTAGCTGAAACCTGAAAATAGGATACTTGAGTTATCTACATTTTGGCCAACAGATGGGAATAAGGGAAACATTAGAGTTCTGCTCGCCTGTCCTAAGGAATAAAAAAAAAAAAATCAGGCATAAAATTAACAAATGAAAATATCTTCGTGCTGTACTTATTTACCCCTCCCTCTCAGCAGTACTGTCAAATATTCCATGAAAGTCTAGAATGAGATCTGTGAATCAGGCCAACCTACAACCCAGTGACAGACAACAAAAACACAAGTTAAATAATATCCTACATATTTAGAGCTTGACAGTTTACAGAGTGCTTTCATATCTATCCTCTCATTTGATTCTCATAGCTATCCTTATAAGTTAAGCCAAAGACATATTACTATCCCCAATCTATAGATAAACAAAACGGAGGCTAAGCAATATCTAGAAAATAACAGAAACAAAACCAGATATCAGGTACAATGACCAGTTCACTACATGTAGGTATATGTTTTACACTATACTATCCTACCAAAACTAGCAAAATAGTTTGGGGAGGTTTTGGTTTTTTTTAAGTAAAAATCAAGTCCAGCCAGTATGCCAACAATGAGAAATATCAGAATAGGCTCTCTTCTCTCTTTTCCTTTCCCACTCCTCTGACAAATGGACAGATTCATAGAAAAATCAAGAAATAGAAAGGAATATTTAAACTTACCTGGATAGCCTACTTACAAACAACGGAACATTAACCAGATTTAGATGTCTGCTCAAGGTTTTCCATGAAGTTCCTCATTTATAGGAAAGTGGTCTTAGGATACAATAAATAAAAGAAAATCTTTCTAAGTTCCTCATTCAGAAATTCTCGATCTATTCTTTGGAATTCACCCTCTAACATGCTCAGCAATTTCAATAAAGCACTTTTATAATGAGTAAAAAATAGAGTCTGGGAGCACCAAATAATGGAAAATAAGTTGGCAACATGGGAGGATAAAGGGAAAATAAAGGGGGGAAAATGAGAAATGCTAACTTCAGAGCAAATTCTCTTGGCAAAATACAGAAGGAAAAATCCAATTATTGTGTGCTCATTTAATAAAATGAAATTTCAAGGTAATGGGAGAAAATTATTAAAAGGGACATATGGGTAAATGGTATTATACTAAAGCTATATGACACATTCTTATAAGCAGGTTGCTAAAAAGATAGCATGATCTAAAAAGATAGGTCCAGTGAAGGCCTGAGACAAAAGGGAATTCCCCACTGCACTGAAAGCACCTCTGCTGAATCTGAGGTAGAAACAAACAGTTGGGTGTTGTTTCCCTTTTAAAGAAGATAACTCAAAGACGTAGATATCATATCCCTAGGCCACAGGGCATTCACTTAGAAATTCCAGAATCAACTGTCTGCTGTTCTTTTTATTGTCAAAATAATCAGACATTAGCATACTAAATGTGCAATGCACCTAAAGTACAAAAATCACTGTTTTGGAAACAGTGGGCAGCCAGTACAGACTGTGTGGCACAGGTGCTATGTGCTCCGTATGGCTTACACTTCTGAGCAGGCAGACACTCAATCTGTCCTGACTAGAGTCTTCCCCAAGGTTTTTCCAGGATGCCTTTACTGATGAGTCCTTCTGGAGAAATATATTCCTGACCAAAGCAGCAAGTGGTTACAATGATATGGTCACTCATAAATAATTTGTCTATTCACCACATCTTCTAAATTGCTACCTAAGAGAAACAGGGAAAGAAAAAAACAATAAGGAAAATGAAGATATTTGGGCAAAAAAAGCTAAACCACCTCATCACATGTCTGAGGCTGTGGATATCTCCGGGGCCTGAGCAATCTAAACAGAGCTGGACTGTATTTAGACTAGACTCTAAACTTAACTACTACCTCTCAAGGAATACTTCCAATCTGTCCAAAATACACAGCAGGACTGACTGCCCGTCTTCTATTTTCATCTTCACACTCTGCTCAAGTCCCCTTCCTCCTATTTACAAAGGCAGCCAAGTGGTGAAGTCACTATAGCGCTCATCCTGTTGTCAAAAACACCTGAATTCAAATCCTACCTTAGACACTGACTAGCTGTTTGACCCTGGGCAAGTCATTTAACCTTTCTACTTCGGTTTCTTCATCTATAAAATGGGGATAATAGCAACTACCTCCCAATGTTGTTATGAAGATAAAATTAGATATTTGTAAAGGACTTTGCAAACCTTGAAGTGCTAGCTATTATTATTATTAAATTACCTCTTCCTCAAATAATCCACCTCCTACCAAGATAACTTAGTACTAGGTAAAAATCAAGTAACCGCTGAGATGATACTCTAGCCCCGAATGTGCTGAGAAGGGTAACACAAACAGATAAGGCTTTTGCACTTCAGATACTGGGCACATCTGAGAGTAATATGCTATTCACCTTTTAACCAGCGGCACAAACTTAAACTTCAGGGAACTTCTACTTTCATTCAGATTTACATTTCTCCTAATTACTTGTCCTTATTATCAATTGAAGAAAAAAATGAATACAGAAGATTAAGTGGGAAGATGTCTTTAAAAAACTAGTCATATAACACTTTCTTGTTTTTCTTTTTTTCCCATTCATATCAGATGTGTATTATTATCATTTTAGGCACATTGTGCCAGATTTACAATAGAACTCTCAGAAATCACAGAAGAAGAAAGGGACATTTTCTGAAACAGTTCCGTTTTCTATTTCTATGTCAGCTTGGATGTAGAAAAACCTGTCTTCTACCTCATTCTCTCCCCCACCCCACCCCTGCCATACTTTGGCGTTTTCTCAGATGCAAATTGGTTTAATGACAGGAACTCTGAAAATGTATGTCAAAAGCTCCTATGCCAAAATGCAGCATCACTAATACAAATCTGCAATTTCTACTGCAATCTTAAATCAATAGACTTAGTAAAAGAGAAGATAAAAAGCAGCTGGAAAGATTCTTCCATTCTAGTTTCTAGCAAGATTCTTCTATTTATTCATTGTAACGTATGACAGCTCCTAACACCCCAATCACTTGAAGGAGCCTTTATGCTTCTTTCATTTGCGGAAGTCAAAGAACGAAAGTCCATTTGTATTCTACAAGGAACTGCATTGAGGCAGACATGTTCATGCTCAAAAACACCACTTTTGTGATTATATATACCCTACTCCCCCGATTTTACCACTTATGTCTAAGAGACTCATTTACAAAACCTTACTCTGGAGGATGGTGGAGAATATGAGCAGTATCAAATCATAAAACAAGAAGCAGTAGAGAATAAAATGTTAGCAGGAAGCTTGGTATAAAGCCTAATTAAGCCAGATCACTCCAAGAGCATCTAAAGATAAAAGTGAAAGGAGGACAACAAACAGATGAGAAATAGAAAACATCTGTGAATAAATCAACAAGCATTTATTAGACAGGTAGAATAGAGAATTAAACGTTTACTGTGTGCCAGGTCTTGTGATAAGTGTTAAGTACATAAACGTGAGCAAGCAAGATAGTCCCTGCACTCAAAAAAGTTACATTCTAATGGAGGAAGAAAACCCATAAAAGGGAGCTAGAAAGAGAAAAGGGAGTGTTCCAAGGGCAATGTTCAATCTTCTCATAGGGAGGGAGTAGAAATTATGGTCCAAGTAGAGAAGAGCAAGGAAAGCATGAGATAGAGATGTCCAGGAAGTGCCACAGAGGCCTGGATTCAGGCAATATAAAATCAAAACCATCCTATCAAGGCCCAGAGTGGTTCCAGGGACAGGTTCCAATTTTCTGATAAGAAAAGGCTAAATGATGATGACCCAAGGGGAGAGAAGTGGAAAAAGTATGGCAGGGAAGTGGCCAGAAAATTTTAATTAAGCTCCTATTATGTGCCAGGCATTGGGCTAAACTTTACAGATATAAAGACAAAAGTAAAATGGTTCACCCTCAAGAAGCTTACAATCTATAAGGAGAAATAATATGCACATATATTGGTATATACAGAACAACAACAACAAAAAAAAAAGGGGAGCACTAGCAGCTGGGGAGAATAGGAAAGACCTTAGGTGGAAAGCAGCACATAAATTGAGTCCAGAAGGAAACCAGGGACTAAAATACATGAAAAGAAAGAGGAAGAACATTCAAAAGCATGGAGAATAGCCAGCGTAAAGGCACAGAGATGAAATATTGGGCATTGGGTGAGTAGGCCATTGCAAGGAGGCCAGTATGACTATATTGTTAAGTGTGTGTAATAAGGCTGGAAAGTTAGGCTGGAGTCAAGCTGTGAAGAGATTTAAATGCCAAAGTATGGAGTTCATATTTGGTTCTAGCAGTAGTAGGCGTTGGAATTTACTGAGTAAAGGGATGACATGTTAAGACCTACACTTGAAGAAAAACCACTTTAGCAACTATGTTAAGAAGAGATTAAAGTGGTGAAATGTGAAGCAGGAAGAGACTAATTAAGAGGCTACTACAAAAGGAAAAGCAAGACATAATAAGGGTCTGAACTAGAGTGGTGGTTCTGTAAAAAGAAAAGAGGTGATGTATAGGAGCAATAATGTGGAAATAGAAACAAGATTTGACAAATAAGTGGATATATGTGATGAAGAGCTGAGAGTAGAACCAAGGTTGCAAATCTAGTTGATTATAAAGATGGCTGTACTCTTGAGAGTAACAAGGAAATTCAGAAGAAGTGTCTGTCTGGGAGGAAAAACAATAAATAAAAATGGTTTTGTACATGCTGAGTGCCAGAAGAGACATCCAGTGCAAATGTACTATAGGCAGTTGGCAATTAATAATAGGTATTTATATAAGAGGGCTTTGAGGTATGCAACATGCTTTACAAATGTTATCTCATTTTATCATCACAACAACCTTAAGATGCTATTGTTATCCACTCTCTTCCCCCCATTTTACCAAAGAAGAACTGAAACAAAGAAAAGTTAAATGACTTGCGCAGGGTCACACAGCTAATGTCTCAGTTCCAGCATTCTATCCACTACCTACTATGATTATTTACTTTTAGACAGTGAAACTCCCACATTTGGACTCAATATTTCAATTCTTGATATCCTCCATGAAAATATGAGAACTACTATAAGGAAAACAATGCAGGAAGAACAGCCTAACCAGACCAAGTATACAAAGTCACCTCATAATATTTGAAATAGAAAAATAAGAAAACCAAATATACGGGGGGAAAGTTATAGTGTTCCTAATTTTAAAAAAGATAACCAAGAGGATATAAATAAACACCAATCTATATACCTACTTTCTCAACTATACAGAATCTTTATTAGAATAGCTATAAATATTGAAGAGAATACAAGAAGGAAACAAGTAAGCTTTTGCAAAAAAAAATACTATTTAGCAGTCCATATCTTATTTAAAGTCACACAATTTTTTGAAAGGTAAACAAAATCTCATTATGTTCTTTGCTGACTTAAAGACATCTGACTAATACAAAATTTTGCTATGAAGGTTCATCTCCAACAAAGTGTCTCTCATGCAAATGTTAAGATCATATAAGATTCACTGAAAACAAGAGAGGTAACTCTAATAAATGATCCTCAGATTATCACCATCACTTTAGGGTACATGTGCACCAATGGGTCTTTGCCACCATTGTGAAGTTTAAAAGAATGAGAAATTCCCTAAAGACAGTGAGATCCTCCAAATTGTCCTATTTGGTGATCACTTTGTGCTCCTCCCATCAAGCCCTGGAACACTACTGAACCTTCTGAGTTTTACATCACTCAAAAGAAATTAGTCAAAAGTGGTAGTATAGAAGCAGAGGCCTACTAGAGCTCTCCCTGTAAGTCCCTCAAAAAACCTGTAAAAAAATGACTCTAAACAAATTCTAGAGCAGCAGAAGTCACAAAAGGAAAGACTGAAGCAAATTTCCAGCCCAAGACAATCTGGAAAATTGACAGGAAGGGTCTATCACACCAGACTGGAAGCTTAGCACAGTTTGGCATGGGTCACACCTGAGCAGACAGAGCTGGAGCAAGCCTTAGGGGACTGAATCACTGGCAGCTGCTATGGTTTACAAACTTCTCAACCCACAAATACCAAAGACAGCTTTGAAGGTCAGTGGGAAGGATTTGTCACCTAGCTGAGAGGAAAGCATGATCTGACCCCAGCTCCAGCCCTGGCTCCAGCCCTGCCTCAGCCCCTGCCCCAGCCCCAGCCACTGCTGAAGCAGAAGCTGCTTCTGGAGCCCTACACTTAACAAAAAGGTCAAAAGTCAAGTAATTGACTGGAAAAATGAGCAAACAGGGAAAAAGAAGCAGACTACAGATTCTTATTTTCTCAGTGAAGAGGTATTTTCTTATATTATTGGTGACAAAGAAGATCAAAACATACAATCAGAAAAACAAAACAAAGCCAAAGTTCCTTCATCCAAAACCTCCAAGAAAAATATGAATTGGTCTCAGGCCATAGAAGAGCTCAAAAAGAATTTTGCAACTCAAGTAGGGGAAGTAAAGGAAAAATTGGGAAGAAAAATGAGAGTTATGCAAGAAAATCATGAAAAACGAGTCAACAGCTTGCTAAAGAAAACCCGCCCAAAAAATGCTGAAGAAAATAACACCTTTAAAATTAGACTAACCCAAATGGCAAAAGAGATTCAAAAAGTCAATGAGGAGAAGAATGCCTTAAAAAGCAGAATGGATCAAATGGAAAAAGAGGTCCAAAAGCTCACTGAAGAAAATAATTCCTTAAAAATTAGAATAGATCAAATGGAAGCTAATTACTTTATGAGAAATCAAGAAATTATAAAACAAAACCAAAAGAATGAAATAATAGAAGACAATGTGAAGTATCTCACTGGAAAAAAACTGACCTGAAAAATAGACCCAGGAGAGATAATATAAAAATTATTGGACTACTTGAAAGCCATGATCAAAAAAAAGAGACTAGACATCATCTTTCAAGAAATTATAAAGGAAAACTGCCCTGATATTCTAGATTCAGGGAGTAAAAAAGAAATGGAAAAAATCTACTGATCACCTCCTGAAAGAGATCCCAAAAGGAAAAATCCTAGTAACACTGTAGCCAAATTCCAGAGCTCCCAGGTCAAGGAGAAAAATATTGCAAGCAGCCTTGTTGCATGTTAACAAGATTTAGCAGCTTCTACACCAAGGGACTAGAGATCTTGCAATATGATATTCCAGAGATCAAAGGAGACAGGATTAAAACCAAGAATCACCTACCCAGCAAAACTGAGTATCATTCTTCATGGGAGAAAATGGGAACTTTGATGAAATAGAGGACTTGCAAGCATTCTTGTTAAAGAGCCCAGAGCTGAATAAAAAACTTGACTTTCAAATACAAGAATCAAGAAAAGCATGAAAAGGTAAACAGGAAAGAGAAACCATAAGGGACTTAATTAAAGTTGAACTGTTTGCATTCCTACATGGAAAGATATTTGTAACTTATGAGACCTTTCTCAGTATTAGGATAGTTGGAGAGAATATATATGTATGTATGTGTGTGTATGTTTATATATGTGTGTATACTTACATATATGTATGGAGAGAGAGAGAGGCACAGGATGAACTGAATAGGAAGGGATGATATCTAAAAAAGAAAACTGAGAGGAATGTACTAGGAGAAGAAGAAAAGGAGAGGTAGAATATAATAAATCACCTCACATAAAAGAGGCAAGAAAGAGCTTTTACAATGGAGGGAAAGAAGGGGAAGATGAAAGGGAATAAGTGAACCTTGCTTTCATCGGATTTGGCTTCAGGAGGGAAATAACATACACAGTCAATTGGGTATGGAAGTTTAACTTACCCTACAGAAAGTAGGGGAAAGGGGGATGAGAGAGGGGGGATAATGGAAGGGATGGCAGATTGGGAGAAGGGATAATCTGAAGCAAACACTTTAGTAGAGGGACAGGTCAAAAGAGGGAATAGAATAAATGGAGGGATAGAGGGAAATATAGTTAGTCTTTCACAACATAACTATTATGGAAGTGTTTTGTATGTCTATACATGTATAACCTATATGGAAATGCTTGCCTTCTCAATAAGAATGGATGAGGAAGGGGGAAGGGAGAGAATGTGGTACTCAAAGCTTTAAAAACAAATGTTAAAAACTGTTTCTACATGTAACTAGGAAATAAGATATATAGGCAATGGGGTACAGAAATCTATCTTGCCCTACAGGAAAATAGAAGAGAAGGGGATAAGGGGAGGAGGGTGTGGTAGAAAGGAGGGCAGACTGGAGGCAAGGATAATCAGAATATATGCTGTCCTGGGGTGGGATGATGGGGCAGATGGGGAGAAAATTTGAAATTCAAAATTTGGTGGAAGTGAATGTTGAAGACTGAAAATAATTTTTTTTTTTTAAAAATTAGCCTAACATTTAACACAGGAAAGTCCAAATGATAATAATTGCCTATTTATAGATGGATAGAACTGCTTCATTAAATACCATGGACAGATCTTACAGGTGGATAATGAAGTGAACTTGGAATTGAATAGGAATAGGAATTTGGGCTCGCTAGCATTTTGGAAACTATACAACATTTTCAATGACCCTAAGCTTCTCCCTGAAGCAAGCCCATCTTTTTTTTTTTTTTCATATATCAAGAGTCTTCCAGTTAGACTAAATGGCTACAAAGTGTGGAATACGCCAATCACCAAAGAATCAAAATTCCAAAGGAATCACCCAAAAAGCAATAAAGATATATATGGTAGGTATAAATAGTTTGCAGCCTCCAAGGAATAACTATCTAGAACAGAAGTCATGAAATAAGAGTAAAGGATAACAAGTGGAGCTAAAATGGAGCAGTAGCAAGAAGCAATGCAGTTGAGCTCCCATCCACAAAACTCCTTCATACAAATCTAGAAAATACACCAGCCCAAGCCTGATGGGTCAATATAGAAAACGTCACCATGAATCCTTCATCCAACCCTAGCTGGATATAGAGACAGATAAGAAAGGTCTTTTGAACTGGGAATGGGGTTGGAGGAGGGGCACACCAAGCATGAAACATTCCAACACCCCAAGGGAGGGTATGTAGCAGAATGAGAGGATGTCCCAGAACCATACTGGAGCACCAGAATTGAGACAGGTTCCAACTGGCAGCACTGTCACCCACTATGTGAGTCACAGATCCGGAGCAGAATAAGAAGGGAAACTGAGCACAGAGGTGACATCCTGTAAATGGGGGCCTTCAGCAGTGTACTGAAAAAAGAAGGAAGTTCAGAAACAAGTAGGAGTGGTTAGGCAAAAATTCCAAGAGCAGAGCATATAATATCTCAGTTCCAGTATCTAGTCCAGCCTACAGAGAAATAACCAGGGCAGAAATCCAAGACCAAAGAAGAGCCTACAGTTCCGTCATGCTGAACCAGAATAAATTCCTAGCTGGCTGATAGGGACTGAGTCCAACAGCAGTTCATAGTTGTTCTGACCAAAACCTAGGTCAAGAATTTGCAGAGATTTGACCAGGCGGGGCACCAATCAGACTTTGCCCTAGATCAGACCACTCTGAGAGTACAGAAAGCTTGAGGAACTGCAGCTTGTCCCTGAGATTCTGGAGTAACAAAACTCAACACCCAAGAAAGCAGCAACAGGACTGACCCAAATCTCAAAGTGTGGCAGAGCCCAACACAAACATCAAGTCCCAAGCCAGGAGGTAAGCTGGAAGACTAGGTAAACAAATAAAAGAATCCCATCAGAAAGAGCCATTATGGTAGCAGCACCACTCAGGACACAAATGCAGAAGAAGAGAATAGATCCAAAACATCTGTAAGACATGTCTCAGATCAAAACACAGCTGGGGCATAAACAACCCAGAACTGGAAGAAATGAAGCAAGAGTTCTTTGGGTTTGTTTGGTGTTTTTGTTCTTTTTTTTGGTTTTTGGGTTTTTTTTTTGGTAAGAGATAAAAATGTTTTTATAAAGTAATGAGAATGCTAAAAGAAAAATGGCAAGGAAATGGGAACTACAGAAGAAAACAAATGCAAAAAGAATCAGTTAACAGTTTGGCAGAACATGTACAAAACCTCACCCAAACAATGAACTTCCTGAAAATTAAATTGAACCAAAGAGAAGCCAATGACACTTAAGACAACAAGAATTATTAAAACAAAGTCAAAAGAAAAGTTAAAGTGTCTTATATAAAAAACTACTGACCTGGAAAATAAATTGTGGGGGGAAAATTAAGAATTACTGGACAATTTGAATGCCATGATCATAAAAAAAGGCCTAGACATCATATTTCAAGAAATCTTCTTTTTAACTGCCCATGTTTCTTACTTAGAACCAGAGGGCAAAATGAAAATAGAAAGAATCCACCAGTGCTAAAAGAAACCTCCAAATGAAAACTCCTAGGAACATCACAGCCAAAATGCAGAGCTTCCAGGTTAAAGAAAAAATGATACAAGTGGCCAGAAAGAAAAAATTCAAGTACCAAGGAGCCACTGTCAAGATCACACACAATTTAACAGCTACACTTTACAGGAAGAAAAACCTTGGAATACAATATTATAGAAGGCAAAGGATATGGACTTATATCCTTGAAAAACTTACCAAGCAACAATGAGTATAATGCTGTAGAGGGAAAAATAAACCTTTCATGAAATAAAGGACTTCCAAATATTTCTGTTAAAAAGACCAAAGTTGTGTAGAAACTCTGAAGTTCAAACACAGGAGTTAAGGGAAAAATAAAAAGGTAAACATGAATGAACAGTGAGTGATAAGGAACCAAAGGATAAACTGCTTATACTCAAATATGGGGAGATGATGCATGTGTCTATCTGAGCCCTATCATCATCAGGGGACATAGAAGGAGTCTAATTAGACAAGACCTGGGTTCTGTTATATCTTAAAAATCTTAAAAGGAGAATGGAAAGAGAGAGAGAAAGAAAAAATATACTGAGGAAGAGAGGGAAGGAAAGCAGGTTTAGAGAAAATTATCTCACATAATTAGGGTGCACAAATAGACATGTACACAAACAAGGAGGAGGAGGGAGTAGGGAAAGCAGCTGACACTTCAATATCATTTTCATCTGAACTGATTAAAGGAAGGAAGAATACATATGCACACACAGGTACAGAAATAACACTTCCTTCAACATGAAAAAAGGAGGGGAATTAGAGGGAGGGAAGGTTAGGAGAGAGGTAAGTCCTGAACAAAACAAAAGTTGGGAATGGATGAACAAATTATATTATATAAATGTGATGGAAAACTATTGTGCTGTAAGAAATGATAAAGGGAATGATTTCAGAGAAATCTAGTAAGATTCACATGAATTGATGCACAGTGAAGTGGGCAGAACCAGAAGAATATTTTATACAATGAGAGTAATATAATAAAGGCAAACAACTTCGAAAGAAGAACTCATAGTGTAATGACCAACTGTAACTCCAGAAGACTAATGATGAAACATGCTACCCATCAGAATGCAGAATGAAATTTTTTTTAAAACATGGACAAGGTATTAATGTGTTTTGATTGACTATATTTTTTGTGATGGAGGTTGTTTTTCTTTAGTTTTCAGTTCAGGCTGGGACGATAAGCCTTTTGTTGATTGAAAAAATAAAATATAATCTTTTTAAAGATTTAAAGAATTTAAAGAATAATAGATAGGGGTAGCTAGGTGGCGCAGTGAGTAGAGTATCAGCCCTGGAGTCTGGAGGACCTGAGTACAAATGCGGCCTCAGACACCTGACACACTTACCAGCTGTGTGACCTTGGGCAAGTCACTTAACCCCAATTGCCTTGCCCTCCCCCCTCTAAAAAAAAAAAGAATAATAAATAGATGGGTAGCAGGTATACTAATATTGATAGCTCCATAATTTCAAAAGATTGGGAGGAGGGTCCCTGGTACAGTGGATGAACCACTCCATGGAAGATTTATGGTAGGACATGGAAAAGAATTGCACCAGAAGAAAAGGCATAAATGGGACAGGATATGCTTGAGTTAAACAGAGTGCTGACCTAGATGAAATCATATATCCAGTAAAAGTCTAGGAGACCCATCCTGGCCTATTTTCAGATACAGAATCAACTGTTCAATATTGTATATTACTGACTTCTGTATTACCTGGGCCATATCTTTTTCAGATGAACATTTTATCATTATTCCTTCCTCTTTTCTCTTTTCCCTCTGCTAAATCTAAAATGTGAATAGCCACTGTAAGATTTCCAAGGATCAGAGTTCCATTTATAGTCTGTCTCATGTACACATACACATACACACACACACACACACATACACAAGTATACATGCTCAATGAGTGTTAATAGAGTATTAAAAGGATGGCAAAGACGCTAATTGGCTATCTCAAAATTTAACCAAAAGAACAGAACTTAGCATAGAGGGGTTAGCCTCTTAACCCTTCAGAAGTCCCTGTGGCATCATCTGCTTTAATAGGCATCTCCTTTGCTTCTCCATGATTCCATGAAAACATCTCTGGTTCCTCTGGCACCAATATTTTGCTTTGTGTAAGGAGTGGGACACACACCCAGAAAAAGATTTTCACAGGACTGAGTAAACAAGTACCTCTTTCCCTTGTACTTCCTCTCCCACAAACGAGAGGTGGAAGAGCTAATAAAAAGAGCCACCTTTTCCTGTCCGTCATCCTAATCCATGGTCCTTTGAGAATGCCATCAGGAGCCTCTAAATGACTTGTTTGCCATAAGGAGGAAGTGGCTCCTGCTCCTGGGTACCAACAGTCCTAACTGAGGCCAAGGAAGTTGAAAGTGAAATGTGTAATTCGATTCAACCAACGTTCATCCACTATGCATATGAAGGAAGAGGGAAGGAGCACCTCTTTTCTGATGCATGACCTAATTTCTCTTTTTTTGCTACCTCACCCCAAATTTCCCTTCTATTATGTGCTCCAAATCTGAAAAAAATATATAATAAAAGAAAAAACTCTCAAAAAATATATAGGATTTTTTTTTTAAATCTGAGTTTATAATGTGGCACAGTACTTTATCTAGACTTAACTATTATAAAAAAAATTTGCTAAAACTTAGCACAGACATAGAACGTTATATTTATTCATGATAATGATAATCATTAAGAGACTCCTGTTTTATATTCATTCATTTCTTGTATTTAAAATGCCACCTTGTACCTTGTTTTAAAATTAGCATTTATTAAGTGCATACTAGGCAGCAGGATGTAAAGAAAAGAACACTGGTCTCGGAATCTAAAGAGCTGGGTTCAATTCCTGGCTCTGCTACTCATGTGTAAATATGACCAAGTCATTTAACCCTTCTGAGCCTCAGTTTCCTCATCTATAAATTCAGGATTACAAAATACATTAAGTACATCATAGAGTTGTTGTGAGGCTCAAATGTGATGATGGATGTAAAGTGCTTCATAACTCTAAAACTCTAAATGCTCTATAAATGAATTATTGTCATGACCTTGCCCCATACAATTGAGGTTTGATTATAAATGTGTTAATTACATTATTATGAAATGGCATTACTCAAGGCAACATTATATAGGATACGCCTGTATCCTGTTAGTCTTCCATTAGTTAGCCTCCCAACATGATTAAGAATCAATTCTCTATAAGACAAGCCTTCCCAAAGAGCAATCCATTAAAAGATACCTGTGTAATCAAGAAATTAGAATAATTTATGAAGAGGTTAAACCTGGGTTTGGACTGGTTTCAATTTTGTCCAAACCTGTCATTATATTAATATGGGAAATGTGCTGGCATGGAAACTCCTTCTACTAACACAAATGGGAAATTCCTTTGTAATGTATTATAATCTTACAATGATGAAGCTTTGAAGTGATACTGCCATACAAGAAAGCAATTTGGAACTGGGCCACAAAAGTAATTAAATTATATATATCCTTCAGTCCAGCAATACTACTAGCAGGCCCATTACCCAAAGAGATCAAAGAGAGATCTGAAAAGGACTCATATGTGTAAAAATATTTATAATGATTCTTTTATAGTTTTAAAGAACTAAGAAATAAGAGGGTGCCTATAAATGAAGGAAGAGCCTAATCAATTATGGTATATGAATACACTGGAATACTATTGCTCTGTTGTACTGTTCAGTCACTTCAGTTCTATCTGACTGTTACTGACCACATTTGGCGTAGTTTCCCATTTTCTTCTCCAGTTCATTTTACAGATGAGGAAACTGAGGCAAACAGGGTTAAGTGACTTGCCTAGGGTCACACAGCTAGTAAGTATCTGAGGCCAAATTTGAATTCAGGTCTTCCTGATTCCAAGCCCACTGCTCTATGCACTGAGCCCCTTAGCTGCCTCCTAAGAAACAACAAACAGGCCAATTTCGGAGAAACCTGAGAAAATTGTATAATTTGAGGCAAAGTAAAGGGAGCAGTCAGAAGATCAATTTACACAATAGCACTGTAAAAACAAACAACTTCAAAAGCTGAAGAACTCTGATCAACTCCAGAGATCCACTAATGAAGCATGCTACCCACCTCATGACAAAGAAATTATTAACCAAGAGTTTAGAATGAGATATAATGTGGGAATTTGTTTTGCTTGACCATGCATATCTGTTACAGCAGTGAGATGGAGTAAATTGGAAAAAAATAAAATAAACAGACTTAGTTTAGGGAAAAAAATTATTACAGACTTTGAGAGTTGCCTGGGTCACTAAAATGTAAACTGACTTGTCCATGGTTTCATAAGTTAGAAGCAGAATTTGAATCTAGGCCATCCTGACTCTAAGAACAGTCCACTATCTACTATAATACCATGCCTTTCAGCATTTGATTTACTGAAATGATGTGGAGAGTCAGCAAATATTAAGGAAAGAGTACTGTAATGGAGTCGGGCAGATCTGAGCTCAAATCTCTTCTTCCAATACCTGGTAGCCCAGAGAAGTTACAACAGAGATAATATTAGCCCCCCCTTGTAAGATGTTTGTATTAGATGAAATAATTTATGTAAAGCACTTTGCAACCTTAAAGCACTATGTAAACATAAGTTATTATTATTAAAGTTAGATACCAGAGTCCTAAAAATCAACAGTAACTTTTTTCAGTCCTCCAAAATTTTTCATTGCATGCCACTTAAATACACAAAGAATCATGAAGTCCTAGCACTAGAATGTTCACCTAGATGAGAGGTTCTCAAACTTTATGGTCTCAGGACCCTTTTACACTCTTAAAATTACTTAGGACCCACTAAAGAGCTTTTGTTTGGGGGGGATTATATTTACAAAAAATAGCTTTGACCTCACAGATCCTCTGAGTCCACTGACCACATGAGGACCACTGACCTAGTCCAAGGTTTCTTAACCTTTTTTGTGTCCTCCAGCAGTCTGGTGAAGCCTAAAGACTCTCAGAATAATGTTTTTAAAAGCATAAAATAAAATACATAGGAAACCAAAGGGAACTGAAAATAACATTGTGATTTTTTTCTCATTCAAGTTTACAGACTCCTTGAAATCTATTCACAGACATCTTCAGGGTACATGGAGTCAATTTAAGAACTCCTGATCTAGTCCATCTCATAGATAAATGTCTTCTATAGCACTCCTCCAAAATGGTTATTCACCGTTTGTTTTAACCCCCCAATGACAAGAAACTCATGATTTCCTGAGGAAGTCTACTCCATTCAAGCATTAAGGCCTATCACATTCCCACATAATCTAAACTCCTATGTCACTTGGTACAGCCCCCCATCTGTCCCACCTTGTATGCATCCCTAACAATATGACTTCCCCAACATTCACCTGACCTAGCACCAACTGTGAGTTTCTTTATATTCTAGTTTTCTGATCCTTCCTTCACAAACTATTTGTGTAGTTTATTTGTGTATGCTTCTTACAGAAAATGCTACCACAAATTTCAGCATTATCTTTGGCTCCTGTTTGCAATGGAGCTCAAGCATTCATTTTCAGGTAATCCAGCAGATGGCAGAAGAGGACAGATGCTGAACTGAAAAGGGGTTACCTTACCTTTCACATAGGCTATCTTCGTCATGATGGTTTCCTGAGCTTGGTGCAGAGTCACTATCACAATGCCTCCAACTTTACCATAACCCCAGACCACAGCTCCAGCTGGTTCTTTCTGCAACACCATGTGATCACCAATGTAGGAAGCAAAACGAAAATTAGCACCTAGGAGGCAGAATAATTCCATTAGATAGATTACAACCTAAATAAGCAGATAAACAATGAGAATAGTATATTTAATCCCACAATCTCACACTTATTCCTCCTAACAAGTAAATGGCCTAACCGGAATATGTATCAACACTACACATCAACTGCAGGTGAGCAATGTTGAATTCCCAGAGTCCACTGCCATCCAGGCATCTTCCTACCCTCATTCCATGCAGTTTATAGCTTGCTTTACCCCCTTACTTTCTATGCTTCTATGCTGAAAGAATGCCTCTTTTTCCTACCACTAATAGTCTCCTGTTACATACTTACAAATGGGAATTTATAAGTGCCTTCTCCTAATCTCTCCTACATTATCTAAGGTTTCTGACACCCCCAGTGACTAAGTCTAGATATCAGAGACAATTGTTTTATTCACTGTTTTATTCCTCCACAGCACCAAGCAGAATTTCTGAGCTTAATAAATATGTACTGAATGAACAAACTAAAGTGTATACATTTACCCAATGGGTTCCTTTCTTCTGGCTTTTCTCTTTTCTATGTTTGTTCTTTACCAATGATGAACTTTTCTCAAACTATTCACTATGACTTCTTGACATGCTGGGAGTCCTGAAGGGATCACTCCTAAGTATTTATAGCTGTCTGTCAGAGAAACTATCTTGAAGTATTATCTTAATGGTAAATATAGAGAGACTGAGGTAAAGATGAAGTCTGAGAGAAAAAGTATGACTACAAATCCTTAGTATAAATTCACTATTTCACAAAATTGAATTGACAAAAGGACAAAAAAGAATGTAGTTGAAAATGTAGATTCTGTCCTAGAGATTCACTAACAAAACCAAACAAAAAAACTCACTTTAACAAGACAATTCCTATTTTTTTTTAACACTAAGCCTGTATTGAAGTGTTTTATTAGTAACAAGTTTATTATCTAAATCATCTCAGTAATATTATGTCCATCAAAATGTAACTAGAAATAGTACATTGTTAAGTCACATTCTAATCATTAAGCGAGAATAAAGGTATTGATATTTTGTGACCTAAAGACAAATGATGAACAGGAGAAATCAGAATTAATGAAGATGGAATTTTCCTTTCCAGGAGCTACAAATAATCTTGCAAGTTTCTTTAGATGATACCTATTGCAGTATCACAGTCAAAGCAGTCACCCACATACTCTGAGTGGACAGTCACTCTCAGCAACAGCCCAATCATTAAGGTCTCTCCTATTTATAATGAACCAACCTAATCCTATAGGGCTGCTGGACTAGGGACAGTTAGCTAAATGCACCAAGAACAGAATACAATATCCCAGTGATTGCATAACCATATAGGCAGTTTGCCAAAAGTAAGGCATATGTGTGGGAGGTCCTTGTCTGGGGTAGGTGCTTCATACTGAACAGAAATGATAACCAGGAGCAGAGGAGTTGGGTGGGGAGAAAAGGAGTGAATTTGGGGGAGATGAAATGCAAAAGAGCACTTGCTGTATATAAGCCAAAGAAGAACCTCAGCAAAGAAATGAGAGCAAGTTGTAACACAGAGGCAGAAGAGAGCTTTCCAACTCAATCCATCATCATTAACAAACTTTTTTGAGCACAATCATGCATAACTCTGCAACAGATCTGAGAATCATTACATTCATAGAGCAAGGGACAACTTTAAAAATTATCATTTGATAAATGTGAAAATTGAGGCCCAGAGAAGTCATGTGACTTGCCTGAGATCACAAAACCATAGGTCATGGCAAAAAAAGAAACCCAGGTCACAGAACATTTTCCAGTTCACTGCTCTTCTCAAGGGCACCACACTCTTTATATCCTGAGGTAAATAGACAACATTCCTTGTCTTCAAGGAGTTCAGATTCTAAAACTGACAAATGACAAAGGCACATGGTTGAACATTAAACATCCTTTATTTTTAACTTTTTCTCTTTGTATCCCTAGCCTTTCTTTCTTTATATCCCATGGTGCCTTGCATTTTTTTTCAGACTTGCGAATTTCATTGTGTGAAGAATTCCAAGTTAAGAAACGCTATCAATGCACATCTATAGCTGTTCAGCACTTTAGAATCCAAACAGTTATCTGATAGACTAAAGAGTTAGTTGACTTGCCCAGGATTCTCATAATTGTTATGTGTGTCAGAGGGAGAGCTTGAACGCAGGATGTCCTAACAAACATCCAAGCTGGTCTTCTATCCATTACACCACATTGCCTCTCACCTTGCAACATAATAGGGCTCTTAATTATGATCTCTATGCAAATGAATCAGATTCATATATCCAGGCCCAGTATCTCTCCAGAGTTTCAATACTGCAAAGTCTATTAGCCATTTTAAAATGGATGCCTCGAGGATACCTCACACTCAACATATCCAAATTAAACTTATTAGCTTCCCCCCAAACCTACTCCTCTCTCAAACTTTTCCTGCTTTCTGCTGAAAGTAGCACCATAACACATAAAATCTGGGAGTTATCTTTGATTCCTCACAGTTTCTCATCCCACATAGACAATCAGTTGTCAAATCTTGACATCCAAGCCTCCCCTTCTCTCTACTCACATAGCCACCACTCTAGGTCAGATGTTCATCATCTTTTTGTCTATGCTATGGTAATGACTTTTTAATTAATTGATCTCTCTCTCTGCCTTAAGTCCCTCCCTATCCATCCTCTACACATCTGCCTTTCCTAAAACGAATATGTGACCATGTCTCTCCCCTATTCAGTCAATTCCAATGATTTCCTATTGAATCAAAGATAAAATATAAACTCCTATGTTTAACTTTTGAAGCCCTTCAAAACCTGGCCCCGACCTCTTTCTAGATTATATGTTACTTCCCTTCTCAGACTCTAAGATCTAGCTGGGCTCGCTTCTTTGCTCTTTGTAATAATCATCAGTTAACCTAGAGAGTTGACATCATCCTTGACATATTAATCTAGAATAAGGCTAAGATATCAGGTACTTTTTTCCCATGCACAGTTGGAGACAGGATTGTTTGTCCTTACTAGGCCAGGAATACCTAATCCCTCCCCTGACTCTCCCAGGGGATCTTCACATAGCATTCACTCTCCCATTTTCCCACCTCTGTATCAGCTGTCTCCCATTTGTAGGATGTACTTTCTACCCTCCCTTGCATCAGAGAATCCCTCACTTCAAGACACAGATCAAGCACCATCTTCTATACAAAGTTTATCTTGAGCTCCACAGTTTAAATGTCCTACCTCCCTAACTGCCTCGTTTTTTATCTACTTTTGTTATATACATTCATTCTATCTATATTTATATTACATGTTGTCTTCCCTGAGAGAATGTAAGTTCCCTGAGAGTATGGAGTGTTTATATTTGTATCCTCAGCAAGTATAGAAGTACCTGGCACCCAGTAGGTACCTAATTAATATTTGTTGATGCTTTTTTGATTACCCAGGTTCTGGACAGAAATATGAAGACATTCTTACAATAGGGCTTTTTTTAATTGCTGTCAAATGCATATACTCAAAAAAGTCCTTCCCAACATTTATATTATTTTCAACTTTTTTAAGTTTTTTTCTTCTTTTCTTGTGGGGTTGGCAGTGAAAAGAATGAAGTGCTGTCTTCAACTGGAGTGAGGGAGAAGGGGGAGATAAAGGGGAGAAGATAACATGTAAAGTAGTGATAACTGAAAGAGAAATAGAGGCCAAGTACGAGGCCTGAGTTTGCTATTTCAGATGAGAAAGCGAGGTATACTCCTTGTATCAATCCTTTATTCGGGGAATGCCCTTTCCCCTGTGATCTTTAGTTCCAGGCGCCTCTGCACTGTCCCCGGAGCGCGGATGTGACTCAGGGCCCATCTTACTCATAAAAGGAGGGGATTTAAACCACAGGACACGACCAGAAGCCGCTCATTTCAAGCGCCCCAGCTATCCAGGTTCTCTACCACTTGCCCTTGCGTACATCTGTATTCGGGCCACGGGTCCCGTGCGTGCCCGGATGTTCCGAGCTTGTGCAGCAGGCTCGTACTTGTCAGCTCCCCTAGGAGCCTCGCGGAGGCAAAAGTCACTGCGGACGGACGGAGGCCGCAAAGTTTTACCCAGTTACCACCAACCCTGGAAATGCAGCGGTCAGGGGTCCGCTACTATCCCCACAAGCCGGTGGAAACACCGCGACCAGCAGCGCCTCCTCCCAGGCCCCGGCGGCTGCCCGGGCTCGCCCTCACCGGCCCCTTCGGGCCAAGGCCGGGGAAGGGCCTTCCCTGCCCTTCGGGCCCCGGAGGACGGCCGGGCCCGGAGGGGAGCCTCCGGGAGCCGCGGCGGGCTGAGGAGCGAGGCCAGGCCCCGGCCGGCCCCACCTCACCTGCTCCGCCGCCCCCGCAGGCCCCCAGGAGCCACGGCAACAATAGCAGCGCCCGCAGGCCCGAGGCCCCCGTCATAGTCCCCCGGCACCCAGGATATGCTCCTCAGCGCTTGGGGCGGGGACAGTGCGAGGCTCGGGGCGGAGACAGTGAGGTGGGCGGGGGCGGGGCTTAGATGAGGGCGGGGCCCAGCCCCACCCCAGCCTCTTTCATCTTCAGTACATGAAGCGGCTGGCGGCTCTGCCAGCAGGTCGAATCTAAGCTTTTTGCTCTGTTCGGCCGCCGTAGGCAAGGAATCTGTGGAGAAAACGGTTACCCGGCAACGAGAACAAACAACCGGAACCGCAGGCACCGGCAGCCGGGGAAAGGAGAGGTAAGGACGGGAGCCCGTCTACTCCGTCCCGGCGACTGTTGGCCGCTTTTTTCCCCTTCCCCCTTCTCCCTTTGGCAAGCTCCCCGGAACCCTCAAGGCGACTGCTCCCTACACTGGACCCATACTGCTCCCCGAGAATAGATCCCCCCAGTAGCGACTCGCAGCCCCCCGGGAAAGCCTGCCCCGAAGAGGGTCGCCGCTGACTCGGCCCGCAGGACCGGGGGCCGGCCCCCTAGCTTCTCTGCCCCCTCCCAAACCCTATCTCCCAGCCTGGCCCAAGATCTCCACAGGAACCACGCTCTTAAAAGGGATCCCAACTTCCATCTTCCCTCCGCCACGCCTCCTTCCCCCGGGCCTGTTCACACCCTCCTCTCCCATTCCCGAAGCTGCAGCCCTTCCAAGCCGGACCCTCCCTCTCCCCGAGGTCTCCCCGAGGTCCGCTTCTCCCCAGCCTAAGCGACCAAGACCTTAAGTGGTCTTGCCACCCCCTGGGACCCACCGCTCTCTTAAAGCTGATGCAGGATAGGAGAACTGGCCGAGACAAAGCCGACAAATATAAGAACTCCAAAGCCTCTGAGATTTAAGGACTTTGTTTCCCCCCCAGGAATGGCAGCTTAGCACATCTAGAGGGTGACATGACCCCCCTGTGCAGAGATAGATGAGGTAAAGATTGAATTTCAGGCTATTTCATCACTTGGGCCATGATATGGATGGAGGGCCTCTAAATTTATACTAGTTCTTGAGCAAAATTTGCCTAAAGGTTTTTACTTACAGACAAGACCATCTCTACATCTTCCCTGAAGGAAGGACACTATAATCATAATATTTAATTGACCTAATGGTTTGCCTTAATACAAACGACTCCGGGAAGTAAGGAAGTATCTGGTATGATTTTTCCCATGTAGATCCAAAGAAATTAAAATACATAATTTAAGAAGGCTTTACATCAAATTATCCACATATTTGTTGTAGAAATAAAGGATTTGGCCCAATAAATGGGTCTTCCCTTTCATTGTTCCCTTACTATCAAAGGAAAGCCTACAACTTTTTGAAGGTATAGATGAGCCTGAGATTGTGCTTAAGAAAAGTTGAAGGAGAGAAGTATTTGTCTATCAGAAATCATTTACTTTAGCATTTTAATTGTGCAAATGAAGTCCTGCAATGAAGTCAGTGCTCTTTAATAATCTCTGTGTACAATAGGCAGTTCCTTCCAAAGAGATGTCGATTCCGTTCTCCAATACGCACTACCGAATTCCACAAGGATTTGGGAATCTTCTCGAAGGGCTGACGCGGGAGATTCTGAGGGAGCAGCCGGACAATATTCCAGCTTTTGCAGCAGCATATTTTGAAAACCTACTAGAAAAAAGAGAGAGTAAGCTTAAAATGCGCTTTTTAAAGTGTTTTTTTTTTAAAGTTAAAGAATAATTATTTAATTTTCAGTGAAATTTGCTTAAGGAAACTTATCAATAAGTCTTTTTTGACAGGTGACATTCAAAAACAAGTTTTTGGTATTTGATACAGTAGTCAAAAATATATGCCTTTTAGGTAGATGCCCTTCTAATAGAAGAAACTTTTTTCTTATGTGAGTTTCACTGTTTTCCATTATACTAATTCTAACCTGTTTCTTTTTGTCCTTCATAATAGGCCTTAAGGACTTATTTAGCAAGACAGGATCTCTCCAGCACATTCATTCTGCTCCTCAGTTTTCAAGCACCTTTTTACTCAATCATTGGCTGTGTTCCATTCTTAAAAATCTCCATGGAAGAAATTCCTTGAACTCCCAAACATATCTAAATATTTTCCACTTAAAAGTAGTGTTCTGTAAGAGGGAATTCTACACAGTTTAAATTAAATGGTGCATAAGTGTGCTTTCCTAGGATCCCACACTAAAAATGATTACTTTGCTTCTAAAAAGAAACTGGCCAACTCTGTAATGGTGGCAATTTTGTTTCCATTCCCCATTGTACCCTCCCTCCTCCCCCCACATTCCCAAGACCTTATTCCTGCCCAGAGACAGGGATTTACCTTTTCAGCCAGTGACTAGTTAAGAAAAAAGTCAAACAACAAACGTATTTCACTTCTACCTTCAGAATTCTCCAAGCCATAACCCATTTAAGTTATTAGGATCATTTACCCAAGACTGCAAGTAACCAAAATAGGCAGGTAAGTGGCAAAGTGGCTAGAGGACTAGGCCTGAAGTCAGAAAAGTCATCTTCCTGAGTTCATACGTGATCTCAGGTTTGAAATGTCCAATAGCTGTGTGACTCTGGACAAGTTCCTTAAGTAAGTATGCCTCAGTTTCTCTTCTATGAAATAAGCTGGAGAAGGAAATGGCAAACCACTTAAGCATCTTCGCTGAGAAAATCACAAATGGGGTCCCAAAGACTTGGACATAACTAAAAACAACCAAACACCACCACCATCCAAAACTGATTGGTAGGAACTGAAAGTTATACTAAAGCCTAATCCTCCCTGAGACAAGATCTCTTTTTAAGCTACACCAATTAAGTGATACTCATCCAACAATGAGGTAAGGTGACTGGAAAAACCCATGTTTCACATGAGTCTTGTTCATTTTAAAGAGAAGGGGAGAATACCTTCTCTGAGACTGGTATAGTTCAAACAGCATCCCTCCCACACTAAACATAGTTCAAAATTTTGCCCTTTCCCAGCATTGTCAGGAGCCTCTGCCCAGCCCTTTTTTCCTGTACATTACTGATCATTTCAGCATCTAATTATTATGACTAGGTCATGACTTAACGTATTTAACTACCTTCCAACACTTTGATATATTCTCTAGGGAAAAAAATGAGAAATCCTAGACTTTGGGCTAAGATGTAAAGTATTATGAGCAGTAATTTAATTATGTCAATACAACATTAATTTTGTAAGTTAAAGCAATGCAAAAACTATTCATTTTGTAATTTTAGAACTCATTAACCTTTCATTATATAAATATTGAGTCACGATTTCCAGATCACAGTAATTAAAGCAACCCCAGATTAATGGTCTCTAGGTACTAGTCTTCCAACTAATACTACTTAAGTACTTCCAGCTTCTACTGATGCAGATCACAGACGCTCTAGATCTTAATGGAGACTGTTTCATGAGTTGCTGTGACTGAAAAGAAATAATTACCTGGTGACCAACACACTGTGGTGATATGCCTCTTTGAATTCAGTTAGACTGGCACCTTATGCTTTACTGACATGAATTTCAGAACCAAGGGTCACCTCCTCACCATGCCATCATCAGAGTAGAGCTTAAGTGGACTAATAAAAGCCCATGTCCACCATATATAAATCGTCTGCCCTTTTCCATGTGTTTGAAAAAAATTATAATTTTTTACAAATCGAGTAAAGAGATAGGTACTTTCCAGATGAAAGAGAACCTCTTAAAGAATAACATAAAAAGAGAACCAAATGATCAAAAATGACTGATCTAACATTTAACTGATTACAAATCTGAACTACTTTCTTTCTATCCCCTTCTCTTTCTTTTCCCCCTTACTTTCATCTCTTTCTATACCCAACTTTCTCCTTGCCATGTTACATTGAAAAAAAGAAAACCTCTCCTAATCTCTCTGTAAAAAATACTTTTTTAGGGCTATTCTGTATTGTGAGGTTATTATTAGAGGATATTGTATGGCCCTGTGATTTCACTGGTATACCCAATGAGGAAATTCCCTCTTACAAGTGTAGACAACATTTAGAATTCCTTGGGGAATTATTGAAACAGTAGATGATTTGCCCAGTCAGTCATACCGCCAGTGTGCGTAAGAGGTAGGATTGAATCCAGCTCTTATTGGCTTCGAGGCCAGCTGTCTACCCACTATGTTAACACTGCCTCACAAGGACACTTCCAGTGTAATAATAGTAATTTTTACATCATAATTTGCAACATAAATCATTCAAGCGTTTATAGGACTGTATTTTTATCTGTCATATAGAAATTCATGGAAACTTAATAGAAATTTAATGATAACATTAAACACCAAGATCCCCAGAGCATCATCTTAGGGATCTCTCTCCCTCTAAATAAAAGTTTAGCTGAAGCAGTATGGAAGGCTACATCTCTCTTCTTCCTCTTTAGGCATTAATTAACCCAATTATCAGCGTCTTTGTATTGATCATCTTTGTTTTTCATTTTTCTCCTTAGCTTATTTTGTCTCCTGGCCCATCTTTCCCCCGCTGTGTAAAATTATTATCTCCCCACTATGACAATATTAGGTGGCACAGTAAAGAAGCCAGATGGGGTGTTAGTAGCCAGTGTGTTGCACTTAGGTAGATTTGTATTCAGATCCTGCCTCAGATACATGCTATCTGTGTGACTCTGGAAGAGTCACTTTAATATCCGTCTCCACCTCATTTTGCTTATCTATAAAGTGAGGTTAATAATAGTACCTGTTTCAGATCAAAAGAGACGACATACAAATAGTGCTTTGCAAACCTTAAAGCACTATATACTTGCTAACGAGTATTATTATTATTATAAACAGATATCACCTCTTGCACTAGGCACTATGCCAATGTGTTTTTGTTAGCAGTAAAATAACTAATTTATCAAGAGTTTGCTTTTGCTGTATTCTGAGTTTATCTGGATAAGCTCGCAATACTCCTTAATTTCTTTTTCAGAAACCAGTTTTGATCCAGCAGAATGGGGGGCTAAGATAGATGACCGCTTCTACAACAACCATGCTTTCAAGGTACCATCTGGTGCTACTGAACCTAAGGTCAGTGGTTCCGTCTGCTCTCCTATCTAAGTCTACATAAATATGATTAGTTTCTCTCAAGAATTACAAAACACAGCTCAACAAATGAGATATTTTAAATGGCTTTTTTCTCTGGCCACAGATCCTATTCTGAAAGTCCAAGACTTATACATTGTTAGTTGACTTGTACTAAATATAAATCTAGACAAAGAAAGAATGTTCATGCAGTTTCAAAAAGTTCATTTGAAATGACACTACTAAGGCATTATTGTTTTTCCGCCTTCTAGTAATGGATTTAACTTGCTTATTTCGTATTTTGAATATACAAATATTTTGAATATTTGTAAAAACATAACTGGCTCTGTGATTTTAAACAAGTCATTTAACCTCCTTTGAACCACAGTTCCCTCACCTGGAAGATGGAAGGTTTAGTTAGATGATTTTCAGAGTACCTTTCAACTTTAGAATTCTCTGATTCAGAGACCACAGACTGGTATTAGGGATGCAGAGCCTGAGATAACGGAATAATTTTTTTTCTGTTTGAAACTAATTAGGCTATACAGTGATTGGACATACTACTCTGGTATCATTAGTATAGTATATCTATCTCAGATAACTGGTCCATGCACCACTATCCACACTGCACCAGCAGAATATTAGAACACAAAGAGAGAAACTAAGCTCAGCATTTTGAAAGCTTTCCCAATGGACTTGGGAAAATATCTGCAAAAATCCAAAAGGAATGGTAGTGATTATTTTAAAGGCTTTATAGTTATCAAGTAGTTTCAGGATCTCTAGTTCCTCATTTGAATACAAAGCCTTTCTATAATTGGCCAATGAGTCATTAAGTGTCTGTTGAATGGGCTTCAAATCAAGTGATGACTTAATATTTTTGTTACTATAAAGAAGACTTCAAGTACCAAATGAGATATATCTGAAAAGGCTTAACACAGTGCCTGGCACATAGTAGGTACTCATTCTGTCCTCCATCCCTCCCCCCAAGTATCTTAGGAGTCAAAAATGGAAGAATCTCCAAAGACCATGCAGACCAACCCATATCTGAATAAGAATCCCTTTCACAGCCTGATTGACAAGTGATCCTCAACCTTTTCTTGAAGACTAATAGTGAGGGGCACATTACACTTTTGAATAATTTTATTTGTTAGAAGGTTCTTTCTCCTGTCAAGCTTCAATGTGTTTCTCTGTAATTTCCTGCCATTGCTCCTAGTTCTGTCCTCTGTTGCCAGGTAGCAACATTCTAGTTGCTTTTTCACATGATAGCTTTTAAAATATTTGAAAACAGTTATCATGCCTCTTGCCCCAACCAGGTTTTTCCTTTCCCAGGCTAACTTCATTTCCTTCAGCTAGTTAGCATGATCTGAAGGCCCAGGACCATTCTGTTTTTCTTATTTTGGATACTTCCAATCCAGTAACATTTATTAAGTGTATACTATGTAGCAGGATACCATTAATAAAAAGAAAGCCCCTGCTTTCAAGGAGTTTGGGGGCAGGAAAAGGGAAGACACACCAGAGGATACCCATCACAGGGGCATCGTATTCCCTGGAGTTGAAACCAGGCAGCTCAGCAGATGTAAACTAGAGTGAGTTGAGTCTAATTTCTGGCCTAATCTATAAAGGAAGGCATTGAGCGGAATTTGGTACTCTGCCCTCCAGCCAGAGGGGAAGGAAGACAGAGAGATGGTGTCAATGAGGTTGAAGTATGCTGGTGAATTTAGAAGTGATAAGTTTATCCTAGCGTCTTGTTCCATGAGGTTAAAACCAGGCAGGGCAGCTCAATTTTGGACACTTGCTAACTTACAGTTGTCTTTCCTAAAATACTGTATCCATAACTGAACACAGTACCCCAGATGTGGTTTTAGGAGAGAAAGGACTCACTTAGGGTCCTGTGCATTGTACCTTTTTTAATACAACCTAAGCTTGTATTACTTTGTTTGCCTGACATTTCATACTGTTGACCAATATTAAGCTTGCAGTCCATCAAAATTTTCAAAAAAGCTGCTGTCTAACTCATATCTTCCCTGCTTTATACTTCTGAAATTGATCTTTTAACTCATAAGATCTTTACATTTATTCATATTAGATTTCATTTCTTTACCCAACTGCATTTCACCATACTCGCCTCAATTTTTTGATACCCATACTTGAGCATATCTTCTTAATATACAGTATCATTCCACCCTCTCCACCTTTTACATACCATGTTTCTTTGTATTGTAACGCCAAATTACGGCAGCACACCTTAGGACTGTTGCTGTGAATGGTTTTAAGGGTCTAATCACATAGTCTAATGAACTCTCTATTCAGCAATAAACTAAACATTGTTCAATAAAATAAAGTATAACATTCATAGCAACATCCTTAAGCAAAACATATCATCTAATACATATATGTATCTCATAACACTCAGTATGTCATATGGCACATAGCATATATCATTACATCCCCAAAGTCAGGGGGTCCCAGGCTAAGGTCTTCCTTAGCACAATACATCCTTAAGGGGTAGCAGAGAATATGACACCATCCACCCCTAGGTCACTGGAAGAATAGTCCCCTTAATCAATACACAATGTCCAAGTAAAGTCCTGTCTCATCTTGACTCGAAGCTGACTTCCAAACCCTTAGCTCCTCTTCTGTGGACTGTCCCCTTCTAACCTTTGCCTGAGTTCACACTCAGGCAGCTCTTTGCTCCTTTCCTTGTCTGTTTCACTTCAAGCTCTTCCTGCTTCTGTCTGACAGCAGGCTCCAGGGACTCCTGTCCACAGCTTGTTTCTAGGAAAACAAAGCTTAAGTAAGGGTTATAACAATATTTATACACCTTATCAGTGCCATCGTCTCAGTTAAACTCATAAAGACCAACAGACGGGGCTTCTGTGTGAGAAATCAGCACACATCAACAGACAGGGCTTTTGTCTGAGAAATTAACACAGACCAACAGACAGGACTTCTGTCTGAGAAACTAACACAGACGAACATGCAAGACTTCTCTCTGAGGAATTAACACAGATCAACAGACAAGAGTGCTGACATTACAAACATTCTTTCCGTTAGTCCTCCCCACAAGCAAGTTCCCCTAGTCTGTTCACACTTGCTTCTCTCTCTCAGTTCTGCTTCTCTCTCTGCTTCTTTCAGCTCTTCTTCTCTCTCTAACCAATACAATATATACTATTTTCAATCAAAGATTCTTGATTGATTCAATCAAAGGCAAAACTTAACCAAAGGCACTGGATTGTCTAAAACTCAATCCAGAAAAACAGCAAAAATTCCTACTTTGTCATTACAGGTATACCCTTCCAGCTAATTCTTATGAATCTCATCCCACCACATCTCAATAAAGCACTTGAAATTATATTTGCTCAACCCATTGAGCGTTCACAGAGATGTAGAGGTATCCAAACCATGGGTTTTGTTACTCCTTTCTTGTATCTTATGAATGTCTGGGTATCTCTACTGTTGTTCTTGACACACTACTTTCTAATGACCTATCTTGATGGATTATTTTGACTGTTTTCTACCTTCCTCTTCCTTTTCAGCTTTAAGGTCCTTATTAAATTTGCTAGACTTCAGACAAAAGCCATAACTAAGAATTTTTAACCCAGAGCAAAAACATTTCAAGGAAAAGCAACAGTATAACAAAAAGGACAAGTCACTACAGGTTCAGAACTACTTAGAGAGAAGAGTTTTTTTCCTCCTCCCACATCTTCTGCTGGCCCATGAGACTTAACCCTTGTATCTCACCTGCCTACCATCTCCTAGGTATCCTTTTCTGAAGTCCACCTTTGCCTGCAACCTTCTTGAGTCATAGGCCATTGGAGAACTACAATGTAATTTAATTCAACAGGCATTTATTAGATTCTTGCTGTATGCAAAAAATTGTGCTAGGTAATGGAAATAAATGGCAAAATCACCTTCAAGAAGCTAACACAGGGATTTACATGTACATAGATAAGCAAATACCAAGTACTTCCGAAGTGAATGTAGAAAAGCACTAACAGCTATTGGCAGACAGATCAGGAAAGGCCTTCTAAAGGAGGCAGCGTGTGAGCTGAGGGTTGAAGAGAAAGCACCAGGAATTCTAGGATTCTGAGAGGCTAAGTTGAGGTGAGAGAAAGTTCCAAACATGAAAGACAGATTTTGCACAAAGCACAAAGACACAAGATAGAAAATCTAAGAAGGCACAGTCAGAAAGATAGGAAGAATAACCTAATGTCTTCCTCAGTAAAGACCAAGGGAAAGAATAGCAACAACAGCCAGTAAAATACTGCAGAATAGTTAACAGTAATAATAATATCACGGGCATTTATACTGTGTTTTAAAGTTTGTAAAGTGCTTTTGATCTTCACAACAGCCCTGTGAGGCAGGTGCTATCATTATCATCCCCACTTTACATATGAGGAGACTGAGCTAAGAGAGGTGAAGTAACTTGCCCAGAGCCAGCCAAATTTTTCTCTGAAGTAGCATTTGAACTCAGGTCTTCCTGACTCCAAATCCAGCACTCTGTCTGTTCTCTCCATTTATTATCTGATGATTTGCCAGGTTATAATCCAGGTTAATTATTTCACAACTGTGCAACAACAAAAACAGAAAGAAATAATTTTATTTTTATTAATGTCTTCAGTAGTACTTTAACCCTTTACTTATTAGTCTCACATATGAATGCAGTAAAAAAAGGATAGAATATACAATGGCAATAACAATAAGCCTTTAGACTATGACAAGCAGTAACAGTTCAAATGATCACAAATCCCATTTTACTGATGATGGAGGGGTAAGAATGATTGTCTCTAGCTCTGTAGGAGTGAGGATGAAAAAAAAGGCACATGCAAGCACTCCTAGATGTTCACTGGAACAAAAACCCCAGTCTACTTCAGGCAAATATGTTTTTATCATTTTTTTATTAAGTATGTTCCATCTCTGACCAGAAGGCTTCTATTCCTGTTTTAAACTGGCAAATCCTGTTCTCAGGTACCATCTTTTTAATCAGCTTATTGATCACTTTCCAAATCTGTCACTATCTTCTAAATTTCTTGCCTCCAATTGGCAGCACTAATTAAAACATACTCCCTGGCCCTAAGATCTTCAATTTCATGCCACAAGTTTTTGGATTTCTTGTGGCAGAATTGTGTGTGCGTGGCAGAATTGTGTGTTCATATGAATCACCAGAAGTGGGAAATAGTCATTTGGCCTGGCAAGTCTTGGAAATGGTTTTTGGGAAGATGATTTTTGTCATCACATTGACAGATAAATGTATCATTTTCCTGCTTCAAGAGTCATGAATCACCAGATTCCTAACAGCTTCCCAATTCCTTTTGGGATGACTTTTCCTTAGAAGTTTAGTTCAAGGGACCTATACTTTCTTGGAACCCCTTGAAAACTGCTCCCCCCCAAATCTGCCACGAATGTCAAATTATGCTCAATGTCTTTCACAATTCCAAAGTCCTCCAAATCACTTTCACTTATCCTTTTCCTTCTTCAGGTAAGTTCCTTTTCTCATATATACAGTCTTTCTCCCCCAAAAGCTGAAAGTAGCAGTAGTCATTTTTTATGTGTTTAGAAAATTCCTTCATTACTTTGTAGTGAAAGGTCTTTTCTTTAGTCTTCATCCACAAATTTCATCAACCATATCAGTTTTATACCACACATAGAATGCAATGGAGTTTAGTTGGTATTTGTCTGAGATTTGAGAACTTCATATTTTGTGCATAATTCATTATAATGTTATCAGCATGCGATATAAAGTACTGTGTTAGTGGCCAACACTACAAAAGAAGAAGCTCCTTATTGGAGCCAGACACAGTCTTCTAAAATGAGAAACTGAAGCATTTTAACCAACTTATCGTGTGTTTGTTGCTTGTTTATTCCTGTTTCATATTTTTATCATTCCTACTCATTCTTTCTTACCTCAATTCATTTTAGTTCAACAATATTTAACAAGCTCCTATTGCACTTTCCTGAACTTCACTCATTTTATATTTTTCTTTGATCTTTTTCTTTATCAAGTTTGGCCATGTTGACTTGAGATAGCTCTTACCTAATTGATCTCTGCTTTCTATAGGAGGCACCACCTGAAAAAAGTGAACCTGAAAAAGAAACACCTCAGGAAGCAGTGAAAGAGCAGGAAGTACAGGTGTCCTTTGGGGTAGGTAATTCTTCTTGTCATTCTGAATTTGCCCCAAACAGTATTATTGTTACCCAACTATATTCCCAACATTAATCCTGTGTATTATATTAGCTATTATGGGCAGCTCTAGGTGTCGCAGTGAATAAAATTCCAGACCTGGAATCAGGAAGACTCCTCTTTCTAAACTCAGATATAGCCTCAGACACTTACTAGCTGTATGATCCTGGACAAGTCACTTAACCTTGTTTGCCTTAGTTTCCTCATCCGCAAAATGAGCTGGAGAAGAAAATGGCAAACCACCCCAGTATCTTTGCCAAGAAAACCCAAAATGGGATCACAGAGTCAGACATGACTGAAACAAAACAACTAGATTATCCTATTGTATTTCTGAAGGATACTTTTTTTTTTAACAAATTATTAAGTATCAGTGATGATCTAATTAAGATGTCAATCATGCCTAGTTATACTTGCTTATGTTAATCCTGTTGTACTCATGTTTTATTTGCAGAAAGTTCATTTTGAGAAGTAATGAAACTAAAAGGCCAGAATTAAGAATTTGAGCTCAGTTTAATAGCCCAAAAAGAGTTGTTGGAAGAGCTTAAAAAGGACTTAAAAACAAGAAAGGTAGAGGAGACATATGGGAAAATAAATCAGTAATACAAGAAAATTATGAAAAGATAGTTAACTAATTAGAAAAAAAGGTTTGAAAACTTATGGAAGAAAGTAACTCCTTTAAAATAGAACTGGGCAAGGGAAAGCTAATGAGACATCAGGAAATAATAAATCAAAATCAAAAGAATGAAAAAATTGAAGATATCATAAAATATCTCATTGGAAAAATAACTGACCTAGAAAACAGATTAAGGAAAGATGGGAATTGTTGGACTACCTAAAAGTGATAATCCAAAAAAGAGTCTTATTAAGGAAAAAATCTAGAGAGTAAAATAGAAATTGAAAAAATATCCACTAATCAACACCTGAAAAAGATCCCAAAATGAAAACTCATAGGAACATCATAGCTAAGTTTCTTTTTTTTCCTAATTGGTGGGAGGGAAGGAAGGGAGGCAGGCAATCAGTGTTAAGTGATTTGCCCAGGGTCACATAGCTAGTTAGTGTTAATATCTCAGGCCAGATTTGAACTTCAGTCCTCCCGATTCCAGGGCCAGTGGTCTGTCCGCTGCACCACTGAACTACCCCCATAGCTAAGTTTCAAACTCCCAGGTCCAGGAGAAAATATCTCAAGCAACTAAAAAAAAAACTTAGATATTGTGGGGCTAATGTCAGGATGACACAAGATTTATCAGCTTCTATATTGAAAGACCAGAGAGCATGGAATATGATGTTCCAAAAAGCAAAGGAGCTGGATTTGCAACCAAGAATAACTTACCCAGCAGAGCTAAATGTAACCCTTCAAGGGAAAAAATAGATATTTAATGAATTAAAAGACTTTCAGGCATTCTTGAGGAAACAACCAGAACTGAACAGAAAATTTGACTTACAGATATAAGAATCAGAAGAAACATAGGAAGGTAAACATGAAAGACTGACTAATCAAAGAATTCAATAAGGTTAAACTGCTTACTTTTTATATGGGATAATATTTGTAACTCTTAAGAATGTTACCATTTGTGGTGGGTGAAAGATGAAATGACTGAGGAAACAAAAGTTTGATCTTCTGAGCATATTGTTGTATATTAAGCAGTGCATACCAATTACTCAACAAACCAGGACCAGACCTCCTCACTTTAGGAGTGGACCCTGCATACAATAGGAGACAGACTTTTATACATTAAAAACAATCAAATAACACCAATTTGAAGGAAACAATACAATGTTACATTGGATGAAAGATTAGGGACCTTTTCAGACTAGAAGGAGAAGAGCAAACAGGTGCAATTCTCTGAATTCAGAAAAAGATATCTCACTCTCCACCACCCCCCTCCCCAAAGTGTCTGTAAACAATCAAAGGAGCATGGAAACAATAACTGATTAATTAGTATAGAATCTGTTTTCATATAAGACATATGTGTTGCTTAAGATGTACAATTGTGAGAAAACTCTTTGCATCAATCTTTGGATCTGATTGGGTTTCTGATCAACATAATCCAGGTCCTTGGTTAAGGGTCATTAAGAAGCAAATAGAGGTGGTCCAGTTTCCCAGCCATGAAGGTCTAGGTTCTAACAATACAATAAGTTGTTCTCCCAATTCCCACAACTGAATAAAGTTTTTCACAAGACACAAGTTGTACTAAACCTATAATTTAATAGAAAGGAAACTGAGCTAGCTCCAGAATTGAGTCACAAGATGGAGTTAATGTGGTTCACTCAGTTCCCACAGTTTAACCACTTGCTGTCGTTATCCCTGCAATTCCTTCATTTATCAGGGTAGCTAAAAAAGAGTATAACATAGATTGAGGGCTTGAGTTTGAGTCTATTATGATATAATAGAGATGATCCTAAAACATAATACTGAGTAGGGAGAGAGAAAGTAGAACACATTATCTTAGAGAGGCATGAACAGAAGACCTTTTATAGGGGAGAGAACAATGGGGTGGAGGATGGACAGCATAGGAATCTTATTTTCATCAGAAGTGGGTTAAAGAGGCAATAACATATACATCTGGCTGAGCATAAAAGTGTCTTCTTAACTTACACTGAAATAGAAGGGCAAGTGGATAAGATAAGGAAGGGTTTTTTGGAAGGGTGTACAGAGTAGGAAGGTAGTGGTCAGAAGTAATTTAGACTTCTGAAGTGGGGATAGGGTTAGGAGAGAGAGATAATTATTACAGGTAACTAGTAATTATAAATTTGAATGTGAATGGGATGAACTCACCCATAAAATGGAAATGAATAGCAGAATGGATCAAAACACAGAACCTGACAATATATTGCTTACAAGAAACATTTAAAAATGAGAGAGACACATAAAAGAAAAATAAAGGGCTGGAGTAGAACTTTTATGTTTCAGCTGACAAAAAAAAAAGTGGTAACCATCATGATTGTGGACAAAGTTAAAGTAGATTTAACTGAAAGAGAGAAACAGGGAAAAACAACTACATTATGTTAAAAGTTACCATAGATAATGAAGTAATATCAGTACTAAATATATATACCAAATGTTCTAGCAATCTATATTCCATAGGGAAAAGGTAAATGAATTAAAGGTGGAAATACATAGCAAGACTAAAATAGTGGTGGACATCAATCTTCCCATCTCAGATAAATCGAACTAAAAAATAAGTAAGAAATCAAAGAGATGAGTAGAATCCTAGATATGACAGATATCTAGAGAGAACTGAATGGGAACGGAAGGAAACATATCTTTTTTCAGCAGTACATGACACCTTTTCAAAAATTGATTAGAGCATAAAAATCTTATACTCAAAAGCAGAAATATTAAATGCATCTTTTTTAGATTATAATGCAACGAAAATTACATTTAAGAAAGGACCATGTAAACATAAATTAAAAATTAATTGGAGACTAAATTGTGTAATCTTAAAGAATGAGTGGGTCAAATAATAAATCACAGAAACAATAAATAATATTATTAAAGAGAATGATGAGACAACATACCAAAACTTATGGGATACAACAAAAACAGTAATCAGAGGTAAATACATATCTTCAAATGCTTACATCAATAAAGAACAGATCAGTGATTTAGGTATGCAATTAAAAAAACTAGAAAAAAATCATTTAAAATCCTTAATTAAATACCAAATTGGAAATCCTGACAAAGGTGAAATTAATAAAACTGAATGTAGGAAAAACATTGAATTAATAAATAAAAAGTAGGAGATGGTTTTATGAAAAACCCAACAAAATAGATAAACCATTGGTTATAAGATTTTTTTAAAGAAGAAAACTAAATCACTACTATAAAAATAAAAAGGGTGAATAAATACACCACTTTATATGCCAATGAATTTAACAAGTGAATTGTAAGAATACTTACAAAAATAGAAACTGTCTAGATTAACTGAAGAGGGAATATCTAAATAAACCTATTTTAGACAAAGAAATTGAACAGACCATAAATGAGCTTCCTAGGAAAAAAGTACCAGATAGGTTTACAATTGAATTCTATCACAGTAACAGTTGGGCAAATTACTATGGAATAACTAAGTTATTCTGAGTATTATAAATACTCAGATCAATACAGAGGATCTATGAAAGAAGATGCTATCCACCTCCAGAGAAAGAATGGATAAATAAAAGTATGCATAGTATTGTTTTAGATATATATTTATATGTGTGTGTCAGATGGTGACATCTAGTGCGCAGTGGAGAAGGGAGAAAGGGAGAGAGAGTTTGGAATTTGAAATGTAACTGAAAAATAAATAAAATTAAATAAAAAACAAAATTAAAAAAATGATAGTGAGACTCCAACTGTTGGGATGTAATTATGAACATTTCGCATTGGTTCAATTAAATGTAAATTAAAGAACTTCCTTTTGACAGCACACTTATATAAATCGTTTGACATTTAAAAATACTGCTATAGCTTTGATATAGCATATAGCTTTCCCTTAATGATACTGTCAATTTCACTAACTTTCTGATAGTAAAGCAAATTGTTATCCTATGATCGTTTTTGATCTATAATTAAATTTGCTTTGTTGTCAGGTGGTTAACAATGACTTGCATTAGAAGTATTCTTTGATTTATAGCATAATAATTTCTTGATTTAGAATATCTGATATTACTAAAAACACAATTTTGATTAATTAGAGCTAACACAAATTGCACTAAAAAAAATTGTGTCTGACAGAGACTATAATTTTCTGAACGACTCCAATGTAACTTTTTTCTTTCATTCCTTTCAAATCACTCAAAGACTAAGTCAATTTCTTCTGTTTTCTTACTCTGACTTATCATAGTCTTCACAGAAAACATTAAATTTTACTTAACTTTTCAATTGCTTCCTGATTTTAAAATGTTTTTCTCTGTCTGAGAGCCCTTTGAGATTCCCTTCAATCTGGGAATCATAATGTGTATGTAGGAGCTGATAACAGGACTTGCTGGGTATCCTTAGGTTGGTTATTTAAAAGCAGTAAGCAACAGAAGTAAATAGATTCCAACTTTACTTACTTTTGGAGAGAAAACTGAAAATCATCTAAAATTTTTATGTTCTATCTTTTAATTAAAAAAAAACACATTTCAAGCCTGCAACAAATTTGTCACTTTTTTAAAAAAGCGACTGCTACCAAACATTTAAAGATTGAGTAATTCCAGTATTAAATAAATTACTTGGAATAATAAACAAAGAGTGCTACCAAATTCCTTATACACACACAAATTTGGTTCTGGTATCTAAACCAGGAAGAGCAAAAACAGAAGAAGGAAATTATAGACCAACTTTTACTAATGAATATTGATACGAAATCCTAAATTAAATAGGAGACTACAACAATATATAATAAAGATTATATGCAATGTTCCCAAGTGAGATTTATACCAGGAATGCAGGGATGATTCATTGTAAGGGAAGATATTAACATAATTATATCAATAACCAAGTAACAAAAATCATGTGATTGTATTAATAGATACAGAGAAAGCTTCTGACAAATTACAACACTCATTTCTATTAAAAAAAACACTTGGAAGCATAAGTATAAATGAATTTTTCTTCAAAATTATAAGAAACATCTACCTAAAACCCATTAGCAAGCTTGTCTGTAATGGGAATAAGCTAGAAGCCTTCCCAGTAAGTTCAGGAGTGAAACAAGGATGCCCCTTATCACCACTGTTATTCACTATTATACTAGAAATGCTAGTAATAGCAATAAGAGAAGAAAAAGAAATTGAAGGAATTAGAATGGGAACTGAGGAAATAAAACTATCTCTTTTGCAGATGGTATGAATGGTATGCTTGGAAAATCCTAGAGATTCAACTAAAAAATTGGTTGAAACAACCAATAGTTTTAGCAAAGTAGTACCAGGATATAAAGTTAACCTACATAAATCATCAGCATTTCTATATATCACTAATTCAGCAAGAAGAGATAGTAAGAGAAATTTCATTTAAAATAATCATAGACAATATAAAATACCTCATAAGTATATCTGCCCAGGCAAATCTAGGAACTATATGGACATAATTATAGAACATTTTTTTATGCAAATAAAATCAGATTTAAATAATTGGAGAAATGTTCATTCTTCATGGGTGGACTGAGCCAAAATCATAAAAATAACACATGCCTAAATTAATCTACTTATTTAGTGCCATTGAACTACCAAAAAAAAATTTAAAAATTCATATGGAAGGACAAAAGGTCAAGAATAAAAAAGGAATTAATGAAAAAAAATGTAAAGGAAGGAGCTCTAGCAGTACCAAACCTTAAACTGTATTATAAGGCTATAATTATCAAAACTATCTGGTACTGGCTAAGAAATAGAATGATAAATCAGTGCAATAGAATAGGTATACAATACACAGTGATAAATTATTATAGTGATCTTATTTTTTATTAATGTCAAGATCTAAGCTTTTGGAGGGAAAAAGGAACCTATTTTTACAAAAAAAAAACATTTATAGCATCTTTTTGTGGTGAATAAGATTTGGAAATTGAGGGAGATATGCCCATCAATTAGGGAATGGATGAATAAGTCGTGTTATATGATTGAAATGGAATGTTGTTGTGCCATGTGAGAACTGATGAGCAGGATGATTTCAGAAAAACCTGGAAGGACTTACAAGAACTGATGCAGAGTGAAGTGAACAAAACCAGAAGAATGTTGTACATAGTAACAGCAATATTGTACAATGAACAATTGTGAATGACAGCTTTGATCCAAGACATTCCCAAAGGACTCACAATGAAAAATACTCTCCACCTCCAGAAAAAAACCAATGGCATCTGAATACAGACTGAAGCATACTATTCTTCACTTTCTTTTTCTTTAGTTCAAGTTTTCTTCCTCAAAATGACTGATAAGAAAATACATTTTACATGATTGCACATGTATAATCTTTATCAATAAGATTGCTTACCATCTCAAGGAAGGGAGAAGGGAGGGAAGGAAAGATAAAATTTGGAACTTTGAAAAACGAGTTTTAAGAATTGTTTTTATATGTAATTGGGAAAAATATTTTTTAAAAGATCTAAAACTTTTGGGATAAGAAATCACTATTTGCCAGAAATTTCTGGAGAAACTGAAAAGCAACATTTCTGACAGAAACTAGGTACAGACCAAGGTCTTACACCGTTTATCAAGATAGTCAAAATGGATATGTGACCCAGATATAAAAGGAGATATCATAAGTAAATTAGAAGAGCATGGAACTTATTGCCTATCAGATTTATGGATCAGAGAAGAATATATGAGTAAATGAGATAGAGAGCATTGTGGGATGTAAAATGGACATTAGTTACACTAAATTATATTTTAAAGGTTTGTACAAATAAAAACCAATGTAGTCAAGACAAAAGGAAAGCAAAAACTTGCCTGGGGGATAGATTTTATAATTTCTTGGATAAAGTCTTTACATCTCAAAATATATAGAGAACTGAATCAGATTTATAATTTGAGTCATTCCCCTGTTGATAAATGGTCAAAAGGATATGAACAGAGATTTTTGGGAGAAGAAAACAAAGCTACATAAAGCCATATGAAAAATGCTCTAAATCATTATTGATTAGAGAAATACAAATTAAAACAACTTTGAGGTACCATCTCATACCTGTCAGATTGGTTATAATGATAGAAAGGAAAAATGACAAATGATGGAGGGTATATGGAAAAATTGGGACTTTAATACACTGTTGGTGGAGCTGTGAACTGATCCAACCATTTTGGAGAGCAACCTATATAAAATTGTATGCCGTTTTGGGGAGGGAGGTGGCAGGGAGCAGGGAAGGAGCGGGAGGGAGGGAAAAAAACCTAAGTTATATGGTAATGATTGTAAAACACTGAAAATTAATATTAAAAAAAGAAAAATATTGAAAGACTCGAATGAAATAATACAGAGTGAAACAAACAGAACCAAGGGAACATTGTATCAGTAATAACAATATTGTTTGAAGAGTAATCGTGAAGAACTAAGGTATTCCGAGTAATTTGAATATTCAAATCAGCTGCAAAGGATTTAATGAAGTAAAGTGCTATTCATCTCCAGAGAAAGAACTGATATATGGAGGTTTGTATTGTATGGTTCATGTGTGTGTGTGTGTGTGTGTGTGTGTGTGTGTGTGTGTGTATCAAAAGTTGACTTCTCTAATGTGGGGTTCAGAGGAAGGAGGGAGTTAACAAAATGTAACAAAAAAATGAAATAAAATAAATATATTTTTAAAAAATAAAATAAAGGTTGTTTTAAGAACTTCATATCCTAAAAGTACAACTGTGTTGCATATGAATCAATGAAATGTTTACTATTCTTTCTGAAACTTATAGCAAGCTTCAATTATCATTGTTTATTTTCCCAAATATTTTGTTCAAGAAACAAAGTGTTACTTCAGAACTATTTTGAAAAAATACACATTTAGCTTGGGAATGATTTGTTTTTGTCACAAAGATACATTAAAATGCTACAAAAGAAAATGCTTGCTCTTTGGGCATTTTCCATTTGGTGTATCAGTGACAATACAATATAGAAAATTCCCTCAGTAGGCAACAGTTCTTCAGTTGTTGCATTTTCAAGTTGTAACTTTTATATCCATTGTTAATGTGTCACAAATATGAAGTATTTGAAACCTTTTCATTCTCTTTTACTTTAATGAAGGAGGAAGTTAGTACTGATGACGAGGAGGCTACTACTGCTGCTATCAAAATCCAGGCAGCATTTCGGGGACATAAGGCAAGAAAGGAAGTGAAGAAAATGAAAGAGAGTAGCATTGAGGAGCAGTGAATGGAGTGACTGTTTTTATCATAGGTAGCCAAGGGGAAAAAAATTGCCCGGATCCATCAACCCTATGTGAGGTTATCATTTTTTTTCCTTAGTAAGGGAAATTTGATGTAGCAAAATGACATTTGTTGCTGTTGTGAGAATCTGTCATGAGTTTAATAAACATGCCACTTTAAACATGCCAATTTAAGGTTTTTTGGAGACTGTAAGTCTCAATTGTACTTATTCTGAATCCCTACTCCCAGAGACCTGAGAACTTACGAATTTTATATGTGGTCGAGGGCTAGTTGACTTTCCTGTCATGATTTAAAGACATCATTTACTATCCTTGGGTTCTGGTCTAACATTTCTCAGGAAAACATCAGACACAACAGATTACTTTGGAATGGGATTAATATACTTTGTCCCACAAGTATCCTATTCTACAAAACAGTAGGAATTTATTTGACCATCAAGATTACATTAAGGGCTAAATTTACCTTCAGTCCTGCACAGAGTCAGTGACCTGACTTGTGACCCAGAATTTGTTGACAGAAATAAACTGACTTGTCCCCCAACTCATCTGGTTAAAAAGATAGTTCCACCTCTTTGAGCCAGCACCCAATTAAAGAAAAAAATAGTAGAAACCTTTCATAATACCAGTGTTGAGGAATAGGACTAACACCCAACCATAAGGCTAACTATAAATTTGTCTTTACTTATAAATAGTTTTTACAAATTCATGGAAAGGACTTCAGATATCATTTAATCCAAACTACCTGAGCAGGAATCCCCTCTAAATAATACCTGACAGGTGATAGCAATTGGTCATCCAGCCTGAAGATATCCTGTGAGAGAATTCCCTATCTCTCCTGTTCACTGCCTGTAAAGGTCGCTAGGTGGCACTGTGGATAGAGTGCTGGGCCTAGAGTCTGGAAGACCTACGTTCAAATCCCAACTCAGGATGTGACCCTAGGGCAAATCATTTCACCTCTTTCTATCTCTGTTTCCTCAACTGTAAAATAGGGATAATAACAGTACCTACCTCACAGGGTTATTATGAGATAATATTTATAAAGTGCCTGGCACACAGTAGACAACAGTCCCTTATCCCTCTCCCCACTACCCCTTCTATTTGCAGGTAGCTTTAACAGGGAATTTTTCCTTCTATCCATCTGAAAGCAACCTTTCCACAACTTTCACCCAGGGAGAGCTCCAGTTCTTCTCTCTCCAGCTAAGCAGAACAATCTAATCCCTCTTCCACATGTCACTAAAGTGTCTACCCCAGATCTCCTTTTCTGCAGGCTATCCTTAGTTCCTTCAACCAACAGTTTGGTTTCCACTTTTCTCACCTTTTTGGCCACCCCCTTCTGGATGTTTGTCAATGTCTGTCCTAAAATGTGATGCTCAGAAGGGGACATGGTACTCTACATATGATTAGATCAGCGAAGAGTGGAATGGAATTATAACCTTCCTCAGTCAGGACTTTATGGTTCTAGTCATAGGCAGCTAGGTGGCACAGTGGACAGAGTGCTGGACCTGGAGTCAGAAAGATGGATTCAAATCCAGTTCCTGACACTGGGCAAGTCACTTAGCCTCGTTTTCTTGGCTGTAAAATGGGGATAATAATAGTATCTACCTCCCATGGTGCTTGTAAGAATAAAATAATTGTAAGGATTTTGAGCAAATCTTAAAGTGCTTTATAAATGCTAACTACTATTAACACAATGTAAGATCATAAGATTAGAGAAAGGAAATAAGCATTTATATAACACTATGTGCTAAGCGCTTTTTACAATCATCTCATCTGATATGTCGGATATATTTCCTTTCAATGTACCCCATAGCTCAAGGAGCTCCAATTAGGGACTTAGCTCGCACAGCCAGTTTGACTGCTGGGCGGCTTAATCCCGAGGGTCAGATTTTCTCTCTAGCTCTGTCCCTGCTCCAGAGTAAACCTTCCAAATAAATCTCTTAAAAAACTCAGGTATGCTTAGAGATCACAGGATCCCTTCCTAGAAAAGTACTCATGTATCTCACGCAAAGCGAGAATGTGATAAGACCTTAACCTGAAAGGGTCAGAGTCCTATATTGCATCCTAGACCCTCTCCAGTCCTGATGAATATCAGGCCACTGGATCCAGATGGTTCAGAAGAAGATGGTGAGGTTGGTGACCTTGCACAGCCCTCCCTCACTCAAAACAAAGTCAACTGCAAGTCATGGTATCATCTTGATGTCATGGTCCTCTTCGAGAACGAAGGACAAACACAACAACAACTTAATGTGTATAACATAGGTATCAAGTATGACAGCCTTTACTTCAACCCTCCCCCCCAAATGTTTTAAGACCCAGAAGATTGAGAGGCACAAAGAATCATTATGCCCCCCACAGAAAGTAAAGATAAGTTGGGTGGTTTTTTTTCAGGACCATTATCCAATATGTTACATTTACCTGGAACTGTACAGTCCTAACAACTCACAAGACCCAGATCTATTGACCAGTGAAAGCACAGCAGCTTTCTTTAGTCCTTCAGGTACAGGATGATCCTATTAGTGGATACCTTCTCTAAAAACCAGGATATTAAGGAAATCATCCTCTCTCTCCTCTGAAACCTCCAAACTTCTATGAGGTAACTGCTAAAGCAGAAAGCGTCCATTTCTTAGGAATACTGGTTGCTGATCAGTACTCAGTGAAGGGAACAAAAAGGCAGAAGAAGACTCAAGGTATAGTCTCATATCCACCTCCAAAAATATGTTTCTGTTGTTGTGTGCTTGTGCTACAGGCCACCATTGCCACTGAAGTTGGGTATGGAGGAAGGAAGGATAAAGAAATCCTCTCCCTGTCCCAAGAAAGAAGGGACAAAAAGAGAGCACCAGAGTTATCTCCCATGTTTTTACAGACTAGAGTAGGGAGTTTCTCAACAAGAGTCTGTCCTTGCTGACTCTCTGCTATCAATCATTTTTTATGAAAACCATCCAACCCCAATCCCTGGGGGGAATCTTAGAAGTTCCCTGTGTCATCTCAACAAGTTATATGTTCATCAGCAAAGAATCAGATTAAAGATCTAACTCTGTAGGGATTATCCCAGTTTGGCAAATCAAGGGTTCCCTTGATCATCATCCTACATAAAAAAATGATATGCAATTAAAATATTCTAGTATCTAACTTCTAGGTCATATGATCAATAAGATGTAGTAGACATTTTTTCTGATCCCTTCAATGGCTCGAATTTCTCCAAAACAAATTATGCACTCTAGATAAAGCAATTTTAGTTGTCTCCATGACTTCAGACACCTGGAATACAAAAGAAAGTTTAAAAAAAAATTCATGAATTGATACCTACTCTGGGCTTACTCAACACCCCTCCCTCACCTCCCAAGCTGCCAGCATTAAGCCTGCATTAGTCAACTCAAGGATCAGATACATGGTTTGGGGCTCACAACAAAACCCAACCCCATCCCCCAGTCCTCCCCCTCCTCTCTCCAGTGCCATGGAGATCCCGGTTCTAGACTGCAGAAATTCACTTGGACCACTACAGACAGCTGAGGTGATGGCAGAACTACTATACAGGCTAAGGAAGGTTGTTGGGGCCAAGACAGATAGCCTATGTCACAGTGGGTCAAGGTCTGTGCTACAAAAGATCCCTTCAGGAGAACCAGAAAGCAGGATATGTGTCTGAACTGAAACGGAGATCAATCCTAAAACCCATCCACTCCTCCTCCCAGAGTGTCAGAGACCATTCTACAGAAATCAATCCCATAACTAGCATAGCAGCTCTTTGAACTGCCAGTGCTAAGCTAGAGAACAGGAACAGAGGGAGCAATAGGCCAAGATGTGTGTAAGGTGTAGTGATGTGTGGAGGAGGGGAAAAGGTTGTTCAGCACTCCACTAAACCTGAGGGCAAGAACTCAGCTGGGGTCAATTCTTTTCCCTCTAAAAGTGAACTATGACTTGCCCAGTGGGGGAGAAGGGGAGAGCCTTTGAGACTCATCCTCCAAGGAAACTATTATCAGAGGAGAATCAGAAAGTGAGCTATAGAGGAAAATAAAGAGCAGGGGAGTGTAAAGACTCAAATTACCAAAGATCTCAGAAAGAAAACTAAAAGACCTGAAATATAAGCAGATAAATCAATACAGAAAACAATAACAGCAGAAGGAAATATGACCCCTAGATCTAGTAAATTAGTTGAGGCATCTTATGAACAAATACTGCAAAACAAAGGAAAATGATGAAACAGAGGAATCTGTATTATGTGAGGTGAATATGAAACCAAAATATAGGGAGAATTATGAGCACAGAATTTAAGCCCAAACAGCAAAAATCATGGACAGAATAGAAAAATTGAAATCTGCAATGGCAATTCTCACCAAAAAACCAAGAGAGAGAACAATAGCTTGGAAGTGCAGATACAAAGAACTATAGGACAATATAGAAAAGAAGCCAAAAAAAAAATATTAGAAGAAAATATGCTCACTATCCAAACAGAACATAATATCTCAAAGACAGAATGTGTAGAGTCAATCTAAGGATCATAGGTCTCCCAGAAGAACATAACAAGACAAAAAACCTTAACACCATAATGCAGGAAATTATATACAGAACTGCCCGGAACTTCCCAATTGAAAGTATTCATTAATCATCTCCAGAAAAAGAAATCCAAGGCTGAAAACTCCTACATAGTGGCTAAATTTAATAATTCAATTCAGAAACAAGTTCTGCCAGTGATAAGGAGGGCAACTTTTAAATATGGAAGAAAGGAAACTCCAAAACAAGACTATCCTGTACCCACCAGAAAACACAGGTGGGAATGGAATAATGTGTCATGCACAATAATGAAGTTCAGGATGCTCAAGGTGACTTGGAAACTTGAGTTGAACCCCAATAAAAAAAGATGCACATTCAGTAATAAAGAAGCATTTGACACTTTCTTAGAAAGAAAACCAGAACTCAAAAAATTATTGCTCAAGCACCCCAGATCACAAAAATGCAGGAAAGGTGAACAAATGCAGCAGCCAAGGCCAGCAGCAGCAACAGGAGAGCAGCAGAGAAACCTGTAAGATATTTCTTTCTAAATGTGTGTTAAGAGACAGGAGTGAAGGCGGAAGTCAGATGGAGGTAATTGTGAAGAGGCAAGCTTACATTAATAATGCTCTGCATTATGGAAAGAACCTGATGATGCCCAGCCTACAGATGAATCAATGCTTTGTTTTTGTTGTTTGGGACATTACAAAATGGGAAGGCAAATGAAAGGAAGGGAGAGGAGCAGAGGGACTAGGGAGTGTACGATATGCATGGGTTAAATCAAGAGCTAATAATGAGGAAGGAAGGCAACTCCTGTGATTCTAGTAAGAGAAGAGTCTGCAAGGAAGGGTATGAGGATGAGGGAGAAAAGATTGAAAAGAATTGGGCAAGGAAGGAGGCCTTGCTACTTCCTAGGTGGAAGGAGTTCCAATGAAAGCGTTTCCTATACATAAAGAAAGATGTTTTGTGAAGGGAGACAGGGACCTTGTGCTAGGTGTGGTCTGAGGGATTTGGTATTTGAAAAATACCCCTTGCTCTACTTTGTAGGGGTGGGGAGTTAAAAGTCTTTAAAGCAAGGGGAACCCAAAAGTGTGGGTAAGGCATGGCCCCAGGGAGGAGATTTTGAGGCAAACAGAGAAAAGAAGGTAAGAAGGGGAGGGTATAGAATAATGTAAGCCCATACAATCAAGGATGTGGGGGCAGAAGTTCCTAACATAGGGCCATGTCATCTGCAAGAATTGTCTTCTGGGAGTGAGGCACAGTAAGAGGAATCTGAGTTTAACAAGACAGTGGCAGAAACTGTTCAGAGGAGAGAGCCCAGTACCTTAAAAGTTTTGATACGTGAAAAATACAGAGAATAGAAAGAGACTAGATAGCTATAGGGGTTATCAATCAGAGAAGGAGGATCTGGAGTAGACAGAAAAAGAGGATAGCCTCCAGTCAGACTCCAACTGCTGGTCACCGCCACTGCAAGGAGGGGGAGGGGGGTAAGAGGAGAAACCAGAGCAGTTGAGAAAACTCTTTATTGGTGGCTTAAGCTTTGAAATTATGGATGGTAGCTGGAAAACACTTTGAAAAATGGGGCACTCTCACAGATTGGGTAGTCCCCAAAGAAAACATTCCAAGAGGCTTTGACTTCATGACTTATACTTGTGTAGAAGAGGAAGATGCTCTAATTTGTGCTTAGCCACATAAGGTTGATGGGCAAATAGTGGAACCACAGAGAACTCTTTCTAGAGAGGATTCTGTAAAACCTGGTGTGTATCTAATCATGAAGACAATTTTTGTCAGTGGTATTAAAGAAGATAGAGAAGAATAAAATTTAAGAGACTACTTTGAAAAGTATGGCAAGATCAAAACTATAGAAGTTATGGAAGATTGACAGAGAGGAAAGAAAAGAGGATTTGCTTTTGTAACTTGATGTTCATGATACAGTTGACAAAATTGGGAGCAGAGCCACAACGGTAGAGTAGAAGGACACATCTTTAGAAACTCTACTCCCACTGCCCATAAAATACTTGTAAAATATGACTCTAAACAAATTCTAGAGCAGCAGAAGCCACAAAACAACAGAGTGAAAGAGATTTCCAGCCCAAGGCAACCTGTAAGGCTAACAGGAAAAGTCTATTGCACTGGGCACGGAGGTGAGGGCAGCCACACCATGGCAAGGACAGGACTGGAGCAGGCTTCAACGTGCAACAGGCAATAGCTGCGGGTCCCAGATTCCTCAACTCACAGATGCTAAAGACAGCTTCAAAGGTCAGTGAGAAAGTTTTTCCACCTAAGTGACAAGGGAACACAGCAGTCTAGCCCTGGCCCCTGACAGCAGCACCTTCCATTGTTGGAACCCTGGCCTGAAGACAATGGGGGAATTAAGCAGCTGATCTAGATCTCAGCCCTCAGTGGCAGCCCTGGGGTGAGGAGGAGTGCTCGCTGGTGTGGTGGAGCTGGTGGAGGTTCTGGAGAGGGAATCCTGTTCACAGACCAGAGTGCAGGCCAGGAGAGGAGTAAACTCCTCCCTTGATTGTGCCGCCTTGGAGAAACTGAGAACTTACAGGTCCCCAGAGCATACCCTCCTCTTGACAAAGAACTCAAAAGTCAAGTAACTGGCTGGGAAAAAGGCCCCCAAAATGGAAAAAGAATAAGACAATAGAAGGTTACTTTCTTGGTGAGCAGGTATTTTCTTCCATCCTTTCAGATGAGGAGGAACAATGCATACCATCAAAGAAAGACCCAAAAGTCAAGGCTTATGCATCCAAAACCTCCAAAATAAATATGTAATGATCTCAGACCATGGAAGAGCTCAAAAAGGATTTTGAAAATCAAGTAAGAGAGGTGGAGGAAAAATTGGGAAGAGAAATGAGAGTGATGCAAGAAAATCATGAGAAACGAGTCAACAACTTGCTAAAAGAGACCCAAAAAATGTTGAAGAAAATAACACCTTGAAAAATAGACTAACACAAATGGCAAAAGAGGTTCAAAAAGCCAAGGAGGAGAAGAATGCTTTCAAAAGCAGAATTAGCCAAATGGAAAAGGAGGTTCAAAAGCTCACTGAAGAAAATAGTTCTTTAAAAATTAGAATGGAACAGATGGAAGCTAATGACTTTATGAGAAACCAAGAAATTACAAAACAAAACCAAAAGAATGAAAAAATAGAAGACAATGTGAAATATCTCATTGGAAAAACAACTGACCAACAGATCCAGGAGAGACAATTTAAAAATTATGGGACTACCTGAAAGCCATGATCAAAAAAAGAGCCTAGACATAATCTTGCATGAAATTATCAAGGAAAACTGCCCTGATATTGTGGAACTAGAGGGTAAAATAAATATTGAAAGAATTCACCAAAAGAATTCAGAAGAGATCTGAAAAGAAAAACTCCTAGGAATATTGTAGCCAAATTCCAGAGTTCCCAGGTCAAGGAGAAAATATTGCAAGCAGCTAAAAAGAAACAATTCGAGTATTGTGGAAAGGCAATCAGGATAACACAGAATCTGGAAGCTTCTACATTAACGGATCGAAGGACTTGGAATATGATATTCCAGAAGTCAAACGAACTAGGATTAAAACCAAGAATCACCTACCCAACAAAACTGAATATAATGCGTCAGGGGAGAAAATGGTCATTCAATGAAATAGAGGACTTTCAAGAGTTCTTGATGAAAAGACCAGAGCTGAATAGAAAGTTTGACTTTCAAACACGAGTCAAGAGAAGCATGAAAAGGTAAACAGAATAGAAAAATCATAAGGGACTTACTAAAGCTGAACTGTTTACATTCCTACCTGAGAAGATAATATTTGTAACTCTTGAAATTTTTCTCAGTACTTGGGCAGTGGGAGGGATTACACATACACACACACACACATATAGAGACAGAGGGTACAGGGTGAGTTGAATAGGAAAAAATGATATGTAAAAAAACAAAATTAAGGGGTGAGAGAGGAATATATTGGGAGAAGAAAGGGAGAAATGGAATGGGACAAATTTTCTCTCATAAAAGCAAGAAAAAGTTTTTTAAATGGAGGGGGAAGGGGGGAGGTGAGAGGGAAAAAGTGAAGCTCACTCTCATCACATTTGGCTTAAGGAGGGAATAACATGCACATTCAATTTGGTATGAAAATCTGTCTTACACTACAGGAAAGTAGGGGAGAAGGAGATAAGAAGGGTGTGGGGGGGATGATGGAAAGGAGGGAAAATGAGAGGAGGGGGGCAATTAGAAATAAACACTTTTAAGGAGGGATAAGTCAAAAGAGAGAATAGAATAAATGGGGGGCAGGATAGGATGGAGGGAAATATAGTTGGTCTTTTATAGCATGACTATTATAGAAGTTTTAGCAAAACTACACATATATAGCATATATTGAATTGCTTGCCTTCTCAGTGGGGATGCGTGGAGAGGGAAGGAGGAAGGAGGAGAAGTTAGAACTCAAAGTTTTAGGAACAAATGTTGAGAATTGTTTTTGGGTGTAACTGGGAAATAAGAAATACAGGTATTGGGGTATAGAAATCTATCTTGCTCTACAAGAAAAGAGAGAAGATGAGGATAAGGGAAGGGAGGGGTGTGATAGAAAGAAGGGTAGATTGGTGAAAGGGGTTATCAGAATGCACAGTGTTTTGGGATTGTGGGAGGGAAGAGATGGGGAGAAAATTTGAAACTCGAAATCTTGTGGAAACAAATGCTGAAAACTAAAAATAAATAAATTGGGGGGGAAAATAAATAACATACTGTTAATGGGCATAACTGTGAAGTGAAAAAGGCCCTTTCAAAGCAAGAGATGCCATCTACTGGTTCACAAAGAGGTCGTGAAGGTGGCTCAGGCCATTTTATGGGTGGAGGAGAAAACCTTGAAGCTGGTGGAGGAAACTTTGGTGGAAGAGGTGGTTATGGTGATGGTGGTGGTGGCAGCAGAAGCAGTTACGGAGGTGGAAATGGTGTATATAATGGATTTGGTTGCAATGGTGGCAACTATATAGGTGGTCCTGGTTGAGGGGGTTTTGATGATGGTGGTGGACTTGGATATGGAAACTAAGATGGTAGATATAGTGGTGGTGAAGGAGGATATGATGGTTACAATGAAGGAGGAAATTTTGTTGGTGGTAACCTTGGTGGCAGTAGAAACCATAATGATTTTGGAAATTATAGTGGGCAACAGCAATCAAATTATGGAGACATGAAAGGAAGTAGTCTTGGTGGAAGGAACTCAGGTAGTCCTTATGGATCTGGTGGTGGAAGTAGTGGATATGGTAGCAAAAGGTTCTAAAAACCCAACAGAAGAGGGCTACAGTTCTTAGCAGGAGAGAGAACAAGGATTTTTCGGGAAAGCTGCAGGATACTTTGAGACAGTTGTCCCAAATGCATTAGAGGAACTATAAAAATCTGCCACAGAAGGAACAATGATCCATAGTCGGAGAAGTTACTGAAGCTTAAACAGGAAACTCTTCTTGTTCAAGACTGTCATAGCCAGTTTGCAAAAAGTACAGTTATTGATTAATGCAATGCAGTGTGAATTAGATGTACATTCCTGGAATCTTTTATCTTTTGTAGCTTTGTCTTTTCTTTTCTTTTTTTTTTACATCAGGTATATTCCCCTGTAAATTGTGGTAGTGTTATCAGGAATAAAATGAAAAATAATAACTTTTCAAAAAAAAAGAAAGAAAGAAAAGAAAAGAAAAAGAGGATAGATACTGAAGAGAGTGAGAAAAACCCTCTCTGAAAAGGGGCGAAAAAATGAAATTTTTAAAATTAATGAACAGAACTAGTTGAAGGGAAGGAGAGGAAGAGGGAATCTACTTGACTAACTAAAAAGAATAAAAGGGGGAGAGAATCAAATAACCAGGTAAAAGCAAGAATAAAAAGAGCTAATAAACCAAACTCCCAGGGAACAGAAGGAAGGGATTGGGGATAGATGGAAAGAAGGAATTGGGAATAAGGCCACCTTAAAAGAAAATAAGCTAGAGTGACTGAAGGAAAATTTAGAGATCTTACAGTGTTTACAGTTGAAAAGGTGGAAGTGGAATTGTACCTTAAAAAGAAAACTTTATTACAGACAGAAAAAATAAACACAACTCTCATAACTTTAATGTAACCAAACTATAAAGATCAAATTTGATTAAAATGAAGAGATATGAGAAGACCCCAACCCTCCCCTTTGGAGGTGGGAGGTGGGAGGTCCACAGGTATTATACCTTGCACGTTTTCAGACTTTTTCAATGTACTGATAAGTTATGATCATTTGTTTTCCTATTTTAAAAAATATCTTTCTTATATGGGATGACTCTCTGGGAGTGAGGAGAGGTAATAACTTTTTTAATATATTAATATCTGAACTTCTAGGAATCTGGTTTAAGCTTAGCTCAAAGATCTTGCCAGTATGAAGTGCTATTGATACGCATTGAACTACTAGTTTTGACAATGACTTTGAGCCAGACATATTGACTTACTTGCTGGCATTCCATCTCCCATCTCTATGCCTTTACCCTGGTGGTCCCCCATTCCTGAACTACTCTACATTCTCACCTCCACCTCTTAAAATTTCCTGATTTCCTAAAAGATTGCACTCAAAACCCACTTTATACAGAAGGCCTTTTCTAGTCTCCCCATTTGCTAGAGCCTTCTCTAAGGTTACTTTCTATCTATTCTGCATCCTGTATGTACTTTTCTATGTAGTCATTTTTTCATTAGACTGTAAGTCTTAAAGTCAGTTTTTGCCCTTCTTTGTTTCCTCAGGTCTTACTCAGCACAGTGCTGGAATATAGTATGCAAGTAATAAATATTTATTCATTGACTGGTTGATCATAGAATAAATCAAACACATGAACTACCATATGCCAATGTGTGAAATTTTTTTATATGTGAATGAATATGTTTAGGAATGAATAGCTCTAAAATCTTTAGACAAAAAAATGGAACGAAGAGCAATTCTGAGTTTTATCCATGTAACTCTACTTCAAGTCAAGATAAGACATTGTACCATTCATCATATTCTTCTACCCATTTTCCAAAGGAATGTCTCTTAAGGCTTGAACAGAGGGAGTTTAAGGGCAAGGAGTCATGTAAGGGCAAAGAAAAGGATAAATAAAGGTCAGGAAGGCTGATATGCCTTTGTTCTCAGAGATACATTACCAGCCTAACAGTATGGCTAAACCATATTATGTTGTCCAGGATTGAATGCCAGACTAAGGCTCTATTAAACATTATTTTGATGAGCCAAGAAAAAAAAGTGTTTCTTATACACACAAAATTTTAGAATTGGAAGGGAGGTTAGAAACTCTCTAGTCAGACTTTTCTTTTTTTACTGATAATGAAATTAAAGCCCCAAAAGATAAAATTTCATGCAATAAGTATGGATAGGTATAGTGCCAATGCAATATTCACAGCTCCTACAGCAGCCATGAATATCCCAAAGCAATTCTGAATTCCAAAATACAACAGATTCTCCACATGGGAGACAGAACCAAAACATGTATTCAGACACCAGAAAGCCAAATTCATCACAGTAACAAAAACCTATACACAGTAACAAAGCCAAATCCATCACAGTAACAAAAACCTATACACAGTAACAACACAGTCTACCTCTGCTAGGCTTCCCACAAGCCAGCTCCATCAAACAAATCACAAACAGGCTCCCTTACACAGAGTCCTCAACAAACTCTTTCACTCACTCTGGCCAGCAGCCTGCATCCTGCCTAGGTCTGACTACTCTCATAACTAACTTCCTCTCAGCTCTGCTCTGGCTCCGACTCTTCCCATTCCACCCATTCAGCTAACTCCTCCCACCACAGACTCCATGTGACTCAGACTTCTTTGTAACCCAGGCAGGTCACATGGGCCTATTAATGAATGGGAAAGATCTCCCCATTTAAATTACCCTTACAATAGGCAAGCTTTTTCACTTGTTTGGGAAATAAGAATGCTAGATTTTGTTTTTGTTGTTATTTTTGTTTCATCTAGACCTGTGATTTCTTTGAAACCCCCTCTATCAAAACCCCCTCTATTGCCAGCTGTTCTTGTTCTGGTAACCTACTTTCATTGGGAACAGGTTCAAGACGGAACAATACATATATATCTAGAAGTGTATAAAAGTCTTTCAAATTCAGAAAGAAATTGAACACCAAGGGGATAGAGAGGGGGGATAGGGTAAAGGAGGACTCTCTAGAGGGGAGGGTGAAGAAAAAGGTTGAGGGGGTATTGAAGGGGATTTAGATTTATGGGAATGGGAGGATAAAGGAGGGATCCTAGGGAAGAGGGGTAGGTCAAGTAATAGGAAGGCAAGGTAGCAGGCAGAAGAGAATGAGGGTCAGGAGGGATAGGAAATAAGAGTAACACACAAAACAAAGATCAGGAGTAGAATTTGTAGGGAAAGTATATATTTATATATGTATTATATATGTATGTTTATCTTAGTATATGTGTATGTATATATCTATATCTAAATATATCTATGTTTAATTGTAGCCTGGGGGGAAAAAAGGGGAAAAAACAAAGTAAAAAGTATACAGCAGAAAACAAAAGAAAAGATATATAGCTCTCAATGTAACACATGGTGTTTTATTACATATGCTTTCTTAAAATGAAAATTTATTGCTATATATTTGGAATCCACTCTTGCATTCTGCTTCCACATGACATTTTTTTTCTTTTCTTATTTTGTATTTAAATGTTAATATTTAAGTTTATAATGTTTCTTTTTCTTGTATATTTAAGTTTTAGAATTTATTTTTAATTTAAAAAAAGAAGTGAAGCTAAAACTGGGATGAAAACAATGTACAAATTGGTCTTCATGACATGAAAGAAAGATCTCAACAGGCTATTGGGACAAATCTAATAAGAATTTTAATAAGGCTAAATGTAAAGTCTCCTATTTGAGTTACAGACTTCAACTTCACAAATACAAGATGAAGGAGACTTAGCTAGCCAGCATTCATTTGGAAAAGTTCTGAGGCTTTTGATAGATTTTAAGTGGCCCAGTGGATAGAGGACTAGGCCTGTAGCCAGGAAGACCTGAGTTCAAATCTGACCTCAGACACTTGCTAGATATGTAACTCTGGGAAAGTCACTTAACCTCTCTTTGCCTTAATTCACTTGGAGAAGGAAATGGAAGATCGCTCCCATGTCTTTGCCATGAAAACCTCATGGACAGCATGGTCCATGGAGTCATGAGGGACTAGACACAGCTGAATAACAGCCACAAAGCTCAGTAAAATACAAAAAAAAAGCTATTGCAATCTTGGAGTGTTAAAAGGTGCATAATAGCATCCAAGGCCAATGGAGTTATTGTCCTCTCTTGCTGTGATCAGATCAAATTGGTTCTGGAATCAAAATATTAGAACATCAGTAAGGTAAAGAGAGCCTAGAGGAGGAGGACCTTAATGGTGGCGGACCTTGAGATCATGCTAAATAGGGATCAGTTGAAGGATCTGGGGATATTTAGCTTGGATAATAAAAGACTAATGATAGCAGTCTTCAAGTAGTGGAGAAAATGACATGTGGACATGTTTGCTTATTGCCAGAGACCAAGAGCAATAAGTGGAAGTTTCAGAGACAGATTCAGACATGTGAAAAATGCTTCATGATATTGTTTAGAAGACTTATTAATTATCAGTCTGTTTAAACCTAATTTTATGTGACTAGAGATTGTTTGAACCGAAAGTGGGATCCTGACCTTAATAACTCTCTAAAAATGCTGGCGATAAATTTAAAAAATGTCTTTCTTTCTAAAACTATTTCAGATTTAGGGGTTTATTATTGAAAACAATAGGCATGATGTTAGGGAAAACAGTTACAGAGCCAAGGGTATAGTGGGCTACCTTTGGAAGTAATGAGATTTCCATGTAAGTCTTCAAGAAAAGTCTGAATGATCACTTGTCAAGTATATTGTAGAAATAGTCTTTATTTTGATGCAAGTTGGAGTAGTCTGCATCTTAGGTTCCTTCCAAATCTGATATTCTGTAATTCTTTGCTATGTTATTTGGGAAATACTATACCATGGATTGTGAGAGGAAAGCCAAGAATTAAAAGATATGGTTCTCACCATCAAGAACCTCTAAGGAGGAGCGTGACCACAGCACTATTAAACAACAAAGTGTAGTCACAATGAAGTGACAAGGAAACTGACATAAAGACAGTTCTGCAGTCCTTTCGGAGTTGTGCTTCATTCAGCTATACACTTTGCACTCATCTAGTTGTACCTATGCCTCTTGGCCCTGCTAATTGTATAATGGAAGAAATTGAGGTAACAGCTTCTCTTTGGATTAATCGCTGCATTCTTCCAGATGATAGTTTAAATATGTTGCTTGTTTGGGGGATGATTAATTAAACATTACTTTTTTAATATTTTATTTTTTCCAACTACATGTAAAATTTTTAACATTCTTTTATTTTTAATTTTGAGCTCCAAATTCTCCCTCTCTCTCCTTGTCTCTCTTTGTCTCTGTCTCTGTCTGTCTGTCTGTCTGTCTCTCTCTCTCTCTCTGATATAGGTTATACATATGCAGTCATGCAAAACATGTTTTCATGTTAGTCATGTTGTAAAAGAAAACACTTATTAGATATTTATTAGCTGTATGATCCTGGTCAGTTCACTTAATCCTCTTTGCCTCCAGTTTCCCTATCTGTAAAATGAGCTAGAGAAGGAAATGGCAAACACCTCCAGGTATCTTTGCCAAGAAAATCCCGAAAAGGGTCACAAAAAAATTGGTCATAACTAAAAGCACTGAACAACAACAAGAATGTAAACAGAGACAAAAAAAAGGAAAGAGAAAGGTTTTTTTGTTTTATAAGTATGTTTTGATCTGCATAGAGACACCATTGGTTTTTTCTCTGGAGGTAGATAGTATTTTCCATTATGAGTCCTTTGAAATTGTATTAGATCCCTATTTTGCTGAGAATAGCTAAGTCATTCACAGTTGATCATTTTATAATATTACTGTTACTGTATACATTGTTCTCATTCTGTTCACTTCACTTTGCATCAGTTTATTTAAATCTTTCCAGGTTTTTCTGAAAGCATCTTGTTTGTGATTTCTTTTTTTTTTTTTAATGTAAATAGTAAAGCCTTTATTTTTTTATAAGAACAGCATTCTGAAAATAAAACATATGTGCCCATGCTTTGCAACCTTCTTAATTTGTATTCTTAAATAGTCATTTATGATGCACATTGTCTTGAAAATTCTTTTTTTTAATACCTTTTTAAAAAGGTATTCTTTTTAAGTATGCAATGGTCAGCAGGGGAGTGGAGAGGAAGGGGGAAGTATGTTATAAAACACACTAATACATTTAAATAAATATATATTATCTATCAAAAGTGAGCTTCTTAATTGATAAAATTGCTTGTCATTTCTTATAGCACAATAGTAGTTCATTACAGTCACATATCATAGCTTGTTTAGCCATTCCCCAATTGATGGGCATCCCCTCAATTTCCAATTCTTTACTACCACAAAAAGAACTGCTATAAATATTTTCGTATACAAGTCCTTTTCCTTTTTTTTTCCATGTGTTTGAAATGCAGACCTTGTAATGCTATTGCTATATCAAAGGGTACACACAGTTTTATAGCCTTTCAGGCATAGTTCCAAATTGCTCTCCAGAACTACTGAACTAATTTACTACTCTACCAACTGTGCATTAGTGTCCCAATTCCCCCACATCCCCTCCAACATTTGTCATTTTCCTTTTTCTGTCATATTAGCCAATCTCATAGGTGTGAGGTGGAATGGTAGAGTTGCTTCAATTTGCATTCCTCTAATCAATAGTGATTTGGAACATTTTTTATATGACTATAGATAGCTTTGCTTTCTTCATTTGAAAACTACCTGTTCATATCCTTTGACTATTTCTCAATTGGAGAATGATGTATTCTTATAAATTTGACTCAGTTCTCTATATATTTGATAAATGAGGCTTTAATAAGGAAAAATTTGCTGTAAAAAAATTTGGGGTCAATTTTCTGCTTTCCTTTTAGACTGGGCTGCAGTGGTTTTGTTTGTGCAAAGCCTTTTTAATTTAATGTAATCAAAATTGTCCATTTTACATCCTTTAATGCTCCCTATCTCTTGTTCGATCATAAATTCTTTCCTTATCCAGAGAACTAAACAGTCAGCTATTCCATGCTCCCCCTAATTTGCTAATATCACCCTTTATGTCTAAATCAAGTATCCATTTTGAGCTTTTTTTAGTACACAGTGTGAGATGTTAGTCTAGACATAGTTTCTGCCAAAGCAGTTTCCAGTCTTCCAGCAGTTTTTGTCAAATAGTGAGTTCTTGTTCCAAAAGCTTGAGTCTTTGGGTTTATCCAACACTAAATTACTATGATAATTTATTACTGTGTATTATGTTCCTAATCTATTTCACTGATCCATCATTCTGTTTGCTAGCCAATACCAGATTGCTTTGACAATGACCACTTTGTAATACAATTTGAGATCTGATACAGCTAAGTCACCTTCCTTCACATGTTTTCATCAGTTCTCTTAATATTCTTGACCTGTTGTTCTTCCAGATACTTTCATTATTATTTTCTAATTTTTTGGTAGTTTGGCATTGCAGTGAATCAATACATTTTGTAGAATTGTCATTTTTATTATGGTGGTTTGGCCTACAAATGAATAATTAATATTTTTCTAATTGTTTAGGTCTAACTTGATTTGTGTGAAAAGTATTTTATAACTATGTTCATATAGTTTCTAAGTTTGTCTTGGCAAGTAGACTTCCCAAGTATTTTATATTGTCTACAATTATTTTAAATAGATTTTTCTTTCTGTGTTTTACTGCTGGACTTCATTGGTAATGTATAAAAATACTTATGATTTATGTGGGTTTATTTCATATCCTGCAACTTTGATAAAGTTGTTAATTATTTCAACTAGTCTTTATTGTTTCTCCAGGATTCTTCAAGTATACCGTCATATCATCTGCAAAGAATGATAGCTTTGTTTCCTCATTGCCTATCCTAATTCCTTTCATTTCATTTCTTTCTTTTATTGCTATAGCTAGCATTTCTAGTACAATACTGTATCAAAAGTGGTGATAATGGGCATCCTTGCTTCACCCCTGATCTTACTGAGAAAGCTTCTAGCTTATTCCTATTACAGATAATGCTGCTAATGGTTTTAGATAGATACTACTTATCATTTTAAGGAACACTCCATTTATTACTATGTTTTCAAGTGTTTCTAGCTTTGTCTGCATCTATTAAGATAATCGTATGATTTCTGTTGGTTTTGGTACATATATGTTTAGTATTAGTATTACTTCATTGTCTTTGGTGCTTTTTTAGCAAGATGTAGTTTCCTTGCTTATCTCTTTTAATTAGATCTATTTTTTGCTTTTGCTTTGTCAGAGATCATGATTGCTACCTCTGCTTTTTTTTTTTACTTCAGCTGGAATGTAATAGATTCTGCTCCTGTCCCTTACCTTTATTCTGCGTGTGTGTCTCTCTGCTTCAAGTGTGTTTCTTGTAAACATATTTTAAGACTCTGTTCTTAATCTACTCTGCTATACAATTCTGTCCAATACTAAATTGCTATCCACTAGCAGGAGTGGGAACCCTGGTCACAGTTCCAGGAAAGAAAAGAATGTCCTTGAAATGGTAATGCAACACAGTCCTGATCCTAGTGCTAGAAAAGGATCCCCTAGTGCTCCTTCCGACTCCCTTAACATCTGTAGGCTGAGGGTTCCCAAAGCCATGGCTGCTAATGCCTATGCCATCCAACACCTGCTACTGACTTGCCTTGAAGCAACACCTGCTGCTGACTTGCCTTGAAGCCTACCCTACCCTCCACTCCACTCCACTTCACTCCACTCTCACCTTTGTGAGACAAACTTTTCCCACCAACCTAAGTTATCTTGGGCTGAAAAATTGTTTTAACCTGTCCTTTTGTTGTTTCTGCCACTCAAAAATTCATTTTGAAGCATCATTTTTAATATTGGTTGGAGGGAAATTTGGGAGAACTCAGGTGAGTCACTGCCTTTACTCTGCCATCTTGTCTCAGCCCACCAATTAAACAGATGTTAGCACATTAATATTATGCACTGACATGTGGCAGCAAAGATTGACAAGTGTGGACTATGTAAAAACATAGGAAAATCTAAATTGAAATAATTTAAAGTAAAAATAGTAACACTTAAACATTATGTATATACTAATTACACCTGGATACAAAAATGTATGTGTGCAACCAATAAGCAAAGAGGAAGCTACAATTAGGAATTTTGTTGTTGTTGATGTTCAGGGGTGTGGTTTTTTTTCTATTTTTAAAGTTGATTTTTAAATATTTTGGAGGGAGAAAACAAATCTGCTTCCTGTCAGGGATAGGAATACATCCAGGCGAATGCCTAAAAGATTTCTTGATAATCTTCTGGTTCTAGAGAGCCAATGACCTCAAGATATCTAGGTTGGACCTGTGCTAGGCTAGAGACAATTTATTCTCTAAGGCAGTAGTAGTTTCTTATTTTTTTCATCATGTTCTCTTATCAGGAAAAAAAAAAAAGGATTTGAGCATACTCTCTCAGTCTGTGTATGTTTATTTGAAACTGGGACTCCAATGGGCCCCTGCCAAGGGCTCCTGGACCCCCCAGCTTTACAGTGATTATCAGTAACTATTGCTGTTTCCCACCCAGCCTGAAGTCTTTGTTTTTCTTGAACTCATTAAAAGGGCCGTGCCCTGGCTACTTCTTAAATTGGCCTATTCAATGAATGGGTGTTGCCTCACCCTAAGTGAGTACCTGCAAAGACCTTGGCCTAAAGGACTCAAGGTCTCCCCGTGCATCCGGGGCCATCTCCTGTCATCCTGATGAATATCAGGTCACTGGATTCAGATGGCTCTGGAAGAGAAGTGAGGTCAGTGACCTGCACAGCCCTCCTTCACTCAAAACAAAGTCAGGTGCAAGTCATGTCATCTTTTCTCTAATGGCATGGTCTTCTTCGGCAATGAGGGACGAACACAACAACATGTACTACTATACAGACACATCATGCACATCATAAAACATACCTGGGAGAAGACATTTAAAAAGAATCAAATAAATATAAACAATATTCTTAAAATATTTTTATTTGACAATACAAAAACTCTTTTGCTCTCATTAAATGCATTATTGCTTATTTGTAGTGAGACAATTGTGACTAGATATGCTTCTTTTTTAAAAAATCTTGATTAACTATTAGATCTATATCTCAAAGAGCAAATTCAAAGGGAAAGGACCTTTATGTACAAAAATATTTATAGCAACTCTTTCTGTGGTGGCAAAGAATTGGAAATCAAGGAAATGTCCATCAACTGGGGAATGGCTAAACAGCTGTGCTATATGATTGTTATGGAATGCAGTTGTACTATTAAAAAATGACGAACAAGATGATTTCAGGAAAAACTAGAAAGTCGTTCATGAACTGATACAAAGTGAGAACATCGCACACCATAATAGCAATATTGTAATGATGATCATCAGTTGTGAAAGACTTTGCTACTCTGATCAATGCAATGATGCAAGACAGTTCCAAAGGACCCATAATGACAAAATGCTGTCTACCTCCTGAGAGAGAACTGATGGACACTGAGTGTAGATTGAAGCCTGCTTTTCTTCACCTTCTTTGTTTTTTCTTCTTGCAACATGGTTGATGCGGAAATAGACTTTGCATGATCTCATATGTATATAACTGATATCACATTGCTTGCCTTCTTAATGGGTGGGAAAGTGGCTAGAAGAAGAGAGAAAATTTGGCACACAAATTATTTGAGATGAATATTAAAATTAATTTATTAATGGACTAAAAATAGTTAACTTTGTGACACAGTGATTCTAAGATTTGGTTCTCTAAGTTAATTTTATTTTGTTGTATAGTTTCAATGATTTCCATCTACAAAATGAAAAAGATTTATAGATTTTTATCATTAGAACTCACAAAATATTTTAAAGATGATAAGATAATTAGTAGGTGAAATGGTATTGTTTTATTCTCTATAGTATTATACTGATTCCTAACTGAAAAAAACCTGCAACTACAACTGAGTTCCTTGTAGTGTTACCTTCTAAATGATGCCTTTCCAGATTCTCCCAGCTGTTCCTTTTTATTTTTCTCCAGTTACATGTAAAAACAGTTTTAAACATTCATTTTTAAAACTTTGAGTTCCAACTTTTACCTTTTCTCCTTCCCTATCCCCTCACTGAGAAGGCAAGCAGTTTGATATGTTACGCATACGTAGCCATGCAAAATATATTCATAATAGGTATGTTGTGAAAGAAAACAGACAAAAAAACTCAAGAAAAATAAAGTTTTAAAAAAGTATGCTTCAATCTGTATTCAGAAGCCATCAGTTCTTTCTCTGGGGATAAACAGTATTTTCATCATAAGTTCTTCAGAGTTGTCTTGGATGGTTGTATTACTGAGAATAGCTAAGCTATTCATAGCTGATCATCTTACAATATTGCTGTTACTTTGTACACTTTCACTTTGTACATTTCACTTTGCATCAGCCCATGTAAGCCTTTCCAGGTTTTTTGGAGAGCATTCTGCTCATCATTTCTTATAGTATAATAGTATTCCATCATAATCACATACCACAATGTGTTCAGCCATTCCCCAGTTGATGAACATCCCCTCAATTTTCAGTTCTTTGTCACCATAAAAGAGCTGCTATAAATATTTTTGTACAAATAGGTCCTTTTCTTTTGTGAGTCGTTTTATATATCTCTTTTAGGATACAGAAATTGATCTGCAGAATGGTTGAATCAGTTCACAACTCTACCAACAGTGCATTAATGTCTCATTTTTCCCACATCCCTTTCAACATTTATTACTTACCTTTTTTTGTCCTATTAGCCAATCTAATAGGTATGAGGTAGTAATCAGAATTGTTTTAATTTGCATTTCTCCAATTAGTAAAGTGTTTTTTATTATGACTATAAGATTGCTTTATCTAAAAACTGATTATATCTTTTTATCATTTAGCAATTGGGGAATGACTCTCATTTTTACAAATTTGACTCAGTTTTCTATCTGTTTGAGAAATAAGGTCTTTATCTTTAGAATGTTATTTAAGGTGTTATTTTCTTCAGTATTTTTTTCCAGATTTATTAATTCAGTTTTTTTATCTCCTTTACAAAGCTGTTGACTCATTTTTCATGATTTTCTTGCATTACTATCATTTTTCTTCCCATTTTTCCTCTACCTCTTACTTGATTTTCAAAATACTTTTTGCACTCTCCCCATAGCCTGAGACCAACTCATATTTTTCTTGGAGGCTTTGGACATAGGAGCTTGGACTTTGTCATCATCTTCTGAGTATGTATTTTGATCTTCCTTGTCACCATAGTAACTTTTTATAGTCAAAGGGTTTTTTTTTTGTGTTGTTTGATCATTTTCCCAACCTATTACTTGACTTTTAACTCTTTGTTAAAGCAGGGCTTTGATTCCAGGGTAGACAGTGCACTGTTCCAAGCTTCAGGGGTGTTGTGTAGCTTTTTTCAGAGACACTTCTAGGGACTGGTAAGTTTTCAGTTCTTCCAAGATGGTATGACCTAAGGAGAGGTGTTACTGCTCTCCGGGCCAGTGCTATGGTCTGTGAGCTACCACAAACACTCTTTGCTGCCCTGTAACTGTGAGCAGGGTCCACCCTCCACTGTGGCTAAAAGCTCTGCTATGTTAGTGCTCTTCCTCACCATGGAACTGCCACCCAGGATTGTGACCTGGATCTGAGTATGGCCAAAGCAACAGAGTCCTGCCTCAATGCTATAAAAAGATCCCAGTAATCTCCTTCTGACCAGTTGTTCAACCACCTTACCACCTGTGGGTTGAGAACTCTGGAAGCAGCAACAGCTGCTGCTGATTCAGTCACTCTCAAAGGCTGCTCCTGGTTTCCTGGGGCTGGGACTGTACTGGCACAGCCTGCATTGGCCTGCACTCCATTCTCACCCAGGTGAAACAGATCCTTTCTGCTTACCTTCCAAGTTGTCTTTGGTGTCTGTGAACTGAGAGATCTGAAAACCACCACTGCTGCCAAAGATTCATTCACCTCAAGGCCTGTCCCTTGTTTGCTGGGGCCTGGTCCTCACTGGCCTGCATTCCTCTCTCACCTGAGTACACAAGACCTTTCTACAGATCTTCCAAGTTGACTTGCGCTGGAACTTCTTTCACTCATCTCTTTGTGGGTTCTGCTGCTCTAAAATTTGTTTAGAGTCATTTTTAAAGATTTTTGGAGGGCGGAGGAGCCAAGATGGTGGAGTAGAAAGACTCACGTATGCTAGCTCTGAACCCACAGCCCATAAATTTCTGTAAAAAGAACTCCCCACAAATTCTGGAGCAGTGCAAGCCGCGCAGAAACACATTAGAAGAGATTTCCGTTCCAGAAAGCCCTGGAAAGCTGTCCCCAGGGGTCCGTCACGCACTGGAGAGCAGAGCCCACCCCTGCGCTGCCCTGGCCACGTGGCCCCAGAGGAGCAGATCCGAGCAGGCTTCAGGGATGGAATCTCCAGCGGCCACGAAGGTCCCTCCACCCACAGGCACTACAGGTCAGTGAGAGAGACTTCTGGGCTGGCCGAGAGGGGAGCAGGGTGTCTCCATGACTCGCACCCCCTCAGTAGGAAGCGGCAGAGGCAGCAGCGGCCTGGGACTCCCAGAGCAGGCAGGAGCTCCACTCCATTACTGAAGGTCTCCGCATAAACCCTCTGAGGGAACTGAGCCTGGGAGGCGGCCCTGCCCCCACCTGAGCACCAGAACTTAAGCTCACATTGAATAACAGCTGCTTCCACCACAGAAAGCCCTGAGGCTGGGAAGCAGCATTTGAATCTCAGACCCCAAGCACTAGCTGGGTGGATCTAGGCGGGGGTGGAGAGGAATCTCAGAAGTCAAGTAACTGACTGGGAAAATGCCCAGAAAAGGGAAGAAAAATAAGACCATAGAAAGCTACTTTCTTGGGGAACAGATGATATTTCCTCCTTTCATTTCTGATGGGGAGGAACAATGCTAGCCATCAGGGAAAGATGTGGAGGGTGGGGCCTCTGTATCCCAGACATCCCAGGTGGATGTCCGGTGGGCTCAGGCCATGGAAGAGCTCAAAAAGGATTTTGAAAATCAAGTTAGACAGGTGGAGGAAAAACTGGGAAGAGAAATGAGAGACATGCAAAAAAAGCATGAAAAATGGGTCAATACCTTGGTAAAGGAGACCCAAAAAAATGCTGAAGAAAATAACACCTTGAAAAATAGGCTCACTCAATTGGCAAAAGAGGTTCAAAAAGTCAATGAGGAGAAAAATGCTTTCAAAAGCAGAATTAGCCACATGGAAAAAGAGGTTTAAAAGCTCACTGAACATAATAGTTCTCTCAAAGTTAGAATGGAACAGATGGAGTCTAATGACTTTCTGAGAAACCAAGAAATCACCAAACAAAACCAAAAGAATGAAAAAATGGAAGAGAATGTGAAATATCTTATGGGAAAAACAACTGACCTGGAAAATAGATCCAGGAGAGACAATTTAAAAATTATGGGACTACCTGAAAGACATGATCAAAAAAAAGAGCCTAGACATCATCTTTCATGAAATTATCAAGGAAAACTGCCCTGATATTCTACAACCAGAGGGCAAAATAAGTATTGAAGGAATCCATCGATCACTGCCTGCAAGAGATCCAAAAAGAGAAACTCCTAGGAACGTTGTGGCCAAATTCCAGAATTCCCAGGTCAAGGAGAAAATCTTGCAAGCAGCTAGAAAGAAACAATTCCAGTATTGTGGAAATACAATCAGGATAACACAAGATCTAGCAGCTTCTACATTAAGGGATCAAAGGGCATGGAATAGGATATTCCAGAAGTCAAAGGAACTAGGACTCAAACCAAGAATCACCTACCCAGCTAAACTGAGTAGAATACTTCAGGGGAAAATATGGTCTTTCAATGAAACAGAGGACTTTCAAGCATTCTTGATGAAAAGACCAGAGCTGAAAAGAAAATTTGATTTTCAAACACAAGAATAAGAAGAAGCATGAAAAAGTAAACAGCAAAGAGAAGTCATAAGGGACTTACCAAAGCTGAACTGTTTACATTCCTACATGGAAAGACAATATTTGTAACTCTTAAAACTTTTCAGTATCTGGGTAGTTGGAGGGACCACACACATACACATACACACACACACACATACACACATGCACACACATACAGAGACAGAGAGCACAGAATGAATTGAATAGGATGGGACCATATCTTAAAAGAAATTAAGGTAAATGGTGAGAGAGAAATGTAGTGGGAGGAGAGAGGGTGAAATGGAATGGGGTAAATTATCTCTCATTCAAGAGGCAAGCAGGACACTTTTTAGTTGAGGGAAAAAGAGGAGAGCTGAGAAAAAAACATGAAGTTTACCCTCATCACATTCGAGTAAAGAAAGGAATAAAATGCACACTCATTTTGGTATGAAAACCTATCTTACAATACAGGAAAGTGGGGGAGAAGGAGATAAGCAGGGTGGGGAGGATGATGGAAGGGAGGGCAATGGGAGGAGGGAGCAATTTGAAGTCAACGCTTGAGGAGGGACAGGATCAAAAGTCAGAATAGAAACAATGGGGGGCAGTATAGGATGGAGGGAAATACAGTTAGTCTTACACAACATGACTATTATCGAAGTCATTTGCAAAACTACACAGATATGGCCTATATTGAATTGCCTGCCTTCCCAAAGGGAATGGGTGGGGAGGGAGGGATAGGGAGAATTTGGAACTCAAAGTTTTAGGAACAACTGTTGAGTATTGTTGTTCCTACTAGGAAATAAGAAATACAGTTAATGGGGAATAGAAAGTCATCTGGCCCTACAGGACAAAAGAGAAGATGGGGACAAGAGAAGGGAGGGATGATAGAAGAGAGGGCAGATTGGTGATAGGGAAAATTAGATTGCTCGGTGTATTGGGGTGGGGGAGGGGATAAAAGGGGAGAAAATTTGGAACCCAAAATTTTGTGAAAATGAATGTAAAAAGTTAAATAAGTAAATTTATTTTTAAAAAAATGAAATAAAATAAAAAAAGAAAAGAAAGAAAAAAAAAAGATATTTGGAGAGGTTTGGGTTAAGAGTTCAGGCAAGTTCCTGCCTTTACTGTGCCATCTTGGCTCCATCTCCCCTCTCTCAGGTGATAATTCTCTACTTCTGGGGTCTTCTCTGAAGTTACTTTTTATGTATTTTATATGTATTTTACAATTATTCATCTATATAAGCTATGATTCCAGCCTCTATCATTTGCATATGATTTCTCATTGATGAAGATGATACTGACTCAACCCTAAAGGGGAAGATTTGGCAGAGAGCTTGGGAGGAGAGACATCTTCTTCCTACCTGCTTCAAGAAACAATACCCATGGCTCCAGACCCTCTATGGGAAGAAAGCCAGAATGAAAAAGAACAGTCTTTAGAAGACAGACCTGTAATGGAAAGCATGTTCCTGATTTCCAGTTTACCTCCCTAGAGACTTTGGGTAATTTGTCCTTCAATGAAATCAGGGGCTGTCCCCTGACTAAGCTGAGATAGCTCACTGCCAGTAAGAGAACTTACTCTGGTAATTTTCAGGTTTACTCTAATCTGTGTAACTTCTCTGATTTCCTTTCACTGTCTGCTCAGAATAATGAGTTTATTTACTAGTCACTGTTTGTGATAGTCTTTTCTGTAACTAGGATTTCATAGGAAAAAACTGAGCCTTTGGATATAAACTTGGCGCATTCCTTCCCTTTGAGAAATAACAACCAGGAAAACAACTTGAACCTAAGAACTAAATCATGACCCCTAGGTTGTCAATATTTGTCAGGAAGGGTGGATGACCCGGGTCCGGGTCCTTCAGGTGACACTCTCTCAGTGGGCTTCTGCTTCGGACGTCTCCGGATTTCCCTCCCCGGGGGACTCGGCGGAGGGACTCAGTCGGACACTTCTTCAGGAGGCATATACTTTATTAAGTGCAGAGGAGTCCCCCGAACAGCCCAGGGCGTTGGTTTAAGTAAGGTTCTAGTTCCGGGTAGCTATCCATTGTTTAAGTAGGTTTCTATTTTTAGGTATCCATCCTGATCCACCCCGAGGGTGAGGCTTTCATCTCATTGGAGCGAGCCCCTCCAGACCAAACCAAAAAAGGGGCACGATTCCCAACCCAGGTTGTGTCCCCTTCTGGTTGGTTAGTGGTTATTTAATTTCAGACCAGGAAGTCTTTCTAGTGCTGAGCTGGCAGAGCCACGTCAGCAGGTCAAATCTTCCTAGTTTTCTCATTCCCATCCCCCCAGGAGGTTTATTTGTCCATTACGCCCCTGACAACTCCCCCTTTTTGTTTTATAAGGGCAGGTGAAGGGCCTGTCTTAGGCTATGTGGCCTGCCTCCATGCCTGGTACCGAAAGTGGGCAGGGCCCCTGTCTTAGGCTATGTGGGTGGCCTCCGCCTTCCATGTCACTGGTAGGTGGACCCACAATAATCCCGTCTTTGGGTACCTCTGCAGCCAATGTTATGATTATCCAGGTCATGGGACCACAATATTCCCGTCATTGGCACAGTCACAGCGAAAGCCCATTATGAATCTTAGTGGGGTGATAGTAGTCAGCGAGCCTTAATTTAGCCCCAGCCCTCATTAAACAGGTAATCAGGATCGACCTCCGGTAATGACCCCTTTGTGTTTTTGCAGAAGTATATCAGCCCTCAGCTGTTCCAGGGTACTCATCCATAATTTCATAATACATGACAATAAGCAAGGTAGGCAGAGACAAATCACACATAACAGGGCAATTCCCAATCCAGTAACAAAAAATGTATGAAGCCATTGTGTAACATTAAGATTTCTCAACCAGTCTGGAAAAAGTCCATGCTGATTTTTCATATCCCTCTTATAATGGTCTGTGGCATTTTGTATGCTTTTAATTATCTCATCTAACTTTAATATATAAGTATCTAAACTTTGGAAGTCATCAAGTCTGGCAATAGCATCTTCAAGCTCTGTGCTAGCGTTAAGCATGAGGGCAGTCATGCATGCAGGTCGTAACAGCTGCGTATCGCACGATAGCCCTTGAAGCATTGATTCTACCTGTACCATCGTGGCCAATGCTTTTACCACAGAGGTCAGCGCGGCTAGCTCAAGTGCCACCTGTCTATTTATCTGTTGTTGCTTCACCCATGCCGCTTCCGAATAGACCATAAAGTCGGCCAGATCATGTGCCATACCTTTAACCTCATTCTGCAGTGCCGCAAGTTCTATTTGTTGTAAAACACTCACGGCTAGTCCAATGATATCCATTGTAGAAATGTCCAGTCCCCGTCTCACTCGTGCCACTCGGGCAGTGATCATTTCAAAATAGTCTGAGTCCGCAAAGGGTCTATAAGATCCTACTGGCAAAAGGTTACCAGGGGTATTTTCAGCAATATTACAAAGGTGCCATTCCCTGTTAAGTCCTTACTCTGAAGGGTGTTTGATAGGGACCCATTATGGCAAATAATGTTAAAATCATGGGTGCCAGTGATGCTCCCGTCCCTACAAATCAGGAACATTTCAGTGTCTGTAGTTGTCTGTGTCACTACCTCAAAAGAGTTGCAATGTCCTGAGCTAGAAGATTCATCGCAGTGGTACCCACGTTCCGTAAGAAGGTTAAACCACTGTTTGTTCAGTGTGGCATTGTCTGTGAGGGGCACACTATTGTCCGTCATGTGTATGGCCTTTCCGAACGCCGCTGCGGCGTTCCATAGGTGTGCCTGCAATACCACCGTGGTATTGATCTGGTTGCCGGATACCGCATGAGGGACAGGTGCAGTGAAGTAGGGTCCTGGGATGCCATCCATGAAATACAGGTGGGTGTTGTTTATCATCTCTCCTATCACCGGATAACCTGTAGAGCAAACTTGGACAACATCAAACATATTCGGGGTAGGTATACATGTGGGTAAGGGTGATTTTGGGAATCCTGATAGGTAAAACATATAAAGGGTGTTTCCAATCTACAAGTGTTTGTTGTAACTGCACCAACATCGGCAAGATAGCCGAAGAGGACTGCGAAAAATCTGCAGTGGCAATATGAGTAAGGAGGTGGTAACAAAAAAGGCTATCTGTAATTAGATTAAAGGGTTCAGAGGGGCATAATTGTAAAGCTTATAAAACAGCATATAGTTCGTTTTTCTGGGCAGAGGTATATGGTGTTTGTAAGATCTGCAAAATTTTCTTGGCTGGGATATAAACTGAGGCCTTATTTTTCTTTGTCGCATCTGTAAATATGTTAATGCCGTCGACCGGCGTCGATTGCACTAGGTTTTTTGGAATCGACAAGGGCAATAAAGCCCACCCCCTGAGCGATGGAGGCAGATGACCTTGAACAGTCTGGTGGGTAGTTAAGACCACCACCCAAGTTTCTGATTCATGTGCTAATTGTGTGAATATCTCTACAGAATCCTCTATTAATATGATAGGAACCTTACCGGTAATGCCTTGAGCCAATTCTGAGGCTTTCATTAGCAGCAGTCTCCGTGTCTCTAGCTTAGAGGGGACACTTTTGTTGGGTTTGGAAGGATAGACCCACGCCAAAGGGCCAGCCTGTTGAAATATTGAGGCAGCTATACCTAAAGATGGGTTTGACACAACAGTTATATAAACCGGCTGTAGCGGATCTATGCGTTGGACAGTGGATTCGTTAGCTATGCGCTCTATAGCATCCATAGCCTGCATAGCCTCTTTGGTCCAGTCTCTAGGGGAATTAAGTGCAGAGGGTCCTCTCAAAATTTGGTAAAGCGGTCACATTAACTCATTGGATATAGGTGCAGTGTTCCTTAACCATTGTATGGACCCTATTAATTTCTGGAAGTCGTTTAATGTCTTAACCGCTGTTCTATCTATAGAGGGATTTTTTCTAACCTCCGTTTGTGTGACGATTCTCAAATGGTAAAAACCCCGTATACAGATGCCAAAGGGTTACATTTCTCTTCTTTTGTAAGTTACAAAATGGCCTAAATTTCATTCCACGAACAAGTCCCACAAAGTCCTTGTCTGACCAAACTACTATTGTCCCATTTATCCTCCAGGTGAACAGATTATAAGCGTGTCATGTATCTTTCTCATCCCATGTCTCTTGTCCGTCCACAATAGTGGCACACCAGGGATACCCCTCTGTTCCATTCACCTGTATGTATTTAAAACCAAACCCATTCCAATTCCCAGAAATACCCTTCTATAGACAAAGTGGGAAACCTGTGACTAGTCCTGAAAAGTTAGTGTCTCTGAAAGAGAGTCCCATTATTATCATAGTCTAGTCCATCATCTTTAAACATGTGAGAAATATTGCCTTGGATGATAAACTTAGGCATTGTCTCACTCCATGACATCACCCTTAACCATGGTGGATTCGTGACGAACGCCCATCTCTGTGGTTCCTTCGGTGCTGGGTCGATGGACGCAGTGTTCTTTGAGTGTCATGATAAGTACGAGAAAAATGAAAGGAGTCATTGTGACCTAGTTGATTAAGCTTCTCCAGAAGTTTTTTCATCTGCCACTGATAGCACCTCCTCACTCCCTGTGACCGCTTCACCTTGGCGGTTGTCCTCTATCATTGTTATCCTTTTCACTGGAACCCAAACTTCTTTATTATCATCTGTTGAAACACAAACATACCCTTTTCCCCACGTTAACACTGTATGAGGACCAAATCAATTTTTATTCTCATCGTGCCACATTACTGGCTACTTTCAGGGCACTTGTTATTGTTGATTCATTCTTTGCAGACTCCTCATTAGGAAATGTTAAGAATTTCATAGCAGCCAATAAGCCATCATTATAGAATTTTAAATAATTTAGAGTATAAACAGCCAATTGTAATTTATCATCAGTTTAGAGTATAAACAGCCAATTGCGAATTTATCAACTCCTGGTCCAACTCCTCCTTTTTCTTTTTGCAAGTAGGTGTCCAGGGATCGATTTGCTCGTTCCACTATAGCTTGACCAGTGGGATTATGGGGGATTCCAGTGACATGTAAAATGGAAAATTCCACCATGAACTGTTCAATGGCTTTACTGACATAAGCTGGACCATTGTTTGGTTTAATGCTTTTTGGTACTGCATGATTTAGAATGTGACCGAGTGTGTGTGATATAAAATATTGCTGTTTTGGCCCTTATTGGTAGTTGAACTTCCATAGTTATCTGTTTAATACTATCTGCCCTATCAGGAATATAGGCTGACTCTACTCTAGGTATCAATGGTACTGTATACTTTCTGTCTGTGATGTATTGCAAGGTTCTTTCACATATAATAATGCTTGCAATACTTCATATAATTCATTTTGTTGTGTAGAAGTAAATGTTGTTTTAAATTTATGCATCTCCCTTTTAGATGGAATATACATAGATGCCCTAAAATTTTTTGTTGCATCTGTAAAAACATTAACTCCCTCTACCAGTGAGGAAGAGCATTTGTTGGCCCAAGATCATGGCCACGTGGCAAATTGCTGCCCAAAAGGAATTGGGAGCCCGTGTTGGAAATTCTGATTAATCAATATCTGTCATTCCACAAACTCTTGTATGCAGTTCTCTATTTGTTGACTTGTATACATAGTATATATTGTGTGAGGTTTCTGTCCTATTAACATCCTTACTCTCTTCACTGCCTTATGTATGACTTGGGCTACCAGCACAGCATAAAGCACACAAGCTCTGTTCTTTATCTGAGCCAAATGTACCCACTCAATAATCCCTTATTTTTGATATAAAACTCCAGTGGGTATTTTTTCAGTGAATAAATTGTTACTTCCAAGTCCTGTGATTCTAATATCCTGCTAATAGTACACCCCATAATCTTTTTCTGCACTAATTTCAAACATTCCAGTGCTTCATCTGTCCATTTTCTGCATGAGTTTAATTGAGAAGGACCTTTCAATAAATCATATAATGGTTTCATTTGATCAGTTGTAATTCCCAACTGTGGCCTACACCACTGAATTACTCCTATCAATTTCTGAAAGTCATTTAAAGTTGTAACCTTTGTAGAATCTATGATAGGTGACTTCAAACTTAAGCCTTACCACCTTACATCATTGTTTCACAGGGTAGTTTCTCCTTCTCTGATTACATTTACTCTGAAAAAAAAAAAACTTTTTAGAAATTAAGTTGTTAATAAGTTCAAACACTAAATTTAACTTTTGCTTAAGCCAAGGAATGACTACAAGTTCAGATTAAAAGAGCAAGATCTTTTCTGCTTCATAGACCATTACATATTAATTTACCAATACATTGTCTTGAAAATGAAAATTTAAAACCGTTTAAAATTTGTCCTGTTGTTGACAGTCATTAAACTTTTACAAAAAATGTAGTTGAAAACCTTCAAAATAATAGTTCTCTTCTCTTGATCTAATCTGAAATGATAAAAGTTACAATTCACTGTAGACCCAGCTAAATGATGAGTTGGGACTGCAGGGCAAAAAATCTTAATGGTTCCATCCTTTACTCAAGTAAATTTTATTTCTGTGTCCACTCCTTAAGGACTTTTTTGAATGAGAGGGTTTTGAATTCCTCAGCTGAAGGGAGGGAGACTTCTGGACAACTGCCCAGTGGCGCCAAGTCTATTCCATTCTGCTGGAGAGTTTCAAAAGCTTTATCTCTGCTGAGGTGTCCCTTTAAGATTTATGCATATTTCCAATTTGCCTAGTGCCAAATAATATAACAAATCCTGATCTGTTTTAAACATCCAATTAGGAGTGACACGTTTCACTTAATATGTGAACAGAATAACTACCTTTTGGTTACTTCTCATTATACAAAATACTTTTCTTTTAGGTGAGGCATGAGATAATGAAAATGCTGATCAGCCTGCCCCAGATCTCTCGTCTGTCTCTCCACCCTCACTATCTGGCCAGGATCGGGAAGGCAAGAGAGAGAGAGTTCAACCAAAAACCTTCAAATAATTTCCAAAACTTTTATGCTTTCCTTAAACTTCATATCCATGTTGTTTTCCTAATGGGCTTTGATCAAAGCCCCTTTTAAAACTGCACAGACACTACGTCCCTGCATTTCCCATCCAAGACTACACCTTGCAATCACATAAACTAAATAATATAAGATTAGTTCCTCTCTTTCTCTCTCCCATACTTCTCCCCGATGCTGCAGCCATCAGAGAGAAGGGAGGAGGGGGAGGAAAAGAGATAACTTTCCAAGGTCCAGCTACCATGGAGCTGACCGTAATAACTCACAAACACACGCACACAGAACATGTAAAGACAGAACACATATACAGACAATAAAAGAATCCAAAAAACTGAGAAAAAATTGTCAGAAATCCTCTGTACACATTATAACTCTGGCTTAATTTCTATCACTGTGTAACTAAGCCTTGCATAAGATTCCTTCTCTAAGCTTTCTCCCGTACAAGATTGCTTTTTTAGACTTACTCCTGCAACTTTTTACTGCACCATAGATCTGTGCCGAGTGCCAGGGCTGGAAGAACATCCGGGCTGCTGAATTTGCCACTGTGCCACAAATCCTGGGCAAATTTTTTGCTGTGCCACAAATCCAGGCCCTGGGCCAACTCTGGATGTATTTTCTGGTTGAATTTCTGACTGCACCAACTCCCTCTTTCCTCTCGGTCCTATCTGGTTGTGATTGTCTCCTGAGCTCCCAGACCGCCAATGCTCCGAAGATAAAAAAGGGGGGCAGTAGAGGGGGATCTCGACTCCTTGTCAGAAATCTCCACTAGGGAGTCTCCCATTTGTATCGCACAAGCGGCAGCCCAGCAAGTTGGACGTGGGGTGCCCACAAGGGCTGCTTTTTCCACCCCGTACATGACAAAACCAGTCTCAACGAGCAACCCAGGGGTGGCATCCACATAAGAGGCCATTTGTGTCCCCACTACTTGCCATGTTTGAGGAGTTAATTCTGCATGGCAAACCCATGGTGATATAGTTTGTATTTTTACTACCCACTCCCTACATTCCTTTATATGAATTTTTGTGCCCGCTTCTCGGCAGACTTTATAAAGCTGGCACGCCAATACTCCTGAATCCTCTGGCTGCAATTGCTTAGCAATTCTATTGCCCATTTTCTCCTAGGTAGCCCCGTCTACCTAGGGTGTCCGACTCTTCCGCCCTTAAGCGAGCGGGATACTCACGTCACCTGGCGGGGTCCCGTCTATCGTGTGCCCCACGTTGGGCGCCAATTGACCCGGGTCCGGGTCCTTCAGGTGACACTCTCTCAGTGGGCTTCTGCTTCGGACGTCTCCGGATTTCCCTCCCCGGGGGACTCGGCGGAGGGACTCAGTCGGACACTTCTTCAGGAGGCATATACTTTATTAAGTGCAGAGGAGTCCCCCGAACAGCCCAGGGCGTTGGTTTAAGTAAGGTTCTAGTTCCGGGTAGCTATCCATTGTTTAAGTAGGTTTCTATTTTTAGGTATCCATCCTGATCCACCCCGAGGGTGAGGCTTTCATCTCATTGGAGCGAGCCCCTCCAGACCAAACCAAAAAAGGGGCACGATTCCCAACCCAGGTTGTGTCCCCTTCTGGTTGGTTAGTGGTTATTTAATTTCAGACCAGGAAGTCTTTCTAGTGCTGAGCTGGCAGAGCCACGTCAGCAGGTCAAATCTTCCTAGTTTTCTCATTCCCATCCCCCCAGGAGGTTTATTGGTCCATTACGCCCCTGACAGGTGGATAGGTATAATTCTATTCTTGTACATTTCTTTAGGAGGAGAGTAGAAAGGCTAGACTTTTGGTCCCTTCTCCAATTCTTCTCTAGGCAGGAATAAAAGTCTCCCCTGGAGAGGGGTAAATGAGATTCCAGAAATATCTAATCACTCCTCCCTTTGCACCACATTTAGAGAACCCATGTGTACATATAACCTACATGGAAACATACACAACCCTATATCTAAGTATCTGTCATTTCCTCACAGTAGAAAATAAACTCCTTGAATACAAACATTGTTTTGCTTTTGGTTTTGTTTCCATACTGCCTGGCACATTGCAAGTGTCTAATAAATGCAAATGTGTATTAATAATTTAACTAAAGAATCTATCTTTGTATATCTCTGTTATGCACAGCCCTTACCAACATTCATATATTGGGAAACAAGTGACTGTGACCACAAGGAATAATCAATTTGCGTTCTGTTGTATAAAGGATATTCTTGTAAGAGATCATACTGACAGGAGCAAATAAACAAAAGCACCATAATCTTAACTCTGTCCCATACAGCTTCCATCACTTTAATTTTACATCTTTCAGCCCAATAATGTTAATGTTACTCCATTAACATTGCCCACCCCATAAACACACTCCTACATCTCACCAGGAATAGAAAACAATGGCATGTTACACCAGTCTAGAATTCCCTCCCTGCTGCAAAAACTACCAGACCCAACTTTTTAAACAGATAAATTTCATTAGAGTGAGCAGAGCAGAAGGGAGGGAGAAAAAAGGAAGCAAGAGGGAAAGGGAGTCCTAGGTGATCAAGAGGAGGATGGAACCAGGGGAAAAAAAACTGTGTTGCATTCCAGATCTTTCACTAACCCACTTTTATCTCTCCAAACTCCTTGGCACTTTGCTGCTGCAAGCCAACCTCCTACTTATGTTTCTCAGCCAAAGGACTTACTGTATCTCCCTTGCAAGGGATTCACAGCCTAAAGGTTGAAGCTATACAAGTAGCCAGCCGAGCCCCTTCCTCTCTCACTCAGTCCATCCAGAGCACCCCTGATGACCCAGTTCCATACTTCAAAGTCTGAGCTGGAAAGATGGGGAGTAAGAATGAGGACTGAGAGGAAATTGATGAAAAGAAAGGAAGTTGCTGACCATGATGCTCAAGCAGGATAGTGTCCTCTCCTGCTTAGAAAGAGACTGCCATATCAGAACTTATTTACCTGAACCAATCTAGATGGGTAGATTGTTGGAGTTAAAGCGAAAGACTTCCTACTTCCAGCCCATAGTGGCTCTGTATTCAGAACATGCTCAGTCACACCGTGTACTGGAAAATTGAAATCTATTGTACTCTAATTCCCAGTTTTTTTCAGCACTAGAAGCATGGAAAGGATCGTGATACTCTGAGGGACAGACCAAATGAAGATGCTATTAACAATTTGTATATTAAATATTAGTAAAGCTTTATTTTTCTTATCTTTAGATGACCTATGATGAATAGAAGTCTTAACATTTTCTTTCTGCACCTTCATGGGTCATCTTGCCATCCCCAAGATGCATGTCTCCCAGTTTGGGGGCCACTGCTTTGGAAGTATACAGACAGGTGACAGTATATGAGCAATTAATTGCCTGGGTTCATTCACTCAACTCAGGGGCATAGTGAAGTTCCAATGAGATAATGGGTGTAAAGCACTTTGCAAACTTTAAAATACTATACAAATGTCAGTTATCCTCATTATTTATTACCAGCCTACAGTCACCAGGTGATGATTCCATTCCTTAAGCCTGCTACTGCAATCCTGGTGAACTCAAGAAATGTTTACAGAGCAGTACAGGGAGGGATGTGCTACTGTTTAACAACCCAGCTCTGTGGAAAACAAATGCATACACACCCTTAAGTCCAACATGCATTAACATTTTCCTTAGTCTAGATAATAGACAAAATAATAAATCAAGTCTTGCAAAATCAAGAAAGATTTCTAAGATGTAAATACTTTAAATGAAAATTTAACTATCAGCTCTTGCAAGCTTAGTTAGAGCAGGCTCCAGCATACTCTTGACTTAACTAATATTCATTGAATACTATGCTAAGAATTATGAGAAATACTAGGAAATCTGAGGTGAAAACCCTATGACTAAGGAATTTACCAGGAAAACAAAATATACATATGCCAAAAGTTAGATTAAAGAATAGAAGCAAGGTGACTCGGTAGGTAAAAGTACTGAACTTAGAGTCAGGAAGACCTAAATTCAAATCTTACCTCAGACAATTGTTTGAAATGTGATCCTGGTAAAGTTACTTAATCTCTCAGCCTCAGATTGTTCATCTGTAAAATGAAGATAATAATTGCACTTACCTCACAGCAATGCTATGAGGATCAAATTAAACAACATATGAACAAGTACTTTGCAAATCTTAAAATAGTGTTTCAATGTCAGTTATTAGTATTATAACCATATGGGGTCACATGAATGATGGAAACCAGTAGTGTCAAACTCAGTTCTAAATGGGTCACTAACCCCTATCGCTGTAGTTGCATATTGACTTAGAAAACCATATATTAACATTATCTATTATCTATTATATTTTTATTTATTTCACTTTTTAAAATGTCCCAGTTGTATTTTGATATGGTTCCTGCACTCGGGAGCATCCAGTTGCCTAATTGAGAAAGTTAAATCCTTCTAAAACAAGCTTCCTCAGCTCCCCTTTTCCTATACTCTTCAAAATCTCTCATTAATAGTCATGTTTTTTTCCTCTGGTCACAAATTCCATTGGTAGTCATCTGTTCAGTCCTATGTATCTTCAATCTCTCTCCTCTATGCTAATTGTCCTCTGCCTATAAACATGCTCAGTTTCTTTAATGGGAAAGAAAGGAAAGCAAACTAAAAGAAAAGAAGTCTTCACTTGACCATTCTACCTTATCCAGCTACTGACCCACCTCTCTTCTCCTATCAATGCTCAACTTCTAAAAGGTGTCTCTGCCACCACTTTTTCATCACTCCCTGTCACCAGTAATCACCTACTCTCTCTTTCACCTGATTTCCCAATCACCAAATCCAATGGTATCTTTTTCAGTCCTAGTCCCCTTTGATCTAGAGGTATCTGGAACCAGCTTTAACCAGACAGAGCCGATTGTTAAATTTTCAGTGTGAGCACTTTACACCTCTTAAATCAGTAAGCTATAAATCAAGGCTTCATGTATTGTTTTGTTCGTTATCCAGTCTTTAGAAAGTGTTGGGGAAAAGTTGTGGGGAGCCAATTATTCCTAGCACACCACTACTTTGACACCCCTGTAAAACTTACCATGGATGACAATTTCCTTCTACTGGATCCCTTCAAAATCTCCTGGGTTTATCTATACAAACACACATGCGCACACACACACACACACGTGTATGTATGTGTATATATATATACACACATATACGTATGTGTGTGTATATATAAAATGTATGTGTATGTATATGTGTATGTGTGTGCGTGTGCATGCGTGCATGTGTTTTCAACCAGATTGGAACTGGTTTCTAAGCTGAGGGTGACTTGTACTAAAACAGAGTAGATTAAAGACAGGAAAGTCAGGACACAAACAGAAATTTAATTACTTTCAGAGTGAAGAAAATGGTGCTTACAGGCAGAAGCCCCCTCCCTCCTAAGAAAGAGGGGCTTAAGGGTGCTAAGCCTGGGGCACTTATTTACATGAAGGAGGCTGGCCCACAAAACAATCATTCTTAGATCTTGAGCTAATTCTCCTGGTTAGCAGTTCTTGGAACAATATAGGTGTTCTTGGGTCCCAGCATTGTCCCAAATCTTGAGAGTCTTGGTCACCCTGAAGACACAGAACCAGAGTTCTGTGAAAGGAACAGGAGTGAAGTACCTGTCAGTGACAAGGAACAGGGATTGTGAAGATGGGTTGAATGGCCCTGGGAAATAAGGGGAGCTAAATTTCTTAGGGAACACCTGGTGCTGGTTCAAGCAACACACTGCCAGAAGGTGACATCCTGAGCTAAAAGCATTATTGTTACACCAAGCTCAGATCACAACCTGCTTGTTGGGTCTTAGCTCTGGGAAAGAAGATATCTGCAAAATATTTTGACAATATATACGCATATATGTTGCCTGATTAGAATACAAGCTCCTCCAGGGAAAAAGACTAGTTTCACTTTTTTGTATCCCCAGGAGCTGTCACATAGTTGGGGCTTAATAAATGCTTGCTATTGATAGCACCCTTCCCTCCAGTTTCAGAGATACTACCTTCTCCTGCTTCTCTTCCTATCTTTTCCTTCTTTATCACCTTCCTTGATTCCTCAGGAAGATCTGACCCCCTAAGGTAGATGTTTGTTCCTTAAAATCCTGTCCTCAGGCTCCTTCTCTTTTCCCTCTATCATATCCTCCCTTGACAATCTTTTTCATTTCATTGACTTAAACTACTATCTCTATGAAAGGATCGAAATAGAAAGTGGAGCTGTGATTTCACTGGTATTAAGGAATTCTTTGCCAATGCAAGTGGGCACCTTCCCTGAAACCATAAGTCTTAGAGAATTGCCTACAGCACTAAAAACTTGTCTATGCAGTGAACTCCCAAATCTGTTTCTAACCAGACTTCATTTCTGAGCTCCATACCCATATATCAACATGGATGTTCTAACACTTCAAATTCAACATATGTAAAATGATGCTTATTATTTTTCCCCCTAAACTTGTTCCTCCATCTAATTTCTAGATTTCTATCTTATGGCACTACCATTTTTCCTAACGTTGAAACTTTGGTGTTATCTTTACCTTGATTCTCTTTTCAATTTTACCACCAAAATATGTCATTTTCATTCCTTCCTCTCTATTCCCAAATACCAACCCACAGTATGGGCCCTCATTACTACCCATCTTTACTATTATAATATCTATCCTTCCCCAAACATTGCTCTACAACTGTTAGTGTAATGTAGTTAGTGACAAAAAGAAAGTGCCTAGGGAAATTAAATGCATGGAAAAACCACCACTCTACAGTTGTGTCAAACTCAAAAATGGATTCCTGAAGACTGCATATTGACTTAGAAAACCACAAGTTAACATGATCTTCTTTATATTGTATTTTTATTTGTTTTGTTAAATATTTTCCAATTACATTTTAATCTGATTGGAGACAGTCTCAGAAAATTTAACTTGATACAAATAAATTCTCTAAGAGTTAGAGGAAGAAGAATATCATTGTGGGCTAGAGCTGATCACTGCTGCTGATTGAAAAGTCTTTGTCTATAGTCCTATCTCTGTCCAAGTTCTCTTAAATTTCAATCTAGAGCATCTCACTGATGCAGAGCATCACATCTTCCATTATCAATAGTCACTGTTCTGGTGGGTGATACTGATTGGAGGAGGTAAGGGCAAAGGTAGGAGCCCCAAGGAGTCTGACTCCCACCATGGTGTGTTTGTGTAATTCAGTGTCATATTCACTTATATCACATATGCCCCAGCTATAGAACCATAAAATTATGGACCAAGAAAGAATCTTAGAAATAGCTAGGCATCCATTCATCCATTAATTCAATAAATATTTATTAAGTGTCTTTTGTGCTCATAACTGTTACACTAAGTTCTTAGAAAAAGTAGAAAGTTTACATACCACATGGTTCCTGCCTGCAGGAAGCTTTCAACCTAGTAAGAGGGATAAGATATAAACAGATAACTATGAATGTGAAACTCACCAAATGCCACTTCATTGGAAATTCAGGTTCCTGGAGCTCAGCTACTTCTTCTCTCAGTGTTTTAGGGGTACTGGGGTACTGCTGAGGACATAAAGAATCTGATAATAACAATAATCTAATAATATTTCTCACTACCTCTCATCTGATATATTCTCCCAATAGAATTTGACCAGTTACCATCTCCTCATTACCAGTTGACCAGTTCACATTAGTTAGCTTTTACAGAGGAATATCATATTGATAGATCACAGCAATAACCAAAATACAAACACTTCCCAAACTGAAAATAGGCTCTCCTCTACTGTCTTGGACGCTGGGGACAGTAGACTTGAACTTAAAGCAGTTGCTACTAAACATTCCTCTCACTCAATTCACTTCCAGAGATCACATAAACAATGGGTGCATCCTTTTCTTGCTTGTAGAGCCTAGTATCTTTGGTAACTACGTTGATCCATTGCTGAGTGAAGTAAAGTGAGTTGCTCCTAAAGACCAACACCTCACCAGGCTTGGCTGCTGTAACTACTGGACTAACTCTGCTATTGATTCTAGTTGCTAGACCTTGTGTGATTCTTCCAGCCTTTCAAAGATCACTTAAATCATAACCTGGTTCAACTGCAATACTCATTTGCCTAAGATCAGGAAAGAATAGACACAAAAAAGTATAAAGAAACAATAGCAGAGGGGACAGAGCCAAGATGGTGGAGTAAAGGGAGGGACTGTCTTGAACTCACCCCCCCAGACCTCTCCAAATGCTTTAAATAATGACTCTAAACAAATTCTAGAGTAGTAGAACTCACAAAAAGATGAAGTGAAACAATTTTCCAGCCTAAGATAACTTAGAAGGTTGGGGAAAAGGTCTGTTGCACCAGGGTGAGAAAGGAGCACAGTCCAGCACAGATCAGGCCCCAGTAAACCAGGAGTAGGCCTCAAAGTGACTGAATCAGTGGCTGCAGTGGCAGTTTCCACATTTCTCAGCCTTTAGATGGTAAAGGGATAAGGTCAGACAATGGGTCAGAAGGAGACTTTGCTGACACTATGGGCACAACTCTGCTGTATTGCCTGCACTTGGATCTAGATTATAGTCCTGGGTCTTAGGCCCAATCTGAGGAGGAGCACAAGCAAGCAGAGTTTGCAGCTGCAGGGGAACAGGAACCCTGTTCACAATTCCAGGGTTAAAAAGAGTGTTTGTGCTTGCTCACAAAGTAGAGCACAGGCCGGGAGAGTAGTAAACACATCTCTCCCTACAACATATCACCTTGGAAGAGCCAAAAACTTACAGATCTCTAGGATTACCTGTGAAAACAGCTGCACAAAAAACCTGAAGCTCAGGATATTTGGCAAGCAGAGTCCCACTTTAGTATAGAGTTAAAAGTCAAGAAATACATTGGCAAAAATACAAGCAAACAACAGGAAAAAAAAATTCTGATCACAGAAGGTTACTAATCAAAATGCAATTTCAGAAGACCACAAAGTCAAAATTCCTGCATCCAGAATCTCAAAGAAAATTTGGTCTCAGTCTATGGAACAACTCAGAAAGCATTTTTAAAATCAAATAAGAGAGGTAGAGGGAAAAAATGGGAAGAAAAATGAGAATGATGCAAGAAAATGATGACTAAAAGAGTCAATAGCTTGGTAAATGAGATATAAAAAATACTGAAGAAAATAACACCTTAAAAAAACAGACTAGACAAAATGATAAAAGAGGCACCAAAATCCAACAAAGAACAGAATGCCCTGAAAAGCATAATTGGCCAAATGGAAAAAGATATACAAATATCCATTAGAAAGAACTTCTTAAAAACTAGAATTGGCAAAATGGAAATGGAGGTACAAAAATTTCACTGAAGAAAATAATTCCTTAAAAGTTAGAATTGGGTAAATGGAAGCTGATGACTATATAAGACATCAAGAAACAATCAAACAAAATTGAAAGGATAAAAAAAATAGAAGAAAATATGAAATATCTCAGTGGAAAAACAATTGACCTGGGAAATAGATCTAGGAGAGATAATTTGAGAATTATTGTACTACCTGAAAGTCATGATCAAAAAAAGAGCCTAGACATCATCTTTCAAGAAATTATCAAGGAAAACTGCCCTTATATTCTAGAACCAGAGGGAATAGAAATTGAAAGAATCCACCAATCACCTCCTGAAAGAGATCCCAAAATGGAAACTATCAGAAATATTATAGCCAAACTCCAGACCTCCCAGATCAAGAAGAAAATACTGCAAGCAGCCAAAAAGAAACAATTCAAATATCATGAAGCCATAGTCAGGATAAGATAAGATTTAGCAGCTTCTACATTAAAGGATCATAGGGCTCTAGATCCTCTGAAGGGCAAAAGAAACAGGATTACAATCAAGAATCACCTACTCAGCAAAACTGAATATAATCCTTTGGGGGGAAATGGACATTCAAGGAAATAAACTTTGAAGCATTCCTAATAAAATGACCAGAACAGAATAGGAAATTTGACTTTCAAATACAAGATGCAAAAGAAGCATAAAAATGTAAACAAAAAAGAGAAATCATAAGGGATTCAATAAGATTAAGGCGTTTATGTCCCGACATAGGAAAATGATATTTATAACTCCTAAAAACTTTCTCATTATTAGGGAAGTTAGAAGGAGTATACCTAGATAGAAAGCAGAGGTGTGAATTGAATGCAATTGTGTGATTATCCAAAAAAAATTAAATTAAGGGATGTGAAAGAAGAATGCACTAGGAGAAGGGGAAAGGGAGACAAATTATCTGACATAAAAAAGACTTGAAAGAGATTTTACAGTGGAAGGGAAAATAGGGGAAGCAGGGAGGGAAGGCCATGAAACTTCCTCTTGTTGGAATTGGTTCAAAGAGGGAATAATATATAATATAATAATATAATATTCAGGTAGGTGTAGAAATCTCTTCCATACAGGAAAGTAGGAAAGGAAGGGGATATAAGAGGGGCAGGGAGCTGACAGAAGAGAGGGCAGTTTAGGGGAGATAAAAGTCAAAAGCAAAACACTTTTGAGAATGGAGAGGATAAAAGAAGAGGGAGAGTAGGAAATACAGGGGAAATAGAATAGAGGGAAATGCATAGTTGGTAATCATTACTGTGAAAAAAATTTTATGGTGAGTTTCTCTGATAAAGACTTCATTTTTCAAACATATAGAAAATGTAGTCAAATTTATAGAAATAAGAGCCATTCTTCAATTGATAAATGGTCAAAGGATATGAAAGAAACACAATTTTCAGACAAAGTAATCAAAGCTATCTATCATCATATGAAAAAAATTCTCTAAATCACTACTTATTGGAGAAATGCAAATTAAAACAATTCTAGGTACTAATTCATAACCTGTCAGATTGGCTAACACGACAGAATAGGAAAATGACAGATACTGGAGGGGAAGTGGGAACATTAAAACACTAATGTACTACTGATAAAGTTGTGTACCGATTCAACATTCTACAGAGCAATTTGGAACTATGCCCAAAGGGCTATAAAACCATACACAGCCTTAATATCAGTAAACACCCCAACATACCACAGGAGGTGGGGCTGCTATCACAGGTTTTTAAATCTGCCTTTATAAAAGGAAAGACAACTTTTGAGAGGTCAACAATCACTTTAATTACATTCAACATACAGAAAAATATAAGCAGAGAGATAAAGACCAACCAGATATGGCTCTTACTGCCTGAATCAAAGCAATATTGCTATGCATTTTACATCCATCCCTGGATCCAGAGAACTTTTACATCTGAGCAATCAGAGAGGGAAAAAGGTCCTGAACATATGGCCATTCAGAGTCTCAACCAGGTAATCACAAGATCTTTCTCATAAGCAAACCCCCAAAGTAAAATACCAACCTCTCAATAGATATATAATGAAGACTCAATTCCTGATTGGCCTACATGACTCAACACAGCTATGAACTATCAGGGTTCAAAGGGGACTGAACCTTCAGGTGCTCACAATTCAGCCTGAGCCTGGAAAACAACTCCAAACAAACAAATCCCATTTTGATGGCTGTTGCAACCCTTGGACCAAGCAATGCCACCACCAGGTCTGTATCTCAAAAAGATATTTACAAAAAGGAAAAGGACCTATGTGTACCAAAAAAATTATACAGTTCTTTTAGGGGTGGCAAATAATTGGAAATTGATAGGATGTCCATCAATTGAGAAACAAGTTGTTGTATAGGATTGTGATGGAATATGATTGTGCTTTAAGAAATGATGAGTGGGGTGGAGCCAAGATGGCGGAGTAGAAAGACTCACGTATGCTAGCTCCAAACCCACAGCCCATATATTTCCTGCAAAAAGAACTCCCCACAAATTCCGGAGCAATGCAAGGCACGCAGAAACACAGTGGAAAAGATCTCCATTCCAGAGAGCCCTGAAGAGCCGTCCCCAGGGGTCCATCATGCTCCAGACAGTGAAGCCCACCCCTGAGCTGCCCTGGCCATATGGCCCCAGAGGAGCAGATCCGAGCAGGCTTCAGGGATGGAATCTCCAGTGGCCGAGAAGGTCCCTCCGCCCACAGGCGCTACAGGTCAGTGAGAGAGACTTCTGGGCTGGCCAAGAGGGGAGCGGGGTGTCTCCGTGACTCGGGCCCCCTCAGGAGGCAGCAGTGGAGAGAGTGGCAGAGGCAGCAGGGAGGCAGCAGTGGCCCGGGACTCCCCAAGCAGGCAGGAGCTCCATTACTGAAGGTCTCTGCATACAGACCCTGAGGGAACTGAGCCTGGGAGGCGGCCCTGCCCCCACCCGAGCACCAGAACTTCAGCTCACATTGAATAGCAGCCGCTCCCACCATGGAAAGCCCTGAGACTGGGAAGCAGCATTTGAATCTCAGACCCCAAGCACTAGCTGGGTGGATCTAGGCAGGGGTGGAGAGGAATCTCAGAAGTCAAGTAACTGGCTGGGAAAATGCCCAGAAAAGGGAAGAAAAATAAGACCATAGAAAGCTACTTTCTTGGGAAACAGATGATATTTCCTCCTTTCGTTTCTGATGGGGAGGAACAATGCTAGCCATCAGGGAAAGACGTGGAGGTCAGGGCCTCTGTATCCCAGACATCCCAGGTGGATGTCCGGTGGGCTCAGGCCATGGAAGAGCTCAAAAAGGATTTTGAAAATCAAGTTAGACAGGTGGAGGAAAAACTGGGAAGAGAAATGAGAGAGATGCAAAAAAAGCATGAAAAATGGGTCAATACCTTGGTAAAGGAGACCCAAAAAAATGCTGAAGAAAATAACACCTTGAAAAATAGGCTCACTCAATTGGCAAAAGAGGTTCAAAAAGTCAATGAGGAGAAAAATGCTTTCAAAAGCAGAATTAGCCAAATGGAAAAAGAAGTTCAAAAGCTCACTGAAGATAATAGTTCTCTCAAAGTTAGAATGGAACAGATGGAGTCTAATGACTTTCCGAGAAACCAAGAAATCACCAAACAAAACCAAAAGAATGAAAAAATGGAAGAGAATATGAAATATCTCATGGGAAAAACAACTGACCTGGAAAATAGATCCAGGAGAGACAATTTAAAAATTATGGCACTACCTGAAAGTCATGATCAAAAAAAGAGCCTAGACATCATCTTCCATGAAATTATCAAGGAAAACTGCCCTGTTATTCCACAAGCAGAGGGAAAAATAAGTATTGAAAGAATCCATCGATCACCACCTGAAAGAGATCCAAAAACTCCTAGGAACATTGTGGCCAAATCCATCGATCACCACCTGAAAGAGATCCAAAAACTCCTAGGAACATTGTGGCCAAATTCCAGAATTCCCAGGTCAAGGAGAAAATCTTGCAAGCAGCTAGAAAGAAACAATTCCAGTATTGTGGAAATACAATCAGGATAACACAAGATCTAGCAGCTTCTACATTAAGGGATCAAAGGGCATGGAATAGGATATTCCAGAAGTCAAAGGAACTAGGACTCAAACCAAGAATCACCTACCCAGCAAAACTGAGTATAATACTTCAGGGGAAAATATGGTCTTTCAATGAAACAGAGGACTGTCAAGCATTCTTGATGAAAAGACCAGAGCTGAAAAGAAAATTTGACTTTCAAACACAAGAATGAGAAGAAGCATGAAAAAGTAAACAGCAAAAAGAAGTCATAAGGGACTTACCAAAGGTGAACTGTTTACATTCCTACATGGAAAGACAATATTTGTAACTCTTAAAACTTTTCAGTATCTGGGTAGTTGGTGGGACCACACACACACATACACACACACACACACACACACACACATACACACATGCACGCACATACAGAGACAGAGAGCACAGAGTGAATTGAATAGGATGGGACCATATCTTAAAAGAAATTAAGGTAAATGGTGAGACAGAAATGTAGTGGGAGGAAAGAAGGTGAAATGGAATGGGGTAAATTATCTCTCATTCAAGAGGCAAGCAGGACACTTTTTAGTGGAGGGAAAAAGAGGAGAGCTGAGAAAAAAACATGAAGTTTACCCTCATCACATTCGACTAAAGGAAGGAATAAAATGCACACTCATTTTGGTATGAAAACCTATCTTACAATACAGGAAAGTGGGGGAGAAGGAGATAAGCAGGGTGGAGAGGGTGGTGGAAGGGAGGGCAATGGGAGGAGGGAGCAATTTGAAGTCAATGCTCGAGGAGGGACAGGATCAAAAGTCAGAATAGAAACAATGGGGGGCAGGATAGGATGGAGGGAAATACAGTTAGTCTTACACAACATGACTATTATCGAAGTCATTTGCAAAACTACACAGATATGGCCTATATTGAATTGCCTGCCTTCCCAAAGGGAATGGGTGGGGAGGGAGGGATGGGGAGAATTTGGAACTCAAAGTTTTAGGAACAACTGTTGAGTATTGTTGTTCCTACTAGGAAATAAGAAATACAGTTAATGGGGAATAGAAAGCCATCTGGCCCTACAGGACAAAAGAGAAGATGGGGACAAGTGAAGGGAGGGATGATAGAAGAGAGGGCAGATTGGTGATAGGGAAAATTAGATTGCTCGGTGTATTGGGGTGGGGGAGGGGAGAAAAGGGGAGAAAATTTGGAACCCAAAATTTTGTGAAAATGAATGTAAAAAGTTAAATAAATAAATTTTTATTAAAAAAACAAGAAATGATGAGCAGGATGCTCTCAGAAAAACATGGAAAGACTTACATGAACTGATGCAAAGTGAAATGAGCAAAATCAGGAGAATATCGTACATAATTATAGCAATACTATATGATGACCTATTATGAATAACTTTGCTATTCTCAGCAATACAATGACCCTAGACAATTTTGTATGACTTATGATGAAAGGTGCTATCCATCTTCAGAGAAGGAACTGGTAGAGTCTGAACGCAGATCAAAGATACTTTTTCTTTGCTTTATTTTTCTTAGGGGTTGTTTTGTCCATGTTTTCTTTCACAGAATGACTTACATGGAAATGTGTTTTGCAGGACTAAACATCAAATTGCTTGCCTTCTCAAAGGGTGGAGAGGAAAGGAGAGAGAGATTTTGGAACTCAGAATTTGAAAGAAAAGATGCAGAAATTGTTTTTACATGTAATTGAGAAAAAATAAAACATTAAGATTTTTTTAAAGTGAGTTGAGAAAGAGAGAAGAAAAGAAAGAAAGCAGGGGGGAAAGGAAGAAAGAGGAAGGAAAGAAGGAAGAAAGAGAGAGAAAAAAGAAAAGAAAACAAAAGAAGGAAGAAATAGTAGCACAATGCTTTCATGACCATGTGGCAGCCCAGGGAAGTGAGGCAGCCATAGCAGCACCTGCCACTGCTTCTGCTACCTCTTCCCCCTACCCATATGTTCATAGCATTTTTGTCTCCTCACTAAAAAGCAGCCAGAAAAGAGAGCTTTCATCCATTCCACTTTTTCAATACTCATTTTTGGCTTAGGAGCCAATTAAAAGTCTCTCCATCACTATACATAAACCTGCAAGAAATAATTACAGAATACTTGCCCATGTTCTGAATAGGGAAGAGAAAGGGCCTTTCCACCACACATTAATGTAGATTGACTCACCAAGTCTCCACATAAATATACAGCAGCCAGAGAACATAATACATGTTCCAAGGATTGTGCCTTAATTGGTCAGTCCCCTATTACAGCTATAATACACATTACAAATAAGTTCATTAGAGACTAAAAAAGCAAAGTACTATAATCTTGATTGGGAGAAGGGGGGAAAGATCTGGAAAGACTTCATAGAATCTATTGACTCCACAGCTTGTCATTGCCTGGTAAATAGTAGGCATTTATAAATGCTCAAAGGTTAATTGGTTGGTTGATTGGAACTTTAAAGGATGGGTAGGAATTCAACAAGTGAAGAGGGGAAGGCAAGGCATGACAGATATACAAGATAGCATAAGCAAAGGAAAATACATTATAGAACACATGATCCAGTAAGAAAACAGAGAGTTAAATTCTTCAGCCTTAGAGACTGTGGAATATGGAGTCATATGAAATATGGCTTAAAATGTAAGTAGAAACAGTTTTTGGAGGTCTTTGAACATCAGGCAGAGAAGCTTAAACTTTACGCAGGAGGTAGAGAGTCCCTGAAAATTTTAATCAGAGTAGTGCTATGGAGATCTATGCATACAAAATATTACTCTGGAAATTATATGAAAGATGTATTGAAGAAGAAAAAATGGAAGTAGGGAACTAGTAGTAAAGGCCTTTACTGGGGTGATGACTGTGAAAATAGAGAGGAGAAGGAAAATGTGAGAGAAATTACAAAGGTAAAAAGAACAGACCTTGAAAATGTATTCAGATGTGAAAGGAAAGGAAATGGAAAGAGTCACTGATAACTCCAAGGTGGCAAGTAAGGGAGAAAGAGGGAATGGTGATGTGACAAACAAATAGTGAAGTCAGGAGTAAAAAGTTTAGGGAGAAAAATAGTAAGCTTTCATAGAGAGGAAATGTTTGATAAGTCAGTGAGACATCCAGATAGAGATGTCCTGAAAGCAGATGGAGATGTAGGTCTGGAGCTCAGAAGAGAGAGGACAGGGGTACAAATATAGATTTGGGAGTAATCTGAATAGATATGGGAGTTAAACTATGGGAACACATACACATATGTGCACATATACACATACACACACACAAACACACACACACACAAACACACACACAGATTTTACAGATGAAGAAACTAAGGACCAGAAAAGTGAAGCAACTTGTCCAACATTATAGAGCTATGCAAGTTAGTCTGTTTTAAACTTGTACTGTTTACACTGTTTAACAATTGAACTCCAAAACCTTTGAACTTGGGTGATGACCACCTTGGAGATGGTATTCTTACCTGCAATATTTTACTATCAGTTCCACATTGACATTCAACTATGAGACAAAGCGAGAAAAGTGAGAACCGGCCACGGGTCCTTTGCCCTAGATTCATTTGACTTCTAACTTTGGCGAAATGTAAAATAAGCATCCCCTAGGGAAATTATACCTTAAATTATACCCATCAATTGAGATTGGTGAGGCAGGGAATCCCAAAGAGTAATCAATGAATCATGGGTCTGGTTTGTAAAGCACGCACAGGGGCATTTTCTGACACAAACTCAGCCTCATCAGCCAAGTAGCTTCTTGCCAGAGCCTCCATCTCTCTGTGACAGAGATGGTATTGGAAGTGGGCGTCTGTCAGTCAGTTGCATGCAATACCTAAGAGACTGGGCAAAGAGCATAGTAAATATTTGGTGAAGTTTGGGAACCAGGACGAGGACTGTAGAAGGAAGCAATTCAAAAAGAAACTCATATGCTCATGCTAGCCCAGGAAGCCAGAACTATTTTTATTTCCTTTCCTGGGGAAAATGGAGCAGGCCATCAAACACCCCATAGCCTTCCTTTTACAGAGTGATGGGAAAACTACAGCTACTCCACTCAGTCTGTCTCTGGTACCTCCCAGCAGAGCCAAGAAGACTGGGGGCGGCACGTAGGCGGGAGTGGCTGCAGTATGTCAGCAGCCCCGCTGCAAAGCAAAGAACAGTGCGCGCCCACCCACTCGCGTGGCTCTGCCCCTTTCTGCTGGGAGCTGTTTAGTCGCTGGTCCTTCCAGGGGGTTTCTTGGGCGGCATAATAACTTGTTTCTTCCTAACCTCGCTGTCGTCACCGTTGTTATTGTTGTGGCTTGGCGCTCTGACAGCCGCTTTCTCCCCTCCCTGCCTCCCTCCCTCTCTACGCAGCACTCATAGGCTCTCTTCCTGCGTAGTTTCCAGAGCTGCCCTCCAACAACCCATTCCTATATCCTCCCCCAGAGCCTGCTTCTTTCCCATCCACTAGCCACTCTTTCACCCAACCCCCATCTCCAATCCTTTCCTAATTCCAAGGAGTGGCTCAGGAGGAAGCATACAGGATGTTAAGGTACTAATTGTATTAATGAAAATGGCAAACACACATCCGTTCCATCTGTCGGCACAAAAAGGAGAGGCTGTTGGGGATGCAATTACCCAGTACGGGAGAAACGAAAATATTTGTCAAGTTTACTAGCAAATTAAGGTCCCTGGTTACTAAGAGCCCCTATGATAAGATGAATATAAATTGCCCTTCATCAATAAGGGGGGAACCCAATACACAAACCCAAGAAGAGCCATTTAAGGACTTTAATGCTAAAGCTCTGAGTAGGCTTTCAAGGCCCAGATGTCCTTGACTTGGATGTGGGGTTTTCTCCCAGTGGATTTGAGGACAGGCAATTGTCATGCTTGGGATGCTGGCTGGAGGTACTGGCTTTTGAATTGCACTGAGGGAGTAGGCACTGGGAAATGAACAACTGATAGCCAGCCTTGGCACTTTCCATATAGTCACTCTAGAGATCCATGGACAGTCTGTGGGCCAGAAGTTCACCCAAAGCATCACCATCTACCGCAAAGGCTGGCTCAATCTCTTCGCTGAAATCCATATGCACAGCAACCAAGGGTGCCTATAGCAAGTGATTGTAGCCCACTTACATACCATCAGATATTTCTGCAATTTCCAACATTTTTTTCCTTCATGAAATTTGTATATAGAAAAAGCTGGGTTTGCTTTAGGCACAACATATGCTTCATATTTATCAGAATAAGTTTTTAGTTCCTTAGCATTCTGTTCGCTGATATTCCGTATGTTAAAAATATCTCTACTTTTTCCCCTGATACTCAGTAGTAGGCAGCCACACTTTTCATCTGCAGTTTTTCTGGGTAGAAACCAGAACAGTGCTCACTACAGCCTCAGGGAGTGTTCTGTGCCTTTCAGGCCAATGACCTGATTCCCTGTCCATAAAGATATAGATGGATAGATGTTAGATAGATAGATAGACAGACAGACAGAATGAGTGGGGAGGAAAGGAGGAAGAGGGGAAGAGAGAGGGGGTGGGAGAGACAGATTATTAAGCCCTTAGTCCATACTAGAGACTTTACTAGGAATGGGGATATAAATAAAAACAAGCTAGTCAGTTCCTACCCCCAGGAGCTTACATTCTAATGGGGGAATTTAACACATAAAGTGGAGATGGAAAGGGGTGAAGTGCTTAGATGAGATAGCAGGGCTAGAAATGTGTAGGAAATGTATGATCTCCTTATTTTCTACCCAACTTCTGCACCTGACCTAGGTGACATGGCCCATGCTATGGGGGGGAGGGAGGCTGCGCAGAGGAAACTGAAATGGCTAAGTGGTGAAGTGGATAGGACACTTGCCTGGAAATCAGAAAGACCAGAGTTCAAATTTGGCCTCATGTACTAGCTGTGTGACCCTGGACAAGTCACTTAACCTCTATTCTCCTCAATTTTCTCAACCACAAAGTTAGAATAAAAACAGCACCTACCTCCTGGGATTGTTGTGTAGATCAAATGATATGATATTTGTAAAGCTCTCATAATAATTCCTGGCACATTGTAGGCACTAAATAAACACTTGTTTTCTTCCTTCCTTCCTAAAGAGACATACCTTGTTCATTTAGTCTTAGCAAGTATAAACCTTCCCTGGAATCTGGACCCCAGATCTTCTCACTGAGCCCAAAAAATCTTCTCTGGGACCCATAGCTTTAGCATCCCCAGTTTGGACCCCATTCTGTATTCAAAGAATTGAGCTTAGAGAAGGATATACCACCCTGGAAAGACCAAAATTCAAGGAGATTGTTGATCAGCAACATGTGCATCCCAAGCCAGAAGGAATGAGCTGACATGTACAATAGTGCTGATCAGTGCACCACTCTGTTTTTTCCCAACATAGTCTGACATGGAGGAACATCGTCAATGTCTAGCACATTGAAAGATACACATTGTTTCTACAATGGCAATGAGAAGTTGATTTTTTAAAATTTTCTAGAGAATAACAACTACACACCTAAAATTATTGGCTAGATAGCAATGATGATATCCAAATTTCTGAAAATAATCTAATTCAATAAATATTTATTTTAAAATTTTGTGTGAAATTCTTTTCAACATCTATACATGCCTGGAAGAGCTATGGCTGATTTTCAATAGCATAGCTAACATTTATATAACACTTAGTACGTTCCAGGCATTGTGCTAAGTGCTTTACAATTATTATCTCATTTGATCCTTTCAACAACCTACCTTGGAAGGTAGCTGTCATTATTATCCTTATTTTACAGTTGAGGAAACCAAGGCAGACGTTAACTGACTTATCCAAGGTCTCATATCTAAGTATCTGACACCGTATTTGACCTTAGGTCTTCCTAACTCCCCCAGCATTGTGCCATCTAGCTGCCCTAGGGTTGAGAAATACAGGTTATCTCAAAAGTCTTAAAGTTTGAAGTTTTTTGAAAGCTTTTAAGTTTGAAGGTTTTTGGAAGTCTTAAAGTTTGGAGCTTTTAAAGCTTTGTGAGATATTATATTTATTCCCTTAGAAAATTCACTCTGTGAATCTGCCCATGGGCCTAAAATGGAGGATGACTGGTGCCTGGAGAAGGGGATCAGGGTGATCCTAATGCTCAGCGTTCCAGGGCTAACCTCTCCACACTACCCAGTGAGGAGGTTCACAGATTCCCTGAACTCAAGGCTCCAATTTTTCAATCTTGCTTCCCTGGGATCCCCTGGAATCTGACACTGGATATACAGCTCCCAAGAATAACTACAAGGACAGATGCAATGACCAACTGTGATTTCAGAGGATCACCTGTGATTCACGCCTCCCTGTCTAGTGGCAGAAAGATAGATGGTAGACTGCAGGTACAGAATGAAGCATACATTTTCAGACATAGCCAATGTGTTGATTTACTTAACTTCTATATTTGTTGCAAGGAAGGGTTGAGGGTAGGGAGTGGCAGAAGGTAAGTAACTGGGAAGTTGCAATAATATTTTTTTTTAATTAAAACATCATTAAAACATTTAAAAAACTAAAAGCACTGAGTACCTAGTACCTCTGGCTGATGTTTAGGCTGCCCCATGCTAAATCAGAATGGCCCTTGAGAGTTGGGTAGCTTTCACTATGTTGGGTGATTAATTCCCTAGAAAAAGTTTCATACCTTAGACTAGACTGTAAAATGAGTAAGGTCTTCAACACAGAAGATAAAGACTGGAACATTATGATTCTATGTCAGAAGACAATGACAGCTGTACTCTTGATAATATCTTCCAAATTATTTCCTTTTCCCTTAGGCATGCTTATATCAGAAATCACAGGCACCTGAACAGGCATTGACCGCAAGAACCTTACAAATGGCCCCATAGAACCTACCCACCATTATTTCAAAGTGAAATTTTCTTCTGATTTCCATGATGAGATGCCAGGAACACAATGATTCCCATACCCCTGTCATCCTTTCCTCAGCCAATGTAACAGGAAGAGAGACCCTTAAAATCACTGAAACCCAAAACTGGAAGAAATCTCAGACCATCAAGTTCCAACTCCCATCTGAGACATAGAAATCTTCTTCAGCATCCCTTGACAGGTGGCTGGCTGGACCTTACTTTAAGCCCTTGAATAAGAGAGAACCTCCAGCAGCATCCCCTAAAATAAATCCTTAAATCCAAGTAGACCTAAGGACTAAGAAACTCAGAAAGATCAGTGCCTCAAGTTGAGATTTAAAGATTAAGTAAGATTTTAAAACAGTGAAAGGAGTCAGTTAATGATAAAATCTCTTAAATCAGAGCCAAGAAAGAGTTGGTGTCTCAGGTAACTGTGGTGGCCAAGAAGGCCTGCAGCCTATGGCTGGATCCTTCACAGAATCCCACTCATTTCCTCCAAACTTAACAAAAATATATACATCCTTTAAGACTAGATCCTGGGCATGGATCCATTGTTCCCCTCCTATCATGAACTAAAGAATGGCATGGTTATTCTCTCCCAAGTTTCTGTTGTTATCACTTCACCAACCAGTTCTTTTCTTGTTGATTAGAATCAGGTCTAGAATAGCAGTTCCCTTTATTATTTCCTCTGACTTACAAATGATATAATTATCAGTAAAGCAAGTCAAAAATGTGTCAAGTGCTCTCTTTTTAGCAAAGAGAAATCCTCCAGCAGTGGTGTGAATAGTTACAAGTTGGTCCATTACAATAATATCCTGCCTCCATGCTAGTTTGGGTGATGTATATTAGGAACCCATCAGTTTCTAACAGGTGACCAAGCAATCTACAATAGACTCCCACACTGATATCACTTATTTTTCCAACTTTTTGTCTCTCAAATGCTCTTGCAATCATGAACTTTCAGATCACAGGTGAATCTTCAGCCTCCTAGGTCCTTGGGGGTGGGCTTTTGACTGAGTCCAAGTTTTACAGAACAAATTCTTTTATTAAGGGGATTTGTTCAGGGAAATTTGGATTCAGTTAAAGAGCCAGCACTTTAGATTTACCAATTGCTACACAAATCTCTGTTGTCTTAACAGACCATGCTACTCCATCACCCTGCATATCTGATCTATTCTTTTCTGAACAAAATTTAATGTGCCATGGTTATAGTTTGGCCAAGTCTAATACCAAGTCTTATAAGGTCTCATTTACCCCTTGTATTATGATATCAAGTTTATTGTTTTTTTCCCAACACCCATGGTAGTGGCCCATGTGAGATAGAGTTGTGCTTGTGAGAATGTAGAAAGGAGATATGATAATCCATAAAGTCTTGCTAGGAAAGGTCTTTTGAGGCTCCCAGTGGGGCTATAGTTGTGGCTGGGGAAGAGGGCTTTAAGGGAGAAGAAATAGGGACAGTAGAGCTAGGAGGAGATGGGAGGTTGCTGAGACAGTTGTTTGCACATTCCAGGCATTTGTAACTTGGGTTTCCACAATTTGAAGACTGCACATTTGAGGATTTTCTCCATCTGGCCTTGGTTGTCATTGACCACCCCCACCTGCTACCCCCAAATCACCTTAAGCTTATATGAGTTCTTGAATAACAGAGACTTTGTCACAACTCCGGACCTTTACCTTCAGCTGTTTTCTGTGGGAGATGCTGCCAGAGTCTTTCGGTAGCCAGACTATGAGTAATGAAGGAGTAAATGAGTTTCTTATGTAACAGGAAACAGCACTCTCTAGGGCACACAGTGCGCTCAGGGAGCCAGGACTCCATACTTCTATTTCTGATTCTGCCACTGCCTAGTTCTGAATCTTAGAGCTATTTGCCTCCCTTCACCTCCTCTGTAGCCTGGAGAGCAGGATTCTGTTCCTCCCTTCCCCCACTCTCTCTTAAGGAAAGAGAATTCAACAATAAAAGAAATACTTGCGGCTTTGTGACATCCTATCTCCCGTCTCATTTTATCTTCCGTTTCCCTTCCTATTCTTGTTCCTTGCCCAATGCCCCCCACCCTCTTCCCAGATAGCAAATTCCATTAGTGTCACTTTCTCCTTTATGGAACAGTCTCAAGAAACTTAAATATAGTTTGATGAAAATAGCTCGGGTCTGGGAGTCGGGAGATCTAAGTTCTACTGCCAATTATATCTAACTAATTGTGTGACTCTGGGCAAGTCACTTAATGCCTCTGGGCCACAATCTTTTTTAACTAGACAATAAGATAGTTGGATTTGATGCTCTCCTAGACCCCTTCTAGCTCTTCATGGTGGTTGATTCTTTCCTAGGTAGCCCCTAATCAGAGAAGTCAAATTATTGTCCCTTAATTGTCTGTTGGCTCTTTCTAGGTGTTTCAGATGTCTGAGCATTTCTCTAAAGCTCAGGAGGCTCTAGAACTATGTGTTCTCCAATAGGCTGGACCTATATAAAGGACAGATGCCAGATATCCCAACCTCCAAGCAGCAGTTCCCTGGTGTAGTGAGGCAAAATAGAGTGAACACAGGCAGGGTTGGCAGAAGACACCCTCAGAAAGCGTGGAAGCACACTCTTCAGGCAGTGCAGCAAAATGCAGGTCTAATGAGCGGCAGCAACAATCGAGCCTTGCAGACCAGGGAAAAGTCATCAGATGTAGGGAGATCTTCTTGGTCATAGTGTGAAGTGACTGCAACTGGTATTTGTAGGAACTGCATCATTTGGCCATGAGGTGAGAACAAGAGGTAAGAAATAGAATGGTATCTGCAAGCTGTCAGGAGAACATCCCCTGCAGGCCACTTATGGGAGAACATGGATAAGAGTCATCCAGGATGGGCATGTTTCATCTGAGGTTTCATCCCCATCAACTCATACTGGTGAGATCACAGACTCATTTGATTATATCTTTTCAGGTGAAAACTGAAGAACAGTTTCTCTGGAAACCCAGTTCAGAAAGGTTATGTGAAATCAAGGAGCAGTTTTGAAGTTTTTCTGCCCCTATTCACACCCATGAAGTATTAGAGTGAATGTTTCCCACCATTTCACTGAACTGGATACTAAGATAGGGTACAACCATTCAGTTTTGGGAACAGATTCCCTCAGGAATAAAGGAAAAGTAGATGACACTGAGATGACACTGAATTTCTTCCCCCCACCCCATCCCAGGCCTCATATCTCAGCCTTAGGACAGTTCTGCTGGGCACCACTCGCCCTGCGTGGGTTAGTTCCTGTTGCTAGGAGACCCTGACCATTTGCATCTCCTGCTGTTTTTATTTTAGATTAGCAGTCGCACTGCTGCAGGAACACAGAGTATTTTAAGAAAGAAAAAAAGAGGGGGGTGGTTAGGGCTTCCTTCCTACAGATTCCAGAAGGACTCAGACCAAGGTAGCAACTGATCCCAACCCACATCTGGCCTTGGATTCCTATCCTTACCCCTTACCCACCCTGACACCATCCCAGGTATCTTCAGACCTTGGCAGAAGGTTCAACTGAACTATCTTCTGTTAAAAAGAACACAGAAGTCTCATCCCAACCCCAAAAAGGGAACCAGCTCTCCACGAATTCAATACCACATTCACTCCTTGGATGCTAACCAGCTGATGGCAAAGCTGACCTTATATGGTGATTCATTTTGTTTTCTTTTTCTTCCCTCCTTTTCATTTGACCACCACCCTAAAGAAAGGTGCTGTATGTCATATATGTTTTTATGTGACTGAAATTGTACCAAGTGTAATCCCTCGGTTGCCTCCTCTGTCTTCCCCCCATGTGTCCCTATTCTCCATCTTTTCTCCATCTCATGTCTCTTTAAAAGTACATACTTTTTCCATCTCCTCAGCCTCATGACCCACAGTATTGGAGCTAGTCTATGCAGAGGATAGAAAGAGCACTAAATACCACAAGTTAGGGTTGTGCTAGAATATTCTTGAGCCTGTGACCGGAGGCTGAGTCCTTAACTATATAAAATCAGCCCCACTTACATTATATGTAAGCCTACAAAAACTAAGCTTCCCAGGGCACCCAGACTGCATTTAAATTCAAATTTGCCACAACCTCTGCATGACTGCCCTCAAAAATGACCAGCCTCTGAAGAAAGAGCACCCAAATCAGGATGGGTGTTGGGTCTACCTTGTACCCATAGCCACTGTGTACCTGACAGACATGCAGTTACAGTATCACTCACTTTTAGAGGTGAAAGGACTGTCAAAGGCCACCTAGTCCAATTCATACCCACATAGGCATTACAACATACCCACTGCCTCCTGAAGCAGCACATGCTAGTTTTTCAGACAACAATAATTGTTAGAAATTTTTACTTATATCAAGACTGAAAAGGGGGAGAGGGTTTACATCTTCTACCCAGTGCTTCCGGTTGTTCCTTCTGTGACCAAATAGAATAAGTCTGACCCTTGTTCCTTCCACATGAAGTCCTTCAAATACTTATAGACAATTAGCATGCCTCTCCTTGCCTTCCTTAGCCTTATCTTCTCTAGTTTCTTCAACCTGTCATATGGCATAGATTTAAGGTCCTTCATCACCCAGGTTGCTCTCCTGAGGATGATCTCCATATTATCAGTGCTCTTCCTATTCTTTAGTGTCCAGAGCAATGGGATCAAGATAAGAAGTCCAGGTAGCTAGAAGCCTTTTAATGCTAGATTTCCACTTTTAAAGTAACCCTGCCTGATCACAGGGCTTCTGGGCAAAGTAATGGTGATGAAAAAATAACAGGCAGTGTTGAGGAGAATTTAATGCTCCCTTCTTCCTGTATTCCTATTATTGAAGAAGATGGGGATTATTTAGAGGCAGAGGGGATAGAGTGCTGAACCAGGAGTCAGAAAGACCTGAATACAAATCTGGTCTCAGACATTTATTAGCCTTGTCATTCTAGACAAGTTACTTAACCACTATTTGCCTCAGTTTCCTAAACTGTAAAATAGGGAATAATATTAGCACCCAACTCATAGGGTTGTTTCGAGGATCAAATGAGACATTTGTAAAATGCATTTGACACAGTTGCTGGCCCTCTATAAATGCTTATTTCCTTTCTCTATAGGGAGCTAAATAGGGCACAGATTGACTATTTCCAGTCAGATTCCTCCTTTCTTCCCTTCTCTTTATTACCAGCTCTTTCTACGCTGGCATTTCTTTCAGTGGTCTCGGAGTAGGGCTCACCCCTATACCACCATCTCTCTGCTCCATCTCCCCTCTCCTCACCCCACTATCCTCCTCCAGGATCTGCCAATCCAGCTCCAAAATCACTTTACCGGGAAGGAAATTAGCATATGTGTTGGGACAGAAAGTGACACTGCTCAGCTCTCACTGTCATTCTGCTCTTAATTAATATTTAACCTCAGAGAGACTGTAGCAGACGGAAGTCGCTGACAGCAGAACAAAGCCCAGGCTGGCACCCCGCCTCCATTCTGATTTTCCCATCTCCCCAGATTCTTCCTACAGTTCCCCTATGTCCTCAAGACCCCTGACAAGCCTCAGAGGGTCCCAGCGCTGGAGTGCTTTGGAAAAGAGACACCTTTCTAAAAATCCTAAACTAAATGTGATGTAATTGCAACATCAGAGACCTGAAGCTCTAGAATGTTTGGGCAACAACATACCCAGTGTAGCTGCCCAGAACTCAGAACCCTGAGCCTAGAACCAGAGCCCAGCTCCTGCCCTGTCAAGGAGGCAGTGAGGAGGCAGGAGAGAAACAGCAATGCAAATGTACCCCTCTCAGGATTATATTTAATGCACTATATTTAGCTCCCTTCAATCCCTCGGGGCTGTCAGGGGCGGTTGCAGCCCCACTCCCCCGGGAGTGAAATGACAGGCATTGTTACCCAGCCCGATAGCGCCGGCAACCTCGTAGATGGGGGAGGTGCTGCTGCACCAGTTTTGAAATTGGAAAATTTGACTTCAGCGGGGACATGAAGAATTAACCCGTTATGGCAGGAGCATGGGAACCCCTCCCTCCCCGAGACAGCCTTGGCAGGCTAGCCAAGATCTAGTGCTCGCCGAGCCCACTCACGCTGTGAGGTAGAGACCCCCCCTTTTCTCTCCTCTAAAAAAGATACACAGCCTTCCTGCTTTTGCCAAGTTCTACCTTCTCTCTAACTTTAGTTCTTTTAGTGTTTCCATTTAAATCCTATTTTTCCTTCATTTTGTTACCTCTTTTTATCTCATCTAGTTTTCCAAGTTTCATCCTATGTCTCTTTTTAGATATAGAATGAAATTTAGGGACTGCCTAAATGCCGAGTGAGTATAATGGAAAGACCAAATTATGTATTATTTTCTATTGTTCTCTAATATGTCATGTCTCCCTATAAAAAGACTGAAAGAACCTTAAAATCAGGAACGTTTAAAAAAAAAAAAAACGTCTTGTGTATGGTCTTTCCTCAGTCCCTTCTCCCCACACCTGCTAAGACCTGCTCTTTGTACCAGACACACAGAAAGTTCTCAAGGGAAAGTTCATTTTAATCAAAGGTGTGCCACATTCCAGACACTTGTTTTCTTAACCACAGCATATAGTTTTCTTATGCTTACTTTATTATCCACCAAGATAATCAGATCTTCTTGAGCCCTGTGTGCACACAACCTGGGCTTCCACATCTTAGAGTTATACACTTGTTCATCCTCTCTAATGGTATTACTTTCACATTTAGGGGAAAGGAAATCATACAAAATGAAAGCTGGAAGGGACCATAGAAATCCTCCGTTCCAAACCTCTCCTTTTACAGATATGGAAACCAAATCCTAGAGAAGTGGTAACTTGCCCAGGTCACAGAAATAAAAAGTGATAGAGTCAGGACCTGAACCCAGACCATTATATCTCCCAGGCCAATGCACTTCCCATTATATCAGAACTCTCTTATTTCTAATGAACCATGTTCTTTGCTCCTAATCACTTCTTTAATTTATTGCAGTCTGTTTAATTTCTTATCCTCTTTTCTAAGAAACCTGTCACCTTCTCATGCCCACCACCCCAAACCTTAATAATAATTTCAGCATACTCTGTTCCATACTTAAGGTATCTGATAAAAATTTATGCATTCCAAGAATGATCCTTTATAGTTCACATATTCCTTATGGGCACCATAAAGAATATATAGTGCATATCCCTTATAAACTAGGGTGCTATGTTCCTCCTGTTTCACCTCCTTGCCTCAGACTGTTCCAATGATCATCTATACTGAATGCAGTAAGACTCCTGGAATAATGGGTCAAATGAACTCAGCCATTCATAAACTTTCTCCTCCCTGCCTCCTCCCTTTTCTTCTTTCTGGGTCATCAGAGCCCATAGGCATTTGGGAGTGTTTTATTCCAGACCCCACAAAGTAAGAAGCAAAGTGTCTCTCTAGATATTATCTGCAATTCACTCTAATACTGAGCCAATGAATCTGATATATGGCCATTGTAGAAATTTTGGTTAGGACCATTCTAGAACTGAGCCAGAGGACTTGGAGTGACATGTTCAGAATTTATCAAAAGCTTAAAACATCTGAAGCATTCAGTAAGGTAAGTAGTTCCCAGTTTATCCTCATCAACAACACACATTAATGAGCTCCAATATCACAGCAGCTAGTGTAAATGTGAATATAGAGCCCTAGAGTAGATGACATCAGAAATCCCAGTTTTGTGGCATCAGAATCTTGCTGCCTCTGCACAAAATGGAGCTTTCTACTTATTTCGAACAATTTTTTTTTGTTATGAGGGGTTGATCAGGACAATTTCTGGTCAATCTGAGCCTTACTCAATCCACTTCATGAAATTACAGGATATGAACCTTTGTCTGAACAAAAGCAGACACCTCCTATGGAAGTTCCCATTAACTCTTGCTGAGAGGCATGCATCTTAGCATGTGATGATATGAGGAACTTCTGATTTGTCCCCAATAACTTGGGGTGTCATCAAAACAACTACCAATTGAATATCAGGGAGGATGAACTTTTGTAGTAAATTCCCTGTTTTTAGAGTCTATTAGAATGAGGCTCTTCTACTCTTTGAATCCTTCTGTGTTGGCATTCTTTTCTAGTGCTTTCTCTCCTGTGGATTTACAGCAAGGGGCAGAGAGAAACTTTATTTTCCCTCATCCAGCAGCATTGACAATTTGTAACAGAAACACATGGCAAATGAAAAAATGTTTACCCAGGAAAATCCAAGACTGGATCTCAAGTTCCTGGCTGCCTTATGTCTTTTGATTTCCTTCCCTAAGCATAGGTCAGCAACTAGCAATCTTGGAGAACAAATTGCTAGCCTTGGTTGCCAAGAGTTCCTGAGTTTGGGTGGGGGGTAGCAGATGACCAAAAGAAGATGTATCTATCCATAATTTCACACTTGCTAGAAAGGAAGAAGACAACTGCCAAGACCATCTAGCAACTGAAGGACCACAGAAAACCATACCCCTGATTGGTTAGGAGATCTGGACCTAACCAATCCTCCATAAGAGTGGTTTGATTTGTTAGAAAGTGTAGAACCAAGGTAAATGGGAAATAAGTATTGAGCAGTCTCAGAAAAGTGCTTAATAAATGCTTATTGAATTAAGAAAGAAGAAAATATACTCATCATATGGGCTTTTTGAGTGTTTCATGCAACCCTGTGAGGACTAAGCATATCATGCCATTTCAGTGGTGAAAGAAACAGTTTTCCTACACCCGATGACCATATTGTACAATGAGCACCTTTATGGAAGGGGACATTGTTACTTGTATTTAGGGAAACCCAGAGATATAAATCATTCCTAAGCTTTGGGAGATTTTCCTGAAATTACTCTGGAGTATGAGCAGAACCAGAAAAGAGAGCTTAATTTTCCTTGGGATCAGGCCACCAAGATGAATCTGAGTTCACATAAACCAGAGGACCAGGGCAGGGATTGGGGGAGGGAAGAGGAGAAGAGGAATGGTCATTATTCTATTAAATCTTCTTATATTTCATTTTTTTAAGTTTCATTGATGTCTTATCTCTATATCATAGTCATTTGCCATGCATCCAACCCTCCAGATTTAACTGTCCCCTGTGACAAAGAAAAATAAAAAATATTTGATATGGAAACATGATTTGATAATATATATAAATATAATATTCTGTTCTAATAGCCTCCCACATCTTTGCTATGAAGGAGGATGTAATTTTCATTATCTCTTCTCCAAAACTTTTATTGGTTTTTCCATTGCTCAGAATTCAACTTCCTTTTGGTGATCTTTTCATTTAAACCAACAATTATTTTATAAAACACTCACAACATATTAAGCATATGTACACATGTTGCTGTGCATATTTACATTTCTATAAATTATCATTATTTCACCCTATCTTTCTCAAGAAGTATAAGTTCCCTAAAGGCATGAACCCTGTCTCCATAAATTTCAGAAAACCTCAATCAAAGCCATTCATTTAATGGGCGCTGAATGCATGCTACTGCAGTCAATAATATAGTTAATGACTAAATGCTGGAGAATAATAAATCTAAGGATAATTTAATGCAATAAATATTTATCTAATAGCTTTCATTTGCAAAGTACTGAATTAAATACTATGGGAGAATCCAAACTCCTTAGACTCTCAATAATCTGGTCACTAAGTCTTAATTTAGTTCTGTTTGTGGTTCAATGAAAAGAATTCTGGATTTGCACTCATAAAATCTGGGTTTCAATCCCAGCTCTGCCATTTATCACCTCTGTGAACTTGGGCAAATCACTTTCTCTCTCTAAAACCTAGTTCCCTCATCTATAAAATGAGGACTTTGAGTTAGATTTCTTCTAAGTTCCCTTCTAATTCTATGATCCTATGGACATTTGTTAATCACATTTTATTCTTCCTTAGCCCCCTACATAAATGAACATTCACCAACATAGAATATCTTCCCCATTCCTCTAAGTTCTTCCTTTCTATGTTTAATTCATCCCTTACCACTCCTCGAATTCCTGTGACACTGTCCATACTACTTAATTGGCACTTGCCATTTGTTACTTTGTGCTGTTATTTATCTTTTTAAAAAAATCTATTCCCCTCCCCCCACCTCTTATTCTCTTATCCCCATCCTCCTCAACCCTACTTTTGGAATTCCCATTCCACAGGAAACAAATTTCTCCTTCATTCTGGACTTCTTTCTCTCACATTCCTTTTATTTGCTAGCCCTCACGGAGACCTGGCTTCCCCCAGATAACATCATCTCCCTAGTCATCAAATCCTTCACTCACCCCTTGCCACACTAGTCCTAGAGGAAGAATCAGAACACTCCTTACTTTATCCTGCCACTTCCAGACTCTACCTTTCTCACCATCACTTGGCAACATCTCCTTTGAAGTTCACTCAATTAAAAATTTCCACCCCATCCTCATCCTGACATCATTCTGAACATAGTAAGTTTAAATCAGCATACATCTGGTGATATGGGACTAACACTCGGGGGAGAAACTGGACCTGGATATATAGATCTGTAAGCCATCATCACAGAGATGATAATGAATGTCATGGGAACTGATGAGGAGAGAGACAGAGACACAGCAGAACAAACAAACATAAAGAGAAATTTTTTCTCTAGGGGGTCAGCACCTGCCTTCTCTGTGTTGATTATCTCCAATTTATCACATACACATACACATATATGCATATATGTATGTGTGTATATGTATGTATACACATATATAAATACATGTAAATATCTTTTTTTTGTATACAGTTGTTTTTCATCTTCTCATTAGACCATGAGCTCTTGGAGAATGAGAATTGTCTTTTGACCTTTTTTTATATCCCTACATCTTAGCAAAGTGCTTGGCACATAGTAGGTGCTTACTACATGTTTATTGACTTCCTAAATGACCAAATAACTATTGCTGCTCATCCCTCAACCCTGGATTTCTCCCACCATCTACCTCCATCCGTCTGCTCATAAATAAAGTTGGAGAGAAGGTTGAACTGAGCTGGAGGAAATCATACAACCATGCCATTTGGGCACATTATAAATCTTGTGTTTCCCACCATCAAATGGACGCTCACTGAATCAAAGCAATCCTTTTATTCCTCCTTAATTTCTTCTCTATCTCACTCCCCACAGAAACTATTGCAAACTTCTCTTGTCTCAGGCTCTCCACATCTCCACCCTCTCCTCTCTCTTTCTGTTAGCTGAAGATCATTTGATATGAGCACAATCACCTTTCCTTCTCTTCATCCCCAAACCCCTGAACTTCATCCCTCACTTTTCCTTTCCCTCAGTCTCTGACCATAAAATGTCCTTTCTCCTTGCCAAGGCCAACCACTCTACAGTTACCCTCAATCTCTTTCTCATCTTCTCCAACATAGTGTAATCTCAATTATCCCCTCCCTCTATCTTCTACTTCTTTTTAGCTCTGCTTCCTTTCCTACTGCCTTCAAACATGACCGAGTCTCTTCCATTCATAAAAAAACAAAACATCTTCACTAGACCCTACCACTCCCTCAAGCTTTCATCTTGTATCTCTTTTCCCCTTCTCAGCTGAACTCATACCTGTTGCTTTGTTAGTCACCCCACAATTCTTTGGAATTTGACTTCTTATCTTACCACTCAGTGGAAACTACTCTCTCCAAAATTACCAAAATGTCCAACTTGCCCAATCTATTGGTCTTTTTTCAGTTTGACTTATATGCTGTACTGGATACTGTTGACCACCTTTGCCTCATGGATATTCTGTCCAAGTTCAACTACCTCTCAAACCATACTTTGAGGAAGCTAAATGACACAGTGGATAAAGCAACGGACCTGGAGTCAAGAAGACTTGAGGCCAAATTCAGCTTCAGACATCTACTAATTGTGTGACCCTGAACAAGTTATTTAACCTCCATTTGCCTCCATTTCTTCTGTAAAATGGAAATAATAATATCCTCTAATAATTTCCTATAAAATGGGAATAATGATAGCACTTACATTTGAAGATTATTGAGAGGCTCAAATGAGATAATATCTATAAAAAGCACTTAGAACAATGCCTGGCATTGGCACATAGTAGGGACTATATAAGTGCTTATTTTCATCCCTCCCCCTCCCCCACTGTATCTCTGTTGCCTTTGCTGACTCATAATCCCTATCGTGGCCCCAACTGTGGGTATTCCCCAAGGTTGTGTCCCGGGCTCTCTTCATTGTGTCTACTCTATCTCAATAACCCTATCAGCTCCAATACATTTAATTGTCATCTTTATGCAGATGACTCAGAGATCTATATATCAAACCCCATTAGCTCCCTTAAGCATCTATTTTGCATTTACCTATTGGACATTTCAAACTGAATGTCACAGTGACGGCTTAAACTCCACATGTCCCAGGAAGGTCCCATTATCTTTCTCCCAAAATTTTCCTGTTTCTGTCAAAGTCACCATCATTCTTCCCAGGTTCCTAACCTTGGCATTATCCTTGACTTCTCACTCTTGCTCATCCCACATATATAATCAGTTGCCAAATCTTACCCCTTCTACCTCCACATCTTTCACATCCACCCCCTTCTCTCTACTCACAGCTCTTGGCTTAGTTCAGGCTCTCATCACTTCTCATCTGAATTACACCACTGCCTCCTGGTTAGTCTCCTCACCTCAAGTCCCTCTACCTTCCTGCCTAAGTGATTTTTCTTTAGTACAAATCTAACTATTCTAGTTCTCTACTCAGTAAAAACCAGTAGCTCCATATTTGCCTCTAGATAAAATAACAATGTCCCTGTTTAACCTCAAAGCCTTTCACAACCTGGTGCCAGTCTACCTTTCCTTATGTATATTACTCCTGTTCCACCACTCTCCAAACCCGCCAAACTAGGTATTTCTCTGTTCTGTACACACAACACTTCTCGAATATCTGGGCCTTTGCACTGGTTGTCCACCATGCTTTGGATGAATTCTGTCCTCTCTTCTGTCACACAGAGTCCCTCACTTCCTTCAAGGAACAGCTCAAGCACTACTTTTTATCTTTTATGAGTTCTTCCTTGTCTCCATACCCCCCAACCACTAGTGCTTCCCTTCCCAAAGCACCACTTTTTTTTTTATTCAACCACTTTGTTTCACATGTATTAGGTTGTAAGCTCCTCAAGGGCATGGACTGTCTTTTACCTCCTTTTGTATCTCCAGCATTTAGTAGGTGCTTAATAAATGTTTATTGATTTGCATTTATCCTCTTCATATTTATTTTTATACACTTATGTGGGGAAGTCCCAAAAGTTAGTTTTAAATTATTAAAACTTACAACTGTGCTAAGACTTTTAGGACATATGTCTCCCCAATAGAATATAAGCTCCTTAAGGGCAAAGATTGTTTCATTCTATTATTTGTATCCCCACCCCTTAGTACAGTGCCTGGCATTTAATAATTGCTTGTTGGTTTACTGATTGATGATTTTTATGGATATGTAGACAGATCTCATGTCTCCTTCTGGGAAATTGTAAGGCCCTTGAGGGCAGGAACTACATATTTTAACCCACAGGTAAAATCTAAGTAAGGTCCTTAAGTGAAGAGACATTTTTCTCGTGTCCTCCCAGTAGAATACAAACATCTTAAAGTTGGGACTATTTGACTTTATATTCCAGCACCTAGCACAGTATCTCTTACATATTCTTTGTTGTGCAATTGTTTCAGTTGCATCTGACCCTTTGTGACCCCATTTAGGGTTTTTTTGGCAAAGATGCTGGAGTGATTTGCCATTTCCTTCTCCAGATTTTACATTTTACAGATGAGGAAACTAAGGCAAACAGAGGTAATTGACTTGCCCAAGGTCACATACTTAGTAAGTGTCTGATTTGAACTCAGGTCTTCTAGACTCCAGTCAGGGCACCTAATCCCTACATAGTAGAGAGCAATAAAATTGTTTTTGGAGACAATGTCAATGATTCTATTAACGCTGAAGGGTGGGAAAATAAATCATAGAGAGGACTTGCTCTGCTAAAGGTCACTCATTAACCTAATAACATGAACCCTGTCTCCAAAGTACTATTTATTAAAACATTAAATTTCTCTCCCTTTCCTCTGTGGGACATGGAATGGGGAAGAGGTGGGAAGACTCCAGCTTGACAGAAGCCCGTTTAAATATGTACCAAAGCTCCACCTCTGCCAGCAGGTTGCTAAAAATATCACCACAGTGAGAAGCTAAAATATTTTCAGAGAGAACTGTCTCTACTGCTCCCCTCTTATGGCAGAAGCCTTGCCCAAGAAGCCCCCCAGACACCATCCCCCCAGAACACATAGGGCCTCCCTATCTCTAGTTTCCCTTCTCATTGGCTAGTCTCTGAATTGAACAGGTCTAAGTTAAGGTAGCATTTCCAAAGAATGCCCATTCTACTATATCAGAAGAATACCCACTTTCCCAGGTAGGAGTAACTAAGCATTGGCAATAAAAGTGCCACATGTCATATTATTTCCATTGCCTTCCAGGACCATCTCCTCCCAGATTCTTCTCCATCTGTCTCTGTCAGGATCTGGCCTAGAACCCAGAACCTTTCCTTCCCATCAATCCATCCCTCTCCTGCTACCACCAATCAACCTATCCTCATCATCACCCATATGATGTCCTTTCTCTGATTCTACTCAACTAAAAAATGAATTCCATGAGATTAGGGTGATGGATATTGGACAGACCAAGGTCTTTTCTAGTTCTGAGATTCTATGAGTTCATAATTCCCCCACCCTAATTTCTGCCCAACTCCACCTACAGACCCAATCCCCAAGCCAAATAATGTTTCTGCTTCTTCCCAACTCCCTTGTTCAACTTACTGCCTTCAGCCATATTGTCCATTCCCACACGGATTTTTATAGGTATACCTGAAAGCCTGGCTCCCTCAGGAGTTAAACAAGGAGCAAGAATATCTAAATTGTGACAGGTGCTTGAGAAAGACCTAAATCCCAACTCCAAATATTCCCTGCAGTAATTCCTCAATATTGTCATGTGGTTCTTGGAACCAGTGAGGCAACAAGACATGTAGAGTACCTCTTTGTTCGACCTTTGTGATGCCCTCTCACTAAGATGTATTTCCTGACCCTTCTCAATTGGGACCTGGAGGAAGCATAGTATAAAGGGAAAAGTATCGGATTTAGTATCGCATAGAAATAGTTTTTATTCCCAGTTCTGATCCTTACTAAGGCAAGTCTCAATCTTTCTGACCCTAACTCTCCACACCTGTTCTTTGATAATTTGATGATATACACCAAAGGCAACACATAATTTCAGATATGGTCTGACTAGAACTGAATTCAGTGGAATAATGATTCTACTATATGGTGTTCTTAAGACAGTATTAGTTTTTTTGACTAATCCAATTCTTGAATGTCAAGCCATTGCTTCATGTGGATGTATACTAAAGCCCCTAGGTCCTTTTAATGTGAACTGTTGTCTAATCATAATGCTTTTTGAACCCTTCTGGTGTGAGAGAACTCACTCTTGAAGGAAACAACTCATTACATCTCTAGTCAGATATAATGATTTTTCAATTGTTCAGATTGCATCAAGCTGTAAGGCAACTGAAATCATCCTCACTGAAACCTATGGTTGCTCAAAAGAGATAGACCTAGTAATAATCCACATAGGAAAAAACCAAAAACACAAACCAATGACTCTGCATTTTTAACTGAACAAGGGATAGAAATGACTATAAATAATTTTTATTAGGTCAGATTGGAAGGTTTTTGCACAAACAATATCAAATACAACTAGAATTAGAGGAGAACCAGTTAACTGGAATAATCATATAAAAATATGCTAAATCACTAATAATTAGAGAAATGCAAATTAAAGCAACTTTGGGGTTATACTTTATACCTATCAGACCAGCAAAGATGACAAAAGAGGAAAATGACAAACGTTGGAAAGACTGGAAAAAACAAGAACACAAGTTCTATGAATTGGTCCAGCCATTCTAGAAAGTAATTTTGAACTATGCCCAGAAATTTATAAAACTTTGCATACCCTCTGACCCAGCTATATGACAATTAGGCCTCTACCCCCTAAAAAAATCCACAGAGAAGAAAAGAATCTATATATACAAAAATATTTAGGGCAGTTCTTTTGTCAGTAGTCAAAAAATTTAAACTAAGAGGTTGTCCTATTGGAGAATGGCTTAGCAAATTATAGTATACAAATGTAATGGAATATTAATTGTACCTTAAGAAATGACAGAATTGAAAATTTCAGAGGAAACTAGGAAGACTTTTATGAACTGATGCAGAGTGAAGTGAGCAGAACTAGGAGAATAATGTACACAGTGATAACATTATGGAGAAAAACAAGTTGAAAGACTCTAGAACTGATCAATGTAATGAGAAAAATGAATCTGAAATGAATGAAGATGAAACACTACTTGACATAGAGATGCTGAATACAAAATACAAAAGAAGATGCACATTTTTGGAAATTGCTAATGTAGGAATTTGTTTTGGTTTTCAGAGTGCTTGGTGTTGGGGGTTTTTTTAATTTATTCAATGGGAGGAGGGGGTAATATGGGGGGATTCATTTTTAAAACACTTGTTACTTGAAAACAAAAATAATAAACTGAATTAAAGAAGAAAAAGTGGTCTAATTCGGAAATTTTTTTCACAGTAAATATTTGGTAAGGGTCTGGTATCCAAGATACATAAGGAATTGATACAAATGTATAAGGAAAAGAGATTTTTCAACAGATAAGTAGATAAAGGATATGATATGAACCAGATGTTTCCGAAATAAGAAACGTAAGCTATTGACAACATGAAAGAAGGTTTATAATCACTAATAATAGGAGGAATGCAAATTAAAGTAACTCTGAGTTTTCCCTTCATATCCATAATATTGGTAAAAATAGCAAAAGATGGTAAATGTTGAAATATCTTTGAGAAGACAGACTAATGTGCTGTTGGGAGATCTATAAACTGGTCCAACTAACCTGTCTGGAATGGTTTTCCAGAATGGTTAGTGTAATCTGAAAGTGATAGTAATGTAAATAGTAATAAAAATCAATAAAACATTTAAAGAAAAAACCATCCATACCAGAATTATGCTTTATAGGTGGAAAAGGAACACGTTGATAATCTGAGTTTATATGTATATGTGTGTGTGAATATACAACATTTATACATATGTATATGAATGTATGTATGTCCATATTCTTACCTGTGGGTACTCTGCCCAAAGGAATATGAATTCTGATCCCTGAAACCTTGAAGCATATCTTGGGGTTTATGGGCTAGATTTCTTTTTTCTCTTCCCTACTAATTTATTCTATCATTTAAAAAAAAAAACTGGGACAAGTAACTTCTTAGTCCCATGTAGTTTCATTCTAAATATAGCATTGGAAACCCAGGCTTTGATAAAGCCCATTGGGATTCAAATGGAGGTACTTGACCATGCCTCAAACCCAAATCACTCTGGCTCTCACTGAAAAGCCAATACTAGATCCTAGCCCAAGCTTCACTTGCTCATTGTTTGGGTTTTGATGACTCAGAATGAGAATAAATAGTAATTGTTTCTGTTTTGGTCAGAAACCCTTTGAGTATTACCTGTCAGCTCATGTTGATTTTTTTTTTTAATTAGGTAAAAGAGATCATTTTTTGCTCATTTTTTACCTAACCTTAATCACTGAATGGGTGTTGCCTCAGAAAATTTGAGACCTGGAAAGACCTTAAAAAGGCCAAGGTCTTTCCTTCCTTGTATCTGGAGTCATCTCCATCTTCTTGATCTATATCTTGCCACCAGACCCAGAGGTCTCCAGAGGAGAGAATGAGGCTGGTAACTTTGCAGGGCCCTACCTCACTTAAACCCAATTCACTTGCAAATCAAGACATCAACTTCCTGATGTCATTGGTCCTCTTCAAGAAAAAGGACAAACAATGATACATATATACATGTATTTACATAATATTTCAAGTCTTGTGTAGCTTTAAACTATCTAAGTTTAAATATACATAAATATGTATCAATATCTATAGTCATTGAAGAATGACAATGGGCCAAACTCAAAATGTTTAGGAAAAAGAAGTTGATAGCCCCAAACTTTGATATCTCTGTGATCTTATCAATAGGAGTACTCAGTACAAAGGTCCAGATAGCAACCTATGAATGCCTTTTCAACCTGTGCTACTAGTAGTATTCTTGTCTGTATCCTTCTATAAATCCACAACAGGAGCACCACTAAACGTGCTAGACACTTTCCCTGATATCTCTTGATGTTTCCTAGGTGTCAGTGTAGAATATAGGTTTTTCTTTGGTTTTCCCTTGTTCTATCTATTTAACCAATCCACCTCTTTTCCTACACATATCTGATGATATATTTTATGCCAATTCTCCTATGTAATTTTTTTCTGTCAACATTGCCACCTACTCATGGCTACTGTTAACCTCCATATTACCCTGTTGAATTAGACACAACTCTTTGACGATTAGCATTTCATTATGCATGGCAATACAGCATCACCAAAATAATACTATTTAAAAGACAGAACTTTTTCCAGAGGAAGGCAATCCAGCCCCTTGTGATAGGACAACCATCTACCAAGGGTCTCACCATCCACACCTATACCCACAGTTCAGATTAGCTAAGTTTTTGGTTTGTTTTTTTCCCTAAAAGAAGAAAAAGCTGATCAACCACTCTTTGAGGCAGCTTCCTGGGAGCCTCTGGTCATATTTAAGTGGCTTCCTAGTCACCTAAGAATATAAAGAGGCTCACCCATGGGAAGTCTAGGCCTTTCAGACTTGGAGGATGTCCCAAGATCGAGTGAGTCACCACACCCCACCATGCTGAACAGACACATTTCCATATGGAGATGAGAGAAACTGTGTCTACCCAAATTCAGTGCTGGAATATCCTTTCTATATACTATAGTTATGTAAGTAAACCTCCTTTTGTTAACTGTTGAATAACCTCTACAATGCCTCATTTCATTCCTACATTGAACCTGAACTAACAGGGTTCGAACCTGAGTCAGGCCTGCCCCAGCACCTCCTTCTCTTCCTCCTCCAATTCAGTACTGAGCCCACTTTATGGTATATCCATATGTAATAAATAACACACAAAATCACTACTGGGTCTAGGAGGGCTAGAAATTGACTTCTCCCTCTTGGGTTTGGACCCTGATGCACGGACCAGGTTCAGTCATGGCAGTTATGCATTGAAGAGGGTCTGAGTTCCTTTCTCAAACTCTCTGGCTTTTTATACCCCCATCCAGGAGCCCCAGGAATAATCACATAAAATTTGGATTTCACTCATGTCTACCTATGGTAAAAAGAATGGAAAGGTATTCCATGTACAACTGTAAATCAGGTATAAGACAGCTATTTATTTCCTACACACAAAAAAAAATCCTAAAAACACCAATTATTTGTGTGTGTGTGTGTGTGTGTGTGTGTGTGTGTGTGTGTGAGAGAGAGAGAGAGAGAGAGAGAGAATGAACTTAGAACTATTATTATACTCTCCTACAGTCTGATAAAACATCAAAGCACAAAACATTTTGTAAGACCACAAAACTCTCATTTCTCATCCATCTCGACTCTGTACAGTCTCAAGACAGTGAAGAAGGGTTCTAGGGGGAGACCTGACTCAGGTGGATACCCTGTTACTTAAGGTTCAATGTTGGGATAAAATGAGGCACTGTAGAGGTTATTCAATGCTTAACAAAAGGAGGTTTAAGTAACTCATATAACTATATTGTGTAGAAAGGTTATTCAGTAAGGATACTTCATGGGTCTTCTGGAAAGCTAGGCTCTAAGAAATACTATGGATATGAAGGCACCACCTCATGTACAAGATTTAAAACCTTGTGGAAATTTAGCGTGGCCACACTAGTTGAGTAACCCAGGAATATCCAAGTTTTTTAAATTCACAAGGTTGCTTCCAAGATTGGAAATGTCCATCTGAAGATCACTATTTTATCACTTGGGCTCAGGAAAGAAACATATATCAGAAAACGCAGCCAAGGCTTTGAGATTTAGTACATGTTCCAAGTGTGAGAAATTAGCCATCTCTGCCTCATTAGAAGTCCAAGCACAGACTTAAAGAGTTCTGACTTGTGTGGCAGATCCTAGGGTGGGGGAAGTAGAAAGAAAGAAGAGAAGAGGAAGAGAGAGAGAGAGAGAGAGAGAGAGAGAGAGAGAGAGAGAGAGAGAGAGAGAGAGAGAGAGAGAGAGAAAGAAAGAGGATGGCAATTTACAAACCATAAATTTATCATATTATTATCTTTATTATTATCTCTGAGGCAGTTTTGAAGCAGACCTGCTATATACTCTAGCAACCAGCATAGAGGACGGTAGGGAACCAAGGAACCACCCAACATTTGTTGCATCATCCCAAAGGACCAAACCCTTCATCATTGAGCCACACATTTCTAGACGATGCCGGGAGAGCTCAGGCCATTCTCTATGAGATGGCCCCTACAGAACAGTCCCCATACATGTTCCATGGGGTGTTCTCTGGCCAGATTTTCCCTGAAAGTCGAGGGAATTTTCAGATTAGACCCATTAGATATTATTATAAGGTTGTCACCCTGGATTTGGCGTCAGAGGGTATAAGTTCAAATCTCATCCCTGTCACTGTCTGGCATGGGCACCCTACTCTTACTAGTTCCCCGCCTCTCAGAAGGGTGGGACAGGCTGCAGACTTTTTTGTTGGTTTTGTTTTGTTTTGCTTGTCTAATAAAACATGCAGCCATCATGACTATATCCAGTGAGGGTCATTGATTGACAAGGCAAACTCCATAGGTGGGAATAAAGGTGGAAACCACAAATTTTTCTATAATTTTTTTAAAATTCTGACCTAAATTTCATTATTCCTCAGTATAGATTCAAAATATTGTCAGTGTAGGTTTTTAATTCTCCCTTTCCCTTTTCCTCCTCTCTTCTCAAAACCACAATAGCTAAGTAATATAACTTGTAGGGATGGGAAGCTTTCTCATGCACACTAGAAACTCCAAGGAAAACATTTGGTATGTGATTTCAGTATAGCACCACCTTGTGGAATATTTAAATATGATTGGCCCTCATGTAATGATGAATAAATTGTCATTTTGGGTAGCCACAACTACTACAGCCATGTCATATGGATTACCCTTGAAATACATAAGCAGACTACATCAGAAAACACCTGTGATTCTTTTTTTCTCTGTTTTAAGGGGAAGAGTCATCTATCCTAGTCTCAAGGTATCTTGAAAATCAATCCCTCAATGCTTTCAAAACTGTTATCACTTCTAGTACAGATAGGGCAGCTGGGAGGCACAGTAGATAGAGTCTTCCTAAATTCAAATCTGACCCCAGGCATTTACCAGCTGTGTGACCCTGAGCAAGTCACTGAACCCTATTTGTCTGAGTTTCTTCTTCTGTAAAATGAGCTGGAGAAGGCAATGGCCAACCATTCCAGTATCTTTGCCAAGAAAACCCCAAATGGGGTCACAAAGAGCCAGAAACAACTGAAAATGACTGAATAATGACTAATTTCTATGTATCTGAAAGCTGCATTTTCCTTTTTTTTTTTTTTAGTGTCATTTCTACTTCTTCATGCAGCACAGCAAGGACTGTAATTTTAAAACCCAAGTATTGTGAATCCATTGTCACTGATAGAAAAAAAAATGTGGTATAAAATTTAAAACTAGGATAAATCCTTCTTATGTTGTCTTGTTTGCTGTTCTCCTTCCAGCTTCACTATTAAATGTTCTTAAGTGGATCTGGCTTAATTAAATCTTTCATCAAGTTGGAGTTGTTTATTTGTTTTCTCTTTGATTTTTATAAGATGATGCTACTCATAATCTTCTACCATCTTCACTTACAACTCTTACAAACCATTTTGTATTGTAAATATATATTGTCCTTAGTTGCCATATTTCTCTGTTTAGCAAAGAGATCTATCATATGCTGACTGATATAGTTTCTATGTTTTTCTGTTCTCTTCTTTTTGTTTTTGTTGTTGCTTTCTCTGTCTTATTCATTGACTGTATGTATCACTAGGAAATGATGGTAGTCTTTGTCAATGTCTGTTCTTTTATCCATTTCCCATTTTTGGTGTCAACAGTAGTATCTTTAGGGTGGCTTTTTTGCAAAAGTTTGTAATTTGTAAGAGCAATATAAATCAAAATAAATCTAAGATTTCTCTTCACAACCAGCAGCCTAGCAAAAAGGATAAAAAACGGAAATAGTCAATATTGGAGGAGTTGCAGATAAACAGAAACACTATTTATACTATATATATATATATATATATATATATACATACATACATACATACATACACACTATATATACAGTGTTTGGAAGATCTGTGAACTCATCTGTATCATTCTAGAAACAATTTGGAATTATGCTAGAGGTACAGAAGAAAGAGAGAGAGACAGAGAGACAGAGACAGAGAGACAGACAGAGAGAGATGCTATGAGATACTACTACTAGCTATATACTGGAAAGAGGTCAAAGAAAGGTCTCATACATTCCAAAATATTAATAAGAGCACTTTTGTGAAAGCAAGAAATTTGAAACAGAATAAAAATCAATCAATTAAGGAATGACTAAACAAATTGGCATATAAATGTGATGGAATATTATTATGCCATAAGTCAAGTCAACAAACATATATTAAGCATCTACTATATATCAAGCACCATGCTAAGCATTAGGGATACAAAGAAGGGTAAAAAAAAAAAAGGCCTGCTCTAGGAGTTCACAATACCTATACTTATAGATACTTATAGAATACAGATATAGGAAGACATATAAATGTGTGGAGTGCAATAAGTAAAACCAGGAAAAATAATGTATTCAGTGACTAAAGATTAAGAGCCAAACAATAAAACATGAAACTGAATGCTGTGTAATTATAGTGACCAAACTTGACTTTGGAGAATGAATGAACAAATAAAGTATTTATTAAGTAATTATCATGGGTAAAACACTGGGAACCCAAATGGAAAAAGAAGCCAATCTCTATTCTCTAAGCGTTCATATTCTAATAGAGGGAGATCGCACATACAGGAGTTTTCAGTTCCAACTCAGACAGAAAGACCAGGTCTTCTGGGTACAGTGGCAAAGCTAATGAGAATACATCTGCTTTTGAGTCATTTCTATTAATAAAGCCACATCAGTTTTTGACATTGAGTCATTGACCAAGGTGATTTAGTGAGGATGGAGCACTAGGTCTGGAGTGAGGAATATGAGTTCAAATCCGGCTTCAGACACTTACTAGCAATGTGACCCTGAGCAAGCCACTTAATCTCTGCTTGCCTCACTTTCCTCAACTGTAAAATATGGATTGTAATAGCATCTAACCCCCAGGGTTATTGTGAGGATTAAATGAAATTTTAATTTCATTAACACAGCACACAGTAGGCCCTTTTTAAATATTTATCTCTACCCAAGGACACTAATGGTAAAAACTTTCTTTTCTGGTCTCCAGCAGTTGTGACTGCTGAAAAGGCAGGGACTAAAGCACCTACAAAGGCAGTTGCCATGTCATTATCTCCCCTGGATGTGAGAGCAGGAGCTGATGAAAATTAAGTTCAGTGGTCTAGGGCATGTGGGTATTCCTGCAGCTCTTGGACTTATCTTTCTATGATTGACAATTGTTCAGCAGTTGGTTTGGTGATAGCAGTCAGAAAGGCCTGACTTGTTCTCCACAAAGGGTTCCCCCTACATACACCAATGATGGCTTTGTAATAGCAGTGATCTGAAGGCCACTGCTGTTCTTGCACACAGAATCCTGGACTAGATTCATCTGAGTTTGAGAGGAGGCACATGCTGCCTTCTGTCACAGCAAGCAAAGTGGGACTTTTTGTTGTTTTCTTTTTAGAGTTCAGTTTCCCAGGCTCAAGCTAAATTGTGAGCATCTGAAGACTCAATCTCCTTTGAACCCTGATATTTCACCGTTGTCCTGAGTCATTGTAATGGGAGTTAAAAATCTTCCCCCACCCATAGATAGGTCTCAGGTGGGTCTATTGAGGGAGGCTTGATTAGGGGAGACTTGTTTCCTAAGAAGGCCCACACTTTTTGCTGATTGCTAATAAGGCACTGGGTCATGAGGGGTCCTGTCTTCTGGCTCTGAAAAGAGTATATATCCTCTGATGCGAGGTTTTGCTTTGGGGCTTAGTTTTTGGAAGGAGGTTTCTGTGCCAGATGAGACTCCGGGAAGCCATTTTAAGAGGCCCCCTGGCTTTGAAAACCCAGATGTTGGTGCTTCTCTCTCTGGTAATGATGCATGTATTGCCCATGGTCAGGCCCTGTCTGTTGGTCCTGCTTGTTGACCCCTCCAAAGTTGCTTTCCTTTTAGAAAAGCAAATCCTAGAAACTGTATGGTTTCGTCCTGGATATGTCACAGTGCTTGCTGTTACAGTCATGTAAGTTTCATGCCTACTGACTCAGAGCCAATCAGGAGTCAAGTCTTTGTTATATATACTGGGTGTTTTACTTTTCTGGTTTATGAGTGGTGTTTTACTTTGGGGGTTCACTTATGAGAAGGATCTTGTGATTTCCAGGTCGAGACTCTGGGAATGTTCAGATGCCCCAACCGTTCCGATGTAAAGACTCTCTTGATCCAGTGGTGTATGTAAAGTATAGAGCAATATTGCTTTAATTCAGGCAGTAAAGCCCTGTCTGTTGGTCTTTATTTCTCTGCTTATATTTTCTCTGTTTGTCGAATGTAATTTAAAAAAAAATTGTTGAACCCTTAAATGGCTATCTTTCCTAGTAAAGCAGATCTAAGAACCTGTGTTAGCAGTCATCTTGGGTATGCCAGTGTGGTTGCTGTTACACCTTCCTCTCTCTCCCTCAGGACACTTTGATGCTCTGGCAAAGCACCTGTAAGTGACATTCAGTAGATGAAAGATTCAAAAATGAACCTTCCTCCCTTCTTTGTTGAAGTGGGGGACTATTGGTGTGGACCATTGCATATGATACGGTTGATGTGTTGATTTTACTGAACTATTTTTTCTTTCTTTTTTTTTTTAATTCTTTATTATAAGGGTTCAATGACTAGGTCAGGGGAAGAGAAAAGATATATTTAAGAAGTAAGATAATACAAAAACAAAAGATATCAATAATTTTTTTAAAAGAAGAAAATCATTATTGTGGGCCAAGGACAACATGAGATGACCAAATATTCTATGAAATGATATTTCATATTGTCTTTATACAACTTACATACAACTAAATGAACTCTTAACAACTTCTTTATCTGCATCTCTCAGGAGATGCGAGTCATCCTTTCATTTAGCCACAACTTTCTTTTGTCTTCTGATTTTGTCTATAAGAATACAAATCAATTAGATTGGAAGTTCTGTGCAGGCAAGAACTGTCTTTAGACTCTTTTTGTGTCTCCAGCATTTAGCCCAGTATCTGGAACATTGTCTAGGCACTTTATAACTTTTTGTTGGTTGATTCGTACAATCTGTTTTCTCTAGTAATTTGCCTTCTTGTTGGTTACTGAATATTTATTTAGAATACCAAAAGCTAAATTAATGTTCATAGAACATCTAAAAATCAAATGACCTTTATCATCCTCTGCTTCCTTGTCTGTACCTGTTAATGTTGCTGCCAATGTGGGAAGGGGAAGCACAAGACTGAAGACTTTGTATTTTGTTCTTTGTTTTCTGGATTACCATGGCCAAGTGGCCAGCCTACTAGTGATGATTCTCTCTGTACTTAACTAAACAGGCCCACTGTTGCAGGGACTGGTATAGTAAGTAGGATGCTGGACTTGAAATCAAGAACACCTGGGATCAAATGCTACCGCAGACACTCGTTGCCTGACTCTGGGCAAGTCATTTGACCACTCAGGGACTCATTTTCCTCATCTGTAAAATTAGGATAGTGGGCTCAATGACCTCCAAGCTCCCTCTCAATTCTAAACCTATGATCTTTTTGGGCATGGTAGAAATTACCAGAATTTTAAAACTCCTCTAGAACAGCCTTTGAGAACCTTGAATTATCTCCCTGCCACAGTGAGTCATGGGAATAGACTTTATAGAGGTTAATAGTTTGGGAATAATAATGTTTGGGCCACCTACCACAGAGTTATTGTGAGAAAAGTCATTTATGAACCACAAAGTGCTGTGCATTATTTATAGGGTCAGGATCAACAGTCCCAAGCTTGCCATGGCATAAGCTAGTCCTTGGACTTCTCACTCTCTTGTTCCTTGGTTGACTTATTGTAAGTAAAAATGCCCCAATTTTCTTGTCTTGGCCTCCTAGTATCACAGATTTAGAGTTGGAATGGACCTTGTTGTTGTGTTTGTCTTTTGTTCTTGAAGAGGACCATGACATCGAGATGATGACATCACTTGGAGTTGACTTTGATTTGAGGGAGGGAGGGCTATGCAAGGTCATCAACCTCACTTTCTTGTCCTGAGCCATCTGGGTCCAGTGGCCTGATATTCATCAGGACATGGGCCAGGAGATGGCCCAGGATGAAATGTGAGGCCCTGGCCCTTTCAGGCTAAGGTCTTATCACATTCTCGGTTTGAGTGAGATATACCTATTCAATGAATAAGCTTCTTTAAGTAATTATTCAAGGGATGGCCCTTTTAATAAAAAAAAAAAAATCAAACTGGGAGGGGAAGACCTTCAGGGTTCCTTGTGTAAAAGAGAAACAATTACTATTTAGTAATTACATTCACTTTGCGCTAGGTGAGTAGCGATTTGTTGTCCAGTCTATGAGCTCCAGAGTGAATTGGGTTTAAGACTTGATCTTTGAGCAAGAAATATAGCCAGTGAACTCAGAGGAAAAGAGGCAGCTTTTGGGCTGTTCTTGAAGAGGACCATGACATCAAGATGATGACATGACTTGCAGTTGACTTTGGTTTGAGTGAATGAGGGAGGGACCTTAGAGATCAAGTTCAACTACTATATTTTACAGATGAGAAAATTGAGGACTGAGAAATCAACTAATCAATCAATATCTATCGATCAACCTAAACACTTTTAAGTGCTTACTGTGTGCCAGACATTGGACTAAGTACAAGGTGATACAAATAAGAGGAGAGATAATAAATAAATGTTGACAAATTATTGATGAATTAATATTAATAAGTTAACAAATGCTTGTTGCATTTATTAATAACCTGCAATGTGTCAGGTATGGTACCTGGTACAGGCGATACAAATACTGTTTTGGAGGAACTTAAATTCTAATGGTGGGGACGTGTGTGTGCACAGATTAAATGGGGGGAGAAAAAGCAAGATTCAAGGCTACAAGCATTGATTAAGTGCTACTATATGCTAGGGACACAAATACAAGCAAAAATAAAGGCAGCCCCTGCCCTCAAAGCTTTTATTCTAACGGGGAACATAGAAAAGAGAGCTGGAAAGGGGGAGAATGAAGGCATCCAGCATAGGGGTTGTGATTTGGATTTGGAAACAGGGGAAGTCAGAAGCACAGTAAGGAGGGGAATGAAGACTGGCCAACCACAGTTCCCTCCCAAAGGAGCTCACCCATGGGAGAAGGGGACCATTATAGCATAAAGAATAGCGCTGAGAATAAACACAAAGTAAATGAAAGGTAGTTTGTTTCCAAAAAGCTTTGTGAAGAAGTTAATGTTCAGTGAACTGTCTTGAAGGAGGAAAGGCTTTCCATAAGACAGTAATTAGGAGTACATTCTAGACACAAGATGGCCAGTGCATATGCCCTGAGAAGGGAAATGGAATGTGGTGTACAAGAAACAAGAAAGGCCAGTTTGGCTGGATCTCAAAATTCAGAAACGGGAGTCACGTATTTTAACTTGTATAACCCTTGTCTCAAGGGGCCATTTGCATGAACCAATCCTTGGTAGTGGTAGCTCTGGGCTTGTGTGAAGCCCCAGTGATAGAAACTGAAAGCTTCTCTACCCATCAGCTTAGACTCAGTCTTTTCTCTCTTCAGAGACCTAAAAAGAATTCTCTCTGGAAGCCAGAAGACAGGGATTTCTTTTCATTTCATCTCTCACCCAGGCAAGGAACACATGGTTTAACAAACAGGGGGATGATATAGCAGTTCTACATTTAAGGAGTCATTTAGGCAGCAATGTGGAGGATAGACTGAAGTGGGGAGAGATTTAAGCAAGACAACCAAGTCTATTGCAATAATCTAGATGAAAGGGGATGAGGGCCTGAATTAAGACAGCCTTGTGAATAGAGAGAAGGGGGTTGTGGAGGTAGAAAGGTCTAGATTGAGCAACTGATTGTATATGTGGGGTAAGGGGGGACTAGAGAATGATACCAAGTTATGAACTTGAGATACTGGAAGAACAATGGTGCTTTTGAAATAAGTAGGGAAGTTTGAAAGAATTGTATCTGGGAAGAAAAATGAGTTCTGTTTTGGACACATGAATTTTAAAATGTCTCTGGTACATCTGAAAAATCCAATAAGTAATTGGCATACAGAACTGACATTCAAAGGAGAGACTGGGGTTGGATGTATAGATCTCTGAGATACCTGTATAAATATTAATTAATAGGGTACATAGGAAAAGATAAGAAGGCCCAGGACAGAGACTTGGGGGACACCCACAATAAGGAAGCATGATATTAGTGATGAGCCAGCAAAGAAGATATAGAAGGAGTGGTTAGGCTGATAGGGAGAGAAGTAGGAGTCAGGAAAATACCCAGGCAGCAGAGTTGTTTCTGCTGATGAAGGAAAATGAATAAATTAGTCACTACATAAGCAGTAAAGGCTTTGAAACCAAGGCCTCTCAATTTCTGACCATCTTGACCCACTTACACAGCCAGACTTCTTGGACCCCCTAGATCATCCCAGGTACATTGCCTTAGCACACCTCTATACACCCAAGAAAACCAAATCACCAACTTAACTGGAGCCTAGGGCACAACTCCCGTTGCTACTGAAAGGTCATAACCATCTATCGTCCTATGCTAGCAAACTTTCTCCTTATCTCCTCCCTATGCTTGGGTTTCTGAATCTAGCCTGCCCGGATGAAAGCTCTCTTCTCGTGCTGCAACCTGCTTCCTCATCCCAGTTCAGTTCAGCCCTGTTTCTGATTCTCTGTTCACTGCTTTCTTCCCCTTTCAATGTACCTTCTTTCCATTGGTAGCAAACTGCCCTTCCTATTATACATTTCTTTTTCTCACAATCCACCCATTTTTTCCCCAAAGTCACTGTCTCTCTACTTGTCCTCTTCATTCTCAGATATGGCTTCTCTTGTGCTCACCAATATATCAGGCCAGAAAGAAGGCTTACCTGTACTCTTTATTTGCTACTTCCAGGCCATCCCCCTGCCTCCTTTTTTTCATAGCTTCACTCCACCTAGATTTACCCTAACTTGCAGATCTTGTAGAAGTTATCTACTGGCCCTCAGATCATTCTCCCTCCTTTCTCAAGGAGTTCAGTACTGTGAGCCGTGGATCATTCCAGCCCTTTGTCCTTATATTTGCATCCTGAAATAGTTCATCAGCCTCCTCAACTCCCAAGACCTGTACCACTCTACTTCAGCTACCCTTAATCTCATTGCCATATGTTCCACCTCCATATTAGCACTCTAAAATTACTTTTATCTTACTATGACCAATGCTTCCATCCTCACCCCTCTTAAATAAATGTCAGATCTCCTTAGAAAGGAAAAAAATCTTGGATTTTTCCATTAATTGGTTATTGAATAACCATTTCTCTCAGTATCCTGATCTCTAGTCATCCTACTTCTCCCTTTCTTTCTAGATTTAACCCTTGTTCTAGTCTCACTATATTCCCTTAGAATTTTTGACTATTGGCCAAAGAAGAGGCTTATACATTGTTACAGGAGCTCTTGAAATATATTGGAGAAAATATTCATTTGCTTGTAGACTGACCCAATGGCACCTACTATTTCTAGCTCCATAAAGACTGAATCTATAATGTGAAAAGGTTTTTAAACTGGCAGTTTAAGAACTGAAAAAGCTGGTGTTTCTGGGCTCTTGCTTTGGGAAATTCAGTACGATCCAGAAATTCATATTGCACATCACTGCTCTGAATTATCTGGAACCTTATGCAAAGCATAAAGTATGGATGAAACCTGCAATGGAGTGGCCATTCTTATATGGGAACCATACATTAAGGAGTAGTGAGTTGGTACAGTGGATAGAGTTCCAGGCCTGAAGTCAGAAAGACTCATCTTCCTGAGTTCAAATCTGGCCTCAGGCACTTAGAAGCTGTGTGATCCTGGGCAAGTCACTTAACCCTTTTTGCCTCAGTTTCTTCATCTGTAAAATGAGCTGGAGAATGTCAAACCATTCCAGTATCTTTGCCAAGAAAACCCCAAATGAGGTCACAAAGAGTCAGACATTACTGAAAACAACTGAACAACAAAATGTGTTGAAGTCTGACCTGGACAGAATCATAGAAAATAATAATTTCAGAGCCTAGTGCTATACACCATGAAAGATGTCCCTTTGGGTTTTGATATGGAAGCAAAGTCTACACAGGACTGCAGGAAGGTGGGCCACATGGCAATTGTCACTTTTCCCCAAGCTGACACTGGGGAATATGTGCACCATGAAGAAACACTAATTTAATTCATCTTATGGAACTTGTGACAGAGGAAAGATCTTAATTTTTCTCTTGTGGGAGCAGCTAAGCTACAAATCCACCTTTTTTACTGGTTTACTATCCACAACACTACGACCTATGTAAAAAGGTGGTCTTCTGTTGGCCATTCTGGAGATTGCAGAGACACCAAAGCATAGTGGATCAATACTGGATTTGGAAGTAGGAAAACTGGGGTTTGAACTCAGTACTTAGCATAGTACCTGGCACATGGTAGGCACTTAATAAATGTTGACTTCTCTCAGAGGCTTAGTATCTTATCTGGATTCACCTACTTCAGGGTTGTTGTGAGGACGGAATGAGCTAATGTACTTAAAGCAAAAGTGAGGTAGAAATATGAGCTATTGTTGTAAGCAACTGCAGGGTGAATGTTTGTTTAGCAAAAAAGTGAGACCCTTTGAACCCTTTTGGTTTAATAATAGAGATTACATTGAATACCATGTTTAAAAAAAATCTTGACTATTAGCCGGTTCACATTTGTCCTGTTCTCTTCCCTTGCCTCCTTGTTCCGTTGCCACACATTGCTTTCCAGACCCTGTCTTACCCCTACCGTTGCTCTTCTCCACTCCAACGCAAGGGCTCCGAACACAAATGGAGGAAGCCACTTTACCATTCTAAAAAGGTCCACCACAGATTTCTGTCATCTACTCTCTGTAGTACCTCACTAATGCACAGCAGTTTTTTTGTTCTTTCTTAATTACTCCTAATCACAACCCCCAAGAATCTGTTTCAAACCTTCTCTTCTTTCTCAAGCATCCTACACTATCCTTTGCCTCTCATCTCTCAGCAGATTTTGCCTTGAGGATATCCATTATGAACCCCTTCTTCCCCCAATTCCCCTCTGTCATTCTTCCACTCATCCTTCCTTTATTCTACTCAAGAGTTTGTCCTTCTCCTTGCTCCTATGGCTTATGTCCTTGTCATCCCCTCCTAATTCCTCAAGAAACTTGGCCCTTTAAACATCTCTTCCTTTCTAATTTTCAGTCTTTCTTTATGCACTGGCTCTTTGCCTGCTGTGCACAGAAATGACCAAATCTCCCCACTCCTTAACAAAAAAAAGGCAATTTGGAATAATGTGAAGAGAACAAGCCTCAGAGTTAAAATCCCTTGGGTTCAAGTCTGCCTCTGACACATACTAGCTGTGTGACCCTGGGCAAATCGCTACCTCTCAGTTCCTTAGTCAACTCTCTAAAATTATAAATTACAGAATTGGGAAAGGGATTTTTGTTACCAGGGAGCTTCGAATCATAATACAGACCAAAAAAAAAAAAACCCTCACATGTTCCCTGGAATTATAGTCCTATATCCTGCCTCTTTTTCACCAAACTCCTGGAAAATGCTATCTAGACCAGTTGCCTCTTTTCTCACGTTTCATGTAGGTGCCACCTTGCAATCTGGCTTCCAATCCTACTACACACTATCTCTTAATTATTACTATCACATCACCAACACTTCCTTAATTGCTAAATCCAGTGACCTTTTCTCAGTTTTCATTCTTCTTGACCTCTCTGTATCATTTGACACTGGTGATCATCACCTTCTCTGGATTGTTCAATGCTCCCTAGGTTTTGACGACTCTTCTTCCATGGTTCCCTTCCTATCTATCTGACTTTTTGGTCTCCTTTGTGGAACAAAGGAGGACCCATCGTCTATGTACCCCCGGGTTCCTTCTAAGGATCTCATTTATTCTCTCTCTACATTTTTCCCTTGATTTCATTGATTCCCATAAGTCCAATTTTCACCTACATACTGATGATTCCCAGATCTACATATCTAAACTTCATCTCTCTCTCCTAAACTCTTGGCCCACATCACCAACTGCCTGTTAGACATTTCCACCTGGATGTATTGTAGGCATCTCAAACTTAATATGTCCTGAGCAGAACTCATTATTTTCACCTTCAAAGCCCTCCCCCTTCCTAATTCCCTATTTTTGTCAAAGGAACTACTATCTTGCCGTCACTCCAGTGCTCAATTTAAGCATCATCCTTGATTTTTCATCCTCCCTCACTCCACCATATCTGACTGGTTGCCAAGTATTGTCAATTCTACTATCAAATCTCTAGCATCTACCCCCTTCTCTCCAACTATATCTGAACTACCTTGGTTCCAGCCCTCATCACCTCTCATCTGAGCTATTATAAAAGCCTCCTAATTTGTGTTCCCATCTCCATCTTCTGATCCATCTTCCATGCCATATTGGTATTACTAAAGCACAAAGGTGACCATGCCACTTACCCACTCAAGAAGCTTCACTGACACCCTATTCTCTAATAGAAAATAAAAGCCCTTCTGTGGAAAGAGTGCTAGGAGTGGAGACAGGAAGACCTGAGTTCAAATTCAGTCTCATACACTTACTAGCTATGTGACCTGGGAGAAGTCACTTAACATTTATCCACCTCAGTTTCTTTATCTGTAAAATGGGGGTCATCCACCACCTAGGACTATTATGAAGATCAAATTAGGTAATAATTATAAAGCATTTAGCAAGTACCTGGCACACAGTAGGTATCTAATACTTGTTTCCTTCCCTGCCCCTTCCCATTGTCTGGCTTTTTAAAGCCCTTCCCAATCTAGCTCCAACATACTTTTATAGAATTATTTCACACCATTCCCCCTCATGAATTCTATATTCCAGCCAATCTGGCCAACTTGCTTCCCCTTGTACATAACATTCCAGCTCCCACCTTCATACCTTTTCTCTATGTCTGGAATATTGTCCTTCTTTGCTTCTGTCTCTTGAAATCCTCTCTCTTCAGGCCCCAGATCAAGTGCTACTTCCTACATGCGGCTTTTCCTGATCCCCCAAATCACTTTTTAATTTTTAAAATTTATTTATCTGTGTACCTATGTACCTCTCTCTACCCTACCCTCATTCTTATTAGACTGTGAAGACCTTCAGTGCAAAAAAAAAATGGTTTAATTTTTGTCTCTAAATCCCCAGTGACTAGTACAATTCTTGGCATATAGTAGATACCTAATAAATGCTTTTTATTTAATTATAAATTCTTTCCATCTAGTTAAGAGAGGGCTCTCCTTCGCAGAGAATGTATTTGACCTCAGCAGGGGTATAAATGAGATACCAGATATCCTTGAATCCAGTTTCGCATCTTTGCCTTCGTAAATGTGTTAAAATAATTGCAGTATCCATGACTCTTTATGCACATCTATGCAATGGTCTGTGTCTGCCTGTGTCTCTGCATCTATGTATATGTGTCCGTGGGTGTGGGAGGAAGGATATCTGTGTCTATCTCTCTGTAAATGTATATCTTCTGCCCTGTCTAGTCCCATCTAGAGACATCCCATCCCCCAGGGCAGGAACCATGACCAGGATAGCGTGGGTACATGAAGTGGGCTGTTGCTGTGGTGTTGATTGTGTCACTGGGACTGGCAGCTGCCACAATATCCACTCTCCTATAGGCTTGGGACCTTCTAGAGAAACCAATCCCCCCCAAAACACCACAATATTTATGTAGGGATAAGGGATAGTGCTACAGGTATTAGGGTTGGGAGAGGGGATTCACAGCAAAGACACCCCCTCACCATCTCTGACCAGCAGGAGGAAGGACCAGGAGGCAGCACAGCCTGCAGAGGGAGGTTGCCTAGCAACTTGGGAGACTTTACTGCAAACTCACCAAATCCCAAAACTCCTCAGTTCTAAATTAGGAAGAGAGAAGCATAGAGACTGGGCCTGATCCCCACCTTACCACTTCCCCATCCATCCCCACAGGACCCTAGCAATAGAGTCCATGGGGGCGGGGTGGGGGCTGGAGGTTATCCAAACTAAGGCCATCTATACTCCCAATCAACGAGGTAAGAGATTTGAGCCCTTGAGGCAAGTTATGATTTATTAGAGTCAGAAAATGGTATTTTGTACCATCAATTGACTGAATTCTCACCAACATGGGTGGACCTTCAACAAATTTGGGGGAGACTCCCATGGCCCTAAAACTTTAGAAACCCATCATCAATTAAGCTCTGGAGAACCAAACTAGTTAACTCTCTCCCCACCCTTGCTAACAATTAGATTTTTCCTGTCTTCCCCTTTGGTCCCAAGAACTTCTGAACTACCCTTTCAGATAAAGGAACCAACCCATGTTTTTTCACCAGCACACCCTTCACCAGCCCTAAATGGGCTTAATTACAAGGCATCTCCAGAACTCTATCACCCATCTTTCTTCCCTGAACTCCCCTATCAGCAATTCTCTTTCCCTCCCCTAGGTTCTTGATGTAGAATTTTTCTTTTTTTTTCATAAATACCTTATCCTTATTCTTATAATATCCTGAATCATTACTAACCCTGCATTTCTGAAAGGGAAAGTTTTAAGGTCCAAGACATAAAATTTTCCTTCCTATGTGGATTTCCCGACAATTCCCCTCTCCCAGCCTTTCACGGTACCTGAATTCTCTCCCCTAACACTTACATGACCCCACAGAGAGATAACTAGAATCCTGATGATCTACTGTACTTGAGGATTTGATGGTGTTCTTCTCCAGATGAACAGAGAAGGGCAGGGGCGGGTGTGTATCTGAGAGCAGAAGAGTCCTCCAAACTTGAAGGAATTTACCCCACAGCAAGGGGTAGGAGACAGTGAACAGATTTTAGAAGGACAGCTCTCTAAGGAGGTGCGAGGGATAATAGGAAGGTGGTTCTTGAAGATTGCTTCTTACAAATAGGTATATATGATGTGTATTTGTAAAGTGTATTATGCGGTACCCAGTAGTGTGTGTATCACAGGGTTGCAGGTGTGTGTGTGTGTGTGTGTGTGTGTGTGTGTGTGTGTGTGTCACTTGCAGGATGATTACATCTGCGATGTACTGCATGTGAAGAGATGATCTTCCGTGTGTATGTTTACTTTGGAGATTCGAGTGAGAATGGGGAAGATGGATGAAAGGACTGGGGAGGCACATTTCTAAGTGAGAAAAGCGGAAGGGGGGTTATCTCTCTCCAAGAGCTGGAGCCTCGGTAACGGTACTAAGATACAGTGTCCAGAAGGAAGTGTCTCTGAGAGGTCGGGGGTGTTCTTCTGTTTCTCTTACTCCCTGTCTATCACTGCTGTATTGGGGAGCGGAGATGGGGATTATTCTGTGGGAGTTTGGGAGGCTGTAGGTGTGTAGGAGGAATAGAGGAAGGTGTGTAGGTGGAGGGGCTGGGGCTGCCGCTGGTGGGGGTGGGAGGGAGGGGGAAAAGAGGGCACAAAGGGGGCGGAGCCTCAAAGCGTAGCCTCGCCTCTCCTCCGCCCACTCAAGTTGAGACTCCTCCTGATTGGCTACCCTCCTGTGGGCTTCAGGTTACATCCCAGAGCAGTCCCGAGCGCGGGAGAGAGAGGAACAGACTCGGGAGCGGATTTTGCGCTGAGCCGGGGACACCTGAGTCCCAGAAGCGTCGGACCGCTCACCGCCCCTGCCCCCGCCCCCCGCCCCGCCCAGCCCTGCGGTCGGGATGGACTGCTGCACGGTAATGCAAGGATCGCCAGAGGAGGGGTCTCGGGGTGCTAGTGGGTCAACCGAGTCCGGGGACCCCCGAAGTATCCTAAGACGGCATGGGCGAGATGGGGGTGGGCGAGCCCAGGGAGGGAATTGAGACGTCAGCCAAGGGAAAAGAGGAGCTTCTTGGAGGAAAAAAACGAGGCGGTGGGGGCGGGGGGCGTCCTCCCTGGGCTTCCGAAGCCTAGGAACTCTCCCCCGGAGACAGCAGTTGTGGTTAGAACCCGAACCGTTCTGCTCCTTTCATGGTTGGAGTTGGCCCGGCCGCAACAGACAGTCTTTCCAGCGACAGGACAGGTTAGACTGTCCGGAGGCGCTTCCCGAGGACCCGCAGGTGGTGGTGGATCGAGGCCAGTCTCCACCTACTGCCAATCTCCCAGGAGGCTAACAATGCCCAGGGTGGGGGTAATCGGTGAATTGGTTAATACCGATCTTGAACAAGAAGCAGTCTGGATGGGAGTTCTAGCTCCTGTGCCCTCCCCCTCTTCTGCTTCAGGGCAGGTGTGGGGATTGGAGGAGATGACCTCCAGAGGTCTCTGCAGGCGAGGGAAGGAAATAGCTGTCATCTATCACCCACCCACAGAAGAAATCAGAACGTAGCAGATAAGAATTTGTCTAGCTGCCCTAGGAACCGTGTGGGTAATCTTACTTTATCACACCTTTTCATTAGTCTAAATCGGCAGAACTGCTCCCTTGGGAAGATTAGGGGCTCGGGGCCTTAGTCACTCGAGGCAGATCAGGCAGTGGGGAGAGGAAAGGTTCAATGTGGGAGGAAGGGTCCAATTCAGTGAGATCACCGGGAGGGGGAGAGAAGGAAATTGAGGAAAGCAGGGAAGAGTTTTTAGGTGAGGTAGGATTTGGAGGAGGAAGGGAAGAAATGCTTTGGGTGAATAGATGCTGTTTGCCCAGAAGATGGCTTTAATCCTCTGAGTGTTGTATAAAGGGACTCTGCCACGAAGAAGTGGCAAGCCCCACTGCCCATCAGTTAGGAATAATGCTGGGAGCTAAGAGGAGTGGAGAAGAGAGGGAGGGGAAGGGTTTTTGGAAAATATTAAGACTTCCGTAACAGTAAAATGAGCTGAAAGGTAAGAAGAAAGAGTATAGAGGCCAAAACCAAAGAATTTTAGTCATGGAAGAGGAATGTTATAATTTAGAATTTATGCAGTATTTATAAGGTTTGCAAAGTGCTTTACACATATTTTATTGACCCTCACAACAACCCTGTTGTGTAGGCACTATTATCCCCCTTTACAGATAAGGAAACCGAGGCTGAGAGAGATTAGAGTGGTTTGCACAGCTAAGTATCTGAGGCAGTATTTTAAGTCAAATCTTCATGACTCCAGGACAACACTGATCCACTGCCTAAATGAACCTCTCTTCCATATAACCTTACTCCTCTGGGTAACTAGAGTTTTTGCTTTATCTTCTCAGCAACTGGGATCCCCAGGGGATGCTACCTAAATTGTCCCCTATAGACAGAGAAGTCCAAGAATAGATCCCTACCTGGAAAGAATTTTAATGAAGGCAAGAGTTCACTGAGAGAAATTAGGGACTCTCCTCAATCTACAGTCATTCCTACAGCTCAATGCCTTGGAAATTTAAAAAGACTGGATCACCTCTTTCCCTCACCCTTTCCCCTACCACATACATACATAAATACATACCCCTACATCAGGGGGATTCCCCTTCTCTGGGTTCCTCCTTGCATCTTTTTCCTTAGGTTTGTTAGGCAAACAGGATGAATTAATGAGGTTACAAGATTGTGAGTGGTGACTTAGCCTTGCTACTGCCCTGGGAAAGGGAAATGTGGACACAGGTCATAGGGTGGGGCAGGGAAGGAGATGGGGGCTGAAGGGTGCAAGTATAGTTGAACTCTAGAGAATAAAGGTGGTTAATTTTTGTCCCATCCCTCATTCTTCAGAAAATTCCTTAGTAAGATTCACAGGAGATTTAGTTGTTAAGAGATCACTGTTGAATCCCAAACAGGAACTGGAACAGGCAAGAGAAGCCATATAGAACATCTTGGGCATTTAAAACTAAGCAGTATGTGAATGGATTGGAATTGGGATATTTGGGTTCAAGTACCAGATTTGCCACTGACTGGGTTTCTAACCAGGGACAAGTCACTGTACTTTTCTGGGCCCATATTTCTCATCTGTGAAATGAGAAAATTGGACCAAAAGGTCTCTAAGCTGCCTAATTCTATTCATTCTGAACCTGTCTTATCCCAACTTGTCCTCCTTCTTCTCTCCCTGTCCTATGTTATTTGCACAATTTCCTACTGATTCTGATGGTAGAATTTGGGACAAGGCCCAGCCCTACTTTAGATAGGAATAAAAAGATTTGAGGATAGAAAGGGCAGACTCCAATAGCAAAGAGGGTAGATGGGGAAGTGTGCCTCTCCTCTTGATGAAATTATTATAGGTCTTAATTTCCAAAGTTTTCTGTTTTGCTTACTATTCACTTCACATGAAAATGTGCAGAATACCTCCCAACTCCTACCCCTCTTCCCTTCCAACTACCTCCCTCTTTCCCTATATTCTGCTAAGGAAAACCGAGGTGGTCCAAATGAAGCCACAGAATTATAGCCTCTGAACCAACCCTGGAATTGAGACCCTTGCCTTTCCTTCTTTCCTTTCTCTACTGGGCTGGCTGGTCCTTGAAGACTGAAAGGAAGGGCTAAGAGTAGGTGAGGAAGAGGGAGAGCTTTTCCTTGTTGTTGCAGGTTTTCAATCTGAATGCAGCCATGGCGGATTCAAGTTTGGCATCAATCCTTCTGGGAAAGGATACATCTCTCTCTCTCTGTCTCTCTCTCTGTCTCTCTCTCTCTCTGTCTCTCTCTGTCTTTCTCTCTGTCTCTCAGTTTCTCTCTCTCTTCCCCCCCCCAACCTTATTCCCTTTACTGCTGGGGTTCTAGAGTAGAAGAACTAGTGGTGATCAGTGTCTGTCCAGCTCTGGAGCAGAAAAACCACTTGAGGTTGGGGTGGGGAGGGGGACCTGGGTCCTAGGGATCTAAGGAAGAAATAGGAAAAGGGTAAGCTTAGAAAGCAGTGAATTGTTCTAGACCAGAGAAGATAGGAGGATATTGTCACCACTCTAGCTTTTCAATTAAGCCGGGATACTCCACTGAGATAATATATGAGGGAAAAACTCATGTACCATTCAAAAAGACTCCAAGATAGTTGTAGGCCCAGAAAAGGGGCTGAGGATGGGGGAAGGAGCATGATAAGTATATTTCAGAAGTAAGAGTTAGTATTGATCATGTTTTGCTAAATTAGACTCGTATATATAGGATTTAAACTGGTGTTGCCCAAATCCCTAACAGCCAGGTCAACTACTCCCTAAAGAAGTGGTCAACTAAAACTCCAGAGAAGGAATAGGTGCATGCCTATCTTATCTCCTCCTTCCCCCCACTACTGTGTCTTATTTTGTTTCTTTTCTGCTCTGGAGGATCAATCTCTAACCCTTCAGTCTCAAATACACATACCCAATTCCCTCGTCTAAAAAGAGGAACCATGGGAAGGCAGTCTTCAAATCCAATAAGTTCTGCCTGAGGTTTCTTTTTACCTTTTCTCAGAAGACTTGGGACAAATATAATACAACATAGAACCTGGGGGCTTGATAACTTGTACCCTCAGAACTGGAAATGGGTAAAAATTGTTCCAGTGGTCACATGTCCAACAACTTACCCCTACCTCTAAAACAGTAGGAGAAACAAGGGTACCATTGGAAGCCTTTAAGAAACTGGAAGGTTGCTAAAAATGAGGATCAGAACCTAACTTAAATACTTCAAAATAAAACTAACTCTGAGAGGGAACGAAGAGAAGCAGAGACTATACAAACCCCATGAACCTCCAATCTATTCTGGATCCCAAACTAACGATGTGATTAATACCATTCTCTCACCTCCCCTAGCCATGCCAGGAAGGACATGAGTCTATGTGGTATCCACCTGCCTTTGGAGGCCAGAGTAGCCTTAGACTTGGGGTAATCTTTTTTGTGTGTGTCATAGATCTCTTTGGCAGTCTCTCAAAGCCTCTGGACTCCTCAGAATAATGTTTTTAAATGACTAAATTAAAATACATAAGATTACCAAGAAAACAAAGAAATTGGTTAAAATAAAGATGTAATTTTTTTTCTCCATCCAAGTTCATGGACTTCCTGAAATCTATCCTCAGACTCCAGATTAAGAACCTCTTTTTAAACTTGCCTAATCTAGCATTGTGGTTCAGTTTATTCACATTTTATGTTGTCCCTGATTCATTCTCCCATACACACACCACAGAAAGATCTTTCTGCTCCAGTTTGTATTTCCTTCTTCCCCTTAGTAGGTGGAAATGAGTCTTTTCCTCTGCTTCTTTTCCCATCTGGACTTATAAACTGTCTCCTCTCTTTTTTGTCTCTGAGCCTTTCCTGGAGGAGGAGCAGTCTGGATAGGAAAGGAAGGTAGTAGAAGGAAACCTCTAAATCTAGGGGCCTCATTCCTGTTGGCCATAGCTGAGATACTCTGACTCCTTGAGATGCTGTGAACCTGGTTGGCCCTTAATCTAGCATCTAAATCTGTGTGAGCCCATGTAATCCCCTACTAAAGTCTATCTGCAATCTCATCAGTTGTGTACTCCCTTCATTAAAGCAGATTGCATCCCATCTCCTCATTCTGATCTGCTGTTGTCCTATTAATGTCCTATTAATATTCGATGAGAAGGAAGGGGGAGGGGAAGGATGAGGATCGTTTGCCCACTACGTTGGAGGTTTTTCTCTAGATCTCTTGACATTCTCTCTACACCACTGGAGTGGGTGGGCTATTTTTCAGTTATCCCCTGACCTTGCTAATGAAGCAGTCCACCTCCTTTCCTGATCATATGTCTCTCTGTGGACAGTCTCTTAGCAATTTCTCCTTTACAATTCGTTAGTAATACTAGCAACCTACTCTCACCAATAAAAATTGACCTATATACCTACTTTCATATCTTTACAAAATTTTTATGAAAATCTATATCATCGTGGAAAGCATTTTTGATGAAAGAATGAAAAAAAAAACTGGTAAATTTTCCAGGGCATTCCACAGCACATTCCATTTTTACAGTGACATAATTGACTGAAAGGTGTAGAGAATCCAACTCCTATTTGTTGTTGTTGCTGCCATAGAAGCATTTGACTTAGTAGTACAAATGGCTTCTAAAATGGCTTCTCTGACAAGTCCCCTCATCACACCTAGTCTCCAAATAAGGAAAATGCTGCTGATTCTTCTTTGCGGTACCGAATTCTCTAACCTGGATCCCTTACAGCTGCAAGATATTTCAGATTGATAGTCCAAACCCTCTCTCTTAACAGCTAACAAAAGTATACTCCCAGGGAAGCGTTGAAGTTGGGAGTTCTGGATGGGGTGTGGGTTGCTCTGATCTAGATCTAGTGACTGATCAAATGGATCTTGGGGTGGACCAGAACCGGGAGGGGGAGCTATGTTCCCTGCCTCCGTTTCCTGTTGTTTCTGCTTCTCCATATTCTGGCTGGCTGTCCAGCTCCTCCCCCGTCTCCTAACTCCTACTGGCAGTTTTTCCAGCCCTGAGCCTAGAGTTTGTTTGCCTGCTACCGTGTGGCTGTGATCAGTGAGGCTCAGGGCGCTCTCCCGTCTCTTAAGGACTATTCTCCATCCAGGTCTCTGTCCCCGGTACACGGCTACTCTCTTTCCTATGCTAGCCTCCCTTTCCTCCCCATCTATTCTTGTTTGCAGTTCTACCTCCCCAAATACCTGGACTCAGTTCACCTCAAGAACGTCCCTTCCCAAGTCTCTAGGAAGCCCTGTCACCCAAAACCCTCTGTTTCCTGGTGTCTCCAACCCCAGCTTTTCTAATATCCAGCTGCAGTCTCTTATTCCTATAACCCCCAGCCGCACCCCATTCAAACACAATCCTCTTTTCCTCCTCAATCCCCCAGGAGAGCGCTTGTTCCAAGCCGGACGATGACATCTTGGACATCCCTTTGGACGATCCTGACGCCAACGCGGCAGCTGCCAAAATCCAGGCGAGTTTCCGAGGCCACATGGCTCGGAAGAAGATCAAAAGTGGGGAGCGAGGACGGAAGGGCCCAGGCACCGGGGGGGCAGGCGGCTCTGGGGGTGCTCGGGGGGGCTCGGGAGGCGGCCCCAGCGGAGACTAAGCCAGGTAAGGGCTAAGTGTCACCATCTATCCTCAGATCCCTTTCCCAATTTTCCCGGCATGAGTATTCCCTCGACTTCAGTCCTCCAAGCATTAGGAAATCTCCTTCCGGGGACCCTTTCACTCAGAGGTCTTAAGAGCAGAGCGGCTAATTGTGCTGGGGGGCGGGAGACAGACTGAGGAGGGAAGTCCCTAGCCCAGGTGAACGACTGCATCGGGGGGCTGGGGGGGGGGTGCGGGAAGGACCTGTGGATTCACTAAGCTCGCCTGTTCACCTGTTTTTCCTTCTCTGCCTCTCAATCCTTGCTCGCCCCCCGATTGAAGGTGAACTGACTGTTTTCTAAGGTAATTATTGTGTTACTCGGGAAGGGACAGGAGTTTGCGCTAGTATCAGCTCGGGTGTATTCGTATCTTTGTTGGGATGGAGCGTCTGTCCCTGGGAGGTGTCAAATCCTTCCTTTCCCTTCTCTCCAATTCCACGGCTAGGAGATGCCACCTACTGCTGTCGGGGAGATGGGGGTGGGATTGGGAAGGGAGAGGAGATGGTTGGAGGAAGGGAATTCCGTAAAAACTGAGTCGAGGACCCAGAGACAGGGACAGCATGCACACCGGGACAAAAATGTACAAGTCGAGTTAGACACTTGGAGACACAAGCATACACAGCGATCCAAACATGCTCAATTTCTTTCGCACATAGACACCCTTGGGGAGGTCATTTCAGTTCAGTGACTGGGGGGCGGGGAGCAGTTTCTAGTTTCTAAATAAGTGGAAGTCCCAGGCACCCTTCTCCGAGGTCAATCTCCTTGGCATCTTAGCGGGGGAGCAGGAAGAGGGGAGAGAGCGCTGGTTTCTGACCCACGCTGGGGTTAGGAGTGGGTTCAAGTGGAGGGGAGAGAAGAGGATGACGTTCAGAGCTTCTCCCCTCCGCAGTTCCCTAGGTGAGATGGATGCCATGTCCCCTTCGAAGTGACAAGACTTCCCTGCAATGTTTGTGACTCCTTCCCCCACCTCTCCTGCCAGCCTCAGGAGCCCACACGCCACCGGGAGACCCTCCCCCTCGGGCCGGCTCCATTCCGGAGTCACTCTACCTGTTCGCCAATCTGAAAAAGGACCTGATTTCCCTATCTTCTTTACCCCTCTCCTTTGTCTGCCCTCCTTTCCTCCTTCTCGTTTTGCCTAACCCGCTCCACCTCCGCAGCGCACCCGCCCTGCATGAACTCACCACCAACTTTGCTTAGCTCCTCTTCGCTCTCTCGGCGGATTGCTGAGGGCGCCCCCAAGTAGTCCTTCTCTGTGTGTGCTCCCCCTAAGGAAATCCTATTTATTTCTGAGGGAAGCCAAGGGGTACGCCTGCCCCCACCCCATCTCACTGTGCTGCTGTAACCATCCCCACCTAGCCCACCCAAGCTCCAAGACTTTGGGCCTTCTGCTCCTCCACAGACAGTTCCCAGTTTACACACTCGGGGTGAGGGGAGGCGTTTGGGGGTGCCGGAACCCTTTTCTTCTGGGAGCGATCCAATTCTGGGGGGGGGGAGCGGGTTCCCATTCCAGAGGCACCCTGAAGTGACGGTGATTGCACGCCCAGTCCCACACCTGCCTGTTATCTCCCAATCCTGAGCCCATTCTACAGCCCTATGCCCCTTGCCTCGACTGCTGCGCATCCCGGGACCACCTCTCCAACTTTCTTCTTGTTATGTAAACTCCTAGGCCGAGGTGTTTGAGAGGCGATGTGGGGGGAGTCAGAAGCTGCCCCGCCCCCTGCCCTGCCCTGCCCTGCCCTGACCGCCCAGACCCCAGCCGGGCTCCAGGGGCTGCGGCAGAAGGGTTTTTAAATTCTCGTGTGTGCATGTGACCACTCTGGGTTGGAATGTGAACAATAAAGAGGAATGTCCAAGTATTCCAGGTTATCCTCGAGAAGGGGTTGGGATGGATTTACAGAAACGAAAGGCCTTGGACTGGACTAGCCCCAGTCCGACTTAGAACTTTAAAAAATACAAAGAACTTTACTGACAGCCCTGCAAGAAAGGTAGTACAATTTTACAGATAGGGAAACTGAAAGTCAGAAAGATTTAAGTGACACAGCTCAACGGTTTGTAAGTGATATGGCCTGGATACCGAAAGGTGTCTGGAAACCTCTACCAAAAAAGTGAGGGAGGGATCCACCCAGGACACTAGTGATCCAGACAGATTTGACTGACTACCTGAGCACACTCTGCATGCACCCCCTCTAGATAATCTCTCACTCGCTGGTGTCAAGGCTTCTTAGAAGTTAGGGTCATTCCATCCCCTGGAGAAGTCATACATTCATTTACCCCTTAAAGAAAAAGCCGGAGATATGTCCTGAAAACTGGAACTTTAATTATAAATTCAAGTCCCTGGGGATAGAGGCAGTAGAGCTTAGAAAGTGGTCAAACAACCATGGGGAGCTTGGACTTGGTGGTGGTCACAGTGCTGGCAGAAGGGGACCTCTCCAGTAGTCCAACATCTGAATTACCTCTCTGAGGAGGTGAGTCATAAATCCCTGGAGCATTGGCATCCTCTCTGATGGAAGAGCAACAAATCCTCAAATAAAACCAGAGATCATCATCCTTTCTGTTTTCCAGCCCTCCCCTTGAACCTTTGGAATTAACACCTGTTGCTAAAGGAGAGTTCTTACCTCAACTTCATCTCAACTTCTCCCTTTCAGGCCCCTACCTCCAATATAGGGATATATGACCCCAGGACCAATTCCCAAGTCTGAAAATGCCCCAGGTTTGGGATCCACACCACAGTTCCTGACCCCGATTCAAGTCTATTGTGTCCCTTCAGTTTTCCTGGGCTAAATCTCCAGCTCAGATACCCTTCTTGACTCTTACCAGTTCTTAAATATCCTGTGGGAGGGTAATGTGGTAAGGATGTTGCCTCTGGTATATCCTAACCTGATACCACCCTTTCCCTTCCTTTTCCCACCTCCAGCATCCTCACCTAAGGTCACTGCCCCCATACATCTCCCTTGGCTTCTTAATCCTCTGCTTCTGGAACTTCAGTAGGCAGAATACACCTACCACCAAGAACAGCAAGCCCAGGAGGACACCTATCACGGCCCCTGCAACTCTGCCTTTGGAAGAGTCTGAGAAGACACAAAACCCACAGGACACTCTAGAAAAGATCTTGGTGGTTAACCATCTGTTATAACCCCACCTTTAACACATATTCCTCAGTCCAAGCCTCCCACTCCGGTCCTGTATCTTTCAAGATGAAAAAGTCAGAGCCCCATCTCCATACCAGACACTGCAAGGGTCAGTTCACAGAAAGCACTGCCTAACTGATTGGCAGCCACACATCGATAGACTCCAGAGGAAGTGAGAGAAAGGTTGGTGAGGATGAGCCGACCAGAGATTTCATCTAGGAAAAACAGAGAGGAGAAGTGATGGAGGAACTACATCCATAGGACACAGAAAACCTGGGTGGTTTGGGGCATTCAAGGGCAGATTGCAGTTCATTGGTGCAAGTTACAGGAGCTGTCTGCCCTATCAGACTCTACTGTGCTATTTGCCCCCTTATATCCCCAGCCCTGCCACAGCATTTTCCCAATTACTGCTCCTTCTTCCCTACCTTAATTAACAGTCATAACATCATAGATCCAGACTTAGAAGGGACCTATCAGTCATCAATCCCATCCCTCTCATTTAAAAAATGAGAAAAATAAGCACAGAGGGGTTGGGTCCAGGGTCACACAGCTAGTAAGTATCTAAAATGGGATTTGAGCCTACTTCTTTCTGACTCAGAGTCCAATACTCTACCCATTATGTTATGCTGCCCCTTAACAGTGAGCAGGGCAGGGGTTCTGTGAAGTTTGGATTCAGTCAAGGGCAGCAGTTGAAGACCTAGAGGGCTAAGTGTGGTCTCAAGGCTGCAGGTTCCCCACCCCTAGCATAGGGTAGCAAATAAAAGGGTGATCAAGTATTTTCCAAGTGGCTAGAGCCCAAGAAGAGGGCCAGAACATTTGGCCACATAGATTCTTGGATTTCTTGGGTGGTCCTAAGGATAGACATTGCCATTCTAGGTTCTCAATAACCCAATATTGATTTCTCACAACCCCACACTCCTTTCCCTCCTCCACCTTATCTTCCCCCAAACACATACCTTGTACCATGTTGCCAGGAGCTGGTGTAGCAGCAGAACCCAACCGAACCCAGGTGTACACAGGACGGGGGGCACCCCCTGAAGAACTGCAGGTCAATGCAGCACCCCCTCCTACTGAGATCTGCCCACTTTGTCCACATGTGGGCTTGGTTGGGGGTACTGCAGAGGAAGTGTTTTAAGGGAGAGCTAATCAATTGGGCATTTATTAAGCACCTGCTACATACTGAAACAAAGACCCTCAGGACACTTACATTCTCTCCTGGCACTAACATAAGGAAATAACATACATATAATCAAATACAAAATAATGGTGGGGGAGAGGGAGGAAGGGAGAGGCACAAATGGGAACTGGGAGGAATCAGAAAAAGTTTCCTATAGCTGGTGTTACTTGAGCTGACTTTTGAAGGAAGCTAAGGATCCTAAGGGGTAGATAGAAGGATGGAGTGTATTCTGTCTAGAAAAGGCAATAGAAATATGAGAAGGAATATCTTGTATGAAAAACACTAAATAGGCCTCTTTGGCTAGAGTGTAGAGTACCTGAAGGGGTGTAATGTGTAATAAATCTGGAAAGGTAGGTGAGTGCCAGATTGTGAAGACATTTAAATGTCAAACACAGGAGTTTGTATTTTGTCACAGAGGCAATAGGTAGTCCCTAGAAACCTTTGACCAGGGAAGTGATGTGGTAAGAGCTGCTTTAGGAATATTAATTTGGAAGTCCTGTGGAAGATGGATTGGTGAAAAGGAAAAAATGGAGGCAGGGACAGAATTAAAGATAGTATTGAAATAGTGAAAGGTGATGAGGGACTGAAGTAGTGTGACTGGAAAGAAGGAAATGAATTCTAGAGGTGAAGTGGAGGTAAATATCAACAGGACTTGGCAAGTCAAGGAAAGAGAGGAAGAGTAAAGATCAAGCAGGACTCCCATGTTTCAAAACTAGGTGACTGAACCAAGAGAACAATTCTGTTCTCTTGACAGAAATAGGAAATGAGGGGATTGGGCAGAGTAGGGGAAAGAGGGTGATGATGAAGTTAATGATTTGTTTAGAATGAAATGAGTTTGTGGTGCCTATAAAATAGTGGACAAAGAGCCACGCTAAGATTCAGAATCCCTGGATTCAAGTTCCACTTCAGGTTTCACCTCCTCATCCTAGAGGAAATAGTGGAGGAAGAAGGAAGTAGAAGAGAACTGTCCTTTAGTTTATGGGTATATATGTATGTATGTATGCATGAGCCTGCCAGATCATGGCCTATCCTTACCCAGCACTGTGAGATTGACCAGTCCCAGGCCATTACTATTGAAGTCTGGTGGGTTGTTGACCTGGCAGAGGTAGGTTCCAGTGTCTGAAGATCGAATATCTGTCAGTCGAAGTGTGGCTACCCCTCCAGTGGGGGGATTCTGCAGGAGAGTGGCCCTCTTTTCCTGGGGACCCGTCAGATATAGCTCTTTATTGGTGAAATATAGGATCTTGAGAAATGGCAGAGAAAGGGAGATTACATATGGCTTTTTTTGTGGTTGTCACATCTGTGACTTCTTTCTACAAGTCAGGAACCAAGACTCTCCCTTTCCCATAGTAACTAAAATTTTGCTATTAAATGTCTTAAGGATTTCTCTTTCTAGGTGAAGTCTTAAAATAGACATGTTCCTCATAAACATATAAATCGAGTTACTAATAGCTTGGTTTAAATTAATCTATTGACTCACTCTTCTCTAGGACCTGGGGAAGTTGGGGCAGTATGAGCTTATGTCTAGGGTAGAAAGGGTGGATAAAAGGCAATGGAGCTAATCTGGGGAAAGGCCATGAAAGGAAAGGTGAATAGTTATAGAGATAAACTTCTACTTATCAATTCTGTGTAGAGTGGCCCTGTCCCTATCATGGGAGATGTAATAGGAACTAACATTAGAGACTTTGCAGACATCATGTCCCCTCATAGAAACAGCTAATATGCAAAATTCCTAGCTTTCTATTATCTTTGGTGTTGGGAGAGGTTTTTAGGCTATAGGTATGCTACAGTGGGTGGAGTTTGGGGGGGGTTGGAGAGCGGTGTTCCTGGATTACTTCTCTCATAGTAGGGGAAGGGTAACAAATGTGCCCTTGGGTCACAGGAAAACTAGTACAAGGGGTAGGGAATTCTGAAAACTTTTTTTTTTGAAGGGAGGAGGGACAGATGAGGGGGTAGAACAGCAGCATTCATGATTTGGTCTTTTTTGTGACTCCCATTCAGACAAGAAATTGATCAGGGTGGGAAGACCACATATTCTAGACACAGGTGTAGGAAACCTGAAGACTCGAGGGGCCACATGCAGCCTTCTAGGTCCTTGGGTTTGGTCTTTTGATTGAGTCCAAGTTTTACAGAACAGATTTTATTAAGATTTGTTCTGGGAAGTTTGGATTCAGTCAAAGGCTCCTCTTGAGGACCTAAATGGCCACATGTGGCCTCGAGGCTGCAGGTTCCCCACCCCTGTATCTACAGGCTACTTTTTACCTTTGCCTAAGTAGACTCAAAGGAGTTACATCCCCACATCCCTTCCCCAATTATTATTGTGAGGCTGCCTCTACACTGGATAGTTGCCTTCCTCTCCCTTCTTCCCTCCAACCCCATCCCATTCGAGGAGACTTTAGAAATCCCAGGTCACACTCACAGTCTCAGCTGAAGAGATGGGATTACCAGGCCGGACAAAGCTCCATTTCAGCGCAAAGCTTTCTCCCACCGATGTGTAATAGCTGCATGTCAGCTCTGCAGCCTCACCAGCAGGTTTGCTCAGGGGTTCAACTGGCACTTTCACTTCCACAGGGCATCCTGGGGCTGGGAGAACCCCAAGGGGAACAGGGGGAGACTTCAGATTCTGGCCAAGGAGGATGGAAGCAGGAAGGGAAGACCAGGGCAAACAAAACCCTGTACTACATCCAAACTCCCCACACATCTTCCAAAAACAATGTAAATCCGATGTCTAGACTCATGTCTAGAACCTCTCGGCACAGTTCATTTGGGTCGTTGTTGGCCCTCCCCCCAATCCATCTGTACACACACACACACACACACCACCTTGAAACCTAAGGTAAAGGTTTCTGGGAGAAAGGGAGGGGTTTCTAGTGACTAGGCTGGGTCTGTGGGTAAAAGAAATCAATCCTGGGCCAGGTATAAGGGTGTGTTTGTCAGTTCCTGTGAGTCTGCCTTAGAGTATGAAAGACCACAGTAAACCCACCGTCCTTAAAAATCAGCAACCTAAACGTCTCTTCCACCTTCAGGGCCTCAAAAGTCCACTCACTTTCACCCATTCCTCATTTAACCTCAGTTTTCAGGAGACCTCTCCCCATCCTACTTCCTTTTAAAATTGCCTTGGTTTAGCCACCATCCTTCTTCAGTTCATTACCAGCCAATAGCCCCCAGCTCCTCACCGATCAAGTAGATGAGGGTCAGCATTGTCCAAAACAGTAGGGATCCAGGACGCCAAGCCATGGCTGCCTTCTCTGTGTAGCCTTTGTGGGAGGAGAATACCAGGAGGACTGTAATCAGAGGTAAACTGGACTGACTAACACAAAAAGCAAACAAGGGGGAGAGGCCCTGGCACCTTCAGAAAATGGTGCTTTACTTAGAAAGAAAGGCATCGGGGAGAGCAGAAAAACCTTGGGAAATCCAAATTTGGGATCAACCCCAGGCAATGCTCAGTCCACAAAAAAGAAGCCCAGTCTCAACATGCTACAGAACAACAGGTGTAATGGAAAATGAGGAGTAAAGAAATGGAGGCTGGAAACAAGGAGAAAATAAGGGCTAGGACTCAGGGAATTCATTGCAGGAGGGTAGGAGCTGAAACCAGAGGAAAGATTCAGGAGATTCCTATTCATTCTGACACTGAGAAATAATAACATTGTTACATGCAAATTAACACACAAATGAACATTTTCCATTCTTGAACTATCTTGGTGGATGTAATGTCTGACAGACATAGTGCCCATTTGGCACTGTTTGTTGCATGGATAGCCACTGGGCCCTCCCCAGCCCTTTAGTGACCCCTGCTGCCATAAAAGATAAGTTTCTTTCTCCTCCTGACTCATTTTCAAAATACATAATTTAGATAAATATCTCCATGAAAACTAAAAAAAGCATTGTCTTTGGAGTAAGGGAGTATGGATTCAAATCCTGCATCTGAAACTTATGATCTTTGTGGTCTTGGACCTAAGATTCCTCATCTATAAAATGATATGGCTGGACTAGATAGCCTATCAAGACTTCCTTTCCATCTTGAAATCTATAATCCTATGACGAAGAGAAACTGAAACACAGAGGTCATTTAGCCCAGGATGTTGAGGAAAAAAGTCAATGGAATCTTTAGGGCTGACAGGCCATTCCCTATAAACAAAGGCAGGAAGAGAGGGAAGGAGAAAGGGGAAGGAAAAGAGGAACAAGTTTCTGAATGTTTCCTAGAGCCACAAGGTCTACTTCCACCCCTGCGTGCACCTGGATGATTCTTCACTTTGTCCACCCTATGCCTCAAATGTTTAAATTGTCATTGAGTAGCACTGGAATAGGGCATCACAGACAAAGAAAGACTAGAGGGACAAAAGGAGGGGAACTTGAACTTGAACTGGAATTTAGAATGGTGTTCCCAATACCATTCTCTCTTTGATGACCTCCTGAAGGAGGAATGTCTATTTCAACTTCTTGAGGAAGAACATTAATAAGTGATCCAGATTACATCCATGCCTTGCTTATTCCTTTATTTTTCTTTTTTTTGGGATGACTGATGCCATCCTGGGATGATAAGAAAGTTGGAAGGGAAAAGATGAGGAAGAGATGAGAGGCAGCCATAGTGTCACTACCATGGAAAGATACTTTACAAAAATATAGAAGACCCTGGGTTCTCTTCTAACTAGAGGTCTTTTCCTCTAGCTAGCTATATAATCCTCAAAAAGACACATCCCTTCTCTGGGTCTATTTCCTCTTCTGTAAAATGAAGGACTGGGTTAAATTTCCATGGTCCCTTTAAGCACTAATAGTCTGTAGATTCTGTAAGAATGAGACCTACACAGGAGTGATTGAACAGTATCCTACCAATTTTTTCCTGAAGTTCCAATTACAGGCAGTAGCTTTGAAAATTGCATGTGACTCTCACTTTCCATACAAATAAAAGTTATTTTTATTGATATTTTAAAAAAAAAAAAGTCAGTACAAAGTAGCTTCTAAAAGTTACACCACCCTCCCTTTCCCCCATGAAAATCCAACCAAGAAAGGTTTATTAATGCAGTTGAGTCTGAGGTAAGATCACAGGAAGGATATAAGCAGAAGGATCTTGGGAAGGTGAGGGGATCACAGATAAATGCCACCACACTGTCCCCCTCATGAGCCCATCTTGACAGCATTTCAGCTCCAGTCACCAGGCTGAGGGGTTGACTCGAGTAACATGTGAGGTCTAAACCCTCCTAGAGCCCAGACTCACTTCCTAAGGCTTTCTACCATCTCAAACCAGTTCTCTGAATAAATGTTGATGAGCCCTATTGAAAACAGGCTTTCCCCACAGTAACAGGGAGTCAGAGAGTTATCTTAGGACAATAGATAGAAGGCAAGCCTTGGAGTCAGGTGGATAGGGATTGAGGTCCTGCTTCTGATACATATCAACTGTGTGACTCTGGGAAGGTCACTTTAACCTCTCAGTGGCCCCACTCAACTCTCTAAAACAACAAGTTTTAGACGAGTTGTCTATTTGCATCAGAGGAGGGAGTGTCCAGAGTGGAAATTCCCTGTACCAATGAAATCACATGTCCAGACCAAAAGGAGATGAAAATTAGGGGCAGAGGGGGAGGAGGCTACATCCCTGGAGTATGGTTGTCTTTAAAGCATTCTACCCCCCAGCAAAGGCAATCACCCTTGACGTGCTAGTAGAGAGGGCAAACCAGTAGACAGCTCAGTCAAGATAAGGGTGGGCAATTAATTATACCAGGGAGCCTGCCTGGTTTTGGGCAGGCACCATGACTGGTACAGCACCCATCCGACTGAGAGCAGAAGAAGATACCCCTCCAAGGGTAGGTGATGCTGTGGGAAGGTGAGTCCTGTTTGTCCTGGGTAGCCCTGGGGAAGGCAGGGCCTGACTAGAGAGACTGGGTGTAGGGGTCAATGCCTCAGGTCGAGTAGATCCATGGGATGGTCTGAGGGCACGGGCTGAAGTCACAGAAGAAAGGGTCCCATTCTTGGAGATGGTATCCGAACTCTTAGGCCAAGGCAGTGTTCGGGGAGCAACAGCATCCTCCCTGAGTTTGAAAGGAAGCATAATGACAGGTCAGAAAGATCAGAGATTGTGGGAACCGGCTCTTATTTCTATTACTTTCCCCATCACTCGATCCTTCTACTCCAACCTCTTTAAATCTTTCCCCCAAAGGAATTTACACCTTTGACTGTAAGATAAAAATGGGATCACAGCCATTGACTCTACACCTCTTCTACCAGAGTTGGCTAGATTCCCAGGCTCCATTGGGAATGCAAAGAGATTGAAAGTTTCTACAGGAGCCAAAGATACTTACTTGATATCATTGGCTGGCTCCTCTTGCATTTTTTCCCTGTGACAGTACAGAAGGACCAATACAGCCAACACCACCAGCACTACCAGGGTGACCACCACAGCTCCAGCTACCACTGCTGCCTTTGGCCCTAGAAAAATCTAGGAGTCAGAACTGGATATCTAATTAACACCTCTCCATAAAATTGACCTTTCCTAAAATACTCCCTTCCTCCACCACCACCACCCCAGCATATATTCTGCCCCAGCAGGAAGAAGAGTGGAAGAACGGGTTGATTAGGATACATGCAGTCAATGATTGACATTTCAGTATTTTGGATAAGAGTAAAGGCTTCAATTACTCATCCCAGCATCTTTGCTTTGACTCCCTCTCCTATATTTCCCCCTTTCTTTGCTGTCATTCAACACTGACCACCCTTTTTGTAGCCACCACATCATCCCTACTGACCTGAAGTTACCTCTAGGGTCACATTGCACTGGGCACTGCCCACCTTGTTGCTGGCTTTGCAGACATAGACTCCGGACATGGAGGCTGAGAGGTTGGTGAGAAACAGAGACCCACGGGTGCTATCTGTAGGCACAGTCCAAGTGGTCAGTCCATAAATACCTCTTCCCAAAGAACTGATCCACTTCCTTTGAATTCAACTCTTTATAACGTTCTGTCAAGTCTAGCCATTTCCCACCAGAGTACTAGGGAATATAGCACCTAGAACCCCCTAGCTTCTGCTTCCAATTTTTATACTTTCAGGACTCCACCTGCTATGCCTCACTTTTCTCAGATTCATTCCTAACTTCCCATCTGTCATCTCATCACCATGGACATGCATACCCACAATGCTGGTTCAGGGGAGGGAGACTAAAGGAGTTATACTTTCCTCTCAATTTACCTTATACCTTTATCAATTTACGCCCAGAATCTCCCAGTCATCCCCCTTGTCTCCTCAGCGCTTCTCTTCCTCCCCCTCCTTTAAGTCCTCTTGCCCCTCTTCAACAAGCCAGTATTATTCATGTGCTAGGTGTTGGACATTTAAAGACAAAAGACATCCTGACCCTAAAGGCATTTATAATTTAGTGTCATAAGACATGTACATAAACACACAAAATATACATTAGAATATGGTCACACAAAATGATATAAGAAATTTTTAAAAGGAAGACTCAGGAAAGGTTCAATTCCAATCTTTCTCACTGTGACAGTAGCTAACCTATTTTCCCTTCTTACCCTCAGTCTATCTCAACATTTGCAACACCCCAGTTCCCCAGTTCTCCCAAATTTTCTCACCTACAGCAGGTGAAAAGAAGAACTGGACCCGTGGGGGGAGCCGCTCCCACCTGTACTGGGCAGCTGGCTTGCTTCTTGGGGTCAGGCAGGTCAGGGTCACATTGGCCCCCATTCTTGGAACACCATGGAGATGACATGATGGAGCAGCTGGGGACACTGAGGAGATGAAGGAATCAGGTGAGAGACTAAGACCGATTACTTATGTTAGGAAAATACTCATAACTCTGTTCCACCTTCCCCAAGTCCATGGTTCTCTTAGGTACTTTTGGGAGAGAGAAAACTGTTAAGGGAGGAGAGAAGTGAGGGTGGGATGAAATGGGATTGCATATCAATAGTAACAGCTGAAATCTATATCCTATTTTACATTGGGGGATAGCTCTCTCATGCACATTGGGGTAAAGGGAGATAGACTCAAGGGGTTAGGAGTACTGCTTACTTACCCAGAACATCAAGTTCCAAGCTGCCCACACCTGACATACTATTTCGTTGGTCCTGCACATTCACAGAGCATCTGTATTGCCCAGAGTCCTGCTCTTGGAGCTGAACTAGCTTCAGAGATATGTTTCTGGAGGGCATGGTGTGTACTAGGGAAATGCGGGGTTCACTTAATATTGTTCCATCAATATAGGACAGCACCTAGAAAGGTAGAGAGATCACAAGGCCCCATTACTGGGTACTCAAGGGGCCCAACAGGCCAGCAACCTTCAAATTAAACTTTAATTCATTATGTTAAAGTAATGCAAGAAACAATGAAAACAAATTCAGTTGGAAGGGATAATTTTTATATTGGTTTATGTGCTACTGATATAAACGTTACATTTTGGTGCCCTGGACTAAGTGCTTAATTGCCCTGTCCCAATCATGACTCTCTGCTCTACCCAAGTGGTTAGTATACTAATGCCCCACCAAATCCTACTAGCTTAATCTTCCCCCTTTGACAAATAACTTCACTGTAAAGTAAGGGGGTTGGACTAAACAGTCTTTAAGGTCCTTTACAGTTTTAATGTGTACATCCTGGAGTAAGTGCCCACCCAACCCAGTGGTTTCAGCTCCCTTACAAAGTCTCTCCTAAATGAATCCCTTCCCATTCTCTTGTGATACCCCTTTTCTTCACCTGCACCATTTCCTTCCCATTTTGTTCCAGGAACCATAGCACGTAAGGGGGGGGCTCAGGCTTAGGAGAGGACATCATCGTGTTCAGTGTGTACCATGCAGGGAGCACCACCTCTGCCCCTTCCACTGCTTCCACCCTGGGAGACCCCATGTGCAACTCCAGCTGGGCTCCTCGGGAAACAGATGCTGTGGGAGGGAATAGAGGGTTATCACTGAGGAGCTGGGCAGGGGCAAGGCAAAAGAGTAAGGGGGAAAATATTATTTCCCCTTCTGCCCACCCTCCCTGCCCCATGCATCACTGAGTATAGATCTCTGTAGAGAGATGGGATGATGCTCGTGCTGGCAAAAGTGAATGGGTCAAGATCTGAGAACCTCTCTCTACTGGCCCTGAATCAGTTGGATCTAAGAAGAGGTATTTCAAAGCTCTTTGGTGAGGAGGGATGGAAAGAGAATTATTAGACCTTCGGTTCCCTCTTTCTTTTTCAGAGCAAAAATTAGCAGAACTTACCATCCTTTTATCCCTTGCTTCTCTTTTTATATCAGCACTCATCCTCCCTGCCCCCTACACTTCTCCTTCCCAGTCACTTGTAGGAATGAATGGGGTAGTTGCCCTTGCTGCTTAAAAAACAATCAGCAAAGCTTCTTCCCATGTTGCCCTACTAAAGAACTCAGACCTAGCCCACTTGTTCCCCTACCAAAGTAACAGACAGGTTACCCCCGTTCAGTGGGGGGAGTCTGACCATCCATCATTGCTTGAGTTTCAGCTCCTCTCCTCTCTCCCAACTCTGTATTTATCAGAGGGCCATGTGGGTGAGGGCGCTCCAGTTACCCATTAACTCAGCGGCTCTATCAGAAGCTCTCAAGTGGGGAAGGAAAGGGTGACTCCAGTGCCTGAGCCTGGCACTTATCAGGTCTGGGCCCTCACCTTCCCAGTCATGGAGACTGAATCTCTCTTCCCTGAAAAGTAAAGACTTGAGAAGAGGTTTCAAATCAAAAACCTTCTTGGGCTAGAACTACCAGCAGGAGCAGCAGCTTCAGAAATTTTCTGTCCTTTGAACCAGGGGTATCTGTTATGGGAACTTAAGACTGAGGAATAGAAGAGCTGGAGGAGATGATAGAAATAGTTCTCATTCATATAGAAACTGAGGTTTGCTAAGAGTTGCACTTAATTTATATTGTTTGACACTTTCTACAACATAGCAATTGCTATTATTAGCTGCATTTAACAGATGAGGAAACTGAAGACTCCAGAGACTGACTTGCCCAGTGTCTGAACCTCGAAATTAGAAAAACTCAGGTTCTTGATACCAACTGCAGAACTTTATCAAAGTGGCCTTCCCAAACTGAGCTGTGTTGACATCACCTATATATGGTTAAGCCTCAGGCTTTATGTGGTGGGGGGAAGGTAAGAGTAAGCAGAAATTGCTTGAGCTCTCTGAAAACTACAGGTATTATACAGTCATCGGAATCTGCTCTGGTCTTTTGACTGGCTTCTAGATATTGAATCATCTACTTTAGAGATAGGTGTCTTCTTAGAACTAATCTTCACCAACTTCCTTCTTCCATTCTATAGCTAAAAGGCATTATGGCAGAATGGATAGAGAACTGGGCTTGAATTAAAGTCTTCAGATTCCAAGGCTCTCTTCTGATACCCAGGAAATTCTGAGACTCTAAATTATAATAGCTAGCATTTATATATCTCTTCAAGGTTTTCAAAGTGCTTTACATGTTATTACTTTTAACCCTCACAATTACCCTAGGAAGTAGGTGCTAATATTATCCCCACTTAAAAATGAGGAAACTGAGGCAGAAAGAGCTTAAATGAATTTCTCAGAGTCATAAAACTAGCAAGTGATTAAGACAGGATTTGAATTCAGGTCTTCCTACCTCCAAGTCCAATACTATCCCAAGTGACATTTATCTGTCTCTAGAGATAGCAATCATTTTCACACAGATGAAATCACATCTTTGACTTAATGATAGTAGCTGACATTCATAGAGAGCTTGGTGATTTAAAAAGAACATTACATATAATGTCCCATTTTATTCCAACAACTTTATGAGGTAGGTGCTATTTTTCTTCCTATTATTCAGATAAGGAAACTGAGGTTTAGAGAGGTCAGGTGACTTGCCTATGGTCATCCAGTACAGGCCTCTCCTCACCTGACTACAGGTCAAACATTCTTTCCAAGTATAGAAATATGTTCAGAGTGCTAGTGAATGGCAAAGCTGGAAGAGAAGTCAGGGCTTCACACCCCAACCCCACAGCTATTTCTTGGTCTTGCTTAAATATTTAAATTTCTTAATCCTAGCCTATTTTGGGGCTTAGTAAATCAACAAGCATTTATTAAACATTTAAAATCCTCACCCACACAGAATACAAAATCTAATGGATGAAACAAAATGCAAACAACTATGTACAAACCAGATGAATACTGTGTAATGTCCTGTAGTTTCAAAGGAAGGCCCTCGCCTTGCCAGGACAGAGAAAGGCCTCTAGCAGGAATATGTGAGATTTTAGCAATCTTGAAGTCAAGGAAACTAGGAAGGAAATGAGTAGGGAGAGTGTTCTGGGCATGGGGGTCAGTCAGTGAAAAGGCACAAAGTTTTGAAAAGGAGTATCATGTTGGAGGGACAGCAAGAAGGCCAAAGTCAACAAAATTTGGAAGACAGAAAGGGCTTAGAATATAGCCATAACCAATAGGCCATAAGCACCCTCCAAAATGCACTGAATACTCCCTTGAGATAGGGAGGAAGTGACTATAGTGCAGGATGCACCCCTCCCCCACCTGTTTGTAGGTCCCCTTCCTCACCCACCTCTTTTCTTTGGATTTCCAGTGTTCTCACCAACAACCCCCCTGTTTCCTGGCAATGTCTCCACAGACTGGACAGGAAACAAAGGCCTTAGAGATAAGTAGGGAGACAATGAAGAGGGGGACAAAACCGGAGATGCCCCACCCCAAAATTATCCGGCCAAGTAGCTAAGTCTCCCCTCCCCCTGCAGGGCTGGTCCCTTCCACTTGTGTGCCTTTGGTATCTTTCCTTACTATCCTCTCTTTGCTATAAGAAGGTGAAAGGTAGAGGAAAGAGACCATACTTTTCCAGAATTATCCCTAGCTGGGAAGAGGTGGAAGGACAGTAGCTGTGGCTGGATGGAAAGCTTATCAAAAAGCTTTCCCTGTACCCCCAATTCTTTGCTTGGGGGTAAAGACAAAGCTGGAATCCCAAACTTCAGTACTTTGGGAGAACCTTAATCTTTCTCCCTCCCAGAAGAAGCCCTTAACTCTGGAACTGAGACAGTAGAAATGTCACTAGCTTCCATTTTTTTGTGTATGCTTGGGAGAGGACAACAGGGTCCTCATTCCCCTTACTCTCCCTACCCCCTGTCCCAAGAGGGCAACCCAATTACAACAGCAATCTGGATGTATGATCCTTCCCCAGAGCTTGGATTCACAACTTCAAAGTTTTCAAAAGAAATGGGTCTTAAGGGGTCTGGAGAGAATCAAAATGTATGCACACTCAGTTATTCATCTTTTTCATTCCACCTCCTGGCCCTAAGAATCTATTCAGAGGAAAAAAAATTACCCAGATATCCTGTTTTCACAGTTTTTTTTTTCTGACTCCTCCATTCTAATGGCCCTACTTTGGCCAGATGTTAATTGGAGTAGAGAGGGGTTATTATCAGGATAGAGGTAACCCAGGGATCAGGCCCTACCAGGACAGGGGAGCTCTTTTCTGGAAGGAAGAAGGGATGGGGGAGCAGGCAGCCCAGGCCCTAGCCTCCACCATCCTCTGGCTATTTTTAGTCTCCCTCCTTCTCTGGGAACCTCCCCCTGCTGGCTTCTCACGCCCCAAGGGCAGCAATACAGAGTCATGGAGAACAAAATGAACGGAGCCTGGACCAGAGGAATTGAGCACCATCTGCCAAAAGACTTATTAACTAGCCCCTTGCCAGTTTGGGATGGGCAAAACCCTTCAAAGTCAAGTAGGTTACCATCTAGCTCAGGGATAGATAGAAAGTTGAGGGTTGGGAAGAGGTGCAGTGGGACTGTAGAGTGAGTATGAACCCAATTCTGCTATCCAGCCACCCTCTCCTCACTCCTATCTAGGCCTGCGGCAGCTTTTCCTTTCTGTCTGGGTAGTCCAAAAGGAAACTGGGGGAGAAACAAAGAAAAATTGAGAAAACCTGAGGATCCAGATCAGTAGCAACTACTGTTTCCTAAAGACCCAAATTTACTCAGACTGGGAGGGGTCTTTTGCTACTAGGGGTATGAGTAAATAGTTTTTTGTAGCGCACCAAAAGAGCCTGAAAGTCAAATGCTCCGACACTCCGGAACTGGACCAAACAAGAATGTAACGGAGGGGAAGCTGCCCTGTTCCAATACTTCTTGCCCTCAAAAGTTTTGAGAGCATTTGAACTTTCAATCACAGCTTTTTTGTTTTTCATCCTTTGATTCTCCCGTAGAAGAGACCAGTGTGATACGGGATAATAATGATGAGGAAACTGACCTGGATCCTAAACTTGCTCTGGCTCGCTCACACTCCATTCCAACACCAGAGGTTGCCATCTGCGCCACCCCTCCAAAAATAATCAGTACGGAGAGGGAAAGAGCGTCAGGAGATAAGGTACGTTGATTAACGGGTTTGGAAGCTTTCCATCCTCCTTCAGACATAGTTGCGAGAATGAGTTCTGTTACACCACCCTCCCCAAGAACTAGAACGAGCAGTAAGGATCAAGCATTTACTCTCAAGGAGTATCTCTCGTTTTCCAATGCCCCCTCCTCCCCTCAAAGTCGACGGCTTTATCCCTTCAGAGATCACAATGAGGAACCTCTTAGGGTAGCAAGCCTGTAAGCCCCACTATCCACCATGGACCCGACCCCTACACACACACACACACACACACACACACACACACACACACACACACACACTTCCTGTGTCCCAAATAACCTCACTGCCACGCTCCCGAGGGTGCAACCTCTGGTTCTCCGGGCAGGAAACAGGCTGGGGTGGGGGGAGAAGTGGAGGAGGCCCAAGGAAGGGGTCGCTAGGATGATGAAGGTACTTTAGCATGAAACCCCAAAAGACAGATAATTCTTGAGTTGGTTTTTGTTGGGGGGGGAGGAGTGTTTTTTCCCCAGCTCCTGCCTTCTCCGACGGGTGGGTGAGGGTGCAGTTAAGCCCTTAAGCTCTTTATAGTTGGTTCCTCATCTCGGAGCTCAAAGCAGATCAGCTCAGCTCATCAGACTCATAACTGAAGATGAAGTGGGGTGGTGTGGAGGAATGGGGTTACTAACCCTTGAGAGTATCCAGATCCACCACCTTTACCCTCTCCTCCCCGCCCCTCAGACTGCCTCAGTTGGGCTTTTACACTCTCCGGTCCAGGACTGTCAGTAGTTCTAATTGTCATGCTACGAAAGGGATAAAGGTACCTCCCCTCTCCCTCTTTCATATAAGAATGGCCTCAAAAGTTTCCTTAGCGTCCAAAGTATAGGAAGCCTTCCTCTCCCCACCACAGTGTCCACTCTAAGTCAGGGGTTCCCCCAAGGTCGAACTCACCGAAGGTGGTCGTTCCCAGGAGAAAAAGCTGAAGTTGGAGGGACCATGGAGGACCAGGCGAGGGGACCATGGCACTCCCAATCCCCAAAGCATTCAGGGTCTCAGAGTCCTAAAACAGGTGTTGCGTTTGCGCTAGAGCAGGAGCCGGAATACCAGTCAAGGCTACAGACACTAAATGATACTGTGGGCGGCGGCTCAGACTCGGGTGCCTTGGACTTTGGGGAGTGAGGAGGGAGGGTGCTCAGGGGCGGGGCCTTCGAAGGGGCGGAGAGGTCACGGTTCGAGGGTTCAAGTGGCTGTATCAGCCACGAAGTGGCGCTCCTTCATTCTTCAACAACGTAAAGCCCATGCCTCTCGAGGGTAAAAACAAATAGAGGGGACAAGTGGGTGGTGACATCCTTGACACCAAGAAGGAGTCGCCCCGGGAAAGGGTCCTGAGTAGCTGAAAGATTTACTCCTGGTCCTCCTTCGCCAGTACTTCAGGAGTTTGTTGGAGACTTGAGGAAGGGGGTTTTGGGGAGGGGGCGGCAGACTTCGAGCAAAGAAACAGACCAGAGAAGGGGAAAGGACCGAGAACAGGTCAATAATCCAACGGGCGGAACCCGCTCTGGTCACAACCTGGTCCTTAGGGTTCCCCCGCCAACCCATAATAGTGGTAGTGGGTATCACGCAGAGACCTGCTGCGCCAACCGCTTTCTATACATCCATGAGTAGTGGAACAGCACCCTCAACTGAAAAAATGCCCCTCCCGCCTCCTTAGGCAAGACTTCCAGGAGGACCTTCTCAAGTAGGGCCAGTGGGCGTCACTAGCAGCCTGGGTCTTCTTAGTACGGTCGGAGCAGCCACAAAAGCCCAAAGATGCAGTCAGCCTTGAGCACAGGTTATTCAGCACCGCCCCCTTCCCCGCCCTCAACAGTTTTCTGGGGGCAAGGGGCGGGGCTACCACTGGAAGAGTAGATCTGTATAGTTGCAGAACCCAGTCTTCTTTCCCTGGCCAAAGAGCATGGAAAATAAAGAAATCTCCGACAGTCAGGAATACTCCAGGCTACGCTGTCCCTAGAGCAGCACTCCCCACCGGGGTAGGAGGGAAGGTATAGCGTATACTGATTTGCTTTATTCGCGGAGAGGCGAGAAGTGGAGAATGAGAATGCTAGCTAGACACAGGACCCCAGTGTCCACGGATCTCAAAGCATGAATTAGTTCCTCTGGTTGTAGGTTGACCTAAGGCGGCTCAATAAGCTGAGAACGAAAACCAGGTGTTCTGGTTCTTTTGGATCCTCCCCCTGGAAGGGAGTGGCTTGTAGCCCTGGACATACAAGTGTGGAATGCGGGAAAGTACGTAGACCCTCAATTATCCTCCCCTGCGGTGCATGGCTCAAGGCCTGATCTGATCCTTTAATGCTCAGGATTGCTTGCTCCTGTTTGCTGAGAATTTAATTAAAATTTACAGGAAACAAAACACGCTAGGTCTACCAGACCAAGAATCTCTTTGATAATGCTTAGGCTGACCGTAGCGCGCAGGACCTCGACCACCGCTGCCCAGATGAAATACACTGACATCTGTTTCTTCTCTGGTATAAGAGGGGGACTGGGGGCGGGGGGAGGGGGAGAAAGGGAGACCGGGAGGCACTGTTTGCAGTGCAAGACTACGCTGAAGATAAAGTAAGAGGTTATATCAGAAAGAGAGCTTAAGGAACTCGTTTCACCGCTGTTCACTCACGCCCTCTGGGTGCCAGGACGTTAGGACACCACAGGTGTAAAGACTGAAGCAACAAATATTTAGGAGCTTACTAAATGCACAGCATCTCACCAAAGTTTAAGGGAGCAAGAAAGGAACCATGACTCCTGGGCTTCATTTTCTAGTGGTGACCACAGGCCCATTCATTCCCTACCTTGCCTAATCCCCTCTCTGGCATGTCTTTCTGGACTTGACAGGATGCCAGGTCAAATGGCTAGTGAGCTGTCAAAGTGCCAAGAACAACCATGCAAAACACCAGACAAGCCACGAAGCCCCAGGAATTTGTGATGTGCCTACTTGGCTGTAAAGTGTGTGCAGGTGAAAAACTTCTGGAGGCAAGGGCAATAAAGAAGCCTTGCAAAGTCTGAGTCCAATCAATACACGAAGTCCAGGAAATACAGGTCCAATTAGGGGGTGGATTAAGTTTTACACATATTAGTCAACATAAAAACAATATCCTTTTAAGATCTGTGTATTCTCCAAGTTCCACTTTCTACAGTTAAAAACCTGCGAGCATGCTCATCTAGTTTCCAGATTTGAGTTAAATCAATCCCACAGCTTGTGCCTTCCTGACTTCATTCCATGAAGAGCTGACACTCCCACAATATACATCTGATACCACATCCTAGAAGCACATCCTACAAGGGTACCTCAAATAACCCTTTTGCTAACCCATAACAAGTGCTACATAAGGCAAAATCTATATAAAGAAAAGAGAGGTCTTTTCCATTACCTCACCTTCCTGTTACTGCCCATCATTAGATTTTTTTTTTTTTTGTTATTTAGCATTGGTGTCCAGGCTGTCAGGCTGTCAAGTGCTTTAATAATATGCACAGACTGGGACTCTGAAGAGTCCTCACACTGCTAAAATCGTAACGGCAACTTTCTTTAGTTCCTCTATAGTACATTTCTCATCTTATCTGAGGCAGGTTTTTAGTGGAAAGAGCAGTGGATAGGAAATAAACTGGGTTCTAACCCCAAGTCTACCATCAACTTGATCTGTGACTTTGGATAAAGTACCTTGGCTTCCTCCTCTGTAAACTGAGGAGTTTGGGGTAGACCTCTAAGAGCTTTCCAACCCCTTAAAATCCTTTGACCAGGTGGTTTCCAATCATGGGGAACTGATTATCAGTGTTTTGTGACACCTCTTCCTTGCCCTCAACCCCACAGTATAGTGTGGCGTACAGGATATTTATCAAATTAAAGTGAATCACATTTTTGCTTTGAAAATATTATATGCCTTGAATATCACATGAAGGGAGTCACCCTGCAATTCATAATTTTTTTAAAAAAATAACATGCAAAAAACTGGGCTGTGAATGGTTAAGTTAAAATGAGACGGCTGATAAAAGCCAATGTCAGTTTCATATCTTGGTTCATTAGGTCTTTTGACAAATCACAATCAGTCTCATATATCTAAAATCTTTCCAAACATTGGTGCTTGTTCTGAGTGACTTCCTCCATCACCCTACCTTTAAGAGAGTTCAATGAGGCCTACATATTTTAAGTCTTTGCTTTTAGCAATGTATAAGCTCACAGTAACAATGTCATCCTACATTGTTCCAATCTAAACATATAGGAATAGATTCCATACATAAGGCCTTTTCCAGACAGCCTTCTTTCCTTCAAATCCTCAGTTCCATTGGTTCAAAGGTGAATGCTAACACACAGTTGGTTGCTGTCTCTGTAGACTGGTCTGTGGCTGATCACAAATGATCTGATGCTCCTCCTTATTGTTAACTGTTCTGAACCCTACATTCTGCCTCATACGTAGAAACACACATACTTCCTCTTCCCTAGCTAAGGAACTATTAAGCCTTCAGGAAGAAGGAAGATTAGAGGTGAGGGGCACTGTTATTTTAAGTAGATATCATGTGATATTCCTGGTAACAATGTAATTCAATTTTCCTGTAACTTTAGGATTAATGTATAGCTTTGAAACCTTGCTTAAGAAATGCTATAATGAGGATGCTTTTGTCCATGTTGTATGCTAGTATGCCTTGTCAGTGCATATCAGAAAACAGGTAATTTTACCCGCACATATCCCCTCCAGCTGCTTTCATCACAAGTTAGCCTATTTCAAACTTATCCTTAGTCACTGGGAAATCTAGACTTATTTAAATTTAAAAGAAAACGTTTAAAGGTCAAAGCAATAGTTAAAATCCACCAGACTAGAACACATAATCATTCATCTACAACTGTCTGTCACTTGGTTCTCAATGGTGTAAACTGACAGGGAGCATTATAAATCTTACCATATTTGCACCTCCTGTTGAGAGTATTGGAACTGGGTGACTTCTCCATAGATGATGCTGGGAAGTCATTGAGAAGAAGTGATCCAAGAAGTTCTCACAACATTAACCAAAACTTTACAGGTAAGATCACTAAACTTAGCTAACTCCAAAGTGGAAAGCCACTTAGCTTTAAGAAATATCTGGAAGACCTAGGTAGAGTTCTAGTAAGCTATGACCTTGAGACCACATACCTAGTTCATATCAAAAGTGGCTTGTTTCCTTTTGTTTCAGTTCCTTTTGTTTTTTCAAAAGAATATGAAACTACTATCTTTTTCATTTCACATCTTGGGCAAGGTGTCTCTGTTCACTAGGCAGAAAATACAGAAAAAGCAGCTCATAGTCCAAATATTTAAGAACAAGATATTCTTTTGTGGTACTTTTTAAAAATCTAGACACAAGATAAGAGAAATGGTGACAGTGGCCAATAGAGTCTAAAGGCTTCTTCTTAAATTACCTCTCATCTTCCACGTTGCTAATATCTAGCGACTTCCAGATCCTATTTACACCTTCAATGACTTTAAGTTGGTTCACAAACTTTCTATCCTCCTGACAATCTGCCATCATCCCTGTGTACTTCAACATCCATGTTAACGAACTATCCTCACAACTCCTTAAGTTTCTCAATTCTAATAGCCTCCATCTCTATCCCAGCCCAGTTGATATAATAACTGCATGGCCTCCCTTCGGATTTCATCATGACCCAAAAGCCTACCCGTAAAAGATCCTGCATTCCAAAATTCTTCTCTCTGACCACAATCCATCTATATTTCTTATTTGTTCTTCATCCTCAGCATGATCTTGGATTCCCCAACCCTTCCCTCTTCTCTGAATCTCTGACTCCAGTTTCTCTTGCCCCTAACCCAATGTTGATGCTATCTAGGATCAGCTATTTCACTGATTCACTTGCCATAACCTTAAAATCCCTGCCTTTCCCCTCCCCCTACCTTTCAAAATTTTTCAATAATACCTACCAATCTTCAATTTAGGGCAATAACCATTACCATTAGAATTCTCTGCTCCTGTTCAGGGCTTGAAGTGTCACAGGAGAGAAACTCAAAATTATGATTCTATTAGGAACCTTCATTGATGCTCATCAGTCCTATTCATTTCTCTCCTCTAAATCTGTTCACCCTCATAGTATATTGGTATATTATGTATAACAACATACTATGTATATGCTATATATACTAGTATACATAGTATAGTACTTACACATTTCCCATCCAGTTTTTCCCAGAGAGGGACTCTTTTCCTTCAAGTATCTAAAACACCACCCAAATTTAGAGAGCCATGCCTCATATTCCACCATTCTATCATATTCCACCAAAGACAAGTCCCTGAAATTCCCATCTTCACCCTTCAAAATTTTGTCTTTACTCATGTTTTCCTGCTTTAAACACACACACGCACACACACCCCTCTCTTAATGTGACCATTCTACCCCATGCTATCAGCTTGTCTGTCAAAATCAACATTCCTGAAAGCGTATAATCTCTACTTGCTGCCTCTACTTCCTCATCATTACCTAAAACTTCATTGCCTTTAGAGATCCTGAACTCCTAGATTCCCTTCTTGATTGCAAAATCCTTCTGCCTCTCACCATCCCCCCCTTTGCAACATCTTTGCAATATGACTTCTTCCATTGCCATCATTCTACAGAAACTTCTCAAGGTTCACCTATGATTTCCTTGTTTCCAAATCTTAAAAGCCCTCTCATTCTGTATAGTCCTAGATGTTTCTTTAGCATGACACTTTTGGCCACTCCATTTTTCTTAATACTGAGTTCTCCCTTGAATTCCCTGATTCTTATTCTATCGGGTGTAGGGTATGAGTTCAGGGAAGAGTGTGACTGAGGGGTGACCTCATTGTTTGAATGACAAATGTATGTTTGCCTAAAAGACTCTTTTACTGAGAACTCATGCAAGGAAGGCACTCACATGATGGGCAAAAGTGATACAAGGACACTCAAGATCTCTCTGAAGAATTTTGGGACTGATTTTGTGACGTGGGAGATGCTGGCATAGAGCCACCCAATATGGTGGGCCCACATTAAAGAAGGCACCGTGCTTTTTGCAGTAGCTCAAAAGAAACATGAGATATGAGAATTTAGAGACAGTTCCACTCCAAATATTCATATGGACTATTTGTGCTCAATCTGTAGTACAGCCTTCAGAGCTCATACTGGTCTGATCAGTCACAGTTGGACACACTGTACCTTGACCCCAACATAGTGATGTCATTTTGGTCCTCTTCTAGCATGAAGGACAACAACCAACCAACCAGTTCTATTCTACTGCTCTAATCATCATTTCTCTGCCTCTTCTTCCTTTTCCTAAAGCTCTACTATTGGTATTACTCAAGATTCTACCTTATGCCTTAGTAATTAGTATAGGACCATAAATTAGAACTGGAAGGGGCATTAGAAGCCATCTAATCCAACTCCTTGATTTTAAAGACGAGGAAACAGAGGCTCAGGGGTGTTAAAAGGCAGCCAAAGTTACACTGGTAGTTAGTGACAGAGGCAGAATTTGAACTCTGGTCCTCTGACTCCAAATTCACTGCTCTTTCTCATGTGCCACTCTTGGATTCTTCTTCCTCTCCTAATTATTTTTCCACAAAATGCTTTCTCCCTTTTAAATCTTTTCTGTTTCTGTCAATGGTACCACCATTTATTTAGTCACAAAAGGCTGAAATTTTTTGTTACCTGTGACTCTCCCCTGTTCCTACCACCTAATAAATTGTCAAACCCTGCAGACCCTTCTGCCACAGCCTTTTCATTTCTTCTTTTCTATCACTTTATTAAAGGAACTACTTGCCACCCACTTGGATAATCTTAGTGATCTCTCCACCATCTAGCTCCCCCAACCCAAATTTCACTGTATGATGTATGACAACATGCACAAATCTGGTCATCCTACTACTCCTGTGCTCAAATTTCTACAATGGAGCTCTATTCCCTGCTGAATAAAGGCCAGATTCCTTGCCCCCCTCTCCCTCATTTCCCTGTCACTGCCGAGTGTAACACTACCTTCCTAGTCACCGTGGTTCACAGCTAGGTATCCTGCTTGATTCCTCATTCACTCACCTCTCTATACCCAATCAGTTGCTAAGTCCCTACCAATTCCACTTTTGTAATGCTTTCCATAAACATCCCCTTCTCTGCTCTGACACTACCCGTATCACTTCACACATGGGCTATGTATATAGTCTTTTGATTGGTCTGCCTCAAATCTCTCCATTCCAATACATTCTCCACTCAGCTGTCAAACTGACCTTCCTATAGTGCAAGTCCGATTATGCCACTCCCTGATTCCTAAAATGCAAGTCTAAGTCGCCCCCTATTCAATGAGCTCAAGTGGCTTCTATGCATCTCTAGGATAAAATACAAAAATCAGCTGTTTGATATTCAATTTTTATTTATAACTGGACTTCTCCCTTTCCAGTCTTCTTATACCTTACTCTCCCCCACGAACTCTGCAGTTCAGTGAAACTAGTCTCCTTGTTCTTCACACGAGACACTCATGAACTTACTCCAGGAAAGACTCTTTGCCTCGTGTCTGCCTCCTGACTTCCATGGATTCCTTTAAATCCTAGCTAAAACCTCACCTTTCATAAAAAGCCTTTCTCAATACCCCATAAAACTCATACATTCCTTCTGTTAATCATTTCTGATTTCTCCTATATAGCTTGTTTGTACATGATTATTTGCATGCTGTCTTCCCCATTAGACTGTGAGCTCCTTGAAAGCAGGGACTATCTTTTGCCTTTCTTTGCAGACCCAGTGCTTAGCACAGTGGTTGCTATATAAGTGCTTAAGAAATCCTCAGTATCTGACTGTTGACTAACTTCATATATGCCAGGTACTTTTCCTTTTTTTCTGTGTCTTCATGCTGTTCTCTATACTTGAAATGTCTCTCTACCATCTCTACCTATTGAACTATTGCCTGTCTTTTAAGACCCATTTCAAATATCAATTCTTCTATGAAGTACTCCCTTGTCTGCCTGATGGGGAATTATTTTTCTTTCCTTGAACACAATGATTTGTGCCTCTTAGGCTCAAATGTAGAGCTGTATCCCTCTCTTTAAGATTGTAATCACCATGAAGACTCATGTATTTATTAAACTTTTATATCTCCCATAACACTTAAGATAGTGTCTTGCACATCAAAACTTCTTTCAAACATTGTTCAATTGAGAAATACCCCCTCTTGTGGCAAAAATGAATCCAGGTTTACAGTGTACTCTGCCACATAAAGGTAGTAGCCTATAGTGAATTAAAGTCTTACAAGAAGGCAAGATATCTGCTTTTGCCCTTGTCCTATGTGCTCTAAGCAGCAAATTTAGGAGCTTATACTTCCAGCTGCTCAGGGGCTCAATGTACTACAAAAAGCCCAACTATTACTCCAAAGGCCATGAATTATTTTAATGCAAAAAAGAAAAAATGAAGTTGACAGGGCAACACAACTAGTAAAGTAAAATATCACAAAATAAAGTGTTTTTTTTTCAGGCAACATTGGCTGCAAATAGTAAAACCGATTTAAAAAAAGAATTCTAAATTATATGTAATAGTAGCTTACAAATGATACTGAAAAAGTCTCATTTAATGTGACTCAAGATTTAACTTGCCATTATCTATTGCTTATTTATTCAGGGCTGTAAATAACACTTATATAGAGACATAGAGAGATGTGTAAAAATGAAACATTGTGAAAAAAATACAGTTTTTCAATTTCATATGAAACTCAAAGTATAAGTTCGGTCCAATGTGGAATGTACCTACAGTTGTTTATATCAGGGCTCTAAAATCCATATAATTTTAAAAATTTTTGTTTAAAAAAAACAAACCAGGTGACCCACCCTGCAAGTTCATTTTGTCTTGCTTGCTCATAATGAGCATTTTGCAGGAGTGATTTTTTTTGCTTCTTTCTTGAAGTCCATTTTGATTCCTTTAAAAGTTGTACTGGCCCAACTGTGGAAAAAAAATTTCCATGAAGCGTCCGATGGCAGTGGGTGTATGGGAGAGGCAGATAAGGGGAGGGAGAAGGGAGACAAAAACCCAAATCCTTATGAAGGATGGAAATCAGTTGTTAAATTTTAAGGGGTATCCAATGGCTTTTTCCAGGCACTCCACTAAAGAGCCAGCGGAAAGAAAGTCCCTTTCTACTTCCACAAATTTGATATAAATGGACTTAGGGGACACACCAGGTTCCACAATACAGTTCTGAGACAAAAAACCATTAATACCAACCCAATCTTTACTGAAGGTTTTGGTGTTTGCTTGGAAATGTAAAAACAAGCACTGCTGCAGAGTCCGAACCTCGGCAATCCCAAGGTAACAATAGATAATACGAGTGGACTCCATGTCCACCTGTAAAGAGGCTTGTGATGAAAGAGTCTCTGTGTCTCCTCGGGGTTCCTTTCCTACATCTTGGGTACGGTGCTCCAAGGGGGGTGAAAGTGGCCTTTCAATACATTCTTCATAGCCAATAGCATAAAGGCCTGGGCTTTTGGGAATGCCTCCTGGCAATAAATATTGAACAACGTTCCCACCGGTTGGCTTGGAGTGGGCAATGGGTATCCAGTCAATCTCCATGTGCAACTCCAGGCACCTGGCTTCACTAATTGTGATTTCTAAGAATTTATAATAAACATTTTTCCAGTTCATTTTCTGTACTCGTGTCATAATGATCCGGCCTTCGGGTTTCTCTGAATTGAAGTACTCCCGAAGACGCTTGCCAAGAGGCACCTGGGAGCTGATTTCAGCATAGTGGTAACGGATATCCTCTTTCCAACGAGTGTTGTAGCCAATGCCAAAAATGGCCAGTTTGTTAGAAAGATGGAGCCTGGAAAAGTCTGTCCAGCTCTGAAACAGTTCCCATTTTAACTGTACCGATTCCAAAATCTGCACAATATTTTGCATAATGTCACGCTTCCTAAAAGAAAAAACAAAAAAATTCAGGTGGACAGAGGATCACAGTACCATAATTTTCACGAAAAATTTGTCCTTTGTGGGATTAAAGGAAGCAGAGATGGGTAGACTTCAATTACCTTTCAAGTCTGGGCACAACCCAACATAGTAATTTTTTTTTTTTTAAATCAGACATTCAGATTTCAGAAATCACCAACACATCAAAAAGTATCTATCAGTAATAAAAAGTTAATGGTGGCCTTTATGAGCTTTCATTCCTGAGCGCCGATGAAAAATGCTGTATTTAGAAGCATATTTATTACCACTTAAAATCATTCATGGTCCAAACATGGTATTTCTGATACATTAAACCAAATTTACTTGGCCTGTGCCTGCCATGTGATTCAATCAAGTATTTGAACCAAAAAGATATAAAACAAGAGAGTATTTTCTTGCTTTTTCAAAAATGAGTTAAAATATATCAGCACCTCAATATCTGACTAATACCACTGTGTAAGTTGATTTAGCACAACATTAAGCTATAAGAATGAATATATGTGGGAAAGGCCTACATTCAAGAGAAGCCATTAATACTAACAAAAATAGACATTAGGAGTAAGATTTAAAGAGTGTTGGGAAAAAAAAGCTGAAAATATGCACTAAGATTGTCCTGGGAAAGAATCTGTAAAAGACAGCAGCAGTGAAGAAATTGCTTGAACACACAAGACAAAAGAGAAAACTTGGGAAATTCTTATTTCGCACGTTGCTTAAGTTGAAGTTGCAAATACTCCATGCTGGGTTGGTCAAGGGGATGTAGTAGATTGAGTTCTTTTCTTGTTTGGTCTCATTTACAGCAGTAGCTAAGACCTCTGTTTTAATGGAATTCATCAGTTACACTGACTTACTGTTCTCTAGGAATACAAACTGTAAATTCAGTTTGCAATATGCTGGACTACCACACTCACACACAGTCAAACAAAGGCAAAGATGCACACGCCTGATTTACTAGAAGCTCTTTGGAGGAAGAGGAGAGAGAATTGTGGCCCTTTGAGACATTCCTATTAGGCTGAACGCTCTTTGAGGGACATCCATGTGTATCATTCCATACTACACATGATCACATATCAAATCTGTTTTCCTACCCTCTTTATCTATCATTTGATAAGGAGTTCATAAATTTTATCATCTTCCATTGGAGGTGAGAGACCTTCAGTGTGGAGGCCCTTTTGTCTGTCTTTCATAGTTCTCTATCAATAAAATGGCCCATCTAGATTCATCTACTGCTTTGTTAAAAGAATAATGCCTATTCCTTAACTATACTGGAACCTAGTAGGCACCTGATAATGACTGTTTTTACTGTTTTTGATGCTCTCAAGACCAGGGCCCAGGATTCCATTTCTGGATGGGCAAATTAGTTTCAAACAGAGAAAAACTATTCCATGGCCAGTCTTGCAAATCCCTTATCCCAGTCTGCTATCTTTCAAATGAATTTTAGTAGGTCATAAGGATGATCAAGCAACAAAATTCAAACGGTTTAACATAAAAGTCATTCCTCTTTTTGAAAAAGAACTTAAAGCAGACATTCTTCTGATAACAGATTGGGTAGCATCATCTTCATGGCTGAAGGATGGCTTATTTTACTGTAACTTATGGTACCTAACCTGGTTAAGCCTTCCTACATCTACAGGGGAAAATAATACAACCTCACAAATGAAGATAATTTGTTCAGCATTGTCACAACCCTACACCATCAGTAATGTTGCAGTCAGACACTGCAGGGAGCAGTTCTGGAGAGACCCCTGCACTGCAGAGTGAACACCCTGAGAGGAACCTCTTCAAATCTCTCACCGTGTGGGGTGTGACCTGGAGAGAGAAGGCGGCACAGCTTGGAGATCTCTGCAGAGCCGGTCAGTGTCCTGCCCTGCTGATCTGATCTCAGGCTGGAGCTCCTAGGGCTCACATCAGCTCTTCGGAGCTATGGAGCACAAACGGGGAGCTAGACCCAGAGTTATTCAAACAGTCCCTGCGATCTGTTTGTCGTTTTTCCTGGACTCCGGAGTTCCAACAACGGGAAAAGTTCAGGTGGTTTGAGGTTGGTGGCACCGATTCTGTGCAGTTTGAGTTCAGCCCCAGTTACACCAACTGCAGGGCCTCCCCTGTAGATCTCTGGTGGCTAAAGGGAGAGGTGGGACATTTTAGTGAAAGAGCCAATGGCTTTTTTGGGAGTGGGGTGGGGTATGGGGAAGGATGGACTAAGAGCTTGTTAAAATTCACTTTAAAAATTGTAGAAATAAAGTGTTTCCCTTCTTTTGGGATACTTTAGTTCCATAGTCATAAAAGATGAGACCTAAATCTAATCAAGGGATAGTTCCAAACTTATTGAGTTTGAGTCTGAAATTATTTGTCCTCATTCTATTGCAATTTTCTGAACAGCTCATTAAAATGTTAATCAGAACAGGCCACTAAAATAAAAGGATCTTAGACTTGGAAGTGATCTCAAAGGTCCTCTAATTTAAAATCTCTAAAGAAAAATAAATACCCTCTACAACATCTCTGACAAGTGGTCATGCAGCATTTACCTGAAGACATCTAGTGACAGGGTACTTACTTCCTCACAAGGTAGCCACTACCCACCCCCAGTTATGGCATCAGGCCCAGTGGTTAATGTTCCAGTCCTAGGGGGATTGGCATTGTCCAAAGAAGTCAAAGCAGGAGAGCTGTCAAAGGCAGAGCAAGGGGAGATTCCACAGGAAAGCCCCTCGTCTCTCTTCACTACACTGATCACACCACAGCCATTTCTTCTTGCCACTTTCTCTCCACCTCTTCCCCTCATCTTCTTAGATAATGTCAAGATTACAGATCAGGAACTTTTACTTCCCCATAATTTGTCTCTTCATTTTTTCTCTCAACAGTAATTGAACTTAACACAGCACTCATAAATATTAAAAAAAAATAAATCACTTACATGTTACTGAGGTCCCAAAGAGTTGAAATATTTAACATAACAGAAAATACCAGGCTCTTGGGGGAAATTCAGGTCACTGGGGGCCATCATCAAAGGGCCCAGGTTCCTAGCCTTTTTCATTCTCCTTTCTAATTGTTTTCTCTGTTTTCCAATAGAGCAAGTAGACCATTTGTCTACACAAAATGCAACTTAAGATGGAAAAGAAGAATTTAGAGTTCTTTTTGTCCCACAACTTTTCTATCTAGCCTCAAGACCCTTCTGCTTTATTTCTGAATCTGTTTAAACGCCAAAGTATTCCACACCCACACACTCTAGCAGACACATACACACACCTTTTCATTTAATAACAAATTTCTCCTTTTCAGATGTAAAATTCCAAGTATTTGAAGATGACCTCTAGGGATAACAATATGGAGAAAGGCAAGAGATGCATAAATGTCCTTCTTTAATGGTATGGGTATGATTTTGCACACATGTATAATTATATCAAGGACTTTCTGAATCTCTCTCAATGTTAGTCATCCCTAGGGAAAAGCACTTTTGTGGCAAGGTGAAACAGTTACTTACTGTGCTTCTTCAGAAGACTCTTGTTTTATTTTTAATGTTCTCTTTGTGACAGGCATTTCATCTGAAAGGCAAAGTTTTGAAGATGAATTATATTTTGCTAAGCCATGACATACATTTATGCAGATTTGTAACTATATTTATTGTTGATGCCATATTTTCAAATGCTAGGCCTTAATTCTAGTGTCAAATACTGTTGTAGTTCAATGCCAGATTTATAAATATATCTCCCAAATAATGAGATGCATACATTTATATGCAAGATCAGAAACCAGCTCTACAAGTACAAGATTCTTCAAGGTCACCAATGGATTTCTAGCTAGGAGATTAAAGCTTCATTTCACTGTGAACATGATTTTAAAAGCACAAGAATGAAAACAATTCTGTTCAACTTAAATTTTCCATGTAGATTTTCCAAAGCAATTATTTCTCCAATACCAAGAGACTTCCCAAATGTATAACGTAATTTTTTCAAAGGTTTAGTGAATTAACCTATCAGAATAACACAAGAGTCATAGGACACCAAGATAAATTTAGCCTTTATTAATGTGCTTCAAAAATAAAATGTGGTTAAATACTTTCTGCAATTTAAGTATACTACTTTTTCCTTTCCTACTCTATCAAGACTTTTTCCCACATTTAGCATTTTTCCCTCATTCAACATTTGAACATTTTTCATTTTAAAATACAGAATTAAATCAGCATCCAACTCTTGCTTTTTCCTTCAGTATTTTTCCACCATCAGGATTTTACACAAAAAGTTTATTTAGATTTTGTCTGCTAAACTTATCACAAAAGTGTCAATGGCTCTAGATTCATTTCACAGATACCTTAATTGCCTCAACATGAGGTAACACAATTTTGGCCAAAGTATGAAGTTACTCTCATATAACTTAGTTGATATATAATGATTTCCAAAAGGGCTCTCTCATAAAATAGTGATCAGAGTTAAATGTTTTGTTTTTTTTAAACCCTCTTGATCAGGCTCAAGATTTAAGGAACAAGCTTTCTATTTCTAACTTCTATAATCATGCAGATAAACTTTACACTCAAGTTGTAGGGGTTATTTATAGTCATACCACTAACTGGAATAAGCATATGGTAAATAATTTAATTCAAATGATCCTTTGAATAAATCATCCTTTTCAGGGCCTTTTCAAGGTAAATTAAAGAACTCTACCTTTTTCAGTCAGGTTGAAGCCTGACAGGGACCTTTATCAAAGGTCAAAAGTCACAAAGGTTTTTGAATCAAAATGTCAGTATTTTGTCCAAATGAAGAAAAAAATAGCTAAACAAACAAAATGGAACCCAACAGTCAATAAACTTTGTAATTATCTTGAAATTACAGGACACAGATACCGTATGCTGCATTTAAAATTTTAATAGTTCTAGATTCAAAAGTCTTCCATGATTGTCAGGAATCTTGCTAACACCTGAATCATCAATTAAAAAAACCATGCTATAGACAGAAGTTTAAGGCCAATACACATATCTGCCCACAAAAGGTGGTTACCACCTAGCGTCAACAAAGGGAATGGAACCAGGACATAGTCCAGGATTATCTATAGCAGTATGCACATAAGGGTAGATAATGGCTCTCTTACCCAATTCCTGATCTGTTGGATAGCCATGTAGATCCTGACTGTGGTTTCCCCAGTCCTCCTGTGAATAATCCTCCATAGTGCTGCCATCTGACTCCAGCTCCTGGTACAAGCCACTACTGTTAATAAGTACAGGCTGGCAGGGCTGAGCATCCCATCCTCCCTGACCAAACACCTGTTCCAACTGTTCAAATGTGTAACTGCTCTTTCTTTTCCCAACACCATGTTCTTTCACCCGACTGTAACACCTGCGAAGGGTCTAAGACACAAAGTCTTTTGTTATTCCTTTAAATCTGTACTTCCTCTTCCAGGTATGGACCACAGATATTAATTACTATTAAACAGACACAAACAGACAAACACAGACACATTGTTATAGGAATGCTAGATTTCATTTTCATTCATTATATTAGAAAAATACTATATTCAGCAATAACTCAAACACATTACAGTTCAAACAACAGTTTTGCAGTTAATTATCCATTATAAAACAAGAAACATTACATCATAGCATGTCCCCGATACACACATTTTATCCCTCCTCCCCATTATAAAACAACCAGGAAGTACCAGCCAGCCAATAGGATGCACACCTGCCACAGAAGAGAAAGTACAGCCGCTATTGTGCCCAGAATTTGGAAAAAGGTGAGGGAAGGGAGGACAGAGAAAAGGATTCCCCAAAGCAAAGAATATAACCTTCCTTACTCTAAGTTAAGGAGGAATACAAGTTAAAAAAACAAAAAACAAAACAAAACAAAACAAAAAAAACAATTGCCTAAACTAATTAGCTAGTAAAATATATTACTTACATAGTCTGTATTCCTTACTAACTCATTCTGTCTCTTGGGAAGCTGCTGAAATTTAAAATAGAGGTCAAATCAATAATACTCCAAATTCCCGATCTAACATATCAATTATCAATAATTAGTACTCTAATACCTAGGTCTAATAATGAACCTAATGTACTATAGTCTACTCTAAGACCCAAACTGTCAAGTAAAATGAACAAATAAAAGTCACCAATTGCCTTTTTTTTAGGAAGTTGGAAGAGAATATATTTTATTTCCTTTCCTACTACATTACTATAGATAGAAAAGAAAATGTTATACAAGTATACACATATTTAGGTTATTGTCTTCTACAGTGAAATTCATCCCTTTCAATTTTGTAAGACTAGGAGCAGCTCTTTGGATGGTCTTTATCTCATTTCTAATTATCAACACGATCTCCTATAACCAAGTGGTACATCCTATGATATGTTATTTTAAAGGGTAAACTAAAGACTTGGGACCAACTCGCAAATTAATTAGCTGGATTCCTACCCCTCCCCAATTGCAATCCTTCCGTTATCCATTGTTTTATTTTTAACTTCTTGAGTAGTTTGCTTAAGAGACAATCCTCCACCACCACCACCCTTATTCCCTGGCAAATTCCAAGTACTGTTATATCCAACTATGAATAGCTAGTTCATTTCAGAATTAATTTGGAGGCATTGTTGTGACTGTAAATTTCTCCTTTAGATATAAGGTTAAATCCCATATCTATTCCAACCAAAACTCTTGATGACCTTTTATAGGGCCTCCAGAAAACAACCTACAGCAGGAGATTTTATTTTTACTTCAAAATATGTCACTTAAAGCGAGACATACAGAATGAACAATAGTAAGTATAAAAGGATGATGAAGACAATGAACTGCACAGTCCATCCTAAATACTAGTCATCCTATTCCCTCTCTACTTAATTCAATCTTCTTTAGGATCCCTTTAAAAAACCAAAGTTGTTGGTACTAAGTATTTCTTAAAATTTTTTCTTTTTACCACGGGCACAACCACAATTCCATGAGACACAACTTTTTTAACTGGCATTTTAGACTCCAAGACTGCCTAGGGCTTAAGTCAGAAATCAGGACTTTAGAAAATGGTCAGTGAGCAAGCTTTTGAACCAAAGAAGTCAAGTGCCTTCAAAGGTTCCCTCATCTCAAAATATTCCCCCACCCCAATGAAGTCTGCCCTCCTTATAAAGATGAGAATTTGAATTACAAACATCCCCAGCAAACTTTAAGAAAAATTTTAAAAAACTTTAAAAAAAAAATCTTACATCTTATTTCTTCCTCCAAGAAAACCCAGAACCCCTCTATCCAGCCCCTCTTAGGGTTGTTAATGTAGATTCCCAACCATGCTCCTTTCACCCCTCAAGATCATAAACAGAGAGAAACTGTGTTGCTGCTCACTCCTTTCAAGTTGCCCAGAGAAAAAAATCACTACATAAAGAGAGCTAAGAACTATCAATAATAGCAATTTGGGAAACCAAATGCTAAAAGCCATCTCTCTAAAGAAAGGTAACTTAGCCACATCAAAGTCACCAGGATATAATACAGACCTAAGAAAAGTCACCAATCTCTGATACCAAGCATGGTGGGAAACCACAAAACAGGCTCTTTTATCATCTGTGTAACCATTAAATTGTAATCAGCTAAACTTGAAATTTCGTAAGGTTCATGTAAATGTGTATGAAGAAAGCAGTAAAGCCCAGTGGTTACACAATGGTTGGGAAGTCCCAGATCTGCTTAGGTAACACTGTCCTGATGAGTTGGTTTCTTTCATACAAGAGGAACTAACAATTATTGGTATATACTTGCTTGGAAAAACTGATGTAGGAAAGAAATATTCGGTTTCAGGGTTGAAGATGCCAAGTAAGCAAATATCATCTTGGGAATTTGATAAATAAGAATGCTAAAACTAGTTAGGAACATAGATCTAGTACTAGAACTCAGAGGCCATTTATTCCAATCCCCTCATTTTACAGATGAAGAAACTGAGGCCCAGGGAGGTTAACTGACCAAAGGGCACACAAGTAGAAAGCATCAGAGACAGGATTTGAACCAAGGTCTTCTGATTCTATAGTTGGTATTCTTTCCACTGTACCACACTGCCTCCAAATAAATATGGCTTCAGTTCTCTCAAGAAATGTATATATTTCAAGAAATGTTTAAGGCAGACGAGCCTCACTGATCTCCAGCATGGACAAAAGAACAAAGAAGATTTCATACTTTTCATACAACATATGCAAGGCATGTTCATCAAGATGGATCATGTCTCCAGACTTGAAGGAAACATTAAAAATCAGCTTGTCTTATCCCATGACAAACACTATGATATAGCTAAGCTAGGGATTTGGGGTGGATAAATAGGAGGGAAGGAGATTTCTACTCTTATCACATATATCTTGACCGGAAAAAAGTGGAACTTCCTAACTTCAAAAGATCATTTAAGGGATACAAAATTAAAAATAGGTACTAAAATAAACAAAAACTTGGGAAAATGCCCTAGTCTGCATCCTAACACTAAAATGACAACATTATAGAATCTAGAAATGTGAACCTTGATGATTCTCAGGGAGAAGCCTCACCTCTCATTTTGCTGACAGGCCATATCTGGCAAGAATCTAATTCTGACTTTTCTTAGAAAAATCATTTCAACTATTAGAAGAGATGCTTGTTTCTCCCTTGGCCTCCCTTCCTCCTTTTTCCCTTTTATCCCATCTCAGAAGCCAAAGTAACAGGCTGAGAACAAAATTTTAAGTGAATTAAATTTAGGGGAAGAGAATTTACTTAAACCTATTAGAGGATTCACTTTTCCAGGATACAGAAATATCCAAAGTGGAGTAAAGTCAGTGTAGTTACTTATTATCAGATATTTCCACAGGAAACTACATATGTACATGATTGTTCACTTAGGGAAAACTGTTAACATTTACATATTACTTTGTATTTTGAGCAAGTTTTTTTTTAATTATGACTATATGAGCACTAAAATAACAATTTGATCAGATGATCAAATCACAGGTGTGAGTGCTTCAGTACTGAGTTTAGAAGAAATGCCAAGTGACCTTCTAATGAAGTCCACCATGCCAATTATGTGACGATTAAAAAAAGGTGAGAATCAAAGAAAAGATCTGTAAAATGCCCCACTACCAAAGTAGGGAGAAAAAGATGACTGATGACTTACAGAACATAGTTAATTTTTGGGCAATTTTAAGATTAAAAGAAAAGAAAATGACAGAAGAAGAATACAGTCATTGTGGATGAATGCAAAGCAGTCTATCTGAGGAGTAAACAGAGGTAGGAGTTGAGATTGGCAGGATTTGGGTTTAACAGTAGCAATGCAGAGAAAGACCCAGGGTTACAGTACACGAAACATTAAATACAGTGCACAATGCAACTCTCTTGCCAAAATAAGTAAATCCAGTATTGGGTTGTATAAGCAGAGGAATCACATGTAAGCTATGAAGGTGGCTCTTCCTCTCTATTCAGCACCGGTGAGGCAACAGCTGGAGCACAGCATTCAGTTCTGGGCATCGCACCAGCTACAAGAGAGGGAAATTGTAGAGTTCAGAAAAGGGCAAATAAAATAATGAAAAGCTTGGAAAAATAAGATCTACAAGTAGGGCAGTGGTTTCAACACAGCCCTCCCTGACATTATAAAAGATACTTCTGGGGTGTGAATGGGTCTCATTTTCCCTCTTATCTCCTATACTCCTTCCCTGAATTTTTAGGAAGTGAAAAGAAATAAATTTGTCCCAAGCCTGGCAGAGCATAAAGGGAATTAAGCAAATACATAAAACAGGGTAAAGTGTCACCAATTCTGCTATCAGCACAATCATTTTCTTAACATTTGCCCCATTTTACATAAAATCAGAGAAGAATTACCATGACAAAACAACTGATCTATGAGAAATGGCTACAGGTGAAACAGAGCATCCAATAAGAAGTAAGAAGAATGGGCCACAAGAGCCACACACACGGGTAAATGTGCTGTTTGAAAGACTTTGACATGATCATTCTTGTCAGTGTCAGACATCAGATGAAAAATAAAGTCAAACTGCAGGAAGGAAAGCTGAGCTGTAATAGTAGGAAACGCTTATTTAAAAAAATAAAAAAACCAAGTAGTAAAACAAGCTTTCAATGGTAGGTACAGAACTACTCATATTAGATGGGGATTAAGTATATGAGGTCTATCTTAAACCCTCTGCCAATTGAAAATTATCCATGTGGTTTCCCTTTTTTTGGCCAAATGATTAAAAAAATAATACATTTCTCTCGTAAATTAATTCTTATAAATCACATGGATTCTCTACTTCATTAGAATCAGGAAAAAAAAATCAACCTCAGGGGAAATATCCAGGAATTTATTTTCTAAGAACCAAAGAAGTACCTAAGGCTAAAATTAATTCTGTAATTCTGCACCAGCTGTAATAGCACCAAATCATATGTCATTTTTAGATTATTTCCCTAGCTTTGGACTAAGGTCACTACTTTCTAAAAATAGCAGCTGATTAACTTTCCCATATCCTTCCTTATTCACAAAAACTAAGAGAGGACCCTTCCAAAAGGAGGTAAAAACTAACCAATTGCACAGTGAGTTGTTTTGAAGAATGATCTTTTTTAAAATCCTTATCATTTTAGGTGATACTAAAATGTTCTTCTTTGATCACATTTTCTCAGTGTGATCATCAAAGTTAACAGAAGAAAGATTTCAGTTAGCAGCTATTAAGGAAAAACAAACTTATTTCAATATGGGCAAGAAAGATGATACAAATGTAGGGTACAAACTTCTGGCAATTTACTTCACGCATTTTTTAAGTTCTACCTATGAGCAACTCAACATCAAAACCTATCCAAACTAGAAAAAGGTTTACCAAGGTTCCAAGTTTTGCCCTGCTCCCCTCTTTTCAATGCAATCATATCTATAATATTGCAACGCTGACAACCACCACTATGCCATTCTGTCATTTATTTGAGCACAAAACTGCAATTATGAGGAATAACCAATGTAGATCTAGAGTCTTGAATACCTAATACAACATGTCAAGTCACTGACATGTGTGTGTGTGTCCGCGCGTATGCGCACGCATACTTCGTATTCCCTCTCTAGATCACCTAGTTCTTACTGCTTTGTAACAGAAAACAGTATACCGCATGAGGGCAAGGGGTCCAAGAGGCCTTCTTACAAATGAAAAGACCCAATGCCACAGTACTCATGAGGGATTCTAAATCTTGAGTCAGTTTGGGTTCAATTTACATACTGAGCCCATCAGCAGAAGGCTCAGCATGAATAGCATCTACGGGCAAACAGTCAAAATTTCCTTGTTCTCTGGCAGAACCAAAAAAATTTTACTAATAGAAGGGTATACTACAATTTAGTGGAAAACATTTTCATAACTTAAAAGCACAGAAATATCCACTGGGCAAGAAATTTTTTCCTCCTGCACCAATTAAATGTTACTGCCAATTAATTCATTATGTGGCTCCATGATTTATCCAATATAATATGTCATCAGTTATCTGACTTCAATATTCAATTTTTATTTTGGATAAATTACCTGTAAGGATATTCAGAATAGTGAAATATTTAGGAATGACCTAACATACAATGCATGGTAATCTCACAAACATTTTCATCTCCAATGATAAGCAAATTTAAATATATTTTGTCTACCTTCCTAAGCAGTTACAATGGTAAAGCTTTAATCTGTTATCTAATTTCAGTATGACAAACAGGATATTAATCCTAGTGATATGGAATTGCTGCAGATAGATATCTGTCCTCTTAGACTAGTAGTTAAGGCAGTGTTAAGTGAAGACTGGATATGGTGAGAAGAGCAGGTGAAGGGTGTATAAGTAAATTTAATTAAAGCCAGCTAAATTCCATTTTCCTCCTCAGGCTGGAAATATTGATTAGGGGAGGGCAGAGGCCAGTCCCCTTTATTATACACACTCAAGCTAAGTTCACTCCAAGTTAGGTTTCTAAAAATGATAGAAGTTTAGAGAGCTCAGAGTGAAGGAAAAGAAGACAACTTATTCTCACTTGAGCAAGGGGCATCAAGTTTAAGAAATAAGAGGGAAGAATACCATCCCCTCATATGTTGTCCTAGAAGGCTCAGGGCTAAAATATACACCATGTACACAACTAGCTCCCAAGAGTCAGTCTTTTTTCTTAGATAGAGACATCTAAGAGGGTTGTCCTTGGTGAGGGAGAAGGAAAGGTGTCTCTCTATCTCTTGCTGCTCATCCATCCAGATTTCTTTGCCGTTGCTGACAGGATTGGAGGAGGGGCTTAGAGTGCCAGCAAAAGCTGATTGTGGCTAGGCTGACTTCCAGTGATTCATATGCTGGTGGGGTGAAGGGGAACATGAGGTGAATGGGGATCACTGCCTGGGTGAGGATGGGAAGGGGGGTGCTTAGGCCATTCCCATTCTGACTCTCAGAGTCTGCAGAGGCTGCAGAAAAGCCAGCTGGAGGCTGGGAAGTGGCAGAGGTACTGTCGTTCTGTATCATCTTGCTGGGGAGCTGCTGGGCACTCTACTCAGGGTCTGGCTTGCTGAAGTTGGGGCCCTCAGAATATACCATACAGAATTCTCCAATCTTCTGTACATCAACCCCATGGTCAGTGTAGAGGGTCTGAAAGCCTTTAAAACTGCAGTATACCCCTTGGTGAGTCGGATAATGTCCCCAGGATGGATCAGGTTGTGAATATCATCCCAAACAGATATATTGATGCTACCTGTTTTGTCTGCCACTTTGCAGATCCTCACCTCATGTCTTTTGTCTTGGTCACTCGGCCTGTCTCTAGCACAATGAAGATGACATTCAGGTTCTTAAGTCCTGGGCTTGATATCTTTCACAAAGGTCTCCATCGCCATGCTGCCCAGGCCTCCACACCCTGAGGGAGAGCCAGGGTTGTCTCCCAGATAAATTCTTGTGGGCTGTTGATGTCTGGGAACTGGTGGATTTTGCAGCTGCAAAGGCTGTAAGAGTTGCCAAATTTCTCTTTTACTATGCAAATTCACAATATAATTTTTTTAAACCCTTTCCAGGGAAGGAAGAGGGATAAGAGAATTTCTGATTGCAACACAGGCTCCAATTACATCAAGTAGACACTTCCCCAAAAGGGCTTTGGCTTGTATTAAAAGATGACATAATGTTTTAATAGCTACATCATGACTGTAGATTTTTTTTTTAATTCCTTCGAATTAAAAAAAACTTTTTAAACATTTAAGAACTTTTAAAAATTCCTTAGAGGTTAATTTTAAATTAAGGGAAGATTAGCAGAGAGAAGAAACAGAATTTTTCTAAATTAAGAAATGAAAGTTATTATTAGCAGAAATTTCCTTAGACTAATCATAGTTAGGTCTGTTATCTGGCTAGGCTCAAACTGGTTATCTCTCTGTGTTCTTCTGCTACACTACTGTTGTCATACTACAACACAAAATCTGAGATGATAAGAGCTCCCTAATACCTTTTAAGAAAAGCAGAAACAGAAAGGGTAGGGAAAAATAGGCATAATTGTAAAAAGTAAATAAATTCTTTTTCTCAAAGGAAATGGTGACAAGGAAGACTCTTTAGACAGTACCTATAATCTTTGATAACCGTTTCCTTAGCAATGATGTATTTATATTTTAATTCTCAGGAGGTTGTTACTTGTAAGGGGTGGTTCTATGGCTATAGAATCACATAATTTCAAAGTCGGAACAGACTTCAGAGATCACGTAATTCAAACGCTAACAGAAGCATGAAAGCTCTCTACAATAGTCTCCAATAAGTCATCATCCTGTCATTCAAACCTGTTTGATTCTTATATCTGAAACATGGGTTAAGGAACTCAAAAAGAAAAAATAGCTATCCTTACTATAAAGATGAAGAATTTCTACCCTTGGACTTCACAAGGCCAGGTTTAAAAAATGACTATAGTCAAAAGGTTTCTTTTGTTTATAGCCTTAGTAAACTACGAGGAACTGTCCAGAACTGAAATTAATCAAGCAGGACACATGTGATATTCACTGTCTTATTCGCATAGCTGGAAGGGAACTCAGAGTCCACCTAGTTCATATCACAACTGATCAAAAATCTCCTCTACAAAAATCTGTACAAATGAGTACACAGTCTTTGCTTAAAAATCCCACTAAGGAAAAACCTACTATGTCTGGAGCCAACTCATGTCACTAATTATAAGGAAGTTAGTTTGAATCTGCCTCTCTGAAAGTTCACTTACTGCTCCAATTTTTACATTTTACTTTTCAGTTGTCACCACAATCTTCATGAGACGTAACTCCTATTTACCCCTAGATATCCATTTACTTTTCTGTCATAAAATCTTTCTAAGACAGAGGTTCAACAAGATCATAGATCTGGCACCTGAAGAGGCCTTCCAGGCCATCTATTCCTTCTCCCTCATTTCACAGATGAGAACTCTGAGGTTCAGGGAGATTAAGTGACTTGCCCCCAAGCTACACAGGTAGTACTAGGCACCAGAGGTAGGATTTGAATCCAATTCTTCTGTCTCCAGAGCTAGCTTTGATAACCAACCAATGCCTGCTTCTGCACCAGATGGTTAATGTGGGTACTGGTGAAGTTTTCTGGATTCATTAGGTCTATGTCTATTCTGATTACTCTGAGAATCACTGAAGAAAAGAGACTAATAACTACTATAAATACGATATCATCCTCTGTTGTTTAAGAGCTCATCACAAGTGTTTATTATTTTTGAGGGAATAAGAAAGAAAAAGAGTATCAGGTATGCACTTCAACTCCTGATGTCCCTCAATGAAACAGTAATCATAGGACCACAGCATTTAGAACTGAAAGAGATCTTAAAGTTCATCTAATCCAGTGGTTCTTAATGTTTTTTGTGTCACTGATTCCTTTTGGAGTCTGATGAAACCTATAGATTGCTTCTTAGAATGTTCTTTAAAGGCATAAAGTGAAATACAAAGAATTTCAAAGGAACTAATTGTGTTGAAATACATCTGTGTGTAGACACACACATACACACACATATGTGCATGGTCCCCAGGTTAAGAACCCCTATTCTAATTCAAACTCTTCATTTTCTAAATAAGGAAACTGAGTCCCGGAAATGTGAAGTAATTTGTCAAAGGTATCTTTCACACATAGATAAGTAGGAAACCTGGGGTTCAAGTCTAAGTTTTCTGACTCGAAATCCTGTGCTCTTTCTACTGAACTACGCTGGCAGAAAGATCTTATAATAAGGACGACTCAGAAGTTTTTATGAAGAAGAAAATACTATCATGGCATTTTCTGAGCACTTCATCAATACTTTCAAGGCACAAAATAAAGAAATAATAAGGTAGTTTACCTGAACATTTGCTAAAAAAATAATTGAGAAGCTCAAGCATTATGAAATATATTTTCAACAAAAATAAAGGAAATTACTGAATACAGAAAGAAGAAGGACTAAAGAGTATGCCCTTCTTAATGCAACATTTTCAAACAGGACAGAGATTCTGGTACAAAAAAATGAAGAAAAGTAATCAAATTGATAGAGCACAGAAGCAGTTCCCAACTGGGCAGGCCACAGACCCTCTGAAGTTATCATAATGGTTCCTTGTATCCATATGTACACTAGCACTGTCATTCTGATTTAATCCCAACAAAATATACATGATGCAGTAATGAATGAGTAAACATACATTCCATAAACTGAATAAATGTTTTGAACACATACATATTACTAATTGATTTCTTGGCCACTTAGTACCAGCAGTGAAATATACATAGTCCAAACCTAATTTGCAAGTTTGAGTTAATATTTAAGGGATTTTTGGAAAATAAGAGTTATTTTTGGGAGATGAAATCCTTGAACAATCACAAACATTTGAGAACAGATGAGGTCAACCATCTTGAGACATACTGGACCTTTCATCTACTTTACAAATCATCACTAACAGGTAGGTTTGTAAATAATGAGAAAATGCCTTTTGCTACCTGGTCTCAAACTTTCTATATCATCTTCCAGATCACTCTACTTTCAGCCCTGTTGCTAAATGTTTATATAAAAACTAAAGAGTAAGTATGCTGATACATTACTATATGTAGATCTTCTGTTCCACAGATATACCCTGTAAGTCAGTAATATTTGATCAAAGAAACGTTAATGCTCCTATTCTAAATTAGATATCTATTAAAAACATACCTAATATTACTATCTAAAACATTGTTGGTATAGAAAAAGGAGATCATTAAATTTTAAGTGCCTTTCATTCCCTGTTAACTGTTGTACCATCAGCTGCTCCTAAAAATGTTAATACCATCAATCTACCATTACAGTATTGTCCAGTGCTTCTTGGTCATTGACTAAAGGGACTTTTTTAAACCTATAACAACAATGTTTACAACAGATACTAGTTAGAGTAAGATTTCAACCCAAAAAAACCTTTTTTCTTTCATTTAAAGTATATATTTATTTTTTAATTTACTCTATGCTTTTATAGTAGGGTAATGGAACCCCAATATTACTTGCCATCCATGAATTAAAGATAATTTTTAGTGAAGAGCTGTTTTGCATAATTCAACCCTGGATCCTGACACCAGGGAAAAAACATTAGAAAACTTGGAAAACTCAATGTGGAGATTTTTCAAGACTTGGGCAAAAGAATCAAAAAGAAGACTACATGAAGGCCTCAACTGAGGATCATAGGAGAGAGGGACCTTAGCAAGCACCTAGTCCCAATTGCTTCTTTCTTTTTTTAACAGATGAGTGATCCAAGATTCTAAAAGGTTAAATGACTTGGCCAAGATGATGCCAATAATAAGCAGGAAACCTAGGGCAGCTCTAATTTCCTTTACTACATAAGATCTCTTCTTCATCTGATCCCACAACATTTTGTCCTCCCTGTGCACTTGTCACTTACATTCTAAAGTGAAATGCATCTATGTTCATATCTTCTTACTCCTACTAGATTGTAAGAGATAAAGTAGAATCAAATCTTATTTGTAGTAAGAAGCTAGAACTGTGTTCATAGTTAGCCTACAATCCGGTGGCAGTGTGCTACATAGAGAAAAGAAACACTAGATATAATAATGTGCATTTTGCTTAATTCAGCATAGAAAACTGGAATTTTTCATGATACACCCAAAAAACAAAAAAGATCAATTTCTAGGTCTTAGGAATAATAAAGGTAATTGGGCCAAAGAACTTTCTAAATATTGATATAAAACAATCTCTTCTCTTAAAAAAAAGTTCAAATTGTGTTAATTACTGTAAATTATGTATATAAATGCCTGACATTTTAAAATAGGGAAAACGGGAAAGAATAGATAGAAATAAGCATTTATATAGCTCCCAACATGTGCCAGACACTGCGCTAAGTAAGTACTTCCACAAATACTATCTTATTTGATCCTCAACAACTCTTCCTAGTGGGAGCCTTTATGATTCCTATTTTGAGTCAAGGAAACTTGAGGCAAAAGAGTTTAAGTCAATCAATTAATCAATAAACATTTATTAAACACCTATTATCTGCTAGGTTAAATGACTGCCCCAGGGTCATAGAGCTAGTAATGTCTGGTGACAGATTTGAACTCAGGTGTTCCTGATTCCAGGCCCAGTGCTCTTATTCACTGACTGCACCACTACCAAAGTAGGTAGCTGAAAGGTTAAAATCCAAGAGCAAGACATTTTCAATCTATCAGCATCTTTCTTGAACCACAATTAAAGTCTTCTCTTGTAGAGAAAAGAATTTGCAGATGTTAGAATTAAAGTGATTTTTAACCAAACTCGATTCTTCCTGATCACAATAAGATCAATTAAAAAGACATTTGGTTTAGTTAGAGAAATGGGAAGAGTTAAATATAAATACTACAATGAATTTTTAAACTACAATTTATAATAGTCTTCATGTAAATGTAACCACAAAGTATGCAAAAGAAAGTTGGTATAACTCTTTACCTACATTTAGTTAAACTTCTGTTTTACAGGATCAGTTTCAACAAACAGTGTCATTTCACAGTTCCAAATATACTATCATTACACAAGGGGCTAGAAACATGCATATAGAAATTTAAGATAATAAAAGTAACTATTAAAATGTTTCATAGTGGAGTGTCAGCGAATCAGTGAGATACCGGGAAAGTAAAAATACGGCACAGCGCTCGCTACGTTAAACTTTCAGGAGACTGGGAAAATGCCGTTCCTGTAGGATCTCACTGAGCTCTCCTTACAAATGGGGAAACTACACTCAATTAAAGAAATGGTCATCTTTCAGCTATCAAGGCAATGTAGGAAAAACTTAGACATACAGAGACGAAGCTAAACTAAACTAAACAGGAAAATGGGCAAACTAGAACAAATACATGAGATTCCAGAGGTCACGGACCAGAGATGGAAGGGCCAAGTAGGGGTCAGCCAGTACAGCCCCCTCTCACTCTGCAGAAAGGGAGAGCGATGTGCCACAGGCCACTCAGGTAGCAGTAAGAGGCAGAGCCGGACCATGAACCCAGGAATCTTGACTAAATTCAGCACCCCTTAACTTTACATGGAGAAGCCAACGTCGCGCTAAGTGATCTCTACCACAGAGTGGACAAGTCACTGCAGCAGTTATCATATTGTAGAAACATACGCATGACGTTCAGTCATCTCTGTATATATGGTAAACAATTAAAAGCTTACTTATTCAAAAGTCTACTGCTTTTAAGCATCACACCTTTTTCTTTTTTTACATTTGTTTACATTTGCATTTTAAATTTAGAAATGTAACTTCTTACACTCTGACGTTTTCATGTTGGTCTAAAGCCTAAAAAGCAGATCCAAAGTTAAAATATTTTCAATAGCCCCAAACTAATATCACTTTGCTGAATACAACAGGTCAGGGCACTCAAACAATATATTGTCAAACAATATAATAGGTCGTTATACTCAAGTGAGTCTCATTTTACACAATACATTTGTTCTTGAAAAATCCAGTGAACTTGGACAAATCACTAAACCTGAGTCTTAATTTCCTTGTATTTAACTGAAATAATATCCTACCTAAAAAGGATACTTCAAAGACAAAAATGAGATAATTTATGTTAAAGTACTTTGTAAACTGAAAAGGCTGTATAACGTGATGCACTATTATTATATGAATTTTTATAAACTGATTTAAAATTAATTAGGTAAGCACCTTATTTAAGGCAAGGATTCTTAACTGGGAATATATGAATCTTTTTGGATAATTGTATTTCAACGTAATTAGTTTCCTTTGTAATCCTAAGTATTGTATTTTGTTTACTTAAATACATTCTGAGAAGGTTTCACATGGATCTAAGGGATCTGTGGCAGTAAAAAATAAGGAGTTACATTAATTATTTTGTAAAAGGAAAACTATTTCTATAATTTAAATAAATTCTCTAATCTATGTCCTTCCCAAATTTATTTTTGTATACTATGTTTTCTGAATATAGAACACAAAAAAGTATTTAATTTTATACTGCACCAGTCCTCCTACGTTTAAATTTTTTAAAAAAGCAAACCGAGAATCCTGTTCATTCACAAATAAATATGATTGTCAAGTCAATTTTCTTCTAAGTAGAGAAAACTCCTGGTGGGTTCCTAAACAGAGTTTAAAAAAGCTATGAAACAACATTTTAAATAGTCTACTTTCTGGGCACTCAGCACATCTCAGACTTATCACAAGGCAAGTCTAAGAAGTGAATATACTTACAGGTGATGTCACGAGATTAAATGAAGTAGAATAGGCAAAAATTTTAATAGCGGTAACTAGTTTGATTAAATCATATACATCTTGATAACACCTGACAGTTCTTTGAAAACTTTTCATCATAAGGCAGGTTTTTGTAGAATCTACAGAGAAGGCTATATTCTATCAAAACTTTCAAGGACAAAGGCAATTTTGGGCCCTAAGCATGTTTCTTTGATTAAAAAACACTGATTCTCACAGAAGGATGGTTAGGCATGATAGCTAAAATTTAGACAAAATGGTGATTTGTCCACTAAATCATAAAAATTATCCTAGGTATTATGATAATTATTTTTAATTAATCCAAAAATTATCCATAAAAATTACTAATTTTGATTGGTAAGGAGAAACCCCACCCCATTATCTTTAAACATATTTTTAAATAAGCAAACAATGTTGATCCATTAAAGATAAGCTTTTTTAGGTCATACATTCACCTTGCATTCATCTTGTGGCAACCTAGAAGTACACATCTGTTTCATGGACATAAAGACAACTCCCAAGAGGCAAATTTTTGGAGAATGCCCAAAAACATGGGACTTGAGAATGAGTTTTTCAGTGCATCAGATTAACTGACTGGAAGTGTGAATGCAGCATCTGGCTCAATAGTGAATGATTTTATAAATTCAAAGCTTGAGTAAAGTGTCAAAGTGAAGAACTGCTAATGTAGCATGAACTGTGACATTATCTCTTCTTTTCTGAAAATAGCCTTAACTGTAACTTAATCATGCACTGTTTTAAGACACCTTGTGAATTCATTGACTTTTTGTTACTAATCTTTTACATGTATGTCTTATCTTCCCAAATAGACAGTAAAACTTACTCTAGGGAGGAATTCAGTTTAACTGAAAGAATACCAAAAAGACTACTACCTCAGGAGGGTTTCATAAGGATCAAATGAGACAATAAATCTGAAAGAAGTAAACACCACTTTATACTCAATCTAAGGAATTATTTATTTTATTAGATTACAAGTGCATAACCCTGGTGATGTACACCATACATATTAATAGCATGTACACTCTTACACAAAGGATATTTACAAACCTGGAGAAGGACTGAGTTCAGAAAGGTGGGGGGAGCTCCTCCTTCTATGAGGTCATGGACAAGAACTGGGAAGGATGAGAAGACATGGCCATGTAGCTTACTGTTTAAGAAAGCATCCATATCAAGGGGACCATGAAGTCACTTAAGTATCCAAGTATATTTCCTTGTACCATCCAGAGAGACTTGTGTTTTAAATATAAACACAGTACTCACTCAATAAATGGATGTGAATAAATGGGCTTGCAAAGAACAAAAAAGAATTCAAGTATAGGCCACCTAAAAACAGTCATTTTCAACTTTTTGGCAAACAAATATTTTTCAGAAGTAAATAATCAAGTCAGATCATAATCTATATGATAAAACAGGTGTTATGTAAATGGTCAATATGAAGAATGTAATGAAATATGAAAAGATCTATTTGAAGTGATGCAAAGCAAGATTACCAGAACTACAATTAGTGACTATAGTATAAAAAGAAAAAGATAAAGCTAGTGGAACTTCAGATGGAACTTGAAACGGGCATAAGTAGGACACATTTTTGCTGATTGATTGTATTAATTCATTTGGTTCTACTTTACAAAATTCTAAGAGTTTTATGTAAGATGCTTATGTGTTTATTCAATTATTTGTATTGGTGGCAATTAAGTTTATAATGATTTGAAAAGATTGGAAAAGAGTTATGCAGCAATAGCCAGTTATTTATATCAGATCAAAATTCTGTCTGTTCTTGAAATACAATTATTAGACTACTTGGAAAGAACTAAAAATTATTATTGGCCACATTCAGCTGGGATCAACTCAATAACTGTCTTTATTTGGTATGATGAGAAAAGATTATCAAGCAAACAAATTTACCCTACCTAACTAGGATATAGATTTTATGTCAGAAAAATAATCTCTCTAAGGCTTGCCATTTATAGTAATTTGCCATGTCATAGATGGATACTATATTAAGTCAATTTTGTCTTCTTTTTCATTAAAGTTCTCACTTAAGCCAACCACTCTAATTCATGCAAGAAGTCCTTTATTTTCTACATTTGTTTGCAAGTCATTTGCTTGTATCAAAATTTAAAAACCAAGTTTGCAGTATCTATAGTTCCCCTTAAAAGGCCTTTACAAGGAGATGAATTTATTTCTCAATGGACTTTCAACTAATGCAATTCAATATTTTTTTTTATTTACGAATGAATACTGTCTTAACAGTATAGCACTATATTATCAAAGATCTCTTTTTAATCTTTAGTTAGTAAAGTCTGAGTTGCTTTGATTGAAATATAAAAGAAGCTGAGTTCCTTTTTCTCCCTTTCTTTTATACCTGCCCAATTTAGGAATTGTTGCAAGTGGAGTAGTATTACTTTAATCCTTCAAGAATTTGTTTTCCTTAGGTGTAACTCCTTCCACAAAGTTCCCAAACCCTCTGTTTAGTAGATGGTCTTCAAGAATTGCTGAGACTGAAAAAAATTAATAATCCTATAACTAAAAAGGTGACAAATCTGTCTGGGCTAGTTCTAGGAAAATACACATATAGTTTGTCAAGCACCCCTACATTCCAAAGCCTGCCTTCCCGACACTAGAATCACCTCCACAGCACGGAAGACATCAGAATAGAACTTCAAAGGAGTGGAGCAGTATTGTGTTAGTAGAACTACCAGATACAAAATTCTAATTTTTTTAAAAACCTGTATCAAAGGTTAAGGGCACACCTTGGCCATTCTCATTTGCATAGATAAACATATCTTCTTAAAACAAATTAATAAGATTAGTAAGTTCTTTTACTAGTTCATTTCTCTCAGTCTAAAGCAAATCGGTCCTGGAATTCCCCTACAAAAGAATTCAGATGGGTCAGAATTTAGGGTTTGGCTGTACCCCTAAGGGGGAACTTAAACTGGAGAATAGTATATTGCACACCACTGACAGTGGTAAATTAATTCTGTTAAATGTATTAAGAATAGGGATCTTCTCAAATTTGTAACTTCAATGACCTTGACCATTAACTAAATGAATCAAATACTGAATCAAATAAAGGCTTATTACTGTTCATTAGATTTAATAACAGTAGCTCAAATTCCTTACCAAACAATAGGAATAATAATGTGTTTCCCTCCTCAAATTTTCCTACAGAATCTTTGCTCATTCCTTTCCTTCCCTCCCCCACCTCACACCCCCTCTACTTATTTGGGCTCTGCTGGGACAGATAAAGTAAAATGCAAATTCCTTGAGGGCTGAGGAGGGATTATGTTGCTTTTAATCTCTGTATTCCCAGCAGCCAGCACAGAGCCCAGAACACTGTAAAATGCTCTATTGAACTGAAGTAAAAGATTTTTTAAAAAGTCGAAGATACCATGAATAAAATCAACTTAGAATAAGAGAACTAACTGGCAGAGTCCCAGAACAGTATTTGATAGATTTGAAATACCTTTGGTTTTGGTCACGGCCAAAATTTTTCTAAATTATGTTTTCCTAAATCCATTAGATAGCAGACCCTAATCCAAAAAGAACTTCCACCGTCTTTAAGACCGTAAACAAGTAATGCACACAAGAGAAAAACAGCCTCAGTCACAAATGCTAAGAGTTTTATTGAACCTGGACTTGAAGCAGGTACACCATCCCTAGATTAAGAGAAAGCCTTTCATTCCCGGAAGCTTGGGAAAATAGATCCCCATCTGAGTCTTAACTCCGGTGGGCACTATAGTTTGTAACCACAAGCTGATTCAACTAAAATACAACTCGATATCAAGAAAACTAGAGCCCGTAGGTTGAAAAACTGCACACTAGAAAAGAACCTTCCCAAGAGTGAAACTTCTGAGATTAAAATGCCTACGTGAGGAGAAATCCAAAACTGCTGAGGGTTTTTGCCTGTTACTTCATATAAGGCTCAGTATCTACCTAAGGACGGCTTTCACGAAGGGCCAAGGGAACAACAGTCCGACTCCGCATTCCTTCCCAGTTCCAAGTCTGGGTGCCTTCGTGCCCACTAACTTGCCACGGTAACCACACAAGATGGGGCTGCCAGCAGCTCTTCCCAAGGCTTCTGGAACCCTTCTCGCCCCGCTGGCAGCTCAAGTTGGAGATACTGCAACTGACACAAAGGCTCGTGAGTGCGGCTTCGACACTCACTGGGAAACCCGGCCTGGGAGCTCATCTCCCCCTCCTCTCCCTTTCCCCAAGCCCGCCTCCGACCCTGGGAGCCCCTCAGTATGGAACAAAGCGAGGGGCCCCGGTGCTGGGGGGAGAGAGGCGCCCGCAGCGCGAGGTCCGCCGCTCAGCACACAATGAGAAACCACCAACTTCGGAGAGCCGGAGCATCCAAACTGGCAAGTAAGAGGGGGGCGGCGGCCGTAGGGAGCTGAAGCTCACACCCAGAAGACCCGAGGGCTGGCGGGCCCCCGGAAAAAGCCCCCTCCCCAAGGGGAGAAGAGGGAGGCGGAGGGGACACGAACCGCCCCCCGGCCCCGGAGGGAAGCTCCGCGGACAGCCCAGCCCCAGCCCCCGCCCCCCGAGGCCGGCATCCCCGCCTTCTCTCAGCGTATCGGGTTCGTTGCCCCGGGCCGGGCGGCCGGTTACCTTGATGCGCTCCCGGCACTGGGACGGGGTCCGCTCGTAGCCGAGCTCGGCCAGGGCCCGGGACACGCGCTCGTACATGGCTGGCCCCGGGGCCTTGCTGCCGAACACCGTGCCGGCTCCCTCCAGCTGCTGGTACCGCGCCTCCACCAGCCGCTCGTTGCCCCACACAGCTATCAGCGCGTTGGTCTCGGCCGGGGTCCAGGACATGCCCCGGCAGGCGGCGGCGGCAGCTGCTGCGGCCCCGCCGCCGCCGCCCGGGGAGAAGGAGACGGAGGACGAGGCGGCGCTGCGGGCCCCCAGCCCCAGTCCCCCGGCCCCAGCCGCCGCCGTCGCTGCCCCCGAGCCCGCCGCGCCGCCGGGCCCGAGCGGGGAGGCGCCGCTGGGCGTGGAAGGGTCGGACAGGGAAGGGTTCCCATCGCTCAGGCCGCCCGGAGAGGCCGGGGACAGCACCTCCATCTTCGGGATCTTCAGCGGCGAGTCGGTGGGCAGCTCCGAGCCACAGGGCGCAGCCATCTTCCGAGCGGCCGCTGCTGCACCGCCCGGAAGTGACGCGCCCCCACATCCGGCCGCCGCGGTTTCGGGAGCTACCCGCTGTTCTCTTTGGAGCTCGCGGCGGCCGGGTTGGCTGGATCCGCTGGCGCGCCTGCTGCAGGGACAGGGGCGGAGGGCGGGGAGCGGACACACCTTCCTTTAGCGAGACCTGGCTCGGGAAGTCGCTTCCCTTGCGGGTGGGCGGAGGGAGACGGGAAGAGTGGTGACGGGATGGCAGCCCGGAGAGGAGCCTTGGGCGCAGGGCAAGGACGGGATGGTCGGCCTCCCCCCTCTTGAAACGCTCGGGGCCTCAGCGCCGGGCGAGGAGCGGAGGAGGGCTCGAGGACGTCCTCAGGTTACCCCCAGAAAGGCGCAATCTTAAGCCTCCGCCGCCCCGCCGCCCGCCTCGGGGGCCGCAGGGTGCGCAGACTGCCGCGGGGAGTGCATTTGGGGCGGTCAGAACGGAAGCGAGTTTGATTTGTGTCCAGTGTCTAGTGGGCGGCATCGTCCGCACGTAGCCCAGCGCCTGGGACCTAGCGGGCGTTTAATAAATGCTTACTGATTGAAGAATTGACCTTGGAGAACCGTGTGAATTAGGGGTCCAGCGGAGATCTTCGCTGCTGGGGAGCCTTTTCCAGGGTCATTCTTTGTATAAACCGCCCATGATTCTGGAAGAAATGGTGTAACATTTTTACTTTTTCGTCCCTATATGTGCTGGTTAAAAGAATGCCCGTTTTATGACAGGGTTTGTGACCTCTGGTAGTCAGCGTATTACTTTTAAATACGTCTTAGTTTGCTGGGATTTTATGAAGTTTTAATAATAGCTACAATCCCATTGCCGGAAGGGCCCTTGGAGACCATTACCTAGTTGGTCCTCCTCATTTTACACGTAAGGAAATAGACTCAGAGAAATGAAGTGACTTGGCTAATGTCACCGCTAGTCACAGGGAGAGGTGACTAGAACCCACTTCTGACTTTCAGTAATCTTCCTCTTCGTTTAGATTTGTACATGTGCTTTTCTCGCAAAAATCCTGTTAAGGACGTACAAGTCAGCACTTCAGCTGAGGCTCAGAAAAATTAACTGATTTTACTCATGGTCCGAATCTAGTCAACTTAGAGAGCCAAGACTCAAAAGCAGATCTCCGAGTTCCAGTTCAGCGCTCTTTCCATTATATCCCTGACAACACCGCCATTTGCCTTCTTACTGGAAAGGCAGAGCCAACAGTTGCCATAACAGATGATCATCCGCTTGTCTTTGCTGGCAAGCAGGTGAGGGGGAACTTCATCACCTCCCAAGGTGGCCATTCTGGCATAGCTACACTTGTGAAAGTTGTTTCTTACCTCATGCCTAAGTTTGCCTGTGCACCTATCGCCTGTTGTTCCTGATTCTCTACAATTTTGTTTTAAATGTTAGGATTTAACTAAGAAGGCTGTCTTAAAGTTACAACTTATGTTGCCAGAAGGAGAATGGATGCAGGAAGCAATTTGACAACTGGGTAATGAGGGGAAAAGGTGAGGGTGCAAAAGTTCTCAAGTCCTAAGCATCACCCTGGCAGTGAGCAATGCTTGTGGTTAGCTAAAGAAATATGTAGTAGGGGAGACATTAAAATAAAATTCGAGAGAAAGATAAGAAAGAAAAAAAAGTGAGAAATAAGAGTTCAGTCGGAAAGAGTGATAAATGTAGAAAGAGTATCATTTTTACCCTATATTGCCTCAGACACTACAGGTTGACTATTTCTAAATGCATTCAAAAGTTTAACAATTTTTTATCAACTTATTTACTAATGTAATAGTTATTACTGATGAAATGACAAAATGTAAAAGAAACCGCCATTCATTTCTCTATTAGAAGGTACTCATAAAAATGTCCAAATCCTTACTGCTCTTAGATTGTAATAGTTATCAACAATGTTTATATAATCGAGTTTTTTCCATTTGTTTTTTTATTCTGTATGCTTTTTTTGTTGAGTGAAACTATTATAATACAATTAAATCAATATACTTTATCTCCTATAATCTTTTCACTGACTAGGTAACTTCTTCCTAGCTATAATTATGATAGCTGTATCATTCCAGCATTTTTAAATTTAAAATTCCAGTATTTTAATTTTAGTGATCTCATTTGCTTCAGTGGATTGAATTATCCTTTCTCTATAGATAACTCAAAGATCTATATTTTCAGCCTTCAACTCTGTCCCGAACGCCAGTCCCACATTAGCAACTGGTTATCTTCTGCATATTTTGTTGTTATCTCAAAATGATCATATTCAAAAGAGAACTCATTACCCTTCTACAATTCCATCAGAGGTACTAGTCATCAAGTTTGGCCACCTTGGAGTCATCCTTGGCTCTTCATTCCCCTAAAGGCTTCCCTTCCCCCATAGCCAATCAGTTGTCAAGTTGTGTTACTTTTACTTCCATGATACCTTTAATATCTGTCCCCTTCTGTCCCTTCACATGGTAATCACTCTAGTCAAGGCTTTTATTGTTTCTCCTTTCTCCAACAGGCTTATAATTGGTCTCCCTTCAACGAGTCTCATCCGCCCCCCAATCTATCCCTAACATGGATACCCAATTGATATTTCTGAAACACAAGTCTGATCCAAGAAGCTGTAGCGGTTCCTTGTTGCTCCTAATACAAAATACAAACTCCTCTGTTTTCCATTTAAATCCCCTAAAAATCTGGCTCTGATCTATTTTTCTAGACTAACTTGAGGTCTGTAAACTATATGTGCGTGTATGTATATGTATGTGCACATATACATACACACATATAACCACATATGTATGTATATACAGATACACACAATATGTGTATTTATATATCGCCATATAGTTTTATATAAACTGTTATAATTGGCTCATTTGTAAGCATATATATTTTATTGTATGTATTTAAAAACTTTATTTTGAGGAGTCCATAAGCTTCATCAGACTGCCAAAGGAAGGCGGTAATGCAAAAAAAAAAAATAAAATCCCAAGCTAGACTGATTTCACATTACTCCACCTATGTACCTTACCAACCTCTCAAACTGACCTACTTGTTCTTTTTGGAACCCAACATTCTACCAACTGCCTCTTTTCCCTACTCTCAGTGGAATCCTGTGCCTCTTTGCCTCTGCCTCTTGGAGTCTCTAGCTCCCTTCAAGGCTCAGCTCAAGTACTATTTCCTGTAAGGAGACCTTTCATAACCCTTCCAGTTGTTAGTATCTTTCTCCTGGAAATTATTTTCTATCTAGCCATCTGTGTGTCTACATATATGTGTGTGTGTGTGTGTGTGTATAAATGTATATATAGATTTTTTTTATTTATCTATGTACATGTTGCTCACCCGAAGTAGAATGTAAGGATCTTGAATGGAGGGATTGTTTAATTTTTTGTCTTTATCCTTAGCATCCAACACAATGCCTTTGCACAGCAGGTTTTTGATGAATGCACTTCTGAATTCGGTTGATTTAAAATACTTGTTCCATATTTATGTCCATACAAAGAAACATCACAATATATATTTGCACATGAGTAATTTTATATTAGGATCCTAGAATCATTAACAAGAAACTAATTATAAGATAGCCCCATCCTAGAGACCTAGGGCTGAAAGAAACCTCCAGAATTTATCTTCTCTCCTGTTTCCATTATAATATTGTCGTCAAGTTTGACCACAGACCTCTTTTTTAATTTCCTAAATTTCAGATTGTACCCAGTGTTTTCCAACACTAGTTTTTGGCTATACTATTCTCCAACTATTTCAAACAGTTTTGTAGATTCTAGAGCAAGTTTCAAAGAAAAATTATTTTTCATTCATAATTATCAAAAATAAATGCAACACAGGACTTTTGAGTGGGTGTGGAAGGGGGAGGTATGTCAAATTTTTTAAAAAGTGTGGAGAGACTCCAGGAAGTTTGGAAATTACTGTTCAACACCTTTCCACACTACCCCATATGCCTGAAATAATAATAATAGCCTCCATATTTCTGTCACCTAATTCAAAACTTTCTTCAAATCTACCCTGACTCATGCAGGAAGCCATCCCAGATTAGGTGGGTTGGTTGAAAATCCTCTCCTTCAGCAAACTTCTGTGTTTCTAGCTGTTACCTCCACCTCATCTCCAAAACCGCCTCCACAACAGTGAATCTACCAAATAAGAAAAATAAAGAAAAATTCAAATACAAAAACGAACCTTAAGAGGTATTTGCTGTTAACAGTTAACGTGTTATGTGAGCTATAGGGACAAACTCTGTAATACTTATTTTGCTGCCTTAGCATACCAGCACACTGCAGGTAGTTCAATATATAAGAAGCTGCTGAATTCCTACTGTACAGAATTTAGCAAAAAATACTAGGTACTATTGGAAATGCAATGGAGATATGACAATAAGCCCTGAACTCAAAGCACATAACTCTAGAGGAGAAAAACATAGACATGAAAGGTCCCAAGAACAAAGCAAAGCAACATTAAAAAGAATATAATAATAATAGCTGCCATTAAGAACAGTATGTTCCAGATAAAATGGACAATTTGATTATTTAAAATTTTAAAGGATTTGTACAAACAAAATAATGCAGTCAAAATTAGAAGGTAAACAAGTAATGGGGAAAATCTTTGTAGCAAGTTCATCTGATAAATGTCTCAAATCCAAGATATAAGAAACGGATTCAAATTTATAAGACTAAAAACCATTCCTCGGGAGACAAATAGTTAACGGATATGAGCAACTAGATTTTCTGAGGAAGAAATCCAAAGTTGTCAGCAACCGCATGAAAAAATGCTGTCAATAATAATTAAAGAAGAAAAAATGAAAACAACTTTGAGATTCGGAAGTGATAAAAATAACAAATGAGGGAAGTGTTGGAGCAGATGTCGGAGGGACTGCAAGAAAATAGGCATTCTAGTGCATTTGTTGGTGTGAATTGGTTCAGTCATTCTAGAAAGCAGTTTGGAACTATGGCCAAAAGGTAACTAAACTGTGCATACCCTTTGACACACCTACATCCCTGCTACCTTAACGAGAGCAAAGAGAAAAAGACCTCCTTTTATAGACAAAACTGGAAATTAAAGGGTTATCCTATTGGAGAATGGCTAAACAAATTATATGAATGGAAGAGAATATTTTTGCGCTGTAAGAGATGATGAAATGTACAGATTCAAATGAAACAGGACATTACCTATGAACTGAGGCAGAGTGAACTGAGCCGAAATAGGAAAGCAATTTATATAATGACAACATTATAGAGAAAAACAACTTCCAAAGATTTTAGAACTCTGATCAAAGCAATGATAAACGATGAACCCAAAAGACTGATTCTATTCATCTCCTGCCAGAGTGGTAATAAATTTAAAAGGGACAGAGAGATTATGGTTGTGCATATTCAATGTGGAAATTTGTTGTGCTGGATTATGTGTGTTTATGATAATTCTCTTGTTTTGTACAATTAGGGAAGGGAATGATGGATTACTATGAATTCATGTTAAAATCAGTAAATTTATTTTTTAAGTAAACTGGTGTAATGTTGCTAATTATTACCATATTACCTTATAGAAGTCATTTCATTTGTCTGGGATGCAATTTCTTCTGTAAAACTAGATCAGGAGTTCTTTACCTGGGGTCAGTTAACTTTCCAAAAAAAAAAGAAGAAAATTGATACCTATATTTCAGTGCAATTGATTTCCCTTGTAAACCTATGCAATTCATTTTATGCATTTAAGAATGAGATTCTGAAAAGAAGTCCACAGACTTCACCAGACTGTAAGGCAATGCATGACAGTAAAAATAATTTTAATATTTCTTGCCTAATAGATCTTTAGGATACGTTCATGATCTAGTTTCAATGATTTGGTGTTTTCAGGTTTGCCAAGCATTTTGCATAACTTATCTCATTTGATCAAATAACTGTGAAATAAGTCATACCAGGAAATCGGTATACTACATAGTAGTAGACAATAAAGTATTTTTAAATCTATTTTTAAACTTTTTCTTGTTCTCCTGTTCAAGTGACACTTTCTATGTTAGGCCTTTCCTGATCCATTCATCCAACTGTTAGTTTCCCTTTTCCAAAAGCAATGTTGTATTTACTTTGTGTATTTGTTGACTTTCTAATTTTTTAATACATTTTCAGTTCATTCATCCTCTATTTTTTCTGTTTTGTTAATGTATGTTTATAGGGATATGATTTTTCCCCCTGAGAAAAAATTTAGCCATGTCCCAGAATTTTAATGTTATTTCATCACTTTCATTTTCTTTCATATCATAATTAGCTTCTGTGGTTTCCTCTCTGGCCCACTCATTATTTAGGATTTCATTGTTAAGTCTTCATTTGGGTCTGTAACTTTTTATTGTGGGTCTTGTACCAACAGATATTCTTACTGCATTATGATCGGTAAAGGATGTATTAGCAATTTCTACTTTTTTCTTTTCTTTCTTTTTTTTGTGATATCTCTGTGCTCTAATGTATGGTTAATTTTTGTAAAAATTCCATTCTCTCCATTGAGAAAAATATAGATTCTTTTGCAGTTCATTTAGAAGATGCTAAAAATCTTCTACCTCGTTTCATCAGCAATTTATTCAGTTTCATATTTTCCCTTTGTTTATCTTTGTTTTAGATTTATACAAAACTGAAAGAAGGATATTGAAGTCTCCTGTCACTATTACATTATTATCTATGTTATCTTGTAGTTCTTTTAATATTTCCCTTCTGAATTTGGATGTTAAATCATGTGGAGTATATAAGTTTATTACTGATATTGGTTTGTGCTGTTTCCTTTTAGCATCATGTAGCTTCCTTGTTTATCCCTTTTTATTTGTTGAATTTTTGTTTTTTCTCTGGTCAGATAGCATGATTTCAACTCCTGCTTTTCTGGATTCACTTAATGCATAGTAATTTTTTTCCTTTGCCTCAATTTAATTTTGTATATGTCTTTGCTTTTTAAATGTGTTGCACAAACACAACAGATTGTGGGCTTTTGTTTTCTTATCCAATCTGTCATTCATTTTTGTTTTATTGAGTTTAATCTGTTCACATTTAAAGTTATGAAAATTAGGTTTATATTTCCCTGTGTCTCTAATATAGGAGGTTTTTCTAAAGCTATATATATATTTTTTTGAGGTGACTCTATTCCTACTGATTTCCACCTCAACCCTAATCCCTGCTTCATGTTTCTTATCCCTTTCCCTTACTGTCTTTATTGCTTATCTTCTTTTTCTCTCTACTGTACACCCTCATTCTCTGGTTCATGATCTTTATAATTATCTAGTTTCTACCTGTTATCTGTATTCCACATGCCATCAAAGTTTCTGAGGTATCTTCTAGGCAGTTTCTACTGCTTCCTTGGAGAGCTGGTCTCATGGATTCCCCTTTTCCATTGTATCTCACTCCCAAAACAATGCCAATTCCTGCAGGTGACAAAAAGGAGTCTGTCTCATGACAGAACCCTTCTTCTCCCACCAACCCCTTCCTCTCACCAAATCAAGGCCTCCCTTCTTTTTCTACCCTTTTCAGTCATTTTCCTTTCCTTCTTACGCACTCCCCTGAAAACTCTTCTTTCCCTGAGAGACCATAGTGGTCACCTTCCCCTTAATGCTGGATCTCAATTTGACCCACATGCATCACATACTACTTTTTATCCCCCACTCCCCTTACCCTCTTTTATTCACTCTCCCACTTTATAATGTAGTCCCACAAAAAATATTAGGTCACTTGTAGACATAGTGTAGACATGGTTTTGCCTGTCTCTGCACTGTTACTTCCATGTGACTACTGCTTTCAGCCTTATTCTCCTTGTGTACATTTAGAAATAAGACTCTAGTTGGTATTTCTGTTGCACTCTGTTGCTATTGCTGTCTTTATCTACTGCATTTCCTCACCGCTCCTAAATTTCTGTTGTGTAGGGTTTTCAAGAAGCAAACAATCTCTTCAAGTCTGATTTTATTTCTAGGAAGGTTTCAAATGGTGTGTTCGTCCTTCATTGTCGAAGAAGACCATGCCATCAGAGAAATAATGACATGACTTGCAGTTGACTTTGTTTTGAGTGAGGGCTGGTCACCAGCCTCACTTCTCCAGAGCCATCTGAATCCAGTGACCAGATATTCATCAGGATGACTGGAGATATCTCAGGATGAGGCAACTGGGGTTAAGTGACTTGCCCAAAGTCATACAGCTAATGATTATCAAGTGTCTGAGGTGAGATTTCAACTCAGGTCCTCCAGACTCCTGCACTGGTGCTCTATCCACTGCACCATCTAGCTGCCCCTGGAAGGTTTCAAATAACTTCTTATTATTGTGTCCATCTTTTTTCATTTATAGTTAAGTTCATATCTGTAGGTAAGGTCCCCTTGGGCTACACCCTGAGGTCCCATATTCACTGTAAAAAATTATTCTGTTCCTTCCTGCATTTCTGGGAACAGAATAGTCTTGTCATTCTTATTTCTCTTTGTATTTGATAATCTTTCTCCTGATTATTTGTGGAACTTGTTTCTGAATCAAATTGTTTCTTGAGTTTCCAATTTTTTTTTCTCCTGGAGGTGATTTATGAATTTTTTCAATTGTTTTGTGTGCGTGTGTATGTGTGTTTGGAAGTTCTTGTCAATTCTCTTTTACTATTTTCTGCATCATGGTGTCAAGGTTTTGTGTCTTATCATGGTGTTCTGGGAGATTAATGATGCTTAGATTGTCTCTGCACATCCTGACTTCAAGATTAGTATCTTTTCCTTGGAGAGAGTATATTTTAGTACTATTGTTTTTGCTTCTCTTCTTTTGTATTGTCCTTTACTTCTCTGTATTTCCATTTTCAAGCTATTTTCTCTCATTTGTTTCTTTTTGTGAGACTTGCCATTGCAGATTCAATTTTTTTTCTACTTGCTCATTATTTTTGCTGCACAGGCCACAAATTCTGCTCTTGTGATTCTCATTTCTTTATTAAACTACTCAGGAAGAGCATATTATGGTTCCTTGTTCTCACATTCCACAGGCTTTTGAATAATTTTCATTAGTTTTGCAGTATTTATTCATAGATGCCTGAGCTCATTTACTAGATCTGGAGTCTATATTTTCCACTAATGTTATTGTTTTCCATGCTGATTTATCTGCTTATGTTCAAGATCTTTTAGATTTCTTCTTCTTGAGATCCTTGGTAAATTCAGTCTTTTTCCTCCCTGATTTTCTTCTTTTGCTCACTTTCTGACTCCTTCCTGAAAGAAATGGTTATTAAATAACCAATTATTAGGGAGATCCAGGTTGTTTACCCTTCCTAGATCCTCATTTTCTACTAAGCCAAGACAGGATCTGAAGGACATTGCTGATGCAAGAAATTGCCCAGATCCACAGGGTACGTGCCTTTCAATCCTGGGTGGGTGGAAAATCTTAGAAAGAATTTAATCTAAGATAAAACAAGGCCCCAGTCAGGGTTCTGCTCAGTCAGATCTGAGTGGAAGTAGAGTCCCTTTTGTTTAGATTGCCCTACACTGGGTTATTCTGGATAAAAGAGAATTCTATTTGTCCAAGTCTGAGTGAGGGTCAAGTCCCAAAGCCCCTCATTAAAATAAGCCCAACTCTCATTATAATATTCATTCTTCCATTAATTGTTAACCAATCAGAGTTGATTACCACCCTCAGGAACACCCACTCTTCCAAGGGCATATAAGCTTTGAGTAGATTCCATGAGGAGTCTTAGGCACCTGAAAGTGTCACTGACCCCTTTTATTAATTATCTGCTAGCATGATAATAAAATTATTAATTACCCAGAAACTATGTCTCTTGAACTTTGATACATCACTCTTCCCATTGATGGTGACTTCTCTGAGGGGGTAGATCTTAGTCCTTACTTCTCTTCCATCACTGGGCAGTTCATAGCTTACCAGCCTAGATCTCAACTTTGGAGAGGACAGAACTGATCCCAGCTGAATACTGGTTCTCTCTCAGATTAGCACTAAGAGAGTCACTCAGTTCTAGAGTGCAAGAACCTTATACTATGGAGAGAATTAAATTTCCTTTATCTTTGGCAAATGAATTCTGATTTGAAGAGGTTTGTGAGGTTGTGGGGATCAGAGGAAATGTCTAGTCCTCCATCTTGGTGGCCACATGAATCAAAAGTCTATATTGTCTTTGTATATATTTTACATTTACTTATTTATGTACATGTTATTTCCTTCTTGGAAAAGTTGAGTTCCTTGATGGCACAGACTTTTATTTTTTTGCCTCTGTATCCCCAATATCATGCTTGATACCTGTTAGGTGCTCGGTAAATTCTCGTTGAATTAAGTGCATTTGAATTCAATTGAACTGAATTTTGCCATTTCTTCTCTCAGAATACCCATATCCTCTTCCTTCTTCAAATCTCTGTCTTTTATCTTTTCCATGAGGGCTCCCCTAAATTAAGTGGGAGATCCTTCTCCACCCACATTCTAGTTATATTACTTCTAATACGAGAATGATAAATAGCAACTATAGTACAAAATGCTAATGTTTGCTTATTCCTTCATGAGTCTGATTCTTTTGGTTGCATCATCTCTCAGTTTGTTCTATGTTTGTCCTCATGTTTGTCTGCATTTGTCAGCATTGTCAGAGCCTGGGAGAGAGAGGAGGAGGAAGAGAAGGAAGGCAGTGCCCTGAAAAAATAAAGATGTCCTTAAGCTACTTCTTCACTGTAAGGATGGTCTTTCATTAACCTTCCTTCCCTCCCATCTTCAGCTTCACACACTGCCTAACATCCTGAGAAGATGCCACACTTAGACCCAGCACTTGAGGATGTTGATAACCCACCTGAATTAATTCCTCATAATTAACAATCTCCCACCTAGTCATACCCTCCCCATCCCAGTCATTCTAAATTCCTGGCTATCATCATTGAAAATCCACCCCCCACTAACCATTATTCTCATTCCCCTCAACCCAACTTGCCCTTCCCCCAATGTTCCATTCTAAAACTATTCCACCCCACCACTCCACCTCTCCTGTGTTCTCTGGAATTCTAGATTCATAGTTTAAGAACTTGCTTTCATGTTAAATCTTTTCCTCAGTCAAACAGCATTTATTGCTAACCACCTACTATATGCCAGTCATTGTACTTCCCATTCTTTCTATCTTCTGGCTTTCACTGATACCTGGCTTCCTCTTGATGATACAGCCTCCCCAGTCACCCTTTCAACATTGGCTGCATTTTCACTCACACTTTCCCCATCCCTGCTGAGGTGGGGGAGTTGAGATACTCCCTGCTTGCCATTGCTACATTCAGGCTTTCTCTGGACCACTATCACCAGGTATCTCCCCTTCCTTGAGGTTCTCGCAATCCATATTCCCCACACAATCAAGATTGTGTAGAAGTTATCTTCTGTCCTCCAGAACACCCCTCTTCTTTCCTCAATGAGTGTAATAACTGGCTCATAGTCTTTCTCACCTCCCCAATTCTTAACCTTATACTAGGGGACTTCAGCATATATACTTAGACTCTTCAAAAGCTGTACACCTCAGTACCTAATTTAGTAATTTTCCATTATCTATTACTTTACTCTACCCCAGCTTTACACAAAGATGATCATATCTTTGATCTTGCCATCACTCATAAATATTTCATTTTCACATTTATGAACACTGAAATTCCCTTATCTGATCACAATCTGTCATTCCACCTCTCCCTCTGCCTTGTAACCCCAAACCCTGTTCCTCATCTTCACCATGACCTTGACCTCTTCTAACCCCTAAGTTCCAACCATCACCCTTAAAGTGGCTGCACTATCTTCCATTCCCCATCTTGACCTCTTGATAAACCAGTTCAGCTCTATACTCTCTTCTACCCTTAAAAAACTTGCCCTTTATCATCTCACTAATCTTGCCCTGCTAACTTTCATTATTGGAGTACCCCCAACATCCATTGCCTCACATGCACACATGCTGCTGAATAAAAGCTAGAGAAAATAATGAAATCATGCTAACTAGACCCACTATAAGTTTATTACATTATTCTACTGGAGCCTTACTGCATCAAGGCAATGCATATATACCTATCAACTCACTACCCCACTCACTATAATAGCTTTTCCAAACTTTTTCAGCTCTCATCAAATCTCTCATGGTCCCCTTTCTCCCTGCAGTTGCTGCTCTCTCACTTGAGAACCTTGACTCATATTTTATTGGGGGGAAAATGAGATCATTTGGCAATAGCTTCCCTTTCTTATCTCATATCGCCTAGTTACCTTTGCACACTATCTCCACTTTCAACCCTATCTCATATAAAAAGGTAGCCCCTTTCCTCTCCAAGGTAAACCCCTCCACATGCACAAGTGATCCCATTCTATTTCCTCTTCTCCAGATCTCCTCCTCTATCATCTCTAATTCTTTCTTTCTTTCTTTCTTCCTTCCTTTCTTTCTTTCTTTCTTTCTCTCTTTCTTTCTTTCTTTCTTTCTTTCTTTCTCTTAAGTTTTCAACAATCGTTTCCACAAAATTTTGAGTTCAAATTTTTTAAAACCATTCTAAAAATATTTACATGTATTTAAGAAATACATAAAACATAGATTTTAGTTGGGAATTGAAGGAATTTAGGTAAGTCAGTAGGCAAAGTTCAGGGAAATTATTCCAGGCATGAAGTACAGTAAGAGAAAATCCCCAGAGACAAAAGATGGAATGTCTTGTTCATGGAATGGGATTATGTGTCAGTTACAAAAATGGAAAGGTAGAAGAAGGCTGTCTTAGAATGGGATTAAATGCCAGTTATAGGATTTGCGTTTGATCCTGGAGGCAATAGGAAGTCACTGGAGTTTATTGAACAGGGTGGGTGACCTACACACTAGAAAATCACTGAAAAAAGGATGAATTGTATAGGAGGTCTTAAAGAAGCAACCATGTGACATAAAATTAAAGAAGTCAAATCCATAATTAATTCCTTCACTTATCATGTGAGATTTAAAATGTTTGTAAACAGTTATTTATTTATTGCTAAGTCATTTCAGTCATATCCAACTCTTCATGACTCCATGTGATAGAAATGAGGCAAACAGGGTTAAATGACTTGTCCAGAGTTACACAGCTAATAAGTTCCTGAGGTTAGATTTGAACTCAGATTGGCCTGACTCTAGGCCTCATGTTCTATCCATTGAACCATCTAGCTACTATACATGCATATATGTATGTGTGTGTGTATATGTGTGTGTGTGTGTGTGTGTGTATAGCAATGAGTAATGGCATTACATGTGATGTCTTGACCTGCATGTGAATTGGATTTAGGTGAGGTGAAATTGTACAAAGTCATCCACCCCATTCTATCTTCCTATCGTCCAGTGTCAAGATAAAAGTCAGGATGACTGGCGATGGTCCATGATGAATTAGATGATCTTTGTCTGAGGACTATTGGTTACCCTCAGCCTGGTTTTGCCTGTCTACTGAGATGGTTTACTGGAGTGTGGCCACTATTTATGCTATAGCTTCTTTGGGTCAGAGGTGAGAATTGGGTGGATTAGGTGGACACCGAAGGTACATGAGTAGCCCTGAAAAGGACATGGCAAGCCCTTATACAAAATCTGCCTTGTCTGTCTGTCTGTCTGTCTCTCTGTCTATCTATCTATCTACCTATCCATCTACACACTGAGGAAAAAAATATCCTCATGATGTCACATTACAATGATTCATAATTTCTAAGTAATTGAACTGGACCTCCAAACACTCATTACTAAGGGGAAAATGTTTTAAATACTTGTATTTTTTGGGTAATGAATATTTATTGCATATTCTTAGTATCTTTTAATAATCTGGAAGAGGAGAATTTTGACTTTTAAGAAGATTCTTTGCCTGTGTGACTATCTGTGTGATTTTTTTCTAAGTAATGTAATATCTATGTGCATGAGTTCCATCATCTATAAAATGAAGGATTTGTGCTAGATAACCTCTAGTTTTAATATTTTAAGTTAAGACAAAATTCATTAGTATTAATAAGACCGTGATAAAATACTCCTTTCCATAGAGGAGTATCAAACTGCCATGGTTTCCCTATGACATTTCTCACAATCCTCACAACAGAACCTTTGTGGAACCTTTTTCAGTTGGCCACTGATTTGAAGTGGTTATACTAGAGATATGTTATTTCTACTTTGCTTGCCCAAGAAGCATTTGAGAATAGGAAGAAAAAAGCTGGTTTCCAAAGGCATATATCAAAACTATGGCTAGATTCTAAAACATATTCTTGATAAACACTTAATAAAATAAATCAACATGATATTCCTTTGTGGTTCTGAGACCAAGCACTAGAACCAAACCTTAAAAATGATAATCAGACTGAGTGTGCTTTGGACTTTCCTTTATTCTTCAATTGAGAAATTACATCCTCCATTAGTATTCCCCTCCTGCACTCCAAGTACTGCACAGTATTCAAGGCCTTGTAAAACATTATAACACTGTATCCTATTACTCTTAGGCAATACTTTCAAACTCAAAGCACTCTATTCCCTAATTAAATTGAATGACTGCCTCTGAACAGGCACTGTCATCTCCCAACTCTGTGTCCTTTCTTCATATTTTCCTTTGCCTGATATCTCCTTCCTCATCCATTTGTACCTCTTAAATTGTTTATCCATTCTTTAATCATGAATTCAAATTAACTCTCTTCCATGGAGTCTTCTAAACTTTCTGTTCGGTAATAACATTTGCAACCGTTCAAATACTCATATGACTTTTTATCTTACTCTCTGAAGGTCTTACAATATAATATTGTGAATTAAAATTATTTTGTACTTTCTGTGTACCAGATTATCAGCTCCATTAGGGCAAAAGATGTTTAATCTAAACTTTGTATCTCCCCTAGCACCTAGCAAAATGTTCTGCAGCACAGTAGGTGCTTAATAATGTTTGTTCAGTGAATGAATGAATGCCTGCTGTTGTTGAAACATGAGACATTCCATTAACTCCTCCCAAGGTAGCATTTGTTCTTAGCCAAAATCCTTCAGGCTAAGCAGCTATTACCTCCCCTATGCTGGAGATGCAGGTGCATCTCACTCTGAGTCACTTTCATTGTAAACACATGAGTTGAAAAAAATTAAAGGAAAGATTATAAATGACTGTGGATAAAAAGAACTTTAAAAATTCATGGCATGTATGTGGGATCCTTCAGGTGAAGGGCAAAGGGTTTACACATAGAAATCAAAAAGCAGGGACAAAAGTGCATCCAGAGAACTTTTCTAAGATAAAAATATCAAAATAAACAGCCCTTAGCTTCCTCATTATAAAATTAAAGCCTGAGATAAAATGACATTTGAAGTATCACTCAGCTCTAAAATTCTATGAAACTTGTGGAGGAGAAAGTAAAAATATCAGAAAAAAATTTTAAAAACCAGAAAATTTTCTGAGTAGGGAAAGTAATAAGATGAGGGCATTCTATATCATCACTGTACTGAAGTTCTTTTGAGTTTCCTTGGTATCTGGTACCAATATCAACCTTCTTTTTAAGAACTTATATCAATAGCAAAATTTATGAGACCCTGTCCCTTAATCTCTTAACTGACTGCCTGAGGAGCTTTTTTGGGCAATAGACCTTTTGATCACCTATTAGAAATAAAGATTACAATGCAAATCCTTAGGAATGCAAGTCATTAATTTACATATATTCTGAGATACAAATGACTGTTATTAAAGTAGATTTTGATAAATGAAGTTCATCCAGAAGAGATGGAAGATCATGTTGTGGGAAGATTGGTTGAAGGAACTGGGAATGTTCATTGAACCTGAAGAAATGGTCATTGACTTAAAGCATTCAAAATTTAGCTCGAAAATGGTCAGTGATTTAAAGTGTTCAAAAGGCCATTTTGTAGAAGATTAGACTTGATTTAACTTGGTCCCACAAGACAGAACTTGTAGCAGTAGTTGGAAATTGCACAAAGGCAGATTTAAATTTATAAAGAAAAGCTTACTAAAAAGTAAAGGTTTCCCAAAATAGGATAGATGAGGATAGAATAAGTTCCTTATCACTGGAGTTCTTCAAGTGAAGGCTAAGGGCTACTAGTCTGCAGTATTATGTGGATGGTCAAAATGTACCAACTCATATCTGAGTTCACTTTTAATTCAGAGAGTCTATGTGCTTAGAGTAGGATATGATACCAACTAACAAGAGGTATTTAAAAAAATACTCTGAAGAACTTTGTGTTTCCTCTATGGTGCTGACCAATTTTGCCATAGATTGGCCTCACTGGCTACTTTTGCTTATTATTGGTTGTAATACAGTTGCAAGCTACTAGAGGGTCTTGGATAAATAATATTATATCTACAAACAGAAGTACCTCCAATTCTTTGAAAGTAGTTCAAATGCTAGAGATCTTAAGCATATCACTGTCTGTGAAGGTGCCTTGATGCCTATGAACCCCAGAGAGCCTTCATTCGGCATGACTATGAATCGTTACTCGTACATTTTTCTTTAGCTTTGCAAGTCCTGAGGACTGAGCCTAGGAATTAGCCTTACTTCTCTCATGCTACTTTGCCAAGAGTAGATTCAATTGTATGGGACTATCTTGAATATTCCTTTCAGATTGATAATAGCTTAATATATTACCTCTCTCAGGTACCATTTTCCCCAATTTAATAGAGGGTCCCCTGTAAGAGTTTTCTTGGTATCAGAAAGAGATGTTAATCACTTCTGGTGAACTGATAATCTTGTAGTAACATTTTGCCCTCCAGGCCCATAATTTTGTATACCTTTTGAGTTTTTCCCTGTTCAAGTGATTAAACATTCTTTTTTTAAACATATTTTATGAAGTACACTGTGCTAGGTAAAAAAGTGATATAATATTGGGATAATATCTTTCTGTTGTTATAGAACTTAAAGGTTGGTAGGAGGCTGATACAAACACAAATAACTTTAATATACCATATTACATGTTAAATATATTAGAGAGTTACAAAATAAACTTTCATGGGAGGTCTGGAAAACAAAGTTTAATCATCACTAGGGGAATCAGGGAATGATTAACAGGAGATAGAATCTGAGTTGGACTTTAAAGAAAAAAATTAAAAGCAGGGAGATGTGTTAGGATGCCAATGTAATATATCAGCTTGATGGTAGGAAACATTATATCCACAGGTGAGAAGTTTGAATGGTGCAGAAGTTCAAAGCAGAGATCAGGCATATTCTGTATATGTACCCAGACTCAAGATAGGCAAAATCCAAGGTAGGGAAACACTTTAGGAAATGACATCGCTAGAAAAAGAATAGGAATTGACTATGGATTCAAAAGATAATTAGCCCTGCATGACAAGTGAGAATAAAGCTGTGGTAAAGAGCAAGCCTACAGAGACCAGTGGAGAGACAGAGGCAGCAGAAATGCACTCTGAAAAACAAGCCCAACCAAGCAACAGAATAACACATCTAGCAGAAATTCTGTGCCAGAGTATCACAAGAAGTGGAAAGACCTAGGAGCCTCACATGATTAGAGATGTGAGTTGTCCTGATCATACATATCCCTCACATCTATGCCTCAGTATCAGATTGTAAGTTTGTGCCCACTCTGCCCATAGTGAATGTGCATATCTACAATAAATATAGTGCAACCAGGCTTATGAGCAATGTTTCTCACTGCTATTGATTAATTCCATTATTGCAAATGCATTCACCTTGATATAATTGCATTTACTTTCTGAAAGCTCAAGATAGCCTCATTAGTAGGACTTGTGATTTATGGTAATATGAACTACTGAAGATTTTCCTTTTGTTATATTTAAATGTCCTAATATATGCAGAGACCTTCTAGAGAGATTGTTCATCTTGGACTTGGTTTCTTGCTTGCCCTAGGAATCCATGAAAAAACAAAGGTACTTTCTTTTGTTTTGGACTGTTAGAATTCTAGTGAGTTTCCTTTACAAGTCAGTTGTTTCTTTCAGAAAACTTTTACATAGTTATAAGATTATATACTTAACATACCTATTATGGATATATAAGCTGATATGAGCAGTATAGAAGTTACATTCAAGAATGTTGATAACTAGTGATTCACCTAGAATACACTCTGGGAGCTACTTTTTTCTTACATTTAAGCAATTAAGAACTTATTAATTAATACCTTATTGGTGTATGATTCAAAAAAGTTTTTTCTGAGATCATTATGGTTCATTGATATGGTTTAATTGATTGTGATTGCCTTGAAATCCAAGGTAATCAGCTCAAAGTGCCTCATGTCCTTTTGGGAATTTTCATGCCTCTTCAATGCCTTTACTAATTTGTTTGATTTCTTTTTGAACTAGCATTGCGATCCTAGAAAGCAAAAGTTTAGTACTCCATTTAGAGTACCTTATATAATACAGGGATGCCTGGAGAAAATTTGGGTACCCTATTGTCTCACTGAGATGGAATAGCAAGTGGCAATTAGATTGGAAAATACCCGTCCGTAGTGCCAACGTGATATTCACAGACTCCACGGCTGCCATGAATATCCCGACACAGTTCTGAATCATGAAATACAACAGATTGTCCACATGGAAGACAGAACCGAAACATTTATTTGGACACCAGAGAACGAAATCCATCATATTAACAAAAATCTATACAAAATAACAATGCAGAGAACAAGACCATCCCCAAGTCTTCCCTGTGTTAAGCTCCCCACAAACCAGCTCCATTAAACAAATCACAAACAAGCTCTCTCGCTCATTCTTGCCTTCATCCTTCCCAGCTCTGACTAGACTTTGACCAACTTCCTTTCAGCTCTGCTCTAGCTCTCCTCTTCCTGTTCCACCCTTCCTGTTCTACCTGTTCAGCAAACACCTCCCATCACAGGCTCCATGTAACTCAGGTTTTCATGTGACACAGGCAGGTCACATGAGCCTATTAACGAATGGGAAAGATCTTCCCATTTAAATTACCATTACATCATCATAACCCAGAGGCCAATAAAATGTTATGCCATATAAGCCTATGAGAGAGTTTAATATTTGATGATTTTGAGGCATTTGGGGTAAGAATCAGCTTTATGTCCACAGGTGAAGAAAAATCCTCATCATGGCTTTGAGCCTTAGCCCCCTAGCCCAGTCTTCAGAACAGTTTCTTTGCCATATATGGAAAGACTTAGTATAGCCTATGTTGCAAAAAATAATGATAGGTATTTTTCTCACCATGGGGATGGCGATAGAGGGATGATGGTGTGGAAGACTCCTTGGGGAACAAAGAATCTGTAGAGAAAGGCAAACTCAGGGAATTGAATCTATACACAAGCACTTTCAACAATAGGATAAGGGTAGGTGGGAAACCCTATATAATTTTTCATTTACTTCAATATGCTTCTGGGTAATCTTGCTAACTATGCAGTGTATCATAAACAGTACTTTTGTGCCGAGTTAATAGTTTCCAGGTGATTTGAATAACGGCAGGAACCAATATCTGTCAGGAAGCTAAACATGCCAGCTCCTCTCTGATCCCTTTTAAAATACGTAATTATTTCCTTTGAAGTTTCCTCACAGGTAGTAGCTGGTGTTTTGAATCAGCCCCTGTGTCTGAGAGACCACCACTGTTTCTTCACCTGGGAAATTGTTTCTTTTAGATAAATTGTTAAGAACAATATTACAGCTCAGCTGCCATTTACCTTTTTCAAAAAAGGCATGCATTCCAATTTCCCATTTTGGCTGGTTTACATGAGCAACTTGCAAAATGCATTTTCTGAATCCCCATGAGGGGCACAGCATTGGCTAGCCTCTGTTCAAACCAAGGTCCTTGTCCCCAGTAGCTCATGATGTAAAATTTACAACACCAATATGGAAGGAGATGCAAACACAAACAGATATACAGGCTGTGCCTCTTGGATAACAAAACAACAGGTCTAAAAAAATCAATCAGTTGGACTGGTTAGTGTTGAAAGGGGGAAAATGGTTCATGTGAGTGAATTCCTCTGCTTTTTAATTGAATCTTTTCCACAAAAAGTCACTTCAGAATTTCCCACTAATAATATAGGCTTTTTATAATTTGTAAGACAAAATCCAAACAAAAAAAAGTCTCATCTGCCAAATACAACTCAGATATCTATTATCATGGATGTGGAAAAAGCAAGACATGCTATCAGACTTATCCCATGTGAATGTACAGGAGCTATTCACTTCCACAGGGCTCAAGGTCCTTAATCAGAAATTCTGACCACATCAGCAGTTGCCTTATGACTTGTAAAATCCTAGAGTCCTCACCCACTCTGGAAAATTTCAGTAACTGAAAGCTGGGTTGCAGGAAATATTATTCAGCTTGCTTGTCCTTCCATTCCACAATGCTAATTGCTATCCTTGAATATAAAATAGCTACTTTCTCCAATGAAGGTGAACATTGGACTTAATAAAGTGACACAAGTGTCTTGTAAGGATAATTTTTAGTGTAACTCATGGTCCATCACCAAAGTTCTCAGCTCACAGATCAGGTTAAACCTTTATAGATAATGCCCCTGCTCAGGAATTCCTCTGGGAATATATATCTATTCTTCCCTAAGTCTCTTCAAAGGGCACTAAGCTCCCATCAAAGCATTAGGTATCTAAAGCATGAAATATCAAATAATATTATTTAAAAATAACAAAGAAATTAGGTAAAGACATACCTGAGCTCATAAACAGTCAAGAAAAATTTCCCCTCTTCCTAATCCCACGTCCAACAGCCACCTAACCAAGCAGAATGTGTGTTCCAGTCTGGGATCGAATGTCTTTCTATAGTGAAATAGCTCATCATTTCTCAGGTGTCAGAAGAGACTCCTCTGTGGAGAGCTGCATCTTCTCCCAGAGGTCTATATAGTTGTATACTTTATTAAATAATGCTGAATATTTCCTTGCATAGAGAAAATAGGTTGGGGTTGCTATAGAATTCTAGTGTCTCTCCTTCATTCCAGAGTTCTTTACAGTTGCTCCAGACTTAGTGTCACCTTTAGATTGAAGGTCCCTCACTGAGGAAAAATATAGGCAGGGGCAGGTCACTGTCATCAAGTCTACCCAGCATTCTTCTTTCTTTCTCTGGTCTATGGACAGCTTGTTATAATTTTGGTCCCTTACTTCTATTGAAAATGAGAGTTTATCACTACACTTCACTTCCTGTGACTCCTGTCACCAATATAATTTGCCCCTTATTCAGGAATATTACACTCTTGAAATGAAATCACTGTCATCTTACCCTATTGTCATCCAAAAGGCCATCTCTGGCAGCTGTGGAAAATTCCTGACTTTTCTGGTCTGTACCAATGGTTCGCCATTAACTTCTCTTGTTCTAGTGTATCTAAATTCTATTTACCTCTTCACTACTTCAGAGTTAAGGTCATGTTCCTGCAGTATGGTTAGTACCTGCATTGGGTCCTTTATTTAAGGTAAGTTAGAAACATTCATACACACAAACTTGCACACAAGCACACACACATGCATATACATATACATATAACCTTCCACTTTATCTTTTGCCTTATTGGCTTTTTTCATTCCTTTCTTGTGACTAGGCCAGGATATATAAATTACCTGGAGGTCCAAAAAAGATTCAAAAAAGCCCTAGTATCATTGTAGAGAGAATAACAATGTAGGTGTTTCTGCTGGAAACACTGATAAAAGAACAATTTGTGATATGTCATTGTAATGGAATACTACTATGCTATAAGAAATGATGAACTCAGTGATTTTAGGAGAAAAAAACATGGAAACTTGCACAAAATAATAGATAGTGAAATGGGCAGAACCAAGAGAACTATATACTATGGTATATAGTAACAGCAGTATTGTTTTAAGAAGAATTCTGAATGGATTAATTAATTTGATTATTACAAATACTCAAATTAACTATACAGAACATATGAGGAAAGGTTCTATCTACATTCAGAGAGAGAACAGAAATATGTATAGAATGATTTGCATATATGTATATGTATGTATATATTTATACATACACACATATGTTTATTTGTTTCTAATTGTAGCCATCTCTGAGGTGGGAGGTGGATTAAATTTCCATGATAATTTTGTTGTATATTTGAAAGAAAGAACAAGTTGTACATAGTAGATTTACAGTTTCATATACAATTCATTGCAGTATATTACAGATATGTTGGTTTCAGTCCATGAACTAAAAATACAATTTAAAAAAAACGTATCATCCTGGTTACACTGAAATTGAAGTGACTATCTAGAAAAGTTTGCTGAACTTTAGATAAAAGGTCAGATAATGACGTATAATGAAGTTGTCTTGGAATATGGCTAAGCAATATCTAGAGTGAGTTAGATATTTAATTGTTAATAGTAACTTGTTAATGAAAAAGGAAGTCTTGACTATGCAGAAACAGTGTTGGCCTAGCACATAGAGAGCTGGCATCATTGTGCAGAAAATCTAGGCTCAAGTTTTGCCTCTTATTCATACTGCTTTTGTGGAACTGGAATACTAATCTAAATTCTTGGTTCTTTGGGTAACCTTCTCAAATGTTAAGTTGCAGAAGTGTTGATCTGCCCCAGTAAAAGAATTTTCCTCATTCAGATGATCCCTACACTGATGAAACACCAAAGTAGTGTCCAGTCATTATCTATTATTCTTACTTATAAATTAGTCCATGCCTTAGAAACTGAAGAATCCAAGGTTTGAGATAATCAAAGAAAAAAAAAAGAAAGAAATAAGAAACTAGGTGCTTCAAGGTACTTAGATAGTGAAGTATATAAAAATGCTGAGCTGGGATGCAGGAACATCTTATAGAAGATCATGTACATTCCTATTAAATGCCTGTTGTACAGAAGAATTAAAATGAATGGGAGAAACCATAAAACAAAACAAAAACAACATAATACAAAATGATATGGTGTGTTTCTATCTGCTATCCAAATCCATAGTTCTTTCTCTGGATGTGGAAGACATTTTGCCTCAAAAGTCCATTGGAAATTTTTTAAGTCCATGCATTTCAGTGAAGTATTAAGTCTACCAGAAAAATTCCTTACAACACTGTGGTTGTTGCTGTGTATGAAGTTCTCCTGGTTCTGCTCCTTTCACTCAGCATCAGTTCATATAAGTCTTTCCAGGCTTTCCTGAAGTCTTCCTCTTGATCGTTTCTCAAAGCACAATAATGTTCCAATACATTCATATACCACAATTTGTTCAGCTATTCCCTAACTGATGGGCATACCGTTGATTTCCAGTTTTGGGCCACTACAAGGAGAGCTACTACAAATACTTTTATATATGTGGGACTCTTTTCTATTTCTATGATCTCTTTGGGACGGAGTCCTAGAAGCGATATTGCTGAGTCAAAGGGTATGCATATTTTTGTAGTCTTTTGGGCATAGTTCCAAATTGCTCTCCAGAATGGCTAGATCAGCTCACAGTTCCACCAATAATGAATTAGTGTTCCAACTCTCCCACAACTTCTTCAACATTTATTATCTTCCTGTTTTATCATATTAGCTAATCTTATAGGAGTAATGTGGTACCTCAGAGTTGTTTTGATTTGCATCTCTCTAATCAATTTTTTTCATATGACTCTAGATAACTTTAATCTCTTCCTCTGAAAATTGCCTGTTCACATCTTTTGACCATTTATCAATTGGGGAATGACTTGTATTCTTCTGCATTTGACTCAGTTCTCTACATATTTTAGAAATGAGATCTTTAATACAGATACTAGTTGCAAAAATTCTTTCCCAGTTTTCTGCTTCCCTCCTAATCTCGGTTGCATTGGGTTTGTTTGTGTAAACAATTTAATGTAATCAAAATTATCCATTTTGTACTTCATAATGCTCTGTATCACTTGTTGGTCATAAATTTCTCCATTCTCCATAAATCTTACAAATTCACTCTTCCTTACTCCCCAACATGTTTATAGTATCAATCTTTATACTTGAATCTTGTATCCATTTGGACTTTATTCTTGTGTATGGTGTCAGGCATTGATCTATGCTCAGTTTCCACCACACTGTTATCCACTTTTCCTAGCAATTTTTGTCAAACAGTGAGTCCTTATTCCAGAAGCTGGGGTATTTGGGTTTATCAGACAGTAGATTGCTATACTTATTAACTACTCTGTCTTGGGTACCTAACCTATTCCACTGACCAACCCCTCTATTTCTTAGCCAGTACCTTTGGTCAATTTATATTTTTTAAAATAATCAGATGGTGCCAAGATGGCAGAGTAGAAAGACACACATACAGAGGCTGCCCCCACACAGCCCATAAAACACCTGTAGAGAGGGACTCTCAACAAATTTTGGAGCAGCAGAAGTGGAGAACAACAGAGTGGAGGAGATTTCCAGCCCAAGGTGACCTGAAAGACCCACAGGAAAGATCAGTTGCACCAGATGCAGAATGGAACTCAGAGTGTGGAGCCCAGCACATCCTTGGCCACTCGTGAACAGCCCTCCAGGGCAGAATCTCCAGTCGCGGAATCCCCAGTCCTAGCATTAGAGGGTCCGCAGATCCCTCAACCCACAGCTACCAAAGCTCAGTGACAGGGTTTATTCAGCTGGCCAGGAAGGGAGAAGGGCCTTCACACTGGGCAGGTGGCAGGAGCGCAGCACCTACAGCAGCCTGAGACCATAGCAGGATCATAAAAAGCCCTGGGGACACTGAAGAGCTGAGTTTTACATCAGCCCTGTGTCCTGAGGTAGCTAGTCTTTGTCTTTCAATGAATGGAGGCCCTGTGCCCACAGCTTGACCGAATCCTACTCCCTGCAATGCTAGCTTGGTAGAACTGGAGGTTAGGTGCCTGTAGAGAGGAAATGCTGCTAATATTCTGGGCACAAAAATCCTTCCGTGTGCCCAGACCAGCACACACTTGATGGTGCCACCTTGGAGGAATTGAGATCTCACAGATTCCCAGAGTATACCCAACTCTTGACAAACGACCTAAAAGTCAAGTAAATGGTTGGGAAAATGCCCCCCAAAGGGGAAAAAATAACACTATAGGCTACTTTCTTGGTGAACAGATATCTCCTCAAATCCTTTCAGATGAGGAAGAACAATGTTTACTATTAGGGAAAAACATAGAAGTCAAGGCTTCTGCATCCCAAACATTCAAAATAAATATTCGATGGTCTCAGGCCATGGAAGAACTCAAAAAGGATTTTGAAAATCAAGTTAGAGAGGTGGAAGAAAAATTGAGAAGAGAAATGAGAGAGATGCAAGAGAAGCATGAAAAGTAGGTCAACACCTTCCTAAAGGAGACCCAAAAAAATACTGACAAAAATAACACCTTAAAAAATAGGCTAACTCAATTGGCAAATGAAGTTCAAAAAGCCAATGAGGAGAAGAATGCTTTCAAAAGCAGAATTAGCCAAATGGAAAAAAGAGGTTCAAAAGATCACTGAAGAGAATAGTTCTCTCAAAATTAGAATGGAACAGATGAGGGCTGATGACTTTATGAGAAACCAAGAAATCACCAAACAAAACCAAAAGAATGAAAAAATGGAAGAGAATGTGAAACATCTCATGGGAAAAACAACTGACCTGGAAAATAAATCCAGGAGAGACAATTTAAAAATTATGGGACTACCTGAAAGCCATGATCAAAAAAAGAGCCTAGACATCATCTTCCATGAAATTATCGAGGAAAACTGCCCTAATATTCTAGAACCAGAGGGCAAAATAAGTATTGAAAGAATCCATCGATCACCACCTGAAAGAGATCCAAAAAGCGAAACTCCTAGGAACATTGTGGCCAAATTCCAGAATTCCCAGGTCAAGGAGAAAATATTGCAAGCAGCTAGAAAGAAACAATTCCAGTATGGTGGAAATACAATCAGGATAACACAAAATCTAGCAGCTTCTACATTAAGGAATCGAAGGGCATGGAATAGGATATTCCAGAAGGCAAAGGGACTAGGACTCAAACCAAGAATCACCTACCCAGCAAAACTGAGTATAATACTTCAGGGGATAAACTGGCCTTTCAATGAAATTGAGGACTTTCAAACATTCTTGAGAAAAAGACCAGAACTGAAAAGAAAATTTGACCTTCAAACATAAGAATCAAGAGAAGCATGAAAGGGTAAACAACAAAGAGAATTCATGAGAGACTTATTAAAGTTGAAATGTTTATATTCCTACATAGAAAGACAATATTTGTAACTCCTGAAAGTTTTTTTCAGTATCTGGGTGGTTGGTGGGATTACACACACACACACACACACACACACACACACACACACACACGCAGAGAGAGAAAGAGAAAGAGAGAGAGAGAGCACATAGGGTGAATTGAATGTGATGGAATCATATCTTAAAAAATGAAATTAAGTGGTGAGAGAGAAATATATTAGGAGGAGAAAGGGAGAAATGGAATGGGGCAGGTTATCTCTCATAAAAGAGTCAAATAAAAGACTTTTCAGTGGAGGAAAAGAAGAGAGGAGGTGAAGCTTACTCTCATCACATTCAACTAAAGGAAGGAATAAAATGCACACTCATTTTGGTGTGAAAACCTATCTTACAATACAGGAAAGTGGGGGAGAAGGAGATCAGCAGGGTGAGGAGGATGATACAATGGAGGGCAGTGGGAGGAGGGAGTAATTTGAAGTCAACACTCTTGGGGGGGGACAGGATCAAAAGAGAAAATAGAAGCAATGGGGGGCAGAATAGGATGGAGGGAATTACAGTTAGCCATACACAACATGACTATTATGGAAGTCATTTGCAAAACTACACAGATATGGCCTATATTGAATTGCCTGCCTTCCCAAAGGGAATGGGTGGGGAGGGAGGGATGCGGACAGGCTGGAACTCAAAGTTTTAGGAACAACTGTTGAGTATTGTTCTTGCAACTAGGAAATAGAAATACAGGTAATGAGGTATAGAAAGTTATCTTGCCCTACAGGAAAAAAGAGAACATGGGAATAAGGAAAGGGAGCGATATTAGAAGAGAGGGCAGTTTCAATTAGAATGCTTGGCATTTTGGGGAGAGGGAAGGGGAGAAATGAGGAGAAAATTTGGAACCCAAAATTTCGTGGAAATGAATGTTGAAAAGTTAAATAGATAAATTTTCAAAAATAAAATAAAATAATCATCCATCTCATTTAGATTGTTGAATTTATGTGCATACAGTTGGGCAAAGTACTTTCTAATTATGATTTTAATTTCCTCCTCATTGGAGGTTAGTTCACCCTTTTAATTTTTTTATATTGGTAATTTGGTTTTCTTTTTTTAATCAAATTGACCAAAATTTTATCAATTTTATTGTTTTTTTCATAAAACCAACTCTTAGTTTTATTTTTTAGTTCAATAGTTTTCTTAATTTTAATTTTATTGATCCCTCCTTTGGTTTTCAGTATTTCTAATTTGGTATTTACTCAGGAATTTTCAATTTCTTCTTTTTCTAGCTCTTTCACCTGCATGCCCAATTCACTGACCTCCTATTTCTCTATTTTATTCATGAAGACCTTCAAAGATATAAAACTTCCCCTAAGAACTGCTTGTGCAGTATCCCATAAGATTTCATAGGTCGTCTCATTATTGTCATTCGCTTGAATGAAGTTGTTGATTTTTCTATAATTTCTTGTTTAACCCACTTATTCTTTAGAATTAGATTATTTAGTTTCCAATTTGTTTTTGTTTTATATTTCCATGACCTTTGATTACATATTTTTTTTATTGCATCATAATACAAGAAGGGTGCATTGACTATCTCTGCTTTTCTGTACTGGATTGTGAGGTTTTTATGGCCTAGTACATGGTCAATTTTTGTATATGTGCTGTATACCTCTGAAAAACAGGTATATTCCTTTCTATCCCCATTCGATTTTCTCCAGAGATCTATCATATCTACCTTATCTAGAGTTTTATTCATCTCCTTAGCTTCTTTCTTATTTATTCTGAGGTTAGATTTATGTTCACATAGGGGGAGGTTGAGGTCCCCCACTAGGATAGTTTTGCTGTCTGTTTCTTCCTATAACTCCCTTAACTTCTCCTCTAAGAATATGGATGCGATACCACTTGCAACATATATGTTTAGTAATGAAATTGCTTCATTGTCTGTTTCTTTTTAGCAGTATATAGTTTCTTTCCTTATCTCTTTTGATTTAGATCTATATCTTGTTTTGCTTGGTCTGAGATTAGCTTTGCTACCTATGCTTTTTTTTACATCAGCTGAAGCACAAAATATTCTGCTTAAACCTTTAACCTTTACCCTGTGTGCATCCCTCTGTTTCAAATGTGTTTCTTGTAAACACCATATTGTTGGATTACGGTTTTTAATCCATTCTGCCATTCTTCTCTGTTTTACAGGAGAGTTCATCCATTTCACTTTTACGGTTATGACTACTATCTGTGTCTTTACCCCCATCCCCTTTCCCTGTTTTTATGCTTTTAGTTCTCCCCTCTCCCTTCCCCTCCACAATAGAGTTTCAATTTGTGACCACTGCTTCCCTCAGTCTTCCCTCCCTTCTTTCAGCCCCACTCCCTTTTAATCCCCTTTTCCCTTACTAATTCTTCCTTCCCTTTTAGCCTTCTGTCCCTTTTCTTTCTTCCTTCTCCTCATACTACCTATAGAGCTAGTTGTATTTCTATACTTAACTGAGTTCATTATACCCTCCTTGAATCTAATCAGATGAGAGTACCTCTCAAACAATACTCATCTCCCTCCCCATTCCCTCTACTGTAATATGTTTTTCTGCCTCTTCCTGTGATGGAATTTATTTCTTTCAGCCTCCTCTTTTTCATATCTCCCACTACAATCCTTTTGCACCCTTAAATCACATTTGTTATCATCACATCATTTGATTTATATCCACTCCCTCTATGTATATCCTTTTTATATTTCATAATGAATATATAATTCTGAAGATTAACAAGTATCATCTTTCATTATAGGAATGTAAACAATTTGCCCATTTTGAGTAACAAGATTTTTTTTTTTTCACTCTCCTCACTTTTTTATGACTCTCTTGAGACCTGTGTTTGAAGATTGAATTTTCTATTGAGTTCTGGCTTTTTCATCAGGAAGGTTTGCAAATCCATTATTTCATTGAATGTCCATCTCCTTGTCTGAAATATTAAGTTCTACTTTGCTGAGTAATTAATCCTTCATTGTAGTCCCAGCTCCTTTGCTTTGTGGAATATCCTATTCCAATTCCTTTGAACTCTTAATGTGGAAACTGCAAGGACCTATGTGGTCCTGACTGTAGCTCCTCAGTATTTGACATTTCTTTCTGGCTGCCTGTAGTATTTTATCCTTCACTGGAATTTGGCAATGATATTCCTTGGTGATTTTAGTTTGGAATCTCTTTCAAGGGTTGAACAGTGAATTCTTTCAATGACTTATTTTGTCCTCTGGATCTAGAACTTCTGGGTAATTTTCCTTGGTGATTTCTTGAATAATATTGTCCAGGCTCTGTTTTCTCATCATTGCTTTCTTGTAGACCAATAATTCCAATTAGATATTTTACATTTTCTTCTATCTTTTCATTCTTAAGATTCTGTTTGACTGATTCTTGAGATCTCATAGATTCATTATCTTCTTCTAGCCTGATTCAATTTTTACCAAATTGTTTTCTTCAATTAACGTTTGCATCTCCTTTTCCATCTGTCCAATGTTTCCTTCTAAGGAACTATTTTCTCCAGTTATGTTTCTACTTCCTTTTTCATTTGTCCAATTTTTTAAAAATTCTTCTGGGATTTCTTTTTTTGTATTTTTAATGTCTTTGGTCAGTTTTTCTTCTATTTCTCTAATCTGGCTTTTAAAGTCCTTCCTGAGTTCTTTCAAGAAGGCTCTTTGTGCTTCAGACCAGTTCATATTTCCTCTTGAAGTTTCAGATGGGGTACATTCTTTGGTATTTGTGTTTTGATCCTTGTCTCCATCTAAAGATTCTATGGTCTTTTATGCTTTGCTTCTTACTCATGGTACTCACCATTTTCCCGGCTTTTAAAGTAGAACTCTGTGTCTGGGGCACAGGAGGCTCTGTCCCACAGTTCTTGTGCCTAAAACTTGAGGCTTTGTGTGCTATGGCCTCTGGTTCTTTCAGCTAGAAACTAAAATGCTATAGCTTGCCTGGAGCTGAGTTGGTTAGTGTTGGAAATCAGAGGCCAGGTCAGGTCTTTTTGGGGTGTTCTTGCAGTTACCCTGAAGCTAAGTTCTTTAGTGTGAGGGAGGGGTGGTCTGGCCACAGGAGGTCTCCTATGCTTAGCTAGAGCATAGGCAAGTTCAGTGGTTAGGGAGCCCATCTGCACTAGTGTCTTCCTGATTCACCTGGGGTGCTGAGGCATGCCTGAAGTCCTGATGTTGGCAGCTGCTGGCTTCACCCCCTTGGGGCTCAGGATCTTCTCCAGGTTTGCTGAGGTGGGGCTGTCTGGGACAGCTCTGATCCTTCACTAGTCCCCTTCATCCACTGCAAGAGGGACCCTCCTTAGTGTTTTTCCTAGCTTCATGGTCCAAGAGACTCTTTCCCCCTTCTGCCACTCCCACTGTGCCAGGGTTTTTCCCAGGGAGATATTCTCTGGGCTTATCAAGGTCAACAAGGGGAGACAAGTTGTAATTACTGATCACTCTGCCATCTTGGCTCCCAGGCCACCTTCACTTGTATACACACACACAAACACACACACACACACACACACACACACACACACCCTTTAATCTTAGCTATTTGGGAATCATTAATCCATATTTAACACTGATGTCTAAAGATAACTGATTCTGTGAGCATTCTTGGGTCAATCCTGACTAGAGTAATTTACCACATCATCTTTAGGGTTTGATAATTTGGTTGATAATGATCCTATAGTCTATGGATGCCATAAGTTGTGTATGGCTATGGAATAACCTTAGTGTATACCAACTACTTTACATGTCAAAATATTACCCTTAGAGGAGATGATATTATTTTATAGTACTAATTCAGCAGCCCAATGATCTCAGTTTCTTATACTATCTATTACAATTATATGAAAGTGACTAATAATGTTTTGTTTTCTGAGTTTGGCAGTCATCTGTTCCTTCTGTGTACTAGGTTAGAATAAGGTAAAATAAGTTTGCTCTGCATAAAACATGAAGTTACTTTAGACACCCTGAGTTTGTCTAGCCCATTATATTAAACTACTAAATACTGGTTATTGAGGGTTCTTTTTAACTCCTGTTTAACTCCTGAACCTCTTTTCTGGAAAGTTGTAATGAGAATTCATTTTTTAGGGAGAGATTAAATTAATGATTTCTAAGCATCTCTATGGAGTTATGAAAAAAACAAAAACTCTCTCATGTCTTTGAAATGATGTGTGCTTATATGTGAGTGTGTGAAACTTGTCATCATGCTTATCTCAATGTCTGAAGATGTCAGTGTCCCTATTCCTGGAACTCCCTCCACCCCATTGTGCCTAGACCTCTTAACCTATAACATTCCATCTTCCCTCCCTGGATAAGCTATTTCCTACCTCCCTTTTTCTGAAAATTATACAAACTCCTCCTTGCTTTCCCCAGATTGAGCTGTTCAGCATTATGTTGTTTCCTCCACATGATCCTTTCTATACCTGCTTAATAAAGATCACTCTTGGCTTTCACTGACATGGTCTCCCTCCAGTTTTCTTCCCATGGGAAAAAAGAGATATGGGTCTGGCCTCTAGTTTTCTTTCCTTGGAAAAGAGGGATTCAGGTGCTTTAGGGTACTTACCTCAGTTTATAGGAGCTACCAAGTTAAGGAGAGGAGTTTAACTTTCCGCAGAAGATAGTAAGAAGACACAATAGAGTTTTAAACAGAATTATGGTCTAATGAGATCTATATATAAGGAAGATAAGTCTGACAGCCTAAAGCATGCATTCCAGTTGGAGGGAGGGAGATTGGGGTGAGAAGACATGCCAAGAAGCTACTTCAAGAGCCTGATTCAGTGGTAATGAGAAACTATGAGAGAAGTGTGGGGACTATAGAGAAAAGGACAAGTGTAAGAGAGAAAATAATGAACGAATCTTAAGCCAACCATTGTAGAGTCAGTCCCAAAGTTAGGGGAAGAGAAAGCACTTCTTTATTTCCCTTTGTTTTGTATTGTACTGACATGACTGACCCATTTGTCTATGGGAAGAGGTGCTATGGCAACTAGAAGGGCAATACATAAAGAGAGCACTGGATAGATGACTCACTTGGCTTTCCTTTTCTACCTTTAAAGAATAAACTTAACATCATTCTTCTCCAAGATTATAGTTGGTGTGGGTTTTCTTTCTGCCTCTGCACAAACCTAACCTGGTCACCCCTCTAACTGGTGCTTTTTTTCTGCAAGAAGGTACAACCCTGGAGGCTTGGTTAAAGCTTAATTTCTCAGGACGCATAGCCCATTGTAGGAGTCAGTTAGCTACTGTTGAGTCCATAATGCACCTTTCCCGCCACTATCCCTGAACTAATGAAGCATCATTGCTTTTTTGAAGCACTGGGGAACAGCTTTAAGGAGTCTTCCTGTTCAAAAAATAAGATTTTAACAGAAGCTTTGGGTTATGCTTATCCTGTGAAGGGTTGGAAAGATAGCAAACTCCTGCAGCTCATTGAAAGATTCAATGCAAAGGCAAAAAGAGCTGCAAGTAAAATGAAAGACTTTAGCCAAACTAAGAGCCTGTGCTCACAATGCTAAACAAGTCTTGGTTCAGTCAGTTCAAACAAAGGCTCAAGGCAGCTGAAGGAGAAACAACAACCACAGCTAAGCTAGTTATTTTACAAGTTCTTGAGCTGAGTTTTTCCCTTTTAAGTCCTTGTATAGCAGCCAAACTCTTTCTTTTTTTAATTAATTTATTTATTTTTAGTTTTCAACATTTATTTTCACAAGATTTTCAGTTCCAAATTTTCTCCCCTTCCCCCACCCCAAGACACCCTGCATTACGGTTACCCCTTCTTCCAGTCTTCCCTCCCTTGTATCACACCCCTCCCTTCCCTTATTCCCATCTCCTCTATTTTCTCATAGGGCAAGATATATTTCTATACTCCATTATCTGTATTTCTTATTTCCCAGTTTCATGTAAAAACAATTTTCAACATTTGTTTTTAAAACTTTGAGTTCCAACTTCTCTTCCTTCCTCCCTCCCTATCCATTTCTGCTGGGAAGGCAAGTAATTCAATATAGGTTAAAGACTTCCATAAAAGTCATGTTGTGAGAGACTAACTATAATTCCCTCCATCCTATCCTGCCCCCCATTTACTCTATTCTCTCTTTTGACCTTGTCCCTACTTTCCTGTAGCATAAGATAGATTTTCATACTAAATTGATTGTGCTTGTTATTACCTCCTTAAGCCAAATGTGACAAGAGTAAGTTTCATCTTTCCCTCTCACCTGCCCCCCTTCCCCTCCATTGAAAAAGCTTTTCCTTGCCTCTTTTATGAGAGATAATTTGCCTCATTCCATTTGTCCCTTTCTCCTTCCAATATATTCCTCTCTCACCCCTTAATTTTATTTTTTTAGATATCATCTCTTCCTATTCAACTTACCCTGTACCCTCTGTCTATATGTATGTAATCCCCCAATCGTCCAAATACTGAGAAAAGTCTCAAGTGTTACAAATATCATCTTTCCATGTAGGAATGTGAACAGTGCAATTTTAGTAAGTCCCTTAGGATTTCTCTTTCCTGTTTATCTTTTCATGCTTCTCTTAACTCTTGTGTTTGAAAGTCAAATTTTCTATTCAGCTCTGGTCTTTTCATCAAAAGTGCTTGGAAATCCTCTATTTCATTGAATAACCATTTTTCCCCCTAAAGTATCATATTCACTTTTGCTGGGTAGGTGATTCCTGATTCAATCCTAGCTCCCTTGACCTCTGGAATATCATATTCCAAACCCCTTGATCCCTCATTTTAGAAGCTGCTAGATCTTGTGCCATCTTGACCGTATTTCCACAATACTGGAACTGTTTCTGTCTGGCTGTCTGCAACATTTTCTCCTTTACCTGGGAACTCTGGAACCTGGCTACAATATTCCTAGGAGTTTCTCCCTTTGATTCTCCTTCAGGGGCTGATTGGTGGACTCCCTCAATATCCATTTTACCCTCTGGTTCTAGAGCACCAGAGCAGCCTTCCTTGATAACTTCATGAAAGATGATGACCAGGCTCTTTCCTTGATCATGGCTTCCAGGTAGTCCCACAACTTTAAAATTATCTCTCCTGGATCTATTTTCCAGGTCAGTTGTTTTCAAATGAGACATTTCACATTGTCTTCTGTTTTTTTTTTTTTCATTCTTTTGGTTTTGTTTTGTAATTTCTCATGAAGTCATTAACTTCCATCCACTCCATTCTAATCTTTAAAAAATTATTTTGTTCAGTGAACTTTTGAATCTCCTTTTCCAACTGCCAATTCTACTTTTTAGGGCATTTTTCTCCTCATTGACTTTTAGGATCTCTTTTGCCATTTGAGTAAGTCTATTTTTTACAGTGTTATTTTTTTCAGCATTTTCTTGGGTCTCCTTTAGCAAGCTGTTGACTTGTTTTTCATGATTTTCTTGCAGCACTCCCATTTCTCTTCCCAATTTTTGCTCTATTTCTCCTACTTGATTTTCAAAATTCTTTTTGAGTTATTCCATGGCCTGAGACCAATTTATATTTTCCTTGGAGCTTCTGGATGGAGGAGCTTTGACATCTTTTCTTCTGTTTGCATGCTTTAGTCTTCATTGTTACCAAAGTAAGATGCTATAATCTGAGTGGTTTTCTGTTTTGGCTCATTTCCCCAGCCATTTACTTGACTTTTGAGCTCTTTGTCAAGGTGGTTCTCTGGTTTCAGTGAAGGTGAGAGTGTATTGTCAACCACTTGATCCCCCCACAGTCTGTGGACCTAGAGCTCCAGAAAAGGTGTCTGTCTCTGCCCGTACTGCTGCAGTAGGTGCTGTGGCTTCCTCCACCCCTGTCTCCCTCTGCCATTCTGGGGCTGGGGCCAGATGACTCCACTCTTCCGCATTGGTCTTACAGGCTTTTCCCACTGCCCTTCCAATTTATCCTCAGAGTTTTGGGGTCATGAAATCTAGAAAATGACACAGGTGTGAAAGATTCAATCCCTTTAAGATCTGCTAAGGTCCCATCTGTGAACTCATAGCCCACACTGGACTGTACTCTGCTCCCAGCGTGGCATGATAGACACTTCCCAGGTTCCTTCTAGGTTGTCTTTGGCTGGAGTTTTCCTTCACTGTGTCATTCTATGGGTTCTGCAGCTCCAGAATTTGTTTAGTCATTTTTTACAGGTATTTGGCTGGGCTTGGTGGGAGTACTCTAGAAAGTGCGTGCCGTTACTCTGCCATCTTGGCTCCACTCTTCTTCTCATCCATCAACTAAGCACTTGTAGAAGCAACTCATTCCACTTTTGGACAGCTCAACTTGTTAGGCAGATTTCCTAGCATAAGCCTTAATTGGCCCCTTTACTCCTGGACCTAATCTATTCCTTCTTCCCTTATGATAGCTATCATATCCACCTTGACTCTTCCCCAGGATGCACGTCCCCCTGATGTGGTTCAGATTCTGGGAACCTCCAGAACTCCACTTGTGACAAACTCTTTCTTAACAGGCTGCCACCTTAATCATTTAGATTTCTATCAGAATGTAAGGTCCTTGAGGGGAGGAACTCTTTTTCCCCTATTTTTTCCATTCCATTCCCAGTTCCTTGCATAGTACCTTGCACAAAGTAAGTGCTTAATAAATGTTCATTAGTAAATGAATGAACAAATTTACATTTAGGTTCTTTTTTAAACAGCAATAGTAACAACCTGCCTACCACACCGCCCCCCCCAACACATATACACTCACATATTGTTTTCACCATTGAATTGTTTTTCTCTAATGAGTTGGAATTTTTTAAAAGCTGACATTTTATTTTATAACTCAAGCATGCTTAACTTAGAGTTCATAAACTCATTTTTTTCTTTTTTTTAGAATTTTGATAACTTTATTTCAACAAACTTTGTTTCCTTTGTAATTTTATGCATTTCATTTCATTTGTATAAAAAAAAGAACTTTTGAGATGAGATACATGGGATTTATCAGTTGGCTATGTTGCCCCCTGACACATTAAAGGCTAACGTTCCCTGAGGAACTAAGACGTGAAGTAGATCTCATTTGACCCACATGATAATGATGTGAGATAGAGTTATTATCCCCATATTATAGCTACAATAATTGAGACAGTGAGTTTTAATGAATTCACTAGTAATAAGCCTCTGGGGTAGGGTTTGAAGCCAAATGTTCTTGACTCATGCTCCAGTACTATATCCACCATGCCACGCTATTACACAACATTCCCTTCTGACAATCTTTTTGGATGTGACTAAAAATAACACAAGTTTGATGCTCTTCTTCATTCCTAATATATATGAAGGAAGTTCTTTGGTTAATACTGTTAGCTGATATCTGAAAGTTCTACAAATGGGACTTCAACTGGAGGATAACTTGGAACTTTGATTGTTTTTCTTTTTTTGTTTCAATTTAGCAAACATTTATTTTTTATATATAATTTACTTATTACATGTTTTCAACATTTACTTCCACAAGATTGTGAATTTCAAATTTTTTCCCCTGCCCCACCCCAAAACAGCAGGCATTCTAACCACACTTTCGCCCAATCTTCCCTCCCTTCTATCACCCCACTTCTCCCATCTGCCTTCCTTCTATTTTCCTATAAGGCAAGATAGATTTCTATACTCCCTTGCCTGTACAACTTATTTCCCAGTTGCATGCAAAAACAATTTTTAACATTGTTTAAAGCTATGAGTTCTGCATTCTCTCCCTTCATCCTTCCCCACCCAACCTCACTGAGAAAGTAAGTGATTTAATATAGGTCATACATGCATAGACATGCAAAACACTTCCATAACAGTCACATTGTGAAAGGCTAATCACATTTCTCTCTATCCTGTCCTGCCCTCTATTTATTCCATTCTCTCCCTTAACCTGTCTCTCCATAATAGTGTTTGCTTCTGATTACTCCTTCTCCCAATCTGCCACCCCTTCTATTATCCTCCCTCTTATATCCTCTTCCCCCTGCCTTCCTGTAGGGTACGATAGATTTCCATATCCAATTAAATGTGTGTTATTTCCTGAAGTCCAATGCAACGAGAGTAAGGATCACTTATTTCTTCTCACCACCCCGTACTTCCTCTCCATTGTAAAATCTCTTTCTTGCCTCTTTTTGATGAGATGCTTTACTACAATCTACCTCTCCCATTCTCTTTCTCCCATTACATTCCTCTCAATACTGAATTTTATTTTTTTTATTTATTCACTCTTCATATTCAGCTCACCTTGTTTCCCCCCACTCTCTCTCTACATATACACATATATGTGCATGTGTGTATCTTTGTGTGTGTATACACATACTATATATACCTACACATAAATAATACATACATATACATAGATATAGATATAGCCCCTCTACCCTAATACCAAGAAAGATGTCATAAGTAACAAATATCTTTCCAGGAAGGAATGTAAACAGTTCAACCTTAGTGAGTCCCTTATAATTTCTCTTTCCTGTTTACTTTTTCATGTATCTCTTGATTCTTTTACTTGAAAGTCTAATTTTCCATTCAGCTCTGGTCTTTTCAACAAGAATGCTAAGAAATTCTCTATTTCATTGAAATTCCATTTTTTCCCCTTAAGTATTATACTCAGTTTTGCTGGATAGGTGATCCTTGGTTTTAATCCTAGCTTCTTTGATCTCTGGAATATCATATTCCAAACCCTCTGATCACTTAGTGAAGAAGCTGATATCCTGTGTTATCCTGCTTGTGTTTCCATAACACTGGAATTGTTTCTTTCTTGCTGCTTGTAATATTTTCTCCTTAACCTGAGACCTCTGGAATTTGGCTACAATATTCCTAGGAGTTTTCCTTTTGGAATCTTTATTAGGAGATAATTAGTGGATTTTTTCCATTTCTAGCTTACCCTCTGGTTCTAGAATATCAGGGTAGTTTACCTCGATAATTTCTTTTTTTTTTTAAATTTTAAATGTTTATTTATTTATTTTTGGTTTTCAACATTCATTTCCACAAAATTTTGAGTTCCAAATTTTATCTCCATCTCTCCCCTCCCCTACACCATTCTGATTAACCCTTCCCTCAATATGCCCTCCCCTCTATCACACCCTACCCTTCCCTTACTCCCCATCTTCTCTCTTGTAGGGCAAAATAGATTTCTATACCCCATTACTTGTATCTCTCATTTCTCAGTTGTATGCAAAAAAAGTTTCTCAATATTCATTCCTAATACTTTGAATTTCAACTTCTTTCCTTTCCTCCCTCCCCACCTATCCCTACTGAGAAGGCAAGCAATTCAATATAGGCTATATATGTGTAGTTTTGCAAATGACTTCCATAATAGTCATGTTGTACAAGACTAACTATATTTCCCTCCAACCTATCTTGCCTCCCATTTATTCTATTCTCTCTTCTGACCTTGTCTTTCCCCATAACTGTTTCCTTCTAATTTCTCCCTTCTCCCACTTGCTCTCCCTTCTATTTTCCCCTTCACCCTACTTGTCCCCTTCTTCCCTACTTTCCTGTAGTGTAAAATAGATTTTCATGCCAAATTGATTTAAGATATTATTCCCTCCTTAAGCCAAAGGTGAAGGCAGTAAGCTTTACTTTTTTCCCTCACACTTCCTCCCTTTTGTGTGTGTGTGTATGTGTGTGTGTGTGTGTGTGTAATTCCTCCAACTACTCAAACACTAAGAAAAGTCTCAAGAGTTACAAATATCATCTTTCTATGTAGCAATGTGAACAATTAAACTATAGAAAGTCCTTTATGATTTCTCTTTCCTGTTTACCTTTTCATGCTCCTCTTGATTCTTGTGTTTGAAAGTCAAATTTTCTATTCAGCTCTGGTCTTTTCATCAAGAATGCTTGAGAGTCTTCTATATCACTGAATGGTCACTTTTTCCCCTAAAGTCTTATATTCAGTTTTGCTGAGTAGGTGATTCTTGGTTTTAATTCTAGTTCTTTTGACTTCTGGAATATCATACTCTAAGCCCTTGGATCCTTTAATGTAGAAGCTACCAGATCTTGTGTTATCCCGATTATATTTCCAAAATACTCAGACTGTTTCTTTCAAGCTGCTTGCAATATTTTCTTCTTGACCTAGGAACTCTGGAATTTGGCTCCAACATTCCTAAGAGTTTCTGTTTTGGGATCTCTTTCAGGAAGAGATTGGTGGATTCTTTCAATATTTATTTTACCCTCTGGTTTTGAAATATTAGGGCAGTTTTCCTTGATAATTTCATGAAAGATGATGTCTAGGCTCTTTTCTTCACCAAAGTTTTCAGGTAAACCATTAGTTTTTAAATTATCTCTCCTGGATCTGTTTTCCAGGTCAGCTATTTTTCCATTGAGATATTTCATACTGTATCTATTTTTTCATTCTTTTGGTACTGTTTTATAATTTATTGATTTCTCATAAAGTCATTTGCTTCCATTTGCTCCATTCTAATTTTGAGGAAATAATTTTCTTCACTGAATTTTTGGACCTCCTTTTCTATTTGACTACTTTTTTCTTTTAAGGCATTCTTCTCCTCATTGGGTTTTTGGACCTCTTTTGCCACTTGGGTTAATCTAATTTCAAAGATGTTAGTCTTCTGCATTTTTGAGGCCTTCTTTAGCCATCTGTTGACTCTCTTTTCAAGATTTTTTTTGCTTCACTCTCATTTATCTTCCCAATTTTTCCTCTACTTCACTCACTTTAATTTCAAGATTCTTTTTGAGCTCTTCCATTGCCTAAGACCATTTCATATTTTTTCTTGGAAGCTTTAAATGTAGAAGCTTTGACCTTACTGTCTTCCTCTAGTTGTATGCTTTGATCTTCTTCTGGTTGTATGCTTTGATCTTCCTTGTTGTAAGAAAATATCTTCTCTCCAACAAAGTAACTTTCTCTAATCTTATTTTTTCCATTTTCATTAATTTTCCCAGCCAGTTCCTTGACATCTGACTTCCTTGTGCATTGCTCCAAGTTTAGGTGTTTTGTGTAGCTGCTTTTAGAGATATATTCTATAAATTCTCAGGTCCTCCAAAGTGGTGGGATCAAAGGAATGGTGTTTAATCCTTTCTTGGCCTGTACTCTGGTCTGTGAGCAACTAGAAGCACCCTTTTCTGCCCTGGATCTGTGAATAGGATTCCCTCTCCACAGCCTCCACCATCTCTGCCATGCCAGTACTCCTCCTTGCCCCAGGACTGCCACCTAGGACTGTGACCCAAATCAGCCTCTAGATTCCCCCACCTTCTATGGGCAGAGAGCTCCAGAAGCAACTGGCTACTACAGTAGGGACTGCTGCTGCCCTGGTGCTAGGGCAGGAGCTGGGGCCAGATCATGTCTCTCACCCAGGTAAGGGTATTTTCCCACTGATCTTTGAAGCTATCTTTGGCATTTATGGGTTGAGAATTCTGGAAATTTTGGTGCAGTGATTCAAACCCTATAAGCCTGTTCCAGTCACTTCTGTGCTGATCCTGCCCATACTGGGCTCCACTCTGAGCCTGGTATAATACACCCCTCCTGTTTGCCTTTCAGATTGTCTTGGGTTGCAGATCAGTCTCACTCTGTCATGTTGTGGCTTCTGCTGCTCTAGAATTTGTTCAGAGTCATTTTCATAGGTATTTTGAGGGGTTTGGGTGGAAAACTCAGGCAGGGCCCTGCTTCTACTTTACCATCTTGGTTCTACCCCCAACTTGGAACTTTTATTAAAAATGAATGACTTCATGACATATTCCAGCACCAGTATACAATAATTGTGATGAAAATAATAATAATGATGATAACAACTCATCCTACACAGCAGTTTTTTAAGTGTTAAATATATTCCTCACTTCAACATGGTGAAGCAGAACATATTGTTATTCCAGTTTTGCTGATAAGGATGCTGAGTGAGTAAGTGACTTGCCCATTGTCACACAGTAATGAGAGGAAGAGCTTGAACTCAGATATGTCTACGAACCATGGAAGGTACCATTTTGTGAAAAACTGAGATTGAGCATTACCTAAGGGACAATAAACAGGTACGTGGTGGACAAAAGCAGAAGGTTTCAACCCACTAGAGATTTACAATTATTGCAAAGTTCTGAAAAGCATATGGTGAAAGAAATGTATTAGTGAAAAAGAAGAGACCATATGATGTTTAAAATAGAAGCAAAACAACTTAATCTGAAGTCGGAAGCCCTGGTTCAAATCCTAGTCATATAATTAATATAATTTTGAGCAATTCATTTAATCCTTCTTAATTTCAATTTCCTTTTCTATGAAAATAGAGAGATGGGCAAAATGACTTTAAAAGTTTCCTTCCAGCTCTAAATCTATACTCTTAAAATACAGTGGTGATATGGTGGGAAAAAGGAAAAACCAACAAACAGAACTTGTTATGATATTACTACCTTCCCAAGGTAAAGGGAAGGAAGACTCTCTGTATGTCAGGGGGATCATCTGTTGTGGCCTTCTGGGAGGCCATGAACAATTGAAGGAGCAGGATGGACAAACTTAATAGGCAGGTGGACAGGACAGTTGAAGATTTACATCCTTGGCTGGCATATTCACTTTTATGCAATCTATTTGAGTACAAACACTGCAGGTTGAAGGCTTTTTCTTCTATGTCAAGTTTTCTTCAGATTTGGAGCAAGGAACTAGGGTTTTGAGAGCTAGGGTAAAACTTCCTATAAGAGGAACCACAGGCATAGTGTTAGGGATACTGGTGGAAACTAGCATTTAAGATAAAGCATGATTCAAGGGAAAGAGGACTAGATTTGTAGATAAAAGTGAAAGTGTTTGGATTCAAACCTGGCTCTTGTTTCTTGCATGACTTTGGTAAGTCATTTAACCTCTTTGATTTTTAGTTTGCTTATCTTTAAATGAGAGTGTTGGGCTAGATGAACTCCAAGAACTCTTCTTGCTACAAATCTACACAACAGCACTATAAAAACTGGCACTTATTCAGTAAGGTTTAATGAAGCTAGAAGTGCTGTCCACTGCACCTCTACAGCACACATCTGTGTATTAGGTTAGAGATTATGACTACTTTGTATAACTGCTTTCAGTCTGGTCTGTTGGAAGAAACAAAGCACTTTTTAAAACCTAATAAAACATCAGTTTAAGTTTTACTGTTGCATTTTTTGGTTTTATATCATAGTACTTTTCACCTTAGATCACATCCCACACTGTATCCTCCCTTATAAAAAAGAAAATTATTTAATCATAATCCATTGACACAGTACTGGTACATGACAACATGTATTATCTTCTATGGTTATATTCTCTCATCTGTCTTATGATGAGTTCTCTAGTACCAAGTTTGTTCATTACAATTCATCAGATTGCAATAGCCTTTTCACATTGTTATCATTTATTTTCATCCTTTATGGTACTCTCAATTCTTTTTTACATTTTCTATCACTTCATATGTCTTCCTGTGTTCATCTGAATTTTTCATTGTCATTATTTCTTACAGGGAATTCACATTCCATTACCCATATATCACCTAATAAAATGTTGGGAAGCTAGTATGTGAAAGAAAATCTGGAAGAAGATGATACATCCAAAAAAGGATTGTGTGTTGTGATCAAATCTTTGACAATGCATAATACTCAGTACTGGTCTGTACAGTGATCTCAGGGAATAAAGCATACTATAGTCTAACGATGGCTAGACTTGGAATCAGACAACAAATGTTAAAGTTCTCATTCTGACATCTGCTAGTGATGTGACCACAGGTAGAGAGCTAGAAATGAACCCCAGAAGTCATCGAACTCAGTCCTCTCATTTTACAGAGGAGGAAACTGAGATAAAGTGAGATTAAGTGACTTACCTAAGGTTAGTCAGGAAGTAAATGGCAGAGGTGAGAGATTTGAAATCTAGTCTTCTGATTCTGGAGACACTGCTTTTTCTCCTATGCTCTGAGTTTCAATTCTCTTACATGTAAATTGTCAACAATAATTCTTAAGCTACTTCACTGATTATAGAATGATTGATTCAGACCCAGAAGGGATCTTAGTGATCACATAGTTTAATAAAAGATGACATGAGACCGACAGAGGCAGCAGTGTGTGGATAAACATTGTCTCTTTTTAATGATGAAAATAAGGACTAGAGAGGTGAATTAATACTTCAACTAAAATTTAGCATTTCCTTGAAATATTGAAAAATATTATTCTGAGAAGGATCCATAGGTTTCACCAGAATGCCAAAGGAGTCCATGAAAAACACATACATAAAGTAAAAATTCCTAGTTTAGTGTCTATAGTGTGGAAGTAAAGTTTAAATGCATTTGGTGGGGAGAGGACTGTAATGAGATGGAAGTGAGTTTTAAAATCTGGATTGAATAGCATCTGCTCATGCAAGTGCTCTTCCTTTCCACCCCCTTTCTTAAACCATAGACTGATTTGTTTTCTTCTAATTAGTCTAGAAAGATTTTTTTGGCAGAGATAAAGTTTCAGGTAGGATATTCAGTTGTCAGGGATGTATAAATAAGTTTTTGAATTCTTTGAAGTGACTTGTCCAAGGTCACTCAGGTAGTAAAGGATACAAATAAGATTTGATCCCAAAACTATGATGCAAAATCTAGCAGTCATTACAGTGTACTGTAATTCTTCTTGCAGGGCAATTTTAAGTATTTTAAAGAGCTTCAAAGAACTCTATAAACATGACAGTTCAAACGACCCAATATTTTCAAAGTTTATAGTAGTCATCTTTTTTTATCCCCAGACGTGAGAAACAAAGTCTACTTTAAAAGTTCGAGAGTTTGCCAAAAGTTATTTTTAGTTCTTTGTAACAGAGAATTTTCTCCTTGGGGATAGTTTACTTGACAAGATTTTCCTACTCCCTGAGGAAGGCAAAAATTAATAGCAAGATGGAAGATGCAATGCAAAATTTGTGCCTTCTGCCTCTCCACTCTGTGATTGAACACTTATCATCGCCTTCTCCTGCAAATTTCAGAGATGTCATTAGAATAATGTGGATTACACTTCTAAAAGTCCATATCTTGAAGTTGCAACTAAATATGTCACTAACCCAGAAATAAAATCTGCCGTGAGAAATGATGAAAAATTTGGCTCAGAGTCTGTTCATAATAGTTATCTGCCTAAGTCAAAATGGAAGATAACCCTGGATGTAGATTAAGTCAACAAAACATGCAAAATCCCAACCCTGTCAGGTTTGCCAAAGACAGCAAATTCAAGGAAAAGGAAAGGGATAACAAAATGATTATATAAATTTCCCTTTTCTCACATTCTAATGAATATTTGCCTTCTGTCACATTTGAAAGTTTCAGGGCAAGGAATCTGGAAAGTTGTTATGAAAGCTGTTTTGAAAGTGCTTGGTCAAAGTTTCAAAATATGAAATACAAACTTGAAGTATGAGTCTCTTTTTAAAAAAAATATACAGCATTATGTAAAGTCATCAAAAATATAGGAATGCTACAATTGTTTCCCTTGTAGTGTGTATAGTTTAAGGCAAAAAAATAGGGTAATATGTGAGTCAAATGAGAGTGAAACAGATAAAATTACCAATTTGGAAACTTAACCATGCATCCACAGGCCCATAAGACTTTGGTAGATAGATAGTAGGGCCTCATAGGAGCTCCCTTTTTAAGGAAAAATACCTTTATTTTCACTAGCATCAAACTGAAAATTAGGATTTCCTCCAATTATTTAATATCATTATTCTTAGAAAAAGTTCATAGGTTTCACCAGACTATCAAATGAATGCATTACACATTCACAAAAAAGTTTTACAATTCCTTATTGTATATATGTACATGTGTACATATGTAGACACACAAATTTCGTTCATTTATACATACATATGTACACACACAATTGAAGTATCAATATATTGAGAAGTAGTGCAATAGAGAAGTGGATTTCTATTTTATTTTATTTTGATTTTGCTTGAATGACATCAGACAAAGGTAGATGATTTTTTTTTTAAACCGTAGACTGATTTATTTTCTTTGAGTGGTTTTAAAGGCATTTTGGTAGAGGTAGATTTTTCATATAGGATATTCAATTCTGAAAGGTAAGTAAATAAGTTATTTGATGTCCTTTGTTGCCTGATCTTGAACAAACTCAGAAGCAATTTGAACCAGATAACTAGTTGAAGTCTTTTGCATCATTAGCTAAAAGACTGCTTGTCCACGAAAGAATCAAGCAGAGAGTAAAGGTTTGATTGGATGATGTAATGACTAGATAAGGTTGGAAGAATGAGCTTTTAAACTTTGATTGAGTCTCCCTATATTGATTATAGACATGATCTTTGGTATTATATCTCCAGGATTAAGGTATCTTCCTTGTTTGACCCATTGAAACATTATTTGGAATGAAAGACTGTCTCATTCATTTGGGAGCAATTGATTAAGCTGGGCTATTATGAGTTAGATGAATCACTCTCATGAGCTGAACTTTTATATGGGAGCTAAGAGATCTTTGAAAGATCTTTTAGAGAAATTGAGAGAAATTGGCACAGATCAGAAAACTAAGAGTAGACCTTGAGTCCTAAGCAAAGGCGTATAGAAAATTTGGCTTTTTTTTCCCATCTTCCCCACTCCCCCCGTCACCCCACACATATTCAGCAATTGCTAAATGCAATATCAAGGCAGAAGCAAGCTGCTTTCACTTAATGGTATGAGAAATAGAGTTCTACTTCTGGAGCAAAATTCCAGGCAGTGTTAACTTCTTGGAGAGAAGATTATATATACATACCCCAATATATAGGAATATGAAGGGATTGAAAAGTGAGAAACTAAAACTGAATTTTTTTTCTTCACTACAATTATGAGTTTTTCATATACTCTAGATCTTATAGGAAGGAGTTGACTCTAAAACCCATTTGCTTCTTTTTTAAGAAAAGTCAAAATTACTAGGTGGCACCATGATTCTGAAAGCCTATACTGAGTCACAAGAGAAAAGACTGGACTCAACAGAGAGGAAAGAGAATCATGTTGGTTGAATACAAGCTTCCATGTGTTCTTTAGGTGGTTTTTCATTTTGTGCAAGTATGCAGCAACATACAGTGGAAAAGAAACTGCATATTGGGAATGAGAGCATTTGAGATCAAATCTTGGCTCTTTCACATAATATTTGTATAACCTTGGATACCTCCCTGGTCTCAGTTTCTGACTTTTAACATCTCTTCCACCTCTAACTCTATGATGTTATTATCCCATAAAATGAAGGAGAGACTACACCTATTATAATTTCTTGACTACTTTAAAACCCTTTACTTACTAAAAGAGAACTAAATAGGAGCCAATTCTGAAGTTTCCAAGAAGAAATTGGGTTGGGGCAAAATGAGCCAAGCTGCAAGATGAAACCCAGTCCCAGAACCTGAGGCCCTTTACCATGGATTGCATTAACAGTATGGAAGGATAAATATGAATGAAAATACTAGGAAAGAGAACAGATCTCTTCTAAGCTGTAGTTCAACATTTGGTAATGGAACCATCATAGATAATTCCAACTATAACTTTTGGAAGAACTAGTCAGACGCTGTCCAGTTATATGAAATATGATTAGAGCAAATGATTCTTATGAGTCCCAAGGAAGCATGACAATATGAAAAACAGATACCAACTGACTAGTTTGACTTAGAGTTATATGGTTAGAAGTTTCTCATAATGGTCTGGCCAGTGTATGAATAGATACTGCCAATGTTAGAAGTCATCAGCTGCAAACATCACTTTAATCCAAATCTCTCAGATTTTGGTATGGGGAATAATTCAAATATGGAATGAGACTGTCAGTGTCTTTCATATTATAGTTCTTCCAACTGACAAGTTTAATTTTTTAAGTAAAAAATGCTGTTTGTTCAACTGGTGATTTTCTTTTTGAAGCATTAATGTTATTAGGCAAAACATCTGCACAACCACATCTGTTTGCTTTTCAAATATCTTCAGCAAAAAGAAATTTATGATGAATTAGTCATCACTTTTTGACCTTGGAAAAATTAACAAAATATCTTGTTGGCTGTCTCTTTATATTGTTGCCTCAATAACTTTTTGCAAAGATGGATTTTTTGGGTTTCTTAACAAACTTATTTACCCACAGTTTTTCTTTAAATCTGATCTATTAACTGGATTCCGATAAATCTTACTGGTGAAAATGGAAAGTTAGGTAGCCATCCAATATGCATCTATCTATATCTTCTAAGTTTTCTGAGGCTTCTTAAGGATAAAATATGCAATATCATTTCACCGAAGATCCATTTTTTTAATAGACTAAAGGCATGAAAAAGGGGCCAGGCATACATAGTCAACTCAGATATCAACTTCCAAGGATGTAAAATGGTTTTGTGCCTCTGTTGCTTCTAGTTCTCTTCCCAGGAAATTTAGAAAAATATCTCTATGGAAAATACCTAGGACCCTCAGAAACCATTTTCAGATCTTACTAAACTATTAACAGGTTGTAATTTATAAGATGATAAACCCAAAAGACAGTCTTTAGAGTTTCTGGTCCTTTAAAAAGAAGGGCAAAAAGATAATGCATCAGTTTCTATACAAATGAATAATTATGTATCTTCAATTGGTTCAAATTTTCCTACCTATTAAAATAGAAATAAACAATATCTCAGCAAAAATTTAATGTGGCATCCCTATCAGAGACACACATACACACACACATGCAAACTCCAAACCTTTAGGCAGTCATCTTTTGTTTATTTGCTTTAAACAGAGTGCATCTGTCATTTTCAACAAAAGGACAAGTGTGCATTCAGATGGTGATTTGCATAAACTGAAATTCATTCAATAGTGGTATTTATTATTAAAATTAAATTAATTAATAATTAATTGATATCAATTCATCATTAGCAATTAAATTAATATCCATGGCATGGATACAGTACACAACTGGATCAGTTGAACTGGCAGAAGTCAAGAAATTTGTTAATTTGTAAGGAGTTTGACTTTCTATCATTGACTGAATAATGTCAATGTTTTACCTAGTTACTCAATCCAACTTTTTTGTTTCATGGAAATGCAAATAAGGTGTTGATTTTTATATATATGGTGACTCAGTATAGATTTGTTTTTAGGAGTTTTCATAGCTATTCCCGTAAAAGGGTATAAAAATAATATTCAGACTTTTGGGGGAATATAATATTATTGGATGATCTATGTATCTTTTTTTAAGTTCTTAGTGTTTTAAGTTCCATTTGTAGTCATATATACATCATCCCACCCCTTCCTAACTTACTGAATCAGTACAATGCACCCCGCTTTCTAGGTTATTCAGTATTTGTCTCACAAGCTAATTGAACAAAGGCAGCTATGTAGCATAACAGATAAAGCACTAGACATGGAGCAGGAAGACTTCAGTTTTGGACACTTAGTAGCTGTGTGACCAAAGGCAAGCTTTCTGTACCTCATTTGTGCTACATATAGATGGGGATAATAATAGTGTGAACCTTACTGGGTTCTAAGGAAGAAAATGAGAAAATACAAACAAAAAATATTTGAATATATATATATATATATACATACATACATACATAATGCATGTGAATATATAAATATAGACACACATACATAATTTATCTAAGTGTTATCTATAGCTTTTTTTAAATTCACTGATACTCTTCTGAAAAGCAGGAAGTTGAATGTTATCAAATCTTCATATGAAACAACAAATACTATTAGAACCTGGCTTTTCACTACTTGAGGTTGCAAATATTCTACAAGCCTTAAGAAATTTGGAAGAAAATCCTACAAGTCAATCTAGATGGGAGAAAAGGAAAACAAAAAGTAATAATGTGGTTTTGAGGTTAAAATCATGTCAATGTGTGGGACCTTCTATCAAGAATATCAATCATTGGGGAGGAGCCAAGATGGCGGAGTAGAAAGACTCAGGTATGCTAGATCTGAACCCACAGCCCATAAATTTCCTGTAAAAAGAACTCCCCACAAATTCTGGAGCAGAGCAAGCTGCACAACAACGCAGTGGAGGAGATTTCCGTTCCAGGGAGCCCTGGAAAGCCGTCCCCAGGGATCTGTCGCGCACCGGACAGCGGAACCCTGCCCTGTGCTGCCCTGGCCACGCGGCCCCAGAGGAGCAGATCCGAGCAGGCTTCAGGGACGGAACCTCCGGGGGCCGCAAAGGTCCCTCCACCCCCAGGTGCTCCAGGTCAGTGAGAGAGACATCCAGGCTGGTCGAGAGGGGAGTGGGGTGTCTCCATGACTCGGGCCCCCTCCGGAGGCAGCAGCAGGGTCAGTGGCAGAGGCAGCAGTGGCCTGGGACTCCCCAAGCAGATAGGAGCTCAGGGTCATTACCAAAGGTCTCTGCATAAACCCCCTGAGGGAACTGAGCCTGGGAGGCAACCCTGCCCCGACCTGAGCACCAGAACTTAAGCTCACATTGAATAGCAGCCACTCCTCACCGCTGAAAGCCCCGAGGATGGGGAGCAGCACTTGAATCTCAGACCCCAAGCACTAGCTGGGTGGATCTGGAGGTGAGGCGGGGGTGGAGAGGAATCTCAGAAGTCAAGTAACTGGCTGGAAAAATGCCCAGAAAAAGGAAGAAAAATAAGACCATAGAAAGCTACTTTCTTGGGGGACAGATGTTCCCACCTTTCATTTCTGAATACCAAGAACAATTCTTAACATCAGGGAAAGATGTGGAGGTCGGGGCCTCTGTATCCCAGACATCCGAGGTAGACGTCTGGTGGGCTCAGGCCATGGAAGAGCTCAAAAAGGATTTTGAAAATCAAGTTAGACAGGTGAAGGAAAAACTGGGAAGAGAAATGAGAGCGATGCAAGAAAAGCATGAAAAGCGGGTCAATACCTTGGTAAAGGAGACCCCAAAAAATGCTGAAGAAAATAACACCTTGAAAAATAGGCTCACTCAATTGGCAAAAGAGGTTCAAAAAGCCAATGAGGAGAAGAATGCTTTCAAAAGCAGAATTAGCCAAATGGAAAAAGAGGTTCAAAAGCTCACTGAAGAAAATAGTTCTCTCAAAATTAGAATGGAACAGATGAGGGCTAATGACTTTCTGAGAAAGCAAGAAATCACCAAACAAAACCAAAAGAATGAAAAAATGGAAGATAATGTGAAATATCTCATTGGAAAAACAACTGACCTGGAAAATAGATCCAGGAGAGACAATTTAAAAATTATGGGACTACCTGAAAGCCATGATCAAAAAAAGAGCCTAGACATCATCTTTCATGAAATTCTCAAGGAAAACTGCCCTGATATTCTAGAACCAGAGGGCAAAATAAGTATTGAAGGAATCCATCGATTACCGCATGAAAAAGATCCAAAAAAAGAAACTCCTAGGAACATTGTGGCCAAATTCCAGAATTCCCAGGTCAAGGAGAAAATATTTCAAACAGCTAAAAAGAAACAATTCCAGTATTGTGGAAATACAATGAGGATAATACAAGGTATAGCAGCTTCTACATTAAGGGATCGAAGGGCGGGGAATAGGATATTCCAGAAGTCAAAGGAACTAGGACTCAAACCAAGAATCACCTACCCAGCAAAACTGAGTATAATACTTCAGGGGAAAATATGGTCTTTCAATGAAATAGAGGACTTTCAAGTATTCTTGATGAAAAGACCAGAGCTGAAAAGAAAATTTGACTTTCAAACACAAGAATGAGAAGAAGCATGAAAAAGTAAACAGCAAAGAAAAGTCATAAGGGACTTACCAAAGGTGAACTGTTTACATTCCTACATGGAAAGACAATATTTGTAACTCTTAAAACTTTTCAGTATCTGGGTAGTTGGTGGGACCACACACACACATACGCACACACACATACACACATGCACACACATACAGAGATAGAGAGCACAGAGTGAATTGAATAGTATGGGACCATATCTTAAAAGAAATGAAGGTAAATGGTGAGAGAGAAATGTAGTGGGAGGAGAGAGGGTGAAATGGAATGGGGTAAATTATCTCTCATTCAAGAGGCAAGCAGGAGACTTTTTAGTGGAGGGAAAAAGAGGAGAGCTGAGAAAAAAACATGAAGTTTACCCTCATCACATTCGACTAAAGGCAGGAGGAAAATGCACACTCATTTTGGTATGAAAACCTATCTTACAATACAGGAAAGTTGGGGAGAAGGAGATAAGCAGGGAGAGAGGGATGATGGAAGGGAGGACAATGGGACGAGGGAGCAATTTGAAGTCAATTCTCAGGGAAGGACAGGATCAAAAGAGAGAATAGAAACAATGGGGGGCAGGATAGGATGGAGGGAAATACGGTTCGTCTTACACAACATGACTATTATGGAAGTCATTTGCAAAACTACACAGATATGGCCCACACTGAATTGCCTACCTTCCCAAAGGGAATGGGTGGGGAGGGAGGGATGGGGAGAATTTGGAACTCAAAGTTTTAGGAACAACTGTTGAGTATTATTCTTGCTACTAGGAAATAAGAACTACAGTTAATGGGGAATAGAAAGTCATCTGGCCCTACAGGACAAAAGAGAAGATGGGGACAAGAGAAGGGAGGGATGATAGAAGAGAGGGCAGATTGGTGATAGGGGAAATTAGAATGCTTGGTGTATTGGGGTGGGGGGAGGGGATAAATGGGGAGAAAATTTGGAACCCGAAATTTTGTGAAAATGAATGTAAAAAATTAAATAAATAAATTTATATTAAAAAAAAAGAATATCAATTATTCTGGTTTCAAATGAAGTCCAACAACATATTGTCAGCTCTTGTCCTAGGAAATACCAATGGGCAAACATTATTGTTTCATACTCTCTACCAAATCAACCTTCCATTTACCTGCAGTATAGCGTAGTGGAAAGTCTACTTGAATTTGAATCTAACAACTGGTATTCAAATTCTTACTCTGCCAAGTATGGCCTGTGTGATCTTGGACAAATAACTTCACCTCTTTTAGCCTGTTTCCTCATCTGTAAAATAAGGGAATTTAACTAGACACCTTTGTGGTGTCTTTCAGTACTATTCTAAGTACTTTAGATTTTTATCTATTAAAAAGTACCTGGAGCCATCTGATATCCCAGACTTCATCATCATATATCTGTATTATTACAAAGTCTTCCTAGATCTCCTAGAGTCCAGTCCCAAGAACCTGCCAGGCTAATAATTCTTAAAACTGTTTTAATCTTACCATCTCTAGTTTCCTAAAACCTTCAGTAAAGCCCCAAGTCAATATGTATAAAATCTAACCTCTGGCATCAAACCATGAAGATTTACTACTTTTTTACTATATGACAAAATGGTGCAAATTTCTGTGAATAATAAAAAAGATCTGTGAGTCTCTATTCTCAATGAACTCATATCCATTAAGGCGATACCTTAACAAATAAGTACATACAAGAATAGGTATAATAAATAGGTTAATAAATAGATACACACAGAATGGATGAAAGGTAACCTCAGAGGGGAAGACACTGGCAGCTGGCTTTCAAAGCCCTTATAATATGGCACCACAGGACCAATTTCCTTTCTACTATATAAATGTTTCTCCTTCATACAATTCACTGTGCTTTTGCTCTTACTTTTGTTCCTTTTTTAAAAAAATCCTCCTTTTCTCCCTCTGCTTATACAAATTCTACTTATTTGCCACAAGTCAACTCAAATCCCAGTTCTTTTCATGAAATGTTTCTAGACCTCCCTTTCTTCAACTTTTTTGTTTTACATTATTATTTTTATGGGGGAGAAGGTCAGATTTGTCATTGTATCTATGTAAGGAATTGTATGAAGAACTATGTGAAGAACTTCCCTTAACAATGAAGATCCATACCTTCTGAGAGGTTATATTTATGGTTATAGGGTCAGTATGTGCCAGAGTGATGCTTGAACCCAGACTGTTCTTATTCAAAGGTGACCTCTCTATATGTTAGTTCATGCTTTACATATATGCAATAGCTCTTATTGTATATTATAATTGTTTATTTTCTTATTTATTTGATAGTTGATTCATGTATGTTAGCTCTATGTGCCCAATTAATGAGTAAGCTTCTTGGGGCCTGACATCAAGTCTTAGGAGTCATCTGAATCTTCAACAGCTTCAAGTCTAGTCTAGCTGTAAGAGGAAATACTTGATGTGGAAGGTATTTTGCCTCGAGTCCATAGGGAATTTTTTATGTCTTTCCATTTTTGTGAAGGGCTAAGTCTAACAGAAAAATTCCTCGCACACTGGTTGTTGCTGTGTACAAAGTTCTTCTGGTTCTGCTCCTTTCACTCAGCATCAATTCATATAGATCCTTCTAGGCCTCTCTGAAAATCTTCTTGTTCATCATTTCTTATAGCACAAGAGTATTCCATTACATTCACATAGCACAACTTGTTCAGACATTCCCCAATGGATGGGTATTCCCTCGATTCCCTGTGTTGCCTTCCACATAGAGAGAAAGAACTATGGAACTGGATCGTAGAATGAAGTAGACTATTTTCTCTTGTGTTAACGTTTTGTTTTGTTTGTTTTCATTGTTTCTCCCATTCATTGTCCTTCTTCTACGCAACATGACTAAGGTGAAAATATATTTAATAAGAATATATGTATAGAACCCATATAAGATTGCATGCTATCTTGGAGAAGGAGGGGGAGAAAATCTAAGATATATGGAAGTGACTGTAGAAAACTGCAAATATGAATTAATTTATAAAAAAGGACAAATACTTTTCATTTGAGTTACTATTTAATTAATTGAATTATATTTAAATTCTAGCTTCATTTAGATAAAAAATAATTCATGCAGTAAGGAGTTTGTATGTATATAATGAGGCTACCCAAAAGAAAAATGAATAGAAAACTGAAAACTACTGTTGGTTTTTTTTTTTTTCTAATAATAGGCCAACAATTTGTTTTGCTGTTTGATTGAGGTTTTGTCTGTTTGTTATACAAATCAACAGTTGGTTTGGTTCTTCTGAGGAAAAAAATCCAACAGCTGCTTCAGCAAGAATATTGATCTTAGACTGTGAAAAGAGTATGGTTTTTCCTCATCTTACATAATACAATAAAAACTAAGGCCAGAGAAATGAGAGACTCATTTGAGGTCAAAGTACAGACAGACGAACTATATTCAAAATGTTTCAGTCTCATAAATTTTGGTTGAATTATCTGAGGGAATAGTGGAAAGAAGTCAGGGATGAAAAGGGGAGAAATCAGAACAAAAAAGAGAAGAGTTAACCTAGGTGAGTTATGTGCACACTTGTTTCTTAGGGGAAAAGATTGAGCAGATGTAGAAGCATTTGTCACATTGCCAAAGCTAACCTGGGGAACTATTAACATTCAATGATCTCATTTTGGTGTAGGATAATACTACAGAGATCTTTGCTGCTTACTCCTAACACCTTGCAATGCATGTAGCATTAATAATCATACACTGAGTGGCAGAATGAGAAATACATTTTAATATTTCAAAAAGTAAAACAGTCAAATTTATAGAAAGACCAGAATCCCTTGCAATTGTGTTAATGTGGTGATTCGATCTTCTTTGTACTACAGGAGATTAAAAGCTTGGTTGAGATTGCTTATCTTTTTTTTTAAATAACCTCCTCACAGTCTCCTAGGAACTTGATGAAACTGAATGACAATATCAATCCTCTTGATTCTTAACCTTCTTTGTTATAAAAGGTACAAAACAAGACTAGCCATTGGTTGGGGAATTGAAATTAGCCAACAAAAACTGAACATACAAGCAGAAGTTCTAATAGTTCCAAGCATGGAGGTCAAATATATATTAATCTGGCTTACACAAGGAATTATATGAACACCCCCTCAGACAAGGACATTCAATATTTCCTCTGCTTGGCAGAGACACATAGAAAATAAAAAGGAAGGAATTAGAGTTAGCTAAAGAACAGCAGTGCCTCCCTCAGACGTATAGATACATGTGTAACAAAATCTGACTCTGAAAACTTAATTTCAATTCAAATTTCTGGCATTTACCAAGGCATAGATAAAAATAACATAAAAAATACATAAATAAGATACCAAAGTAGAAGACCCTAGCATCTGCGCCCCCAAAACTCCATCTCCTCATATTGAGTAATTAAAAAGAAATTCCAGAGTGCTGTCTAAATTTTCATGATAATAGAAGAAAAAAAGAATCCTTTAAAATTTTTACCAGAGAATATGAATACTTATGAGAGACATGTCAGTCTATTTTAATAGCCCATCTGCATCATTTCTCTATCCTATATCTCCACAATATTATTCTATTTTTACCATATTCATGAGCACATATTTTTGATATTGTTCTGTATGCATTTATAATTCTGTTCTATCTCCCCCAAAGAAATTGCTAGCTCCTTAAAAGTAAAGACAGTTTGTATATTTACTTTCAATTTCCCTTCGTGTATTCTAAGACCAATATTGAAATGCAAAACAATACAGGGTGATCCAAAGTCTTAGCTCTGCTTTAATCTTTAATAGTTTAAAATGGAAATAAGACTTTGTGACCACCCTGCATATTATACAAATATTTATTTGGTGCTTACTATAGAGGGCAAGTACAGAGTTTAGAGAAGACATGGTTTTAGCCTTCAAGAAACTTACAACGTGGTAGGAGAAAGTAGTCACTAACATGGATGATAATGATTCCATCTACAATGAGTAGTCAATAAATATCATTAAATGACTAAGATGAAACATCAAAATGAAGTGAAATGGGAACAAATGAACCCATTGCCAACTAGTGGTATTGTCTATAAAGTTGTGGAAATGAGACCAGTAGGCACTGGGGCAACAGATATTTTTGACTGCTTGTTTTGGCCCTGGGAAGACACAGATGGATTCTTTGACTGGGCAGGCGGGATGTGGAAATTGAAAACCATCCCTTGCAGCTGAGCAGCAGCCTCCCAGAGCTCAGGAGGTCATGAGCTGCCAAAAGGGGGCATTGCACACAAGTCCCACAGACATCACTAATCACTTGTAATGAAAACATGTTTTAATGCACAAGGGCTTTTGAAACCTAAAGAACTGCTTGTCACTGGCATGTCCCATCCTATGTTACACAGTATAGCAAGGAGCAGTCCAGGTGGCCAGGGTTATAATTAGTCTCTAATGAAAATTGCAATTTAGAGTTGAAAGGCACCTCTGCAATCTGGCATGGCTCCAGAAAGTTAGACTTTTTTAATGCTGTTTGCGATTTCATAAAAACCCCTCCTCGCACCTGTATAAGGTGCTTAAAATGTCATTACATCTGTAGTTAAATGGGGAATCCAATTACCAAAGCAAAAGAATCTGATTGGCACTGACAACAAGTATATGTTGTCCATGCTGGTGATTAAAAAATATGCATAGAAATGGGCATAGAGGACTATTAAATGCTACTTATATAAAGCTTTAAAGAGCGATTAGAATATAAAAGGTAATGAAGAATAATAAGGAAGAATTAACTTCACTGAGGTAATGTCACTTCACGCAGCTTTCAGTTACTGCTTCAATTCAGGTACAGAAAGTTCCAGAAAATGTGGCTATTGTGATGAGTAATAGTGTTCCGTTTAAATCCCCATGTAACACTCCTATCCTTTCTATTAAGAAATCCAAGCCAGCCTCTGACAGTAAATTTGTTTATCACTTTGTACAAGATCGAAATATTTTGGTTCACAAAGTTCCCACAAATCCCTTACTATAATTAAACACAGCCCTCCCTCACTCGAAACAAAGTCAAGTGCAAGTCATGTCATTATTTCTCTGATGGCATGGTCTTCTTCGGCAACGAAGGATGAACACACACTATAATTACACAACAGCACAATATTCATAAGGATGCATTTCAGCCAAGAAAAAATCAATGCAATATAATTCTATTAGAAAATCTATTCTGGTTTTTGGCTCTCTTAAAGGAAGGCTAGTTAGTCTTGCATAACTAAAGAAGGCAGATGTGCCTTGCATACGTGTGAGTTTTTGGGAAAAAGCAGATTGGACCCAGTTGAATATTTGGATCACTGAAACAAAGTCGTATAAATCCCCTAGTATCATTTATCAAAGCAGCTCCATGAGTAACACTAAATTATTATCATTTTTCTTATAGTTACAGGAGTGATAAATGTGGAACTGTCTGCCAGTCTATTAGATTATAGGTAGCAGTGGGGAGTAGTGAAAAATGACAAGAATAAATGAAATAATCTGAGTAGTTAGTGGCAGACCAAGACAGGGGATGGGAGGGGTCATGTTGTTCTGTCACCTAGGTGACAAGGAACCATGAACCAAGCCCAAGCCTGGGGTCCTGAGCCCAACCTAGAGAGGGAGATTTTGTGTAAATTCCTTGCTCTGAAGGACAAGATGACTAAAGGCATCCAATAGTCCCAATTAGCTTCATTGATGTTACTTGAAGATAAATGATTGGTGGGTGAAACATAAGGTGTTCAATACCTAACACAAGGTCACGGGCGAGAGACATTTTGTACATACTTTTAGAAGAGAAGGAGGCAGATGATGATAGTTATGATAATAGCTTTTTCTTTTGTAAAGTATTTAAGCTTTATATGTCTTCTTTTTTGATCTATATAGCATCTAAGTTAGGGTTCTATGGAAAATAGTTATCCAGTAAATGCTGATTTTTTTTTATATTGTATAGTTTTATGATGAAAATGACTTCATTCTTTTTAACATAAAATATTTTATTCTAGATGACAAATTAAAAAAATTCAATAAACAACAGGTAATTCTAAATTATCTTAAATTCTAGTCACTGTGCTGATAATTGAGATTCATAGATTCAAAGGAAAGGTTCTGCGCTCAGAGAGTTTACATTTCATATTATCATATAAATAGATACACAGGAGTAAATACAAAACATTCAGACTAAATACACAGTATAGGGTTTGTGTGTGTGTGTGTGGGGGGGGTCAGGTCATTATCTGAGGTGGGGAAAAAACTTTAAGTAATAGTACCTGAGCTCAACTTTAAAGTACTCTAGGTATTCAAAGAAGCAAAAATGAGAACGGTATACATTCTGAAGTTTGGGTTGGGGAGTGACAAATCTGTGCAAAACCACGGAAATTAGACATACTTTGTTGTGTGTGAGGTGCAAGTAAGACATTAGGTTGAATTGTGCATGAAGTTGAATGATATATGATAAATGTGAATGAGTAATCTGGAGCCAGATTATGAAGGTCTTTAAATACCAAGCATGCTGTTGTTCAGTTATTTTAGTCATCTCCTATTCTTCATGACCTCATTTTGGGGTTTTCTTGGCAAAGATACTTTCCTTCCACATCTTATTTTACAGATGAGAAAACTGAGGCAAAGAGACTTAAGTGAGTGACTCATCCAGAGTCAAGCAGGAAGTAAGTGTCTGTGGTCAGGTTTGAACTCAGAAAGATAAGTCTTCCTGACTAAGTCAAGCACTCTGTCCTTGCCTGCTAGCTGCTCAAACATAGAAGTTTGTATTTGACCATGGAAAAAATGAGAAAGCACTGTTTTTTGAAGCAGGAGACATGGTGATTAACATGGTCAGACCAGTGCTTTAGGAATTTCATTTTAGCAATTGTGTAGATGTATTGGAGAGAATGAAGTAAGGTGAAAAAGAAAAAAAGTTTTGTAAGGACTAGTAATGCCTAAAATTTCCTTTCCAACTGACAGGAAGTTTGAATACCAAGTGGTTAGTTGCCACCTCTTCAAGACTTTACCTCCCCACCCTCCAAGAGTATGAATAATGACCAATCCCCAGATTCAGTTTCCTTAATCCCTTTCTCCGATGCCTTGGTTCTGTTAGGCACACACACAAAAGAAACTTACAAAAGTTCAGTGGACTTCACTGGTTTGGGTTCCCAGTTCCTCTGGGACCTCAGCAAAGTGCTTAACTCCAGCCTGGATCCTAACAGAATGCCCTTTGTCTGTTCTCCCTAACCACACTTCTGCCTTTCCTCAGTAAAGCTGATTTCCTCAGTAAAGACTATTTCTGTCTAGTGATAGTATCAAAAAAAAAGCAGTCTAGAAGATTTAGGATTGCACTGAATTCAGTATGTCCAACACAGTATGTCTCAAACAGAACAAATTTTTCCTCCCAAAACAACTCTTCTTGTCTTCTTGTCTATTCATGTTCAATAGAGAACAAATATTTATTAGTATATGTGTATGTATATATACATACATGGATGCATATATATGTATATACACACACTTCAAGTTGTACTATACATATATAATGTGTAATATTATTATGTAATTATATATACATATATACCTATACATACATACATACACACACACATATATATGTATATATATATATATATATATATATATATATATATATATTACTAAGATTCCCTCCGAGTTAACTTTAATGTTTCACTTTTCTTCCTCTAACATTTACAATCTGTTGGTGAGTCTTGTTAAGCTTTCTTTTGCAACAATAAATGGGTTTGTTTCTTCCACTCTGTCACTCTCCTAGTTCGGGGATTTGAATGAATGAATAAGTGAAACAAGTTGTTCTATACACAGAATACTGTGCTAAGCCCTATAAATAGAAACAGGAGAGTTCCTGCTCTCAACAAGTTAATATTCTAATGGGGAAGATAATACAGATGGAAAATTTCAGCTCCAAGTGAGACAAAAATCCCTGAGACCTTAATTACAATGGCAAAACTGATATTAATCTTTCTCCTTTAATGTCAGTTCCACTGACAAAATCATCAGTTTCTGATGTTAAATTATTTGAGAAGGAAAAGTTCATTGGCTATGCTTTCTTCAGGAGTTTCCAAGATGCTTCATCACTTTTGGTGTTGCTTCTTTATCACTGTTGATGATAATGATTGAGAGGAGTGGGTCAGAAGCAATTTTTCTGAGGGCTCTTTGAGTCTTAACAGTTCTTGCCTTCTAATTGTATTCCCTGCTTCCAGCCTTTCTTTTAGAATCCCCAGTATCCTTCAAATCTTGGCTCAAATTTCATGTTCTCCATGATGTCTTCACTGCTATCCCAAGGTGCTATTTTCTCATCTCAAAAATTAATCTGTATTTATTTTACATATATTTAATTTTGTTTCAATTTTTATATGTACCTTATTTTCCTTAATAGAATATAAGGTACTTGTAGGCAGAGACTTCCCCAGTACCTCACATTTCATATTCACATATCTATCTATCTATCTATCTATCTATCTATCTATCTATCTATCTATCTATCTATCTATCTATGTATACCACACACATATATACAAATACACACACATACACATATACACACACACATTTCTATGAGTGTGTGTATGTATGTGTATATATGTATATATATGTGCATGTATGTGTATATAGGTTTATACATACACATATATATATACATACACATATATAACCCTCTCTGACATATTGAGTCAGTCACTTCACATTCCTCAAAACTGCTTCTCCAGCATGAATTTACTTCATCTATTCTTTTTCTAGCCACCTGTTTTTTCCATTTTTATTTTCTTTGGTGTCATTTCTGTTTCTTCATGCAGTAATTCCCTGTAATATTAGAAACTAAATGTATCATTAATGAAGGAATAGATTCAGTATAAAAATTTTTTAAAGAACTCCATTTTTTCATCTGTTCATTATACTTCTTCCTGTTTCATCCTTAAATATCCTGTTTGATTTTGCTTGAGTTTCTTCCCAATCTTTATGTAAGCTTCATTGTGCTATGTTCTTTTACTTTCAAAAATATTGACAAATATTTTTGTCAATGTTTTCTCAATATTTATATCTAATAAACTGATAAAGATGAAAAAATGCAGTTATTCAAAACTAAGCAAAGCATTGACTATGTCTGGCAGTAGAGGCATTATGTCACATCCATAAATCCTCACCTCTGCAAAGAAGGGAGGGATGCACATTTTCTCAATTATTTTCCAGAGCCATGCTGGATTATTATGGGTTACTATAACTAACCACATTCTGTTCCTTTTCTCTTATTCTTTCCATTTGCATTGTTGTGTTCATTATGTATGCTGCTTTTTTCTTGTTCTGCTTTCTTCACTCTTCATCAGTTCACATAAGAATCTTGACATCATTTCTCACGCCAGAGTAATTTTACATTATATCCATGTATTTCAATTTGTTTTGCTATTCCCAAGGTGATGTTAATATATTTTTCCTATAGTTCTTTGCAACCGTAAAAAGTGCTGCTATGAATATTTAGGTGTATACCTTTTTGTCTTTATTTTCATAATGGTATATTCATAGTGGTGTGTATAATCCTTGACTAAAGGGTATAGACATTTCAGTCACTTCCTGAGCAAAATTCTAAATTGCTTTCCAGAATTGTTGGACCAATATGAGATTCTCCCAAAAAGCATTAGTGTGCTTATCTTCTAATAGCCTGGTTATTAATGAATATTCCCATAATTTGTGATTTTTTTCTAATTTGGGGGGTATGACAGAAAAACTCAGACAAGCTTTTATTTGCATTTCTTATTGGAGATTTATAGCAATATTTTGAATTATTATAAACAGTTTATCAAATTCTTTTGAGAAGATGGTGGGGTGAAATTCGGGACTCACTTGTGCTCATCTACAGATTCTTTGATCTTCTGATCAAATTTTGGAGTGGCAGAATCCACTGGGAGATAGAATGTGGCAAATATTCAGCCCAGGACAGCCTGAAAGATTAATGGGAAGGATCTGTTACACTGGGCTGTGAGAGTGCTGAGTACAGGAAAGCACCAGTACAGAAGTGCCCACATTAGAGCTTGAATGGCAAGGCAGGCTTAATCACCAGCAGCAGTTCAGATTCCCAAACCACTCAGGACAGGACAGGAATCCAGAAAAACAAGGTGAGAAAGAAGCACAGGGACCACAGCAGCCACAGCAGCTACTCATGGGGCTATCCGCCCACAGAGTAAGTGTTTGAAAGCCACCTACTGAACTTGCAGAAGTCAAGACAGCAGAGTAAATTGTAACTACTCTCACCCTCTTTGGTTAACCTTGAGAAATTCAGAGAATATTGCCCCAGGAAAAATTTGGGAGTAGTGCAGCCAGGAAAAGAGGTAAACAATCTTTTAGCTCAGAACCAGAAGGTAAAATAATCATCCAAAGAACCCACTGATCACCTCCTGAAAGACATCTCACGTTGAAAACGCCAAGGAATATTGTTGCCAAATTTCAGAATTACCAGGTCAAGAATAAAATACTGCAAGCTGCTAGAAAGAAACATTTCAATTATAGAGAAACTATATTTAGGATCACACAGGATCTTGTAACTTCTAATTAAAAGATCAGAGGGATTGGAATATGATATTCCATAAGGCAAAGGAACTTGGACTACAACCATGGATAAACTACCCAGCAAAATTGAGCATAATCTTTCAGGCAAGCATAGGGACATTAAATGAAATAAGGGATTTCCAGATCTTCCGGATGAAAAGGGCAGAGCTCAATAGAAAATTTATTCTTCAAATAAGACTCAAGAGAGGCATAAAAAAAGTAAAGAGGGGAAAAAAAGAAAAAAAAAACCTTCTTATTCAATGTAGGCAAACCCTTTACATCCCTATATAGGTGGATAGTACTTGTTAATCTTGAAAATTGCATATTTATTATAATATTTAAAAGGGATATATATAGATAAGGGGTGTAGGTATCAATTAACCTGTGTGCTGATAAAAGCATAATTAAAGGGTGTGAAGGGAGAATGGGAAAGCAAGAAGCAGAAAATGGTAAATTACATCACATGAAGAGGCAAAAAATATAGTAAAGAAAAGAAGGAGAGAGATTAATACTTTTTGACCTTTACTTTCATCAGATTTGGTTCACGGAGGGAATAAGATTCTCAGTTAAGTATAGAAATCTAGCTTGCCCCACAGGAAGTAGGAGGACAAAGGGGAAAGAAAAGGAGGGGTAATTAGAAGGGAAGGAAAAATTAGGAAGGGCAAAGGGAAAGAAAAAGAGGGAGGTTGATAGAAGGGAAGGAAGACCGAGAGAGGCAGTAGTCAAAAGTAAAATTCTTTAGAGGAGGGGAATGGAGAAGGAAGAAATAAAAGCATAGGAGGAGCCAAGATGGTGGAGTAGAAAGATTCACATATGCTAGCTCCAAATACACAGCCCATAAATTACCTGTAAAAAGAACTCCCAACAAATTCTGGAGCAGTGGAAGTCACGCAGCAATGGAGTGGAGGAGATTTCTGTTCCAGAGAGCCCTGAAAAACTGACACTGAAGGTCAGTTGTGCACCAGACCCAGAGCAGAGCAGCCCTGCCTTGGCCGTGGCCCTGAGAGGAGCAGATCTGAGCAGGCTTCAGGGAGGGAATTTCCAGTAGCCACGCAGTTCCCTCCACCCACAGGCACACAGGTCAGTTAGAGAGACTATTTGGTGGGCCAAGAGGGGAGCAGGGTGTCCCCATAACTCAAGTTCCCTCGGAAGGAAACAGCGACCAGGGACCAGCAAAACTGAATATAATATTTCAGGGGAAAAAATGGTCTTTCAATGAAATAGAGGACTTTCAAGCATTCTTGATGAAAAGACCAGAGCTGAAAAGAAAATTTGACTTTCAAACACAAGAATGAGAAGCATGAAAAGATAAACAGCAAAGAGAAGTCATGAGCGACTTACTAAAGTTGAACTGTTTACATTCTTACATGGAAAGACAATATTTGTAACTCTTGAAACTTTTCAGTATCTGTGTAGTTGGGGGATTACACACACACACACACACACACACGCAAGCGTGCATGCATGCACGCACACACAGAGACAGAGAGCATACAGTGAATTGAATAGGATGGGATCATATCTTTTTTTTAATATAAATTTATTTATTTAACTTTTTACATTCATTTTCACAAAATTTTGGGTTCCAAATTTTCTCCCCATTTGTCCACTCTCCCTACCCCAGTACACCAAACATTCTAATTTCCACTATCACCAATCTGCCCTCTCTTCTATCATCCCTCGCTTCTCTTGTCCCCATCTTCTCTTTTGTCCTGTAGGGCCAGATGACCTCCTATTCCCCATTAACTGTATTCTTTATTTCCTAGTAGGAAGAACAATACTCAACAGTTGTTCCTAAAACTTTGAGTTCCAAATTCTCCCCATCCCTCCCTCCCCCAACCATTCCCTTTGGGAAGGCAGGAAATTCAATATAGGCCATATCTGTGTGGTTTTGCAAATGACTTCCATAATAGTCGTGTTGTGTAAGACTAACTATATTTCCCTCCATCCTATCCTGCCCCCCATTGCTTCTATTCTCTCTTTTGATCCTGTCCCTCTCCAAGACTGTTGACTTCAAATTGCTCCCTCTTCCCATTCCCCTCCCTTCCATCATCCCCCCCACCCTGCTTATCCCCTTCTCCCCCACTTTCCTGTATTGTAACATAGGTTTTCATACCAAAATGAGTGTGCATTTTATTCCTTCCTTTAGTCGAATGTGATGAGAGTAAACCATGTTTTTTTCTCAGCTCTCCTCTTTTTCCCTTCACTAAAAAGTCTCCTGCTTGCCTCTTGAATGAGAGATAATTTACCCCATTCCATTTCACCCTCTCTCCTCCCACTACATTTCTCTCTCACTGTTTGCCTTAATTTCTTTTAAGATATAATCCCATCCTATTCAATTCACTCTGTGCTCTCTGTCTCTGTGTGCGTGCATGTGTGTTTGTGTTTGTGTGTGTGTATGTGTGTCTGTGTAGTACCACCAACTACCCAGATACTGAAAAGTTTCAAGAGTTACAAATATTGTCTTTCCATGTAGGAATGTAAACAGTTCACCTTTGGTAAGTCTCTTATAACTTTTCTTTGCTGTTTACTTTTTCATGCTTCTTCTCATTCTTGTATTTGAAAGTCAAATTTTCTTTTCAGCTCTGGTCTTCTTATCAAGAATACTTGAAAGTCCTCTAATTCATTGAAAGACCATATTTTCCCCTGAAGTATTATACTCAGTTTTGCTGAGTAGATGATTCTTGGTTTTAGTCTTAATTCCTTTGACTTCTGGAATATCCTATTCCACGCCCTTCGATCCCTTAATGTAGAAGCTGCTAGATCTTGTGTTATCCTGATTGTATTTCCACAATACTGGAATTGTTTCTTTCTAGCTGCTTACAATATTTTCTTCTTGACCTGGGAATTCTCGAATTTGGCCACAATGTTCGTAGGAGTTTCTTAATTTGGATCTCTTTCAGGTGGTGATGGATGGATTCCTTCAATACTTATTTTGCCCTCTGGTTCTAGAATATCTTAGGCTCTTTTTTTGATCATGGCTTTCAGGTAGTCCCATAATTTTTAAATTGTCTCTCCTGGATCTATTTTCCAGGTCAGTTGTTTATCCAATGAGATATTTCACATTCTCTTCCACTTTTTCATTCTTTTGTTTTTGTTTTGTGATTTCTTGCTTTCTCATAAAGTCATTAGTCTCCATCTGGTCCATTCTAATTTTGAGAGAACTATTTTCTTCAGTGAGATTTTGAACCTCTTTTTCCATTTTGCTAATTCTGCTTTTGAAAGCATTCTTCTCCTCATTGGCTTTTTGAAGCTCTTTTGCCAATTGAGTTAGCCTATTTTTCAAGGTGTTATTTTCTTCATCATTTTTTTGGGTCTCCTTTACCAAGGTATTGACCCGTTTTTCATGCTTTTCTTGCATCTCTCTCATTTCTCTTCCCAGTTTTTCCTCCACCTATCTGACTTGATTTTTGAAATCCTTTTTGAGCTCTTCCATGGCCTGAGCCCATTGGATATCTATTTCAGCTGTTTGGGATACAAAGGCCTTGACTTCTATGTCTTTCCCTGATGGCAAGCATTGTTCTTCCTCATCAGAAAGGAAAGTAGGAAACATCTGTTCACCAAGAAAGTAATCTTCTATGGTCTTATTATTTTTCCCCGTTTTCTGGGCATTTTTCCAGGCAGTTACTAGACTTCTGAGTTTCCTCTCCATCCCACCTTGCCTCCAGATCCTCCCAGCTAGTGCTTGGGGTCTGAGATTAAAATGCTGCTTCCCATCCTCAGGGCTTTTGGCAGGGTTGGGGCTGCAATTCAATGTGAGCTTAAGTTCTGGTGCTCAGGTGGGGGCTGGGCCACCTCCCAGGCTCAGTTCCCTCAGAAGGATCATGCGGAGACCTTTAGTAATGCATCTGAGGTCCTGCCTGTTCCGGGAGAGCCTGTCCACTGCTGCCTCTGCCATTGAGTCCCAAGGGAGCCTGAGTTATAGGGACACCTCACTCCCCTCTCCGCCAGCCCAGAAGTCTCTCTCACTGACCTGTAGTGCCTGTGTGTGGAGGGACCTTTGTGGCCACCGGAGGTTCTATCCCTGAAGCCTGTTCAGATCTGCTGCTCTTGAGGCTGCACAGCCAGGGCAGGGCTAGGCTCCTTTGTCCGGTGCATGACAGACCTTTGGTGCCAGCTTTTCAGTTCTCTCTGGAACAGGAATCTCCTCCGCTGCATTGCTGCGCAGCTTCTACTGCTCCAGAATTTGTGGGGAGTTCTTTTTTACAGGAAATTTATGGGTTGTAGGTTCGGAGATAGCATATGTGAACCTTTCTACTCTGCCATCTTGGCTCCACCCTGATGGGATCATATCTTTAAAAAATTAAGGTAAATGGTGAGAGAGAAATATATTGGGAGGAGAGAGGGTCAAATGGAATGGGGAAAATTATCTCTCATAGAAGAGGCAAGCAGGAGACTTTTTAGTGGAGGGAAAAGAGGAGAGCTTCGAAAAAAACATGAAGTTTACTCTCATCACATTTGACTGAAAGAAGGAATAAAATTCACACTCATTTTAGTATGAAAACCTATGTTACAATACAGGAAAGTGGGGGAGAAGGGGATAAGCAGGGTGGAGGGGATGATGGAAGGGAGGGGAATGGGAAGAGGGAGCAATTTGAAGTCAACAGTCTTGGAGAGGGACAGGATCAAAAGAGAGAATAGAAGCAATGGGGGGGCAGGATAGGATGGAGGGAAATATAGTTAGTCTTACACAACACGACTATTATGGAAGTCATTTGCAAAACCACACAGATATGGCCTATATTGAATTTCCTGCCTTCCCAAAGGGAATGGTTGGGGAGGAAGGGATGGGGAGAATTTGGAACTCAAAGTTTTAGAAACAACTGTTGAGTATTGTTCTTGCTACTAGGAAATAAGAAATACAGGTGAAGGGGAATAGAAAGTTATCTGGCCCTACAGGACAAAAGAGAAGATGAAGTCAAGGGAAGGGAGAGATGATAGAAGAGAGGGAAGATTCGTGATAGGGGAAATTAGAATGCTTGGTGTATTGGGGTGGGGAGAAAATTTGGAACCCAAAATTTTGTGAAAGTGAATGCATAAACGTTTAATAAAGAAATAAAAAGCATAAATGGGGGGAGGGAAAATAGGATGGAAAAGAAAGACACAGACAGTAATCATAATTGTAAATGTGAATAGGATGAACTCTCCCATAAAATGGAGGTGGATAGCAGAATGGATTAAAAACCATAATACTACAATATGTTGTTTACAATAAACACATTTGAAACAGGGGGTTGTACACAGAGTAAAGTAATAAGGTTGGAGTAGAATACATCACGCTTCAGCTGAAGTAAAATAAAAGGGGTATTAAGCCTAATCTCCAGCAAAGTAAAAGCAAAAATAGGTCTTATCAAAAGAGATAAGGAAGGAAACTATATCCTTCTACAAGGCACCACAGACAATGAAGTGATATCATTACTAAATATATATGCACCAAGTGGTATAGTATCCAAATTCTTTGGGGGAAAGTTAAAGGAAATAGAGGAAGAAATAGGTAACAAAACTATACTAGTGGGAGACTTCAACCTCCCCCTCTCTGAAATTGATAAATCTAATCTCACAATAAATAAGAAAGAAGTTGAGGAGGTGAATAGAATCCTTAAAAAGATAGATATGATAGACATCTAGAGAAAACAGAATGGGGATAGAAATGAATATACCTTTGTCTCAGTGGCATATGGCACATACACAAAAATTGACCATGTGCTAAGGCTATAAAAATCTCACAATCCAATGCAGAAAAGCAGAAATATTCAATGCATCCTCTTCAGATCATGATGCAATAAAAAATTCGTGTATGGGCTATGGAAAGATAGACCAAAAATTAATTGGAAATTAAATAGTCTAATCCCAAAGAGTGAATGGATCAAACAACAAATCATAGAAACAATAAGTAACTTCATTCCAGAGAATGAAGATAATGAGACAACCTACCAAAACTTATAGGATTCAATGAAAGCATTTCTGAGGGGAAGCTTCATATCTCTGAATATTTATAGGAATTTAATAGAGAAAGATGAGATCAATTAATTGGGCATGCAACTAAAAAAGCTAAAAAGGAACGAATTGAAAATCATCAATTAAATACCAAATTAGAAATACTGAAAACCAAAGGAGAGATTAGTAAATCTGAAATCACAAAAACTGTTGAACTAATAAATAAAACTTAAAAGCTGATTTTATGAAAAGAACAATGAAATTGATAAACCTTGGTTTAATCCGATTTAATAAAAGGAAAGAAAACCAAATTACTAGTATCAAAAATGAAAAGGGTGAATTGACCTCCAATGAAGAGTAGATTAAAACAATAATTAGAAATTATTTTGCCCAACTGTGTACCCATAAATTTGACACTCTTAGTGAAATGGATTAATATTTACAAAAATATAAATTGCTCAGATTAACAGAAGAGGAAGTAAAATATTTAAATTACTCCATCTCAGAAAAAGAAATTGAACAAGCTGTCAATGAACTCCCTAAGAAAAAGATCTATAGCACCAGATGGATTTACAAGTGAATTCTATTAAAGATTCAAAGAACAGTTGATCTCAACATTATATAGACTATTGGGGAAAATTGCCAAAGAAGGAGCTTAGCCAAAACAGAGGAAAAATATTATAGACCAATTTTCCTAATGCATATAGATTCAAAAATTTTAAATAAGATATTAACAAAAAGATTACAGCAACTTATCAGAAGAATAATAGACTTTGATCGGTAGGATTTATATGAGGAATGTAGAGCTTGTTCAATATTAGGAAAGCTATTAGCATAAATGATCATATCAAGAACAAAACTCACAGAAATCATATGATTATCTCTATAGATGCAGAAAAAGCTTTTGACAGAATACAATATCCATTCTTACTGAAAACATTGGAGAACATAGCAATAAATGGAGCCTTCCTAAAAATAAGTAGCATCTGCCTAAAACCATTAGCAAGCATTATATGCAATGGGGATAAGCTAGATGAATTTCCCATAAGGTTGGGGTGAAACAAAAATGTCCATTATCATTACTTTTTTTAATATGGCACAAGAAATGTTAGCTTTAGCAATAAGAGAAGAAAAAAACAGAAGGAATTAGAATTGGCAAAGAAGAAACTAAGTTTTCACTCTGCATATGACATGATAATATACTTTAAAAAATCGTATAGCATCATGAAAAAAATACTACTTGAAATAATAAACAATGTTAGCAAAGTTGCAGGATTCGAAAATAAACCTACAGAAATTGTCTGCATTTCTACATATTAATAACAATGTCCAACAGCAAGAGATAAAAAGAGAAATTCCATTTGAAGTTAGCATAGACACTATAAAATATTTTGGAGATCATCTGTAAAAACAAACCCAGGGACTATATGAACACAATTATAAAACACTTTTTGCACAAATAAAGTCAAATGCAAATAACTGGAAAAAATATCAGTTGTTTGTACGTCAAGATAATATAATAAAAATGAAAATTCTACCTAAATTAATTTGCTTATTCAGTGCTATACCAATCAATATACTCCAGAACTATTTTATAGAGCTAAAAAAGGTAATATCAAAATTCATCTGGAAGATCAAAAGGTCCAGAATATCAAGGGAATTAATCAAAAGAAATGCTAGGGAAGGTAGCCTAACTATATCAGATCTTAAATTGTATTAAAAAGCAGCAATCATCAAAACCACTTGGTACTGGCTAAGAAATAGAAGGGTAGATAAGTGGAGTAAGCTGGGTACACATGACACGGTAATCAATGACTGTAGCAGTCTACTGTTTGATAAACCCAGGGATCCCAGCTTCTGGAATAAGAACTGTGATGGCAACCAAAATAGGATGTTATGCTTTTTTTTTTTAGTATAATCAAGGGATTCTGATTGAATCTTACCTTTACTAGGAGTAAAGTACAGAAACAAGAGTTTCTTTAACTAGAAATAGTATATGTGTCTGTATTGTTAATGATTTTATTGTGATTACAGATCTTCCCCATCCATTAATGGGCCTGCTCATTATGGGGATTTTGATTAGGGAAAATTTGTGGGAAGTCTCAAGCCATTTGTTAAGGAGGTACTGATTCTCAAGGATTGTGATGGCCTCTGGCTCCATAAAAAGGTATAAATATTGTGAGGGCGAGGTTTTATTTTGGGCCTTACTGGAAGTGTTTGTTTAGCCCAACAAGGACTCTGGGAAGCTGCTAAGGAGCCCCTTGGCTTGGAAAACCCAGATGCTGGCACTTCCCTCTCTGGTAACTATGATCACACAGTTGGACTTGACTGTCGATGATCAGGCAGAGCAAGCCATGTCTGTTGATCTTTTATTTCTTTGTATTTTCTTTAAAATTCAAGATTCTGACTCCCCTGAAATGGTTTGTGTGCTTGATTAAAGTGAGTGTTAACCCCTCAAAAGTTGCCTCTACTTTTATGAATGCAAGTCTAAGAACCTGTGGTAGCAGGCCTCATTGTGTGTGTTGGGATGCTTACTGATACAAGAACTCAATGTTTGATAAAAAATGCTGGGAAAACTGGAAAATAGTGTGACAGAAACTGGATGTAGACCAATGTCTGACACTACATACCAGAATAAAATCCCAATAGGTACATCATCTAGGTATAGAAGCTAATACTATAAAAAATTAGGGGAGTGAGAAATAATTCATTTGTTAGATTTATGAAGAATGGAGTTTAAGACTAAACAAGAGATAGAGAAGATTATGAAACGCAAAGTGGATAATTTTTATTACATTAAATTGAAAAGTTTTTTGCACAAAGACACTACAACCAAGATTAGGATGAAAGCAGAAATCTAGGAAAGAAATTTTACAACTGGTGTCTGTAATAAAGGTATCATTGAGAACTGAGTCAAATTTACAAGAATACAAGTCATTCCCCAATTGATAAATGGTCAAAAGATATGAACGGGCAGTTTTCAGAGGAAGAATTTAAAACTGTCGATAATCATAAAGAAAAATGCTCTAAATCATTATTGATTAGAGAGATGCAAATCAAAACCACATCACATCTATTAGAGTGACTAACATGACAAAATAGGAAAAGGATAAATGTTAGTGAAGATATGTGAGAGTGAGAACGGTAATTCATTATTGGCAAAGCTGTGAGGTAATCCAGCTGTTCTGCAGAGCAATTTGGAACTATGTATGCCCAAAGGGCTATAAAACATGCATAACCTTTGACCTAGCAATACTGCTTTTAGTGTTGTATCCCAAAGGGATCATAAAAATGGGAAAGGGACCCACATATATAAAAATATTTATTGCAGTTCTTTTTGTGGTGGCCAAGAACTAGAAATTGGGGGAATGCCTATCATTTGAGGAATGGCTGAGCAAGTTGTGGTATATGAATATAATGAAAAATCATTGTGATATAAGAAAGGACAAACAGATGGACTTCAGAAATATCTGGATAGACTAATACGAACTGACACTGAGTGAAGGGGCAATAACAGTCACAGTGTGTGAGTACTGTTTCCGATAGATTTAGTCCTTCACAGCAATGCTGCATGGAACTAAACCGTTTCAGAAGGACTGATGATACAAAATGCCATCCACATCCCAAAGAAGAACTATGAAACTGGAACACCGAAGAGTGCAGACTATTTTTTTTTTTGTTAAGTTTGGTTTTGTTTAGTTTTACTCATGCTTTCTCCCAAAAGTTTTAATTCGTGACTAATATGAAAATGTGTTAAATAAGAATGTATGTGTAGAGTCCAGATAAGATCACATGCTGTCTTGGGGAGGGAGTGGGAAGGGCAGGGGAGAAAATTTAAAACTTATGGAAATGATTGTTGAAAACTGGAAACAAAGAAATAAATAAATTTGGAAGAAAAAAAGAAATATGTAAAAAAATCATATTCGATTCTATCTAAGGTCCAGCCAAGTTGCATATAGACCACACCTTTCATTTCATAGACGAGGAAACTGAATCCCAGAGAGGTTACATAATTTCCCCAAGGTCATAATTAGAAAATGACTAGCCCAGACTTTGAACTCATGTCTTCAGACACCAAATTTTTCCACTGATCTTTCTATTGAATAATCGTATTTCCATTCATGTTATACTTTATTTTAATTTGATGATTCATTTGTTATAATTAACTTATAACTGTTCATTTAAAATATATTGGAATCTCAATGTAATTTTAAAAAAATAAAATTTTTTTGTGAACTGTTAATAGCTTTTGAACAATTACCCACTGGATGTTGACCTTGTTACACCATGTTTTCAAACTCCTTTTGTTCTTTCCTCATTAATCAATTTACTAAGCCCTGCGCCTACATCATGCTAATTTTTAGAAATGCAATGAATGAAGAAAAACTGGCACTATCATCAAGAGGCTTCAATGTCCCAGGCAACTCAATTAAACTCTAAGTTATGGAGGAGAACAGTTGTCTACCTATTGGTAGAAGACAGATTCTTCATTAGAAGTTCCATACACCAGTAAAATCACAGGTGTTGCATATATATGTGCATATACACACATATGTATACACATAAATACATATATGTGTATATTTATACATATACTTAACCATGTATCTACCTATCTATCTACTCATATACATACACACATATATACTCTCATACACATGTAATGGGAATTAAGAGACTCAGTGGATAAAGGGCTAGGCCCAGAGTCAAGAAGACCTTAATTCAAATCCAACCTCAGGTACTTACTCTCTGTGTGATCCTGGGCAAATCCCTTCATTTGTGTTCCCATTAATCCACTGGATAAAGACATGGCATTTCATTGCAGTATCTTTGTTAAGAAAATCCCATGGATAGTATGGTCCATGGGGTCAGAAAGCACAGGACATGACTGAATGACTGAACAATACACACACATATGTGACACACATGTGTGCACATACACATATACACACTCAGAATCACATATATGATGTGGGTGTGGGTATATTGTTTGTTATCTAAGGATAGATTTGGTCAAGTCAAAAACTTGTCAACAAGTCAAAAAGACAACATTGATAACAAGATTATGAAATTTTTCAGGTAGAAAGATTTTCAATATCATACACTATTTAGGGGAAGCAATCCACGTTCACGGAAAGAGTACTCACATAAATGAGATTCATTATCTCTTAAGTATTAAAAGATGTTATAGTAAGAGAAAATTTATGCATATAATATATATATATACATATATATAGCTACAGATATACATCAATAAGTCAGAACCAAGTTTTTATTCTACTTCTACAAGTACTTGCTATCTAATAAATTATAGTTATAGAATAAATAACAGTCCCAGGTAATATCCCACCTTCTGCAAAAATGCTTTCACTATCTCCCTTAATTCTAATTTCTTTCCTCTGTTGATTATCTCCACATTATCTAGTGCATAAATTGTCAGTATATAATTATTTGCATGTTGTTTTCTCCATTAGAATATGCAGTCCTTAGCAGCAGAGAATGTCTTTTGCCTTTCTCTTATCCCTAGGTATTAGCATGGTGCTTGGCACATTGTAGGTACTTACAAATGTTTATTGACTGACTGATAACATTACAAACTCTAATGATGTCAGACAGTTAGTCTGTTTAGACCTCTTGGTAGCTAGTTATTCATTTATTCATTCATTCTGGACTTGCAACAAAAAAGTATTTTATAACTGCAAGTTATGGTGGAAATGCAAAGAATACTTCTTTATGTTTTTTGTTGTATGAAGTAAACAAGCATTTACATTGTACCTGTTTACCAGGCACTATAGTAAGCTGTGAGGATACAAAAAAAATGGGAAAAACCAATGTGGAACTATCGTCAAGAAGCTTAGAAGCTTGTGTTCTAGTGGGGGAAATAAGTGTAAATAACTAGACATCCTAGCTACATATAGTAAAATGGACAGTTATCAAGAGGGAAGGGACTAGAAGGAGGGACTACTTGGCAAAGGAGAGAGAGAGGAATATTACAGAAGATGGAATTTGAGCTGATTTTTCAAGGAATTCAGGGAAACAGTGAGATAGAGGTGAGATGGGAGGAGCAGCTCATAACCTGCTCTCTCTCCACACCAATCACCTTCTTAATCCCATGATTTATGATTGTTTTTACCATAAAGGAAACACCATTTTGTGACCTGTACAGTGGTGCCAAAGATAAACATGATATCAATGATATGTGATCATCTGCATATGGAATAATCAATTCAAAAGGAAAACTACAGGTGATTGTTCTAAAAATCTCTACTTCAAGGGACCATAGAGTAAGAAGAGATCTCAAAATACACCTAGGTCAACTTTACAAATGTCTTTTCCCACCCAGATGTTGCTACCAATATGAGTGTGCTCCAACTATATGAAGTCACAAAACCCAGAGCATTTGAATTTTCTCTTATGATGATAAAACTAATTTAGTGAATTTCCCCTTGATGAGACTTAGTACCACTATACAGATAACTGAAGCTCCCCTGCATGCACTCTATGGTCCTGCCAATTAGTATACTCATACATGACATTCTGTCTTTTTACTTCTGTACCGCTGACTAGCCATGGAATGCATTTCTTCCTCACCTCTACATTTTATATTTTCTATCATTCATCATGGCTCAGCTCTAAAGTTATCCCATATACAATGCCTACTCTGATCCTCCAAGTAACTATTGCCCCTTCTTCTGAAATTAGTTTATATATACTTGGTAAATATATATTTACTTTACTTAGTACATGCTGCTTCCTCCCAGTAGGTTATCAGTTATGTTCGATCAGAAATGATTTAATTTTTGCACATAACACAGTGGTTTCACACAGAAAAAGAACATAATTAATATTCAGACAATTAAATCAATTGAATTACCCAAAGTTACTTAGGTAGTAAGTAGCATAATTAAGATTCAGACCCCACTCCTTTCATGTCCACCCCTTTCCACTATACTAAACTGGTTGACTATTTTTTTTATTTTTGTCCATATCCATGAAATATTAATTGCTATCTTTATGTTATAAATTAATCATCAAAAGATATCACTGACTTTGCATTATAAATTCATTTAATATGGTACATTTCATTCATTGCTGTTCAGTCGTTTTTTTGCCATGCCCAGCTCTTTGAGACCCTATTTGGGGAGCTCTTAGGAAAGGTACTGGAGTGGCTTGCCATTTCCCTCTTCAGCTAATTTTACAGATGAAAAAATTGAGACAAACATGGTTAAGTGACTTGCTCAGGTTACGTAGCTAGTAAGTGTCTGAGGCCAGATTTGAACTCATGAAGATGAGTCTTCCTGACTTCAGGTCTAGAATTCTATCCACTGGGCCATCTAGCCGCCTCCATGTCATTAGTTATATGACAATCTTTTTACAAAAATAAAATAAAAGTCTTGAAAATAATATCTCAATTATTATATGCAATACTATTAATTATAGTTAACATTTATGTAGCACTTATGTGCAAAGCACTATGATAAGTGCTTTACAATTATTATCTGATTTGATTCTCACAACAATCTTATTGGGCAGATGCTAGTATTATTATTTTACATGTAAGGAAATTAGGCAAACAGTGGTTAAATGACTTGCTCAGAGTCACATAACTGGATTTGAACTCAAGTCTTCCTTACCACAAGCCCAGCACTATCTAATTGTAATTTTTATTATTATTTAAATAATCTTTCACTTTCAAATGTAAAATGGTTAATATTACTCAGAGAAATAATTCATTAGCTGTCTTGTCTCTTTTTACTAAAAATGCTACCAAAATGAGAGTGGTCTGAATATTTGAAGTCACAATAGAGTATTTTAATTTCCCTTTTTATTATATTGAATTTCACCTTATGCTCAAACATTTGCCTTGTTTGGTTATTTGTAGGTATATAGTTCACATTTCCTATGACTAAACAACATATGCTATAGATAAATTATTTATCAACTCTTTTGAGCTGGTGCTATATTCAATCAATAAAATCTAATATTTTATATAACCTGGGAAAATGAACTCGTATCAGAATCCTGAGCTAGTAGACAAATTATAAAGAATCTATGAAAAGTATGGAAAAGAGAAATCATTAGTAAATAGTGTTCCATACAATTTAGCTTTTATACTGCTCTGGATTCTAATGAACAGGGCTGCTTGAAGAGAGGTAGTTATTTATAGACACTGGGAAATCTTTCTGAAAGTCCACAAGGGAGACATTCTGGTATTGGTTTTGACTGAACACTGGAAAAGAAGCGACATCCTCAGTACAGTGAAGGTGACTTAAATTTTTAATTGGAATCAATAGAAAACAAATAACAGGTAATATTCTTTCATCCAACCAATTAAGTAGAATTGTAAAGTGCAACAGCCAAAGGAAGTGATGCCTTCTTAGGTTGTATGAAAGGAGGCAGTGTCTAGAATGAGGGAAAAGACGGTTTTCTCTCTTACCTGGTTCAACCACATCTAGATAATAAAAATTTGATTATTCTCCATAAACTAGAGCTAGCTCTTATAAAGACATAGAAGGATAGCTCAAGAAAAGTGTCACTTTGTCATTATAGGAGTTGGTCTTCCATAGACACTCATCAAAAGAATGCAGTACATGACATTTTGTTTATTTGGTTGGTCTGTCTGAGATTGGAGGAGATAACCTTCCAAGTGCCTCAGTGATTCCAGTTCCATCAGAGTATTGAGATCTCCGATTCAGGTACAACCAAAAGATGAGGCTCACAAGACATTGTCAATGTTGTAATTATCACTTGCCTTGTGTCAGTGAGTCTATAATAACCGTAGCAATAATAAGAATGACAAAATTTTATAGTATTTTAAGGTTTGCAAAACACTTTACATATATTAGCTTTGACCTTCACTATAATCTTGTGAGGTAGGTGCTATTATTATCTCCACTTTATAGACAATGAAACCGAAACTGTCAGAGGTTAAAAGCTTTGCCCGAAGTCACATCACTAGTGTCTGGGTTGTACCTTCAAACCCAGATCTTTCTGACCCCAAGTCCATCACTTTATCAGCTACTATTCTGGACTATTTCTATTCTTAGACTACCAGCATCCTTTGTCCTTAAGATTGTGTTTGGCTCACAGAATGGCCTGTATAAGATCTCTAGGGGCCACATATTGTGGAAAATATATAAAAAAAATTTCATTTGAAAACATCAACTCTCCCAAACTACATGGTTATATCACAATAGAAGTCTCACCTGGCTCTCTCAACATGTTTTCTGCTAGGACAAACAGTTCTGCAAATGTAATAAAAGGTGGTTATTTGAAATGAACACAACTCAAAAGATTCTGATTCTCCATCTTTTAATCTATTGACTATTTATGATGGATAATAGTAGATGATAGGCAGATGCATTTACAAAGGATATTGGGAGTTTTCCTTCCTCCATAGCTGAACTGCTCAGCCTCACTTAAGGAAATGTCCTTTCCCTCCCAAGATTTTCTTGCCTCCTTTTCTTTTCCAGATAGACTGTGACTAGCCTTCTTTTTATACCCTTAGCAGTTTTGATATGTATAAGAAGAATAAACTTGTTCTTTCAAAAAATTTTTTGAAAAGGAAAAAAAAAATATGATTGATGTAAAGAAAAAAAACATTTCTAGCAATTAGAGTTGTCCAAATTTGATGGGTTTCATTAGATCATAGTAAGTTCCTGTTCAAAGGAGGACTATAAACAAAGGTACTGTGAGGCTCAAACTGGACAATGAATAGGACTTTAACATCCTAGAAAAGTGCTAATAATAATAACAATAGCAATAACTAATTTTATATAACACATATGCCAGATAATATGCTAGGAACTACATGATTATTACCTCATTTGGTTTTCCCAACTCTTCTGGGAGGTAGAAAGTAGTATTATTTTTGTTTTACATATGAGGAAGCTGAGATAAATAGAGGTTAAATGTCTTACTCCAGGTCATATAGTAAGACTCCAAGGCTGGATTTGAACTCAGGTCTTACTGATTCATGCCCAGTGTTCTGTTCACTGAGTACCACTTAGCTGCTCTCTAACAATGATGACACTTATGATAATCATCATTATTGGTCTACAATCATCAGGTTCTCTGACCCATGCACTAAACTCTAGCTGAGCTCAAATATTACGGCAGAATACCAATTGATTATTCTCCTTTAAATGGCATCACTATGTTGGCATCCAGGTACAATATGTGTGACTGTTGCTGATCAAATCAAAATGAACTTGGAATGCTCTACTGCAGGTCAGGCATAAATAGTCCATATGAATATCTAGATATCTCTATATTTGTGCATCTCATATTTCTTTGGAGCTATTATAATTCTGCTTTGTTCATAGAACATAGAACATTCTTTGATGTGGGCATACCATGCCAGGAAGTTCTATGCAGGTATATCCCATTGTTCATAATACATTCCAAAGTTCTTCAAAGAGATGATGATTGTGTACTTGTATTGATTCTTCCTACCTCTATGGTGACTGCTCCCTTTGTATGAGGTTTCCATAAAATAATCTTTCAGCAAATGTGTGTTTGGCATTCAAACAATGTATTTCTCTCTCTTCTATAGAGTTTGAATGCTTTTCAATTCAGCTCAAGAATTCTTATTTTTCAGTACCTTATTTAACTAGATGACCTTCAGAATCTTCCTAAGCTAATTTGAATGGAAGCAAATTAGTTTCCTGGCATATTACTCAGATAGATAGATAGATAGATAGATAGATAGATAGATAGATAGATAGATAGATAGATAGATAGATAGATAGATAGATATAATAGAGACAGCTCTATGGATATAAATAGAGAGATAGCTATGGCTATCGATATCTATATGTGTGTGTGTTTATATTATATATATATATGTACATATATATTTGTACTTATGTGTGTATATATGAATATATGTATTCATGAATGTTATCCAGGTTCACAAGTATGCAGCAATTAGGCAGTGAGGTCAGCATAACGACTCATTAGACTTTCGGTTTGGTGTATGTTGGCTCAGTTTTCTCACCAAGTTAGCAGTAAGCTGTTTATCTTTTGACATTGTTTTCTGATAATTGTATTGGGTCAACCTCTTGTAGAATGAGAATGTTTAGCTTGGAGAGAATTTCTGTGATTGGTTCAGTACTCTGCACCTTTGTCACTCTCACATTCTATCTATCTCTTCTCTTACAATGACAAAGTCTATTAAATGCCAATGTTTGCTGTGAGGGTGCATCCACAAAGTTTATTGCCTTTAGGTAAACAAAATACTGATCCCAATACTCCTCTAACTTTAAAGATTGCTTGGTGGATATATTGGAAAAGAGATTCTTCTCACCTTGTCTTCTGCCAACTTTCTCCTAACTCCATGTCCTAGAATTCCATACCTCACTTCTCTATGTATTAAATAATAATTGAACTCAGAATCAGGACACCTGCGTTATTGTAACCGCTCTGTGAATAATTTACATGTGTGATATTTCTAAGCCTCAGTTTCCTCTGTGCGATTTGGCTTGGTGCTGTCTAAAGTGTCTTCTGGTCCTAGTGTCAATATTTTTATGATTCTGTGCAAAGCAGTGTGGTTCCTTGACAAGCACAAACGATGTCCAGCTCTGAGAACAGGAGGCTTTTCATTTTCATAACCTGTTTGTAAAGGAATTTCAAAACATATATTTTAATGATGCTAGAAAAATGTCAGTAATTATTATTTTCTTTTTCCTTTAAATCTTATTGAACCAATGATTATAATTCTTTATCACTTATTTTCCCTAACAGTCACTCTGTTAGGTATTTATCTGGTATTTATATTTTAAAAATGTTTTTTCCCTTGCATTTTGGATCTTAGAGAAAGATGTTCAACGTCCTAATCCTATTGTTTCCTTGCTGAATCCTTTTCTATGATGAACAAGGGAGGCATTCGTCTGAAAATAAAGGGATTGTTCACGTGCAGTACCAAGTGCCAGTTAAACCAAAAGCATGTTTACCTTCCTTGCTCCCTTTAGGACAAGGCATCATTAATAACCTTTCAACACAACATTTCTGATTACACAGAGCCTTTTATCTCATAATCACAAAACACTCTGCAAACATCCATTCCCAAAAGGGCCTGGGGAAGGTGAGCATTATTATTGCTATAAAGAGGTAAGTATAGCAGGCTTATCTACAATGACTTTCTGTGGTAGGCTATGGTTAGCACTAGACTCATTATAAGCCCAGAAATAGGCGCAAGAGAGTAGCTAGGATTTCATGGGAATGATTCTAGCCTTAAAACAGATAAGATTACAAACCACTGGGGCTAATGCATGGTATTTCCATAATACATCGGCAGTTTACAGTTAATTAGAGTTAGTTTCTTCTTTTCATGAGTAAGGGCAGGTCTTCACTTGACGTAGTACATTTAGCCACACCCAGCTATATAATCATCCTCAATAGAAGGGACTCAATGCCTTTCTCACACCTGGAGGATCCTTTGATCCCTTTGCCAACACTTGACACTGAAAGTCACTGTCAAGAAGAAAAGTGGAGACAAGCAAAAATCTTGGCACTAAACTGAACCAAGAGTATCTAGAAAAGAGAATTGAAACACGATCAGATCTATCAATATTTATTCCTGCTTTTTTAATTTAACAACCATATCCTTATAAACTAAGTAAACTCAGTCTTTTACATATTCTTTGCTTGTGCTGCATCAGCTGTTTTACACCTTCCCTATACCTGCGGTTTCAAAGCCTCCAACATAATATCCAACCAAGAACGATTATTTACTAGACAAAAGCAGATCATAGAACAAAACCCACAGTCTGAACTAATAGGGAAAATTGCTTTTTTTTCCCCATCATACTCATACATATGAGTATCAAAGCTAGGATTTGATCCCACGCTATCTTAGACCTCTTTTAAATACACTTCATGATGCACATTTTTACACTTGGGAAATAATCTCTCTCCTTTCTTTTTAATTCTGAACTTCTGTCACAACCACTCTTTTTCTTTCCTCTTCTAGCGGTCACTTTTCTTTTCCTTTGCCTTAAATATGGATGTACTTTCCCTTCTTTTATTCTTTCTAATTTTAATTGGTGAACTCATCACTATGAATACAAATTTAACATCTAGTCAAGTCTAAGAGTACATTAATCACTTAGTATGTGCTAGCAACTGTACTAAACATTGTGAATTAAAAAAGCAGAAAGAAAGTTAGTCTCTATCCTCAAAGAGCTTACATTCTAGTGTTTGAAGACTATATATGAAAGAAATTTGAAATGTGGGGTGGCTCTGGCTTGTGTGTGCTAAAGAGGATTCATCTAATCAAAGTGAGAGCCCTTAAGAGCAAAGGAGCACATATTCAACATGAGAAGTCAAGGCTTGGAATTCAACTTCCAGGCAAAAGGGGTGGCTAGGGAAGACAGAAAGTCTGGAGAGTTAAAAGTATAGCTGAGAGCAACAGGTGCTCAGATGTTTTTTCCTTTACTCCACTAAAATGCCATTTTGATGACATACAGAGTACCTTGTGTTCCACAAGATTATGAAGGGAAGGGAACGTAAAGCCATGGAAAGTCCTACAAAAATTGGAAAGATACAGCTGTAATTCAAGATTGAGTCTAATTTAATTCGGAAAGGTTCATCACAAGATTGGTTAAAAAATGATTCTTTTTTTTTTTGACCAGTGCAATTCAGAAAGACAATCTATACATGGCAATGCTGCAATTACTGTCATTATGAGATTTTGGGAAATAGATTATGCATATAGATAAATCTATATAGATCCTTTAAATATTAAACCATCTCTCCATTTGACACATATTTTTATATATTTTGTTAAATTTTCCCAAGTAAACATAAAACATTTTAGCAAACATCTATTTTTTTTAATTTTGAGTTCCAAATTCTTTCCCTCCCTCCATTCCCTTTCACACTTCTGGAGGAAGCAGGTAATATATCAGTTATATATATGAAGACATGCAAAACATACTTCTGTATTAGCCATACAGCAAAAGAAAATATACACAAATCCCAAGAAAAAAGTAAAGTTGAAAAAGCATGCTTCAATCTTTACTCTGAATTCATTAGCACTCTTTCTAGAAGTAGATAGTTTTTCTAAAAAACATAATAAATTCTTTGGATTTGTCTTACATCATTGCCTTGATCAAAGTAACTAAATCTTTCACAGTTGATCATCATTACAATGTTGCTGTTTATACAATGTTCTTGTAGTTCTGCTCATTTCAGTTTGCATCAGTTCATAAATTTTTCTAGTTTTTTTTTTTCTGAAAGCAACTTGCTCATCATTTCTTATAACACAGTAGTATTCCATTACATTAATATACTACAACTTGTTCAAACATTCCCCAATTGATGAACATCCCCTCAATTTCCAATTCTTTGCCACCAAAAAAATATTCATTATAAATATTTTTGTCCAAATAGGTCTTTTCCCCTTTTTATTGATTTTTTGGGGGATATAGAAGTAGTAGTGCTATTTCTGGGTCAAAGGGTATGTACAGTATTATATTATAGTCCTTTGGGTATAGTTCCAAATGTCAACATATATTTTAACACTTATTTTATGTAACTATCCTATATGCTTGGGTGATAGAAAGATGAATCTTTCTTATGATCTTTGGAAGAATTTATAATCTACAAAGGTAGATGATATATTTTCATAGATATCTACAAAACAATGCACTGTATTAAATAAGTTTGTAACATGCATCTAACCTATTATCTTCTTCCATTTATATTCACACTTACAAGTTGGATTCCAATAGGTATCTTCATGAGGTGACCTCAGCAAAGGAACTACTCCCATTACACTTACTCATTAGACCCCACTATATACCGCCCATGAACAATCAACTGATCTATTAATTAGCTTTTAGTAAATGAATTTGCTAAAAAAAAAAAAAAGATTTAAAGCATCCACATCACCATAAATCTTGAATTTAGTATCCAGCAAAAAAAAAAAGGACATATGAGAAGAGAGGGCTTAAAGTAGCATTATTAGTGAGGACATATATGGGCCACTTGTGCGGCAAAAGCTAACTCACAATTTCTAGTTCCTCATGGTTGGTATGCTCTTTCTTTCTTTTCAGAATTTTCATGCAGTTCATCTGTGCAACATCTCTGTTATTTGGGTCACACAATGGGTCTCTCAGAATCTGCTCCTTTCTTAATTCCATATTGAGAATCAATTCCTGATGTGAAAGGGTATACTCCTTAAAGTTAATTCCTCCCTCAGGCATTTTTGTCTGCCTTTGAGTTTGTGTGTCTCATCTGGATATACTATTTCCTATTTAATCAGTAGCTTGAATGACATTACTGAGAAGGAGAAAGAAAGTCCTTCCTCTCATTGCTTTTCTTTGGTGTAGGCAAAAGAGTATACCTCTACCAAGCTCTCCTTTCTTTTTTCAAAAAGAAAATCTTAGAGATATAAAACTTCTGATGAGGACATCTATGGCTATATCTAAACATTTTGGTGCATCATCTAATTTCTGTCATTTTCTTTGATGAAATTATCTGTTAGTGAAATTATGACTTGTTCTTTGTTTCATCAGTTCTTTAGGATTAAATTATTTTGTCTGAATTCTTCAGAGGTTATTTACTGATTTTAATTTGATTACATAGTGGTCAGTAAAGGTTCTGTTTAATAGTTCTGGTTTTTTAGGCTACTTAACAAGGCTTTATGCACTACAATATTCGCAAAATTGACATATCTATCTTGCAAATATGAAATACCCATGTATATGTATATGTAGATATGTATAAACAGTATAGACAAACACACATCTATGTATAAATTTCCCTTTTGAGCTGCATTCAGCAATTGCCAGAGATCTATTATATCTCCATATTCCAAAGTTCTATTCAGGTCCTTTGCTTCTTCCTTATTTACGTTTTTGTGAAATTTGTCTAGATAGAAAGAGGAACACTGAGCTTCCCAAAATTGGTTTTGCTTTGTATTTCTACTATAGTTTGATTTATTTTTCATTTAAGATCATAAATACTATTCTATTCAGTTCATAAATATAAAGGATTGGTATTATTTCATTGTCTATAGTACCTTTAACTACAATGTAATTACCCTGTTCATCTCTTTTTAAACTAGGCGCATTTTCTACTGTACTTTTTTAGTACCAAAGTGCAATAAACTATGTTCCAACTCCTTATTTTAACTGTGAATGAATATTGTTTTTAAGTATGTAAACCATTATATTCTTGTAAACCATTTATTGTTGGATTTTTCTTTCTTATCTACCAGTCTATTTTCTTCCATTTTCTGGGCAAGTTTATCCATTTCATATTAAGATTTATGACTGTCAATTTTTTAGTCAACTCCATTGTATGCATTCCCCCTGCATTTGTCCCTCTAGTTCCAATTTACTGAAAAAAAGAAAAAGTGTATCAGTATTTGTGATCTGTAATTGAAGCAATCTGTTTGTATTCCACTGCTCCAGCTGTCTTTTCTTTTTCTTCAAGTCACATCTTGATTCCAGATTCTTTCCCTTTTACTTCTTTCATAACACAGTCATCAAAGTTGGTGTTGTTTTGCTTCCAACTAATTGAAGTAATCCATTCTGTTAACGTCACCTCCCTTCTCCATTTCCCCACCTCTCTCCACATTGAGTTTAATGTATTTCTACACCAAACTTTGTATATGTCCTCAACCCTTCTTTGCCTCCTTTAGAAGAGAGAGAGGCGAATGTGATGTACACTCTTTATGTACTTCCCTAAATTTCTGGATATTCTTTCACCCACTTCTTCCTGATTAGTTTCCTAGTATATACCTTTATCACTCATTTCCTCTTACAAAACAATCAAAACAGGTACAGATTTTCTCTATCCTTCTCTTTGTCTTATTTCCTTTCTTCCATGATCATTAAAGTCATTAGGAATATGAACTAATACATGCATCTCCTATCCTGTGGATGTTATTATTTGAACCCATGCTAGGTTCTCAAATATGTTTATCTATAAAAGCTTCTCTTGACTCCTGATTTTCTAGTTTAATGTTTCTACTAAAAACAAATAATGTTTATACTAAAAGTTTGTCTTTTCATTAGTAAAACTTAAAAGTCTTTTATGCTATAAAAGGCACATTTTCTCCCTATCAGTTTCCCAAAACAAACTATTTTTGGTGGCAAACTAATCTTTTACCATTTGGAATAGTAAGTTCTGTTGTTTTTCTCTCATTTTAGTAAGTTGCACAATTTATTTAGAATAAATAGAATTTAGTAAGTTGTAGTAACACGCCAGATCACAAATTTCCCTGACTTTGGTATGTACTTGAAAATTTTCTTTCTAGCATCTTCCAGTATTATTCTTTGACGTAGAATCTCTAGATTTTGATTATACCCTTTTCAAGAGCTTTCTTTGTGGGGTTTCTTTCTGGAAGTGGCTATTATGTTCTTTTTATTTTCAATTTGTCATCTAATTCTAACCAATATGGACAGTTTTTATTTGCGGTTTCTTGGTTTTCATTTTTGATTCCTTAAATTATAGTTTCCAATCTTTCTTGAATTAGGAAGATCAGGTTTTCAGGGAGGCTAATAATTATAAAATTTTCTCCTTGATCTGTTTTCCAGGTGAGTTGTTTTTGATAACAGATTCCTTATTTTTTCCAGTTTTAAAATTTGTTGTAATATTGTTGTCTCACAAATTCTTTAAGTTCCATTTACTACATTCCAATTTTCTGGGAGTTTATTACTTAGGTGAGATCTTCTGTCTTCAGTTCTAGGCTATTTACGCTCCTTGCAAATGTCTCCCCCCACATTTTTATCTCACTCATAATGTTATTTTTTCTAAATTCTTGTTTAAATTTTTAAAGTTCACTTGTATTCCTTTTGGTCATTGCCATTTTTTTCTCCTCTGAGTCTCTGCCTGTAAATATTGTGGACCCTCTTCTGGTCTATCTCTTGGACATCTGTTGATCAATAATATCTCTTCATAGTGTCTTCTATCTCTTGTTACATATAACTCTAGTCTTGGTGAGAATTTTTTTTCCAACAAAAGACTCCACCCTGTCCTATGATCTTGAATGAAACAATTAAGTACTATTTGATCCAAACCTTACTTTCCAATTTTCCTTTCCATTTTTATTGATGTATCTGTGGTAACATCACTGGGAGATTTCAGTGTCCCTAAACAAAGTTCTCAGATTGTCTTTCTTCAATCAGGATGCTGATGTGGCCTCCCATATTTCATGAAGCTTCTCTTGTACTAGTTTTAGTATGAGATGTACTGATCAGAGTGCTACACATTTCCTATTTGTTTACTGATTTCTCTGGCATGAGTGATGGCTCAGCATCTTCAGCTTTTGGCTGCATTTTTGTGCAGTCTCTAGTTGAATGAAAGAAAGAAACTGATATTTCATTTTAATTTCTTAGTCATTTTTCAATCTGATACTGTTTGTAGATTGTTGATGGAATAAAAATAGGAAAGCTCAGCTCAATTGTGACCTTTTCCATGGTCATATTATCCAGGATCCTGTAGACTATATTTTATAGGCAATAGAAAGTCACTGAAGGCTTTTAAGAAAGTGAAAGACTTGATCAAATAGTGTCAAAAGGCACAGGGCAACACGATATAATGGAAGAGATGATGAATTGTGGATTAGAGGACTAATATTTCAATCTTATCTCTCCCACTTTGGTGGTGTTGGCAAATCAGGATAACCTCTATGAATCTGTTTCCTTATTTCCTAAAATGAGGGGTTTAGATCCACATTGAAATTATTTCTGTAGTACTAAAATTAATTTGGTAAAACAGAATTGTTAGGAAGGAAATAAAAGTAGAGACAAGTTATCAATCCAATACAATACCTCAGCTACATGATGATAAGCATTTCAACTAGCAGGAAAATCATGAGGATGGAAAGGAAGAGATTGATCTGAAAGCTATTTTAAAAATGTAAAATTGGTGACTGATTAACTATAAATGGGGATGGGGAGGGAGAAAGCAAAGGAAGGCAGACAAGGTGGTTCTAATGCTTTGAGCTTGAGTGACATGAAAAATGATAGTTCTATTAACAAAAAGAAGGAAGTAAGGAAAGGGGGATATTTTGAGAAGGTTGAATTGATGAATTCAATTATTGATGTATTTATATTTGAATTCTGGACATAATTTCTGAGTGAAAATATCCAGTAGGCAATTTAAAATGCAAGATTAGTATTCAGGATATATAACCCTAACCCTAACCCTCCTAGATAAAACTATTTGAAGTGACATTTAAGTATTCTTTTGCCTCAATCCCCAACCTTAATGTGGGAAAGTATTTCCAAAGCCCTGATCCAATCTCTCATCAATTCATGCCTAGATCACTCCACAGATCTTAAGTGTCAAATGCCTGTATCAAGCAATACATTCTTCATATATAATACTTACCACAGTACCTATTAAGCACAGAGTAAGTGTTCAATAAATGCTTATTGACTGATATGCCTGCTGGACTGAACTTAATTTTTGTTCAGATACTATGTTTTTCCTGTAGTTATAAACCAACAATAACTACCAAATTAAATCTGAATTCCTTTGCTTGTATTTCAATCCTGACATATTATGGGTATTCTATAACATATTGCTACTCTACATAGTCAATGCTTCTCTCTTTTCTCTGGCACTATTCTTTGCTCCAGTTAGACCAGAACATTGTTCTCCATTCACATACCATAAATTTTCTGGCCTTTGAGTGTTCTATCTTCCCTACACTGGTTCTTCCTCAAAGATCCCTTAGGGATTGCACTTTAACTGTAAGGTTGTACATAATGGGTTCTTATCAATCCTACAAGTATCCCTTCAGGTCCGTACTGCATCCTCATCCCCCATTAAGTCCCCTCCCCAAACCCATCAGCCTAAATTAATCTCCACGTGGTACTATTTCATAGAATCACATTATTTGAAAGCAGGAAGGTACCTCAGCAGCTATCTAGTACAAAGATATACAAAAGTAACTTTCAAAATATTGTATGCCAAAAATGGTCACTCAACTTCTATTTGAAGCTCTCTAATGAGTAAGAACCCACTACTTCTTGAGGCAGATAATTAAATTTTTGAAAGTTTCAGTCTTTGGGAAGTTTTTCTGTCATCAATACAAAACTTCCACCTAGAGTTGTGGATTCTGATCTTTGGGACTAAACACTAAAAAAAAAAAAAATTAATCCTTCCTAAGTATGACAACCCTTCAGCTACTTGAAGATGGTGGTCATGGCTTCTTTGCATACTAGTTCCTTGAAATGATTCTCATATTCATGGACTCAAGGTCTTTTACCTTCTTTCATCTTCTCCATACTTTCCATCTTATCCTGTTTAAACTATTTTGTCCAGAAATGGACATAATGTTTCAGGTGAGGTCTGACAAGGACAGAACATAGTGGAATTATCACCTCCCTATTTTGTGAAATCTGCCTCTTTGAATGTTGCACCAGATACTATTATCTTTGTTGGCTGTCACATTTCATTGCTGATGCATTTTGAATTTTCAAACCACTAAAACTCATAGATCTTTCTTCCAGACAACTGCTGCCTATTCATTCCATTCCCATTTTATACTTGTGAAGCTTTTTTTAGTGTATAACTGCATCACTTTCCATTTATTTCTATGAAATTTCATCTTATTAGATTCTGCCCAGTACTCTAGCCTGTCAAATTACTTTTGAATTCTGTCATCCACTGTGTTAGCTATTCATTGCAGATGCTTAAAATCTTCATACCATGTATACCTTTATCCAAATCATTGATAAAAATCTTTAACAGTTCAGAGCCAAGCACATATCTCAAAAACACACCACCTAAGGCTTCTTGTAATATTGACTTTGAACCATCAACGATTATTCTTTGAGTCCAGTCGTTCAACCAACTCTGGAGTCATCTGATTTTCTTATCTTTTTACTCAGATAGCTCCTACTTAATCCATGAGAATAGTATGAGATATATTATTTAAAAAACTTTGCTAAACAACGAGCTAAGCTACAATACACAAAATTCCTCCAAACTACAAAGTTAGTAATATTGTCCAAAGAGATCAGTTGAGAATAAATTGTTCTTGATTAAACCATGGTGGATCTTTGAAATTATTCATTCCCTTTTAAAATCTATACCAATATTTTAATGTTTTACCCTAGAATTTACCAGAGTCAAGTTCACTAGATTCTGTTCTCTTTCCTTTTTCAAAACTTGGAACACCATTTGTCCATCTTCAATCTTCTTTTACTTGTCCAATAGGCAATAATCATCTAAGTCAATTTTTGTTAATGTATTAATCAGCTAGCCAGATAAGACAAAATCTTGATCAATGAAAGTACTTGTTTTTCCAAATGAATCTAAGGAATATTTTGTGCATTCTAGGTGTCACATTTTTAAAAATACTTTTAAATGATGGGGCACATTCCACATGGGCTAGTAGGGTAATGAGTCTTGAGTTCAGAATCTATGAAGATTGGCCAATGCAATCAGGGATATTTAGACTGGAAGGGGAGAGGGAGTTTAGAAGAGATATGATAACTGCCTTCAAGTATTTGAAGGAATTTTAATAGAGAGATTTGCCTTGACCCCATAGAGAAATAGGATCAATCAAAGCTGACAAGAAGGAAATTTAGACTTGATTTTCGAAAATAAAATTCTTGAATTGCTTGAGGTATCCCACAGTAGAACACACTGGCTCATAAAGTAGTGAGCTCCTCTTCAGTAGATGGAATCAAGCAAAAACTGGGTGACCCCTTGTTAAATATGATGTAAAGATAATTATTTAGGTACAAGTTGGACTTAATAGCTTCTGAATTCCCTTTTAATTTTGTGGATCTATGATGCTCTGAGTGGACCTCTACAATAATTTCCAAGTACAGTATCAGGCTAGTAGTAGAGACATATTGGCCCAGGAAGAATTCAGGTACCCCTTAAATTATTCTTTCCAGCAAGACAATCATCTAGTTCAACTCCTTTACTTTATGAAACACCAACATTTTGTCTGCAATTATTGTCAGTCATATTTGCTACAGGAAGTCTTTCCTAGATGCTTCAGTGGCTTGTTTAACTGTGAAAAAAATCTGTTTTACCCTTTTACGCATTCCAAATCCTACAGCTCAGAATATTGTTTAACTTTTCATGTTCAAATTTGGTCTCTAGAGACAATTTAAAAGGTCCAGGAATGTTTGTCTTTCTTCTTTGAGTAGAAAATTTTTCTTTTTTTAAAATAAATAAAGTTGATTTTTTTCAGTCTTGCCTTAAGTTCAATTCTCTATATACAAGGAATCAATTGAAAGATGTTCAATGGTTTCCCAATTTCAGAATCTTATTTTTTGTATGTTTGTTTTTATCTTTTAATACCCCACAAGTGCTTGAGGATCTCTGCTTGTGTGATATAGGTAAGATCTTCTAGTAAGAAAAGAGTTTCTATTAAAAAGAGAAGTTACTACATCTAAGCAGGAGAGTAGAAAGAGCACAGAACTGAGAATCAGACAATTTGAGTTTTCTTGGTTTTAATAATGACTCACTTCATCATCCTGACAAGTCACTTCACCTCTCTGGGCCTTAGTAGGTTTGGTTGTTGTTGCAGTTGCTGTTACTGTCTCATAAAGTAAAGGAATTGAACTAGATGATTAAGTCTTTTTCAGCTCCAAAAATTTAAGATTCTTCTGAAGACAGAACAGGAGGAATAAGTAAAGTGGCTAGATTTTAGGGTTCTTAATATTTTCAGTGTCATAGATCCCTTTTGGAGAAATTTGAAGTTGATGGATTCATTTTTCAGAATCATGCTTTTTAAATGCATAAATTAAAATACAGTGGATTACAAAAGAAACAAACTATATTGAAAAATATAGAAAATATAAAATCAACTCCAGGATAAAAACCCTTGGACTATATATTCTCTCTTTTCTATTTCTGCTCTAAATCCCCTGATCCTATGAGTTTAACAGCCAAAGAAATCAGTTGCATGAGAATATTTTGTAAACCACAAAAGTGCTATTGAAAATGCAAGGTTATCAGTTGGAGGGGAAAAGGTGCATTATTGAGCAATGAAAAATTGTGGGAGTAATGGAATGTCCACAACCTGGAAGTATTCTTGAATACAGGCTCAATACATAGATATCTGGGATGAAATTGGTGCAATCCTTGGGGGATCTAGGGTAAAAATTAGATAACCCTCTGGTTCCTTTTCAACCTTCAAATCTAGGATTACATACTTTCAGCACGATCTTCTATGTTGTTTTAAATGACTGCATTCCCATAATGGGTTTCAATTTCTTCCTTTCTTAAAGGGAGTGCACAAAGGTTGGAAGTTCGACTTTCATTTACACACACAATTTAGGCTGAATCTTCTTCCTATAGCTCTGTGAGATTTGAGGAGAAATGTTCTCCCATGTGTTGCAGACAAAATTGACTCCACTTGCTTAATATGAATTTAGACCACTGGAAAAATGAGTGCTTTTTATCCATTAGCCTGTTATGGGTCCAAAAGTAATTCTGGTAGCATACTGCATCAATTCAGTATCTATTAGGGTAATTTTGTACATATCATTTTCTCAGCAGATCAAGGTGTCTGCAAATTTATCTGGAGAGCTCCTTTTCAAATGATTTATTATTTTTTCTCTTTACCCATTAATAATAAAACAAGCCTTGCTTTTCTATAGGTTCCCCTACAGACCATTAGTCAAGCTCATTGGCTAAATCGTGAGCTCAAGAAATTTCCAGCTCAATTTTGATCATAGTCGTTGAAGTAAGGTGAAAGAAAAAACAGAAATGAGAGCATATTTCTGACATTAGGCAAATAACTTCCCCTCACTAACTCTTAGCTTTGTGTCTATAAAAAAGAGAAGTGATGGACTTTATGTTGTCTATGGTCCCTTTCAGTTCTAACACAATCTACAATTATGGTTTCCTACAATACGAAGGGCTATAATTTCAAAACAAATTCCACTATAATTTTGAGGATGTAGTGGAAAGAGAAAAGATTTGGATATGGAAGACTCAAATTCAGTTACTCGAGTTCAGTCTTCTACTTAATACTTATGTAATCTCAAGGTCTCTTTCAAGAACTTTGTATTTGATTGTGGGACATGTGAGAAACTGGTACAGGATTGCTCAGTATGGTGTGGCCAAATCAGAAAAGGTGCTGTGTTCTATGAGGAAAGTAGAATGGAAACAGCATGAAGGAAATGTATGATGCACACATTTGGAGTAACCATCCAAAATGCTCATGCAAACTATCTGTGCCCAGTCTGTGGTAGAGCATTCCAAGCTTGTATTGGTTTGATCAGACACAGTTGTACACATTGAAATTTCACTTTATCATGATGATGTCATTTTGATCCTATTTGATAATGAAGGACAACAACCATGTAAACTTAAATAAATCACTCTAGCAATCAGCTTGTGCTGGAGTCAGTTAATGCAGGATTGAGAGATCTGATGGCTAAATTTTCTACATGAGTAGTATTTAGAAGATGGGAAACACTACAAATCAGGTCTTGATTTATTGTTTTATTGCCTATCTACTTTATATATAAGAAAATGATGGGAATAATGTTAATAACATGAAATAATATTTGAAAGTGTGATGTATTCTTTTAGAGAGGCGATTGTTAAATATTTATCAGCATGTACCATTGTACAAGTTGCCTTGGATGTCAGTTTTCTCACTTGAAAAAGAGATAGTTGGGCTAAGTGATTTCTATAGGCCTTATCAATTTAAATATGTTATTATAGAATCACAGAATATGACAATGTGACCTCATTTATTCTAACATTTATTTTAAAGAAATCACCACTATATTTGACCTTGTTATCTTTAAGATGGCAAAGATGACAGTCACATTGATGTTTTTTCTCAATTATCATGACCTATGATCGCATATTAGTAGTAGAAATACTATAATTTTTAAGTATGTTGTTACTGTTGAGTAATTTCAGTCATGTCTGAATCTCTGTGACACCATTTGAGATTTTCTGGGCAAAGACACTGAAGTGACTTGCCATTTTCTTCCCCAGAATATTTTACAAATGAGGAATTGAGGCAAACAGGGTTAAGTGACTTGCCTAGGGTCACATAGCTAGTTAGTGTCTGAGGTCAAATTTAAACTTAGAGCCGCTTGACTTCCTGGCTGCCTTAATTTTTTTAAATATATATTCATGAAATAGCATGCTTGAATTTACCAGTATGTAGTTTATTATTCTACCATGCCTACATGTTAAATCAGCTCCATTAAGCTTCTTTGTAACTGACCAGTAGATAATTAGCTAATTCATAGAAAATGTTTGAAATATATTTCATTAATTAATTTTTGTTATTCATTTAATTTTCAACATTTACTTCCATAAGATTTTGAGTTCCAAATTTTCTCCCCATCTCTCCGCTCCCCCCATCTCAAGAAACCATATATTCTGATTACTCCTTTCCCCACTCTGCCATCCCTTCTATCACACCCTTCCCTTCCTTTATCCCCATCCTTTCTCTTGTCTTGTAGGGCAAGATAGATTTCTATACCATTACCTATATTTATTATTTCCCAGTTGCATGCAAAAACAATTCTTGACATTCATTCTTAAAACTTTGATTTCCAATTTCTCTCTCATCCTCCCTCCCCACCCATCCCTGCTGAGAAGACTAGCAATTCAATATAGTTTATACATATGTAATTATGCAAAAGACTTCCATAAAAGTCATGTTGTGAAAGATTATATTTCCCTCCGTCCTATCCTGATGCCCATTTATTCTATTCTCTTTTGACCTTGTCTCTCTCCAAAAGGGTTTACTTCTAATTATTCCCTCCTCTCATTTGCCCTCCGTTCTATCTTCCTCCCATATTCCACTTATCCCCTTCTCCCTTTCTTTCCTATAGTGTAACATAGATTTTCATATCAGATTGAATGCTCATGTTACTCTGTCCTTGAATCAAATGTGATGACAGTAAGCTTCACTTTTCCCTCTCACCTCCTCCCTTTTCCCCTCCATTGAAAACTCTTTTATGAGAGATAATTTGCCCCATTACATTTCTCCCTTTCTCCTCCCAATATATTCTTCTCTCACACCTTAATTTTATTTTTTTTAGATATCATCCCTTCCTATTCCACTCACCCTGTTCCTTCTGTCTATATGTATATAATTCTTCCAAGTACCCAAATACTGAGAAAAGTCTCAAGAGTTACACATATTATCTTTCCATGTAGGAATGTAAACAGTTCCACTTTAGTAATTTCCTTATGATTTCTCTTTTCTGTTTACCTTTTCGTGCTTCTCTTGATTCTTGCTTTTCAAAGTCAAATTTTCTATTCAGCTTGGTTCTTCTCATCAAAAATGATTGAAAGTCCTCTAGTTCATTGAATGATCATTTTCCCCCTGAAGTATTATACTCAGTTTTGCTGGGTAGGTGATTCTTGGCTTTAATCCTAGTTCCTTTGACTTCTGGAATATTATATTCCAAGCCCTTCAATCTCTTAATGTAGAAGTTGCTAGATCTTATATTATCCTGATTGCATTTCCACAATACTCAAATTATTTCTTTCTGACTGCCTGCAATATTTTCTCCTTAACCTGGGAACTCTGGAATTTGGCTACAATATTCATAGGAGTTTTTCTTTTCAGAACTCTTTCAAGAGGTCATTGATGGATACTTTCAATATTTATTTTGCCTTCTGGTTCTCAAACATCAGGGCAGTTTTTCTTGATAATTTCATGAAAGATGTCTAGACTCTTTTTTTGATCATAGCTTTCAGGTAGCCTCATAATACGTAAATTGTCTCCCCATTTCTATTTCCCAGGTCAGTGGTTTTTGCAGTGAGATAGTTTACATTGTCTTCAATTTTTTTTTCATTCTTTTGGCTTTGTTTTGTAATTTCTTGGTTTCTCACAAAGTCATTAGCTTGCACCAGCTCCCTTCTAATTTTTAAAGAGCTACTTTCTTCAGTGAGCTTTTGAGCCACCATTTCCATTTGGCTAATTCTGCTTTTTAAAGCATTCTTTTCATGGGCTTTTTGGATCTCTTTTTTCATTTGGTTCTACTTTTAAAGGTGTTATTTTCTTCATCATTCTTGGAGTCTCCTTTAGTGAGCTGTTGACTCACTTTTTATGATTTTCTTGCATCACTCTCATTTCTCTTACCAATTTTTCCTCCACCTCTCTTACTTATTTTCAAATTTTTTTTTGAGCTCTTCCATGACCTGAGAGGATTCCATGTTTTTTGGAGGTTTGGGATGCAGAAACTTTAACTTTTATGTCTTTTTCTTAAGGTATACTTTGTTCTTCCTCATCTGAAAGAATGGAAGAAAATACCTGCTCACCAAGAAAGTAACCTTTTTTGGCATTTCTCCAGCCAGTTACTTTACTTTTCAGTCCTTTGTCAAGTGGAGTATGTACTCTAGGGACCTGTAAATTATCATTTCCTCTAAGGTGTCACAATAAAGGGAGAGGAGTGTTCTCCTCTCCTGGCTTGCACTCTGGTCTGGGAGCAACCACAAACCTTTCTGCCCAGAATCTATGAGTTGGGTTGCCTTTCCTCAACTGCCTCCACCAAATCCACCCTGCCAGTGCTCCTCCTCACCCCAGGACTGCCACTCAGAACTGAGACTCAGATTGGCTGCTCAACTTCCCAGGGTTTTTAGGCCAAGGTCTCCAAAGGTGTATGCTGCTGCTACTTGGGGCCAGGACTGGGAAAGACCCTGCTCCCTTCTCAGCCCTGTGAAAGAGATTTATCATGGACCTTTGAAGCTGTCTTTGCCATTTGTGGTTTGAGAAATCTGGGAACCACAGCTGCTGCCCAGAATTCCATGCCTGAAGCTTGCTCCAATCCTGTCCCTGCTGTTCTGCAGTCAAGGCTGGGCTACGCTTCATGGGCTGTGCTCTGCTCTGAGACTGATGCAATAGACCTTTCCTGTTGGTCTTCCATGCTGCCTTGGACTGAAAATCTCTTTCACTCTGTTGTTTTGTGGCATCTACTGCTCCAGAGAGTGTTTAGAGCCATTTTTACATGTATTTTATGGACTATGAGAGTAGAGCTAGAGCAGGTCTGTCCTTCTACTCCACTCTCTTGGCTCCCTAAAACATTTTTTAAAAAGAGAGATACATACTTTGTTGTTATTCAGTTGTTTCTCAGTGATATCCAACTGTTTCTGAATCCATTTGGGATTTTATTTCTGCAAAGATATTGGAGTGATTTGCTGTTTCCTTCTCTACTTTACGGAGATGACAAAACTGAGGCAAACAGGGTTATGTGAATTGCCCAGAGTCACACAGCTAGCAAGCATCTGAGGCCAGATTTGAATTCAGGAAGATAAATCTTCCTGACTCCAAGTCCAGCATTCTATCCACCTAGATGTCCCTGATACAGCCTTAACACCTGGGAACAAACTATTCTGTTAGTTTGGTAATAACTCTACTAAATAAAAGGGAGAATCCATACTTTTCAAAACATTTTGATTAAGGTATGCATTACTGCCTGGAAGTTACCTACCTTTGGTTGGCTGACCCAAAGTATTTACTAAGAGTAAATTCTTTTTCAGTTTGCTTTTCTTAATGTTGAAGCTGTTAGGGATTGATTGGAGCTTTGCATGGGAGCAAGTACTATGGGTGCAGAATGCTAAGGACTTTGTAGTTCAAGTGTGAGACGTATGTACAAGTAATAGGGGCTCCTGGGTTGTGCAGTTGATAGAGCGCCACACCTATAATCAAGAAGACAAGTTCTTGAGTTCAAATTTGGCCTCTTATACTTACTAGTTGTATAAACATGGCAAAATCATTTAATCTTGTTTGCCACAATTCTTCATCTGTAAAACGAACTGAAAATGGAAAAGCAGTCCAGTACCTTTAAAATTCACAAATGAAACCACAGAAAGGAGAGAGAGACTGAAATGCCTAAATTACAACAAGGAATTAATTTTATTTCCAAGGTCAGATAATTTGCAGACTTTCCTCATTGGTGGAGAGGAAACTAACTCATCATCTAGTGCCTATCTGGGAGAAAGAGAAGGTGTAAGAACTTGGGAGAAAAGAAATTACTTCTTGTTTCACAAAAGCATGTACACGGTTTAAGGCCCTCTTTGTAGAAAGATCTTAGGAAGAAGAGTATCGTCTTTGGAAACCAAACACAGGGGAAAGTTGTCCAACCCCCATGTGTCCCTCATCTTCATTTTGAATCCCAAGATACTTCAGGGAATTTCACTTTTGAGTAAGATGAGGGACTTTCAGTTAAGCTGAGATATTTTCCTAAATAAAAGAGCATATTACCTGTGTGTATTCTCTGTTATATTTTCATCATTTATCTACCTAGCCTATCTGATTTCTGCTTGCTGTCTACTTGATAAATTTCTATTAATTAATTAATTAATTTAATAATTAATTATTAGTCTATTCATTAATTGTGATAGTCTTTTGGGTAACTAGCAGTTTGAGGGAAGGCACTAATCTTCAGATAAAACCCACATTCTTTCCCCTTTAAGGGATAGCGACAAAGAAGCAGCTTGAATTTGAAAACAATTTTCCCTAGATGAACACTATTTAGGAGAGGCAGAGAGATACCTCATAGGAGAACAAAATTGCTCCACCTTCCCACTAGGCAGAAATTGATGTCTCTTGGAGAGTATGGGTGAGATTCCCTGGATATATTTTGAACCATCCCTGGGAGTCTCATTTATAAAACCCATGTAGATATACATAATCTACATGGGCAACACAAATATTTTACCAGTCCTACAAATAAGTTTTGGGAACATTAAAATCCAAGCTATGGAAATTCTGGAATAGCCATCTTTGATGTGAAGAAATTAGAAACTCATGATTTATATTTAAGATGCACTCAAAGAATGCAAGGATATGTTATAAAGTCCATAGGCTATACAGTACAGTGAAAAGGTTGCTGGATTCTGAGTCAAGAGACTTGGGTTCAGATTTCATCATTTCCAACTAGCTACCAATGCAACCTTGACCATGTCATTTAAATCCACTGATTCTCACTTTTGTCATCTATAAAATGAAGAAATAAAATTAGATATTCTTAATAGCTGTAAAGTTATGATGACTTAATCATGCTATTAACTTTCTTAGATTCATTCCGATAAAAATTAGTTTATTCTAATTTTAATTAAGGAGGGGAAGGGGATAAATAATCTCTGTGTAGATGCATTCACCCTTTCAGCAGAATCAGAAAACCCCAAGCAGTTAAACACAGCTCTCTGAACATTTCTTACTTATTTGAATTCTTCTTAAAGTTGGTAATGTGCCAGGTGAGGGAGAGCAAAGTAGCTCAGGGATTAGATAGAAAATCCACAATGTGGATAATTGGAATTTATCATATCTCCTCCAGTTATTTAGAATATATCACAAACATTCAGATCATTATGTGGAAATTATCTTAGCTATAAGAGCATAGATTTAAACCTCAAAGGGACCTTAAACCCCTGTCAGTTCTTTTCATTCTGAAATTGAATCAACTAAGGCCCAGGAAACTTAAATGACTTATTCAGATAATAATAGCTACCATTTATATAGCCCTCTAAGACTGGCAAAATACTTATCATGTGTTATTTCATTTGATCCAGAAAATAAATATAATTCAATTCAATCCAGTGAATATTTATTAATGGGCTACTAGGTGTTGGGCACTGTGCTAAGTACTAAAGATATAAGTAAGAGAAGAAAAAGACAGTCTGACTTCAAGAAACATAGAATCTAAAGAGAGAAGACAATATACAAAAGGAAATTGAAAATGGGTCAGGGTGACAACCAGGAGGTACCCAGTTTGGAAACCTAATGTTCATGGGGTTAAAATCAAGCAGAGTCACTGATGGAAGATGAAAACTTATATTCTGAGCCCTCTATAAAAGAAGACTTTGGGAAGATTTCATTGCTGTTCCCCTAGTCCATGAGAGGGCATTAGCCCTATAAGGTAAATAAGTGCCCTTATTTTATCGTGAAGAGATTGAGAAGTTAAGTTACTTGCCAATTGTCAAACATCTCTCAAGTTTCTAAGGCAGGATTTGAACTCAGATTTTCTTGACTCCATGTCCAACTCTCTATCCACCATGCCACTAACTGTTTCAATGTGTAGGTATGTGCGTGTGTGGGTATGTGTATATATATACAGGTGTGTATTTATATATACATGCATTGTAACAGTTAACTGACACAATAGATAGAGAATTGGGATATATCTACATCTCTATGTATATGTGTGTGTGAAAATGTTCTTTAGTGGATAAGTAAATTGATGTACAATCTCAGAATCATGAAAGCATGTATCCAAGGCCTTCCCAAAACATGTGATGGCTTAATTTTTCTGTTTAGGTGCCTTAATGTCTTACTACCTTAGAAAATATTCTATGACGTTAAGTTCCAGAGTAGATACCAAACTACACTGGTAAAGGATGTTTCCTTACTGAGCATACCATACACCAACAAAATTACTAGCCTGTCTCTCTCTCTCTCTCTCTCTCTCTCTCTCTCTCTATATATATATATATATATATATATATATATATATATATATATGTCTCTCTGACTCTGTCTCTGTGTCTCTGTCTCTCTCTGTGTCTCTGTCTCTCTCTCTCTCTCTCAACATTCATTAAAATTATTACATGGATTTTTAAATGAACATGGCATCAGTTTATAGATTCTTCAGATGCTACACTACTTTTGTTCCCCCCTTCACTAAAGTACCAAATACATTTCTGAATCATAACTCTCTCACCCCCATAGAAGTTCTTTGTTGATATTACTTATTCATCTACAACATTCTTTTAGCTGTGATCATATCAAAACTCATAAATGAGCAAAGGAAAGCTGGTATAGAGATCAAATGAGATATTGTAAGAAAACGGCATCAGAGATTTAATAGATGGCACTTGGCGATATTAAAACAAAATAAACCAAAAAGAAAAGAAAGAAAATAAAAAGGAAAAAAACATGTCATCCTCCAGCATAGTGAGAAAAAAACATTTTACACAACACCACATGCCTTACTATGGATGATACTTAAACCAAAATCCCAAATAGTAGATCCCATTAATATCATACAACCAATTGCAATTTCTTATTTCTTTAATCTTTTACAGTTCCACAAGAACTCGTATTTTTCCATTTCTGATTTGCTCTGTGAGGTTTATAAAAAGATATTTTGTTATCCAAGTTTGCAGACATTGAAGAACTAAAGAGCATGTGCTTGAATAACTAGCAAAATAACAAGAAAAATGCAAATGAATTACATTATTAATGAATATAGCAAGACAGAAAAAAAAAACTAATGTTATACCTCAATGCCCCTGCTTTCAGACTGGTATACTCTAAACTACCTTTCTAACATTAGCCAGTCCCTTCTATTTTATTATTCCTTCTATTTTATTATCTATTAATTGGAAAATAGAATCAGAAAGTCTCAGAGATGGAAGAACCCATGTAAGAATGTAGTCTGATATAATGGAAAGCACTCAATTTTAAATCAAAGATCTTGATTTGAAACCTGCCTTTCCCCTTTACTATCTGATGACTAGACTATGGGTCAATTATTTAACTGCTTTGGGCTTCAGTCTCTTTATTCATAAAATTACTAGGCTGGTCTAGTTGAGCTCTAAGGAACATTCCATTCCTAAATCCTGTGGTCATAAGTCATCAAGTCCAAAATGAACATAGAATCTCAGAGAAGTAAGGGCCCCTCATAATCCATTTCTTCCCTCCAAGAACTTTTCCATGAAGCCATCAAGTGTTAATTCAACTCATATTTTCAAACATCAAGTCAGGAAGTGGAGTAGGATCCACTACCTCCTAAGGCAACTCAATCCGTTTTCAGATAATCATAATTTCTAGTTTTAATTTGTTTCTCTGTCACCACCACTCATGATTCTTATTTCTTTAAAACTAAGTTAAACATAAGAAATTTGATTCCCTTTTCCATCAGACAGCCCTTTAAATATTTAAAGATGTCTACATATCTTCCTTAATTCTTTTACTCTATGTAGGTATATATACATACATACATATATATGTATGTATATTTATATATTTATTTATTTTTTCCTTTCTTTGTATCTGCAGACCTTAGCACAGTGGCTAGAACATAGTAAGTACTAAATTACAAAAGCAATTATCGGTAGAGTTGTGACTGTTGTTAATATTCAGTTATTTAGTTGTGTCCAACTCTTCATGAATCCATTGACCATAGCACATCAGGCCCTTCAATCCTCCACTGTCTCTCAAAATCTAGCTTCAAATTCATTATTTGCATGACACTATCTATTCATCTCATCCCCTACCATCTCCTTTGCCTTTTGCCTTTAATTTTTTCCAGCATCAAGATCTTTTCCAAGCCTCTCTTCTCATCATGTGTCCAAAATATTAAAATTCATCTCAGTATATGACCTTCCCAATGAATAGTCCAAATTAATTTCTGTAAGTATTGACTGATTTGATCTTCTCACTGTCCAAATAACTCTCAAAGTATTCTCCAGCACCACAATTTGAAAGCATTGATTCTATGGCATTCAGCTTTTCTTATAGTCCAACTCTAACAGCCATTCATTGCTACTGGAAAAAAAATATGACTTTGACTATACAGTCCTTTGTCCACAAGGTGATATCTCTGCTTTTTCATATTCTGTCCATATTTTTATAGATTTCCTTCTAAGGATCAAAGATCTTTTAATTTCATGGCTGCAGTCACTACGTACAGTGATCTTTGAGCCCAAGTATATAAAAACTGACACAACTTCCATTTCTTCTCTCTCTGTTTGACAGAGAGTGATGAGATCAGTTACCAAGATCTTAAAGATTTTTTTATGTTAAGTTTCAAGTCATCTATTATATTCTTCTCTTTTACCCTCATTAAGAGGATTCTTAATTCTATTTCATTTTCTGCCAACAAAGTTCTATCATCTGTATATCTAAGGTTGTTGATATTTCTCCCAGCAACCTTAATTTTTGACACATCCTGAGTAGAATTTCTATGATGTATTCTACATATAATTTAAATAAATAGGATGACAATATACAACCCTTGTCACACTCTTTTCCTACTCTTATCAATTGTTCTATGTTCAATTTTAACTATTGCTTCTTCACCTGCGTCCAAGTTCCTCAGAAGACAAGGAATATGATCTGATACTTGCATCTCTTTGAAGATTTATCACATTTTGTTAGGATCCATGCAGTCAAAGACTACAAAGTGAAGTCAAAGAGGCAGATAGATGTTTTCCCCGGAAACTCCCTTGCTTTCTCCACAATATGGCAAATGTTGGCAATTTAGTCTCTAGTTCCTCTGACTCTTTGTACTATTGTTCTTTATAGTTTCAAATTTTCCTTTTGTCACCAGAAATAATCCACAATTGAGTTTCCTTTCAGCTTTGCTCCAGTCATTTCATTAGCAGTGGAGATACTTGTAGCTGTCCTCTGTTCATCTGCTCACTTCTTCTACACAGCAGCATATTGGACACCTTTTCATTTGAGTGATTCATTTCCTATTGTCACCTCATTTACTACTTTAATACTGTCAATTGGGTTATCTTCACAAAGACACTGGAGTGATTTACAATTTCCTTCACCAGTGGATCACCTGTTGTTAGAACTGTCTGCTATGGTCTGTCCATCTTAGGTAACTTGGCACAGTACAGTTCATAGTTTCCCTGAGCTGCCACAAGTTCCTCTGCCACAACAAGGAGGTGATCTAGGAAGGAACACTCAAGATTAGCCCTTCCAATTGATGGCTTTCTCAACAGTAGTGCCCTGATGGTCTACATAAATGCAAACATTCTACTTTGATGACTCATAGCCACATGAAAGTAGACCTAATTTCTCAAAGTCTATACCATTGAATAATAAATTACAACTCATTCTTCAAATCTGGAAAGACTTTGAATATTCTCCTAACAAATCAGTCTATATTTTATTTCTTTGGAATGGTCTAACTTATTAGAAAAAGTCTTATATTTGTCAGAAAGTTGGCCAATAGATAATTTTTCATCCATAAGGGACTATGAAACAAGATATGATTTAATCTGATAGACTCCAACTCAACCAACCTTTATTAAGTACTCTGTATCTGTTTCTATCTATCTATCTATATGTGTATACATGGCATTGTACTGGATAATTGAGAAAGAAAGAAAAAGATGAAAAATGTGCCTATTGTAATGGAGTTTCAAGGACACAACCTACAAACTAGTGAACTAAAACAAGATTAGTTAAGAAGGGAAGGAGTACTATTAAAGAAACTTCTTATAGGAATTGACAATGGAACCAAGTCTTAAGGAAAAAAAACCCTTAAAGATTTTAAGAGTCATATGTGAGAAGGGAATGCACTTCTGACATGTGGAACAAACTGTGAAAAGACACAAAGGAAGGATATTGAATACCACATTCAGAGAAAAGCGGTAGACCGCTCAATTAGATTACAAACTACATTAAATACAGTGAAATAACCTCAGTTTGGACAGGTAATCTAGATCTGAATTGTGATGGGCCTTCAAAGCAAAAAAAAGGTTTTTTTTAATCTTATCTTTCAAGCAATAAGGGGGGAAAAACTGAAGATTTTTTTAAGCAGAGGGGTGGCACAATCACATTTTGCATTAAGAAGAATATATTGGCAACTGTATAAAGGAAGAATTATAGATGGAAGAAACTGGAAACAAAGGAGTTCAATAAAGATGCTCTTGCAATAATAATCTAGGAGAAGTGATGCAGACCTGAACCTGAGTAGTGTCCATATAAGTAGGTAATCACATAAGTTATGTTGTGGAAGCAGATTTAACAAAACTTGCTAAATAATTCGGAATCTAGATGTACAATATTGCAAAGGGAAAAGTCAAGTATAACTCTAAAGTTGTATACTTGTATGATGGGAAAAATAGCATTATTCTTAGCAGTTTGGATTACATAAATCTTTTCTGGGGGTAGATAGTGAGTTCCTCTTTGGATATTTTGTGTTTGAAGTGCTTATGGGTCATCCAGGTGAATCTGTACAACAGGCAGTTTTTAAGCCGAATCATAACTCAGAACATAAGACAGATATGTTGGTACAAATTTAGGTATTATCTGCATGGAGATGAAAATTATATCAATGAGAACTAATGATATCACTAAGAATGATGGCATAGAGACAGAGGGTTGAGGGATTAACAGGAAGTTGAACATTAATAACCATCAAGCAAAGGAGATTGAGAAGGTATCAGGTTTGAAGAAAGATAAGAAAGAATAAAATCAATAACATTGGAGAAGGATAAAATATATGGGAGGCTATAAGAAGAAATAACAGTTTCAAAAACCATAAAAAATTAAAAAGGAATAGTTCTGAGAAATGTAATTGGATTTATCAACTAAATGAACACTTAACATATTGGAAAGGACAGTTTTGACCAAGTATTGGGTTCAAAACCCAAACTTTAAAGAGTTGAGGAGCAAGTAACTGCTAAGGAAATGGAGCTGGTGGGTAGAAGAAGCTTTTAGAAAAGTTTGTGAAAAATGTAGATATGTATAATGTGAAATATGGTATTGAGATACTAGTTTCATCCTTTTTAAATGGGAGGCAAATTATCATGTTATATTATCATGTTTTGTGTTTTAGGCTCATCATCATCATCATTTCAGTCTTTTCATCTTTCTGTTTAATGGTGTTCATATAGAAATGATTTTAGAACTAGCTGTTATCCTACAGTTGTTCTCTTATATTAGGCAAAGTCATGTGCAAGTGGTTAAAATAATTTATTTTAGCTATTAAGTAAATCTTTTCAGATATAAGTTTAAATTCTCCAAATATATTAAAAGAATCTTTGGGACAATTCCAGTCAGAGACAGGATTATGTGAATGACATATACTTAGCCCTGTTACCAAAATGTTTTGATTCTCCATTCTAGGAGAGTATTATTCTCCATCATATATCCTCTAGAGACCATCAATTGAGTAATGCATGACCAAATTATAGTACATAAATATAGTTGCATAGTATTTTTTTAAATGATCATTTGTATGGAACCAGAAGTACAATTTATATCATAATAGCAATGTGAAAGTGTAAACTATTGTTGATGTTATGCTGATTCTTCAATTATGTTGCCTTTACTAGAATTCTAGAAATTAGGTGTGTTTTACTAGTTTTCCAGTATTTTAAAATTTTAATATTAATCATTTCATTTTGAGTTTACTACTCAATTCTTCTCTATCAGTGTCCTACCCTTTGCTAAGTTTTTCTTCAAGTCTTTATTATAAACCTTTAGTTTTCCTTTCAATTTTCTCATTGAGCCTAAATTTCACTTTTTATCAAAGACTTTAATGGTTTTTATACTTTCCAACCCTTCTCAGCATTCTTTTCCAGCATTCAGCAATGCAGAAAAAGTCCATTCTCTTTTCTGGGATTTTAGATGCAGTTATTGAAGAATTATTCTCTTCTCCTAGAGATTTCTCTTGGCATTCCTTTATCCTACATTATTTCTTCATTGTATTAGGAGCTTTTCTTTGCTTGCTCATTTCCTCAGTCTTGCTAATGATTTTTCTATGGGGATTTTCTTAGGAGGATTTCTTTCCTTTACCATCCTTTAGCTGCTATATCCCTTTTGCTTTATTTGGCACCTTTCTAGCTGTTTTAAGGTGTTGAGGGAAAGCTATGCTTAACTACAACTTTTTACTCGGTCATTTTATTGTAAAACCTTTGTTCCCTTTCCCAGTGTTTTCCTTCCTAGAAAAGATTTATTTTTTTCATTATAAAGCTTCACTCTATATTCTACTACCTCCTACTGCTCTGTTCTCTTTTTTTAAATGCCAAAATATATTTCCAAACCATACTTTACAGAGAGCACTTGTATTCTGATTATTCAACAAAACTTTCATCAACATTTATCAGGCCTGTGAAACTTCTTCAGACTAAAAATGTTCAGGCAGATTCTATAGCCTAAAGGTGATAGAAGGATCATCTCAGGTATTTTCCTCAGGCCTCATCTACTTTCGGTGACTTCATTCTCCAGATTTTTCTTTAGTAAGACAGGAACTGGGAAGAGAAGTTCCATCCAGTCTTAGGACTGGGAAAGGGACAAGTAAACCCTTCAGACACACTAAAGCACAAGTCAAGTAACCATAAAAAAGGCAATGGAAATAGAAATGAGTTATTTCATAAAAGACAGGAATCTGAGATCAAAAGTGGATTCCCAAAGCCAGAAAGAACTAAAACATTGTCAACCTATACCATCAGGTAATGATTTTGGCAAGAGATCAGGAATAGAAGATGCTAATTTTTTTCCAAACCATGAACATGATACCCCCATCCAATTCCCTTATCTATTGAAATGGAAGGGGGACCTAGTTGTTATGATGGCTCCTTTGAATAGCAGTGAGACTTTAGTTCAGCCTAAAGTAACCTTTCTTAGCCTAAAGAGCCAATTAGAGTCCATTAAATATTTAATATATTAAGTTCCCCAAAGTTCATCTCCTAATTGTTACATAAATAGCTACAGATCCATGCATATATGTACATATATATATACACACACATATGTGTGTACATGAGTGTGAGCTTAAGAAAATTCAATAGAGTGTTCATAAGGAATCTGGGTAGAAGCAATATATTAGTAAGTGTTATTATTTTTCCCATTTAAATATGCCTAAGTACACCTCAAATAAATGCATTAAACTTTGCCATTTTAAAAGTAATTTGTTTAGGATAAAGGATATTTATAGTATTGTAAACTAAGAAAGTGATTCATGAGAGCTATTAATCTGTGTATGAAAAACATTCAAAGACCCAAAGAAATAGCAAAAGATATTAATAATAAATTTAAAAGTGCCTTTCATTACAAAGATCAAGGCCACCATTCACTAGGCATAATGTATTATAGAATAAGACCCAATTACACATTATTGGAATCAATCAATTCATACTGACAAATCTTTCAGTGTCAGTCACAGTGTAAAATAGTTTAAAGTAGGAAAAGGAATGGGAAGGAAATTGTCAGGGTGAAAATAAAAAAGGAATATGCAGGAAGTGAAATGCCTGAATTGAAGTAATTTCAGTATATGATATTTTGAAGAAGCTGAGAGCTAACAAAGCTTCACTGACACAAGTGTCAAGGACTGGTCTGACATAGGGAACTGTCCACAATTGTTGGATATTGAGTCACTGTCCAAGGTGAATCAGAACCTCATTCCCTTTCAGTAACTGCTGTGTTGGAAAAGTCGTGAAAATTATTCTGGTTACCCACAGGACAGACACACTATTAAATAATGGAAAGACCCTATATGTTGTGATAGAATCAATACCAATCTTTGTTTCTTCCTCCTCCCCCAACCCACAACATGACTTAGACCTAGTTATCTACCATTCCCATCTTCTTTCTGGTCAACAAAAAGCATAAAAAATCCCAAACACATGGAGTATGGAAATGAGAGTATAGTGTCATGAATGAAAAAGCAAAGAATTTATTTATCCTACTTTCATATCCCTCCTCTATTAGGGATTAGTAAATTTACTTTTGTTATTTGTTCAATGACCTATGAATGTTTAATTTCAACCTAACATCAAATCTGAAGTTGAGTGCTGAGTACACAGTACCTTAACAAGGATGGACCTAACTATCCTGGAAAAAACTTGCCCTGGAGAATATGTTCAATAGCTATCAATATAAAAATATAAATATGGATGCTATAAGGACATAGATGTAAACCTTGATTTAGATAGAGACTTTGATGATAAAACATTTTTCAGTCACAATTCACTCTTCATGATCCTATTAGGAGTTTCTTGACAAGTATACTGGAGTCGTTGTCATTTTCTTCTCCACATCATTTTACACAACTGAGACAGAGTTAAGTGACTTGTTCGGGGGTGGGGGGTCACACAGCCAGAACTTAGCTTAGGCTGACTTTGAACTTAGTTCCTCTGAATTCTAGGGCACATGTGCCACATACCTTCCCAGATAGAGACTACTTTGTCTACATACCTATGCATCTGAAGCATAGCAAATATCCGTGTTGAGATCACACAGACGACTTGAGAAATTAACCACTTAAAACTATCTGCTAAGCACTGCATCAAACATGCATGCAATTATATTTTCATTTTTAATTTAATACGTAGATTGTTGGAACCAAACTAGGAAATAGATAAAAACATAACATTAATCAGTCTGAGTCTCTACTTCTGGATCAGGAGTTCATAACAATAAACCCAATACAAGATGCAAAGTGGGAATAAAAAATTCTACTCCTTCAATAGAATGGTGATTTGATTTCTTGCATCTACCTATGACAACATTGAGGGCTTCCTTCAGTGATCCTGTGAAAACTCAATATCCAGCCAATAACTTGGACAATAAGATTAACTATTGTATAGTCAGTAACACAATTCAATTAAGATAACATTCATTTAGCAACTACTCTATTCATCCATAGTAGTAAGAGTGGAAGATACAAAGATGGGAAACAAAATAGGTCCCAGTTTCAACATATAAAGGGTAGAAGAACAAATAAATATACAACTATGCGGTAAAATAAGTAGAAAGAAGAGGTACATGAAAAAGGTTATAAGAAACTCAAGAGATCACTTTTATTGGAGACAATAAGGGAAGGCTTTATGGAGGATAAGGTAGGCTACCATTGATTGTTTCTAGGTTATTTACTCTGGAGTTTGAATTCTTCCCCATGATGGTCATCTGACTATTGTAACTATATCATTGTTTTCTAGCTCCATGCTATGGTCCTCTGCACTTCAGTTTAAGTACCTCACCAACTGTAACCCCAAAGGGTTTTGTTGCCATTTTACCTCTTCCCCATGGCCAGACTTTCTCCACTACTGCACCCAACACATACTTTATGTTTTTTTGATCTCCTCCCTGGGACTTGGAGTAAAGGGAGTCACTGACTGATGTAGTGGAATGGACTGGACACTCTGGAATATCACCAACTGACTGGAGCAATTGACTCTAGTCAACAGAATTACCAGCTATTGTTCTTCAACATAGGGTAGAAATTTCAGAGGACAGAAGTCCATTCCATACATAGGAAATGATAGTGTATACAGTGATGTGGAGATCAAGAAGATGCATCCGGAACTAGAAAAGGAGAATAATCCAATTTGTCTAAAATAGCGTACAAAGGAGAAAAGATAACAGACTGATTGTAGAGAGCTTTCAGTGGCACAGCCAGGAGTTAACCCTTTATTGAGTAGACAATGGGAAGACATGGAGGGTTTCTGCTTTTGTTAATTTTGTTTTGGTGACTGGGTCTTAAGCAATACAACAGTGAAACAATCTCACCCAGTAGAAGTGGACTTATAGCAGTGATTGAGAGGCTACATTCCACTTCTTATTGCCTGGGAAGCTTTGACTTGCTCAGTTTCCAATCTGAGTTTACTTTTGTTCTGATTTTCCTACTTAAGCAACACAGTGACTCAATTCCCAGGTATTACTGGTACTGGACTTAGTGGGCCCTCATAATCAACTTTGAACTCTAATGTAGCTCAGAGTTTCTAAGATCAAGAGATCCACTTGCTTCAGCTTTCCTTGTAACAGTGACCTCAATGTGTTCCCTACTCAAAGCCAGTTGCTGAAGGTTTTTGAGGAGAGTGATAACCATACAGCAATGAAAGAGGAACATTATATGGCAGAAGTACAAAAAGAATGAATTAGGAATGGGATAAATTGAGGCATGAAGACAATTTAGGAGCCCACACGCGCCTCATATAATTTTTTTAACTATTTCTTTCATCTTTAATCACTTCTATCTTATTTGTCAATTTCTCACTTCTTATAAAGTCCCAGAAAATTGTAATTGTACTGTAGCAATAAATTTTAAATCAGGAAATTAACAAGCCATGCACCAGAGAAATAGTTGAAATAAGCATTTATGGACCTGACCTATGAATTTTTCTTTCATTATTTTTCCTTTAATGCTACCTTCCTGAGATCACAAACCTGCAAACCATCAGTACCATAGATATTCAAGTTCTTTTTCAGTCAAATTAGAACATATTTGGCTGGGGCTTCATAAATCCTCTCCCCTCTTTAGGTTGCTAGGGAAATTGGAGCAATATAAAAGGAAACATAAAATGTACTGGTTTATATCATATAGGACAGAAAACCCCATGTTGTTACTACTAAGAGCAGTGAGTGAAGAAATAGTTCATCTACGGTCATTTATTTGGCAAGCATTTAACTTGCTTGCTTAAGAATTTCTATACTCTAATTTGGCGAAGTCTGAAATCACAGTAGTATTTCTCATTCATCTATATGTTATTAATATGCTTATTTTACACCGCTAAATATACTTGAACGTGAACTGTCAGTATCATGTTCTCCTTACACAATTAAGGTAAATTTCTCACATTCTATTTCATAACAGTTCTTTTTCTCATTATTACAAACATGTATAGTCAAACAAAAAAAAATTTAAAAAGTCTCATTCTGTACTCTGAGTTATTCACCTTTCTCTCAGAAGGTGAGTGGCATGTATTAGCATGAGTTTTAGGGCATTATGGTTGGTTATCATGCTATCAGAGTTCCTAACTCTTTCAAAGTTGTGTGCCTTTATAAATACTGTTGTCATCATATAATTTTTTTCTCCTGGTTCTGTTCACTTCACTTTGTATCTGTTCATAAAAGTCTTCCCACATTTATCTGAAACTATCCTCTTCATCATTTCTGACAGAACAATAGAATTCTATCACATTTATATACTATAACATATTCAGCTATTCCCCAGCAGATAGGTACGTTCTCAATTTCCTTTTTTTGTTTCTTTTTGCCAATGTATAAATGCTATAAATATTTGTATTCACTTTTTTTTTGTTGTTTTGTTTAGCTTAGGACTAATTCCTTTCTGAATCTACCCCTCCCGTTTCCAATTTCCCCCTCCTATGGAATGAAGTGTATTTCTTAACTCAACTATGTTTGTATTCTTCCCTCCTTTGATGAGTTCAGATGATTATTCATCCATGTTACCTACTCCTTCCACCATTTCCACCTTATTTATATAGACTTCTTGCACAGTCCAATTATGAGAAATTATTTCTCCTAACCCTTCTCTCCTTTCCTTCCCCTTCCCTCAGCATACTTTCCTTCCATTAATTTTCTATTCTTTTGTAAAGATCATCAAGACGTAACATGGTTATCATGCCCTCTTTCTAACTGGACCCCTCCTATGACCCCTGATGATGATCAGATTCAGAGATGACACCTGTAACATCTCATATTATAATGTAAATAATTTGTCTTTTATGCCCTTTTGATATTTTTGATATTTCTTTATTCCTTTGCTTTGTCTCTAAAGTTTCTGTGCACATTTGTCTTTTCATCAGAAATGCTTCAAAAAGCATGTTTCACCAAAGGCCCATTTCTCGCCCTACAAAATATTGAGTTTTTCTGAGTAAATTAATCTTGCTTGTTAATCCTGTATCTTTTCCTTCTGGAGCATCTTATTCCAATCTCTCTGCTCCTATCTGACGTAGCTGTTAAGTATTTTGTAACATTTGCTGTCACTCCTCAATACTTGAATTATTTCTTTCTTGGAGCTTGTAACACACACACAAAATTTTAGATTTTGGCTTTGATATTTTGAGGAATTTTTATTTTTGAGTTTATTTTAGGCAATGTAGTAATAGGTTTCTTTCTTTTTCAAATTTGTCCTCTGATTTTAGGAGATTTGGGCAGTTTTCTTTTATGATTTCTTGAAATACGATGTGGGGTAGGCTTCTATTTATTTTAGCAATAGAGTTTAGCTATCATGCCTCAATTTTTTTCCATAACTTTTTTTAATGAGATACTTTACAATTTCTTCCATGTTTTCATCTTTTGACTTTGTTTTAATATTTCTTATTGCCTCATAGAGTCATTAGCTTCTATTTTTTCCATTCTGATATTCAGGTGTCTTTTTCTTGGGCAGGCCTATTAATTCTCTTTCAAATTTTCTCTTCCTTAGTTCCCATTTCTTTTCCATTTTTTTTTCCCTGTAGTAACCTCATTTCTTTATATAAACATTTTTGATGCTTTTTTTAAAACTTTTGTTTATTCATTTTCAGAAACTGTAATTTAATTTGTTTCCACATTGTTTTCTTTTTTATGACTCTGATTGTATATTTTAGAATCATTCTCTTCTTTTAGAATGTAACTTGAGCATCCCTACCATCATAACTTTTTATTCTTGGATTCTTTTTCTTTAAAATGTTTAACTCATTCTTCCAGCCTACTTATTGACTTTGCACTTTATTTTTTATTGTAATTAGTATTTTATTTTTCCCAAGTTACATGCAAAAACAATTTTAACATTCATTTTCAAAACTTTGAGTTCAAAATTCTCTTCCTTCCTCCTCCCACCCCCACTGAGAAGCCAAACAATTTGATACAGGTTATATATGTGTAGTCATGTAAATCATTTCCATATTAGTCATTTTGTGAAAGGAAACAATTGCCAAAAAATTCTTGAGTAAAATAAATTTTAAAAAGTATACTTCAATCTGTATTAACACACCTACAGTTCTTTCTCTGAGGAAGGAAATAATTTTTATCATAAGTCTCTCAGAATTGTCTTGGCTCATTGTGTTGATAAGAATATCTACATCATTCACAGTTGACCATCCTAAAATACTGCTGTTACTTTTTACACAGTACATTTCACTTTATATTAGCTCATGTAAGTCTTTCCAAGTTTCCTGGGAGCATCCTACTCAACATTTGTTATATAGATTAATAATATTCCATCATAATCATATACCACAATTTTTTCAGTCATTCCCCAATTGATGTGCATACCCTCAATTTTCAATTTGTAGCCACCTGAAAACAGCTGCTATAAATATTTTTGTATGTATAGGTATTTTTCTTTTTTTAAAAAAATCTCCTTTGGGATATAGACCTAGTAGTAGTAGTAATATTTCTAGGTTAAAGGGTATGCATGTTGTATAGAATTTTTGGCATAGTTCCAAAATGCCTACTCATGGTTAAATCAATTCAAAACTCTACCAACAGTGCAATGATGTCTCATTTTTTCCTACATCCCCTCCAACATTTGTCATTTTCCTTTTATGTCCTATTAGTCAATCTAATATTATTAGTACATGACTCAGAATTGTTTTAATATGCATTTCTCTTATAAATAGTAAGTTAGTACATTTTATATGGCTATAGATAGTTTTGATTACTTAATCTGAAAACTCTTTATATCTTTTGATAATTTTTCAATTGGGGAATGGCTGCTATTTTTTATAAATTTGACTCAGTTTTCTACATTTTTGAGAAGTGACGCCATTATCAGAGAATCTTGCTTCAAAAATTTTTTCATAGTTACAATTTCCTTTCTATTACAGTACTTCCCTTCCTCCTGTTCCACTCCACTTTTTCTATTCTTTATCTCCTTTCACCCTGTCACTCCTCTAAAGTGCTTTGCTTCTGACTACACCCTCCCCTGATATTCTCTCCTTTCAATTCCCTTTCATTCCTACTTTCCTGTAGGGTAAGATAGATTTCTAATAGATTTCTATATCCAACTGAGTGTCTATGGAATTTCCTCTCTTGAGCCAATTTTGATGAAAGGAAGGTTCATTTACTCCCCTCAACTACCCCTTCTTCCTCTCCACTGTAAAACATTTTCTTACATATTTTATATAAGATAATTTATCCCACTTTACCTGTCTCTTTCCCTTTCTCCCAGTACATTCCTCCCTCGCCCCTTTATTTTATTTTTAGATATTATCCCTTCACATTCAACTCATACCTGTGTCCTCTGTCCTCCTTCTAACCTATTTTAATAATGAGAAAGTTCTTATAAGTGACAAATATTTTCCCATATAGGAATCTAAACTGATTAACCTATTAAATCTCTTATAATTTCCCTTCCCTAGTTACTTTTTTAATGCATCTCTTGAGTTTTGTATTTGAAAGTCAAATTTTCTAGTCTGCTCTGATCTTTTCATCAAGAATGCTTTAAAGTCCTCTATTTCATAGAATATCTATTCTTCCCCCCCAGAAGGATTATACTCAGTTTTTCTGAGTAGGTGATTCTTGGTTGTAATCCTAGCTCCTTTGCCATCTGGAATATCATATTCTAAGCCCTTTGAGCCTTTATGCAGAAGTTGCTAAATCTTGTGTAATCCTGCCTGTGGTTCCACATTATTTGAATTGCTTTTTTCTGACTGCTTGAAATATTCTCTCCTAGACTTAGGAATTCTGGAAATTGGGTATACTATTCCTGGGAGTCTTCATTTTGGGATCTCTTTCAGGAGGTTATCAGTGGATTCTTTCAATTTCTGTTTTGCTTTCTGCTTCTGGAATATCAGGGCACTTTTCCTTGATAATGTCTTAGGAGATGATTCCTAGGCATTTTTTCTGGTCATGGTTTTCAGATAGTGCAGTAATTTTAAAATTACCTCTTCCAGATCAGTTGTTTATCCAATGAGATATTTCATAGTCTTCTATTTTTCATTCTTTTAGTTCTGTTTTATTGTTTCTTGATTTATCATGTCAGTAGCTTCCAATTGTTAAATTTTCATTTTTTAAGGAATGACTTTCTTCAGTGAGTTTTTGTATCTTCATTTCCATTTGACCAATTTTAATTTTAAAGGTGTTTTTTTCTCAGTGAATTTTTGGGCCTCATTTTCCATTTTGTCAGTTCTAGTTTTGAAGACATCTTTCTCCTCATTGTTTTTGTTCCTCTTTTGCCATTTGGCCTAGTCTATTTTTAAGGAGTTATTTTCTTCAGTAATTTTTTTTCTCCTTTATCAAGATGTTCACTCATTTTTCATGATTTTTTTTTTTGCATCATTCCCATTTCTCTTCTCAATCTTTCCTCTACATCTCTTACTTGATTTTGAAAATTCTTTTTGAGCTCTTCATATTTTTCTTGGAGGCATTAGATGTACAGCTTTCACCTTGTAATCTTCTAAGGTGTATTTTGATCTTCCTCATCACTGTAGTAACTTTCTTTGGTCATATTTTTTGTCTTATTGTTTGCTTATTCTCCTACCTATTTCTTGACTTTTAACTCTTTGTTAAAATAGGGCTCTGCTTTCAGGATGGAGGGCACACTGTCTCCAAGTTCAGGCGTTCTAGGCAGCTCTTTGCAGTGAAACTTCTAAGGACCTGTAAGTTTTTCTTCTTCCAAGGTGTTATGATCTAAGGAGAGGTGCATTTATTACTTTCCTGGCCAGTAAGTCTGGTCTGTGAATAACCACAAACACACTTTCCTGTGCTGAAAGAATGACAATGGTCCCCACTTCACCATGGTCACAAGTTCTAGCATGCTACTGCTCCTCCTTGCCCTGAAACTACAGTCGGAATTGTGACCTGGATCTGAGTATGGGCAAAACCACAGAATCCTGCCTTGGTGCTATCATAGAAACCCCTGTAATCTCCTTATGACCAATTGTTCATCCCCTTACAGCACATTGACTGAGAACTCTGTAAGCAGCTGCTGCCTCTGCTGATTCAATGACTCCCAAGGCCTGCTCCAATTTACTGGAGCTGGGTGTGTTCTGGGGGAATCTGTACTGGTGTGTCCTGTTCTAGACTGTGTTCCACTCTTACCATGGTGTGACAGACATTTCCTATTGACCTTTTATGCTATCTTTGATTAGAAAATCATTTCACCCTCTCTTTTTGTGTGCCCTTCTGCTCCAGGAATTGTTTTATTGTATTATTTAGAGGTGTTTGGGGAAGAGATTAGTAAAGTTGTTGCTTTTTCTTGGATATCTTGGATCCATGCTCTGACTTTGACTTTATGCTAGGGTGAGGAATTGTGTACTTTTATAGGGAATGTCTGGTCCTGATGTTGTTTTCTGAAATATTTATGTGATACTTATGTAATTACAAAATCTCAGGTACAGCTCAGGCTGCAGGACTACAAACTTTTGGTGCTTTCAATGTGGTTTTATACAGTAAAAATGTTGACTCTCTGACCACCAACTGTCCGTGATCCAGTATGAGATTTACAAGTTTCTTACCTCAGTTTGGGTCCAAACAACATGCCTGTGGGCTTGCTCTATTTGGAGTCCAAGTAGACTACTACTGGACTAAGGTAAAAGTAGCTGAAAAAACACCGCTTTTCAGAGTGACATTGCTGTAGGCTTGCCTTTGGCTTAGAATTCCAATCACAATAATTCCTTTGAAGATGCCAAAATGCATTGGAAATTAGAAATAAGATTCTGTCCTGGTGTCTAAGCTACCCTAGCTGATTGTTTCCAAACTTCCTCCTTTCTCAGTACATTGTATCCCATCTCCAGGGTTCTCCAATAGACTTAAGAGAACTTGGGATGTGTATTCATGCTGACTCTAAACCCTTTCTCCCCCCATCATTTATATTCCTTTAATTTTAAAGGTCCAAGAAATCCAACTTAACCATTTACCTGTGAGATTAACTTTTACAAGAAATATTTATATCAAATATATAAAAAGAACAAAAATAAAGACATTTTTCCCTAATATCATCTGCCAATTCCACATTCCCTTCTTTGGATATGCATCCTGCCATTGTAGATTCTCATTACTTTTCTGCTGGTTGCAATATTCATCCTGGATTATCAGATTCAAATTTCCCATTACCTGAGTTCCCAGCACTCAGGGCCTACATTCAACAACCCATTCCTAAAAGTGCAAAGGACAAACAAAAAAGATCAAAATTTCAAATGTGTTTCTTGGAGTCACAAAATTTAAGAAGAAGGGAAGGTGACTTTGCTTCCAAACTTTACTGCATTATGCTCAATTTGTAGGTGTCTGAGACCTTCAGTCCTGGATACAACCTATTTCTGACTCCTTCAGGTAGATTTATAGATAGCACAATATCAACTTGTGTAGCAAATAAAAATAAGAAATCCCTACCCACATGGGAGGCCAAAACAGAATGTCTTCTCCAAGAAACAAATTCTCTTCTTGATCCCCATGTGTGTACCTTGATTTTACGTAATCTAGTCTTGCACCAAAGCCTTGATATCCCACACACACACCCACACGCACATTTGAAATAAATGCCCTTCCCAGCAATTATTCATGGGTACATTTTAAATATAGTCCTTGTTCCCAATTCAAAAGAATCTTCTTATATGGTTGGGCAATAATATCCTTTCTGCTTACTATTCCAGTGCATTCAGCAAAGTGTTTCAAAAAATGCCAATGTTACATGGTCTTGTTCAAAATAAGGAAAATTTCACCAAGTTTACAAAATATTTCTCCTTACTTAGCATTAACAGTTAGCATAAAAATCTCCCTTACACTACAAGCAAGAGAAAACAAAGAGGGCAGCTAATATAGAAATCTGGTCCGTATTGAACTTTCCAAACAACATGTAGGTCTCTTCGTAGGGATATATGATCTGGCGCTAACTAATCATTACCTCTTCTCTTAAATGAGAAAACTATCCTGGTAGAAATGTCCATGATTCCTTTGGTTCATAATGCTGTCCAACTGGTGTCCAGACATAATTATCAAGTCTCCCTTTCTACCTGGGCCACACTGAAATTTTCTAAATGTCCTCCGTGCTACAAGTTCTCCCTTTAGAGTACCAGGCAAATTTCCTCTTTGTCCTTATACCATAGAGCACTGGAAATCTGCCCCATCATGGTTTCCCCACAAATGGAAGAGTAACACACGTGAAACTGCAAATGGTCTAAATAGATTCAGTTGTAGAAGTAACAGAGAAAGTCAATACATCCAAGCAAACTTTACTCTAAATTCCAAGTTAGTTATATATAAAATAGATATTATATGATATATATATATAATATTTATTGTAATATATCTGTATAGTTTCAGTAAGTAGTTTGAATCTGCTTAAATATAAAAGGAAAAACATGGACATTTCATAACTAGGAAGTAAGATTCTAATTATGAAATATATGTGCACATTAAATTTTTTTCCACATTAAATTCTTCTCTCTCTCTCTCTCTCTCTCTCTCTCTCTCTCTCTCTCTCTCTCTCTCTCTCCCCCCCCCCTCTCTCTTTTTCTGTTTCTCTTTCTCCCCCTCAATACACACAGGAATCAGCAATACAAAAATATATAAAGTATCAAGTATGTAAATATTCAAAGCAACAACTGAAAAGTTCATGAAATTCCATCAATGGAATTGACTTGTGAAGGAACACATACTAGAAAAAATAATCAACTCTATAATAACAGTCTAAAACCCTAAAGTCCACACAAAACCTAAAGTTCACCACCATTCCTCACTTTGAAATAACACTTTTAGGCACAGTTTCCCTTCTTGTTCAACCCTAGATTTGTGACCCAGAGCTGGGTAATGATTGAAAAAACTATTAATGACACCTATTCCTGTATCTTATACAAGTTCAAGCAAATGAATGTCAGTTAGAAAAAAAATATGTATTATTAAAATTTCTATACCATGTTCTGTGACTAATAAAAGGCCACAAGATGTTAAAGGTTACAATTTGGGAATGTCAGAGGTAAGATCATTGGGCAAGGATAAACAATTTAATACACTACAGGAGCAAGTGAACCATATTAATATTGGAATTCTTGCTTTAAATATAATCAGGAGTCATGAAGAAGAGGCAGTCAGTTAAACAGAATGATGGCCTCAAGGAGAATAAATAAATTTGCAGGGTTAATTTTTCACATATTCAAAGGTATCCAAAAGGATCATTTCATGGTATAATTGGTCATCTTTTCAGTTCATGTGAGAAATATAAACAAAGAGACAACCATGAAGATAATTATAATTTAAAGATTCATCTATTATGTAAGATAAAAATAGAGAAATAGGACAAAGAATTTGATAAAGTTCTATTAACTAAATCCCATGCCATAGTTATCTTTGTCTTCAATGATAGGTTTATGAGAGAGCACAACAATTCATAATGATAAAGATAGCACCACTACCAACAATACCTTTTATTTATGTAGACTATATATAATATGTATGTATGTATGTATGTATGTATGGAGAGAGAGAGAGAGAGAGAGAGAGAGAGAGAGAGAGAGAGAGAGAGAGAGAGAGAGAGAGAGAGAGAGAGAGAGAGAATATCTTGTAGAGCTTTGCAAGCATTTAAAAATGTCTTATCCTCATAATAACCCTTGGACATAGGTACTATTATTATCCCTATTTTCCAGTTGAGTAAACTAGTAACTTACTCAATAGTTTAATAGTAGTTTAATGACTTATCTTGGCTCACACAGCTACTAAGTATCTAAACCAAGATATAAACTCTGTTCTTCATGACTGGAATCTCAGTACTCTGTCTACTGTGCAAGGTAAGTGTAATGAAATAAAATTTTAGAAAATAGGAATCAGCATTCAGAAATGAAAGAAACTAAAGTTTTAGAGAGTAATCATAAGCCTCTCATCCATATATTATAGTTACATTTTTCAAGGACAGAATAAAAAAAATCCTAATCATGGTGAACTGCATGCCTAGGACCTAAACTTAGTAGTTACTACTACTACTTAGTAGCTTTTGCTGTCACTTATGTCTTATGTTCCACATGGCATTCTTTTTCTCAAACAGAAATTACAGGGAATTCAAATGCTTAAATTTAGACATTCTGCTAACTGGGAACCTTATCATTGCTCCTCAGTGCTAACATTGCTGCATGGGAGAAAAGAATAATTAGTACTGGGAACGTGGCTCAGGGTCCAACAGTAAACACTCTCTCCCTGAGTTTCTGCATGTCCTTTCAGACTAAATATTAAAGTCATAAGGGACCCTGGCTCTATTAATCTTAATATGCATGACTTTTCATGATACCCTTCTCTTTCTCTCCTATGCGCAACTTTCCCCTTCTAACCTACACACACACACACACACACACACACACACATACAGAAACAATATATATATATACACACACCACACAAAAACAACACACACACACATGCACACATGTATACACACATGGCTTCTAAGATCTTTCAGCTCCCCTGCACATATTGATTCTCCTGTATAGAGTGATAAACATTACTCTGCATCATCTGTTTAATCTTTCTATTTAACCAATTCCACTCAACCCATAACTTATTTTTCCCATCACCCTTCTTAAAACAACATCAACTTTATGTTCTGACATTTCTTGAATAGGTCTTACATATAAATGGCAACTGTGAGCTATTTTGGATCTCAGAGTTGTTGAGCAAATAGCTACATCCCTTTTGCTGCTATTCTCAGAATTTTATACACTAAACAGCATCACAAGAAATGAAATTATAGCAGACAGGAAGTACTTGGTAATTAACTTGGGAAACATTTCCAGATAAACTACCTATACATAGTCAGACAATCAACTGATTATCATAAATGTCAAAATGAATAAATTAGAAGGAAAGATAAAGATAAGAACACCTTGTGTTATAGTATCTCTTACTTTACCAATTAACTGAAGCAAGCTATTGATTTTGAAAATGATGAAATGGGTAAAAGGAAGGACATGACCTTTGATTATCAACTTTTTTAGATATGTTTAGGTTATGTAAAACAGGAAGGACAACTGGAAGATTACCAACTAAGAAACCACTTTGGCCACTCTCATGTCCAATGAAGAAGGGTGGAAGCAAAAAATTACTCCAATTTGAATACCGATATATATATATATATATATATATATATATATATATATATATATATATATATATGTATATATATATATACACACACAAATAGTTTAGAGAAAAATACTAAATATTTTATGTGTAGAGTGTGGGCCTGAGGGCCCAGATGAGATAGGACAGAATAAGATTCCAGAAGGCTTAGCATAAGATCTAGTTAAATCATAACATCCAGAAAACCATTTATAGATGAAAGTGGGTGAAGGGCAACAAATAGATGCAAAATAAAACAGATCTGCCAACATTTCTGTAGATATCTATTTCTGACTGTTGGATTTCACTGATTCTACCGATAAGATTCTCATATTTCAGTAATTGATATGCTCTATTAGAAAGTATAAATTATATTTATAAATATGAAAATAGGAAGAGGGACTGGACTAGAGAATGGACACACAAGAGAAATCTGAACTGGAAATGACACAATTCTTAAACAGTCTCATCTTCAAAAAGGCATTACAAATGACAATGATTTTGGTCCTGAATTGAAAAGAAGATGAGTGATTTGGATTCCACTAATCAAGACATAGTTTCAGTGACCACAAGACACTCACTGATGTACATGTACATGCACAAACATACACTTGCAAATGCATAATTGTTTTATACTAATATTCCCTTGATGATGTATATCAGTAAGGAGCCCAACATGCACAGGGAGGCCTGCCACTAGAGGTTCTTTGATCTGGTTCTCTAAAAGGAAAGGTGACTTTTGAGGGGTAACAATCATTTTAATCAAGCACAGGTATCAGAGAAAATCAAAACTTCAGAGAAATCAAAAATCAACAGAATATGCAATAAAATTAGCCACTTAATGCCCCCATGTTCATAAATGAAAAGTTTCCTGTCAGCATTGCAGAAGTTTACACACTGAGTTCCCTAAAACCAAAGAAATGTTGTTCCCCCTAACCACCCCCACCTAAAAACAAAGAATCTAGAAAAAGAAGAGTGCTATTTGTGTAGTAAAAGTAATAGTAAACAAATGGACAGAATCATGTACTTTTACTCATAAATGTTAGAAAAGAGTCAAACATATTAGATACATTCTCCCTCAAAGACTGATGAACAATGATTACACAAGATGGGAAGGCATAAAGAAGTGATTGTCTATACCAATAGAGGAAGTACCCATTTTATAAGATTATAGGTCCATCTAATGACTACTGAAACATTTTCTATACAAATTAATGTGCCTGAAAACCAGTTACTTCACCAAAGAGTGTTAGTGATTTTTCATAGTTCTCCATTCTCTATACCAAGTTCTGCTTGGCTTGACTCCTCAGAACACCATGACCTTCCCTTTTCCCTCCCCTCACCTCAGGATAAATGGATGACCTGAAATCACTACTAAAAATGATTCAGGTTTTGATACTCTAGTTTATACTTTTTCAACTCATTCTCAGTTTCCCCCTCCCTATATTTGTAAGGCTATAGAGTAGAGCATGAAACACCCCCTCCCCTCCCCAAAGCTTTCCTTTATAGAGAACTCTTAGCTCTCCTGTTAACTCCATTCTCCACATTTAACCTGACTTCTGCTTCACTGAACGACATCCCCTGTGCTGACTAAAGCTCCTCCAGTCATAAGCCCCCTTTCAGTTTCCATCTGCGTGCTGTCTTCCCTGTTTAGATTGTAAGCTCTCTAAAGGCAGGGGCTGTCTTTTTTTTCTTATCTATCTTCTCAGCACTTAACATAGTGCCTGGTACATATTGTTATTAATAAAAGTTAACTGAATTGAATTGAAAAAACATGAAGTCCCTCTATGACACATCTATCAATTTAATGATAATTTAAAAGGCTCAATACATGTCAGGATTACTTCTGAAGCTAAATCAGAACCAGTGTCTTCTGGATAGCATAGATCTTCCCCTTTACTGAGATAGAAATGAGCTCCATGTGTTGTTTGAGTCCCAGATTTGCCAGTGAAAAAACTATGTGGCAAAGGGCAAATTTTTTTCTCTCTGGACTTCTGTTTCCTTATTTTCAAAGTTAGAGAGGAGGAAGATAAGACTAGATGAGGTCCCTTCTAAATTTAGTCATAAATCCTAGATTGAGATGCCCTTTTATAGATTGAGGGTGAAGAGAGTATGCAAGGAGCATTTACCTGCCCAAGCATATTCAGAATCACTAACCTTCAATAAGGAAGTATATTATAGTCATGCACCTGTTATGTAATAGAATCAGAATTTTAATGCTCCAGTTACCTGAAAAAATCTAAATCACAGATCTAACCATGTTACCACCACACCCATCCTACCCCAATCCCAACATAGACTCAACAAACTCTATTGGTTCTCTATGACCTAGAGGAGCATATATAAAATCCTCGGCTTTTAAAGCCACTCACAACCTGACCTCTTGTTATCTTTCCATTCTTCTTAAATTTCACCCATTTTATAAACTATGACTCAGTATCTAGAGCCTACTTGATCTTGTTGGTCCATGACACACTCTTGCCTGATTCTGCGCCTTTTCACTGTCTGTCTTCAGTCCCTCGCATTCTTTTCCTTCTCATATACACTTTTATTTGCTTCTCTGACATTAAGTCTCAGTTCAAATCTCATCTTCTTCAAGAAGTCTTTTTTAATTCCCTCCTAAGTACCAACCCCAAACATGCCTTATGCCTTTTTTATTTGTTTACATTTAGATCATATACATCTTAATTTTCCAAGATGAGGAATGATGTTATGACCTTTCTTCATATCTCCGGCACTTAGCACATAGCTTCACTCATGATAAATCAATGTCCATTGTTCTTGATCGTCTTTGAGACCAAAGGACAGATAACAACAAAAATAAAAACAACAATTTTTCAGCTATTTTCATTTCATTTCAATTTTTTTCATTTGACAAAACTGAGATACCAAGAAGTTGAAATAGAAAAAGAAAACAATGAAGGGGTAAGTAAGATGAATGCACCAAGAGAAGGGGAAAAGGACAGGTAGAATGGGGGGAATTTTCTCAGATAAAAGAAGTGCACAAAGAAAATCTTTTATAGTGGAGGAAAAAATGTGGGGAAATGGCAAGCAATGTATGTATCCAACTCTTCATCAGAATTGCTTCAAATTGAGAAAAATATATGTCTACAATTGTTTTTAGAAATAGATACCAAATTGGAAATGGGAAAAGGGAATTAGAGCGAAAGGGGGCGATGATAAAAAGGGAGGACCAATTAAAGAAGCTAATGATTAGAAGCAAAATAGACTTTCTGAGGAGGAATAGGATAAAAAGAGAAGAAAATGGGGTTGAGGGAAATATAACGTTAGTATGGGATAAACTCACCAAGAAAACAGGTGTGATTAGAAGTCAGAATTCAACAATATTGTTTATAATATTTTACAATATTTTATTTACTTATTTACAATAATTTTGTTATTTACAATAATTTTGTTGTTTATAAGAGATACATGTAGAATTAAAATAAAGGGCTAGAGCAGAATCTGATATTCTTCAACTGAAGTAAAAAAAAAGGCAGAGGTAGCAATCATGATTTTCAGAGAAAGCAAAAGTAAAAAGACCTAACCTAAAAAAGAGATAATCAGCAAAACTATATTTTGCTAAAACATATCATAGATAGTGAAGTAATATAAAAAAATATGTTTTTCTAATAAAAGTCTCACTTTTCAAAAATATACTAAGTATATTTATACTCAAATTTATAACTGAGATAAATTTATATTATAATATTTACATAATACATGCATGTATGCAAACATACATACATACATCCCCAAATCACACTCATTAATCATGATTGTAATCCAAGGCTTTGTTCTGAGTTCTCTTTTCTTCTCTCATTTGGTTCAGATGATGATCTCATCAGGCCTCATGGATTCAATTATCTCCATGTTCATGATTCTCTGACTTATTTACCCAACTTTAACCTTTATCCTGACATTTTTAGTCTCATATTTCCAATTGTCAGGTGAGCATCTTGAACTGGATAGCTTGCAGATACTTTAAACTCAATGTGTCTAAAACTGCTTTCTTTTTTTTTTCCCTTTAGAGGTTTCCCTCTCTTTCCTATTACTCTCTTCAGTTGAAGCATAGTAGATTCTGCTCCAGCTCCTTATTTTAACTGTGTGTTTTTCTGTTTCAAGGATGTCTCTTTTAAACACTATATTGTTGGATTCTGGTTTGTAATCCATTTTGCTATCTACTTCTGTTTTATGGGTGAGTATATCCCATTTACATTCACTGCTATGTTTATTGTGCATTTCCTTCAATCCTATTCTCTTCTATTTATTCTTCTTTTTTGTCAGCCTTGTTCCCTTTTCAAATCTTTTTAGCTTTTGATCACTGCTCCTTTAATCTATTCTAATTCCTACCACCTCTCCTTTCTCTTAGACTCTTTACTTCCTACTTCCCTGTTGGATAAGGTGATTTTCTATACCAAACTGTGGAGAGGGATAGGTCTGGGGGGTATATTTTTGTCCTTTTTGAACCAATTCAGATGAATGAGGCTCAATCATTGATTCTTCTACCCCATTTTTCACTGTACTATAAATACTCTATCTTGTGTACTTTTTTTATGTGAAATATTTTTCCATGCTATCTCTCTTCCTTTCCCTTCTTCCCAGTGATTCCCTACTTCTCATGCTTTCTTTTTATTTTGAGATCATCTCAATGTTAGAGATTCATACACATGCCCTCTCTCTGTGGAGATTCCTAACTGCCCTAATGTTGATAAAGTTCTTAGAAATTACATATATCATCTTCGCATATAGGAATATAAACAGGTTGATATTTTAAAGACTTTTATGGTTTCTCATTCATGTTTAACTTTTTTATTCTTCTTTTGAATGCTGTATTTGAATGTTGAATTTTCTATTCAGTTCTTATCTTTTCATCAGGAATGCTTGAAAATCTACTATTTCATTCAATATCCATTTACTCCTGTACGATTATACTCAGTTTTACTGGGTAAAGTATTTTTGGTTATAATCCTAGCTGTTTAGCTTCCCAACTATTCTATTGCAAATTCTCCATGTTTTTCTAGTGATATCTGTTAAATCTTGTGTGATACTGACTGTGGCTACATGGTATTCTGGACCTGTGTAGAATTTTCCCTTTGACCTGAGAGCTCTAGGATGTGGCTATAATCTTCCTGAGTGTTTTCATTTTGGGGATCTCTTTCATGAGCTGATCAGTAGATATTTTCAACTTCTACATTGTCCTCTGGTTCTATGAGATATGGACAGCTTTCCTTTATAATTTCTTGAAATAAGATGTCTAGGCTCTTCGAAAAAATGATGACTTTCAGGTTGTACAATATTTCATAAAATTATCTCTCTTTAATCTATATTTCCAGGTCTGTTGTTTTTCTGAGGAAATATTTCATGTTTTCTTCCTTTTTTAGTCTTTTTACTATGTTTTATTGTTTTTTGATGTCTCATGAAGTCATCATCTTTCATTTAATTATTCTAATTTTTAAGGAGTTATTTTCTTCAGTAAGGTTTTGTCTCTCTTTTATCAAGCTATTAGTTCTCTACAATTTTATTGCATTGCTCTCATTTTTTCCAAACTTTTCCTCTCCCATTCTCAGGTTTTTAAAATAATTTTTGCTCTTTTTAAAATCTTTCTTAAACTCTTTTAGGAATTCTTTTTGGTTATAATACAGATTGTGTCTAATCTGTATTTTTCTTTGAGGTTTGCTTATAGATATTTTAAAGTTATGGTCCCCTTCTGGATTTGGTCTTGAGTTCCCTTGTCACAGCAGAAAATTTTTGTGGTCAGGGTCTTTTTCATTGTTTGCTCATTTTTCCATCTATTTCATGACTTTGGACCTCATGTTAAAGTTTGGTTCTGCTTACCTCTGTGGGGATAGCTAACCTTAGCTTCTGTGGCTTTTACAGGTTTTTGGTGATTCTAAGTGTGATACAGGTTAGTTCTGGTTACTATCCTCTTGGTCTGCAATCTGCTCCTAGTCTCACAACTAGTGTTGTGTCACTCATACTATGTTCCATCTAACCCTAATCTCAGAACCTGCAGACCTCTTTTTTTTGCTTTCTTTAACTGTACTGGACTAGTAAAGTAAGTCACTGTGACTTTTTGGGGGGATGTGGTATCTCACTCAGAATTTGACATAAAAGATTTTTTAAAAGTTGTTTAGAGGTTTGGGTTAGAAGGGCTTCAGTAGGAATGTTTACTTCATTTTGTCATCTTGGCTGTACTACCCCTTCTATTTCTGTCAAGTATAATACCATCCTCCCAGTAATTAAGGCTCATAATCTAAGTGGTATCCTTAACACCTTACTCATTCTACAAATCCCTAGATTCCATCTATTGTCAAACACTGTTAATTGTATTTCGTAACAAATGTAGACTCCCTGCTCTGTTCTGACACTGTTACCACTGTGGTGTAGGCTTTTATCATTTCACACCTAAACTATTGAAATAGCTCTTTTGTAAGTCTCCCTGCCTTAAATCTCTCCCCACTCCAGTTCATCTTCCAATCATCTGTCAAAATGATCTACCTAAAGGGCAGAACTGACCAGATCATGACCCCTTCACCTTCATTCAGTAAACTTCAGTGGTTTTCTATTACATTCATGATCAAATATAAAATCTTCTGACTTTTAAAGCTTCTCATAAATATCCCGTCCTACCTTCCCAGTCTTGTTACATCTTACTCCCTTCCATGTACTATGTGATCCAGTGATACTGGACTATTTGCTATTCCATAAGATATTACATTTTCTTAATCCATGAATTTTTACTATCTCTCCCTCCTCATCTCAGTCTTTTGACTTCTCTCTCCTCCTTCAACTCCCAGTTAAAATCCGACCTTCCACACAGTCTTCCCAGATCAAATTTATCCTGTACACTACTTGTTTGCACTTAGAAATTTGCAGGTCATCTTTGCTAGCAGACTATGAACTCCTTCAGATTTGGAACTGATTTTTGCCTTTCTTTTATTTCCATTGCTTTGCACAGTACTCAACAAATAACATGTCATTAATAAACACTCATTGCTTGGCATGTATGTGTTTATGCATACAAATGTACTAATATAATTGTATACTTATATAATTGTACCACTTTTTCCCTTATTCACATAATTGATAAATACGTCAAATAGAACGGAGCCAAAGACAAAGTCCTATGATAATACATTCTAAACTCTGCATGCTACTCTTAATCCAAGAGATCAACCAATCAAAATTCCCACCAAACTTCTATCATCTCATCAATGTCTCTCACTCTTGTCTAGAAGTATATTGGGAGAGATTTTTGCCAAATACCAAGACGAAATCTGCATTGACTTTATCTATAGCATTTTCTTGATTTATTATGCTGTCCTTTAAGGAAATAAGTCTAGTACAACTTGACTTGTTCTTCAATAGACCTATGTGGTTCATGGTGATCATTCCTTTCTAATTTCTTTTAAATCTAACCTAACCACTCATCCTGCCAGAAATCATTGTCAAACATGAGGCCTAAGGTCATTTATGGTTGCTCATATTTTGAGGCTAAGTCTAATGCAATAATTGTTGTGAAAGCACTTTGAAAAGTTAGAAAGTGATATTCAAATATAACATTGTTTGACTTGTTTGCAAATATGTATATTTGGTTATATTGGCCATAGTACAAGTTTAGTTTTTTAAAAGAACAATAAAACATACAAATATTATTAAATGTAAAATATTTAGAATACTCAGAGTGTATTTTTCTTGTTTATCCTTCATTTTTGAAGAGAATTAATGACATCATGGGGTGATATCTGGTGCTTGAATTGGATTTAAGTGAGGCAAAATTGCACAAAGTCAGTAGCTTTATTCTCTCTTCTGGTCTTTGAAGTCCTGTGGCAGGATAAAAAAATTCAAAATGATTGGTGATGGCCCGGTTTACAGTGAATGACTTTGGCATCTTTGATGTCTGACTAATCTCTAAACACTCCACTGGACCTGTTTCAGTCACCCTTATGGTCATTGGAACAAATTATTTTGATCTGTCCATTCTGCTGGGGTAAGTCTTTAAATGCTTGGGGTAGACATATCCCTAACTTATTCAAGGGCTTGAGGTCTCTAAATTACCCTAACTTGGATTAACCCCATCTGCTGAAGCAGTTTAAGGGAAGGTGGCTGTTGCATATGCTACAACTTCTTGGAGCCACAGGTGAGAGATGAATGACAAGTGGACACCAAAAATTGATTAAGCAGCCCTGAAAAGAGCTCAACGTGCCCTCAGACCAGAGGTACTAGCTGTCCTTGAATACCCCATACACCTTCTTCATATATACTTTGCAGGAAAAAAGGGAATTCAAGTTAGTTTCATATGAGGACAATGGATTAGAAGTTACTCAAACAAATTATATTCCTTGTCTAGTTACTATATCGCTATTTGTTCTTGAGCTAATTCCTCCACTTCTGCGGACCTCAGTTATCCTATCTATAAAATGATAGGATTAAACTAAATGATCTCTAAGTTCTCAACACTAACCTCTAAAATTGTTTCAGAAGAGCACTCTGTGACATATGAAAAAGCAATATATTACACTTCTATAGCACATTGAAACTTTTCAAATCATTTTTACATCTATTATGCTATTTAATTACCAAAACAACTTCCACATAACAGAATGAGAAGTGAGGAGAAAGAAGGTTTGGGGACATTTGGTAATTATTGATTATATATCCTGGTAATCAAATGTTTGAATGTTTGGAGTACAGAGTATAGGTATATTTTGACTGCTTGGATTCCTGGAAGACTTGGGATAGACCCCTCTAGCCACATGCCCTTTGACTTAGGGAGATAGAAAGAGCAGAGAAAGCAATAATTAAAAGATGCAATGGACACAGGCATATCCAGTCTGAGTTGATTGAGTACCTTATAGGTCCTTATAGTTTCCAGCAGGTTGATTTGGAAAGACAAAGTTAAGAGAATCTAGGGCCAGAGAAGCAGAATGTAGAGAAGCAGGTCTCTGTCTGTCTGTCTCAAAAAGCATTATCCCCTTAAGGCAAAGGACTAAATAAATTAACCAAGGATTCCTGTGACTTGAGTAAGGACACACAATGGCAGAAGCAGGGCTACTAATTAGATCTTTTGAAGTCTAGTTCTTTGCTTACTCCAATTTAGAATTTTGATTCCCAAATCACTTGTACTTCCCCAACTAGCAGGGATTTCCCTGCAAAATAAAGACAACACTATATAGAAGAAAGAAGTCTATTGGTCATACAACCCCATTCTCACTTTCATTTGTCTATTCTTTTCAAATAATTAACAAATACAAATTTATTTAAAGCATACTTTGTTCCAGGCATTGTGCCAAGCACTGGGAATACAAAGAAAACATCAAAACAATCGCCCTCAAGAGACTTAGATGCTTTCTGAGGGGACATATGCATCCATAAAAATATTCAGAATACAAGAAAAATATCAATATGATTGTGGGAAAGCATTAACACCTGAGAGAATCAGAAAAATGATTCATGTAGAAAATTTCTCTTGAGTTTTAAAGGAAACTGAAAATCTTAAGATACAGAAGTGACAGTTCATTCTAGGAATGGGTGAAAGCCAGTGAAATTTGAGAAATAAGAAACAGTGTTATGTATGGAGCAACAACAAAGATAGATTGTCTGAGCAAAGAGTATGAGAAAGAATTATGTATTTGGAAAGGTAGGTTGGGGGTAAGCAGTGGTGTGCTTTAAATCCTAAACAGAAATTCTTTTTGATACTACAGGTCATTCAGAGAATCTAGCATTCACTGAGGATGAACGTGAAATGGTTAGGCCTGTATGGAATTTATTTTGGTGACTGTGTAGAGTGAATTGGATTGAGGTGATAGGTAGGGAGTCCAATTTGAATGTTATTGAAAAAGTCTGCACAAAAGGTGATTTGGGCCTAACCTAAGGTATTGACTGGTGAGACTGAAGGGGACAAGTAGTGAGAAGAAGAGACAGTAAAGATTTGACAAGTGAATGGATATGTAAGTTAGTGTCAGGAGTTGAGAATGACATGAAGATCACAAATCTGGGTGACTGGAAGGATCGTGGGACCCTTCACAGTAGTAGGGAAGTTTGGAAGAAGGGTAGGTTTCTGAAGAAAGATCATGAGATTATTTTGCATAATTGATCTTACTAAGAGACAGTCAGATAACATGATTTGAGGCTCAAATTTGAGAGTGACCTAGGTTACTTCTTAGGTTCTAAGGGTGCCATTTAATCATCCAGATGTCAAGATAAAGTGAAAAAATGTTTCTAGCATGTTGGTAAACTTTAGGAGAAGATGTAGACAAAAAGAAAACAGAATGGGCTTCTATAATTTATTCCTATTAATGGGATATGATCTTAATGGTTACTTGGTGCAATAAAAATGGGCATACTTTTTGACCCAACAGTACTGTCTCTAGGGCTGTATCCCAAAGAGATCACAAATGGGGAAAGGACCCACATGTACAAAAATGTTTATGATAGCTCTTTTTGTGGTGACCAAGAACTAGAAATTGAGGGTATGTCCATCAATTGGGGAATGGCTGAACAAATTGTGGTGTATGAATGCAAAAATGATGAACAGGTGAACTTCAGAAAAAACCTGGAAAGATTTACATTAACTGATGCTGAGTGAGGGGAGCAGAAGCAGGAGAACATTGTACACAGTAACAGCCATAGTGTGCAATGACTGAGTTTGATAGACTTGGCCCATCTCAAAAATGCAAGGACCTAAAATACTTCCAAAGGACTCATGATGGAAAATACTATTCACATCCAAAGAACTATAGAGTCAGAAGGAAGAGTGAACCAGACTATTTCTTTTTTGTTTTTGTTTTTGCTTTGTGTCTCATAGTTTCTCCCATTTGCTATAGTTTTTCTATGCAACATGACTAATGTGAAAATGCATTTATTAGGAACGTACGTATAGTGCCTATATCAGATTGCATGCCATCTTGGGGGAAGGAAGGGGAGAAAATTTAAAACTTACAGAAGTGAATGTTGAAAAATAAAAATAAAAAAATTAACTTATAAAAATATAGTTGGTGAAATTTTCCAAATCAACCAGACCGCAGATTTATTTGAGTATTTTCAATGGATTTCTGTGTTAGACCAGCACTTTTGGATCATTCAATTTCATTAAATTGACAAAGTGATCCATTGGAAATTGGTAAACTCACAAATGAGGAACATGGGGGGGCGGGGAGGATTTTCATGGTGGTGGTGGTTGAAGCTGTTGTACTTACCTTTCTTTTTCATTTTTTTAACCTCTATTATTGACTTGGCCTGTAACTAAGATCATTCTGATGATTAACATTCTTTATATTTACTCAACTGCATTCGCTCAGTGCCTAAGCAACTCTGTACTTATAACTTAAGAGATTTAATACATCTCCTTCAAGCCCCAACCTTGTTTTCTGGGAGTCCTTTTGTCATTCATTATTCAGAATATTTCTGACCTACTTCCCTTGTCTTCAACTAAACCTATTACTATGATGACAATTTACCTATCACTGCAGTATGTGTTGTGAGGTGGAGATCTCTCTCAATCCTTCATGTTTTGTATGAAACAATTTCCCTGTCATTGATTTTTTTACGAGGAATGTGCTTAGAAAAGATCAATGCAACAATATTTGTGTTATTATTTAAATCTTGTCCATTTAGCCCAAAGTAAAATAAATTTAGATTTTGTAAGTTTTCACCCTCAGCTTTCTTCAAAAATATGAATCTTAACAATCAGATGGTGTTCAGGCTTCCAGCTGTCATCACATGTATTCACATGTATCCCTTGTAAAATATTTAGTATTCTGTCTTTTTCAGTTTATTTCAAATCCAAATATTCTACCACACTTGCCCTAGAAAAATATTATATACATATACATACATACATGTTTGCATACATGTATATACATGTGTATATATTCATACACACATTAGGAGAGTTAAATATACAGACAAATATACATCCTCCATAGTTAGTCCCTAGAAATTAATGACCTTGTTCAAGGTTTTCAAAGCAAACAACACAATCATTCTTTACACGTTTTCAGGTGTAGAGAAGATAATACTACCACAGATATGAAAGGTAGCTTAGTTAGAAAAGAATGAGTATTCAGTAATTACCAATACAATCCACAATACAGTGAGTTTCATATAATACTGAACCGGTGACATATTTAATGTTTTCATTCCTACCCCAAGAATATTGAGAATTGAGACTGCTCTCTCTCTCTCTCTCTCTCTCTCTCTCTCTCTCTCTCTCTCTCTCTCTCTCTCTCTCTCTCCTCTCCATCTTCCTCTTTTCCTTTATTTCCCCTCCTATTTCTCTATTCTACTGTCTTTATTTTTGCCCTTCCACTGCTTCATTTCTCCCTTCTCACTCTCTTTTCCCTCTTTGTTTCTTTCCATTTTCCACCCATTCATCCACCTGCTTCCAAACATCTTGATCTATCTTAGCTTTTGTGATCCTCAGAAGACTTGTCCTTCTGAACTACCTAGGCAGACAAGTCAATTTGCTTTTGAAGACTCTTGAGGATAAAATTATCCAGGCTTTTCAAGAGGAATAATCTCTGTGGATATATTCTCTAGAGAGGTTGAGCCCACTAAACATAATCTCAGAAGAGTACGCTCCAGATCTCAAAGGTGATCTAAAAATAAATAAATAAAATAACTAAACGACAAACTTGCCATAGGTGTCCCAGGGGATTTAGATATAAATCCCTTTTCAGTCTACTTTCAATATATGGTGGAAACTGGGTTATTATACAGGAATGGAGGCAAGTTTCACACCTGTATTTCTTCTTTCTTCTGCACCTGACAAAGAGATATATTCTGGAGCATCATAAGGATCATCTTGAAGTAAACCAAATGGCAGTGTGTTACAGTGTAAAAGGTCGTTGGATCTGGAATAAGATGACCTGTGTTTGAATCACAGCTTTGCTACTTACAACCAGTGTGGCCTTGAGTAAGTCATTTAACTTCTTTGAGTTTTAGTTTCCATATTTGGAGTATGAGAGATAATCAACTATATGTTTTATAAACACATTTCTAACTATAAATCTATGGTTTTACAATGTAAATTTTTTTTGCTTGTAGAAGAGCAAATCTCATCTGCCTCTGATCTGAAAAGAAGAAAATCCTCAAGGGAACATTTTCTCCCTATCAGTGTTAAAAGAGAAATTGTTCCCTTTCTTCTACTCCTTCAGTTTGCTTTTGCAGGTGCACAGTGTTTGTTACCAGTAAAATAGCTCTGGTTCAAAGAAACATGGTCAATAGTAGGTATGGGGATGGGGAAGACAAAACCTGCCCAACAGCAATTTCCACTCAGGGTCTGGTTGTTCATTTACCTCTGGCTGTGGGCTTAGAGTTCTCTCCAGGGCTTCTTTAACTAAAGCCCTGAAAAAGAAATCCCATTTTTTAGTTGCTAATCCTGTAACGCTGCCCAACTTAATTATTAGAAAAAGAAGTTCATACTTTAAAAAGAATAGGGTGTAGATGTTATTTTATGATTTAACAACTTGTTACCATTAAAACTTTGTGTTCGGCTGAATCTTGTGAATATATAACCTGAGTTCGGGGTGGGGAGTTCAAATCCCTATTTCCTTATATTTGTATCCTCCTATGGATACAGAAGATGTGTTAACCTGCAAAAGAGCTCAGAAAGCTCTTTGAGAGAGCAATGCTTCACATACAATCTAATTCTTCAAGAGTATTAACACTATGGGAAATTGAATAATTGCCATTCTGGGAATTATCTTTGGATAGATACAGTATGACTGAGAGGACTACTTGACTATGAAGAAACTATCTTTTCCATTCTTTATATGTTAATATAGTTTTACTGATATTGGTCTGGTGTCTATGGTATATTTCTGCATAATGCAGTTTCCTTGTTCATCCTTTTAAAAATGAGCTTTGGAGCAGAACCAGGAGAACTTTGTGCACAGCAACGACCACAGTGTGGGAGAGGTTTTTCTGGTAGACTTGGAACTTCATAACAATGCAAGAACTTAAAAAAAAAAATCCCAATGGTCTTCTAAGGCAAAATGTCTTCCACACTCAGAGAAAGAACTATGGAATTCATTCACAGAATGTAGTAGATCATTTGTGTGTGTGTGTGTGTGTGTGTATTATGTTTTAACTTGTTATATGATTTCTTCCATTTATTTTATTTCATCTACACAGCATGCCTATAGTGAAAACATATTTGACGGGAAATTATGTGTAGATATAGAATTGTATGCTGTCTTAGGGAGGGAGGGGAGTGGTGGAGGGAAGGTAGGGGGGAAAATTGCAAAGTTTTATGGTAGTGATTGTAGAACATTAAAACTAAAAATATATAAAAAAGGAGGATTTTTTGCTCTGTCAGTGATTGAAACTCATCTTTTTTTAATTGGTTTGATGCATAATAATTTCCCTTATCCTCTCAGTTTTATTTTGTGTATCTTTTTGTTTTTCAAATGTGTTTCTTATAAGCAAAAGATTGTTGGGCTTTATTTTCTTATCAAATCTCTAAATTTGCATATGTGTGTGTGTGTGTGTGTGCCTTTAAGTTAGGATTCTCTCTCCTCTTTCATTGTAAGCACAGTACTGTCTCTTCAATTAGGTTAGTTTAATTTCTTTTCAAGATTGCTTTATTCCCAGTAGCTTCCTTGTCTTCACCCCTGATGTTCCCTCTCATTTGTTACTGCTTTCTGTTTGGATTTTGCTTATTAGCTCCTTTTTTTATTTCCTAATTTTTATCTAGTTATTTAATTCTTCTCTTTTTCATGTCAGTCAAGTAGATTCCATTTTCCTCTCCTCCCTTTTAATTAGTAATGTTCAGTATTTCTAAAATTTCATTTCTTATATTCTTTTCCAGAGAGCATTTCTCTTTCACACTCATTTAATTTTTCATCCTCTTTTTGTATTTTCTCTAGATCCTCATTCTCTGAATCATGGCTGCTAATTTCATCCAATTCTATTCTCTGAATTCCTTATGGAATCAAAACCTTCTGAAGTATCCATTTCGGGCTCTCCTGCCTAGGCAGTTTGTACTACTGCCTTGCAAAGCCTTGTCCCTCAGGTTTCCTTTCCATTATGTCTAATTCCAAGAAAAAAAAATACTTGAATAGAGATACTGTTTTCTTTTAATGTGAATGCATTTTGCTTCTCTTCTAGATTGTCTCTCACCTCTATGAAATGAGCATGACTAGTTAGGAGTTTATTTAAAAAGAATCTGAGGTTTAAGAATTACAGTCTCAATACAAGCAAACAGAATGATCCAGCAGTCAAAAAAAAAGTTAATCAATAAAAATACCATGGGCAAGATGAGGAAATGAACCAGTTGTATTTGGCCCTGGTCCAATCTTATAACACAGTTTAGGAATGATATTGATAAGGTGAAGAACACAGAGAAGAGGATGAACAGGATGATGAAGAGTCTTGAGATGATGTTACTTAAGTATTAGATAATTAAACTTTGGATTTTGAGTCTATATAAGCAAAAACTTAAAGGGGAATTATCTTCAAGTATTTACTTGGTTTTGCTTCAAGGGCAGAATCAGGAGCAATTAGTGGCAGATAAAAATTGTCAAATTCAGTCTAGAATTAAGGGGAAAAACAAAACAAAGAAACAAATAAATAAAGGAAATATCCTTACATAAAAAATTTCATTATCCTTCAGAGTAATAGTCTGACTGCAGCGTAATAAGTTCCCCTTCAGTGCAGTTCTTCAAACAAAAATAGGAAGAGTAGTCATTAGGCATATCATAGAGACAATTCTTTTTCGGGTATGGGTTTAACTAGATAGCCTCTGATTATGTGATACTGTGAAATGTGGTCCATTGAGATACATCTTGCCAATGTCTTCTTTTCTCTCTCTAAGGTACTCAGTGCCTGTGCTTGAAGCTATATATATTTAGAAGATCTATGACTTAGAAAATCAGTGGCTCTGGTTACATTCGCTCAGTAAACTTGCAGCAATGACTGTTCCTCTTAGCCCAAGTAGAGCAGCAACCTTTTTAGATGTCCAGTCCTCCATGCCACTGAAATGACAGTAGAACATAGTTAGACTACTGCCTTGTAGATACTAATGGCAACTATGAGTACATAGTACTTAATCTTGAAATCTAGTAGTAGATTGAAAACTCCTGTCTAGATTAGGTCCAAAAGGCATAGCAAAAGAAAATTCATTAGGTGTGTGTGTGTGTGTGTACATGTTTGTGTGTGTGGGGTGTCAAACAATTGGAAATTGAGGAGATTCCGATCAATTGGGGAATGGCTAAACAAATTGTGGCACATGAATGTAATGGAATACTATGGTGCAATAAGAAATACCTGGAAAAACTCATATAAACTGATGCAAAATGAAGTGAGCAGAACTGGGTGAACATCATGTACAGTATCAGCTGTATCAGCTATGACTGATCATAGCTAATGATCAGCTATGACTGACTTCTCAGCAATGCAATGATCCAAGTCCAAAAGACACATGATGGAAAATGCTATCCACATCAGAAAGAACTGATTGAGTCTGAATATGGATCAAAGTGCATTATTTTCACTTTCTTAATTTTTTTGTTTTTATACCTTTTGTTACATCTTCTTTCCTAACATGACTAATATGGATGTTTTATATGATTACACATATATAACCCATATCAAACTGCTTACCATATTAGGGAAGGGGTACTGGAGGGAGGAAATAAATTTAGAACTCAAAGTTGTACATAACAATCAATGTTTAAAATTGCCTTTATGTGTAAGGAAAACAGAAAATAATAGAATAAGAACACAGAAAAAATAAAACACTATCTACTGGAAAAATAAATGCATTAATATATTACCCCTTCTAGGTAGACTATTTCTTTTTTAATAAGCATTGCAACAAATTAATTCACTCAATCATTTATTCACTTTTTGAACACTAAACTCCTACTGTAAGCAAAAAACTGTGTTGTTATGGAGATACTAAACCTTCTTTGCACACAGAAACAAAAATAAAACTATCCCTACATTCAAGGAGCTTATAAGCTAGATGATAGGAATATGCACCTCATGTAGGAAAATGTCTTTCCTTAACCTATGTTATATTGTATTTAATATATACCTATATGTGTATACATTGTTTCCCCTACCAGGACAGAAACTAATTGAGTAGGAACTGGGGGAAGGAGCCAAGATGGCAGAGTAGAAAGATACATATATGCAACCCACAGCCCACAAAATATACGTAAAGAAGAACTGCCACCAAATTCTGGAGCAGCAGAAGCCACAGAACAATGGAGTGGAGGAGATATCTGCTCCAAAAAGACCTGAAAAACCGACACCAAAGATCTGTCGCACACCAGCCTCGGAGCAGAGCCCAGCCCTGCCTTGGCTGTGGCACTGAGTGGAGCAGATCTGAGCAGGCTTCAGGGACAGAATCTCCAGCAGCCGTGCAGGTCCCTCCACCCACAGGCACCGAAGATCAATGAGAGGGTCTTTTTGGCTGGCCAAGAGGAGAGCGGGGTGTCTCCATAACCCAGGCCACCTTGGGAGGCAGCAGCAGACAGGAGCTCCCAAAGCAGACAGGAGCTCAGATCCATTGTTGAAGGTCTCCACATAAATCCCCTAAGGGAACTGAGCCCAGTGTGGTGGCCCTGCCCCCACCCGAGCACCAGAACTTAATCTCACACTGAATAGCAGCCCCAACCCTGCCAAAAGCCCTCAGGCTGGGAAGCAGCATTTTAATCTCAGACCCCAAGCACTAGCTGGGCAGATCTGGAGGCAAGGTGGGGATGGAGAGGAAACTCAGAAGAATAGTAACTGCCTGGAAAAATGCCCAGAAAAGGGGGGGGGGAATAAGACCATAGAAGATTACTTTCTTGGTGAACAGATATCTCCTCCCACCCTTTCTGATGAGGCAGAACAATGCTTACCATTAGGAAAAGACATAGAAGTCAAGGCTTCTGTATCCCAAACATCCAAAATAAATATTCAATAGCCTCAGGCCATGGAAGAGCTCAAAAAAGATTTGGAAAATCAAGTTAGACAGGTGGAGGAAAAACTGGGAAGAGAAATGAGAGAGATGCAAGAAAAGCATGAAAAGCAGGTCAACACTTTGCTAAAGGAGACCCAAAAAAATGCTAAAGAAAGTAACACCTTCAAAAATAGGCTAACTCAATTGGCAAAAGAGGTTCAAAAAGCCCATGAGGAGAAGAATACTTTAAAAAGCAGAATTAGCCAAATGGAAAAGGTGGTTCAAAAGCTCACTGAAGAAAATAGTTTTTTCAAAATTAGAATGGAACAGATGGAGGCTAATGACTTTATAAGAAACCAAGAAATCACAAAACAAAACCAAAAGAATGAAAAAATGGAAGAGAATGTGAAATATCTCATTGGAAAAACAACTGATCTGGAAAATAGATCCAGGAGAGGCAATTTAAAAATTATGGGACTACCTGAAAGCCATGATCAAATAAAGAGCCTAGGTATCATCTTCCATGAAATTATCAAGGAAAATTGCCCTGATAGTCTAGAACCAGAGGGCAAAATAAGTAGTCAAGGAATCCACTGATCACCTCCTGAAAGAGATCCAAAAAGGGAAACTCTTAGGAACATTGTGGCAAGGAGAAAATATTGCAAGCAGCTAGAAAGAAACAATTCCAATATTATGAAAATATAATCAGGATAACACAAGATCTAGCAGTTTCTACATTAAGGGATCTAAAGGCATAGAATATGATATTCCAGAAGTCAAAGGAACTACGACTAAAACCAAGAATCACCTACCCAGCAAAACTGAGTATAATACTTCAGGGGGGAAAATGGTCTTTCAATGAAAGAGAGGACTTTCAAGCATTCTTGATGAAAAAATCAGAGCTGAAAAGAAAGTTTGACTTTCAAACACAAGAATGAAGAGAAGCATGAAAAGGTAAATAGCAAAGAGAAGTCATAAGGGACTTACTAAAGTTGAACTGTTTACATTCCTACATGAAAAGACAATATTTGTAACTTGAAACTTTTCAGTATCTGGGTAGTTGGTGGGATTATACACACACACATACCACACACAGACAGAGACAGAGAGACAGAGACAGAGAGCACAGAGTGAATTGAATACGATAGGATCATATCTTAAAAAATGAAATTAAGCAGTGAGAGAGAAATATATTGGGAGGAGAAAGGGAGAAATGGAATGGAACAAATTATCTCTCCTAAAAGAGGCAAGCAAAAGACTTTTTAGTGGAGGGAAAAAGAGGGAAGGTGAGAGAAAAACATGAAGTTTACTCTCATCGCATTCAACTAAAGGAAGGAATAAAATGCAAACTCATTTTGGTATGAAAACCTATCTTACAATACAGGAAAGTGGGGGAGAAGGGGATAATTAGGATGGGGAGGATGATGGAAGGGAGGGCAATGGGAGGGTGGAGCAATTTGAAGTCAACACTCTTGGAGAGGGACCGGATCAAAAGAGAGAATAGAAGCAATGGGGGGCAGGATAGGATGGAGGGAAATATAGTTAGTCTTATACAACACGACTATTATGGAAGTCATTTGCAAAAGTACACAGATACGGCCTATATTTAATTGCCTGCCTTCCCAAAAGGAATGGGTGGGAAGGGAGGGATGGGGAGAAATCGGAACTCAAAGTTTTGGGAACAACTGTCGAGTACTGTTCTTGCTATTAGGAAATAAGAAATACAGGTAATGGGGTATAGAAAGTTATCTGGCCCTACAAGACAAAAGAGAAGATGGGGACAAGGGAAGGAAGGGATGATAGAAGAGCAGGCAGATTGGTGATAGGGACAATTAGAATGCTCGATGTTTTGGGATCGGGGGAACAAATGGGGAGGAAATTTGGAACCCAAAATTTTGTGAAAATGAAGGTTAAAAGTTAAATAAATTAATTAATTAAAAAAAAAAAACAGTAGGAACTGTGTCATTTTCACCTTATGTTTCCAGAATCTAGAACAATACTAGCATTCAGGACACTGTCTGCCACATAGTAGGTACTTAATACATTCTAGCTGACTGCCTGACTGCATGGACTATAAGTGCTTGTTTGATTTGTTACTGCTCCAGTTGGTAACAGATTATCAATTATACTTCAAGGTTCACCCAAGTCATTCTTGTTAAGAATTTCATTTAAAAATCATGAAGAAAAGCTCTTTCATTTAGCTTCTCTCATGTCTGAATAAAGACATGATACAAATTGAAGAATTATTTCTCTTTCTCTGTCACACCAATATATATGTGCTTCTAGGAATAAATGATTACATATGCTTATAGGTGTACATGTTGTTTCCCATATTATAATGGATGTTTCTTAAGAGAAAAACTAGTCCCATTTTTACCTCTATAGCTCCAAAACTTAGAAAAATGCTAGCACTATTCATAGAATAGGAGTTCTGATCCATGTATTTCATGGACCCCTTTGGCAGTCTGGTGAATCTATGATCCCTTTCTTAGAGTAATGTATTTAAATGCATAAAATAAAATCTATAACATCAGAAAGGAAACCAATTATATTGAAATACATTGTTTTCTTTCATCAAAGTTTGTGGATACCCTGAAAAATATTCACAGTCCCTTTGAAGGACCTTGGACCCTGATTTAAGAATGCTCCTACTAAAATCAACCCAAAATTATAGGATAAACTCCATATTAAATATGAAAACAAAAAGCCTGCTAGATTCCCTGGGGCATCTGTGAACCTAGGTAACTGAGCAGATAGAGTACTGGGGCTGGAATTAGGATACACCTATGTTTAAATCTGGCTTTGGAGACTTATTTGTAGTATGACCTTTGACAAGTCAATTAACTTCTGTTTGCCTTATTTTTCTCAGATGTAAAACAGACCTGGGAGGTACCTACCTTCCAGGGTTATTGTGAAAATCCAATGGGATAATAATTTTAAAGCACTCAGCACAGTATATTGCACATAATCAATGCTTAAATATTACTATTTATTATTATTATTATTATTGTGAAGCTAAGTGGCATGGATAGAGTGCCAGGGGAGGAATCAGGAAGATTCACCTTAGTGAGTTTAAATTTAGCCTCAGATGCTTGGCAGTTGTGTGACCCTGGGCAAGTCACTTAACCCTGTTAGCCTCAGCTCCCTCATGTGTAAAATGAGCTGGATATGGAAGTACCAATGTCAAGAAAACCCCAGATGAGTCACATAAAACTGAAACTGTTATTTTTATTTTGTTGTGTAGTAAGTTTTGATATAACAATAGGTCAATTAGTATTTTGATTATATTCTTATAAACGTTCATTCTTTAACTTTTTCCAACAGTAACAGCTTTGATTTTATATTTCCTTTCTTCTAAAAAACTGATAAGATTTTCTTTCTAGCTAGTTGTCAAATCATAAATTCAGCTTTGTATATTTCAGATTCAGCATTGGTTGCCTCTGAAGTTATTTTGCTCTATTAACTGAGGGTGAGTCGTTTAGGCAGCTGCTCCTTAAGACTGGCTTCCTTCTCTCCCTGGGACAGCAAAAATAAAGTCAATGACCTCATCTGATGTCATCTCACCCCATGACTCTATGATTTCATACTTAGAGTTGTATTTACTTGGGCAATTTAATAGACTATAAGTGTCTCACTCTTGTACACAAATTGAAAATTAGAGTTACCTGTCACCTTTAATATCTCCTCACAGATTAAGGTTAGGCCAAGACCTTCAAGGGGTTTACTTGTCTGAATCAGCTTGCTTCAATTCACTTTATCACTGTCATTGCTGAAGTTTCTTATCCTTTGCCTGAGGAAAAAATATCTGTAATATTCCCAGAAGAAAAATCTGTGAAGGTGAACGCTGTGGCCAATAAGTTTTTCTTTTTTACCTTCAGAGGAGATTTTGATTTGCAAATATGTAACACCTTTTGCAACAGAGTAAAGGAAGCTGTGTGTCACCCAATTTATTTGTGTGAAGTTTTCTTTGTCCCTGAATTGAAATACAAGGCCATATTTCTCTTGAGGCATGTGACCAAAAGTGTAGCTCATCTTGTGAAATATGATTTTGGGAGACTACTTGAAGTTTTAATAAACTGATACCCATGTTTCCTTTTCATTTACTATTCCTGCAAAGCAGGCTTCTCTTCATTCCTAAATTAATATTGCAAAGCCCCCATGAATAACACAGAAAATTACTCTACTTCTCCTTGTACTCATGTGAAAAATAAATCAACACGGAATACTTTGTTGCTTCAGAGACAATTGAATGGAATACTTTGAAAATGTTCACTCATTTATGCTCCATATGTGACAAGAACTTTTCCCATGAGCTTGTACTGATTGACAGCCTTTGTACAACTTGCCAATTTGTCTGTTTATGGGTTCTGGGAATTTTGTTTGCATCTTTAGGAAAAATTCAGCTTTTGGTTGGGGGTATGGACATAACAGATTCAACCATCTGCATCAGTCTGAATAGGCAATTGACTCAGGCAATTTGTCAATTCAGGTCTTTTTTTAATCATTTAAACTAATTATGTAAGAAAATGCACAAAGCTAAAAGCTCCTTCAGTCTTCTCTATGAGTTTACTAGAAAATTAAAGACCCAGAAAGTTAATTAATATACAACTCAGATTTCCTCAGCTATATGTAATTGATTTCTGAGTATCTTATAGAAACTTTTCCACAAGGCTTTCTATAGTTGAAATGTTCAGTTATAGATTAATAGAAAAGTACAGGTCTGATGTTAGATATTCAATTATAATAGAAAAGTCAAAGGTATGGGATGAATAAATAAGGAATTCCTAGAAACCCTAGTGAACTAATCATTACCGTCTCCTCAGGCATGACTATATGGGAAAAGGGGTAAGGAGGATTTTTTTTTTTTCTGATAGCGTATTAAGCAACATCTGTAAAGTTATGGCTACATGTCAAAGAACATAACTCTAAAAAATCATGGATGTTAGGTGAAGCAAAGAAAATTTTTATTTCAAAAAACTTTGTTATTAATAAGTGGTCTCTAGCCTGTAACACCAAGCAATTTGTTAGCTTGCAAGAAAGCAACTCACAAGTGGTTTAATTTATCTTCTTGGCAGGCATCCAATTCAAGGGTGTTCAAGGTATGCACTTGGGAAGAAGCAGACAGTATCCATATGGAACATGATTACTTAGAATTATGGCCCAGGTATAGTTTAGATTACTAATGATGGCTTCCTTCAAAGTCTTTCCAACAACCTGATCCTGTGCAGCACACACTTCTGGGTACGTAATTCCCATCTGAGCGAACTATATGAATGAAACTTGAAGAAAAGATGAAGGGCTACTGCAAATCTACTCATTAACAAATTCTGTTCCTTTGGCTTTTCATGCTGATTCCCCCTGTAATAGTTCTATACAAATACACTACCAAGGCCATCAGAGAATTAGGATGAAAATCAGATCTTTGATATGACAAATCCATCAACGTTTCTCGTCACCTTTGTGTAAGGCATTGTACTAAGGAATTAGGAAATGCACAAATCTATAATAAGTCAAAGTTCCCATTCTCAAGAAATTTGTGGGGGCAGAGTCAAGATGGCAGAGTAGAAAGACACACATATTCAGGCTCTCCCCACATAGCCCATAAAAATACCTGTAGAGAGGTACTCTCAAAAAATTTTGGAGCAGCAGAAGTGGAGAACAATAGAGTGGAGGAGATTTCCAGCCCAGGGTGACCTGAAAGGCCCACTGGAAATGTCTGTTGCACCAGAGCAGAACCCAGGCCAGCCTTGGCCCGTGTCACTCCCAAACAGTCCTTGGGGACAGAATCTCCAGTCCCAGTAGAAGTAAATCCCCAGTCCCGGCAGCAGTGGTCTGCAGATTCCTCAATCCACAGGTACCAAAGGTCAGTGACAGGTTTTTTCAGCTTGCCAAGAAGGGAGAAGGGGCTTCCCATATATCCGGCCTCACACAGTGGCCACAGAGGCCATGTTGGGCAGGAGGAAGCAGTTCCCACAGCAGATCGTACATCCCCCATCCATTGTTGACTCGTAAAAACCTCTAGGGGCACAGAGGAGCTGACTATTACCTCAACCCTATGTAGAGGCCCTGAGGGAACTAATCTTTATCTCACACTGAATGGTGGCCCTGTCCATCCAGCTTATCTGAAAATCAGCCTCCAATGCTGACTTGGCAGAACTGGAGACCTGGTGGCTGTGCAGAGGTAACTGCAAAGATTCTGAGCACAAAAGTGTCTCACTGCTCCCAGATCAATGTACATGCTTGATTGTGCCACCTTGGAGGAAATGAGATCTTACAGATTCCCAGAGTATACCCTACTCTTGACAAAGGACCCAAAAGTCAAGCAACTGGCTGAGAAAATGCCCCAAAAAGGGAAAAAAAATTAGACTATAGAAGGTTACTATCTTGGTGAACAGATATCTTCTCCCATGCTTTTGGATGAGGAAGAACAATACTTACTATCAGGGAAAGACATAAAAGTCAAGGCTTCTATATCCCAAACATCCAAAATAAATATTAAATGGTCTCAGGCCATGTAAGAGCTCAAAAAGAATTTTGAAAATCAAGTAAGAGAGGTGCAGGAAAAATTAGGAAGAGAAATGAGAGAGATGCAAGAAAAGCATGAAAAGTGGGTCAACACCTTGCTAAAGGAGACCCAAAGAAATGTTGAAGAAAATAATACCTTTAAAAATAGGCAATTGGCAAAAGAGGCTCAAAAAGCCAATGAGTAGAAGAATGTTTTCAAAAGCAGAATTAACTAAATGGAAAAGGTGGTTCAAAAGCTCACTGAAGAAAATAGTTCTTTAAAAATTAGAATGGAACAGATGGAGGCTAATGACTTTATGAGAAACCAAGAAATCAGAAAACAAACCAAAAGAATGAAAAAAATGGAAGATCATGTGAAATATCTCATTGGAGAAACAACTGACCTGGAAAATAGATCCAGGAGAGACAACTTAAAAATTATGGGACTACCTGAAAGCCATGATCAAAAAAAAGAGCCTAGACATCATCTTTCATGAAATTATCAAGGAAAACTGCCTTGATATTCTAGAACCAGGGGGCAAAATAAATGTTGAAAGAATCCACTGATCACCTCCTGAAAGAGATCCAAAAAGAGAAACTCCTAGGAACATTGTGGCCAAATACCATAGTTCCCAGGTCAAGAAGAAAATACTGCAAGCAGCTAGAAAGAAACAATTCAAGTATTGTGGAAATACAATTACAGCTTCTACATTAAGGGATTGAAAGGCATGGAATATGACATTCCAGAAGTCAAAGGAACTAGGACTAAAACCAAGAATCACCTAACCAGCAAAACTGAGTATAATACTTCAGGGGAAAAATGGTCTTTTAATGAAATAGGGGACTTTCCAGCATTCTTGATGAAAAGACCAGAGCTGAAAAGAAAATTTGACTTTCAAACACAAAAATCAAGAAAAGCATGAAAAAGTAAACAGCAAAGAGAAATCATAAGGGACTTAGTAAAGTTGAACTATTTATATTCCTACATGGAAAGGCAATATTTGTAACTCTTGAAACTTTTTTCAGTATCTGGGTAGTTGGTGGGATTACACACACACACACACACACACACACACACACACACACACACACACACACCGAGAGAGAGAGAACGCACAGGGTGGATTGAATAGGATGGGATCATATCTTTTAAAGAAATCAAATTAAGCAGTGAGAAAGAAATATATTGGGAGGAGAAAGGGAGAAATGAAATGGGGCAAATTATCTCTCATAAAAGAGGCAAGTAAATGACTTTTCAATGGAGGGAAAAAAGTGGGGAGATGAGAGAAAAAAACATGAAGCTTACTCTCATCACATTCAAATAAAGGAAGGAATAAAATGCACAGTCATTTTGGTATGAAAACTTATCTTACAATATAGGAAAGTGGGGGAGAAGGGGATAAACAGGGTGGAGAATGATGGCAGGGAGGTCAATGAGAGGAGGGAGCAATTAGAAGTCAACACTTGGGGAGGGACAGGATCAAAAGAAAGAATAGAAGAAATGGGAGGCAGGATAATATGGAGGGAAATATAGTTAGTTTTACAGAACACGACTATTACGGAAGTCTTGCAAGACTTCACAGATATGGCCAAATTGAATTGCTTGCCTTCCCAAATGGAATGGATGGGGAGGGCAGGATGAAGAGAAGTTGAAACTCAAACTTTTAGGAACAACTGTTGAGTATTGTTCTTGCAACCAGGAAATAGGAAATACAGGTAATGGGGTATAGAAAGTTATCTTGCCCTACAGGACAAAAGAGAAGATGGGGATAAGGGAAGGAAAGGATATTAGATAGAAGGGCAGAGTGGTGATAGAGGTTATTAGAATGCCTGGTGTTTAGGGGTGGCAGGAGTGGAGAAATGGGGAGAAAATTTGGAACCCAAAATTTTGTGGAAATGAATGTTGAAAACTGAAATATATTAATTAAAAAAAGAATTTTGTGATATAATTGTGTAATTTAGACAAAAGTTTGAAAACTTAAATAATAATAGAATATATTACATGTACATAAATAAGTATAATACCAAATAAGAGCGTAAGAGATGCCAAGTTCCATGAGAAATTAGAGAGACACACCCCTAAGGGAGTTAGAAAATTCGGTGGAACAATGTCTTATTATATTTATTAATGTATCTAGTTTGTGACAGCATGAACATTTAAATAGCAATAGAAGAGATAACCAAGAAAGTGTCATTTAAAATTTCTTTTTTCATATAAATTTGTTGATTTTCAGTTTTTAAAATCACTTCCACAAAATTTTGAATTTCAAATTTTTTCCCTTCTCCCCCCTACCCCCAACCCAGGACAGTGTGTATTATGATTGCCTTTTCCTCTAATCTGCACTCCCTTCTATCACCACAACCCTGCATTATATTTTCTTGCATGGTAAGATAGATTTCTATACCCCATTGCTTATATATTTTATTTCTTAGTTGCATTAAAAACAATATCTAACATTCATTTTTAAAGCTTTGAGTTCCATATTCCCTCCCTTCCCCCTTCCCCATACACCTTCATTGAGAAGGCAAGCAACTCGATAAAGGTTATACATGTGTGGTCATGCAAAACACATCTATAAAAATGATATTTTGAAAGACTAACAATATTTCCCTCTATCCTGTCCCACCCTCTATTAATTCAATTCTCTCCTTTAATCTGTGCCTCCATCAAGATGTTTACTTCCAATTATGCATTCCCCCAATCTGTTGTCCTTTCCATTATTCCCCCATTCTTATCCCTTTACCCCCTGCTTTCCTGTAAGGTAAAATAAAATTCCATGCCCAATTGAGTGTGTATGTTATTCCCTCCTGAAGCCAAATCAAATGAAAGGAAGGCTTTCTTATTCCCTCTCATCTTCCCCTTCTTCCCCTACATTGTAAAATGCCTCTTTTATGTGAGATAATTTACTATGTTCTACTTCTCCCTTTCTCTTTCCTCTAGTACATTCCTTTCAACACTTAATTTTCTTTTTTAGAGGTCATCCCTTCACATTTAGCTCACCCTGTGTCCTCCCTCTGTACACACACATACACAGACAAATACATACACACATACACATGTGTATGTATATATATATATATATATATATATTTGTGTTTGTGTATGAATATAGATAGATAGATAGATAGATAGATAGATAGATAGATAGACAGACAGACGGATGGATGGATGTATTGCCTCCAACTATCCTAATACTGAGAAAGGCTTCATGAGTTACAAATATCATCTTTCCATGTAGAAATGTAAACAGTTCATTCTTAATAAGTCCCTTATGGTTTCTCTTTCCTGTTTATTTTTTCATGCTTCTCTTGATTCTTGTATTTGAAAGTCAATTTTTCTGTTCAACCAGAATTCTTGGGAGTCCTCTATTCCACTGAAGGACTATACTCAGTTTCGCTGGGTAGTTGATTCTTGGTTTTAATCCTAACTCCTTTGACCTCTGGAATATCATATTACAAACCCTTCCATTCCTTAGGGTAGAAGCTACTAAGTCCTGAGTTATCCTGATTGTATTTCCATAATACTTGAATTGTTTCTTTTTGGCTACTTGTAATATTTTCTCCTTGACCAAAGAACTCTATAATTTGGCTACAATATTCCTAGGAGTTTTCCTTTTAGGATCTCTTTCAGGAGGTGATTGGTGAATTCTTTCCATTTCCATTTTACTCTCTGGTTCTGGAATATCAAGGCAGTTTTCCTTGATAATTTCTTGAAAGATGATGTCTAGGCTCTTTTTTTTATCATGGCTTTCAGATAGTCCAATAATTTTCAAATTGTCTCTCCTAAATCTATTTTCCAAGTCAGTTGTTTTTCCCATGAGATACTTCACATTGCCTTCAACTTTTCATTCTTTTGGTTTTGTTTTTTAATTTCTTGATTTCTCATAAAACCATTAGCTTTCATTTTCTCAATTCTAATTTTTAAAGAATTATTTTTTTTAATTATTAGGACTTCTTTTCCCATTTGACTATCTCTGCTTTTTTAAGGCATTCTTCTCCTCATTGGCTTTTTGAACCTCTTTGACCTCAGGAAGCAGTTTAACAGAGGACAAATATGGATATATGAAGAATAGATGCAAAATAGCTACAAATTCATCTTTGAGGAAAGTTATGAGTAAATGGGACTATCAGAAAAGTGGGTGCTACATCTAAGATTTGAAATGATGGATTCTAAGAGATGTGAGATAGTATTGAATTCCAGAATGGGAAAAGGCAAAGTAAATATACAGAGATGGGAGATGGAGTGTGGCATAGGAATTCTAAGAAGAATTTTGACTGGACTTTAGTGTGTTCAGAAAGTAAGTAATCTGTAATAATGGTAAGAGTAGTAGTAATAATAATGACTGAGGATGATGATTTTCCCCAAATTTCAAGGTACAAATATTATTATATCTATAATTATTATTATAGTTAGCATATATAGTGTTTCCAAGTTAATGAACAACTTTTCAAATATCTCATTTTATCCCCACAAAAACATTGGGAGGTACATTTTGTTATAATCCTTATTTTACAGGTAAGAAAACTGAGGCAGGCAGAAGTTAAGTGATTTATCCAGGGTCACAGATAGTAAGTACATGAGGCTGGATTTGAATTCAGGTGTTCCTGATTCCAGGTTAAACACTCTATTTTCTATACCACCTAGATGTTAAAATTCAGCAGAGATTACCGTGTGCTAGTAGCATCCCCTGAATATTATGAAGGCATTGGAAAAGGAAGGCAAGGTAAAAATAGGGAGAGCCCTAAACATACTACCAAAAGTGAGAAAGTCACCTGCATAGGAAGACTAGAGAATCACATATCAGCCTTTTTCAGCCACATCTATTCCAATGATTACTTCCAGTTAATATTTGATCTGTCCTTTTTCTGTGTACTTTGGGTCCTTACAGTCATAGCCATATTGAGCATCATTATTTTCTATGGAATGGATAGAGAGATAAGTCAATGAATGAATGAGCAAATAAATGTGTATGTACACACAAATACACAAATAAATCAATACAAAGCAACTTTCAGAGGGGAGAACCTAGCAACTGGGGAGAATAGCAAAGGATTCCTATAGATAGAAGAGCTGAAGAGGAGCTTTGGAAGAGACAAGAGACTAGGGATTTTTAGAGGTGGAGATAAAGAAGTGGTACATTCTAAGCATGAGAGGTAGCTTACTTACCGTAGAAAAGGATGAAGACAGAACTAACAGGCTAGTTTTGTTGGAAGGCAGTGTACTTGAGGGCAGTAATGTGTAATAAATCTGTGAAAATAGCCTAGAGCCAGATTATGAACTGATTCAAATTCCAATCAAAGGCAACTGTATTACATTTTAAAGGCAAGAGGGAACTACTGGAGCTTTTTGAGTAGGGAAGTAACATGGTTAAATGTGTACTTTAGGAATATCCTTTTGGCAGATTCTGGAGGATGTAATGGAGTGCAGAAAGATTTGAGGTAGGAACAGTAATTAAGGGATTATCACAATAATCTTGGCAAGAGGTGATGAGGGCTTGAGCCAGGGTGGTATACATAAGACTGTAAAGGAGGGGTCAAATATAAATTAAATGTATCAGTCACTATAAAAAAAGAAGTTGTAAATAAATATGGCAGCATATCTCATCGATTTTCCTTAAAAATACAAATAAAGAAGCAGACAGAGAAAGTTTATCGTGCTTTTAAAGGCAACAGAATACCTTTTCATGGTACATTTTATCATTTGTTACTGAAGCACTAATAAACATTGGCAAAAAGACCATCATGAAAAATTTGAAGCTTATTAAGTAAGAATTCCATAAAGAACTCACTAGGATCCTCCAAACTGAATCAATAATGTCTTTGAAGTTTAGTAATTTCAACACAAAATAAGAATAGGTGTCTATGGTGGAAAATATATACAAAAGAATGGATCAAGGATAAATAATGAGAGATTAAAGATGTGTATACTGCATAGGAGTATACTGAATTCCTGCGCAGCATGAATTCTTTCTTAAAAAATAACTGGAGGAGATTTACCATAGTTAATAATGAATAATGTCACAAAAATGAAATTGATCCTATTTTAATGAACAGAAACCTGTGAATCATATCTCAAATGAAATGTCTATGCACAGTCAAACCTCAGGCTTACTAGGTTAAAAAATAAAAATTAGAACAAATCTAAAAGAAAGAATAAACATAAGAAGATAAAGCATGAATAAAAATAATTTCCTGATATCTTTAAATGAGTTATGAATAATGAGAAATGGGTTACAGAGAGAAGAAAGGATGTAGACATTGTCAACTATAATGCCACATAGAAGATTAAATGATTTAAATACAATTCTATAACAAAAAAGATTAAAAGAACCTAGAAAGTACCATATTCAACAAACATTTCACTTACTTGCCAAGTCAGAGATATGACAGCCTAAGGAAGCACTGGTTGAGAATATAAACTGATTTGCAAAATTTTATGGCGAAGGGTGATTGATGATTATAATTAGTAGTTCCTCACAAAAAAGAGAGAATCAGTGAAGGGTAAAGTTAGTCAAAAATAAATTTATTAAGAAATCCAACTAAGCAGTGATCTCAAGGGCATTTAAGATAAAAATGAAAGGACAACAACCAGAAGAAAAATGTAAAAGAAGACTTTTAAAATAAACTGTTCTCTCCATTAAGGAACTACCACACTTGAATTTTAGTCATAGTTCTACATATGTTAATGGAGGAGGTTTAATTAAGATTAAAGAGAATAAAGATGGAAAGAAAAAATCTTCTGGATTAGATCATGTAGACATAGAAAAGATGCATGATGAAAGTGACACAATTAAATTTGTGTTAAGCAATCACTTCCTCTAACAACTGATGGTAGAGAATATACCAAAAATCTCAAATATTAATAATTAGTAAGCAAAAACAGGTAATTGAGAGAGTATCAGAAATGTCTGACCTTCTTTTAATCAATACATTTTTCTTAGAATAATCTTAAGTGTTGAAGGCTTCTTCAATGAAAATAGTAGCAGTGACAAAAAAATTGCAAGTGATATATCACAGTAGAATATTTCTTTACTATCACACAATTGCCAGAGAGACATTTTTTTTGAAATCCTGCTGGATTTTATTATTTGTTGTTTCAGAAAATATATTTCATCCCAGATAAAACAAAATACTGACTGAAGTACTTTTTGTGAGAGGAAGAACCTGCAATTAAAGGAGGTGTGCATTTATCAGAGAATGACTAATCAAACACAGTACATGAAAGTAATGTAATATTATTGGGTTACAAGAAACAGTGACTATAATTCCGAAACAGAAGCATTAGAAGACTTATATGAGCAGATGCAGAAATAATCAGGATGAGGAAAAAACAATATGCACACCATCTGCAAGAATATAAACGGAAAGAAGAATAAAAATTGGATACTGTATAAGTATAATGAAGAAGCTTGACTTTGGAGAAGATTTGTGAAAAATCTCTCTTTTCCTTCATCATAGAGATAGAAGACTGTAAGTAATGTTGATATATTGTCAGACATTTAGTATGTTTCTTGGTTAGTTTGACTGGTTTGATAGTTTTTATTTGTTTCTAAATCTGTGCTATGAAAGATGACTTACTGGGGAGGAGGGGAAGAAAATATTTGGAAATAAATGTGATATCAAAAAATAAATGATCATTTTAAAATCATTTTGTTTAATTGAGTAGAAAAGTGCCTTACATGCTTATTTCTAATAAGATGCCTTCCATGTTTATAAAAAGAATTCAAGATTCCTTAGAACTAAAGCAACAGTGATAATCTTACCAAGTGACCCACTTTTCAGTTTAGCAAAAGCTTGTTAAATACCTATAATGTGTCAAACACTGTGCTAAACTCTAGGATGCAAATAAGAAAAAGAGATAGTAGTTGCTCTCGGAGTTAACAATCAATTCGGATAAGATTACAGACAAAAGGAGTGTGGAAAGGGGATGAGGGGGATATCAGAGGATTTCTTACTCATGGAGTTGAAACTAGGCAGAGCTACGGATGAAAAGTGGAACTACTGATAACTCCTCTGATCATTAAATACGAGAGGCATAACACATAAAGGCATATTCATCACCTTCATGAAGGAGATGCCCTGCAGAATTCAAGTAGCAAACCTTACCCTTAGAGATACTCTATAAGGTGCTCTAGAAGCTTCTTTTGGTGACAAAATCATGATGGCTGAATCAAGTTCCATAACACTGCAGATCTATAGCCAAGCTCTATATGAAGAAGCAGAAAAAGGCCACTCTGACTGACCTGTAGTGTGTTTTGTGTGTATATGAAGGCATTATATCTTCAGACTTGAAACCCACACATCATTTTCTAAATTGCCACATCTTTTGGAAGGATGAGAAAGGCATTTTTTCTGTCTCCAGTGGGCTCTAAAGAAGTTTTTACTAAAGTAACTCCTTGAAAAACGTCATCTTTTGAGTTTCCCAGAAACAAGTTTCCAAATACCTTCTGTGGAAAACTCTCACAGGAATCTCAAAATGTCTTCTGTGAGACTACACATGCTCAAAAACTTGGCACTTTAATTCCTAATTCAATTTTAATGAAGAACAACCATAAAACTTCATTGCTAAGCCTTTATATTTTTGTTTTAAGTAGAGCATAAGAAAAACTTATGTATATCATCTCTTTATTTATTCTCATTTATTTTTTTCTTGACTTTTTTCCTATTTCCAGTCAGAAAGAGATAATCCAAACTGGTGAGCTTATACTAAAATGGTCTGGACTAGGGAGGGTAGACTAAATAGAAGTAGCTGAGGTTATTAATGGAATTTCTCTTGCATCTTACCTCTCTATTCCCTCTATCAAAAATATATAGCTATAGATGTACATACATATTCACACACATACATACATATACACACATAAACCTATGTACATATGTATATAAGTGAGAATCAATTATATATGCAATATATACATGAATTTGTATATGTATACACATAGAAAGACAAACACATATGTGTATTTATTTAGCTAGCAATTCATCCATCCATCCATCTGTTGATCAATGTTTTTATTGTAACTATATAGTTATGAAAGATCCAGACTGAGCTTTAAGTTTTTGGGCAGTACCTTCTTCTTTTTGAACCAAACTCAGGGTAAATTTGCCATCCTTTCTCCTTCCCTCCAGCTTTCATTTTTTTTTCCAACTTTCTAAGTTAGTACTGATCACGATATGTTAAACTAAGGCACTGAGTCATTTAGAATTTCTCTGATGCTAAGTTTTCTTGGTTCTCTGGATTCAGAGAATTATCTCTATTTTATTTTAATTCTCAATTTTCTGTCCCTAGTCTTTCGTTTTTTTCACATTAAATAGATGACCTATTCTACCATTTATTCCTTCTTTTCTGACTACCAGTTCTAGCTCATGCAAAGTCAGGTTATGAGATATATTTTTATAAGAATAGAATAAAGGAATATATGTTAAGTACAAGAATAGTCCATTGGAGCAAGGTACTAAAAATGAGAATGAAAGAAACCTATCTACTCAGACTTGAGAGATTCTAAGCTTATTATGTTGTAGTGTCTGGTACCATTTACCTGAGTCTTGGTCAGTCCATGATAACACTCTCCTGGTCCTGGGGTAAAGGTTACCTGGTTTGATTTTATGAGAGAACTAATCAATTTTAGAAAGTTTTAAAGTCATCTGTGTCATGTGACCAGAATAATGGCAGACTAGCTATTTTCTTTGATTTCGATGAGCTATCAAACCTATACAAAAAAAAATCATGCACCAAAGATAAAGCAACTTCAGCTGCTTCCATGATCTAGGGTACTTGAGTTGCCCCTAAAATGCTTAAAAAATACAAGTACCTATGTACACTGTCCCAGAGCTTACTCACCACTTTTCTCCCACTTCCATGCTAACAGCAACAAGGCTGCCCTAGCAAACCCAAGTACCCAACACAGACATCAAAATCTGTCCCTGCACTGTAGTTCACCACTCACCCTTTCTAGTCATAGAGCTTTAGTTCTAAGCTGCAGAAGTTTCCTTTAGCTGTAACAGTCAACTTGGGTATAACCCTTTAAGTGTAAAAGTTTGATGGAGGCTAAAACTAGGAAGCTCCAATGCAGGTACCAAGGCAAGCAGTTTCTGCCAAAGAGATCTCAGTTGCTGAGAACATCTTCTGCCACTGTCAGGAAAGGCAGGCTTTGAACTTCCAGTGGCAGGTCAAAGAACTGAGGAACAAAGGGAGTGACACAGGTCAAGACTTTAGGAAAAACATACCATCTAACTGGGGCCAGTTCTGATCATCTGAATGTTAGCTGGAACAAAGACTTAGTTGATGGACAGTGAAATGTGAGATCTACTCCACAAGGAAACCACAATCAGAGCGGAAGTTGTCAGAACTGAATGATAAGGAAAATAAGGTGGGAGAGGGGGGAGTCTGAAAGTACTAAAGGGTCAAGGAACAAGAAATTTCAAAACCTTGAACATAAACAGATAAATTAAGAGTAAAAATGGTAATAACAGTGGAAAATATGGCCTCTATATTTAGCAGATATGTTCAGATATCTATGAATATATACTTCAAATTGAAGGAAAATGATCAAAGAGTTGATTAGACAGAGGTCCTTCTGGAATATGAGAACATGGGACCACAATATGCTGCCCCTGAATCATTTGAATGAAAGATGATAATTATGAAAGTAGAATGTCAGTCTTCCATAGCAATAATAATGAGAAAAATAGAATGATTTGGATGTGCAATGGCAAACCTCATCAAAGGGGGAGGGGAAGGAGAGAATAAGATATTTGAAACACAAATACACACAGAAGTAGAGAATCAAGAAAACAAGAATATAAAAGCAAATATGCTCACTATGTAAGGAAAACAAATAGATCTTGAAGACAGGATGCATAAAAACAATCTAAGGATCATAGATCTCCCAGAAAAAAACGTGATAGGAGAAAGAAATGTAGTGTCATAAAACCAATCATGGCAGCACACCTAAGGACTGCTGCTGCAAATAGTTTCAAGGGTCTAATCACACAGTATAATGCACTCTTTATTCAGCAATAAACTAAACATCATTTTATATATATATATATATATATATATATATATATATATATATATATATATATATACATACACACAGATACATGTGTATATACACACACATATCATAACAATAGTTACATTCTTAATCAACACCAAGTATCCAAGTAAAGTCCCTTTTCAAAACACCACACTAACCACCCCTAGGTCACAGTAAGAAAAGTAGAGTCCTCTTTCATCTTAACTAGAGGGTGACTTTCAATTCCCATGAGTCTTCCTCTGTGGCTTGACCACTCCTGACTCTCACCTGGATTCACACTTGGGCAGCTCTCTACTCCTGCTTCATGTCTCAGTTCAGAGGGACTCCTCCACTCTGCAGCTTCTGTCTCTGGGAAAACAAAGCTCAACAGAACAATACTGACACACACCACCAGCATCATCATCTCAATTCACCTCCAAAGTCCAGAGACTTTATCTTAAAAGCTCAGTGCACTTTAACAGTTCTCAAAAGGGGCTTAGTTTCATGGGTGTGTTTCTACCCTCCAGCTCTATTCTTTTACAAAGTTCACAGACTCCTTCAGCAAGTCTCTGCCATAAGAGGTCCCCTCCCTCAGCCCAAAGGTTTTCTCCCTCAGCTCAGAGATCTCTTCCCTGAGCTCAGAGGTCTCCTCCAGGCTCTCAGATCTCCTTCATACTCGCTTTTTCTCAACACTGGCTCACCCCTTCATTGCTGGCTCTGTTCATGTCTGCTTTCTCAACACTGGCTCTCTCTTTATATACAATTCTACTCAGTATCTGATTGGCTAGAACGCACATGTATGTATCTTCTGATTGGTTAAAACTCAATCTAGAAAAATAACAAAGATCTTACTTTGCTTGCTGTTACAAATGATTACATTCAGCAATCCAACTGAGAAACTACAAGTTTTGCAATACATCAAGAAAAAGACCTTCAAAATATAAAGGAAATTACTATTCTACACCCACTAGAAAAAGTTGGGGGTAATAGAATAATGTGTTCCAAAGTATGCTGGAGCACAGGGTGCAGCCCATGGTGATCTATTCTGCATATTCAAGCTTAACCATACAAGATACAAGATGGATATTCAATAACAAAGAAGAATTTGAAACATTTCAAGAAAGAAAACCAGAAGATTGTTTGCTTCTCAAGCACCCTAGAAGCCAGAAATGAAAGAGGAGGGCATAAATGCTGATAGCAACAGCAACAGAGTAACAACAGAAAGATTAGTAAGAGACTTCTTATTAAACATACAAAAAGAGACAGGGGAGAAGATGGAAATCTGATAGAGATAAGAGAAAAGAAGCAGACAGGTTACTATGGACAGACCTTGGCAACTGGTGACTGCTCTTTTGTGTTTCTATATTACAACATGGGAGGGTATGTGGAAAGGGACAAGGGATTAGGGATGGGAAGAGAAGAGTGAGAGATGTGCCAAAATCAAATCAAAGGCTAGGACTGAGTGAAGGCTAATGTCTGCGGTTACTAAAAGAGAAAAGCCTAGAGGTAAATGGGCAAGGAGGAGGAGGAAAATATTGAGAAAGGAAGGAGACCTTATTTTGAAGGTGGGATGCAGTTCCACTGATGGATGATCCAGTGGATGAGGGAAAATGAGCACCTTAAGAGTAACTGAGCTCTGGAGGATTTGGTATTGTAAGGGTCTACTTGTCCTGGCAAAGAGGAATTTGAACTTCTTAGGGCAGCAGGCTCAAGGAGGAGTGGCAGAGCATAGACATAAGAAAGAAATATCCAGGCAATTGTAGAAAAAGGTCAACAAGAGAGGGTATAGATCAGTGCTGGAGCAGGGAAACAGCACCCTATCTTGAAGCAGTTTCCTTTTTGACATCTACAATAATACAAATTGTTTTGAGAGTAAGGCACAAGGGAAAAGGGGAAGCCATGGGATAAGTCTTACAAGTTAGTGGAAGAAAACAACTAGAGTTCAGAGTCTGGAATGCACACCTTAGAAGCTTTGTTTGTATGAAGAATACAGAGAAAAGTGAGTTGCTGGATAATTAAAGAAAGAAGGTCTAGAGTGAACAGAAAGAGAAAAGGGATAATAAAGAAAAAAATCATTTTTGGAATGGTACATTAAATAAAATGTAAAAGAAAAATAGGCAACTAATAAAATATTAGCTGAAGTTGAGAGACAAAAGAAGAATTTTGAAGGGGTGTAAGGTTAAAATGAAAAGAGTGGAGGGGAGAGATAAGTGAGGAGCTCATACAGGAGCAAGCAAAATAAGAAATAAGAGGAGGAGAGATGATTAAGTAACTGGGACAGGGAAAAAAGAGAGACTGGAAAGGAAAGTTGGGAGTAAAAATAAGGGGGGAGAGAAATTAAGAAATAGTAATTATAAGTTTAAAATATGAATGGGATGAATTCACCCATAAAATGGAAACAGAAAACGGAAAACAGAATGGTTTAAAAATCAGAATCCAACAATATGTTGTTAACAAGAAACAAATTTAAAAATGAAGATACACAAAGTTACAATGGAGGGTTGCAGTAGAATTTATTATGCTTCAGCTAATCGATAAAAGGCAGGGGCAGTAATTATGATCTCAAAGTTAGGGCCACAATAGTTTTATTTAAAAGAAACAAATGGGGTAACTATCGTTTGAATAAAAGGTACTATAGACAATGAAGCAATATCAATACTGAACCTATATGAACTATCCTATAGCCTAGAGACAGATAGTAGTATGATAATTTGGGGGAACTGCAACCTTCCCCTCTCAGAGTTAGATAAATCTATCCAAAAGTAAATAAGAAAGAAGGCAAGGAAATGAATAGAATTTTAGATGAGCTAGATATGTGAGAGAATTGAATGAAAATGGAAAGGAGTAGATCTTTTTATTTCTCAGCAGGTCATGGTACTTTTATAAAGACTGACCATGTATTGATAACAGAAAATTTTGATGACTGAAAGTTGAAAAGCAGAAATGTTCAAAGCACTTTTTCTGATCATAATGAAATCAAGATATATTTTGTAAGGGAACAGAGCAACATAGATTAAAAATTAATTGGAGATAAAAAAACACTTATCTTAAAGAATGAATGACAAAAATCATAGAAACAATAATTTAACTGAAGAGAATGACAATGAGACAACATATCAAAATTTATACAATAAAGCAAAAGCAGAGATCAGAAAATAATTTATACCTCTAAATCATTACATAAATAAAATAGAGAAACAGACCAACAAATTTGGTGTGTAATTTAAAAAAAAAAAAGAGAAAGAGAAAAAAATTTCCCATTTAAAGACTAAATTGAAAATCCTAAAAATTAAAAGTGAGATTAATGAAATTGAGTGTGAAATAATCCATTAAATTAATAAATAAAATTAGGAGTTGGTTTTACCAAGAAAACAACAAATAAAATAGATAAATAATTGGTTAATTTGATTCAAAAAAGAGAAGAAAACAAAATTATTAGTATCAAAAATGAAAAGGGTGAAATATCATTAATGAAGATGAAATTAAAGCAATTATAAGGAGTAACATTGACTATTTACATGGCAACAAATATAAATTTAAGTGAAATTGAAGAGTATTTCTAAAAAAAATATATAAATTGCATAGATTAGCAGAAGAGGTAAAAAAATGTAAATAGACCTATTTTACGAAAAGAAATTAAACAGGCCACAAATAAGCTTCCTAAGAAAAAAGCACCAGGACCAGATGAATTCAGTTATACATGGAAAGATTAACTAATTCCAATATTAAATAAATTATTTGGAATCATAGATAAAGAAAGGATTCTCCTAAAATTCTTTTATAAAAGAAATACCTAATCTGGGAAGAGTAAAAACAAAAAGAAATTGTAGGCCAATTTCATTAATGAATATGGGTGCAAAAATCCTAAATAAAATACTAGCTAGGAGATTACAAAAGTATGTCACATTATGATCGAGTAGGATTTATACTTGTAATGCTGAAATAGTTTAATATAAGAAAAACCATTAACATAACATTATATCAATAATAAACATCTAAATCTTGTATGATTATATGAATAGATGCAGAAGAAGCTTTTGACAAAGTACAATACTCATTTCTACTAAAAACACTTGAAAATATTAGCATAAATAGATTTTTCCCTAAATTGATAAATATATTTATCTAAAACCATCAGTAAGCATTATTTGTAACGGGGCTAAGTTACAAGCCTTCCCAGTTAGACCGAGTTTGAAAGAAGGATGCCCACTGTCACCAATTTATTCAACACTGTATTGAAAATCCAAGCAATTGGTATGAGAAGAAAAAGAAATAGGGAATGAGGTAATATAACTATTTGTTTTTGCAAGTGATATGATGATATACTTAGAAAACCCCAAAAATTCAAATAAATATTAGTTGAAACAATAATTTTAAACAAAATAGCAGGATATAAACTAAATCTACATAAATCATTAGCATTTCTACATATCACAAACTATACTCTAGAAGAAAAGATATTAAAAAAAAATTACTCCACTTAAAATAACTCAGGACAGTATAAAATATCTGCCAAAAGAAACCCAAGAATTGTATAAGCAAAATTAAATATATAAAAAGTTTTATACAAATAAAATCATATTTAAATGATTAAAATATTAATTGTTCATAGGTTGACAGGGTGAACATAATACAAATGAGAATTTTACCTAAACTAATTTATATATTCAGTTCCATACCAATTAAATTACAAAACAAATTCTTGAACTAGAAAAAAAAATTTAAAAATTCATTTGGAAGAGCAAAAAAAAAAATCAAGAATATAAAAGAAACTAATTAAAAATGTAAAGAAAGAGATTGAGCAGATCTTAAACTATATTACAGGGCAATGATTATCAACTCTCTCATACTGGCTAAGAAATAGAAAGGTATATCAATGGAATAGAGCAGACATGCATTTTAAGAAACAAATATGCATAATAACTGTATTTAACAGAGCAAAGACAAAATTTTAGGATAAAATTCCTTATTTGGTAAAAACTATTGAGAAAACTAGAAAATATTATGGCAGATGTATGGGCATGGACCAAGATCTCACATGTTTTACCAATATACGGTCAAAATGGATACATAACATAGATATAGAAAGAGATTATAAGAAAATTAGAATATATAAGATATTACTTATCAGACTTAAGCATAGGTGAACAATTTATAAATAAAAGACAGAAAGCAAAGTTTGGTGTAAAATGGATAATTGTGATTACATTAAATTTTAAAAGTTTTGTACAAGGTAGCCAAAATTAGAAGGAAAGCAGAAAATTAAGGAATATCTTATAGTTTCTCATATAAAGATTTCATTTCTCAAATATATAAAAACTTTGCCACATCAATAAGAATGCAAGTCATTCTTCAATTGATAAATGGTTAAAGAATACGAACAGATAGTTTTCCAAAGAACAAATCAGAACAGTTTATAGTCATGTGAAAAAATGCTCTAAATCATGATTGATTAGAGAAATGCAGATTAAAACAACCCTGAGATATCATTTTTTACCTATTAGATTGAGTAAAATAATAGAAGGCTAAAGTGGTCAATATTGGAGGGGATATGGAAAATTTGGGGCACTAATTCATTACTAGTGGAATTCTGAACTGATCTTGACATTTTGGTGAGAAATGTGGAATTATGTTCAAATAATTCTTAAATCACCTATAACTTTTCATTAGCAAAGATGATTAGAAAAAAAGGAAAAGAATCTTTATGTTCTAAGAGGTTTATAGCATCTCTCTTTGAGGTGGGAAAAACTTGCAAATTGCAGGGATTCCCATCTCTTGGGGAATGGCTAAATAAGTTGTGGTATTTGATTACAATGGAATACTACTGTGCTATAAAAAATGATGAGCTCAATGTTCTTAAAAAAACATGGGAAGACTTGCAAGAATAACAAAGAGTGAAATAAGCAAAACCAAGAGAACATTATTTACAGTAAAAACAATATTGTTTTGAAAACTCTGAGGGAATTTATCATTTTGACTGTTATAAATACTCAAATTAAATATGAAGGAAGATGCTATTTGTATCCAGAGAAAGAACTGATACATAGGAGATAGAAATATGTATAGAGTGATTTTATTTATAGGTCAATATACATTTATGTATAAATATGAAATATATGTATCTCTCTGTCTCTCTGTCCCTCTGTCCCTCTGTCTGTCTGTCTGTCTGTCTCTCTCTCTCTCTCTCTCTCTCTCTCTCTCTCTCTGTCTCTCTGTCTCTATCTCTGTCTCTGTCTCCACACATTTGTGTCTAATGATAACCATCTTTTGGGTGGAGGGAGAGAAGGGAAGGAAAAAAAAGGAACAAAAGAAACTAACATGTTAACTTTAGTGTATATTTAAAAGGAATAGCAAGTTGTACATAGTAGATTTGCAGTTTCAGGTGCAATCATTTTTTTTAAAATTCATTAATTAATTTTTAGTTCTTAACATTCACTTACACGAGATTTTGAGTTCTAAATTTCATCCCTATCTCTCCTCTCTACCCACCCCAAGACAGCATTCATTCTGATTACCCTTTCCCCTAATCTGCTCTCCCTTCTATCACACACCCCCTTCTGTTATCCCCTTCCCCTCTATTTTCTTGTAAGTCACGGTGGATTTCTACACCACATTGCTTGTGTGTCTTATTTCCCAGTTGCATGTAAAAAAACAATTTTTAACATTGCTTTTTAAAACTTTGAATTCCAACTTCTCTCCCTTCCTCTCTCTTCATCCATCCCCATTGAGAAGCAAAACAATTCATTGCTTAAGGGCTGTTTTCTGGACCCATATTAAGAGTGATTATCAATAGTAACTGTTGCTGTTTCCCTCCCAGTCTGATTTAGTTATTTTTCTTTGCCCCATTAAATGAGCCATCCCCTGACTACTTCTTAAACAGACCTATTCACTAAATGGACATTACTCTACACTCACTAGCTGTGTGACCTTGGGCAAGTCACTTAACCCTAATTGTCTCATCCTGGGTCATCTCCAGTCATCCTGATGAATATCTGGTCATTGGATTCATAGAATTGCTTGTTTTATCAAACAAAGTTAAAATAATTTTTAAAGCAATTCTTATACAGATACAATGAGTTCTGTGGGTAATAAAAACTAAAATCTACACAAATAATTAACTTTGAAAAGTTGAGAACTAATGTTTTTAAGGAAACAATCTTGAATATAACAATGAGACTTAGAGATGGTGAATCTAGAGCTATAGGAATGAGGAAATGTTTGTATTAGAAGGATATGTGTTGGTTCCTCATTTGAGTTGACTATACATGCTCTTGGAATAGGTTTTCAAAATAGCTGATTTATGGAAGCATCTGTGTCACCATACTTGATTCCTTGAAAACAGCTATCATAGAAGGCCTTAATATTTGTAAAACTATACTTCAGTATATGTTAAATAGAAGAGATGATAGTCTTTGAGAGAAGTGTTTTCCCACATTCTGATCAGAAGGTAATACGCACAGAAGCTAGAATTACAAGGAGTAGACTGATACTTGTTGAACTAATTTATAGTAACTGGAGCTATGCTTTTCTAGTATTTCTATAGCTTGTTCAAAGAAATGAGACATTCCACACACACAAACAATATAGACAGACAGCATGTATATTTAAGGCAAATCAAGGGATCCCAGATCTCCAGCAGTTAATTCTGAGACATGCTCATATCTTAATCACACTGATCAACCCATTTTCTCCTTTCAGTTTCTCTCAATTTCACTTTCTCATCATTGTTGTTACTCAGTCGTTGTTCAGTCATGTCTGATTCTTCATGACCCTGGAAGCAATTATACAGGCAGTGTTCTTGTAAAAGATACAAGAGAAGTATTCTGTTTCCTTCTTTAGTTTTATGCAGAGAGGGGTTAAGTGATTTGTCCAGGGTCACACATCTAGTAACTGCTTAAGGTGGGATTTGAATTCTGGTCTTTCTGACTCCAGACCCAGTGCTAAATTCAGTATACTACCTAGCTTCCTGTTTCTCATCATAGGCTTCCTCTACCTTTTATTCTTGCTATTATAACTACTCTATTGATCTCTGTTCCCTCAATAACTCTCAACACACCCTGGCAAATATCCAGTAGTCTGTTTCCTAGTTATGCCTTGTGCCACTTATAACCAGTAGTTATTCTTTAGCAGCAAAAGGGTTAAGTAAGAACTCCAGGGGGCTGTAAATTCTCTTTCACTCATATGCAGAGTCTTATCTCCTTACAGTTCAATGATATTAATCTAGTCATGAATTAATTTAGGGAAATTCACTCTTCACAACAATTGTACAGGGCTGATTGGTTATAATAAAATAACCAAAAAAATGGGCAACATAGTATTAACTATATTTATATAGCTTTACCTTACTGTTATCAAATAGTACTGATTATATACTCATTCATCATGACTAAACAGGAAAAGCTTCCATTAAGCCTGGGGTTTAAATTAAAAAAAGGTTCAAAAATGTTCAATTTTTACATTAGGGAGAAATTAGGGTGAAAAAAAGGAGTAAGACTACAAGAAAATAGAGGGGATGGGGATAAGAGAATGGAGGGACATGATAGAAAGGAAGGCAGATTGGGGAAAGTGGTAATCAAAATGCACACCATCTTGGGGTGGGTGGAAGGGAGAAAATTTGGAACTCAAAATCTTGTGGAAGTGTCTGTTGAAAACTAAAAATAAATAAATAATCAAATAAAAATTGGGGGAGGGAGCAAGAAGTCATAATCATTAATGATGTTGAAGAAATGACAGCAAAGGGGAGGAGCCAAGATGGTGGAGAAGAAAGACTCACATATGCTAGCTCCAAACCCACAGCCCATAAATTTTCTGTAAAAAGAACTACCCACAAATTCTGGAGCAGAGCAAGCCACACAGCAACGCAGTGGAGGAGATTTCCATTCCAGAGACCCTGAAAAACCAGCTCCAAAGGTCTGTCACACATTGGACAGCAGAGCCCACCCCTGCCCTAACCTGGCCACGTGGCCCCAAAGGAGCAGATCCGAGCAGGCTTCAGGGACGGACTCTCCGATGGCCATGAAGGTCTCTCCACCCACAGGTGCTACAGGTCAGTGAGAGACTTCTGGGCTGGCCGAGAGGGGAGCGGGGTGTCTCCATAACTCAGGCCCCCTCAGGAGGCAGCAACAGAGGCAGCAGCAGAGGCAGCTGCAGCCAGGAGGAGGCAGGACCTCAGTTCCATTACTGAAGATCTCCACATAAACCCCCGAGGGAACTGAGCCTGGGAGGTGGCCCTGCCCCCACCTAAGCACCAGGACTTAAGCTCACATTGAATAGCAGCTACACCCACTGCTGAAAGCCCTGAGGCTGGGAAGCAGCATTTGATTCTCAGACCCCAAGCACTAGCTGGACGGATCTAGGCGGGGGTAGAGAGGAATCTCAGAAGTCAAGTAACTGGCTGGGAAAATGCCCAGAAAAGGGAAGAAAAATAAGACCATAGATGGTTACTTTCTTGGTGAACAAGATGTTTCTTCCTCCTTTCCTTTCTGAGGAGGAAGTACAATGCTTGCTATCAGGGAAAGACATAGAAGCCAAGGCCTCTGTATCCCAAACATCTGAAATAGATATCCAATGGACTCAGGCCATGAAAGAGCTCAAAAAGGATTTTGAAAATCAAGTTAGACAGGTAGAGGAAAAACTGGGAAGAGAGATGCAAGAAAAGCATGAAAAACGAGACAATACCTTGCTAAAGGAGACCCAAAAAGATGCTGAAGAAAATAACACCTTGAAAAATAGGCTCACTCAATTGGCAAAAGAGCTTCAAAAAGCAAATGAGGAGAAGAATGCTTTCAAAAGCAGAATTAGCCAAATGGAAAAAGAGGTTCAAAAGCTCACTGAAGATAATAGTTATCTCAAGATTAGAATGGAACAGATGGAGGATAATGACTTTCTGAGAAACCAAGAAATCACAAAACAAAACCCAAAGAATGAAAAGATGGAAGAGAATGTGAAATATCTAATTGGAAAAACAACTGACCTGGAAAAAAGTTCCAGGAGAGACAATTTAAAAATTCTGGGACTACCTGAAAGCCATGATCAAAAAAAGAGCCTAGACATCATCTTTCATGAAATTATCAAGGAAAACTGCCCTGAGATTCTAGAACCAGAGGGCAAAATAAGTATTGAAGGAATCCATCGATCACCACCTGAAAGAGATCCAGAAAAAGAAACTCCTAGGAACATTGTGGCCAAATTCCAGAATTCCCAAGTCAAGGAGAAAATATTGCAAGCAGCTTGACAGAAACAATTCCAGTATTGTGGAAATACAATCAGGATAACACAAGATCTAGCAGCTTCTACATTAAGGGATCGAAGGGCATGGAATAGGATATTCCAGTAGTCAAAGGAACTAGGACTCAGACCAAGAATCACCTACCCAGCAAAACTGAGTATAATACTTTAGGGGAAAATATGGTCTTTCAATGAAATAGAGGCCTTTCAAGCATTCTTGCAGAGCTGAAAAGAAAATTTGACCTTTAAACACTAGAATGAGAAGAAGCATGAAAAAGTAAACAGCAAAGAGAAGTTATAAGGGACTTACCAAAGGTGAACTGTTTACATTCCTACATGGAAAGACAATATTTGTAACTCTTAAAACTTTTCAGTATCTGGGTAGTTGGTGGGACTATACACACACATACACACACATGCGCACATACATGTACTTGTGTGTGCACACACACATACACACATGCATTCACATAGAGAGCACAGAGTGAATTCAATAGGATGGGATCATATCTTAAAAGAAATTAAGGTAAATGATGAGAGAGAAATGTAGTGGGAGGAGAGAAGGGGAAATGGAATGGGGTAAATTATCTCTCATTCAAGAGGCAAGCAGGAGACTTTTTAGTGGAGGGAAAACAAGGAGAGCTGAGAAAAAAACATGAAGTTTACTTTCATCACATTTGACTAAAGGAAGGAATAAAATGCACACTTATTTTGGTATGAAAACCTATCTTACAATAAAGGAAAGTGGGGGAGAAGGAGATGTGCAGGGTGGGGGGGACGATGGAAGGGACGACAATGGGAGGGGGGAGCAATTTGAAGTCAACACTCAGGGAGGGACAGAATCAAAAGACAGAATAGAAACAATGGGGGGCAGCATAGGATGGAGGGAAATATAGTTAGTCTTACACAACACGACTATTATCGAAGTCATTTGCAAAACTACACAGATAGGGCCTATGTTGAATTTCCTGCCTTCCCAAAGGGAATGGGTGGGGAAGGAGGGATGGGGAGAATTTGGAACTCAAAGTTTTAGGAACAACTGTCGAGTACTGTTGTTGCTACTAGGAAATAAGAAATACAGTTAATGGGGAATAGAAAGTCATCTGGACCTACAGGACAAAAGAGAAGATGGGGACAAGAGAAGGGAGGAGTGACAGAAGAGAGGGCAGATTGGTGATAGGGGAAATTAGAATGCTCAGTGTATTTGGGTGGGGGGAGGGGAAAACTGGGGAGAAAATTTGGAACCCAAAATTTTGTGAAAATGAATGTAAAAAGTTAAATAAATAAATTTATATTGAGGCAAGTTCCCTCTGCCAACAAAACATAAATGGCTTAGAGATGAGGTGTTCCAGTGACACATGAAGGCAGAAATTTCTATTTCAAAAAAGGAAAGAAATTTATAGGAAATTCTCAACCAGAAAGGATTCTTCTCTAGCAAAGCAGAGATTGGGACCCCAGTATTTTGGAGGATAGTGCCTCCTGCTCCATGATAAGCAGAGGCAAAGAAAAAAGCTTGACTGTGGTTTATAGTATCTAAAAAATAGCAGGAATGAAAGTAGTGGGAAATGGGGGTGGGGCTGATTTTCTATAATGACTCATAAACAGCAGCAACCAGTCTCCTTAAGAGCCACTTAGCACATCTCAGTCAAATTTGTTGCTGCCTAAGGTTTGGACTGTGACTGGTGGTGACAGGAATTTTTTCTTAGGAAAAAAGTTCTAAGGTTTTGTTAACTCTGCTTTTGAATTCAAAAGATGCTCAAAACTTGTGATCTCTTCTTTTTTCAATAGGAGTGAGAAAAGTAGAGAAATTATTTTTTAATTTTTTATTTCATTAAATATATACCAGTCCATATAAGAAAATTTAAGTCATCTTTTTAAATTCTGAGTTCCAAATTTTCTCCCTCTCTCCCACCCCTCTGCCATCTCTGAACAATTTGATATCATTTATACATAGAAATCATGCAAAATGTATTTCCTTATTAGTCATGTTGCAAAAGAAAATACAAACAAAAAAATAAAGAGGTTTAAAAAAAATGACAGCCAAAATAAAGTTACCCTGTCCTTTTTTTTTGTCATCCAAGCTTCAGAAGTCAGAAGATATAACTACTACAGTCTCTCCTAGACCAACTCCATTGTATCACATAAGCTGGAATAGTCCCTCTAAGGACCAGAAGGCTGATATTCAATTTAGGGTAATTCATCGTTGTACCTCAGGGACAGAAAGGAGGTTCATGCTTTTCTCAAGCAATCAAGAACCACTTTTTTTTTTTTAATTGTTTTGGCAGGGGTAAAAGTGCAATCAAAATAGGGTACATTGTGGTGATCTAGCTTGTAGGCCATGAAATCTCAGCCTTTCATATAAACTGATCATCTCTAAGTTTACTGGGTCTAAGAATGAAAATAAGGCTATCTTTAATAAAATCCACACAGGTTAAGGCATTGTAGACTTTGGTCAGGCATTTGTTTTGGCCTAAACTTACTTTTCTCCTCTTGACACTGATTTTTTTTTTCCCTTTAGAGATACAAAACAAAGGCATTCATCTTATAGTGGTTGCCCTGAATTCACTTCCATTGCAGCAAGCCATGTTAACAGTCACTGAACTCCAGCACGGAGAAGTGAAAGGAGGTTTGGAAAAGGGCTTAATCTCAGATTTTTCATCTGTGTGATTTTGGGTCATTCACTGGTCTTGGTTTCTCATCTGTAAAATGAGTGGATTAGATATGACAATAATTAAAAATTTTGTTGTTCAAATGCCAAACACATGTTTGCATGAAAGACTGTTTTTTGAAGAGCTCACACAGGACAAGTGCTCATATGGTGGTCAGAAAAAGTGGTTCAAGGATGCTCTCAAGATATCTTTTAAGAACTTTGGAACTGATTACATGACATGGGAAACACTAGCCACCCAACGGAGTGTGCCCTCATTAGAGAAAGTTCTATGCTCTATGCAGAATTGAAGTAGCTCAAAAGAAATGTGAGATGCACAGATTTAGAGAATGCTCCCCAGTGTTCATTTGGACTAATTGTGCCAGATCTGTGGTAGAACATTCTAAGCTTACATTTATCTGATCAACCAGTCAGATGCACCATAACTTGATTATAACATAGTGAGGTCATTTTGGTGCTCTTTGAGAATGGACAATAATCACCAATTTACTTATTTTTAAATAAATTTTCTTTTTATATTTTGGGTTCCAAATTCTCTCCCATCATCATCTAACTCCCCCATTCTCTGAGAATGAAAGCAATATGATGCCAATTATACATGTGATATCATGCAAAACACAATCCATGTTAGCAATGTCACCAAAAAAGCAAAAAAAGACAAAGAAAAAAGAAAATTATATTTCAATTTGCTCTCAGAGTTCATCAGTTCTCCTTAGAGATGGATAGAACTTTTTCATCATGAATCATTTAAAATTATCTTGGATTACTGTATTGATCAAAGTAGTCAAAGCTTTCACAATTGATTATCATTACAACATTGCTGTTACTGCACACAATAATCTCCTAGTTCTCACTTCACTTTGTGTTAGTTCAGATGTCTTCCCATGTTTTTCTGAAATCACCCTCCTCATCATTTTCCACAGCACAATAGTACTCTGTTACAATCATATGCCACAACTTGTTCAGTTAAGTATTCTCTCAATTTCTAATTCTTTAGAATTGCAAAACGAGCTTTTATACATATTTTTGGACCTTAGGTCCTTTTGCTTTTCCTTTGATCTCTTTGTGGCACAGGCCTAGTAATCTTATTGCGGGGTCAAAGGATATGCATAGTTTTATAGCCCTTTGGGCATAATTCCAAATTGTTCTAAAGAGTGGTTAGACCAGTTTGATACTCCACTAAGAGTTCATTGATGTAACTATTTCTCCTCATCTCCTCCAGCATCTCTCTTTTCTAATGAGTGGGAAGTGGTACTATAATGTTGTTTTAATTTTCCTTTCTCTAATCAGTAGGGATTTAAAACGTTTTTTCATATAACTTTAGAGAGCTTTGATTTCTTCTTCTGAAAACTGCCTGTTTATATTCTTTAGCCACTTATGAATCGGGAAATGGCTCTTAGCTTTTGTAAATTTGACTAAGTTCTCTATATATTTAAGAAATGGGGCCTTGATCAAAGAAACTAGCTATAAAAATATTTGTTCCTTCATTATCTATGATACCTTTTAATAAAATAAATTTTTCCCTGATTATATCTTCCAATTAAATCTAATTTTGGTTTTCCTTTATGCGTGATGATTGCCACCTCTGTTCACTTCTTTTGAAGCCTAATAGACTGTTCTTTAATCCTTTATTTCAACCCTATTTCAAATTCTGGTTTCCAAATCATGCCATTCTATGAATTAGCTCATCCCATTCACATCCAGTTATGATCACTAACTGTGCATTTCCCTTTATCCCTTTTTCTTTTGTTCATTCTTCTCTATTTTTTCCTGTCCCTCCTCAAAAGTCCATCATGCTTTTTATCACTGCCCCCCATCAATCATCCCTCTTATTCATTTCTCCTCTCAGCTCCATATTGAAACAGATTTCTATACCCAGTGTGTGTGTGTGTGTCTGTGTGTGTGTGTATTCTTATATTCATCCCTCTTTGAGCCAATTCTGATGAAAGGGAAATCAAGGCATTGCCTCCCCCTTGCACCTTTTAGCCATCCAATATAAACACTCTTCTTTGTGTGCCTCCATTATGTGAAAAAAATTGTCCCTCTCCACCTCTCTTTGCTGTTCTCCTCTGGTACATCTCTTTTTCACTCCAACTTTCTCTTTTTGGAGATGATCCCAACATAGTCAACTCAAACCTATTTCCTCTGTCTATGCAGACTACTTCTAACTACTCTAATAATGACAAAGTTTTTAGAAGTTACATATGCAATTTTCCCACATAGGACTGTGAGCAGCTTAATTCCTTTGAGTCTCTTATGATTACTTTTTTCATGTTTACCTTTTAATCCTTATCTTGTATCTTCTACTTGAATGTCAGATTTTCTAATTAGCTTTGGAGTTTTCATCAGGAATACTTGTAAGTCCTCTATTTCTTCAAATTTTCATTTCCCCCCTGAAAGATTATATTCAATTTTGCTGGATAGGTTATTTTTGGTTGTAATCCTAACTCCTTTGCCCTTAAGAATATCATATTCCAAGGATCCCTCAGATCCCTTAAGGTGGAAACTGTTAAATCTTGAGTGATCCTGACTATGACTATACAATATTTGAATTACTTCTCTCAGTTTGCTTGCAATGTTTTCCCCTTGACCAGGGAGGTCTGGAATTTGTCTATAATATTTCTATTTCATTGACTAGTCTGTTCTGTGGTCTTTACCCAGGAATGTCCTCTGCTCCACTGCAGCTGAAATGCTGGTGCTCCTCTTGCCCCTAGAACTGTGACCAGTTCTTGTGGTCAACCCCTAGCCATTACCTCCACCCTGAAATGCAACCCAGATCTATGTGTGAGCAATAGTATCCAATCAGTGCAAGTTGCACTTAATGCCAGCTAAGAGTCCCCTGTAAGCTCTTTCTGTCAAATTATCTGACCCCCTTACCATCTCTGGACTGAGAGCTCCCACAGCTGCTGCTGCTGCTGTCTCAATCATCTCCATGGTCCACAGCTAGTGTTCCTCTCCTATAGACCTACTAAGCTTTCTTAGGCCAGAAAAAATATCTCCCTATGATCTCTTGTCAGCTCTGCTACTTCAAAATTTGTTTTGAAGTGTTATTTTAAAGTTATTTGGAGGGAAATGTTGGAAGAGTTCTGCTGAGTCTCAGCTTATACTCTGCCATCTTGGCTCTGTCCTCATCAATAATATTTCTATTGCAAAAAGACTATTCAGCCATTACCTTTACCCAAGGCTAACACAAGGATGTAACAAATGCTAATTGCCTGTATAGTTGCTTCATGACATGAATCTTGTAGCAGTCTTGATATACATTAATAAATCTCCTTTTATAGAAAAAAATGCCCAACAAAACCCTCTTTCAAATGTCATTGCCCAAGGAATATGGGTGACCCTGAAAGGATCACAAAGATAAACTGTTACTGATACTTTTAAAGTAAGACCACAATGACATTCTAATATAAAATGTACCCTAAAGACTTTTCACTTAATTTGTGTGGCATGTATGTGTTTCCTTTCAACTCAGTTTTAATAAGACCTTGGAGAAGTCCACAAGGCATTTTGCTGATAGAAAAGATAATTATTTCCTAAAGAGTTATGAGGAGCTTCAGCCAATGGGTGAATATTTAGGGACATGCATTGGCATTTTTGTAGTCTGATCACATTTTCATAGACAGATAATATCTCTCATTTGCCTTCCTTTGTGGGTAGCAACCAAAACCCCAAATCGTTAAGTTCTTTAAGCTTTCCAGTGGGTAGCTTAATGTCCCTTTCATTTAGGAAGAGGAAGTGATGACTAAAGAACAGCCCATGTCCTCCATCAGTCATGTCTGACTCTTCCTGACCCCATTTAGGGTTTTCTTGGCAAAGATACTAAAGTAGTTTTCATTTCCTTGTCTAGTTCATTTTTTACAGATGAGGAAATTGAGGCAAACAGGTTTGAGTGATTTATCTAGGATCACAGTTTGTAGGTGGCATTGCCTCAGACAAACAGAGGCTTGGGAAAGACCTAAACTTAAAAAGGCCAAGGTCATCTATGTCATTCCAGATTGTCACCAGTCCTTTTGACTTATCTAGACACTAAACTTTGATTACCCTGGAGGAAAGCGTGACTTCAATGACTTTGTGCAGCTCTGTTTCACTCAAATCCAATCATGTGCAAGTCAAGGCATCACCTTGGTGATGTCATTGGTCCTCTGCAAGAATGAAGAACAAATGCTCTACCCAGATGACAGCTTCTCTGCCAACAGATTGCGGAGTTCAGCCTTGCTTTATCTTAAAAGGTTTTTATTTTACTCGAAAATACAATTCAAAGATTATCCTGACTCAGCTAGGAAGCGGGTATATTTTATGTTTAAAATTCAAGTGGTTATATCTGTGATTGTATCCATTACTAAGTGCCTTACTAGAATAAATCATCTTTAAGAACTTTAAAAAAAAGAATGAAAAACAAACAACACACAATCAAGACGATAATGGATGGACCCTCCTTGGCAGAGATATGTTGGATGACATGGATAAGAGTTGCCCAGGATGGGGGAGCCTGAATGGCTTTCAGTCTGAACATTTTATGGAATGTCTGTATCTGTGAGGCATCCAGATACTTAAAGTGCTGGAGTAATTCAATGAGTGGGATATTTTGTATTCTCTTTCTAGTTCTTATTTTCTCCAGAAAGAAAAGAAAAACAACTTTGCAACCAAAATACTTAGTTTGCAAAAGACCCAGTTGGAGGGAGGAGAGGTAATCTCACTGTCACCTTGTTATTGACATCTAGGCAATATCGACTCTATATGTAACTGAGATAAATAGCAATAATTTATGAGGAATATCAAAAGGCTTATCTATCAGAAAAATAGCTCTGCCCTGGGACCTGAAATTCCTATTGAAATTTGTTGGTCAAAAGCATGGAGGCCTTCTGATAAAATTTTATCTGGAAAGGGCAATTATTAACACAGTAAGGTCCATTTACACCTCATTGCAAGTTAGTACATCTAACTGGATGGAAGAGAGCAAAAAGATCTCATCGGAAGTAGGGCCTATGATGGGTAAGTATATATTAAAGGGGATGAAAAAGTTTTGGTGCCTAGAGTAGTCTTAGAAAGGATAGGCAGAGATCAATTCCACAATGAAAAGGGGATGGTCATTTTGAGGGAAGTGGATATCTCTCATAGGATCTAAAAGAAAGGAGGTAAATACAGAAAAATGGAAGGGGAACCAATACAAAATTAATTTATTGTATGATTTTGCTTTGTCTCAGTTCTCCTTAAGTTTCTATTCAGACAGGACAATATTAACTATGATGTGAGAGTACTAGACTTAGGATAACTACTATTTCAACTTTAAGTGGAGACCTATGAAAAGAACAACGTTGGTGCCTACTCTAGATAATGGAGGAATGCCTTGATACAGGGGAAGCAATATACATTGCTGCATGTTGCTATGTTCCATTAGTTATCATTTGAGTCTCATCTCTTTTCACCGTACTTCATCTTCATTTATAAATTATGTACCTGCAAAATATTTAAGAGGATTTAGTGCAAGGATGTCTTAGAGACAGCTAGGAGGGTAGATTGATAAATTTTCAGTGTGAGCATTTATACCTTGGAAAGCACAAAGATTAAATTATTTAATAGATAATAATAATAAAAATTATTATTATCATTAGTTATTTTCTTGATTGCCTACAATTAAGAAAGTGATGGGGGAAATGTCAATAATGTAGATCAAAAGTATGTCTTTCATGGAGTCAGTTGCTAAACATTTACGATCACTCTCCTGATTTAGTGGCAAATATAAAAACAACATAGACACAAAAAAATCCTAACATAAACATAAAAAAGTCTAAACATATACAAAAAACATCAAAGCATAAGAGACATTTCAGTGAAAAGAATAAAAGGAAGAAATAATATTTTTGGTGAAGAAAGACCTTCTTGTTTTTGAAGTCTGGTGATCAAACTAGTTGCAGTGATACCTGAAAAGAATAGAAAGAAGAGGCTAGACATGAAGGCCAATGTTTACCTTCCCTGTTCTGCTGCCATTTATCTTGATTTTGTTAGAGGTATTGACTTTAAAGGGTCCTTATGTGTCAAGTGCTTTTACTTCCGACACCAAATCATTAATACAAACTATGAACAAAAATCAAGATTGTCAAAGTTAATCCAACTCCTCAGAGTCCCCTAGAAGTCTAAAAGGATGCATAGTCAGTGAAGCTAGGTCTCGCCCTACCCCTGTGACTTTTTTGGGAGAGTCAGTCTAGAGTCTATACATATGCTATAGACAGAATGCAACAACATCATATGACCAGTCCTTTGCAACAGCATAAGACATATATTAAATACTGAAGAAACCATCACTCAGTAGCTTATGCTTAATACCTTTCTCTTCTCCATGCCTTAGCTGGGTTACCTCCAGTAACAAAGGGTAAGATTCTTGTCAAAATCTCAGCTTTATTGGAATGAATAATAGTTAGAAATCTAAAATAGTCATCTGTCATCAGATTTAAAATGAAGACCATGACATTTGACAAATGACAATAAAACAATTATTTCTTTGAATTAGAAATACTATGGTAGAGTGGAGAAAGAATTCAGTGAAAATCATAAAGATCTGTGTCAATTCCTGCCTCTGACACATACTGGTTGTGTGACAGATAAATCTCTTAACCTCTATAAATATACAAGTTTCAGAGAAAGTGTCAAACTGCATTAGTAGAAGGAATTCCCTATAATAATGAGGTCATAGATTCTAGTCCCTATCCCTATGTATATTTGAAGATTAATTAAACTATCCCTGGCCTCAAAACCATTGTCTGTAACTTCTTTTTATTGCTATTTCTTCCATTTCATTGGTAATACTCCTTGCAATTAAAACTTTTGTGGATCTTCAGAACACATTTCAACCCCAGTGTTAACTCTCTATTCCTTACCTCATCAGAGACAGTAGCTCAATTTGAATAGGTCACTATGCAAGCAACTCAGAATGGCTTGTTATTCCCCAACAAGAAGTGCTTTGTCTCATTTAAATAAATGAGACATGTGGGATGGAAAGATGTGTGTGTGTGTGTGTGTGTGTGCGTGTGTGTGTGTGTGTATTGTGGGGGGTATTTTAGAAATGAGATTCAAAAGAAACAGTACTCAAATAGTGAAGTCATTGATAAATTTCTCAAAACATAGCTTACTGAAATTATAGTATAAGGATGCATATAGAACTAATGAGAGAAATTATAATAGCAGAAAGAGAGCACATTACAATTTAGAGTTCTGGCAGGAAGGCTCTTTCCGTGGTGGAAACTGGCTTATGCTGGTTACAACTGTACTTAAACATTATTGTTGGTACCAGAGAGCTAACACCAACTCCCTGATGTCCTATAAAGTGTTATAAAAAATGTACTTTGAACTAATTGGAGCCCAGTGGGGAGGAGGGCAGAGGAGACACTGTGAGATGTCAAGTTGAATTTTTCCCAAGGTTTGCGTTGCAGCTATTAGAGCAAGTTGTTTCTAAAACCATGAGTTCTATCTCCTTTCCCCATCTTTAAAGGAAATCATTCCTGCAGTCCTTGCAATTGTTTTTCAGAACTCATACTTCAACAAAAATGTGAAGAAACAGAGGGATCATGAGAAAGATGAATCCAACTTTTTCAAAATGACTAAAGAGAGACAGGACAACAGAGAAAGGAGCAAAAAAGAGTGTTGAGGAGAGAGAGAGAGAGAGAGAGAGAGAGAGAGAGAGAGAGGGGGGGGGGGGGGGGAGGGAGGGAGGAAGGGAGGGGAGAGGGAAATGTGGGACTTTTCATAAAAGCAAAAATAAATACCCCCCCAAAGAGTTAAACATTCTTTCTATTTATTAACATAGGTGCTTAGACGGATCTCTGAATCTGTGGTCTGGTTTTTATGGGCATAGTGATCTATCTACCTGTTACCATCTCTCTAGACAGCATCCCTTGAGAATTCAACCAATGCCCTAGATTTTTCCTTTTTGTTATTTTAATAATATTTGGATACCAGGTCTATTAGTTCTCTGTCTTTATATAAATGACCCACATCATTTTTCTGTATAAGCTTATGTGTGAGGACTTTTTAATGTCACTTCTAATGTACAAGCCCCACCAAAACAAGACAATATTATTTTCATTAGATTTTTCTGGTTTGAGGATGGGCATATGAATTTGTGGTCATTGATGTCTTTTCAACCACTTTTTTGTTAAAAGTACAATCTTTTTCATTTGGGGGGAAGAGGGGAGAGAATTTTCTCCCACCATGAAATTGTATAAAAAATGTCTTTGGAATTGCATTGTAGTCATCATGGATTCATTTTCTATTTTTTCATTGAGGGATGAGGAATATGTGGCCTTGAGGTCACAAGTAGCCCTCTAAGTCTTGAAGTGTGGCCTTTGACTGAATCCAAACTTCACAGACCAAATCCTCCGAATAAAAGGATTTGTTGTATAAAACTTGGACTCAGTCAAAAGGCCACACTCAAAGACCTAGAAGGCCACATGTGACTTCAAGGCTGCAGGTTCCGCACTCCTGTAACAAATTCATTTGCTAGTCCTGACATCAGCTTCCGAAATGCCATTGCCACTTTCTTCAATTTACCCAGCAGAGGGTGAGGGAGTTGTTCAAGTGCTGGACTGGTACTGGAGTTTGAAGCCTATTCTAGCTGTGCGACCCCAGAAAATCATTTTGCTTTAGCCTCAGTCTCCTCATATTTGTTAAAAGGGCATAACAGCAGCACCTACTGCAAAGGATTATTGTGAAGATGAAAGGAGATAATCCATGTCAAATGATTTGCAAAATCTTAAAACATAACATAAATACTAGTTATGTAATTAGCTATAATCTGTCATAGCTTCCAAATCTATATTACCAATTGCCTACCAAACAGCTCCACTGGCTATCCAATAAGCATCTCAAAGTAAACATTTCCCAAATAGATCTCATTATACTTCCTATCAAACTCATCTTTCCTCAAAATTACTCTATTTCTGATGACATCATGCTTTTCTAAATATTTATGTTTGCCACCTTGTGATCATTTTTGATTCTTCCCTTTTCCCCAGTACCCTCATCCAATCCACTATCCTTGTTAACTCTGCCTATTCAGCAAAACTCATATCCATCACTTTTTCTGTGTAACCTAAGTTCCAAAAGCTCAGTGGTTTGGGGCTCTCACTTCATTGGTGGAAATTGATGCCCAGTGACTATATTAGTGGCAGGATGGAATGGTTGAGAATGTGCAAAAGAAGATCTCTAGTCTCTTTAAGTCACATGGAGTCTCTTCAGACTCTTGGCTTCTGCAATCACTTCAGGTCCTTCTGGCTTCCCCTTCAGAAAGAGAAGATTGACAATGCAAACCCTACTTCAGCTTCCTGAAGGAAAAGTCTCTGGGAAGAAGATGACATGAAAGGAGTTAGCAGTCTCCATCACATTCATATCCTCAAAATTCTGTACTAGAAACCACAAGGTACTTCCTTTAAGGTGGGATCTATGATTTCCTCTTGGTTGAACTGATTTACATAGTTCTCAATGGGAGAATCTCTTCCCTTTGTATTGCCTGATTTATATATGCATACACACATATATATATACACATACGTATGGGCTTATAACATATATACATATCTATATATAACACAACATACACATATATGTGTATATATACATATATGTGTGTATATACATATATATGTATATACATATATATGTATATACATATACATATACATATATATATAAGTGTGAGATGTACAGATTTGGAGAATTCACCCCAAATGTTCACATGGACTATTTCTGCCTGACCTGTAGTAGAATATTCCAAGCTCATATTGGTCTGATCAGTCACACACACTATAACTTGACTTTAGCATAGTGATGACATTTTTGTCGTCTTCAAGAGGACAACAACCAACTACACTTACGCACACACACATAGACACATGCATACATATATAAATATACAGATACATTTACATGTATGATTGCTCTTATTTCTGTTTTAATATCAGTTGGATAAATAGGTTTCTTGGCTGTTTCCTATACATCTTTATTGTGGAAATCATATTTGGTTGGAAGTGACTCAAGCCTTAGTTATAAAGCTTGGAGACATCCTTTCCCCCTTAATGAACAGTCATCAGAAATTACATTGAACCTAAAAAACATTATCTCCTGCACCAGTAATATTCAAGGGAGAAGATAATCTAGTCAAGTACCCCCTTTCAAAGGAAAGTGATCAACCTCCTGCTTCCCCTTCTGGCAGTCTTCCTTGGAAAAGTCTGTGGGAAGAAGATGTCTATTCCACTTCCCTTAAAGTTACACAATGTCACCTTCATGCTACATGTAGGGAACAACTCTTGTAACATCTGTACCCCTAGTTCAGGAACTCATCACTTTTTAAAAATTTAGTTAATTTATTTGTTTTCAGCTTTCAACAATCACTTCATTATGTCTTAAATTTTCTTCCTCTCTCTCTCTCCCCTCCTGCAATGGTTTGCAATCTTATAGGGATTCTACACATACATTCTTATTAAACACATTTGCATATTGATCATGTTGCATAGAAACATTAAAATGAATGGGAGAAGCTATGAGAAAAAACAAAACAAAACATAATACAAGAGAAAATAGTCTGCTTCATTCTGCATTCCAGTTCCATAGTTGTTTGTCTGGATGTGGATGGCATTTTGCCTCAAGAGTTCTTTGGGAATGTTTTAGGTCCTTACATTGCCGTGAAAGGCTTAGTCTATCAGAAACAGTCCTCACACACTGTGGCTGTTACTGTGTATAATATTCTCCTGGTTCTGCTCATTTCACTCAACAGCAGTTCATATAAGTCTTTCCAGGTTTTTCTGAAGTCTACCTGTTCATCATTTTTCATAGCATAATAGTATTCCATTACATTCATATACCAAACTTGTTCAGTCATTTCCCAATGAATGGACATCCCCTTGATTTCTAGTTCTTGGTCACCACAAAAAGAGCTGCTATAATATTTTTGTACATGTGGGACCTTTTTCCATTTATATGATCTCTTTGGGATGCAGCCCTAGAAGTAACATGGCTGAGTCAAGGGGTATGCATATTTTTGTAGCTTTTTGGGCATAGTTCCAAATTGCTCTCCAGAATGGTTGAATCAGCTCAAAGCTCTACCAACAATGAATTAGTGTTCTAACTCTCTCATATCTTCTCCAGTGCCTATCATCTTCCTCTTTTGTCATGTTAGTCACTCTGATAGGTGTGATGTAGTACCTCAGAGTTGTTTTGATTTGCATCTCTCTAATCAGTAGTGATTTAGAGCATTTTTTCATATAAGTATACATACCTTTAATTTCTTCCTCTGAAAACTGCCTGTTCATATCCTTTGAAAATTTATCAATTGATGAATTACTTGCATTCTTGTAAATTTGACTCAGTTCTCTATATATTTTAGAAATGAGGCCTTTGTCACAGATACTAGTTGTAAAAATTCTTTCTCAGTTTTCTATTTCCCTCCTAATCTTGGTTTCATTGGCCTTGTTTGTGTGAAAACTTTTCAATTTCATGTAATCAAAATTATCTATTTTATACTTCATAATGTTCTTTATTTATTGTTTGGACATAAATTTTTCCATTCTCCATAAATCCAACAAATACACTATTCCTTGCTCCCCTAATTTGTTTATAGTATCAACCTTCATACCTAGATCATGTACCCATTTGGATTTTATTCTTAGGTAAGTTATCAGGCAAAAGTCTATGTCCCATTTCCACCATACTGTTTTGCAGTTTTCCCAACAGTTTTTTTGTCAAACAGTTCTTATCCCAGAAGATAGGGTCCTTGGGTTTATCAAACAGTAGATTACTATATTCTTTGACTACTGTGCCTTGAGTACCTAACCTATTCCATTGATCTGTCCCTCTATTTCTTAGCCAATACCAAGTGGTTTTTGGTGATTGTTGCTTTATAATACTATTTGAGATCTGGTATGGCTAGGTCACCTTCCCTAGCACTTCTTTTCATTAATTCCCTTGATATTCTGGAACTTTTGTTCTTCCAAATGAATTTTGGTACTACTTTATCTAGCTCTAGGAAAGAATTTTCTGGTACTTTGATTGGTATGGCACTAAATAAGTAAATTAATTTAGGTTGAATTTTCATTTTTATTATATTATCTTGACCTACCCATAAACAACTGATGCTTTTTCCAATTACTTAGATCTGACTTTATTTGTGCAAATTAAGTAATTTAAGTAAATTAAGTAATTAAGTTCCAATTACTTAATGACCAACCTTCTGAGGAAGAGGCTTTCTATATTTGGCTAGGCTAGTGATTACGTAGTAAGATCATACAATCACATCTCTTGTGTTCATCTTTCATTGCCCAAGAAGACCATGTCATTAGAGAAATGATGACATGATTTGCACTTGACTTTGTTTTGAGTGAGAGAGGGCTGTGCAGGTCACCAACCTCATTTCTCCTTCAGACACATCTGAATCCAATGACCAGATATTCATCTGGATGACTGGAGATGACCCAGGGATGCACTGGGAGACCTTTGGCCCTTTAGGCCAACGTCTTTGCAGGTACTCACTTAGCGTGAGGTAATACCTGTTCATTGAATAGGTCTGTTTAAGAAGTAGTCAGGGCATGTGCCCTTTAATGAGGCAAAGAAAAAGAAAGACATCAGGCTGGAAGGGAAATAGCAATAGTTACTATTGATAATCACTCTAAAGGTAGGAGGGTCCAGAGGAGCACTTAGGCAGGGGCCCTTTGGTGTCCCAGCTTCAGAGTGCAGTAGGTTTAAGGTTTTGGGAAAGGACAGGACAGAGTAAAGGAGAGGAGAGGAGAGGAGAGGAGAGGAGAGGAGAGGAGAGGAAATGAAACAAGAAAATATATCAGAGGGAGGTGAAGATAGCAGAGTAGAAGTAGGGACCTGCTACAGCTCTCCCCGCCCAAACCCCTCAAAAAAACTATAAAAATTACTCTAAACAAATTCTAGAGCAGTGGAACTCACAAAATTACAGACTGAAGTAAATTTCCAGCCCTAGACAATCTGGAAGGTTGCCAGGAAGGATCTATCACACCAGTCTGGGAGTGAAGCACAGTTCAATGGACTGAGTGGGAGCAGGACTTAAAGGACTGCTAATTCTTTAAAAATGAGAATGGAGCAAATGGAAAGTAATGACTCAATGAGAAATCAAGAAATTATAAAACAAAACCAAAAGAAGGAAAAAAACAAAAGGCTAAAAGTGAAATATCTCATTGGAAAAACAACTGATCTGAAAAATTGATCCAGGAGAAACAATTTAAAAATTATTGGACTACCTGAGAGCCATGATCAAAAACAGAGCCTAGACATCATCTTTTAAGAAATTAAGAAAGCATGCCCAGATATTTTAGGACCAGAGAGTAAAATAGTAATGGAAAGAATCCACAGATCACTTCCTAATAGAGTTCCCAAAGGGCAAACTCCTAGGAATATTGTAACCAAATTCCGGAGTTCCCAGATTAAGGAGAAAATATTACAAGCAACCAGAAAGAAAAATTTCAAGTATTGTGGAAACACAATCAGGACTACACAGGGCTTAGCAGTTTCTACACTAAGGAATCTGAGGGCTTGGAATATGAAACCAAGAATCATCTACCTAGCAAAATTGAGTAAAATACTTCAGGGAAAAAAAAATGGGAATCCACTGCAATAGAGGACTTCCAAGCATTCTTTTTGAAAAGACCAGTTCTGAATAGAAAATCTGACTTTCAAATACAAGAATCAAGAGAAACATGAAAAGGCAAATGGGAAAGAGAAGCCTTAAGGAACTCATTAAACTTCTCAGTATTAAGATAGTTGGAGAGAAAAAAAAATATATATATATATGATATATATATATATATACATATATACATACATACGTGAATGTACATGTGTATGTATATATGTGGGTAGATATATAATATAAATACATATGTACATATTAGGAGAGAGAGAGAGAGAGAGAGCACAGGTTGAGCTGAATATAAAGGAATGACATCTAAGAAAAAAAATGAAGATTTGAGAGGAATGTACTAGGAGAAAGACAAAGTGAGTGGTAGAATGCAGTAAATCATCTCACATAAAAGATGCAAAAATAAAGCTTTTACTATGGAGGGGAAGAAGGGGAAGGTGAGAGGGAATAAGTGACCCTCCCTTTCATCAGATTTCACTTCAGGAGGAAATAACATGCACAGTCAATTGAGTATGGAAGTTTATCTTACCCTACAGGAAAGCAGGGGGGAAGCGGGGTGTGGCATTAGAAGGAACATCAGATTGGGGGAACTGATAATCAGAAGCAAATACTTTTTGCAGTGGGACAGGTCAAAGGGGAGAATTGAATAAATGGAATGCAGGACAGGATAGAGGGAAATATAGTTAGTCTTTCACAACATGACTGTTATGGAGATCTTTTGCATGACCATATATGTATAACCAATATAGAATTGCAGGGAAGAAAATATCACTCTATACCCCTATGGTTCCATTCACCATCCCTGTAAATCTGCAAATCAAAATATCCTTCTCTGGACTTTATTCCTTTATGTTATGTCCCTCTATTAGACTGAGAAGTCCTTAAGGAAAGGAAACTTTTTTTCTCATCTACATTTGAATCCCCAGTCCTCAATGCAATACTTAGTCAATAATCAATGCTTTATGAATGTATATTCATCCATTCCTTCATTCACATAACTTGTAAGGGTTTGTTATGACATTCCAGAAACTAGTTTCTCTACCACAGACCCCTTTGTTAGGAAGCAAAAAAATAGAAGTGACACAAAAATAATTATGTTTTAGCTAGTTTTAGGAGAATAGGGTTAATTGTTCTTCAAAACTGGCCAATTAGGTAGCACAAACCATACAGCATTGACAGTAAATGTGGCCGAATTGATCCAGCTGCCTTAACAGGCTATTATCAGACAGAGCAAACTAAATCCCTCCCTTCCATTGAAAGATCTTGCTTTGATTAGTGTCTGAGTCCCAATGATTAAATCAATGTGGGCTATTTAGACAGTCCACAACAAACCTACTGAAACATTTCTTTTTGCTGTTCTAGTAGTTTTTTTATTGTCATATAGAATAGGCTAAGAGAGGGATCATCCTACTAGTTAATCCAAACCATCAGAAATGTAGCACAAAGTCCATTTAATGAATTGAGTTCGTGGTTGCCCAGAAAATGCTATAATAAGGACACTTGGATATCAGACATACAAACAGCAATCAATTAAACCTGTGTACTTCATACTAGGGGTACTTGCTGGACTAAAATATTCCCTTCCCTATTCAGAAGGCAGCTTGCCAGAGTAGAAGCAAAGAGGACAGACATGTAGGTGAGATCAAAACGGCAGAGTGATCAGGGGCACAGGTGGAAGCAATCCTGAGTGTTTTATAGTCTTTATTCTACTTCTATGTAATTATGAATTATGGGAAATGCTTAAAAGCTTATTTGAACATATGCCCATTTGTTGGGATAATTTATGATATTAAATACAAAAATGTATTTAAAATAACATTATAATTTAAAATGACTGAAGCAAGGTTATTAGGAGTTTCAGTCACCCTGTCCTTCAATCACCCCTCTCTCCAGTGTGGAAAACTCACGCAGAGATGTCTAACAACTTGCAGGCTCTTAAAATGTTGGAGCTGAAAGAGACTTTATAGATTATCAAGTTCAAACTTCTTCTTTGCAGCTAAGATTAAGAACCAGATTGATCCAAATTTATGCAAACTAACAAATGGCAAATCCATGTCTAGCATTTTCAGGCATAAGCTTTAGGCATTCTTATTATACTATAAATGTTATTATACTATAAATTATACTATAAATGTACATGTTTCTAAGACAACATGTACATTTCTCATGCATTTCTATGAGGAATTTGAGTATAACATTTTGACATTTCCTAGAAATACTTCAGTGAGAGGGGCCCATATAAGATGGAGGATCAGTCACCAATACATTTACTGGCTTAAGTGCCTACTGTGTGCCAGGCACTGTTTTAAGTGGTGAGGATACAAATACAAAGGAAAAAACAATCTCTGCTCTCAAAGAATTTCTATTTCAATTGGGAGACACCAAGTAAACATATGAGCACATACAGAATAACCATAAAGTGAAAAAATACAAGTTCATTTGACATTGTTATGTACAAGATAATTTGGGAAGGAGTATTCCAATGGTAGGGGAGATCAAGAAACTCTTCAGGTAGAATATGAAGCTGACATTATATCTTAAAGAAGAAGAGGAATTCTATGAGGTAGAATTCAGGTGGCACTGCAGTTCAGGAATGGATGACAACTAATACAAAATCACATTCTACTTTAGCCATCCTTCATGAAGAGGTCACATCTTAAAACTCATTTGCACACAATGGCATTCTGCTTCCCAGATTTAAAACTCAGAAATTCACCTCCATGAACCGACTTTCCTGTACTTTCACCTTTCCTGTTCCTTCAATCTTTCAACTACCTGATCTTCACTTTGACCATGACATCTGATAATCCAATTCCTCCCTATTCTTCTAATCCAATATTCCTATTCAAATACAATTTCCCTTCTTATTCAGTCATGACCCAAATATCAGATGTTTTAAAGATGGTCACCACCTTTACCCCTGGGTTTCTTTTCCTCTTAACATACTGTCTTGTTTACTCGGCTAATCATCTAACCCTGAGTAATTTCCTTTGTCCCTATCATTGGTAATATTGAATTTTCAAGTCCCCCTGAGAAGTATTTGCTTAACACACAAACCAGGCTAGCTGAAGTAGGAAGGTAGCAAGGGACAGAGAGAGAGAGAGACAGAGAGAGAGACAGAGAGAGAGAAAGAGAGACTGAGAGAGAGAGAGAGAGAGACAGAGAGAGAGAGAGAGAGAGAGGGAGAGAGAGAGAGAGAGAGAGAGAGAGAGAGAGAGAGAGAGAGAGAGAGAGAGAGAGGAAGCCTCATGTGTTAAGCAAGTAAAACCATCACCACCTTGACCACCATTTTACCTAAGAGTCTTATTAAAGGTAGTCCATGACCCTGAGCCCAACAGTCTGGGGAACAGTAAGGCTTTCAGCCCAGTGTCCTCAGCCATCATCCTAGGAATAAAATCCTGTGGAGATGTAGCCTAGTAACTGCTCCCATACATGTTATAGTGACAGGTAATGAAAACCCAGAAAAGATAGTTATTTTTTTTATTAAACCTTTTCCACCTCGATTACATGAGAAACATTTCTAATATTTGCTTTTAAAAAAAAAATTCGAGTTGCAAATTCTTTCTCCATTTCTCTGTTACACTCCTACTTGAAAAAAGAAGCAATTTGTTATTGATTATACATGTGCAGTCATGAAAATCATTCCCATGCTTTTGTTGCTTGTCCTTTGTTTTTAAGAGGAGCAGTGATGTCATAAAGGTGATGCCCTGACTTGTGTGTGAATTGGACTTAAGTGAGGCAGAGCTGCACAGTCATCAGCCTCACTCATTCTTCTAGTTACTGAAGTCACATGACAAGACAAAAGTCAATGACTGGCAATGGCCTTGGATACAGGGGATGGTCTTGGAGTCTGATGTCTGACCAAACTCTAAACCCTTCCACAGCATGTACTTCAGGTCGCTTCATGGCCATAGAATAAAGTGCTCCCAGCCACTCATTCCACTCAGGGAATTCTTGATGTAGACATTATTCTAACTCACCAACAACTTTGAGGCCTGTGGTTTACCCTCAGACTGTTTTAATCTGTCTGCTGAGACAGTTTTAGTGGGAGTGTGGCCACAGAACGTGCTGCAGCTTTTTGGAGCCACAGGTGAGAACTGGTGATAAATGAACACAAAAGATGGATGAACCACCCTGAAAAGAAACTTGGCAAGCCCTCACACCAGTGGTGCTTAACACGCTCTATGTCCCAATTATTCCATATTAGCTATATTGCAAAAGAAAAGTGACAAAAATGTAGTAAAAAGATACATTTTGATCTGCAAGTTCTTTTTCTGGAAGTGGACATCATTTTCATCATAAATCCTTTAGAATTGTCTTGGGTCATTGTGCTGCTGAGAACAGCTAAATCATTCACAGGTTATCATTGTATAGCATTGCTGTTACTGTGTACAAGATTCTCTTGGTTCTGCTCACTTCACTTTGCATTAGTTCACAGAAGTCTTTCCAGAGTGCTCTAAAACTGTCTTGCTCATTATTTCTTACAACACAATGTTATGTCATCACAATCATATGTAACAGCTTGTTCAGTCATTCCCTAATGGGTGGGCATTCCCTCAAATTCTAATTCTAATTCTTTGCTACTACAAAAAGAGGTGCTATAAATATTTTTATACTATAGGTCCTTTTCTTTTTCTTTGATCTCTTAGGAATACATACCTAGTAGTAGTATTGCTGGGTCAAAGAGTACACATACTTTTATTGCCCTTTAGGCTTAAATTCAAATTATTTCCAGAAAAAAAGTTCAGACCAGTTCACATCTCCAGGAATTATGCATTAGTGTCCCCATTTTCCTACATTTAACATTTGCCATTTCCCTTTTCTCTCATATTGGCGAATCTGATGTGTTTGAGGTAGTAACCCAAATTCATTAAATGTGCATTTATCTAATCAGTAGTAGAGTTTTTTTTTCATATGATAGAGACAGCTTTGATTTCTTCTTCTGAAAACTACCTATTCACATCCTTTGACCATTTCTAACTGAGTAGAAAAGAAAATGCTTGACACTTAAGTCTTGTACATTATCAAATTTTTTAATGCCAGACACTACAATCATTTTATCAGTAGAAATGACATGAAAGAAGAAAGACATGAATATCTGTTTTTCTATTGCCTTCCTAAGGACCACGGAACAATTCCATCTAATGTGCAGCTTAAAACTCCCATACATGTTGTATCTTTCCTTAGAGTGTGAACTCCTTGAGAACAGAGTCCACCTTCCTTTTCAATTGATTTCTCTAGTACTTATCAAAATGTTTTTGAAAGTGGTATCTAGTAAATGCTTCATTAATTCGTTCACACCTAGTAGAAATCATGAAACTATTTACAACAAAAATTTAGCTTTATCTGATTCTTCAAAATAATTATTTTATTCTTTGATTAACCCTGCCATGTTCACCATAGAGATTGTATCAAAGTTTCTCTTATTTCCTGAGGCTTCCAACTTCACCTTATCCCATTACAACCAATAGATGACTTTGACTTTGATGTTTCAAAGATCAAAACCTTCCAACACAAAATCTTTCAACTTCACTTCTCTTTCTAACTACCCATTCATTCACTTATCCCTACCATCATTAGAAATGATGGAACACACTAAGCGTGGAATAAGAAAAGTATTATGGGCTTAAACCCATGAGTGACCTAAGACAATTCATTTAATCTGCCTGACCCTTAGTTTTCTTATCTATAAAATAGGTTAACCACCAACTAATAAAATTATTTCCAGGAAAATATTATGTTAGAATTGTCTTGAAACACAATAGAAAACTTATTATGACTCTTTGCCAAGGCAAGTCCTTGAGTGCTATCATTTTTTCTCACTTTTTTCTGGTTTTCTTTGTGAACTGACTTCATTATACAACCTATAGTCATAATCTTCAACTCATTCTACATCTCCCTGCACACCCTCTCCTCTGGCACTGCCGCCACCCTCATCCAGGCCCTCATCATGCTTTGTCTACTGCAAAAACAAATTGTTTGGTTTCCCTGCCTCAAGTCTTTTCGCATTTCAGTTCATCCTCCACTTAACTGTCAGAATGATTTTGCTAAAATGCAGGTCTGTCCATGTTCCCCTCCCCCTATTCAACAAACTCCAATGGCTCCATGTTATCTCCATGCTCAAAAAAAAATTGACTTTTAAAGCCTTTCATGACCCAGCCTCCTCCTGCTTCCAGTCTTCTTATACCTAACTCTCCATATACTCTCTAAGTCAATGATACTGTCAATCTACTCTTCTTCACACATTTCTGATTCAAGGAATTTTCCCAGTCTGTCCCCTATGTGTGCAAGTTTATTTCCTCATTTCTAATTCCAAGTTTCCCTGGCTTCTTTAGGCTCTCCAGTAAAATCCTGCCTTTTGGAAAAAAAGGCTTTCTCACTCCTCCTTAAACGTAGTGCCTTATATCTAAGATTACGTCCACTTTGTCCTGAAAATATCTGGTTTTCACATGCCTGTTTGCTTGTGGTTTCCCCCTTTACGCTGTAAGCTCTTTGAAGTCAGGGACTGGCTATTGTTTTTGATTTTTGGTGGTGGTGGTGGTGGTGGCAGTGGTTTTGTTTTTTGGCTTTTTTAATGTATCCCCCTAGGTTTAGTACAATGCCTGGCACATGGTAGGAACATAATATATGCTTATTGATTTGTACCCTTTTTCCTAGAGATAATTCCTCTTTACCAAATCCTTCTCATTACTTTAAAAGCATACTCAAGGTTCTCTGTTGTAAAATAGACTTTATTCAACTTTTACTGTGCTTGTCCTATAAGTTTCCTGCCTTCTGGCAACCTTCTAAAAACAGTATTTGATACTAAATGTCAACATTTCATTTCCCCTTAAGTCTTTGCAGAATTCTGACTTCTGAAACTTCCTGTACTTGACTAAAAGTATTCTTTCCAAGATAAATAATAATCTAATCACCAAATCAAATTATCTTTATTCAGACTTCATACTCTTTGCCATCTCCACAACACTTGATACTATTGGTTCCCTCCTTATGAATGATCCTTCTTCATTTGTCTTCCATGATGCTCTACTTTCATGATTCCTTTTTAAGTTCTGTAATTTTTTAATCTCCTTTGTTGACTACTTATTCTCCTCCTTCTCTTTCAACATGAATAACAAAGTTTGAGGGAAAAAAAATATTGAATGGCATTCAAATGTATAATTAACCTATTTTATTGTCATATGTTATGTAAGGGCAGATCGCATATGGGTAGATTATCCACAGAGATGTGTCCCATTTGCAAAGTGGAAAGAAATAAATGGATTTGTAGCTATTGATTCTGAATTCAAGTCCCACCTCTTCTGCCTATTATAGGTAGATCAGTCAGAAAAATTGACCATGATCAAATCGTTAAACCTCAATGGGAATCCACTTACTCTTCTATAAAAATAGGAGATTGGAATAGATGGCCCATAGGACAATTTTACAACTCTAAATCTCTGATCCTATGTAGCCTCTCTATTTCTCAAAGCAGGGGGATCTTAAACATCTGATAACACACTGAAAAATGAAGGACTAAATGAGGCTATAAAAAGCAAGCCTGTGTCAGTAAACAAGCATTTGCTAAATGCTCACTTGTTAATGCTCACTATAAGCCATTCACTGTGCTAAATGTTGAGGTTACAAATAAAGGCAAGAACAGTCAGGATCTCATAATCAAATGGGGAGACAGTATGTAAAACAACGAGGTATTACAAGACGTAATACAGAGTATATAGATGATAATCTGAGAGGGAAAGGTACTGGCTGCTTAGGGTACTGTTGGACATCCCCTGCAGAAGGTGAAACTTAAGCTGAATCATGGAGTAAGGTAAGGAAACCAAGAGGCAGAGGTGAGGGAAGAGAACATTTCAGACATGAGGAACAGGCAGCACAAAGGCCCAGAGGTGGGAGATGGTGAGTCAGGTTCAAGAACCTACGCAAGAAGGCTACCTCAGTTAGATCACAGAGTTCATTGAGGATTATAAGACCTGGAAACATAGAGAAGGCCAAATGAGGAAGAGCTTAAATAGAGTTTATCTTTGAATTGGAAAGCAACAGGGAGCCACTGGAATTCATTGGGTGTGTATGGAGGGGTGGGGGACTATGGGGGAGGTGACATAGTCACAGTTATATTTTAGATAAAAACTTGTCAGCTGAGAAGAGGATGAATAGGAAAACCAGTTAGAAGATTATTGTGATAAACCAGGCAAGAGCTAATAAAGAACTTAACTAGGATTATTGCTATGAGTGGAGGCAATGTTATATAGAAAAGACATTGTGAAGAAAGAAAGGACACGAATTTTCAGAGATTATATATAATCTACCTGGCCAATGTATTGCCATGTCTTATCTTTTAGACCTATATAATATACAAAATTTATTGCCATAGATTGTCATATATGTGTATGTGTGTTTTGTGTGTGTGTGTATCTAAGAGGCAGATGTGAAGTAGAGAGATACATTAGAAGGCTACTGCTATTAACAAGCAAGAGGTGATGAAGGCTTTAACTAGGGATATGGCTTCACCACCTCTTGCTTGGTTCCTACCTTATCTTTGCCTCTTGGATTTTCTGGCTTGCTTAAAATTCAACTCAAGTCTCACTTTCTGCAGAAGATGTCTATGAGCACTCCCCACAGCTTCCTTTCTTTCTTAGATTACCTTCCAGATACAAATAAGCTAGAAATTATTGTGTTTATAACAGTGCCTGGCGCTTGGTAGGTACTATATCAACATTACTTATGTCATTATTATAGACTTATTTTTTATAGGGCAATTATTATCCACTTTGGATATAGTTCATCAATGCTTTATATACCTTGTCTATGTGCATCTGTTTATAAGGATTTCATGTGTGTGTGTGTGAATGTATACACACATGAAGTCTTTATCTATTTATGTGAATAAATATATTTATATTTATAATTATATTATCATTTATTTATATGTTTATATAAATATATTTTTATGAATTTTATATTTATATAATATAGAATATATTAATGATGTAACAATTAATATATATGCATATATTAAACATAATATAATGCTCATTATATTAATATATGCACAATAATGTTAGATATATTAATATTACATATCTGATATAACATATTACCATAACATGATGTTGTATTAATGTATAACATAACATTATAACAACATGATATATTCTATTATATATTAGTTAATTTATTGTCATATGTTATATATAATATAATTAATACTGTATTCACTAATATAGTAAATAATTATGTCTTTGTATATTTATATAAATAAAATATTTATAAGTTTATATTTATACACATTTGGTCATCTAAGCCCTGAAGGCCTTAAACAAGTGTACGTGCAACCACTACTTATAGACCAAATAATACATGATCACAGTGGTCTATGCCATTTTTGAATAGTTCTAATTGTTAGAGGGCAGTTAAATGATACAGGAGATAGATTACTGGACCTGAATTCAGGACAACCCAAGTTCAAATCTGCTTTCAGATACCTACTAGCTGTGTAACCTTCAACAAGGCTCAGTTCCCTCATGTATAAAATGATCTGGAGAAGGAAATAGGAAACCATTCCAGTACCTTTGCCAAGAAAATCACAAAAAGGGTCACTAAGAGTTGAACACAACTGAAAAACAATAAGAAAATTGTTAGAAAGTTTTTTTGGGGGGGGCGGGGTCAAGATGGTGGAGTAGAAAGACGCACGTATACGAGCTCTGAATCGACAGCCTATAGATTTAATGTAAGAAGAGTTCCCCATAAGTTCTGGATCACTGCAGGGTGTGCAGAAACATAGTAGAAGAGATTGCCGTTCCAGAGAGCCCTGGAGAGCCATCCCCAGGGTCCGTTGCGCCCCAGAAAGCAGACCCCACCCCAGTGCTGCCCTGACTGCGGCCCCAGAGAAGCTGATCCGAGCAGGCTTCAGGGACAGAAGCTCCGGGGGCTGGGAAGGTCCCTCTGCCCACAGAAGCTACAGGTCAGTGAGAGAGAGGGCTAGACTGGCCAAGAGGGGAGCGGGGTGTCTCCGTGACTCGGGCCCCCTCGGGAGAAAGCTGCAGAGGCAGAGGCAGAGGTGGTGGCAGAGGCAGCGGAGGCAGTGGTGGCGTGGCCGTGGCGGCCCGGGACTCCCCCAGCAGCAGGCAGGATCTTCATTACTGAAAGTCGCTGGGTAAACCACCTGAAGGAGCTGAGCCTGGAAGATGGCCCTGCCCCACCCGCTTCATTTCTGAAGGTCTCTGCATAAAGCCCCTGAGGGAACTGAGCCTGGGAGGCAGCCCTGCCCCCACCCCAGCACCAGAACTAAAGCTCACATTAAATAGCAGCCGTGCCTGCTGCGGAAAGCCCATTTGAATCTCAGACCCCAAGCACTAGCTGCGCAGATCCAGGTGGGGGTGCAGAGGAATCTCAGAAGTCAAGTAACTGGCTGGGAAAATGCCTAGAAAAGGGAAGAAAAATAAGACTATAGAGAGTTTTTTTGAACAGATGCAAATGATCCCAACTTTCGGATCTGATGACAAGGACATATTCTTGCCATCAGGGAAAGACGTGGAGGGAGGGGCCTCGGTACCCTAGACATCCCAGAGGGATGTCAGGTGGGCTCAGGCCTTGGAAGAGCTCAAAAAGGATTTTGAAAAGCAAGTTAGACAGGTGGAGGAAAAACTGGGAAGAGAAATGAGAGAGATGCAAGAAAAGTATGAAAAACAGGTCAATACCTGCTAAAGGAGACCCAAAAAAATGATGAAGAAAATAACACCTTGAAAAATAGGCTAACTCAATTGGCAAAAGAGGTTCAAAAAACCAATGAGGAGAAGAATGCTTTCAAAAGCAGAATTAGCCAAATGGAAAAAGAGGTTCACAAGCTCACTGAAGAAAATAGTTCTCTCAAAATTAGAATGGAACAGATGGAGGCTAATGACTTCACGAGAAATCAAGAAATCACCAAACAAAACCAAAAGAATGAAAAAATGGAAGAGAATGTGAAATATCTCATGGGAAAAACAACTGATGTGCAAAATAGATCCAGGAGAGATAATTTAGAAATGATGGGACTACCTGAAAGTCATGATCAAAAAAAGAGCCTAGACATCATCTTCCATGAAATTATCGAGGAAAACTGCCCTGACATTCTAGAACCAGAGGGCAAAATAAGTATTGAAAGAATCCATCAATCACCACCTGAAAGAGATCCAAAAAGAGAAACTCCTAGGAACATTGTGGCCAAATTCCAGAACTCCCAGGTCAAGGAGAAAATCTTGTAAGCAGCTAGAAAGAAACAATTTCAGTATTGTGGAAATAAAATCAGGATAACACATGATCTAGCAGCTTCTACATTAAGGGATCGAAGGGCGTGGAATAGGATATTCCAGAAGTCAAAGGAACTAGGACTCAAACCAAGAATCACCTACCCAGCAAAACTGAGTATAATTCTTCAGGGGAAAATATGGTCTTTCAATGAAACACAGGACTTTCAAACATTCTTGGTGAAAAACCAGAGCTGAAAAGAAAATTTGACTTTCAAACACAAGAATGAGAAGAAGCATGAAAAAGTAAACAGCAAAGAGAAGTCTTAAGGGACTTACCAGAAGTGAACTGTTTACATTCCTACAAGGAAAGACAATATTTGTAACTCTTAAAACTTTTCAGTATCTGGGTAGTTGGTGGGACCGCACACACACATGTACATGCATGCACGCACACTCATATACACACATGCACACACATACAGAGACAGAGAGGACAGAGTGAATTGAATAGGATGGGACCATATCTTAAAAGAAATTAAGGTAAATGGTGAGAGAGAAAGGTAGGGGGAGGAAAGAGGGTGAAATGGAATGGGGTAATTATATGTCATTTAAGAGGCAAGTAGGAGACTTTTTAGAGGAGGGAAAAAGAGGAGAGCTGAGAAAAAAAAAAACCAAGAAGATTACCCTCATCACATTTGACTAAAGGAAGAATAAAATGCACACTCATTTTGGTATGAAAATCTATCTTACAGTACAGGAAAGTGGGGGAGAAGGAGATAAGCAAGGGGGGGGGATGATGGAAGGGAGGGCAAAGGGAGGAGGGAGCAATTTGAAGTCAACACTCAGGGAGGGACAGGATCAAAAAACAGAAGAGAAACAATGAGGGGCAGGGTAGGATGGAGGGTAATTCAGTTAGTCTTACACAACACGACCATCAGGGAAGTCATTTGCAAAACTGCACAGATATGGCCTATATTGAATTGCCTGCCTTCCCAAAGGGAATGGGTGGGGAGGGAGGGATAGGGAGAATTTGGAACTCAAAGTTTTAGGAACAACTGTTTAGTATTGCTGTTGCTACTAGGAAAGAAGACATACAGTTAATGAGGAATAGAAAGTCATCTGGCCCTACAGGAGAAAAGAGAAGATGGAGACAAGAGAAGGGAGGGATGACAGAAGAGAGGGCAGATTGGAGATAGGGAAAATTAGATTGCTTGGTGTATTGGGGTGGGGGGAGGGGATGAAAGGGGAGAAAATTTGGAACCCAAAATTTTGTGAAAATGAATGTAAAAAGTTAAATAAATAAAGAAATATTAAAAAAAAAGAAAGTTTTTTTTGATATATTAATGAGATTAAAGTTATTCCTGATTTTGGATCTAAAATATGCTTCCCTACAGCTCTGCCTCTGGGACTTTACCATATGGAGACAAGTAAAACAAAATCTTACCTTTCTTTTAAATGATAATGTTTCAAAAATCCTTCACCTTAATTAAAGTCCTAAAACATCTGTTTGGTACCCAGCTGTCCAGATAGTTGCAGAACATTTTTTTCCCAGGTATATATTGTCCTGCATAGCTTCTGCGATCTCTTCCAATTATAAAATTCTGCAATTCTATGAATTACTTAAAACCAATCAATAAGTTGAAGTAGTTGAAAGAATATTGGACTTGTGAGTATAAAATTATATCATTTGAGAGAACCTATCTCAGTGGTCATATAGCGCAAATCAAACATGAAAAGAATCATGAACTCTGGCTTTTAGTATTGGTTCTAGAACCATAAATTTACTACTATGTGACTTTGGACAAATCAGTTTACCTCTCCAAGCTTCAATTTCCCTATCAGCAAAATTGGGCTAATTCTACCCCCTCCCCTCCCAGATGTTGTTTTGAGTCTCAAATGAAAAAATGCATGAAAACATTTAGAAAACTACAAAGAACTAGCTGCATATCAGATGTTACTTTATTCGGTTCTGATTTTGTTCCAAAGTTAGGGATTGTATAAAAATCACATCTAGAGTATTCATTATTTTATTAGCCCCATATTTGAAAGCAGATTATAGTGTGCTGGTAACTGAGAGGCAATTGTCTTGACACATAGTAGGTACTTGATAAATCCTTATTGATTGACTGACAATGTCATAACCCCAGCAATACCTTTCTGTGCTTTAGACTTCCCTTCTATATTAATCTCTGGGATAATCCCATAAGAAAAAGCTCTTGCCTCTTAATTTGTGACAGAACTTTATGTATCTCATATCTAATTTTGACTACTTAAGTAGTCATTCTGCTATGTTTGGGTCTCAACATAGATAGACACCCATTTCACTTATTTGGAAGGCTCTGCCTGGCTGTCATATTCCATTCCTGTTTCTCTGGAGAGTCAAATCTGAAAAAGAAAATTGTCTTTGACATACCTAGTGGCTAACGAGTCCAACACTCGGAAGAGATGGAATGTTGAGGTGGCAAAAGAAAACCTGTTTATCATGCTATTGCTTGAGTGCAATTTCCATTATAGCTAATAATTTGTTACTGTCTTAAAAGCTAAGACTTCAGCTATTTCCTCGTAAGTGCATATTATCTAGCATGGCAGTAATGATGAATTAATCAAATAAATATCTCTGAGAACATAGAAACTGTATATACAATGAACAAGAGAAGAGACTATTGATTGCTATTTGAAAGAACACTCTTGCAAAGCCTGTTAATGGTTCATTAATCTGTTTTAAAATTCACACTTTGCATTTGGATTGGGGGTGGGAGAGTAGGGGAAGCACATGACAACATAAAAGAACAGGTTTTAACTCTAAAAGAGAGGCTATAATTCATTCTCAATGATATTTTTAAAGGGTTCCTTGATCCTTTGTCATTGCTTTGCAGCTCTAGTCTTCTGGTTGGACTAGGAAATTGCGTAGTCTTTATTGTAATCAGTTACCCTTTTCTGATGAAACCGTGGGTTGATAAAGACCATTGGGCTATAGATTCATAATGCTGAAGCAAATACGGATGAGTTTCCACCTCTACTTCCATAGCCAGGATAAGATGATGGAGAAAGCATGCTAAAAATAGTTGTAATTGGAAGCCAAGCACCAGGGTCCCAGGTCCAGCTCTTTCCCTTAATATCTGTCTGACCTTGAGCAAGTCAATTAAGTGCTTTAGGTCTTATTTCTGTAAAATGACCTCAAAGATTTCTTCTAACTTGAGATCCCTGATTCTCTGATGTAATGACAGGGAATTTGTCAGGAAGTGAGAGATTGTGGATTTGCTTCACCTGTTGGGTGCTATTAGACAAATCCTTTTACCTTCCTCAACCCTAGATACCTCATCTGCAAAGTGGGAGAAAATATCAGCTTAGTGCAAAGGGTTACTGTCAATACCATAGAAGTAAGAATATGAATTATTCTTAGAATTAGGAAATAGATGAGAAATGTATTTAAAGAGAATATTGATCTTTCTTTTTTACATTTCCCAGGTTAGGAAAAGGAAATTAAAGAGAAAAAAAAATTTGTCCAAAGTCTCTTAATCAGTTCTTCTCAGAGACGTGACTCTGAGAATCTAAACTCTTAGTTTGGATTCTCTGTATTACCTAATATTGCCCCTCTGGCAAGAGAAACCTACATGAATTGTACCACCACAAAGACTGATGGGTAACATCTATGTAAGGTTAGGAGGAGTGACCAGATCCTCACTTAACCTGTGCTATAGCTATTGAGAAATGGGACTGTCAGAGTAGAAAAACATACTTTCCAAATTATGAAGATAAAATCCATAGAAGCAAAATGTTCTTTACATACTTAGGTATGAAGAGTGGGAATATTCAGAGAAGCTAACTTCAAGTTTATGATAACACATTATAGGTGTTTAAACTAAATATGTCTTCATTTAGTGGTGAATATACCTCATTTCATTGGTGAAGCAGTTTCAGGCAGTGAAAAATAGCTCCATATGCTCCACCTTACTTTTTTTTAAATTTTGCTGAAACTGTCAGGAAGCCTTTTGAATGTATAAGTAGGGAAGTATTCAGCACCTTTCCAATCCTAAGGAGTGCTTGCTTGGGGGCATGAAAGATGCTCCTTTTTTTTTCTATTAAAGAGGGATCTTAAAGCATGGAAAGAGCACTGAAGTCCCAGTCTGCCTCTTGCACTTACTATTTATGTGAACTTGGATAAAGCTCTTAATTTACATGGTCCTCATTTTCCCATCTCTAAAATGAAGGAGGTGTTTAAGATACTGTCCTCGAGTTCACTTTGAGCTCTAGCAATATGATACTACAAATTTGGATGTGAAATACAAATAACAGTCCCCAAGTCCAGTGAAGGAGAGAGTGAAGTAGGCAGTATGGAGGGCCATCTGCAGAAGTACAAAATTTTCATAATCACCCCTTATATTATAGGATATGCCCAAGAAAAATAATTGCTTTGTTAGGAGCTCCTTCCTCCTTATAACTAACAAAGAAAAAAAGAAATCCTTGGGGTAGGTAAAACTTATTATGACAAACATTTTTTCCTTTTGCCATTTTGAAGCCTACCTCTGGAAGGAAATACAGAATATTTAAATGGGAAGACCTTTACCATTCTTTAATAGGCCCATGTGACCTGCTTATGTTGACATAGAGGATTAAGTGACATGAATTTGAGCCACATGGGGCCTGTGGTAGGAGGAGCTTGCTGATGGGTAGAGCAGGAAGGGTGGAACAGGAAGAGGCAGAGATAGAAGAGAGATGAAAGGAAGATAATCATGAAAGCAGTCAGAGCTAGAAAGGATGCAGGCAAGCAGGCAACTGGCTAGCATGAGGGAAAAGGATTGTTTGTGATTTTGTTTAAGAGAGCTTACTTGTGATTTGTTTAAGGGAGCTAGTTTGTGCAAAACCAACAGAGGAAAGGCTTGGGGATAGTGTTGTCCTCTGCGTTGTTATTATGTATAGGTTTTTTGTTTCTATAATAGATTTAGCTTTTTGTTATCTAAATAAATGTTTTGGTTCTGTCTTCCAAGTGGAGAGTCTGTTGTATTTCCTGATTCAGAATTGTAATGGGACATTTATGGCGGCCGTAGGTGCTGTGAATATCATATTGGTAATACAAATGGTGACATGGGTGGGATTACAAAATATCAGACCTCTATTTGGAAGAAGAAAGGCTTTAGAGAAATGGATATCCCAGGATAGGAGGATTTACCTTAGTCTTTCCTAGCAAGAGAATGGGTTAAAAGCACAAGGCTCTGTGAAGACTGGGAAATGAGGCTACAAAGGAGGACCCAGAGATTTAGAAAGATATTTGCAAGGAATATCAATGGAACCAGGAGGAAAAAATGCAATGGGTGTGTAGGAGAGACTGGGCCTAGTTAACAACTTATCACCTTATATGTGAAAGCAGAGACAAGTTACTGGAAGAGAAAGCTCAGATGGAAAGGGAGTTGGCTAATGTGCATGAGAAACTTTTTACCCTGCAGTATTCAAACTCCTCTTTAGAAGAGCAAGCTAGAAAGTCTCAGGTGGCAGTAGAAAAAGCTGTTGTCAGTTTAGCTCACCAAAAGAAGCAAAACATGAATGTAAACCTTGCATAAGCTGGGCTTGATTGGGACCCAAACACAGGCCAGGAGGATTGTGGGAGGAAAATGCAACACTAGGAAGGAAGCAGGAGAATTAGGGGGCCCCCACATTATTTGGGAGGTAATTGAAGATTTCACTCAGCAGGAGGTCATAGAGGTCATAGATGTTTTGAATCAGTTCACCCAAAATACAGGAGAATCCCTGATATCTTGGATGGTGAGAATCAGTTAAAAAGATAAATTTCCTCTAGAGAAAATAGTAAGTAGCCAGCAGTTTCAAAGTCAGAATGGATTAACAAGAGTTGTTTACTGCTCAGTTGAGAGCAGGGATAGATGTTGGTAGAATAAATGGCATACCAACTAATGAATATATAAATAAAATACATCAGGGAAAGAGGTTTGATATTAGACTGAGCAGGGAGATGAGAACTACCCCTGAACATCCTCCTGAAATGTTGTTTTCAAGTTCATCACCCCTGAAGGGAGAATGAGAGGTTGGCCAGGCCCTCATCTCAGAGTAAAGAAAGTATGCCTCTAGCCAGAATCACAACTCCAAAACTGCAAACGAGAAAGCAGTAAACAACAGTGAATGAGGCTATGACAGTGGGTTCATGGACTCCAGAAGCATGGCTGACCATATCTACCCTGCTTCTGGTTATTGTCTCCTTATTTCTTTTTGGCTTTTTGTCTTTTCACCTTGTTTGTCAGATTTATTTTCTGCAGGCTTAATATCCTCCACTTGTACATGCCTGATCACTTAAGTCAGATGTTACCCCCTGTCCATATGTTGTGTCACCCCTGGACATGGTGTTGATCAAGCTCCAGATGCCAACTGAGAAACTGACCCCTTGAATGTGATCTCTTGGGGTAAGGATATCTCTATGTCCAATATCAGCCGGAAGTAGCTTAGGAAGAATAGGTCCCCCATTAGTATGGTTTTGCTGTCCATTATTTCACACAGCTCCTTTAACTTCTCCTCTATGACTCTGGATACTACACTACTTGGTGCATATATGTTTAGTGATGATAATTGTTTTGTCATCTATGGTGCCTTTCAGCAGATATTATTTCCTTCCTTACCTCTTTTGATTAGATCTATTTGTGCTTTTGCTTTGTTTAAGATTAGGATTGCTACCCCTGCTTTTTTTACATCAGCTGAAGCATAATATATTCTGCTCCAACTTTTACCTTTACCCTGTGTGTATCCCCCTCTTTCAAATGTTTCTTGTAAACAGCATATTGTTGGATTATGGTTCTTAACCCAATGTGCTATCCGCCTTTGTTTTATGGGAGAGTTCATCCCATTCACATTCACAGATATGATTATTGTCTGTATCATTCCGTCCATCCTATCTCCCTCCATTTATGCTTTACATTCTCCCTTCTTCTCCACAATAGAGATTTAATTTTTGACTACCTCCTTCCTCATGCCTCCTCCCTTTCCTCCCTTTTCCTTTGTTTCCTCTTCCCTCCCTTTTAGCCTCCTTTTCCCTTTTCTTTCTCCTTTACCCACCTATTGCCTATAGGGCTAGTTAGACTTCTATACTTAACTGAGTTTGTTGTTCCCTCCTTGAATCAAATCAGATGAGAGTAAGCTCAGATAGTGCTCATCTCCCTTCCCTCTTTCCCTCTACTGTAATATGTTTTTGTGTCTGTTCCTGTGACATAATTTACCTTTCATTGCCTCCTTCTTTTCACATCTCCCATTACAATCTGTTTGCATCCTTAAATCACATTTTTTTATCATATTATTTAATTTATACCCACTTCCTCTATCTGTGTATATCCCTTGCAAAGATCATAATAAATATACAATTCTCAAGGTTAACAAGTATCATCTTCCCTTACAGGGATGTAAATAGTTTGTCCATATTGAAAAACAAGTTTTGGGGACTTTTTGCTCCTGTTTACCTTTTTATGCCTCTTTTGAGACTTGTGTTTGAAGATTAAATTTTCTATTGAGCTCTGACCTTTTCATCAGGAATGTTTGGAAATCCCTTGTTTCATTGAATGTCCATCTCCTTGCCTGATATATTGTGCTCAACTTTGCTGGATAATTGGTCCTTTGTTGTAGTCCTACCTCTGTTGACTTATGGAACATCATTTTCTAATCCCTCTGATCTTTTAATGTAGAAGCTGCAAGGTCCTGTGTGATCCTGACTCTAGTTCCTTGATATTTGAATTGTTTCTTTCTGACTGCCTGCAGTATTTTCTCCTGAACTTGATAATTCTGGAATTTGACAGCAATATTCCTTGGTGTTTTCAGTTTGGGATCCCTTTCAGGAGGTGAATGGTGGATTCTTTCGATGACTATTTTGCCCTCTGGATCTAGGACCTCTGGGCAGTTTTTCAATGAAGATTTTTTGGAAGATACCATCCAGGCTCTTTTTCTCATCTTGGCTTTCTGGTAGACCAATAATTCTTAGCTTCTCTCTACTGGATCTGTTTTACAGGTCAGTTGTTTTTCCAATGATATTTTTTCCATTTTCTTTTATTTTTTCATTCTTTAGATTCTGTTTGACTTATTCTTGATAACTCATAGAGTCATTAGACTCTACTTTCCTAATTCTAATTTTTAATAATTTGTTTTCATCAGTTTATTTTTGCATCTCTTTTTCCATTTGTCTAATTCTTCCTTTTAAGTAGTTATTCTCTCTAGTTAGGTATTGCACTTCCTTTGCCATTTGTCCAGTTTTCCCAGTTAGGTGTTGTGCTTCCTTTTCCATTTGTCCAATTTTCCTTTTTAAGGACATGTTCTCTTCAGTGAATTATTTTATTATATTTTAAAAATCTTTGGCCAGTTTTTCTTCTACCTCTCTAATTTGACTTCTAAAATTCTTCTTGATTGTTTCAAGAAGGCTCTTTGGACTTGAGACCACTTCATGTTCCCTTCTGAAGCTTTAGATGGGAGTACAGTCTCAATGCTGACCTCTGCAGTATTTGTGTTTTGATCCTTTTCCCCATAGTAAGTTTCTGTGGTCTTTTCTTTTCTAGTTTGCTTTCTACTCATGATGATCACCTTTTCCTGGCTTATAGAGTGGGGCACAGTGGGTTCACTCTTGTGCTTTTTGTGCTTAGAACTTGATGTTTTGTATATTGTGGCCTCTGGTTCTTTTAGCCAGAAGCTAGAATCCTGAAGCTTACCTGGTGCTTAGCTGGCACTTGTGCCAAAGCAGAGGCCAAGTGAAGTCTTTCTGAGTTTCCCCAGAGTTATCCTGGAGTTTTCTGAGCTGTGTGAGATGTTGGGGAGGGGTGCACTGGCCAAAACAGGTCTCCTTTCCTGAGCTAGAGCACAGGCAGGTTCATCAGTTGGTGAACTCCATGAGCAATAGTGTCTTGTTGATTCCCCTGGCTTTGTTGAGGCACACCTGGGGTGCAGATGTTGGCTCTTACAGGCTCCACCCCCCTGGGGCTCAGGATCTCCTCCCAGTTTGCTGAGATGAAGCTATCTGGGGTAGCTTCTGTCCTGCTCTGGTCCCCTTTAGCCACAGCCAGAGACTCTCCCCTTTGTGATTTTTCTTACCTCATGGACTAAGAGACTTTTTGCCCTTTGGCTGATTCCACTATTCCAGGATTTTTCCTGGGGAAATATTCTCTGAGTTTTTCAAGGTCAACAAGGGGAGGAGGATAGCATCTTGGCCCCTGGAAGTTCTGGGATATTGTTTTATATGCTTGTTTCCTGTTATCCCTGTTAAAGTTCTGTTGATATTAGTTGCCCCACCAACCTGTGTAATGAATACAAAAGATCTTGGGGCCATATGTAATGGTAATTTAAATGGGAGGATTGTTCTCGTTCATTAATAGGTCCATGTGACCTGCTTATATCACATGGAAGTTTAAATCATATGAGCCTGAGTCACATGGACCCTGTGGTGGGAGGACATTGCTGAAGGGGTGGAGCAGGAAAGGTGGAACAGGAAGTGGCAAAACTAGGGTAGAGCTGAGAGGAAGTTCATAATGAAAGCAGTCAGAGCTAGGAAGGATGCAGGCAGGCAGCTGGCTACTTTGAAGGAGAGGGTTTGTTTGTGATTTTGTTTAAGGAAGCCTGCTTGTGATTTGTTTAAGGGAAGTATTTGTGGGAAACCTAACGGAGGGAAAGCTTGGAGCTGGTGTTGTCTTCTGGGTTGGTATTATGTATAGGTTTTTGTTATTATGATAGATTTGACTTTCTTGTGTCTGAATACATGCTTTGGTTCTGTCTTCCATATGGAGAGTCTATTGTGCTTCCTGATTCAAAATTGTGCTGGGATATTCATGGCCACTATTGGCACTGTGAATATTACATTGGTTCTACAAATATTAATCTTATTTTTAAAAATCATATATATACACGGGAAAGACTACAAATTTTTTCGGTGATATACATTTTTGAATACAGATTGTAATAACCAATATAACATATTTCAACTGATTAACCTAAATTTACCTGTGTACATAGGAATATGGAATAGATCAGTGATTTTATTGATCAAAGAAATTCCCAGGTGAGGAAATTCTTCTAAAATGCAGATTGACCCCTCAGTGTTTTAAAACAGGTGTTCTTAAACTGGGGTCTGGGAACACTAAAAAACAAGCTGATAATTATTAAAACATAATTGTTTCTTTTTAACCTAATGCTTTTTATTTTACGCATATAAAACATTAATATGAGAAGGGATCCAGCAGATTCATCAGTCTATCAAATGGATCCATGGACACACAAAAGATTAAGAATCCCTGGCTTTGAAGGTTACATAGACCAAGTAACTTGTCCAGAAACACTTGTTAGCCAGTATGTTTAGAGTCAGGACTTGAACTCAGTTCTTCCTGGCTTTGAGTTCTTTCTCCATCTGGTACCCAATATAAAGTGTTTCTTACACACATGCACACACATACAAAAATATATAGAGCCCTATATGTATATGTCTGTATATAAGTGTATCAGCATTCCTGTGCTACTATTTTTTGTGATGAATTTATGTCACAATCTACTCTGATCTCAGGTGATCTAGCAATCTGGTTTGACCAGGAGGTGCAGACTACACCCCTTACTATTTTCTGCCAAGAAATGACCAATGACAGATGATTTCATAGAAAAATGTGTTAGCAAAGTTTAACATCTGACTCTTTGGAAACAAACTACACTGACACACGTTTTGATTCAATCTGAATTATTAGCATTTTATTTATCACTTTTTCAAATTTAGACAATCAACAAAATAATAAATCAAATAATGATTTTTTAGCAGTAGTGATTTCCAAGGTATAAGTACTCATATTCCAAATTTAACAATCAGTTTTCATAAGTCAACTGAAGCTGTCCCAGTACTGTCTTGATTTCATCTGACCAAAAAGATAACTGGGACAGCCATTTAAAAATACAGCAGTCATTTCTAACTTTAGGGTTTAATGACTATGTATTATTTTGTTGTTATCGATCAGTGATTTTTGAGTCATGTTTCAGTCTTCATGACACCATTCGTTTTGTTTTGTTTTTGTCAAAGTGTGCAGTTTGTTCGGCAGCTTATTTTATAAATGAGAAAATTGAGGCCAAGAGGGATTAAATGACTTGCCCAGGGTCACATATCTAGTTAGTGTCTAAGGCCAGATTTGAACTCAGGAAGAAAAGACTTTCTAACTCCAGGCCCAGCATTTTACCCACTGTGCCATTTAGCTGCCACAATGACTAGATATAAAAGAGAGCAAAAATATATGAGGTAATACAGTTCTGAACTTTTTCTCATAATAGCAGGAAAGGTATGACTAGAGTGAGCTTAGAGGAGTGGTCATTGTATTTCCTAGGTTTGGTAACTTACTCCATTTGATGTGACTTCATTGTATAAAAGGAATTTAAGGAGCCTGTTTCTCCCTAGCACTTTTTTGGGAGAGATGCTTAAAATAAAATTCATGTTTCTGAATGGCTGCATGAAAGTGAAACAAATTAAAGTGGTCTCTGATGAGTATTTAGAGAATCAGAGGATATGTAACAAATCACTCTGAAAATTACTATACAATCTAGTATGAAATGTCTGTCTTTTAAATTCTCAAGACACAAGGGAAAGGAAGATAAATCTGAACCAGCTAGTTTCACTTCCTTAACCTCTGGTTGCCCATTAAGAGATTTTAGATGGCTGGAGCAAATTGAAGATGTTTATAGGCCTGGCAAGAGAGAGTACTAGGAAAAGGGCATCAGAATTAAAACTCCATCACCTTCCCCCATCCATATCTATCCTCTTTCTTTGTAATATGATTTGTAATTTAAAGGCCTTCAGTGCCCTGGGAGCTACATTCTTTTAATATGTTGGGGTTTTTTTTTAGATCTAGTATTTTGCATATAATTTTCTGAATTTTCTTGAACAGAAAGCAAAAGATGTAGTAAAGTCATATTCAAGGGAATTAAAACTATTTTGAATGACCATCAATGCTCCGGATTCCTCCAAATGAAATAGTTGTGTTGAATGAAATACTTCCTTTTATTCATTACCAGAATGCAGGCAGCTAAGGTAGGAATAAGAGAACATTTTTTCCCCACCATGACTAAAGCCTTGTCTGGAGGGCTCCCTCTGAGTAATGAGAGAATAATTCTATTTGCCCTCCAAGGTCTCACTGCTGAGGCTGATAAGTCTGGTGCCAATTACCATGTGGATACCTGTCTATATGAACTGGAATGACACCACCAACTCATTTCACTAGGGCTAACAGGAAACTGTCAGACAAAAAAGAGCTTTCGCTCTTCCCCTACTTCAGGCTATATCCAAACCAGTTGCCTAGAGGTGAAAGCTTCAGTATCCCATTACTGATAATTTCAGCCATCCAGCTCCCTGAACTGAACTCATTCAGAAGCTGCAGAGTTTGAAATAACCTCAAAACAAGCCCAGGAGAAAGCAACAAAGACCAAAATTTGAAGCAATCCAAAATCCCATGGAAAGTTTTATAGATGGCAGATTTCTAGGATATTTTTGTTTGGTGAGCTATCAATGTTAGCAACTGTGCCAACAGAAATATTTGACTTTGTATTTGCATTTATCACAACCTTTAGAGCTGAAAACGTACATAAATATGCACACGTTTAGGTTGTTAATTGAATCATGGATTTTATCAGATGAATGATATGTTATCAGATATATTGGACAAATGAGTTTTGTTTTTTGAAAACGGAAAAAAATAATAGCCACAATCTTTTGTTCGAAGGATGATTTCATAGTAGGTGGAGGGAGGAAAGTTTTCATTGTAAATAAAAACATCTCATTCTACAGACTCAAAACATCCCTGGCTACATAATGCTTGTTTTACAACAGGAAAGAGAGATGAACACTTTCTTTTAAAAGCTCCCATTTCACTACTATTTTCTTTTCTCTTCTGAAAAGGCTATGTATTGCTTCTTTCTCTTTTTCTGCCACTAATGTTAAAGTAGAAATTGTAATCCCCTGCTGAGCCATGGCACAAAGTATACTGGATACTAAGATGAGACCAATGGATTCTTTTCCCTCCTGCTGACAAAGTAATAAATTTGGGGAGGGAGTGTCAATGTGTGCATGTCACGTACTTGAAATGTTGGAACTTGGGTGTGACAAGGAATCATCTTTATCACTTATTAGTGAGACTTCTTTGAACTTGAGAATACATCTACTAAGAGAAACTCAGTTATGTCTTTCAGCTGTGCCTTGGACTTTCCAAACTGCCTAACAATCTCCAAGACACTGCTGTGGTCAAAGTACAAGTGGGATGATGTGAAGAAAACTGTGGTCTTGCCCTTACAGTGCCTGCCATTTAATAAATGAAACTGTGTAGATGTGAATCTATTCGTAACTCATGTCTTCATATGTTCTTAGTTGTCTTTAAGCCCATCCAAGCACAAGTGACAAAATCATGTAATATATTACAATCAAATACAGGTGTATAGAGATGTGATGGTGAAAAATAATTGGGAAGGTTAAAGAGGATGTAGATGTAGGGAATGTGTTGAGATTTATGAATTGAACTGAAAGGAACTGGGAAAGACCTCATGGGAATTGGGAGAAAAGTTAATTTGCAGTGGAGTTTTGAAGGAGAGGAAGAGGATATGATTTATTAGCAAGAAGCAGTCAAAATACCATCTGGGCTAGGGAAGATGAAAATTGGAAAGACTTGAAGTTAGAAGAGAGTGATGAAGGATTCATTATCACTTAATTAATCAATTATTTGCCTAAATTTCCCATTAAATTGACAGACTGCTTGCTGGAGTTCACTAAAACATATTCTTTCTTTGATATTTGGTTGACAGAGGAAATATATATGTTGTGTTTGTCTTTCATTCTCTAAAAGGACCATGATATCAGAGAAATGATGACATCACCTGCAGTTGGCTGATTTGAGTGACTGAGAGCTGAGCAAAGTCACCAGCCTCATTTTCTTCTCTAGTGGCCAGATGTTCATCAGGACAACTGGAGATGGCCCAGGATGCTGTGAGAGATCCTGGCCCTTTTTAGGCTGAGGCCTTTTCAGGTTCTCACTTTGAGTGAGGTAGCACCCATCCAGTGAAGATGACTCTTTAAGAAATGAATCGATGGATGGTCCCTGTAACAAAAAAAAAAAGTCAAACTTGGAGGGTAAGACCCTTAGGGTACTTGATCAAAAGAGAAATAGTTATTATTGGCATTCATGCTGAGTCTGGAGATCCTTAACATTGCACCAAGTGGGGCACACAATATACAACATAGTAGATAGAATGCTGGATCAGGAGTCAGGAAGGCTTGAGTTCAAATATTACCTCAGACACTTTAGAAGCTATGTGATATTGGGCAATTTAGTTAACATTTTCCCCCCTCAGTTTCCTCATCTGTAAAAATGGGGATTAATAATGGCACCTCCCTCCCAATGTTGCTGTAAGGATTAAAAAATAATTGTAACGTGCTTAACAAAATACTCATAGAAATTACTATACAAATGCTATTATTATTATAATTATCAATATACAACATAAACATTTTTCTATGACTTCTTAAATGTAGATAATCCACAGAGCCATAAATCAAAATGTGATTTAATATTTAACAACTGATTCTCACAAGTCAGTATATTTTTGTTTCTTTATCACACATGCTCTAAGCCTGAGTCCTTTTTCACCTATACACTTATATACTTGTGAGAGGGCAGATCAGAGAGGGGGAATATTTTGTACAAAATTTTTCATACTATACTCTTTTAGTTAATATCCCTTATGAAACATATATTTAGTCTGGCAGATAATCTTTGGTGAAGGCACACAAATGTGGAGAGCGTATAAAGTACAGCATTTGATATGCATATGTAGACCTCTCAGGGCTCTCCTTAGAATCCCACATGGAGGCATTGTAGCTGCCATCTGTGATGGCAAGGAAAGTAGGATCTTTTGCTGTTTTTTTTTAGTATGATCAAGTGCCTCTGAATCTTTCTTTTATCAATCAAAAGTCTTTACTAGGAACAAAGTATAGGAAAAAAGAAAGAGTTTCTTTAACTAGAACAGTATATGTATTTGTATTGTTCATTACTTTAATGTGATTAAAAAACTTCCCCACTCATTAATGGGTCTGCCCATTAAGGATAGTTTGATTAAGGAATATTCGTAGGAAGGCCCATGCCTTTTGTTATGTTTCTAATGAGGCACTGGTTGCCAAGGGTTGTGAAATCCTCTGACTCTAAAAAAAATATATAAATACTCTGAGGGTGAAAATTTACTTTGGGGCTCACTGATTGAAAATTTTTGTTTGGCCACATGAGACTCTGGGCAGCAGCTAAGGAGCCTCCTGGTTTTGAAAACCCAGATGTTGGTGCTTCTCTCTCTGCTAATGGTGTGTATATGTAATGGTCAGACAGTTGGATCTGTCTGTTGATTAATGATGTATGTATTGCTTATGTCAGACAGTTGGAAGCCATGTCTGTTGAGCTTTCATTTCTCTGTACTTTCTCTGAAGTTCAGGGTGCTGACATTCCCCCTGAACTAAATCAATGATATATGTGTTTGATTAAAGTGATTGTTGACCCCTTGGAAATTTTTTTTCCTTTTAGAAATGCAGATCTAAGAACCTATGAGAGCAGCCTCCCCCTGTATGTAAGGGTACATACTATTTCACCATCTAGCACTCAATTTTCTAATTCTGGGGTAGGGTAGAGAAAGGAGCATAGATCACATGTGCATGAACTAATGAATTATTTATTAAATGTCTTTATTTAATACCCACTATGTATCAAGCATTGGGCTAAATACTGGACATAAAAAACAAAAAAAAAGTAAAATAGGTCATGCCCTCAGAGAGAACATATTTGAAATGAAAGAGGCAGCTCAGCTTCAAGGTCATGAAAAGATAGTAATCTTTAGAGTATGGCAGTAGAGAGAGACAACAAGGCTCAAGCTTCCTTGGGATGCAATGTTGTATCACATGCCAATACCTGTGGGTCTAGAAGTTGTAAAGGTGTAAAAGCAAGGACCCTGACATACACAGGAGGCCTGGTGTATAGGTTCGTAGATCTGAATTTCTAAAAGGAAAGCATCAATCACTTTAATCAAACACATTTATCATTCACTTAGTTCAGGGGAAAAAAGTCAGCACTCTGAACTTCAGAGAAAATACAAAGAGAAACAAAGATCAGCCAACAGACAGTGCTTCCAGCTGCCTGACTATAAGCAATACATACATCACAAATCAACAAACAGATCTAACTGTCTGACCATATATACATAGTTTGCAAAGAGAGAAACACCAACATCTGGGTTTTCAAAACCAGGGGGCTCTGTAGTGGCTGCACAGAGTCCCATCTGGCCAAACAAAAACTTTCAACCAGTAAGCCCCAAGGTAAAACCTCACTTTAGAATATTTTCACATTTTTTGGAGCCAGAGGGCATCACAACCCTTGAGAACCAGTGCCCGATTAGAAAATTAACAAAAGGTGTAGGCCTTCCTACGAATCACCCCTAATCAAACTCCCCTTAATGGGAAGGCCCATTAATGGGTAGGGAAGATCTTTAATCTCATTAGCATTACAAAAGACAAAATAGATAGCAAGATATGGTGATACTCAATCTAAAAAAAGAATTGTAGCTGATCATTTCATATTCTTCCATGTTGTGTAAATGACTACATCCACTCCAAGGAGGTGGTGGATCAGTGGGGAAGCTATATGGCAGAGGCTTGGTGGATGATCTTGAAAAGAGAAGGGAGAAGGTCAGAGGATTAGAGTGAACAAGGTACTCAATATAAATCTAACCTTTTGGTATTCACATAACTTGAAGGCAATTATAATTTCCCTAAAACCAAATAGTCTCTCTTTAGGCTAAGCATACCCAATTTCATATATCTTATGCCATGATTTTAAGACTCTTCACTACAAACCGCCATGTTTAAACTCTACAGCTTATGATTATCTTTCAGAAAATTTGGCATTCAGAGTGAATACAATCTTAGAAATAGGTAAGATAAGGACGGAATGTAGGGGAACCCTATTCTGAAAACTATGGCTCTGAATTCAGTCCAGGGCAACATTAGCATTTCGGGGGATAATGTTGCATTCATTTTAAAATTAATTGCTACATAACCCCTCCCATAATGTCGATATGAAGCTATTTTTTAATACAAATATAGATGTTTACATTCATCCCTATTCAATTTCACCTTCCAGCCCACTATTGTAGGTTGTCAACTTTTGTTTTTTTTTGAATCCTGGCTTTGTCTTCTAATTTGCTAACTATCCCTCCTTATTTTTTTCATCTTCAAATTTTATATGCATGGAATTTATGAGTTTGCCCAAGCCCCTGATATAAATGCCAAATAGCACAAGGCAAAGGAAACAAGTTTGGGGTGTTTCATCAAAGGCCTCATTTGAGATGACCTTCAACAATTGATATTTTGGGTCCTTATTCTTCAAATAGTCCTAAATCCATCTACCTCTATTATTCACTAGTCCACTACATCATGCCCATAAGGAAAGAATGCAAAACTATGACAAATATTTTTTTCCAAAATTTAAATAAATGATAGCTCCACATTTCCCTTATCAATCACCACATTAACTATATCATCAATATTCTCTCAATGACAAAGTTTAGAACTTTGAGAAGGATCAACGTTCTTTACCATTTTGTAATTTATGGATTCCATTCTTTTCTCTTTTATGTAGATCTAGGCTACATTTGTTCTTTTCTAATCTTGTGACATTTTTCTTGTTCTCTATAATCTATCAACAAAATAAAAAAAACAAACAAATAAACAAAAAACCAGCTAACAGTAGCTGAAAAATATTTCCTGCCATTTTCCTCTGTGCTCTAAAACGATGTTCACCTCAGATATGATGATGAACTCAGTGAGGGCAGCTACACTCTCCTCTATTATCTTCTTGTTTTGAATCCAAATATATATTAACTATTTTGTTTTCTGACTTCAAAGATCATTGCCCTTCTCATGGGGAACAAGCAAAAAACTTGCCTTTGCATTGTCATTCATTATCATTCTATAGTCTTCAGATAGTAGTTTCTTCCCCTTTGATTGAATCCTCCATCTTCCCCAAACGCAATTAAAAATAATACCTTTTCTTTGTTCGTATGAGCTCTAACTTGGGCTTTGTTGCTTCTGACAATTTTCTTACAGATCATACCATGTAATTTTGTAGTCATCCTCAGTTAAACTATTCCTCTTTCAGTTTTCTATTAATGTCATTTCAAATCTAAGTTGGTCAATCAGACCCCAATGTACCTACAAAGAATTCTTTAAAAACTTTGCCCTTTTTTCTCCTCATTTGAATTATTTCTTTTATAGCTTCAGAATTTACTGTAGAATAATTTCACTTCCATTCTGGACTATCATCTCATAGTAAAATTTAGTCTGGAGGATCTTACATGAACCCTTTGACATCAGTTCTCCTGACGCTAAAGGGATGTCAAACTATATTTGATTTTTTTCTTGACCACGAATTCTAATATGCAGTCATTTTCTTTCATGTGTTCTATCATTGCTACTTCAGCAGTCAATTCAGCTTTGAGTATTTATTTCCTCCACATTATGAAGGATTCAATTGTCATCAAGAGAGATAAATAAATTATTGTCTTCTCTGTTACTATAAGAGAAAGACACAATTAGAAGACCTCTAGATAATAAAATTTTCCAATGAATTTTGTCATTTCCTCCCTGTCAAGCTAATGTTGTGTTTCTTGAACTCCTCATCTATATCAATCTTCTGTCCAGGTAGTCTATGGTTCCTCTCATGACAAAATCTATTTTGGCAAATTGACCATTTATTCAAATGCTTTCCACCAAGTTTTTTCCCCTTTAGTTCCTAAAGTTCTGCACATAACCATATTCTTTCTATGCAAATTCTATCTCCCTCCTTTTATCTCTTCTGGTTCTTTTGAATAAGATATGCGAGAATCATAGTTCAATCATGAATTCCATCCCATCAGGATGGAATCCCTAAGGTCAAATAAGTCTCCTACTATTACGATCTTCAAAACACATTGCTTATTGTTCACACACCATAAATTTGTGAATAAGCCTGGTGCCATGGATTTTATTATTAGTACCTTTCTTGGAACTTATATTCTAGGAATTACTGGCTCTTTCTACAGTTATTTTCCCTACATTATAACTTTCCTAGATGGAACCAACTCTACAGATTTTAGAAGGCAGTTATCTAGCTTCCTTTTCCTTTTCAGTTTAATTACTTTGAGTAGATATGCAACATTCCAGGCAAATATTTTTACCAACTCTCATTCCATGTAGACTGTCATTGCTATAGCTCTTCATTCCTCTATCTTTAGCCATGGATAAGAAATTTAAATTCCATTCTCAGACTATATTTTGAGCAAGAACTATTCTTCACAAACTTACTGTTTGAGTTACATTTTTCCCGTTTCAAATAGCTGTTTTGATGTCAGAGAGACATAGCTTAAGCTAGGCAGACATTGTCTAGATGATGAAGTAACTTTTGTAAATAATTCTTTCAGTACATCGGTTTTAATTCTTGTTTCACCCCAAATTTTTTTTTAATCTTCACTTTTTTTATTTTACGTTTTCAACATTCATTTGCACAAAATCTTGAGTTCCAAATTTTCTCTCCACGTCTCCCCTCCCCCCACCCCAAAACATCTTGCATTCTGATTGCTCCTTCCACCAATGTGCCCTCCCCTCTAACATCCCTCCCTTCTCTTATCCCCATCTTCTCTCTTGTCCTGTAGGGCAAAATAAATTTCTACACCCCATTACCTGTATTTCTTATGTCCCAGTTGTACGCAAAAACAAATCTCAACATTTGTTCCTAAAACTTTGAGTTCCAACTTCTCTTCCTTCCTCCCTCCTCACCTGTCCCCATTGAGAAAGGAAGCAATTCAATATAGGCTATATATGTACAGTTCTGCAAATGACTTCCGTAGTAGTCATGTTGTGTGAGACTAACTATATTTCCCTCTATCCTATCCTGCCACTCATTTCTTCTGTTCTCTCTTGTGACCTTGTCCCTCCTCAAGAGTGCTTACTTCTAGTTTCTCCCTCTTCTCATTTGCCCTCCCTTCCATCCCCCCACACCGTGCTTATCTCCTTCTCCCCTACTTCCCCAGAATGTAAGATAGATTTTCATACTAAATTAAGTGTGCCTGTTATTCCTTCTTTGAGCCAAATGTGATGAGAGTAAGCTTCACTTTTTCCCTCTCACCTCCCCCCTTTTCTCCTACATTGGAAAAACTTTTTTCTTGATTTTTCTATAAGAGATAATTTGCCCCATTCTATTTCTTCCTTTTTCCTCCCAACATATGCCTCTCTCATCCCTTAATTTTATTTTTTTAGATATGACTCCTTCCTATACAACTCACCCTGTGCTCTCTGTCTCTCTCCTTCTCTGTCTCTCTGTCTCTATCTGTCTGTCTGTCTGTCTGTCTGTCTGTCTCTCTCTCTCTCTATATATATATATATATATATATACGTATGTGTATGTGTAGGTGTGTTTGTGTGTGTGAGTGTGTGTGTGTATAATCCCTCCAACTACCCAGATACTGAGGAAAGTTTCAAGAGTTACAAATATTATCTTTCTATGTAGTAATGCAAACAGTTCAACTTTAGCAAGTCCCTTGTGATTTCTCTTTCCTGTTACCTTTTCATACTTCTCTTGATTCTTGTGTTTGAAAGTCAAATTTTCTTTTTAGCTCTGGTCTTTTCATCAAGAATGCTTGAAAGCATTCATTGAAAGAACATTTTCTCCCTCAAGTATTATGCTCAATTTTACTGATTAGGTGATTCTCGATTTTAATCCTAGTTCCTTTAACTTCTGAAATATCATATTCCAAGTCCTTCAATCCCTTAATGTAGAAGCTGCTAGATCTTGTGTTATCCTGATTGTATTTCCACAATACTCAAATAGTTTCTTTCCAGCTGCTTGCAATATTTTCTCCTTGACCTGGGAAGTCTGGAATTTGGCTACAGTATTCCTAGGAACCTTTCTTTTGGGATCTCTTTCAGGAGGTGATATTTATAAAATAAAAAAAAAATATTTATTTTGCCCCCTGGTTCTAGAATATCAGGGCAGTTTTCCTTGATAACTTCATGAAAGATGATGTCTAGGCTCTTTATGTGATCATGGCTTTCAGGTAGTCCTATAATTTTTAAATTGTCTCTCCTGGATTTACTTTCTAGGTCAGTTGTTTTTTCAATGAAATATTTCACATTATCTTCCATTTTTTCATTCTTTTGGTTTTGTTTTGTAATTTCTTGGTTTCTCATAATGTCATTAGCTTCCATCTATTCCATTCTAATTTTTAAAGAACTATTTTCTTCAGTGAGCTTATGAACCTCCTTTTCCATTTGACTAATTCTACTTTTTAAAGCATTCTTCCCCTCATTGACTTTTTGGAGCTCTTTGCCAATTGAGTTAGTCTGTTTTTAAAGGTGTTATTTTCTTCATTTTTTATGTCTCCTTTAGCAAGTTGTTAACCCACTTTTGTGATTTTCTTGCATTGCTCTCATTTTTCTTTCCAATTTTTCCTCCACCATTGTTACTTGATTTTCAGAATTCTTTTTGATCTCTTCCATTGCCTGGGACTATTGCATATTTATTTTGGATGGTTTGGATGCAGAAGCCTTGACTTTTATGTCTTCTCCTGATGGTAAACATTGTTACTCCTCATCATAAAGGAGGAGAGAAAATACCTGTTCATCAAGAAAGTACCCTTCTATATTCTTATGTTTTTCCCCTTTGGGGGGCATTTTCCAACCAGTTACTTGACTTTTGGGTCCTTTGTCCGGAGTAGGGTATACTCTGGATACCTGTAAGATTTCAGTTCCCCCAAGATGGCATAATCAAGGTAAAAGGGTTTATTCCCTGCCTGGCCTAGAGGCTGACATTTAGATCAGCTACTCAATTCCCCCAGGGGCTTTAGGTGGGAGCTGGACACCACTCAGGCCTGAGGTTTAGATCAGCTGCTCAATTCCCCCAAGGCTTTACAGTGAGCACTCCAACAATAGAACGATGGATGCTGGTTGCTGCCTGCCATGGCCACAACCAGCCACTGCAGCCCCTGCAGCCTGCAGCTGCTGCCACTACCTGGAGTCAGGGGTAGGGAAGGACCTCGCTCCCTTATCACAGGGTGAAAAAGCCCTCTCACTGACCTTTAAAGATGTCTGCTGCTGCTGGGGATTCTTCCCCCTGCCCCTACTCTGGTCCTGCTCCTTCCAGCACTACTGGCCGAGGCTGGGCTGGGCTGTGTTCTGCTCTGCTGCGGCCAGCACAGACCAGCAGGTCCGGGGCAGGTACAGGCTCACAGAGTGAGGATGAAAAGACAGGTGACACACAGCAGTCTGAACAAACTGAGTTTACTCTGGACATACTGAGCCAATAATTCAGGGAATCAGGATGCTTAAATAGTAAAAAACCATAAAGGCCGTGATTAAAGGATAAAACAGAGCAGATGGTGATAAATAGAAAGGGAGGCTACAAGGCCTCATTATCAGAATGTTATCCTGTATAGCAGGAGCCCTGATTCCTGGAACTTCAACACCCGAATTCAAGGATGTGCACTGGAGCACAATATATCACTTAACTTTTCAAGCCAGCTACTCTTCTCCCTTGGAGGAGGGGAACTCTTGATCAGGGGCTCTTTCAAATCCCTCAAGGCTCTCTACACTGCTCCATGTTTTATGTGACAGACCTTTCCTGTAGGCCTTCCAGGTCATCCTGGGCTGGAAATTTCCTCTCTGTCGTTCTGTGGTTTCTGTTGCTCTAGAATTCGTTGAGCGTCTTTCTTTGCAGGTATTTTATGAGCTATGGGGGAAGAGTTACTCCTCCCTCTTGGCCCCACCCTCCCCCAAAAATTTTAAAAGATTTTTCAGGGGCATATTTTATATAGTTGTAACTGGCATAATGTTTTCCTGACTAATAATACAGTATATTAACATTGTTAATATTTAACAACCAAGCATCATTGTGGCATTAAAAAAATCATATTTCATTGGGCATATAGTATTTAATAAATATTTTTGTTGAATTGAAAGTAGAACTTGAAGTAGTTTTGATTTAAGCAGAAGGTAGAAGTTCAGAAAGAGACTAAAATGTAAAAGAGAAAATCAATCTATCTAAGTAAAATGGATTTATATTCTTAACTTTCAATTCAAATAGTTTTTCTTATGAGACTGAGGAACAAAATAACGTGCTTATATTTTCCTTAACAAGTCAGGAAATCATGTACATCTTTATTAGCATTAATAAAGGTGACAACAAGGAAAGGAAAATCTCTCATTGTAATCTCCTTTTATCCAAAACCTACCAGTTCTGATTTTGAAATCATTATCTTTGTTCTTATTGCAGAAAAATTACCATCACACATGGCTTCTCCAATACTTTAAATGTACATGATTTTATCAGTGAGGGTACTAGCTCTACTGACAAAGATTACAACACCTCTAAAAATTAGTGGACTGTCTTTAAGAGTTTCTATGGCTGAAAAAATTTATCACTCTGTACCAACATGGTGAGAAGTCTCTTTGAAATGAGTTGGTCCAGTCTTCAGAGAAAAAAAATCAATTAGTAGTCCCAGACTCAAGATATTTTCAATTCAGTAGGTTCTGCCAGAGCCTACACTTGCCGGCATGGTTTTCTATAAGCCAGCATTGTTTCCATGTCATGAAGACACAAGTGAGTAGGATTTTGTAGGGCATATTGTTCAAATCTTGAAAATAAGGTGTTAATATTTCTTTGTTAAGATCACCAATCTTTGCAAAATACACATCGAAAGGAAATAAACCCTGAAGTTGCTTTGACCCAAGTTTTTCCTCATGTAAATAAATTACTATGTATGATTTGTTCACATCCCTTCTGTTCTATTTTATGACCCGAAGAAAGGTAACAGCTAAATAAGGAAATGATGGAGTGCCATAGAAATACATCTCAGTGTTTTAATAGCAGGTGAAAAATTATAAGCAAGCAGAGTAGAACACCAACTGGGATACAGATGATTTTACTTCAGGGCAGGTTCTTCTATGACACAACAATAAAAGCTTATCCTTGATGTTGTGTTTATGTCTCAATTCCCCAGAAAACCATCAATAATCTAACAAAGAGGCAAAGCTGGGCTGCTCAAGTGACAATACCACTTCCCTCTCGAATCTTTACAAATATTTCCAAAAATGAAGCAATAAAAAACAAATATTAACTCTTTGGAGAACAACTTGTAGACATGATAAATGCACTTTAATATGCTCTTAAATACACAATCAAAAGTCACAAAGGGAAATATTTCTCCTCAAGATAATCAACTAAAATGAGAGAATGCAAAGAAGTACTAAATACCCACTAGAGGAAACTATTGTCAGTGGAAGTCTTCTGCATTCAGAACTAATGTCCATATCAATGACTTCTCATTTAAGAACATTATAATGCCAGCTAAAAATTATTGTCAACGTTACTAAATATGATGGCCAAATAGAGTAGCCACTTGCTTTTATCAATCTGTTATAGCATCAGTAAATGTTTCTTCCACTGATGGAGAATCAAGTAAGATAACCTTAACATATTGGAAAATGTATTATAATTTATTATTATTCATTATATTATTATTATGCATTGTAAAATTTATTATTATTATGCATATTAGAATACCTTCTGTGTTTTATCTTTCAATCATTGTCTCTTGTATATTTCTAAATTTTATTCATAAGATGCACTCAAAGTACTGGAAGCCTTTATCTGCTTCTTTTCATATTGCGCTCAACCACTGGAGGACTTCAGCTATCCATCTATTATCTCTCACCAGCCCACTTAATTTTCTGGACATATATATCTTCAATAATGTCTTTTATGCCACTTATATGAGTCATTGTTGGGAATATGCTACAGGCAACTCTGTCATTTGTCTTCTCATTACCCTTTGAATTACATGTAATTTTGACTCATCTGAGATTGTAGTGTTCAATGACTCACAGTGATAAAGAATCACTGGGAAAATAATGGTATTAAAGAGATGAGCTTTTGTAACAGCTGTTAGTCTGAGATCACTAAATGTCCTGAACAATTTCATAAATACCATCAAATCTGAGTTCTTCTTCGTCCTCAAATCAAGACCCAGGTCACTAACCATCTGCAGCACAGTTTATATACATAGATATATTCATATGTAGTGTATAAATAAAGGCAGCTAAACAGCTAGTGGATAGAGCACCGAACTTTGAATCAAGAAAACTTATATTCACGAGTTCAATTCTGGTCTCAGATATTTACTATCTGTGTGAACCTGGGCAAGTCATTGTACCCTGTTTGCTCAGTTCCTTATGTATAAATAAGCTGGAGAAGGATATGGCAAACCAGTCTAGCAAAATTTGCCAAGAAAACCCCAAATGGGGTCACAAAGAGCTGGATACAACCAAAAGATGACTCAACAACAAAAGAACATAAATATATAGTTACACACATACACACACACACACACACACACACACACACATATATATATACACACAGAAAGTCTCCTAATCTATTTTATCTTAATCTTATTTTATAGTTCTCCCCTTCATAAAGACTTTATTCCAATGAAAATGGCTTTCTGTGTGTTCCACAGTTCCTCATCTCTTCTTGTTGGAGTGTTTGGCTTCACTCAAGGTTCAGCTCTAGCCCTACTTCTTATACAAGGTATTTCCTAATTCCTAATAGTAGTTGCTATCTCACTTACTCCTAAAATTATTTCATATTTATATTTACTTTACAAGTATTATTCTTCCTTTCCCCTCCTCACACTTAGTAAATTATAAGCTTCTTAAGGGCAAGGACTATTTCACTTTTAACTTTGCATGTTCATTGCTTGCCATATGCCTGGTACATATTAGGCACTTAGATGAATTGATTGAATATCTATTTCTACTGATAGACTAACTCAGTGAGCTTCCTATTCAGCTACATGAATGTAATAATCTGAATAATATATGTTTTGTATTTGCTTCGTTTTTTCATGTTGTGATTAGGCAAATCTCTTTTTTTAATTAATTTATTTGTTTTCAGTTTTCAACAATCACTTCCATAAGTCTTAAATTTTCTCCTCCTCCCTCCCCTCCCCCAAGATGGCATGCAATCTTATATGAGTTCTACACATACATTCTTAAACACATATTCACATTAGTCATGTTGCATGTTTGACACTGTTAAACACTTTATGCAAATACTTTTAAATTTGTGTTGGTTAGGGCGGAGCCAAGATGGCGGAGTAGAAGGACGCACATTTACGAGCTCCGAACCCACAACCCATGGAATTGAGGTAAAAAGAGATCCCCATAAACTCTGAATCTCTGCAGGGGGTGCATAAACATAGGGGAAGAGATTTCCGTTCCACTGAACCCTGGAAAGCCGTCCCCGGGGTCCATCGCACTCCGGAAAGCGGACCCCACCCCCACCCCTGGCCGCGACCCAGAGAAGCTGACCCAGCAGACTTCTGAGAGGAAAGCTCCGGGGGAAGCTCCGGCAGCCGGGAAAGTCCCTCCGCCCACAGAAACCACAGGTCAGTAAGAAAGAAGGCTGCGATAGGGGAGGGGAGCGGAGCGCCTCCGTGAATCGGGCCCCCTCGGGAGGAAGCGGCAGCGGCAGAGACGGGGGCAGGAAGCGGCGGAGGCAGAGGCGTGGGCGGGCGGCTGAGGCGGCAGTGGCCCGGGACTCAGGAATCCCCCAGCAGCAGGTAGGATCTTCAATACTGAAGGTCTTTCCAAACTGAGGGAGCTGAGCAGGGGAGACGGCCCTGCCTCCACCCTGCTCTACTGCTGAACGCCTCTGAATAAAACCCCCAAGGGAGCTGAGCACAGCAGGCGGGGCCCCCCACCCCACCCCCACCCGCTCCGTTCCTGAAAGTCTCTGCGGAAAGCCCCAAGGGCCCAAGATTAGAAGGCGGCCCTGCCCCCACCCTTGCGCCAGAACTAAAGCTTGCCGCGGGAAAGCGCATTTGAATCTCAGAGGCCAAGCACTAGCTGGGCGGATCCAGGCAGGGGTGGAAAGGAATCTCAGAAATCAAGTAACTGGCTGGAAAAATGCCTAGAAAGGGGAAGAAAAATAAGACTTTGGAGAGTTTTTTCCAACAAATGCAAATGATCCCGACCTTCGGATCTGATGGGGAGGATGAGAACCTATTTTTCCCAGCAGGGAAAGATGTGGAGGGCGGGGCCTCAGTACCCCAGACACCCCAGGGGGGTGTTGGGTGGGCTCAGGCCTTGGAAGAGCTTCAAAAGGATTTTGAAAAGCAAGTTAGACAGGTGCAGGAAAGACTGGGAAGAGAAATGACAAAGATGCAAGAAGAGTATGAAAAAAAGGTCAATATCTTGGTAAAGGAGACCCCAAAAAATGCTGAGGAAATTAACAACTTGAAAAATAGGCTCACTCAATTGGCAAAAGAGGTTCAAAAAGCCAATGAGGAGAAGAATGCATTCAAAAGCAGAATGAGCCAAATGGAAAAAGAGGCTCAAAAGCTCACTGAATTTAATAGTTCTCTCAAAATCAGAATGGAACAGATGGAGTCTAATGACTTTATGAGAAACCAAGAAATCACCAAACAAAACCAAAAGAACAATAAAATGGAAGAGAATGTGAAATATCTCATGGGAAAAACAACTGACCTGGAAAATAGATCCAGGAGAGACAACTTAAAAATTATGGGACTACCTGAAAACCATGATCAAAAAAAGAGCCTAGACATCGTCTTGCATGAAATTATCAAGGAAAACTGCCCTGACATTCTAGGACCAGAGGGCAAAATAAGTATTGAAAGAATCCATCGATCACCACCTGAAAGAGATCCAAAAAGAGAAACTCCTAGGAACATTGTAGCCAAATTCCAGAATTCCCAGCTCAAGGAAAAAATCTTGCAAGCAGCTAGAAAGAAACAATTCCAGTACTGTGGAAATACAATCAGGATAACCCAAGATCTAGCAGCTTCTACATTAAGGGATCGAAGGGCGTGGAATAGGATATTCCAGAAGGCAAAGGAACTAGGACTGAAACCAAGAATCACCTACCCAGCTAAACTGAGTATAATACTTCAAGGGAAAATATGGGCTTTCAATGAAACAGAGGACTTTCAATCATTCTTGATGAAAAAACCAGAGCTGAAAAGAAAATTTGACTTTCAAACACAAGAATGAGAGGAAGCATGCAAAAGTAAACAGCAAGGAGAAGTATTAAGGGACTTACCAGAAATGAACTGTTTGCATTCATACAGGGAAGGACAATATTTCTAACTCTTAAAACTTTTCAGTATCTGGGTGGTTGGTGGGACCACACATACACATGTACACGCATGCACACACATACACACATGCATTCACATGCAGAGACAGAGAGCACAGATTGAATTGAATAGGATGGGACCATATCTTAAAAGAAATTAAGGTAAATGGTGAGAGAGAAATGTAGTGAGAGGAAAGAGGGGGAAATGGAAGGGGGTTACTATATGTCATTTAAGAGGCAAGTAGGAGATGTTCTTAGTGGAGGGAAAAAGAGGAGAGCTGAGGAAAAAAAATAAACCAAACAAACAAACAAAAGTTTACCCTCATCACATTTGACTAAACGAAGGAGTGAAATGCACACTCATTTTGGTATGAAAACCTATTTTACAGTATAAGAAAGCGGGGGAGAAGGAGATATTGGGGGGGGATGATGGAAGGGAGGGCAAAGGGAGGAGGGAGTAATTGAAAGTCAATACTTGGGGAGGGACAGGATCAAAGGACAGAAGAGAAACAATGAGGGGCAGGTTAGGAGGGATGGCAATTCAGTTAGTCTTACACAACACGACTATCAGGAAGGTCATTTGCAAAGCTACACAGATATGGCCTATAATGAATTGCCTGCCATACCAAAGGGAATGGGTGGGGAGGGAGGGATGGGGAGAATTTGGAACTCAAAGTTTTAGGAACAATTGTTTAGTATTGTTGTTGCAACTAGGAAAGAAGACATACAGTTAATGAGGAACAGAAAGTCATCCGGCCCTACAGGAGAAAAGAGAAGATAGAGACAAGGGAAGGGAGGGATGACAGAAGAGAGGACAGATTGGAGATAGGGAAAATTAGATTGCTTGGGGTATTGGGGTGGGGGGAGGGGAGAAAAGGGGAGAAAATTTGGAACCCAAAAATCTGTGAAAATGAATGTAAAAAGCTCAATAAATAAATAAATAAATAAATAAAAGAAGAAAAGAAGAAAAAATAAATAAATAAATTTGTGTTGGTTGTAGCACAGATCTGTGTGTGTGTGTTTTGTCAGTCACTCCCTGTTTGCAATTTCATCTTTTTTTAATGTCATCTAAGTGTCACCAGCATCACAGCAGGTGCTAAACACATAGCATCCTAGAACTTTAGGCTTAGAGGGAAGGCCATGTAGTTAAGAGGTTCTTAATTATAAATTACAAGGGTTCTGTGAATTTGGATTGGAAAAATCTTACATTTTTATTTTTAGTCAAGATGCAATGTTTACTTCATTTATGGATTTAGGAAAACAAAACATTATTTTGCAAAGGGATCCATAAGATTTACCACCCTGCCAAGGTCTAGTGATACATACACACACACACACACACACGCTCACACACATACACACACACAAAATTAAGAACACTTGATCTAGTTCACTTCTATCCCATTTTATAGGTGAGTCTCAAAAAGTGAATTTACTGCCCAAAAGTCTTAAGAGTTATAAGTAGCAGAATCAGGATTTGAACCCAGGCCTCTCAGTTCATTCTACTACATTATGCTTCCTCACAAAATCTAAACAAAGTAATTTCACTAACACTTCCAATGATCACAGAGCTACAATAATGCAGGAGGCTTCATGTGGTTTTACTTTCTTGTTTTCCTCTTTCCAATTTAAAATAAAAATCCACTCAAGATGATCTGACTTAGCTGGATCTTATGGCAAGTATTCCAAAGTTTCTTTTCCTCTTGAAAAGAGTTATAAACACAGCACACAAATTTAAAGTATTCTTTTCTTTTAATTTTTATTGAGATCGTATTTCTCATAGTCTTCTATCATAATGTTGTACTAATGAGTTTGTACTCTAAACCGACACTGACCTTAGCTGCTCTCCCTCCTTCTCTCTCTCTCTCTCTCTCTCTCTCTCTCTCTCTCTCTCTCTCTCTCTCTCTCTCTCTCTCTCTCTCTCTTCTCTCTCTCTCTCAATAGCATTTTGTTATTTCCAATTGCATGATTACATGTAAAGATATTTTTCAACATTCATTCTCACAAGATTTTTGAGTTCCAATTTTTTTCCCTCCTTCCCCTCCCCCTTCCCCAAGACAGAATGCAATCTTATATAGGCTATACATGTACAATCATATCAAATTATATTTACACATTAGTCATGATATAAAAGAAGAATCTAAACAAAAGAGAAAAAAACATGAGGAAGAAAAAGACAACAAAATAGAAAGTAGCATACTTTCATCTGCATTCAGACTCTGTACTTCTTTCTCTTGATGTGGATAGCATTTTCTGTCCTGAGTATTTTGGAATTGTCTTCAACCATTGTATTGCTGATAAGAGTTAAGTCTATCAAAGCTGATCATTGCACAATGTTCTCCTGTTTCTGCTCCCTTCACTCAGCATCACTTCATATAACTGTCTCCAAGTTTTTCTGAAATCTAACTGCTCATCATTTCTTATAACACACTAGCATTCCATTTCATTCAATTCTTTGCCACCACAAAAAGAACTGCTATAAATATTTTTGTACAAATAGGTCCTTTTCCCTTTTCTGGTCTTCGGGATACAGACCTAATAGGGGTTTTTCTAGATCAAAGGATGTGCACATTTTTATTTCCCTTTTTCTCTCCAGAATACCATCTCTCTTTTGCGAGTTCAAATATCAGCAAGGTTGTTTCCAGAGTCCATTGTTCTCATTGTGGCGGGTATTCTGATTTTGTTACAATTTCTTTAGAATTGGTAATGTTTCAAGTCAATGATTTCATTTTTGTCCATGTTGTATTTTTTTGGTCAGTTTTTTTAAACATGGCAGTTTGCATCTACTGTAACATGATGTCTTGTCATCTTTTAAAATTACTGGTAAATTGATATGCATTTATCCTTTTCTCCCTCCAGTGTTACTTGTACGAGAGGAAAAAAACCCACATAATACTTGTAATAAATATGCATAGTCAAAACAAATCCTCACACTGACTATATACAAAAAAATTTCATTTTACACATTGAGCTCATCACCTCACTCCAAAGAAGTGGGTAATATTCTTCATCCTCAGTGCTCTGGACTAATGATTAGTCATTGGACTGAGCTGAGTTCCAAAATGTATCATTCTTTTTCTCTTTGAAAACTTTTTTATTAAATAAATTGTTCACCTTGTTCTATTCACTTTACATGATTTCATAAAAGTATTTACAGATTTTTTTCTGAAAATAACCCTTTTAGCATTTTGTCATATGGATGTGCTATCTTTTTACCTTTATACTTTATTCAAATTTGACAATTACTTTGAATTTCATTTTAACCATTTAATATTATTACTGTAAGACAGAGATGATTCTGAAATCAGTACTCTTTATACCCAAGCATTTTCTGTCAACTAATTACATCATTTGTTCCACTATGGGACAAATTGTAATTAATTATTCTAGTCCTTTACCTTTAAATAATACAATATTTTCCCCAAATACATGCAAAAAGAATTTTAACATTAATTTTCAAAGTTTTGGGCTTAAAATTCTCTTTCTTCTTCCTTCCCTCTTCCACACCACTGAGGTGGTAAGCAATTTGGCATAGGTTATATATGTGTGATCATGCAAAATATATATCCATAATATTCATGTTGTGAAAGAAAACATAAAAAAATGAAAAAAATGAAGTGAAAAATGGAATGCTTCAATCTGCACTCAGATTCCATCAATTCTTTCTCTTGTCAGTGGATGCATGTTTTTTTTTATGAGTCTATTGGAATTCTCTTGGATCTTTGTATTGCTGAGGATAGCTAAGCAATGCACAGTTTATCATAACACAATATTGCCATTATTGTGTACAACATTCTCTTCTTACTTTGCTTTGACTCAGTTCATGTTAACCTTTTCCAGGTTTTCCTGAAATCATCCTGCTTGTCATTTCTTATAGCACAAGAGTATTCCATGATATCACATTATACCATAACCTGTTCAGCCATTCCCCAATTGATGGGTACCTTTCAGTTTCCTGTTCTTTACCACCATAAAAAAAAGGATCCTATAAATATTTTGGTACAAATAGATAACTTTCTTTTTTTCAACAATCTCTTTAGGATACAGACATAAAAGTAGTTTTGCTAAATCAAAGGGTATTCACAGTTTCATATCCTTTGGGGAATAGTTTCAAATTGCTCTCTAAAATGGTTGGAATAGCTCACAACTCCACCAATCAGTGCATTAGTGTTCCAATTTTCTCACTTCCCCTCAATCATTTATCATTTTCCTTTTCTGTCATAATAGCTAATCTAATTGACATGAGTCTGTACCTCAGAGTTGTTTTAATTTACATTTTTCTAATCAATAATGATTTAGAACATTTTCATATGACTATAAATAGTTTTGATTTCCTTGTCTGAAAACTTCCTATTCATATCCTTTGACCAATTATCAACTGGAGAATGACTTGTATTCTTATAACTTTGACTCAATTCTCTATGTATTTGAGAAATAAACCTTTATCATGGACACCTGCTATAATCCCTCCCCCTCATCCTCCAGTTTTTTTTTTCCTTTCCTTTTAATCTTGGTTACATTAGTTTTATTTTTTGTGAAAAACCTTTTTTTTAATTTAACATAATCAAAATTATTCACTTTGCATGTTGTAATATGATCTATCTCTTCTTTGGTCATAAATTCTGAGTCTTTTATCCTTCTAAAGTTTTTATCTGTTCTTCTCAAATTTTCAGTGCCAAGAAAACTGGTTGCCACTTTTCATGTCTATTCTGATTTTTTATTTCTCAGATCTTGCTGTCCTCCAGCAACCGATCCCCCATATTTCTTGTTTTTGATTTTACCTTTTTGCTTTTGATACCCCTGCTTTTTCCCTGATCATGTATGCCTTAGTCTTCTACCATTCTTCCTTTGAACTTCCTGTCTTACAAGCCTAATTGCCACTCTACTAATCCATCAATGTCCCTTTGCTAAATGTGGGGACCTTAACACCTAGCTTGACATGTTGCAGATCTGGACCTCTGCCCATTCTTCTCTTTGTCTGATGCCCTCTTCCCAAGCTTATTAGCCTGCCCCTGTTGCTAACTACATCCCAGCATGATTCAAGTATACTGAATTTTCAGTATCCTGCCAAAATAAAGCATTCAAGAAAATCTGGCAGATGGACCATCTGGCAAAGATAGCTCTAGTTTAACTATGCCATTTAAGTATTAGAAAAGTCATTAGTAAGTTGTTGACAGTGAGAGCTGCTTTGGGTTGTACCTGAGGGAATCAAAAATTCAAAGAAGCATTACTTCTCAAAGAAGCCACAACTGAATTATAAATTTTGGGATGCAAGAGCATTTTAGGGATTCATCCTTTCTTCTGATTTCCTCTTTATGTGTGTATGTGTATGTGTGTGCTTTGCCATGGGGCTTACTTGTCAGGGAGATATGAAAGAATCTTAGAAAAGCCCCTTGTGTTCCCAGAATCTCTCTCATAAACACCATTGGATTCTCTGCCTAGGCATCCTGGGGAATTGAAAGAGATGGAACAGATTGGCAAGGTGAGCTGTGCTTATAGAGTTTAATACCAAAATGGGAGATTGTAGACTCTTTTCCTCAAATTACTTGAAAATCATCATTATTAATTTGATTGCTCTTGCAATTAATTGCCTTCATTCATCTTCATTTCATCTGGATTGCAATATGCAAGGGGCAAATTGATACAACCTATACAATTATTTTCAAATTCTTCAGAGAGGGATAAGATAGGTCTAAAAATATCCCCAATTAGATCTAATTGATTAAGAATAAACAAAAAACGAGAATAGTTCATTGTTTGGCTAAAATAGTTGGATCCATTCTGGGAGAGGAAAAGAGCACTAAAAGACTTTATCCTTAAACCAACTGCACATGATTCCAAGTTAATTAACTTAATATCTGTGTTGAAATCTGTTTAAATAACACTGCTTTCCTCCCCTCAGAATTTCTCACAGAGAATTATCCCCAGGTCTTTGAGCAGAAGAGAAATAATCCCTCTTTCCCATCTCCTCTTTTCAGAGACCCTTGAGTTATCTCTTTTCTAGAAGTCTTTGAATTGTGACCATTCATTCAGTCACTGGGCCTTGTCCATCATGATTATCCTAAGCTTTTTGCTAATGACCTGTAAGAATCAAGCCTATATTTCTGAAAATATAATGTGTTCTTAGGAAACTTACATTTCAATATGGAGAAACAACACATTTAGTGTAGGAATAATACGGAAAGATCAACGTTTGATTGATGATGTTGTCCTTGCTTTCTGACACCTTTATGATCCATCTGTCTTTCCTTCTTTGTTGTGTTAACTTGTTCAGTCTCTCCTAACCCTTTCTTTGCTGTGATAATTCTATTACCTTTCCTCTTAGAGGACTGAGAAAGCCTCTAGAATGTTAGTAGAGTGAAAGTTCCTTGAAAGCAAGAAGTACTTCATTCCTGCCTTTGTACCTACAGTAGTCAGCATAGCGCCTGGTACTTAATAAATGTATGTTGAATTAATTGAATCTACACAGCACTGAGTCTATCATTAAAGGGATATGTCTTCCACTAATTCCTGTGTCCATCCTTCTAGGTTATATATCTTCTAATCTACTGAGAGCCACCAGTTACCCTCTTGTATTTATATTTGAAAATATTGTAAATTTCATATTTATTAGATTTTTCATCACCCCCATCTTTGGTAGAGCTACTTCATTACCAATGATCTTGCAAGAATTCTAATGGTAATATTGGCTTCAGTAAAAAAAAATACGTAATGTTACCTGAGGTCTCTAGAACTAGAACTTAAATAACTAATGCAAACCTGAGTATTATTACAAATGGTCATGAATACAAATGACTATAAAGGTACAGGACTGATAAATACTGTAATTATTGAATTTCTCAAGGATGAGGTATCTCAGCGGGTCAGACATACATGAAAGGGAACAGAACGTGATCACATCATCTTGGATATCATATCACATGGGTTCACATAACCTTTGATCCACCCTCTTTCTGAGGATCTCATCTTGTTCCTTTTATCTCTTTCCTTGTAGATGGTATCCTGACAAAAAAATTGTTTTTGGTAAAATCGGTAAAATGTAAATTCTTTGACCCCCGAGAATTTTTTTTAAACCACAGTGACTAGAACAGCGCATTACATATATGTGTTAAGGAGTGGAAAGGTAGAGCAAGAAGCTCCTAGATGGAAGAAAACTAAAAAAAAACAAAAGTTCCCTTTATCATAATAGAGATATATCTTCTCCACAACATATCCTCTTCTTAGAGATTTGCCTAGTGGCACTGAGGGATCAAATGATTTGGCAAGAATCACGTAGCCAGATTGTGCAAGAGTGAGGATTTGAACTCAGGCTCTTCTGATTATAAGGCCAGGTCTCTATCCATTACATCCCCAGACACCTAGTATGTACATTAAACCATTTTGGTTTTGTATTTGAAAAAATTTCACTCTGAGAATCAAGAGACCAAAGGTCTTGGAACAGTTACTTTATTAACCTACTTGATCCTCATGAGCAAATCATTTCACCTTTCCATTTCACATCTTCTTTTGTAAAATGAAAGGGCTAAAGTAGAAGACATATTAGTTTCCTTTCTGCTTGCTCTAAAGTTCTAGGATTCTATAGCATAAACCAAAGGAATGAGTACTAGCAGGAATTAATAGTGATGATGGCTGCTTTTCGAGATTGATGCTCATGGGAATATGAGCATTCATTGCTTCTTCAATGAGATAACGTAAGTGGGTACCAACTCCTACTAAAGATGGGGCTGATCCTTTGAGATATCACCATACTCAATCTTCTTAGTTTTCTTGTGCTGTTTCCCAAAGGTTCTGCGTGTTTTATTCTGAGAAGTGATACCATTATTTAAAACATTTGACTAATGTCATTCTGAAGTTCATTTTCAAAAAGTACTTTCAAATTCAGGTTATCTTATGTCTTTCTTACACAAATACTTTCCACTCTATCTTCACTGACAGAATGGCATTATTTTAAAGCCACTTCCAAGTTCACATATGAGTTTTGCAAGCTAAAGCTACCAATTTGATGAAATATGAAAAAGGATTCAATTTTAAAAAGGCAACTGCTAGCACAATAGATACAAGTAGCTCTCAATTTGTAACGTATCTGAAATTCAATTTGGATTCAGATTTATCAATGATGAACTGAGGAAATAAAAGCTTGCCCAGGAATTTAGTTGTTTTTTTTTTTTTCACTTCTAGAAAAAAGAGAATACTACCAGTGCTGGAAGATGCCGTTCTGACATAGTAGGGAATGTTTTCATTTATATCAGCAAGAACATTTTAGTAAGATGTGCCTAGAAAAATATCCAATTATGGTAATTCAGTTGTTTCCTACAAAGGGTAAGTAATAAATTTGATTATAAGTTCAATGAAGGAATGGTAAGTTCAATGAACTCATTTGTCATTTCTCAATGACTCACAGAATTTCAGTCGCAAGGGACATCAGTAGCTGTCTAGACCAACTAATGGTGTGCTGGCAAATATTTATCAATTAGCTGTCCTTCTCAAAAACAGAATGCATCCATGACATACTTTCAAGTTTAATTCCCATTATCAACATTTTCTTCCTTACTTTCCTAAGTCTAGATAATCATCAAAGCAATAAATCAAACCCTAAATTTTAGCATTTGTTGACTTCTGAGATATAAGGGCTCACAATGAAAATTTAATGATTTGACTTTCTTGACACAGTTCTGGCTGGTTTCAGTCCATCCATGAATCCAGCCTACAATTGAACAAGAATCCCTCCCCTCCACTACAGCACACTCAAAAAATAGCCAAGGACCAAGTAAACAAGCTTGAGGTAACTCCCAGTTTTTCAAATATTTGAAGGCAACACTCATGACCTTCCCTTTTCCTACTAGTACCCACCTCACAGGGTTGTTGGGAGGATTTAAGGAGATGCCAACAAAATATTTAGTACAGTGCTTGGCACATAGTTACTACTTAATAAATCGTTTCCTCCATTTCTTCCTTCTTTGCCCATAATAAGAGTTTGGGTTCATAAGCCAACTCTCCCGGTATACAGTGAGAGGGAGTATGACTAGACAGAAATAAATCTGTAAAGTAGGGAATTTTTGTGAACTACTAACTCATCTGCAGTTAGCTGTGTAATACAGAAGCCCAAAGAAATTAAATCTAATGTGATATTTGTCTGCATTAAAGAGAAATAGTATCCAGTCCCAGTGAGCTAATAGTGCAGCTGTACTTGGCTCTGGTCAGGTCACATCTGGGATAGTATGTCTTCTGGTTGCCATATTTTAGTAAGGACATTGATAATCTGTAGAGCATCCAGAAGATAGCAATCAGGATGGTGAAAGACCCTGAGAGCACACTATTTGTGATTCCCTCTTTTTTTTTTTCTTTAACTAAAGACCTTCTACTCCCATCAAGCCATATGAATAGGCAGGAAGAATAATGGAGAAATTGTCCAGAAAATGATCCATTTTAGATCTGTAGTACATTATACAGTTTGTGAACATGCAGTTTATTGTTTTATGAGTTACCAGAAAGTTACTTCCTTGAACTGTCAGTTTAAACTAGTATCAAAAGGCAGTGCATTTACTCTGTGTACCTAGACAATTATAAGAAAAGGAATCTCCAGAGTGGTGGTACAGGACAGTTAGCTTATTAATAAAAAAAAAATCCTCCACAAAGTGGATTATCCATCTGTAGATCACTGAGAGTTGTCTACCCTTCCAATAGTGGTTCAGTGGAATATCAGTTAATAGATCAACAAGAATCTATTAAAATGTGTGAGACACTGAAGATACAATAACAAAAACGAAAGTGTCTTCCCTCAAGGAACTTATAGTCTATTGGTTGAAGTAGTCTTTAAAAAATACAAGAAAATTTTATGAATAATATGGATGTTTCCTGATATTATTGTTGTTTAAAAGGTTGTTATGTGGTTTCCAGAATTACTGTTCTCAGAAGTCCTTGTTCAACTTTGAGGAAAAAAAATGTAGCCATCGACCTGAAATATATCCGAAAAATGGCAGATCAATTTTCAGGATAGCTCTCAAGTTCCTGACAAAATGTTAATTTGTCTGTCAACCTGTGCAAAAGTGAAGCACCTCAGATTCAATTAAAACTACTTAGCATCCCATTTTTCCTAGGGAAGTTTAGATGCTTTTCAGGAACTGACTCATTGGCTTTCCCTGGTTTAGTTTGTCCTCCATGAATGCTCTAGCAGAGAAGACAGTGATTTGATTTTGCTTTCCCTATTGTTTGGTACCATAAATCATAGCTAAGCTCAAACAGCTTGTTTCCTTGACCCCCTTGTTTTACTATCGTAGTTAAGGCCAATGCTGATGTAACAGCAGCCTTTCTGTAAGCTGAGAGTCAAAATGCTGAAGGCTAATTGAAGGTGACAGTTCAAATCCTTGGCCAGACAGACCTTTGGGGCAGTGCTCTTTGCCAACAATTAAGCTCAATAAGAAAAGGAATGCAAAGATTACATCTATAAGGTTCATTCTTGTCCATTCCCAGTCTACCTTTTCCAAATGATTCTTTTACTTCCTTGGCATTGGCATCCTCCAAAAACCCAGTTTTGGCATTATAGAATTTGTACAAAAGAAAGATAATTTCACATCTAAATATTTAATCAGAAAAAAACTTATTTGTAGCTGTATTTAAAAGTTGCTAAATTAGAGAATACATTTCTAAGTAAAACTTGGATTCCTGATATTAATGCACAGAGATAAAATCCCACTGCCTACTCACATTAGGAACTGTGAAGCAATTATGTTACTATACGTAGAAAAAATTGGACTGCTGTTTAGATATATCATTTGCTTTCTCTTCAACTACTTCATAAAAAGGAAGACAGATACAACTTACTGTGAGTGTTTCTGCATCTCAGTGGTTTTATAAAACAAACACTGAAATTCTTTTGGGATAACTTGGAAAAGGAGGAAATAATGAAAACATTTTATCAAGAGGCATGTATTGGTTCCTGACAAGCCCAGATGTATAGATTCCCATTCACTGTGATGGGTCTTGGAAGAAAATATTACCTGTATTTTGTGGTACCATTCTCCCTCCCAAACCACTCATTCTTCAACCATCCTTTAAAATGCTGGTCAATTCTACTCTAGGCAGACAGAGAAATAGTGAATGTTCAAGTTATGAGACCTTGTAATCTGTTCAGTCATAGGGCATGAGTTTGAGAAGATGTCAGAGGTCATCTAATCCAATTCAAAACAAATTGCCCCTCCAACATACTGACAAGTAACCATTCAGCCTCTGTTTGAAGACCTACAAGAAAGGGGAACCTATTATCTTCTAAGGGACTGAATTCTGTGTTGGAATAGTTCTGAATATTACTCCCAGTTCTTCCTTCTGGGATTAAGCTAATCTAGAGGGGCAGCTAGGTGATACAATGGATAGAGCACAAGTGCTGGAGTCCAAATCTCACCTCAGATACTTGACACTCACTAGCTGTGTAACCTTGGGCAAGTCATTTAACCCCAATTGCTTCATCCTGGGTCATCTCCAGTCATTCTGATGAATATCTGGACACTGGATTCAGATGGCTCTGGAGGAGAAGCAAGGCTAGTGACCTGTACAGCCCTCCCTCACTCAAAAAATAAAGTTAAGTGCAAGTCATGTCATCATTTCTCTGATGGCATGGTCTTCTTCATCAACAAAGGATGAACACACACACACATGCTTGTTGATAAAATGTTATTTTATCTAGAAGATAATGCCAAAAACTTTCTCCAAAATCCAGGTAAAATATATATATATATATTATAGAGGGAGTAATTGGGAGCAAGGAGTATGTTAACACTGATACAGGAAGAAGTAACTGAATTGATCCCTGAAAAAAGCTAGAAAGTCTGAAAGACAGAGGCAAGAAGAGGGACCTTCACAGAGATAGGAGTAGGTCTTTGTTGTGATGGTACCATAGCTCTGATATTCTGGGTCTAGGTAGCTGTTGTGTTGTTTTTTCATTCTCAAAGGGGACCATGACATCAGGGGGTGAAGCCATGACAAGAAAATAAATTGGATTTATGTGAAGGAGTGTCCTTCCAAGTCACCAGCCTCGCTTTCTCCTCCTGAGCCATCTGGGTTCAGTGGTGAGATGGAGATCAAGATGACTGGAGATGGCTATGGATGCAGATTGAGTCACTGGCCTTTTTAAGCTAAGATCTTTAATAGGTCTCAGTTTGACTGAGGTAATGTCCATTCACTAATTAAGGCTAGGTGAGAAATGAGGCAGAGAATGGTCTCTATCTCTAACAGAAAAGACTAGGCAGATTGTAGCTTAAGTAAGACAAGAACAACTGTGAAGACAGCCTTGGTTTGATAAAGTTCTTCTTGGAATTAGGTGATCAAATGGAATAGTTTTTTTTTTCTTAATCATAAAACACTGAGTGTATTATGTGTATAAGTTACTGGGGCAAATATTAATAAGCATTAGCAATATTATTTTCCCTAGGCATTTTAAAAATCTTTTATTACCTGATAATTTATTTAACCTAGGCCCAACTTGAAATCAATGACAGTCTGTATATGCTCTCTTGTAATTTCCTCACTCATGTGGGTAATAACACTATTTTTGTTCTATCTTTATATATCCTAAGATTATTCCTCTTGGCAGAGAAAATAAGGGGGAAAGGAAGTGTGGAGAAGCTGTCCTTTTATATCATTATCAGTTATCTTCTCATTGAATCTCATGCAATTGCCCTAACGTTTACTTGATCTCTTTCCAAATATAGAGTTTTTAAAATAAATATAAAACAACAAAATTGTCATAGTCCTTTATTTGTCATTCTCAGCTTATTCCAAGCTTTAGCCCTCTAGCACTATTCTCACAGGAACCGACTACACTTTTATATTCATCCTCCAGTATCTATCTTCTCTTGTTTCCCTGTTCTATAATTAATTTTTTTAAAAAAATCTAAGTTGATTGATTCATTTTTTTCCTTAATAAAATTTATTTCTCTTTGTGTGTCTGGAGTTTCATTTTTTGAGAATTTTTCAATACCTTGCCACCAGAATAATTTCTATCTCATAGGATACTATTTATACTTCCCCTGGACCCTTTGAAATCTGTTCTCCTCAGTGCCAATCCAGAATCACCAAGTTTGAGAGTTGGAAGGGATCTCAGTGTCCTTCTAGCTGAAATGAAATGTCTACTGAAACAAACACAAGAATGGTTGCCTTGACGACTTCCGAGGAAAGTTCTCTTCTTGGGTCAAGCAACCCATTTCATTTTTGTACATCTGTCATTGTTAGGATTTTCTCTTCCTTATATTAACTCAAAATTTGCCTCTTTTCAGCTTCTGTCCTGATTGTGCCCCTTGGAGATAACTAGGATATGTGTAATCTCTCTTCTGCATCACAGAATATATGAAGGCAGTTATTATGTTCTCAAAATCTTATCTTCTCCATAGTTGTTATTTTATACATAAAGCAAGTGTACTCTATGGAGAAGTAATTTTCCTAAGACTATATTGGTATATAGTGGGAGATCTAAAACCAATATTCAGGTCTCTGTATTTCCAAATCTCTGAACTTCAAATTCAGTACTTTCCAATCCAACATAATGCCCTTTGAGCACTGCTTCAAGTGGAATAGTTATGCTTGCTTGAGAAATATCAATATAGATTAGTTCAGTATGCAGCAATCTAAGAGGAGAAGACTTTTTTAAGGAAAAGTACCCTTTGCAATGACTCTTATGGGGGTCTAATTACTAAACCATTTTAACTACAAGTAAGACTATCTACATGCACAATTTGACTCTGTAAGGACAACCGACAGGAGTTAAACAAATAGGAACCAATTCTTCAAATTAAAACTATAGTTTTAAGATAAAGGACCACATATATAGGTACTGAGCACTGAAGTTTTTTTTTATTTTGTTTTGTCCACATACTATTCATTTGTTAGTGGTGCCCTCCCAAAATATAAAGAACTATAGGTATGCCCACACAATAAAAGAAGACAGTTTCTTTCTTCATCATCCTTAATCACATAAAAAACATAAAAAACAGAACTGCAATCTAAATTTTGAGCCCCTCAAATGTATAACATATAGGGTTGATGATGGTGAGGATGACAGTGACAAATAATAACAAATTAGCATGATAAAGAAGAGAATATTTAAATAAAATGATCATGATCAGATTGCATCATAAATAGTTCAGAAATAATAGGCTTGAATGTTTTAGGATCATCTTTGAATTCCATCAGAGCAGCTGGGACATAGAATGATTCCAGCTGATACAGGTGTGAATTGGAACACCTAGCAGAAGATGATTAGTGAACAGAATTTAATTCATGAGATGTAATCCAGTGGGGTATGGGGACCAGATAGATATTTACCAACACAAAGGTACCAACATGACACTGAAAGATTGAGGTTAAAAAATAAATTACAACTCCTTCACCTGACTCACTCATCTTGACTAGTCACTGACAAATTAAATGGATGTACTATATTGCCTAAAGACAGTGTGTACAGCTGATGGTTTCTTGGATATTTCCCCAGGTACATTTTGGCATGCTCTTTCTCAGAAGAAATTTGTAGTTGTACCATATGAAATGTGTTATGCCTTGTTACATGAACAGATTCAAAGAAAATACTATCATTCTTCCCTCTCTCAGCATTAATTATATGTTCTGGGGCTAGAAATTCTTCAATGCACAAAGAAAATATTGGTTGTATTGGCATCATTGACTAAGGTAGATTGCTAGGCTGTTTAAAATTAACTTTCATTGCATTTAACAATATGTCAAAAATAAATTAAAAAGCTTGGTTCTGCTTCCTGGCTCTTAATTTGAGGTTTGCTGAACTGAAATAAAATCAAGTGTGACATCAAAATGTGATGCTGAGAATCTATGCTAACAGGTTTTTGCTTGGGAGTCAACTGCACTGTCATTTGGACATGGACTCCATCTCCTACAGTATTGCTCAAGTGAAACCTTCCAACTTTCTAACATTTACCTTGTCATTTACCTTGTCATTTCAAGGCATTTCTGAAGCTTTTACATGTTCTGAGAACAAGAGTTCTTAACTTAGATTTCAAGAAGTCCATGAACTTGGATGGGGAAAGAAATTGCATTTTTATTTTCATTAATGTCTAAGTGAAATTGAGCATTTCATTTAAAAAATATTCTAAAATGAACTATTACAGATCTAAAATTGTGTTATAAAGCAACTGTCATCAGAACTACTTGGTACTGCCTAAGAAATAGAGTGGTGAATGAGTGGAATAGGTTAGGTACACAAGAGTCAATAGTCAATGACTAGTAATCTACTTTTTGATAAACCCAAACACTTCAGTTTCTGAGTTAAGAACTCACTATTTAACAAAAACTATTGGGAAAACTGGAAAATAGCATGGCAGTGACTAGGCATAGACCAACATCGTACACTGTATACTAAGATAAAGTCAAAATGGGTGCATGATTTAGATGTAAAAGCTGATACTACAACCAAACTAGGAAAGCAAAGAATAGTTTACCTGTGAGATCTATGGAGAGGATCAGGTCAGTTATAGGTGGCATTTACTGACCAATGTCTTGAATGACTATTGAAGACACCTCACTAGACATTGATTTTTATTTTCTTCCTAAAGATGTGTTAACCAGACCAAATCTGGACTTTAAGCTATGGGTGGCCAGAGCCACATGAAGCGGGCCAGAAGAAGAAGAGTTAGGACATAGAAAGAAGTTTAATTTCAATGTGATGAAACACTTGCAAGGAAAAGCCCTCCTATGAAGGAGGGCTTAACATGTTAGGGCAAGGCTGTGATTTATATACATTAAAAAAAAAATCACAAGTGAGCTGCACCCCACAATGACATAGTCATTCTTAGTTCTTGAATAGATGTTCACACAAAAGGCTCACACAGGGATAATGCAGGCATTCCTGGGTCGTGTGGGAAAGGGTTCCAAGTAGATTGTCTCACAGCAGGGTATAGAACAGGAGTTAGTTTGACAGAACAGGAATGCAGTACCTGTTTTGGTTCATTTAGCTGTTACAAGAAACAGGGACTGTAAGCATGTTAAGAGGTATGATGGATGACTTTGAGGTCCTTGGGAAATAGGGAGCATAAATCCTTCAGTGAACACCTGGTGCTGGTTAAAGCAATACACTGCCACAGGGCGAGTTAATGAGGTTTTTTTTTCCTGAAATATATGTACTAGTATCATCTTAGCTTGCCTACTAAAAGTTTGTTATTTTTTCTTTTGTAGCTCGTTTAAGAAGACTTATTGTGCAGACTTAGCCTTCAGACTATAAAATCATAGTTGTTTCTGTTTTCTACATTGTTCTTAGGTCAATTACAGCAAATCTCAATGTGTTGGCATCATATCCATTTAACAGCAAATATGTCATGGTTGTAGAGGTTGCAGAATGTGTGCCAAGATGAAACTATTCTAAACACTAATCATGAATTTATAAAGGTTATCTATTAGCTCAGCCACCTGTATCTTGCCTTATTTATACATCCCCTCCAAAAAACAAAAAAACACACAAAAAAATACTTGAAGTCTTAATCCATCTATCTTCTCTAAAGCTTATAAAATGAATTCCTCAAATGCAGGACATGATTTTTTAATATGTTCAAAATATCTAAGTATCTGTATGTCCCAGTTCAGTTTTGACCCACTAGAAAAGAAAATCAAACAGTTTTACCGGGAAATCTTTGAAACTGACTCTTTACCCTTCCAATTTTCCATAACTAACACCATAATGGTGCTTTGCTTATTCAAGATATCTGAGAACTGGACAGTTTTAAGATGGAAACTGATCTTATAGGTCATCCTATATTCCAAATTCAGTCCTGGATACAGACCCACCAAGTATTGCTTGGCAATCATAGTCAGGCTTATTTGGCAGACTAAATATAGGTGTATTCAATTGCTTGAATAGCTGCTAGTCTTACACAATCCCGTGACAATGGGGTCATGAAAAGCCATAAGGCAAGGATCGCTAGGTAGATTTTAGTATCTGGACTAAGCATCTTCTGGGACTCAATGTATATATCTTTAAAATGAAAGCACTGGACTAGATGGCCTCTGAGGTCCCTAACAGCTCCAAATCTACAATGATATCAGAGAGTAAAGCAAGAACATGTTCTGCAAACCAACCAAGTAGTCAAGGGTTAAGTAATAGACTTAGAGGAGGTCAGAAACAAAAATGGAAATTAAGAATCTGAGGAAGCAAGAATAAAGGAGTAACATGCAGTAAATAAGAAAAAGAAAATAAAAGATAGAAATAGAAATTATCATTATTGGAAGAGATTTTGACAGACAGACTCTCCAAACATCCTTTGTTGGAATTATGAATTTATCTGATTATTCTACAAAGCAATTTAGAATTATCTTAAAAATATACCAAAATAAATGTCTGTTCCCTATGACCAGAGACACCACTGGTAGGATCATACTAAAAAATGGTCAAAGATAGTAAGTTGGGCGCCCCCTATACTGAAATATTCATAGCAACATATTTTTGGTAGTGAAAAAGAGCTGGAAACAAAATGTACTACCAACAACTGGGGAATTAGTTAAGCAAATTGTAATACATGAATATAATGAAATATTGTTGCTCTATAACAAATTGAAATTTGAAGAATTCAGAGGAGCATGGTGAGACGTGCCATAACTGATCAGTGTGAGGAAAACAATATGCTTGATTATGATTACATGAATAGAATGAACCAAAAAAAAGCACCTGAAATTTACCCCTCATATAATTAAAATGGCCAAATATGGCTCCAAAAGAGAAATGAGAAAATGTACCTGACTTTTTTCTTTCCAGAGGTTGGGGACACTGGATATGGGGCATTTTCTACATTGTTAGACTTAACTAATGTCTTTTTCTTTAAAGGTACCTTCTTATATTTCTAAAAAAATTTATTCTTTCTTACAAAGGATAATTTGCTGTTTAGGGGAAGGGAAAATAAATTCAGAAGTTAAGATACTGTAAAAATAAAACCAGTAATTTTTTTTTGTAATAAAAATTTATTTATTTAACTTTTTACATTCATTTTCACAAAATTTTGGGTTCCAAATTTTCTGCCCTTTTATCCCCTTCCCCCACCCCAATACACCGAGCATTCTAATTTTCCCTATCACCAATCTGCCCTCTCTTCTATCATCACTCCCTTCTCTTGTCCCCATCTTCTCTTTTGTCCTGTAGGGCCAAATGACTTTCTATTCCCCATTAACTGTATTTCTTATTTTCTAGTAGCAAGAACAATACTTGACAGTTGTTCCTAAAACTTTGAGTTCCAAATTCTCCCCATCCCTCGCTCCCCACGCATTCCCTTTGGGAAGGCAGGCAACTAAATATAGGCCCTATCTGTGTAGTTTTGCAAATGACTTCGATAACAGTCATGTTGTGTAAGACTAACTGTATTTCCCTCCATCCTATCCTGCCCCCCATTGTTTCTATTCTGTCTTTTGATCCTGTCCCTCTCCAAGAGTGTTGACTTCAAATTGCTCCCTCCTCCCATTACACTCCCTTCCATCATTCCCCCCTTGCTTATCTCCTTCTCCCCAACTTTCCTGTATTGTAAGATAGGTTTTCATAACAAAATGAGTGTGCATTTTATTCCTTCCTTTAGTTGAATGTGATGAGGGTAAACTTCTTGTTTTTTTCTCAGCTCTCCTTTTTTTCCCTCCACTAAAAAGTCTCCTGCTTGCCTCTTGAATGAGATATAATTTACCCCATTCCATTTCACCCTCTTTCCTCCCACTACATTTCTCTCTCACCATTTACCTTAATTTCTGGTAAGATATGGTCCCATCCTATTCAATTCACTCTGTACTCTCTGTCCATATATGTGCGTGCATGTGTGTATGTGTGTGTGCGTATGTGTGTGTGTGGTCCCACCAACTACCCAGATACTGAAAACTTTTAAGAGTTACAAATATTGTCTTTCCATGTAGGAATGCAAACAGTTCACTTTTGGTAAGTCCCTTATGACTTCTCTTTGCTGTATACTTTTTCATGCTTCTTCTCATTCTTGTGTTTGAAAGTCAAATTTTCTTTTCATCAAGAATGCTTGAAAGTCCTCTGTTTCATTGAAAGACCATATTTTCCCCTGAAGTATTATACTCAGTTTTGCTGGGTAGGTGATTCTTGGTTTGAGTCCTAGTTCCTTTGACTTCTGGAATATCCTATTCCATGCCCTTTGATCCCTTAATGTAGAAGCTGCTAGATCTTGTGGTATCCTGATTGTATTTCCACAATACTGGAATTGTTTCTTTCTAGCTGCTTGCAATATTTTCTCCTTGACCTGGGAGTTCTGGAATTTGGCCACAATGTTCCTAGGAGTTTCTCTTTTTGGATCTCTTTCAGGTGGTGATCGATGGATTCTTTCAATACTTATTTTGCCCTCTGGTTGTAGAATATCAGGGCAGTTTTCCTTGATAATTTCATGGAAGATGATGTCTAGGCTCTTTTTTTGATCATGACTCTCAGGTAGTCCCATCATTTTTAAATTGTCTCTCCTGGATCTATTTTCCAGGTCAGTTGTTTTTCCAATGAGATATTTCACATTCTCTTCCATTTTTTCATTCTTTTGGTTTTGTTTGGTGATTTCTTGGTTTCTCAGTAAAGTCATTAGCCTCCATCTGTTCCATTCTAATTTTGAGAGAACTATTATCTTCAGTGAGCTTTTGAACCTCTTTTTCCATTTGGCTAATTCTGCTTTTGAAAGCATTCTTCTCCTCATTGGCTTTTTGAACCTCTTTTGCCAATTGAGTGAGCCTATTTTTCAAGGTGTTATTTTCTTCAGCATTGTTTTTGGGTCTCCTTTAGCTAGGTATTGACCCATTTTTCATGCTTTTCTTGCATCTCTCTCATTTCTCTTCCCAGTTTTTCCTCCACCTGTCTAACTTGATTTTCAAAATCCTTTTTGAGCTCTTCCATGGCCTGAGCCCACCAGACATCCACCTGGGATGTCTGGGATACAGAGGCCCCAACCTCCACGTCTTTCCCTGATGGTAAGAATAGTTCCTCATCATCAGAATTAAAAGATGGGAACATCTGTACCCCCTCAACGTAGCTCTCTATAGTCTTATTTTTCTTCCCTTTTCTGGGCATTTTCCCAGCCAGTTACTTGACTTCTAAGATACCTGTCCACCCCCGCCTAGATCTGCCCAGCTAGTGCTTGGGGTCTGAGATTCAAATGGGCTTTCCTGGGCAGGTGTGGCTGCTATTCAATGTGAGCTTAAGTTCTGGTGCTTTGGTGGGGGCAGGGCCGCCTCCCAGGCTCAGTTCCCTCAGGGGCTTTATGCAGATACCTTCAGTAATGGGGCGGGTGGGGGAAGGGCCACCTCCCAGGCTCAGTTCCCTCAGGGGGTTTATGCAGAGACCTGAACTTCTGCCTGCTGCTCTGGAAGTCCCGGGCTGCCGCTGCTGCCTCTGCCGCTCCCTCTGTCACTGCCTCTGCCGCTCCCTCTCAAGGGGAGAGGCACGGAGACACCCCGCTCCCCTCTTGGCCAGCCCAGAAGTCTCTGTCACTGACCTGTAGAGCCTGTGGGCGGAGGGACCTTCCCAGTCGCCAGAGATTCTGTCCCTGAAGCCTGCTCCGATCTACTCCTCTGGGGCCATGGCCAGGGCAGCACAGGGGTGGACTCTGATTTCCAGGGTGCGACAGACCCTGGGGACCACTCTCCATGGCTCTCTGGAATAGAAATCTTTTCCACTGTGTTTTTGCACACCTTGCAGTGCTCCAGAATTTGTGGGGAGTTCTTCTTGCAGGAAATATATGGGCTGCGGATTCGGAGCTAGCATATGTGAGTCTTTCTACTCTGCCATCTTGGCTCCACCCCCAGCAGTAATTTTTTGAAAAAAATCAAGAAGAATAATGCTTTCAAAGGTGCAAATAAATAAGAATTTCAACCAGGTATTAAAGATGAGTCAAAATGTTAGTGATCCATGTTCTAGGAAATAAACCTATTTCAGAAGTCAGAGAATCTCCTGTTAGCTACTAAATAGCCATAACTCTAAAGGTCCCCAGAAGTCATTCAATGCATGTGAATTGAAAAGGAGACTATGAAGTTTAAAAATTTAGACAGTTTTTTGCAAATATATGAAAGCTATATGTTGCAAGAGCATTGGAGTCATATGATCTGAGTTTGATTCCTCGTTCTGGAACTTCCTACTTGTGTTACCCTGAAGATTTCATTGAGCTCCTCTAAGCTTTAGTTTTCAGATATTTTTGAAATTGCAACATTTCACCTACATACTTTACAGGATGATTTAAGGAAAGGCAATCTATATTTTAAAACCTATACCTGTAAGTATGAGCTATTATTATTTAATCATTAACCAAGTTTTGGCCTAAAATATTGATCTCAATTAGCATGGATTCTCAAAAATCTTTTGAATCTAATATTAATGAAAGAATGAATTTAAACTCTGCTTTACAGGTTTGGTCAATTAGATTTTTATAAATTAGGGAGAGAGGAAGAGTTGAAAAAACACCTCTTTTTTATTAGCTATGCTACAGTCAATCCATGAAAACTGTCAAGCAACCCTGGGTAATAAACCTAAAATACATAATTAAAGTACTAATAAATCTTATTTTGATGAGAAGCATCTGGTCTGTTCCTTTGCGCTTTTGGGGGTAGTCTTACCTTTGCAATGTGATTTGATCAATATTTCAAATTAAGCATTTTTTAAAGAAATTAAACTTTGGATGAGACTCTAGAGAGTTGGTTTTGAATCTCAATATAGCTTCTGTTGCACAATAATACTTTTTCATATTTTATTTTAAATCTTTATTGATAGCTTTTTATATATCATCATATTGTATCATAGTTTTAATAAAACTCTACTCCTTACTCACCCCAAAAGATCATCTCTTCTAAAAAAGAATAAAAATTATAGTTGAACATATACAATTATCAACATAGCAATAAAGTTGGATGGTATGCAATTTTCCTTTTCTAATGTACTTCACCTCTCTACCTGTGAAGAGAAAGGAGTGAGGTTCATTTTCTCATCTCTTCCTCAGAGGAAAGCTTGGCCACTGTTTTCACAGTATTTAACTTTATGTAGCTGTTAGTCTTCTGCTCAATTCACCTTGCATCAGTTCATATATATCTTCACATGCTTGTCTGTATATTCCATATTAAATTCTTATGGCACAGTAATATTTCAATCCATTCATGTAACATACTTTATAAAAGAGCATTAGTTTTTTATTTAAAATCCTGAGATTCTGAGTTAGACTCAGGGATTTAGAATTCTGGGCTTTGAAGTCTAAAACTCAAATTCAAATCTTGATTTCACCAATTGTTTTTAAAAAATGCTCTCCCTTATAGCAGGTTAATAGAAATCATTTAAACATGAAATATTTAATCAATATATGTATATATCCTATGCTATCATTGGATTGGAAATGGAAGAATCTACAATAAATTTCCTTAGTCAGATGTATTTTATTCTCTTAGTATGTATTTTTGTAACTAGATTTTAAATAGAAACAAGTCTTTGAAAATTTATCAGGTGGTAGACCGATACAGTCGGAAGAATATTGAATTTGTAACCAAGGTATCTGAGTTTAAATTTCATTTGAGCCATTAACTATCTATGTAGGCCTTAGGCAAATAAATTAGGCCTTTTAGATTTTAGTCTTTTTTCACCTGTAAAATGGGAATGACATTCAAATAATTTACTTCAGAGGATATTGTGAGAATAATGGAAGGCAACATATCTGAAAGATTTAGCAAACCTCAATACTATATTAGTGTGGAATTTTCTTATATTTTTAATTTTCATATATCTATGTAAAAACATAAAAATATAGAAAATTATTGCTAGAAAGAACATAACTCACAAATTCCACAAATGTAAACTCTATTAAAAAATCTTGAATATTAAGCAAAACACAGAGACTCAAACTGAACAGTTTGCATTTACAAGAATCCTGTCCATCCCTGCTGAACTGACTTGTATCTTGGAGCACTGTTGGAGGTCACTAAGGGCAGAACAATGGAGGCATTTATCTCAAGGCAAACTGAGCATAAGGGCAGAGGTGAGATCCCGGTCTGTGGGGGCAAAATCAGAACCACAAACAGGGGTTATCAAATGGAGGGGGTGAGATGAAAATTTAGGCAGAAACCAAACACACAAAAACTCCTGTTGACTGACTGCTACTGTGAAGGCTGCCCTTTTGTTTGGGAGGAAGTGTTTTGACCCTTTGCCCATTGCCTCTTGGCTCTCTTCCACTTTAATTTCATTAAGAGAGAAAATATTTTGGGTCTGAAAACTGCTACTTTTGTATATTTAGTTTAAAAATTAATTTAATTACTGCTTATTGTCTTCGAATCTAAAGTTTTCCAGTATCTAGCTTCCTCCTCCCCTATTTATAGAGCTATTCTTACAAAATATTTTTTAAAGAAATACAGAGATTAAAACAGTTTAGTAAAATTGATCAGTATATAAAACAAAACCGAAAGCATAATCATTTTTGCATCCATATCTACCACATTCAATATTTTGTCATCACTGTAAAACCTTTTTGTATAGTCTATGTATATTCTATGTATTATTGTATTGTCAGTGATGGAAATATGAGAAAGAAATAGAAAGGCATTGGGGATGATTTTCTAATAGAGTCCATTTATTTGCAGTCCTAGAAATAACCAAGAAGTTTAAAGACTAATATTCTCTTGTATCTGATATTTATTGATTAAAAACACACGTTTGATTCAGTAGAATATAATGGAATTTGTAAAGTGTTCCTCAAACCAGTGATCTCATAAATATGCAAAATATAAAAAATAACTTTATGACAGATACAAAAATGGAGGAAACTTAATAAAACAATCTGCTGAGTGGTGATATTGACCCAGTTGTGAAGGAGGGTCATGAAAGATGGTGTTGCACAAAGACTGACAAAACATATGCATATTGATTGGAAGTGTGCTTCTTCACATAGAGATAACTTGGAACTACATCTATATTTAGTTTTTAAATATGATAAAATATAAGGTGATATAATACAGAATTTAATAAGTTCCTAATATATATAGAACACTGTGTTAGGTAGTGAATGAAATAAAAATTTGGCTAAACAAGGTCTTCACTCATATGTAAGTTATGATCTGATAAAGAGATGAGACACCAATACAGATGGCTATGAGGAATAACATATTGCTTGCTAAATAAGCAAGCAGCCAGTTGGTACACTGGATAGAGTACTGGACCTGAAATCAGAAAAAATCTGAGTTTGGATCTAGGCTCAGACATTTGCTACTTGTTTGATCCTGGGCAAATCACTTAATGTCTGTTTTTCAGTATTGTCATCTATAAAACAGGATAATAATAGTACCTGCCTTTTAGGGTTTTTTGAGGATCAAATAGCATTTGTGAAATAGCACGTTTTCTGGCACATAATAGGAACTTCATAAATACTTATCTCCACCACCCCCAACAAATTAATTAGAATTATAAAACATATCTGCTTCTGAGGAGGAAGAGCATTGTCAGTTGAGAGGATCAGGGAAAACATCATGAAGAGACTGATGTTAAAAAAGGGATTTAAAAACAAAGTAGGACTTTGATAAATTTGGAGTAAGAAGCACAAGAAAGAATTGGAGGAAAGATAAGAGAGTATGTAACATAAAGCACACTGGGCAGGAGGGGATCAGAAATTTGACAAGTTTGAGTGGAGGACAATGTATAGATGGAAATAATATGAGATTATAAGATTCTTGATAAGAAAGGAGGTAGAATCTTCCGGATCACAGGCAAAGAAGTAGTCTTGGAGTCCTTGGACTCTCTTTTTCCATACTCCAGAAACATATTTTCCAATATATTCTTCTCCAACCTTTCAAGTCGTATATCCACTCTCTAGCTGAATTTGAATGATCAATCAGTAATCACTTAATGTGCCTGACACTTTTCATGGCCTGGCACTGTGTCACCCTATGAGGATAGGACAAAGGCAGTTAGGTAGCAAAATGGATTTGATTCTGGAAGACCTGAGTACAAATGCTGCCTCAATAATGTAAAAGCTTGAGCACTGACCTTGAGCAACTGAATCCACCTCTCTTGGCCTCAGGTTGTTTTTTATTTAATTTGTAAAATGGGGATAATAGCTGCCTCTATTTCACAAGCTTGTGTCGATCAAATGAGATCACATATGTTATGCGTTTTGCAGATGTGGAAGCAATATATAATTGCTAACTACTAAAAATAATCCCTACATGTTTAAATATACTGGTTTAGTTGGGAACGGCTTGCTCTTTACTGAGTTCTTCATAGACCCTCTTTGCCTTCTTATCTTCCGTAAAAGATGTTGGTGCGTAAGTCACAATTAGTTCCTTAATGGACTTTTTGGAAATCTCAATCATAGATTTCATAAGACCTCCAAATAAAAGACTAGGAGGACATCCTCCCCCTCTTCTGAGGGAAAAGATTCTTTAAAATGTCCCTCACACATGCTATTTTTCTTACTTTTATTCTTTTTTTATTTTATTTGAATCTTCTTATATACATAATGACTAATATGGAAATGTTTTTCATGATGGTATATGCATAACCTATATCTGATTACTTAATGTCTTAGGGAAAGGGGAGGGGTTAAAGAATAGAATTTGGAACTCAAAACTTTAAAAATTGTTTTAAAGTGTAATTAGTGAAAATAATATACATTAAAACATAACAAAATATCCTTCACAGCTACAAGAAGAAATGGCATGATATGGTAGAAAGTGTTGGGTTTAAAGTATGGTGTTAACAAGTTTGCATGCTTCCTCTGATATTGACTAGCTATGTGATCTTGGACCAGTCTTCCATTTAATCTCTTTGAGCCCTAGTTTCATATAAAAGGAGAATAATTATGCCAGGAGTAAACTACTTTGTAGTCATATTATAAGGCTAAAATGACATGGTGTTTTCAGTACTTTATAAATCTTGAAGCCTCATGTAGATATCAGATACTGACCTTTTTATCCTTCTCTCTGAGCTAGGAAAAAAAAAACTGCCTGACTGGAAGAAAGAGGAAGGAGTGAGAAAACTAAGCCAGCCTATCCTGCTGAAAAGTCTGAAGATCTAGGTCAAGGTGTACTTAATGGGTTGCAGAAGGTAGTGGTATAGACCAATGGCATGTAAGAAGATATACTTGATAGCAGTGACTTACGTTGGCTAATGGAGAAAATAATCAGAAAGGAAATGAGGGAAAAGATCATTTTAGTTTTTAGACAAGAGATACTCAAGGGCTGGATTATCAGTCACTGCCTTTGCTTCAATACTTCAAGGATAGGTAGTTTAGTTAAGTACATATATTTCTATTGACAAAGATTGAAAGCTCTCAATAACTGAGCATTGTAGGCTTTGAAAGATGTCAAGCTTTCTATACTTTATAGGACTAGTCCCAAAGCAACAGGCATACATTCCATCATGCAGCCCCAGTTGTAAAGTATATTTATCCTGGTGTAGCCCCTCATCTCCTCAGACTGGGACCATTTCAGTAGCCTACTGGTTGGTATCCTTGCCTCAACTATCTCCCCACTCTAACCCATCCTCCACTCATCTGTCAAACTGATCTTCCCAAAATGTAGGTCTTCCAAAAATACATGTCATCCTCACATTTAAAAAACCACCATTGGTTTCCTGTTACCTACAAAATCAAATATAATATCCTTTATTTCTTTTAAAGTTCTACCTAACCTTTCCCCCTCTTACTTTTCCAGTGTCCTTACACATTACACCATTTCAAGTACTTCATGACCCAACGACCTTAGTGCCTCTTTGGTGAATATTCTGTCACCAATTTCTGTACATTTTCACTAACTTTCCTCCACACCTAGAATTTTCTCCTTTTTCATTTCTACTTTCTGGCTTCCTTAACTTCTTTCAAGTGTTAGCTAAAATCTGAAATTTTTGCAAGAAGTTTTTCCCGATCCCCTTTAGTATTAATGTCTTGCATCTTAGGTTACCTTTAATTTACCCTCTTTCTCCATATACTTCTGTCCATGGATGTGTTTGCATCTTGTCTCCCCCATTAGACTGTGAACTCCTTACAGGCAGCTAGGTCACATAGTGAATAGGGCATTAGACATTGACTCAGGTAGAAGCAAATTAAAAACTGGCCTCAGATACTAACTGTGGGACCCTGGTAATGTCACTTGACTTCAGCCTTCTCTTCAGTTCTTAAGATAGAAATAATAGTAGTGTCTATCTTCTATGGTTCTCATAAATTTCCAATGAAATAATAGTTATACAGCACTTAGGACAATAACTGATATGTACTAGGCACTTAATAAGTGCTTATTCCCTGTCCTCTCTCCCCTCCGTGAGAGCAGGAATTGTTTTGCTTTGGTTTTTGTGTGTTGTTTTTTGCTTTTTTTGTATCCCAGTATTTAGCAGTGTTTGCACACAGGCATTTAAAAACTGCTTGTTAACTTGACTTGTAAAGATTTCTGACCTACAAGTTTTCAACAACCAAAGTTTATTTCAACACTAAAATGAGTCACTGAAATAGGATCTCAATAATTTTTTTTTAAATTTGATAATGGTATTGTGTGACATGAGGCATATGCTGGAATTATGTCACTTTATCCCACTCCTTCAGGAGTTTACAATCTAAGACAGGAAATGACAATATAGCAAAATAGAGAGCCTATTTGGGGTCAGCCAAGTAAACATATTTTGAATCCACCTTATGCCCTCAAATTATTCTCCCATATGCTTCTCACCTGAAAGTTGTTAACAAGGGACAAAGGCTTTCATTTTATAATTAGAGAAAATATTTTAAATGTCTTTCACTTAGATTTTTATTAACATAAAGGGTTATCATTCTTTTCCTGAAGACAAACTGTAAAAGGAACAGAACCAAAAAATATAAACCCATTAGCTATCACCACCAGATGAGGAAGAATTTGGGGCTTGCAAAAATAAACTTTGCCTACTTTTAAGTATTCCCTAAGGTACAACTTGGCTTTCTCTACACCAGTCTAAAAGCAGTAGTCAATTAATACATAGAAGGGGATGATGATTCATCATTGTTCTGCATACTCTATGATGCTACATAGGTTAAAAAGTTGGAAAATTTGAAATAGAGAATGAACATAAATTAAGAATCCTCACTGGGGAAGCAGTAGTTCTAACCTTAGGTTGATGGGAGAGACTGGTGATTTTCCCCTGATCCATCCCCCCTTGGGGAGGAGGTATAGTTTCAATGATGGAATAGAGGGAATTTGGTGAATAGAGTGAGTAGTTTCCAGGACATTTGGGAGGTATATTGGAAGGGGGAACAAAGCGGGCAACAGTATGGAAGTGAAGGTGACAAAGACATTTAAGAAGCCCCAAGCCGCCCGATGATGGATTTTCTCCTAGACCCTCAATGTTCAACAAAATCACTAGGGATTGAAAGGGAGGAGGGCTTATAAAATAAATAATGAAGATAAAAAATTTAAATAAAAGTTGTATGTATAAGGATCCTCTCCCTTTATTTACATGAAAGAGATGATGACAGAATTAGTATTTATACAGAAAGAAGCATTAATATTTTTCCATAGATAGATTAAGCATTATGTTAGCATTGAAATGACATATTTAGGGTCTGACCATATAACCTCCTACTCAAGAAACTCTAGAGTCTCTGTCTTGCCTTTAGGATAAAGTCCAAACTCTTCTGTCTGGTACATAAAACCCTTCCAGATTGACTGCAATGCATCTTCCAGACTGGTATATTACTCTTCTTTACATGCTCTGTGTACCAGCCAAATTGTTTTGCTTACCAAAGACTCCACTTCCCCTCTCCATGACTTTGCCTTACCTGTTCTCCAATATTCTTCAAAGCTCAGTTCAAATGCCACCTCCTAAATGTATTCTGATCCCCCCATTTCCTAGTGCTACTCTAAATCATTTCTGTCTACTTTGTGAGTGTGTGAATATCTATGTAGATAGATATTCACACACATATATACATATGTATATAAAGATATATACTCAAATATGTGTGTATGTATGTGTACATATAATATATTATATATATATATGTGTGTGTGTGTGTGTGTGTGTGTGTATTTATATTTTTCTCAAAAATAGAATGTAAACTTCTTGGGGAAATTTTGTGTCATTATGTTCCCAAAAATCTAGCTCAGTGCCTTCCATGTAGTAGGAGCGTAATACTTACTTGCTGAAGAAAATGAATGATGTATCAGGCCAAAAGATACATCTTTTGTCATGAATAGGATGATGCTTCCAAATCCTGTTCCAATGAGACATCACACAGCGATAAACCTCTGTTACTCACAACTAAGAAGAGAGCTCTGCACATTACTTCAGGTGCCATCAACCCCTCTGAACTGAAAATTGATTTCAGCTGTTTACCTTCATTTAGCGATCACAGGCCTGAAGCTAGCAATAAGTTGAGAGAGATGACAATACATTGTTAAGTAGAGCCCCTAAGTCAAGTAGCGAACGTGAAGCTGCAGAATGAGATGAACACAGAAAATAATCAGGAGGTGCCAAAACAAATTAACCTCTGGCGACTCTTGTTTCTAATGGAAAGATGAAGCCAAGAGCACTGTATACCCTTGTCAGGTCAGACATATGCCCTTTCATAAGTCATAATCAACAACGGCTTATAAGGAATTCCTTGACTCCAATACACCAAGTCTCTACAATATTCTTGAGGCATAAACAACTATTTATTTCTGTTTCTCTCTTTCTCCCTTTCTCCCTTTTCCTCTGTGTGTCTTTCTCTCTGTGTGTCTGTCTGTCTCTGTCTTTTTCTCTCTGTCTCTCTCCATCTCTGTCTCTCTGTCTCTGTATCTCTGTCTGCCTCTCCCCCCTTCTCTCTCCTCTCCTCTATCTCCCATTTACTCACTCTCTCCTTATTCACTTCCCCATTCCCTCTTTCCCTTCTCTCTCTCTTCTCTTCCAGAAATTTTGTCTCCCAGTTAAGTTCTTTCTACTTGATCAAAATCTGTCTTATAGCCCTTGACTTGCAACTGACCAGTAAAGTGGTTGAGACTACTGCTGTCACTGAAGCTGAGATAGACTACTGGATGTAGCTAGCCAATTCAGAACTTGATTGGATGCCCCATGATTAGTGGGATCCATTTTAAAGTACTAGAGAAGTGCATTTAAAGGGAACTGCAGCAGAAACTGCTCTAGAAACAAAAACAGAAAATACTTATAAAAGCAGATGAAAGACTTGCCATTCATTGTTAATCCCTCCTTCTCTGGGGTGTCCATAGGCAGACCATCTGGTTCTGCTCTCTAGCATCCCTTCTTCTGACAGAATCCCCTGCCATAATACTGGAAGAGCCCTTCCTTATTGGGCAAGTGTTGCAACATTGCAGGAACTTGAATGCAAAATTATATCTCTATTTGACTCAATTTCTTCGATTGTAAAATGAAGACAATATCACTTACCTCCCAGAGCTGTGGTGAGAACCAGATGAAATATTTCTAAATCACTCTGCATATCATAAAGTACTATATAATTGTTATTATGATTTAGTATTTGAATGTACATCTTCTGATGCTAATTATAACTCTCCAGGCCTTACTCCATTCTTTCAGTCCATTTAACCATTTAGCTAATGTACAATTCATAATTTTTTTTTTCCTTAAACATAGCTCTCAGGGCTCTCCATGTTATGGGAACTAATCAACATTACATTTTTGATGAATTGCTTCTGTTGCTCCTTGGAGCAGAGAAGTGCTTCATGGGATAAACAGCCACAACTTCAGAATATTTTATGCCTTGGACCAAATAGCAGTTGTAAACTCACAGGCTGATTTTCCACAGCTATTTTATATCTGCTTGACTGGGGAACACTTCTATCCTGGCAGTTTCCTTTAGGGACAGAAGAGTTTAAAGCAAGGGGGATATCACCCTGTGACATATTTTCTATCCAATGATGTAACCATATTCTGTTCACAATTGTAAAGGTGTTTAGATGAAAGCGTATATTTTCCTTTTTCCTCATGAAGAGGGTTAATGTAGTGTATCATATCTTTTTTTAGACTACATGAACCTCTATTATATTTCTGTGTATCTTTATTGAATCATTTATCTAGATTTCAGTGTCAACATGGGTGCCCTTGTATAACTCCACACACATATATATCAAGGTAATAAGAAAGTAGTTTCTTTTACTGTTTGGGAACACAAGAAATAGCAGAGCATAGTATAGGGGAAAGCAGAATCTTTAGAGGATGGCTCTGTTTTCTGTGCCTACCCATTTATCCACCGTAACTCCTTCAGAAGGATGTTCTTTGGAGAGCTATATAAACCTATAAGATCAGAGGGGAAAGTGAGAAAGGAAGAATAACCAAAATTTTCAATTATATTAATATGTGTATACAGATTTTGAGAAGTATAGAACACCCCAAATCTGCAAATAGCTTTTCTTTCCCATTTCATGAGCTACCTGTGACTAAACTGAAACTAGGAAATCTCTTCCAATTGTTATATTACTTGAAAGAGTAGGGAAATTTCATGCTAATTTCTTTCTGACAATGATATTCTAGCCTAAAGTCTCTTTTTTTTAATTCTCATTTGATTTCTTCCTGGACTTTTCTGCTTTGCATTATATTTAATAAACATTATTTAAGTATTAAAGGGATCTGTGTGTTTTGGTACAGAAATGGCAGGATTATAAATCTCTATCAAAACAATCTTTTCAGATTAGCTCTGGAGAATATGGAGATTGAGAACTTTTATCCACCTCCTGATGACAACAGATAGTATTCTAAAAGCCACACTCCAGTTGTTCCTTTGTGAGTTCCAAATTAAGAAGTGATACTATTATATGTACTAAGAATTAGACGAGGAATTTTGGTCAAGGCATGAACCCAGGAACATTTTGTTAGAAAAAATAAAATAACTTTATTGACCTTTTATATCATTGCTATTTCCCAAAGTTTACCTCCAATAGTAGTGTCATTTATAACAAAGAAGTCTATAGAACTAAAGAAAACAAGTCAACATGCTGACTTTGTCTGACAGCACACATTTCATTCTGTATCTCTGGAATCCCACCTTGGAATTCTTCCTGCTCATTATTTTTATGTGCAATAATATTCCATTATAGTCATATACCACAATTTATTCAGACATTCCATGACTAATGTACACAAACTTTGTTTTCAGTTTCTTGCTATGACAAAGAAAAAGGTAGCAAAAGTTGTATGGAAAACTCACACAAGGCCAGTACTTACATGGAGGTCAGAAGAAGAGGTACAAGGCTACTCTCAAGGTCTTTCTAAAGAACTTTGAAATGGGGGGGGCGTAAAGCCAAGGTGGAGTACAAGGATGAACCTGTAGAAGTTCTCCCCCCACAGCCCATAAAATACCTGTCAAAAATTACTCTAAACAAGTTCTAGAACAGCAGAAGCCACAAAATAACAAAGTAAAAGAGATTTCCAGCCCAAGACAACCTGGAAGACTGACCAGAAAGGTCTATCACCCTGGGCTCAGAGTAGAGTGCAGCCTAGCCTTGGCCATGTGGCATGGCACAGACAGGACCAGAGCAGGCTTCAAGGTGTGGAATCCTGGGTAGCAAGAGCGGTTTCCAGATTTCTCAATGCACAAATGCCAGGACAACTTCAAAAGTCAGTGAGAAAGCTCTTTCACCTGGGTGAGAAGGGAGCAAGGTCATGCCATAACCCTGGCCCCAGGCAGGAGAAGCATCCATTTTTAGAGACATCAGGCAAGACCACAGGGGAAGTAAGCAGTCAATCAGGATCTCAGACATGAGTAGTGGTTTTGGGGTGAGGAGGAGCACTGACTGGCATGGTAGAACTGGTGGAGGCTCTGGAGAGGGAATTCTACTCACAGACAAAGTAGAAAAGCTTGTGGCTGCTCCCAGATCAGAGCATAGGCTGAGAGAGGAGGAAACTCCTCTTCCTTGACAGTGTCACCTTGGAGGAACTGAGAAATTAGAGGTTCCTTGAGTATACCCTCCGATTGACAAAGGAATCAAAAGTCAAGTAACTGGCTGGGAAAATGCCCCCAAAGGGGAAAAACATACTATAGAATGTTACTTTCTTGGTGAACAGATATTTTCTTCCATCCCTTCTGATGAGGAACAACAATGCACACCACCATAGGAAGACATAAAAGTCAAGGTTTCTGCATCCACAACCTCCAAAAAAAATAAACAATGCTGTCAAGTCATGGAAGAACTCAAAAAAGATTTTCAAAATCAGATAAGAGAAGTGGAGGAAAAGTCGGGAAGAGAAATGAGAGTAATGCAAGAAAATCATGAAAAGAGAGTCAACAGCTTGTTAAGGAGATCCAAAAAAAAAAAGTGCTAAAGAAAATAACACCTTTAAAAATAGACTAACTCAAATGGCAAAAGAGGTCCAAAGAGCCAATGAAGAGAAGAACGATTTAGAAAGCAGAATTAACCAAATGGAAAAGGAGGTTCAAAAGCTCACTGAAGAAAATCAATTTTAAAAATGAGAATGGAGCACCAAGGAATTATGAAATAATACCAAAAGAATGAAAACATTGAAGACAATGAGAAATATCTCACTGGAAAAACAACTGACCTGGAAAATAGATCCAGAAGAGACAATTTAAAAATTAAAGAGATATGTGAAAGTCATGATCAAAACAAAAGAGCCTGGACATCATCTTTCATGAAATTATCAAGGAAAACTGCCCCAATATTCTAGAACTACAGGGTAAAATAAATATTGAAAGAATTCACTGATCACCTCCTGAAAGAGATCTGAAAAAAAAACACCTAGGAATAATAGCCAAATTCCAGAGTTCCCAGGTCAAGGAGAAAATATTGTAAGCAGTCAGAAACAATTCAAATATTGTGAAAACACAATCAAGATAACACAAGATATAGCAGCTTTTACATTAAGGGATCAAAGGGCTTGAAATATGATACTCCAGAAGTTAAAGGAGCTAGGATTAAAACCAAGAATCACCTACCCAGCAAAACTGAGTACAATACTTCAGGGGGAAAATGGCCATGCAATGAAATAGAAGACTTTCAAGCATTCTTAATGAAAAGACCAGAGCTAAATAGAAAATTTGACTCTCAAACACAGGAATCAAGAGAAGCATGGAGAGGTAAACAGAAAAGAGAAATCATAAGGGATTTACTAAAGTTGAACTATTTACATTTCTACATAGAAAGATAATATATGTAACTCCTGAAATTCTTCTCAGTATTTGAGTAGTTGGAGAGATTATACATACACACACACACACACACACACACACACACACACACACACACATATATATATATATATATATAAAGAGAGAGAGAGAGAGAGAGAGAGAGAGAGAGAGAGAGAGGCAGAGAGACAGAGGGCACAGGGTGAGTTGATAAGGAAGGGATGATAGCTAAAAAAAGTAAAATTAAGCAGTGAGAGAGGAATATATTGAGAGGAGAAAGGGAGAAATGGAATGAGGCAAATTATTTCTCATAAAAGAGGCAAGAAAAAGCTTTTCCAGTGGAGGGCAAAAGGGAGAAGGTGAGAGGGAAAAAGTGAAGCTTACTCTCATCACTTTTGGCTTAAGGAGGGAATAAAGTGCACACTCAATTTGATATAAAAATTTATTTTACACTACAGGAAACTATGGGAGAAAGGGATAAGTAGGGTGGAGGGATGATATAAGGAAGGGCAGATTAGAGGAGGGATTAATTAGAAATAAACTCTTTAGGGGAGGGACAAGGTCAAAAGAGAGAATAGAATAAATGGGAGCAGGATAGGATGGAGGGAAATATAGTTAGTCTTTCACAGCATGACCATTATGGAAGTCTTTTGCAACACCACACATATATAACTTATATTGACCTGCTTGCCTTCTCAGTTGGGATGGGTGGGGAGGGAAGAAGGGAGAGAAATTTGACCTCAAAGTTTTAGGAATGAATGTTGAGAATTGTTTTTGCATGCAATTGGGAAATAAGAAATACAGATAATGGGGCATGGAAATTTATCTTGTCCTACAAGAAAAGATAGAAGATAGGGATAAGGAAAGGGAGGAGTGTGATAGAAGGGAGGGAAGATTGGGGGAAGGGGTAAACCAAATGCAGGGTGTTTTGGAATGGGAGAGGGAGAGATGGGGAGAAAATTTGGAACCCAAAATCTTGTGGAAAAGAATTTGAAAACTAAAAATAAATTAATTTTAAAAAAAACTTTGAAATTAATTATGAGACATGGGAGATACTGCCATAGAATTGCTCATCATGGTGTGTCCATATCAAAGAATAAACTGTGCTCTATAAGCAAAACATGAGATATACAAATTTAGAGATATCTCCATTCTAAAATATTCATATCAACTATCTGTGGCCACCCTGTGGTAGATCATTCTGAGTTTATATTGGTATGATCAGCTACCATCAGATCCACTGCACCTTTATCTCAAAATAACTCATGTCATTGTCTTCCTCTTCAAAGACAAAGGACTACAGCTAACCAACAAGAACAAAAAATGGTTTTATAAATATTTGGACATGGTTGTTTCATTTCCATGTCTCTTTCATCTTTTAGTGTTAATTTTGTAGAAGTTGTATTGATAGCACTCAGGGTCAAAAGGTATGAATGGTTCAGTCCTTTTTCTGAATACTTTCAACTTGTTTTCCTGTATTGTTGAATAAATTCACAGTTTTCCCCACAGTCTATTGAAGTTTGTCTGTCATTACATAGCTCCTCCACTCCAACTCCATTTTCCTTAGAAGTGAAAAAATCAACAAAGGAACAGGGCCTAATGTTGTACATTTGAAGAAGATATTGCTATTTAAAAACAAAACTCAGTTTAATTGTTTGAAAGGGGAAAATGTACAATTTTTCCTTAGGACCCATAAAACAGCAGGTGACACTAAGTATTTCCATTTAGTACAAATCTCATTAGTTCTATAATTTGTTCAATAGCATAATAAAAAGAAAATTTCAAGTCATTAAAGTCTTCTCAATCTTTACTGCTACAAGAAGCTGATGAAATAAGTAAACAATTCTTCCTGCTCAGAAAGCAATTTTTTTATTTAAAATCACAGCTAATTTAACACTCTGAAAGAGCATAGCTAAATACTTTATGCTTCTATTTTAACTGTGAAAGGAAAAAAGAGGAATGATCTTGAAATAGTGATAATCTGATTGGCATCATGGTGAAATAGCAGACAAAGATATTAAGGAACTAGTCCTCATTACTAAAGTACAAGAAGTTATTGTTTCCTTGGTAAGGGAGTAAGGGATCTCTGTGATTAGATTCATTGACATCTGAAAAAAACTTACCTAGGTACCCTTTGTAATTGCCAGTACCTGTTATAGAGGAAACAACTGAACTCAAAGCCTACTGATATTGGTTCAAACCTGGTTCTGCCTAATAAAGTGCAACACTTCATTCAAGTAACTTACCCTCTCAGACATTTTCCCTTCTCTAAAATTGTTTTCAAATGTGTAAAATGGAATAATTGGATCTCTTCCACTTCTAAAATTCTAGATTGTAGTCATGATCAATGATTCAAAGCTGCTAATTCAAGAGGGAGGGGTAATTTTAGTGTTCTAATTCACTGCATAATTTATCTTGTATTTACTTCTCTGTTTTACTAATTTTATCCCATTAACTTCCAGGAGAATATTTATGTGATAAATAGAAAGGGAGGGATGGATGGGGAGAGAAAAAGAGAGAGAGAGACAGGTGGACAGAGAGACAGATAGAGAGACAGAGACAAAAGAAAGAGAGGGAGAGAGAAGAAGAAGAAGAGGAAGAAGAAGAAGAAGAAGAAGAAGAAGAAGAAGAAGAAGAAGAAGAAGAAGAAGAAGAAGAAAAAAGAGAAGGAGGAGGAGAATAAAGGGTTGGGGAGGGGAGGGGAAGGGAGGAAAAGGAAGGGAAAGAAAAAAATCCTAGGTCATAGAAAAGTGTTTTTTGGGAGGAGGCAAGACTGTAGAGTAACAGCATGCACTTTCTAGAGCATTGCCCCCAAGCCCAGCCAAATACCTGTAAAAAGTGGCTCTAAGCAAATTCTGGAGCTACAGAACCCAAAAAATGACAGAGTAAAGCAAATCTCCTGCCCAAGAGAGCCTAGTAGATCATAGGGAACCATCTATCGCACCACGGTGGTAGCAGGGTGCAGTTCAACATGGGCCACACCAGCATAAACAGGACTCGAACAGGCCTTGGGGAAATTGAATCTCTCATACCTGTGGCAGTTTCCAGACTTCAGGACCCCAAAACACTAAGGACAAATTGGAAGGTCAATGGAAAAAGCCTTCTGGACCAGTGTGGGAGAGAAGAGTGGTCTTGCCCCAGCTTCAGGGCAACAGAGTGGAGAGGGGCAGAGGAACCTGCTGCAACCACAGCAGCAGCAGGGAAAGAGACATCAACTCTACCTGGAGCTCTAGGCTCACAGATTGTGGGGGGATTGAGCAGCTGACAGTACACTCTTACCCCCACCGGAAGCAGAGAAGTACCTTGAAAAAGAGCTAAAAAGTCAAGTAAATGACTAGGGAAATGAGCAAAAAAATCACAAAAAGAATTAGACTATAGAATCTTACTTTGGCGACAAGGAAGACCAAAGCATGCAAATAGAAGAAAACAAAATCAAAGCTCCTTCTTCAAAAGGCTCCAAGAAAAACAAGACTTGGTCTCAGGCCATGGAAGGGCTGTAAATAGATTTTGAAAATCAAGTAAGAAAAGGAGAGCAAAAATTGGGAAGAGAAATGAGAGCAATGCAAGAAAATCATGAAAAACAAGTCAACTGCTTGCTAAAGGAGACGCAAAAATATGCTGAAGAAAATAATACTTTAAAAAATAGACTAGGGGGCAGAGCCAAGATGGCCAAGTAGAAAGACACACATATGGAGGCTTTCCCCACACAGCCCACAAAATACCTGTAGAGAGGGACTCTCAAAAAATTTTGGAGCAGCAGAAGTGGAGAACAATAGAGTGGAGGAGATTTCCAGCCCAGGGTGACCTGAAAGGCCCATGGGAAATGTCAGTTGCATGGAACTGGAGTGAAGCCCAGCCCAGCCTTGGCCCCACAGCATGGGACAACTCTGGGAGGAGGACACATCAGGGGAGGAATCCCCATTCCCAGCAGTAGCGGTCTGGAGATCCCTCAAGCCACAGGCACCAAAGGTCAGTGACAGAGTTTTGTCAGCTGACCAGGAAGGGAAAAGGGCCTTCTCATAGCTCCAGTAGTAGGCAGTGGCCACAGAGGCCACACACAGCTGCCCACATCCATTGTTGGAGTGTAAAAACCCCTGGAGGCACTAGAAGCTGAATATTATCTCAGCCCTTGTAGAGGCCATGAGGGAGCTGGTCCTTGTCTCACACTGAATGGCAGCCCTGTCCCCACAGCTTAACTGAAAATCAACACACACACACACACACACACACACACACACACACACACACCCCACCCAGTGCTGACTTTGCAGAACTAGAGACCAGGTGGCTGTGGAGAGGTAACTGCTAAGATTCTGGGCACAAAAATCTCCCTCTGCTCCCAAACCAGTGTACATGCTTGATTGTGCCACCTTGGAGGATATGAGATCTTACAGATTCCCAGAGTATACCCTGCTCTTGACAAAGGACCCAAAACTCAAGTAACTGGTTTGGAAAATGCCCAAAAAGGAGAAAAAAAAATAAGAATATAGAAGGTCACATTCTTGAACAGATATCTTTTCCCATCCTTTCGAATGAGGAATAACAATGCTTACCATCAGAGAAAGACATAAAAGACAAGACTTCTGTATTCCAAACATCCAAAATAAATATGCAATGGTTTCAGGCCATGAAAGAGCTCAAAAATGATTTTGAAAATCAAATAAGAGAGGTAGAAAGACTGGGAAGAGAAATGAGAGAGATGCAAGGAAAGCATGAAAAGCAGGTCAACACCTTGCTAAAGGAGACCCCAAAAAAATGCTGAAGAAAATAACAGCTTGAAAAATAGGCTAACTCAATTGGCAAAAGAGATTCAAAAAGCCAATGAGGAGAAGAATGCTTTCAAAAGCAGAATTAGCCAAATGGAAAAAGAGGTTCAAAAGCTCACTGAAGAAAATACCTCGTTAAAAATTAGAATGGACCAGATGGAGGCTAATGACTTTCTGAGAAACCAAGAAATCACAAAATAAAACCAAAAGAATGAAAAAATGGAACATAATGTGAAATATCTCATTGGAAACACAACTGACCTGGAAAATAGATCCAGGAGAAGCAATTTAAAAATTATGGGACTACCTGAAAGCCATGATCAAAAAAAGAGCCTAGACATCATCTTTCATGAAATTATCAAGGAAAACTGCCCTGAGATACTAGAAAGAGGGGGCAAAATAAATATTCAAAGAATGCACCGATCACCACTGGGAAGAGATCCAAAAAGAGAAACTCCTAGGAACATTGTGGCCAAATTTCAGACTTCCCTGGTCAAGGAGAAAATATTGCAAGCAGCTAGAAAGAAACAATTCCAGTATTTTGGAAATGCAATCAGGATAACACAAGATCTAGCAGCTTCTACATTAAGGGATCAAAGGGCGTGGAATAGGATATTCCAGAAGTTAAAGGAAATAGGACTAAAACCAAGAATCACCTACCCAGCAAAAATGAATATAATACTTCAGGGGGGAAAATGGTATTTTAATGAAATAGAGAACTTTCAAGCATTCTTGATGAAAAGACCATGGCTGAAAAGATTTGATTTTCAAACACAAGAATCAAGAGAAGCATGAAAAGGTAAACAGCAAAGAGAAGTCATAAGGGACTTACTAGCGCTGAACTATTTGCATTCCTACATGGAAAGACGATATTTGTAACTCTTGAAAACTTTTTTCAGTATCTGGGTAGTTGGTGGGATTACACACACATGCGCACACACACACACACACATACAGAGAGAGAGAGAGAGAGAGAGAGAGAGAGAGAGAGAGAGAGAGAGAACTCACAGAGTGAATTGAATAGGATGGGATCATATCTTTAAAAAATGAAATTAAGGGTGAGAGAGAAATATATTGGGAGGAGAAAGGGAGAGATGGAATAGAGAAAATTATGTCTCATAAAAGAGGCAAGTAAATGACTTTTCAGTGGAGGGAAAAGTGGAGAGGTGAGAGAAAAAACATGAAGCTTACCCTCATCACATTCGACTAAAGGAAGGAATAAAATACACATTCATTTTGGTATGAAAACCTATCTTACAATACAGGAATATCTTACAATATCTTACAATACAGGGGGAAAAGGGGATAAGCAGGGTTGGGGGGATGATGGAAAGATGGGCAATGGGAAGAGGGAACAATTAGAAGTCAACCCTCTTGGGGAGGGACAGGGTCATAAGAGAGAGTAGAAGAAATGGGGTGGGGGGCAGGATAGGATGAAGGGAAATACAGTTAGTCTTACACAACACGACTATTATGGAAGTCATTTGCAAAACTACACAGATATGACCTATATTGAATTGCTTGCCTTGCCAAAGGGAATGGGTGAGGAGGGAGGGATGGGGAGAATTTGGAACTCAAAGTTTTAGGAACAACTGTTGAGTATTGAACTTGGAAATAAGAAATACAGGTAATGGGGTATAGAAAGTTATCTTGCCCTACAGGACAAAAGAGAAGATGGGATAAGGAAAGGGAGTAATGTTAGAAGGGAGGGCAGATTGGTGATAGGGGAAATTAGAATGCTTGGTGTATTGGGGTGGGGGGAGGGGACAAATGGGGAGAAAATTTGGAACCCAAAATTTTGTGGAAATGAATGTTGAAAACTTAAATAAACAAATTTTTAAAAAAATATACTAACTCAAATGGCAAAAGAGATCCAAAAAGCCAATGAAGAGAAAAATGCCCTAAAAAGCAGAATTGGCTAGATGGGAAAGAAGGTCCAAATTCTCACTGAAGACAATAATTCCTTAAAGATTGGAATGGAGCAGATGGAAGCTAATGACTTTTTTTAAAAATCAAGAAATTATGAAACAAAACCAAAGGAATGAAAAAATAGCAGACCTTGTGAAATATCTCATTGGAAAAACAACTGACCTGGAAAATGTATCCAGGAGAGACAATTTAAATATTATGGACTATCTGAAAGATATGATCAAAAAAAGAACCTAGATATCATCTTTCATGAAATTATCAAGGAAAACTGCCCTGATATTCTAGAACCAGAGGGTAAAATAAATATTGAAAGAATCCACCAACCACTTCCTAAAAGAGATCTGAAAAAAAAACCTCCTAGGAATATTGTAGCCAAATTCCAGAGTTCCCAGGTCAAGGAGAAAATATTGTAAACATTGAGAAAGAAACAATTTGAGTATTGTTATACTGTATATTATATTATGAGTATTGCATATTGTTGTACAGTCAGGATAACACAAGATCTAGCAACTTCTACCTTAAGGGATCGAAGGGCTTGTAATATTATATTCCAGAAGTCAAAGGAGCTAGGATTAAAACCAAGAATCACCCACTCAGCAAAACTGAGTATTATACTTCAGGGGGAAAAAATTGCCATTCAATGAAATAGAGGACTTTCAAGCATTCCTGATGAAACGACCAGAGCTGAATAGAAAATTTGACTTTAAACACAAGAGTCAAGAAAAGCATGAAAAAGTAAACAGGAAAGAGAAATCATAAGGGACGTATTAAAGTTGAATTATTTACATTCCTACATGGAAAGATAATTTTTGTAACTCTTGAAACTTTTCTCAGTATTTGAGTAGTTGATATATTGATATAAATGAATAGATGGTGGAAAGATAGATAGACACACATAAATGCATACATTTATGTGACATACAAAGTTATTATAAAGTAATTTGTGGGAATTGGCTCTAGAAGCTGAGAGATTAAGAAAGGTATGACTAATCAACTAAAACTTTAAATATGTGTTAACTTTACAAAAGCATGATCTCTAGCATAGTTTTATAAAACATGTACTCAATTTTGAGACAGGGGATATAGAATTAAATCCCATTCTGCCGCTAACCACCCTTCTGAGGATGGCAAATCACTTTACATTTTGTCAGGTCAGTTTGCTCCTCTGTAAAATGAGGAAGTTGAGCACAATGATATTAAAAGTCCTTTCTGACTCTAGATATAGACTTCATTCCAATTTATATGGTTTTTAAAGTCTAAGGTCAGTTTCTCCACAACAAATCTATGAGAAAGGTAGTAGAAATGTTTCAGTCACCATTTATTGGTGCAGAAATGGAACCTCATAATAGTTAAGCTATTTGCCTACCTAATACAACTATTAATGTTAGAGTTGTATTTGAACCGATGTCTCTCTTGCCTCCAAGGACACTTTCCACTGTATCACACTGATATTAGCATATATAAATTTTAAGTTATTATTTAGAATTTTATCTGTTTCATCAGTTTTGCTTTTTGGTTTCTATCCACTTTCCTTCAAATAATGCTGGAATTGATGGACCAGTTCTTATGATTTCAACAGAGATGCAGCAGAGTCAGCCAAGTCATCCCTGATGATGCCTGAACTCCTCCAGGAATCATTTGTTAGGTCAGTGCATCAATAAAGCTGGCAGAAGAATGTTGCAAACCTCTTTTGTGGGTCACTCAAGAATTGTAGTTATTGCTTTTTTATTACCATTATTATCCCTAGCAATCACATGGTGGTTTATTTTTTTTAAAACTCCTAGTTGTTGGTCATTAGATGGCTATCAAGAGATAGGGAGGGAATCCTCTATTCTAGTTATAAACCTGAGAAAATTCCTAAAGGACACAATAGACTTGTTCTCTTTCTTCTTTCATGCCATCAACACTCTTGAAAATTGTACCAATGGAACACAACTATTGTTGAAATAACAAGAGTGGATGCGCTGTCCTAAGCTTATGTAGCTCCACTCCAAATCACCTAGCCAAAAACAAATGATTGTGACAAGGATTCGAACTCAGTTTTCCTGCTCTGAGACTACACCCCCCTCTTAGTCTCCTCCTATCTTTCCTCCTCTTATCTAACATACTTGGAAACACACACACACACACACACACACACACACACACACACCACCTCTTTCAAGAAGAATCCCTGAAGGAGGAAGATATGACACTGTAGTACATTTCATGTCCCAGATATAACATCCTCACATTGGCAAGATGGGAATAATATGTTTAGATAATTTAAAAGATAAATGATTTCTAGTTTTGCTGATCCATACACTTCTATCAATCTAGGATTTGCTAAGTTGCTAAGTGCTCCCAATTCAGATGATAAATTTAGCACATGAAGTAGCTCAGCAATAGAAGACCAATGAAGTTCAAGCAATAAAAAAACGCCATGAATAATATTTAAATTCAATCAGAACATCAGGAGTAGATTACAGACCTCCACTAACCCAGTGCTTTCTTTCTCTTTCTTTCTTTTCTTTCTTTCTTTCTTTCTTTCTTTCTTTCTTTCTTTCTTTCTTTCTTTCTTTCTTTCTTTCTTTCTTTCTTTCTTTCTTCTTCTTTCTTTCTTTCTTTCTTTACCTCCTTCCTTCCTTCTTTCTTTCTTTTTTTCTTTTCTCTTTCTTTCTTTCTTTCTTTCTTTCTTTCTTTCTTTCTTTCTTTCTTTCTTTCTTTCTTTTCTTTCTTTCTATCTTTCTTTCTTTCTTTCTTTCTTTCTTTTTCATGCAATCATGATTGATTTATGACATTTAAGAGGCAATAATAAGACAGTTTTCAAACTAGCAATCTGGCAGACCAGAAGACCTATATAGTATATATAGTGTCAAATTGAGATTATTTCCTTTAAGAGTTTTTTCTAATCATGTTCCCAGAGTAATAGTCATGATCCGATGATTCTGAGGCTGCTTAATGGTGCAACCTCTGTTATCCAGAATCCACAAGGAATGAACACTTCTTGAGAAGAGGGTCTTCTCTACAACTAGGTGTTAAAACCTTTCCAGTTTTATTTTCAATGTTTTTGATGACAGTTTCTCTAGGAATTATAAATTTTTAAAATCTGCATTTTACTCCTTATAATACAATTCATATAATTTAATATTTTCTTAGTACTTCATGGTCACTATTAGAAGCATCCATTATTTTAGCAGTCTGAAGGTAACTGTAGATGTAGGCTCAGGTGCAGGTGCAAATAGAATATGACAAAGGTTGAATCACTTGACTTACACAACCTCTAACCATCTGCACGACAGAAATGTACCGGCTGGACAAGGTTATTATTGAAATTGAATGTAAAACCATTTATCATTCACTTACCAAGTGCTAAATACTGTGGTAAGCACAGTACTGGGGATACAAATAGAAATCCCAATTTTCACTAGGGATACAGATAGAAAATTAATAATGTCCCAGCTCCCAAGGAGCTCATATTCTAACAAGGTGAGACAACACATAATGGAAGGTTCTTGTTCATATTCAGTTTATGGTAAGTGAAAATATCGTGGAATACTTGGGTTTGGGCAGGGAAAGTAGTAGGGCAGATGGCAAGGCCATGAGGATCTTGGGAAGCAATGACAAGACATATGGTTCCCAATCAAGAAGATAATGCATCCAAAGTACAGAGTGGATTGGGGTTCTCTAATGCCTCCAACAGAAGTGGGCTAGAATTCAGTTCACTATAGGTGTCAAACTTGCTAGGAATTGAGCAGTGAAACAGTAATGATTGATGTTGTACACTGAGCCTGACTCAGACTAGTCTCCTGGCATTTTAGGTTTTATCAGAACAAAATAAGACACTTGAAGGTCATTCAACAGATAGCAAAAAATAAGTATTGCTTAGGATAGGCATTGAGGACAACTTGATATGGTTTAGATGAGCAAAGCTTACTTGTCATGAGCCAAAAGTCAAGTATCAGAGAAGGTACATGAGGTCTTTGGGTATCTCGTGTACTAAAGTAATAACAAAGTGATGCCAACAACCTGAGTTTTTAATCTACTGAAGCTTCTAAATCTTGAGTCTAAGTCTTCTTATCTTTTAATTAAAAAATTATAACCCAATTCAGATGGGGAGAGGGGTCAAGCTATTGCTCCCAGCATTATCCACCCATTGGTAAGAACCTTAGAGTATGCTAGAGAAATTTTTACTACGTAAATGACTTCGAGGCCATAATTGGTCATCTATAACCTCTGTTGTTCAAGGAACCCAAAATGAAGAAAACTAAAATATTAATATAGAAAATAAGCAAATCAATCAATGATCAACACAAGTGCATAAACAAATATAGGTAAATGAATGAATGAGAAGACAAATAGATGAAGGAAGGAAATAAGAAGGGAAGGAAGGAAGGAAAGAAGGAGGGAGGCAGGAAGGAAAGGAGGGAGGAAAAGCAGGTATCAGTTCCCTAAAGTTCACTGTGAGCACTTTGAAAGCAGGGACTGCCTTTCTCCTTCTTTGTATCTCCATCAATTAGCATAGTGCCTGGTATATAGGAGATACTTAAAAATGCATATTGATCAATTATGGACTGACTGAAGGAGTGACTAAATATAGAACAGCCCCAGGAAGGGCTAGTTCATTTCTAAATGATCAGGTCCATATGGTGGGTGACGACAAATCTTTGCAGAAGGTAGTGGGTTTTTCAGTGGAACATGATAACCAGGAATAGTAAAAGGAACATCATAACTACAGCAAAGAATGTAACCTATCGTGTATTGTCATAGATTCTCATCACAGACCAGAAGAATTTCTCCGCAATATCATTTATTGTGTTCCTTTGTCTACCAATAAAGACTTTTCCCATCCCAGGAGCTTCATGGGTGAAATACAAAGACTTTAAGCAATGAGAACCCTCTGTGAGACTATTACCTGTCTTCTGTGGACACTAGTTAGACACTTTCACCTCTCTTTTGTTGACAGAATGTTCTCTAAACTTACCTTGCAGAGAAGCAGCAGTTTATCGAATGATACACAGGCAGCAATGTGAAGGGGAACATCAATTCTAGTTTATTCTTACTGATGGGATATAGTGGGGGAGATAGATGGCACAGTGGATAGGTTACCAGGCCTGGAATCAGGCAGACCTGAGTTCAAACCTAGCCTCATACATTTACTGGGTATGTGACACTGGCCAAATCACTTAACACTGTTTGCCTCAATTTCCTTACCTACAAAATGAGCTGGAGAAGAAAATGGCAAACCATTTCAGTATCTCTGCCAAGAAAACACCAAATGGAGTCATGAAGAGACACAATTGAAACAAGTGAACAATAAAAATGGACTAAAGAGGGATTGCCTTTTTACCTGATACCTTTCAGTACCTACTTTTTCTGTTTCTTTTTCTTTTTTCTTTTTTTGTGAGAGCTGCCTTGGAACTTCTCCATTCTCCATTCCACTGGCTCTCCCAGTGACTCCATTCCACTCTACCTTCTGCCTACTGCTGTCAATGACCAATGGAGCCTGAATTTCTGACTTCCACCCCACTGTCAGCAACTTTGGAACTTGCATGTGTACTGATGTACCTCTCTGCCAAAGTCAACTGCTGCATTCCTGTGATGGGTTATGGCAAATGCTATTACAGCATCCTGAGATCTCCTGCCATATATTGGGGCAGAATGTTGCGCTAGACCTAAGTGTTGAGGGGTAAATATTCCTGGAACTTAATTCTACCTACTCATAGCAGGCTTGACTGCACCTCTCATGCACATGGTTGCTGTGGGTATGAGCTTCAACACTGCCCTCTTATTCAAGGTGGGAACACTGTGGGAGTTGCTACTAGTGGGATCTGATTCTATATGACTCTACAGAAAATATGATTGGTATATTCCCAAGCCCCAAAGAAATGTTTGCTGGAGATCTGGGGTCTTCTACATCCTGGAACACCATCATCTTTCCACAATTACCACATCTATTGGGGAGAGTACTCAATATTTGTCAAGAACTGCTGGGGAAAATGGACTACAGTATGACAAAGATTAGGCTTATGTCAAAGAAAGGCCAATTTTGATGGCTGAAAGCTACCTAGTTAACTTGGGATTTACTAGCTATGTTTCTGTCTCAAAGGCCAAGCCTTAAATTGAAATCACTCTGAATCTCATGGATTGGTCCCTGCCCAAGCATCACTTAATGGTTGTATTTTGGGCCCTCCTGGCTCAGAGTGAAGGTAAATAGTAATTGTTTCTCTTTTAGCCCCCAGTCCTGAGGGTATTCCCCTCCTAATTTGATCTTTTTTAAAAAAAATTACTATTAAATGGGCCATCCCTTGAGTTATTTCTTAAAGTGGCCTATTCATTGAATGGGCATTGCCTCACTCAAGGTTAGAACCTGAAAAGACCCTAGCTTAAAAGGGGTAAGGTCTTCCATTGCAACTTGGGTCATTTCCCATCCTCCTGATTGTTATCAGGCCACTGGATCCAGATGGCTCTGGAGTAGAAAATGAGGCTAGTGACTTTGTACAGTCCTTCCTCACTCAAATCAAAGTCAATTGTACTTTATGTCGTTATATCCCTGATGTCACGGTCCTCTTCTAGAATGAAGGACAAACCACAACCCCTTAGGCTTATGCAAACTCCTCACATTATACACCAAAATAAACTTTAAATATATAGATAATCTAGATAGAATAGGTCATCTCGTTAAAGAAAAAATTGGGGAGCAAGGAACAATTTGCCTGTCAGGGGAAGGATTTATGATTAAAAGTCAATAGAGATTGCACAAGATAAAATGGACAGTTTTGATGATGTAAAAATAATGTTTTGCCACAAAAAAGTCTTTTTCAGTTAAAACTAGAAGAGAATTTGATAAAGGAGGGTTGGGATGGAGGAGAAAGGGACTGCAAGAAATAGTCTCTGTTAAAAGATGCACAGCTGAAACAAATAAGGAACAGACTCAAATTTATAAAACCAAGGGGCATTCCTCATTAAATAAATGGTAAAAGCATAGGAATAGGAAGTTTTCAAAGGAGGAAATGCAAACTATTAACAATCACCTGAAAAATTACTCCAATTCACTAAAAACTAATGAAATGAAAATCAATGCAACTTTGAGGTTCCCCCTCATACTCATCTGACTGACAAAGATGACAAAAGAGGAAAATAACAAATGTAGGCACTGAGGAAAAAAGATGCCCTACTATCCTAGTGGTAGACCTCTGAATTTATCCAGTTATTTGAGAAAGTAATTTGTAACTATGGCCAAAAAGTTGCTAAGCTGTGCATAAGCCTTCGACCAAGCTAGCAGGCTTATCATCTAAAAGATCAAAGAAAGAGGAAAAGGATCCATACGGAGAAAAATACTTATAGATGCTCTTTGGTAATGGTCAAAAATTGGAAATGATGGGCTCTCATGCTATTGTGGAATGGCTAAACAAATTATGATATGTGAATATAATGGAATATTATTGTGACATAAGAAATGATAAAATGGACATTTCAGAGGGAAATGGAAAGATCTCTGTGAATTGATGCAGAACAAAGTGAACAGAACTAGAAGAATTGTTTATACAATGACAACCTTATGGAGAAAAATAACTTTGAGAGACTTTAGAACTCTGATCAATGGAATATAAACTACCAACCAGTCCATAAGACTGAAAATGAAACTCACCATTAGCCTTCTACCAGAGAAGTGATAATTTAAAAATTCAAAGAGGGGCATTCATTTTTGGACATGACTGATGTGGAAATTTGCTTTGCTACACCTTTGTGATGGATTTCTTTTTCTTTACTTCTTCCTTCCTTCCTTCCTTCCTTCCTTCCTTCCTTCCTTCCTTCCTTCCTTCCTTCCTTCCTTCCTTCCTTCCTTCCTTCCTTCCTTTCTTCCTTCCTTCCTTCCTTCCTTCCTTCCTTCCTTCCTTCCTTTCTTTCTCTCTGTCTTTCATTGTTGTGTTTCCTGGGGGACCCTTTTGTCTTGGCCAGGGGAGGGAAATGCTATTTTTGGTGATGATTTTTATCCTTCATTTTAGAAGAGCATCAATGACTTCATGGGTTGATGTCTTTACTTGTGCATGAATTGTATTTAAATTACTCAGTTGCACAAAGACATCAGTCACACTCTCTCTTCAAAGTCATTGAATTCTAATGACAAGACAAAAAGTATAATTGGTGATGACCTGAGATGCAGTGGATGACCTCGGCATCTTCAATGTCTGACCAACTCTAAGCACTCTATAATACATGCTTCAGCCACCTTCCTGACATTTGGGACAAATTGTCATCTGCATATTCTGCCAGGGGAAATGTTCACAGGTTTTAGGTCTGTCAGGTACCCTCAACTTGGTTTAACCCATCTGTGTGAGGTATTCAGAGAGAACTAGCATCCCTGCTGTAAGGGTTTACCAAACCTTTTCAGGGTTGCTCATCCACTTTTGGTGTTGACCTGTCACCCTGTCACTCATGTGTGACACCAAGAAGCTGTAGTATGGACAGTAGCCATACCCTGGTAAAAATGGCGACAGGCAATTTTTTAATACTGTATCAATAATAGCTATTGTTTTATTAGTGTTGAAATTATAATTTTCAGTGACAAAAAGGTAACTCAGTTTAAGGTTAGAAGATAGAAGATCTACACTTGTCATTCACTGAATAAGGATATAACTTCAAGTGGAGAACTACAAATGATTTTATGCCCTTTCAACAGCATTCAAAATCCTTACAGTCATTAAGTAGTATATAATATCACATTGTCAAATGGACCAATTCCAGTAATTTCTGGCACACAGTGAAGTAGAAGCTGATAACTTGGCCACATGTAGAAATCTCAGGCACAAAATTTTCAGCAGAAGCACAAATTTCTCCCACAAATTATCTTAAATTTATTTGGGACATATTTGATATGTGCTTATTTGTGAGCACATACCTGTAATTTACCCAAATAGAATGGAATTCTTTAAGATTATAGACTCTTTTATTTTTGTCTTTGAATTTCCAGTACCTTGCTCAAACCTTTACACACAACAGCTCAATGATGAATGCTTTTTGATTACTGGATCCATAGTCAGTTGTGCAGAAACTCCTATGTATCCATTCTTTTCAAAGAAAAATATAGCAATTAGCTGAGACCGATTATTATCATAATTATATGTTTTTAAACATTGCTACATAGGTTCAAAGGATCATACATTTAAAGGTGAAAGGTACCCCAGAGATCATCAAGGCCAACTTCATTATGCAGATGAGGAAACAGAGGCACAGAGAAAGGAAGTATAAAAATGAAGAATAAAAAAGCTAGGATTTGAAACAGGGCCTTCTTACTCTAAATCTAGAACTCCTCATAATTAGGAATGTGTAAATTTCAGGTGAAACAGGGACAATATCTTATGTATTATATATATCAGCACCTGACACAATGCTTTCTGCAAAATAGGTATTCAGTAAATACTCATTAATCCCCCAATTTAAAATATTAAAAGCTAGAGGGAAAGTATATTTGGTAAAAAGTCTATGTGTGACAAAACACGTCCCTACTAGTCAAACAGAAAATCATCTGACTCATTTTAAGGGCATGGTACTTTAAGAAATAGATTAAAATGAAGGGGCAGTAATTGGAAATATGCAGGGTTTTATTTTTTGATAGTTTATATTTTACCATGCTTTTTACTGCTGTTGATCTATTTAATACTTTAAAGAATGATTTCATTGTGTGTTCACCTTAAAGTCTTAACAAAACAACCATACTTTTTAAAATCCCATCTCTGAATAATTAAATGGTCAGTTTTAAAATGCTTTTTTAAAACATGAAGACATTCAACCATAGTAAATATATATATATATATATATATATATATATATATATATATATATATACTTTGATAATTTCTATATTCTTTCTCACCAATTTTATCTGGGCAATTGTTGGAATAAGTATGTACACAATTGTGTTTTTTTTGGTACCCTATAATTTTCAGTATGCTATGTGATTTCTACGTTAATGAGACACCTCAGTTTTATAATGCTTATGTAGTCTAGATTTCCCCAAGATACCTTTTTGAATACACTAATCTAACTCCAAAAAAAATTATTCTCTTAAAATTTATCCCCTCATATTGCTTTCCTGAAGGAAAACTGAAAGTTGGGATGGCATCTGATTAATAGAGGAGTAGGATTTGGGGGAATACCATCTGACAAATAGGTTAGTAAGATTAATGAGATGATGTCTACCCTTAAAGGAATACCTGAGATTGTTAAGTTCTCAGATTCACCCTGAGTTGAAGATATGAGATGAATAATCCAGATAACAAAATACACCAAAATATACCTGAGTCATGCTCATGTAGAAGAGATCTAAGTGGATCTCTGTAGTATCTTCTTGGACCTACCCAGAAAAACTGGCCACCAGCTGCCATGACTAGCACTCAGGCTCAAAAGATATCTAAACAGCAAAAGAGTTTTATTAATAAAGTCAGGATGTAAGACTATAGGATTACCAAGTTATAGAGGGAAACTTCCTTGGAGATTATAGATTCATAGATCTAAAACTGCAGGGACTTCAGAGGCCATGTTCTCTAACCCTTCATTTTATAATTAAGGGAACTAAGACCCAAGAAAATTTAGTTACTTGCCCAACAGTCAAGGAACAAGCAACAGAATGAGAATCTGAACCACACTTCAACACGCTGATTTTAGGGTCAAGTGCCTATTAAGGATCAAAGGCAAGGTTTGGATCCATGTATTCTTGATTCCAAATACAGGATTCCATTATATCACAATGCCTCCCATCCATGTTGGATTGGCATATGAATCCGTAATCCACATACACAATTGTAAATAATCAATATATTCAAAGCAGTCAGATTAGTTAAGAATTTAATTTATATTTTGGAAAGCAATTTAGGATTAAATAACTAAAATACCCACACCCTTTGATCCAGGGATTCCACTATTAGATATATACCTCATGGAAGTTATTACAGGTGAAAATTTCCATAAATTCAAAATATTTTTTTCTGAAAAATTGGAAAGAAAGCAAATGCTGATCTAAGCAATGAACTGTAAAAACTGCAGTACATGAATGTAATAGAACATTGCTGTGCAAAGGGATGAATACAAAGAAGTATGGAAAGACTTATATGAATTGACGAAGTTAAGTATAAGTAGTATGAAGAAAGGAATGTATACAAAGACTATTATAAGATAAATAGAAAGAAGAACCACTAAAGAGCAATCAAAAATAAATGCTGCAGTTACAAAGAATAAGCATGACTACAAAGAAGAAATGTGAAAAGATACTTGCTGTACACATTTGGAAAAATGGAAGCTCATAGGAGTGGTAATACACTCATTTCTTTTCCTAATTTTTCTTCTACCTCTCTTATATGACTTTAGGTGCCTTTTTGAACTCTTCCATGACTTATTTCTGGGCTCAAGATCATTTCCTGCTTTTCTTTGGGGTTTTGCCCATAGGAGTTTTGACATTCTTGTCCTCTTCTGACTTTGTGTCTTGATTTTCCCTGTCACCATAATAATTTTCTATGGCCAGATTTTATTTTGTTGGTTTTTGTTCATCTTTTATTTTCTTTTGGCCTTTTCTCTTTCTTTTAAATTTAAACTCTGCACTCAGGGTAGAAGGGTACTGTCTTAGACTTCTGGTGCTAGCGCTGCAGGTTCTGGCTATTTACCTGGTACTGTACTAATGTTACCCTGAGGCCTACAGGGGACTCTCATGTCTGGAACTGGGGTCTTAGTGGTGGTGTCTAGTGTGTGCTGAGGTCTGGTGGAGTGTCTCTGTGTTTTCCAATGACCACACTGGTGGTTTGGGCTCTGGAGTCTGCCTGTTTGCCCAGAACTACACTGAAGCATGGAGAGTCAAGTGCTGGCTGGTAATTGCCTGTTTGCTTAGGCACCCATGGAGTTGGTGTCTACATGTTTGCCCAGGGACTTTGCTGTGGCAGTTGAAGTTCTGGCTTCTAGAGGATGACTGGTACTACTCTGAAACATGTAGTGGTGCTCATGGTTCTTGGGGTTGGCATCTGCTAGTTCTCCTAGCTATGCTAAGGCCTATGGGAGATCTTGGGGTTGGTATTTTCCTGCTCCAGCACACCGGGGCTGTTTTGCTGCTGGCTTATTGGAATGCTTCCTTTCCTGGACTGTACTCCCTTTTCACCCAAGTGAGATAGACCTTTCTTGTTGATCCTATGAGTTTCTTGGGTTAAAAAGATTTTTTCACTCCACCTTTTTGTTGGTTCTGCTGTTCCAGGATCTATTTTGGGGCTCTATTTCATGGCTGATTGGTGGTAAGTATTGGAGAATTACATAGATTTAAGACTTATTCTATGACTGCTCCTGGAAGTAAATTTGGCATATTTTAAAGAAAAACTTTCTAGTAATTAGAGCTGCCCTAAAAAAGAGTGGGTGACCTCACAAGTGGATTCTTTACTCCACACAGTCTTTGAGAAAAGTTTAGATGGCCCCTTGTCTGGTTTACTTTCTGTATATATCTTGTATATCCCTAGATATTTAAATGTTATCTCTCTCATTAATATGTACATCCCTTAAGTGTTGTAGTTGCTTGCTTTGTACCCTCCTCCACTTGCCCTACCACATTTCTTTTGTTAACTTTATGTTAACAGAAGGAAACAAGATCTTTAAATAGGTTCAATTAGGTCAGATCTTTTCTCTCTTTTTTTTTGTAAACCATTTACCTGATGCCATTATGAAATTGTGAAACAGTATTTAGTGTACTGCCTGGCATATAGAAAATACGTAAATGCTTTTTGAATAAACATGGATAAATGGATGAAAATATATAAATATCATAGAGGTGATTCTTATTCAGATAAAATTTGACCAGATGGCTCCTGAGATCCCTTCTCCCAGAGATTCTGTGACTCTGAATGATTTAGAATACTAAATCCATCTTCTTTCTCACTCTAATGTGAATCCAGTTTTATTTAAATCCAGGATACTCAAGAATCATTGACTCTGACTCCAACGTGAGGCAACTTGGCTGCTTTTGTTGTCTTAAAGGCACTTTCAAGCTCAGGTTTGCATGACTATAGATCCAGTAGAGAATTTCACCTTGTAACCCAGGGTTATACTACTTGTGAACCTCAACAGCAAACTTCATTCAGTACAAAACTTCAGATCCACTAGAAAATTACGGAACATGAGGAAGTTTCTGCCTGTGGAGGCCAAGGTTAATGTACAGCCTCTTCTGTATACTCTGTGCTAACATTAAGTAACAAGTTCTTTAAGCAAGTTTAAAATAGGTCAGACTTTTGTTTGGTCAACCATTCACCTGGCACCACTACAAAAATCTCTCCATTCAAATTACAATGTGCTGGAGTGCTGCAAAAGCTGTTTTCTAAGCTTTATTATATTAGGAAATCAAAGATGAACTAATCCATTTTGAGCACTTTTTAAAAATACCTTAGAATTGTGTACAGGGAAGGGTTGTGTTGAGGTCATTTACATGAGCTTATTCATAATGAAAGACCTTCTTTATTTCTCTAAAACATGGGAGCAATACAAATCTTTGTCCACTTTCATATGCAAATAATTATCATTTTGAGTATTTACTGATCCCAACAATGTAATTTAATAGCTCACATTTGTATAATAGTAATAGCAACTTTCTCCATTAAAACACACCTCAGATGCTTTAGCATGGCTTGGGCATGACCCCTGAGTTCTGAAGAACTATATCTGCAGATTGCAAGCCCTAGCAGTTCCTACCCAGTTACAGATACTTCCAGGACAGATCTGTAGGTCTGTTCTCTAACCAGCTTAGTCTAGCTAAGTTTAGACATTTTTTTTACAGTAAGGATAGACACTAATTAAAGATGGGAGGGGAACCGTTAGAATAAATTAATTCATTCATCTTTATAATTCCTAAACAGGGGATGAGGTATCTTGCTCACTGAGTAAATAAGGGAGTGCAAACTCTCCCAGTTCATTATATGTAGATAACTCCAGACTAGACCATGCTACACTTTTCATCCAACCCTTCACTTCAGGTTGTTATCTGCTTCCAGTCATCCATGTACCCTCCTACTGGTAGTCTGTCACCGTTTCACCTCTCCACTTTTGCTTCATGTAGAATAATCAAACGAATATGAACAATGCTTTTGGAAGTAACATGCCAGTGGATTATCCTATTGATCACCTCATCATTGTTGTGATGGTCCATATCCAAACTCACTCTGTGACCACCACTATCCCATTATACTTTTATATCCTTGAGGTTAGAGGTTTTATTATTATTTCTTATTTGCATGCCTAGTTCTTAAAATAGCAAGTATTTTTATGCATTCTTTCAGTCAGTTAGTCAGTAATATTAAAATGAGAAGCCATGTATTATAATGGGAAGTTTGCAGACACTTGAGCTAGGAGATACCTGGCTTCAAAGCCTGGTATTAAGATTTAACTGTGTGCCTTGAGTAAGTGACTAAGCATCTCTGACCCTCAATTTGATGTTCTATAAAGTAGAGATAATAACAATTGTACTTGCCTAAGTTACATGACTGTTGTGAAAAGGGCCCTACGTTACCTTTAAAAGGCTATATCTATATAAACGAGAGCTATGTGTTTAGAGGCTTACATTCTGTATCAGGTAAAATGGCGCTCAATTCAATGAAATCTTTCAAAACTTAACATATTTATGTCATGATTATTAAGTTATACAATTATTTTTTTCACAACAGTTCTATAAAATAAGTATCACAAGCATTAATATTCCAATTTTACAGATGATAAAACTAAGAGATGTCATCTATGGACTTAAATTATTAAGTTCCAAACCCAGGACTCTTTCTAGTAATTTTAAGCTATGTAGTAGTTTAACTGAGATGACATGTTCTTTAAAATATGTTTTTATCAGAAAAAACCATTACTGAGTTTCTTTTTTAAGAAATACTACAAAAGTCAAGGTCACACTAATGGCAATAAACTGCAGTTAGTCAAGGCTAACACCACATTCAGAATATCTATTTATGGTTCATTTCTCAATTAGCCCTAAGATTATATTAGTGAGTACTATTCTTTCCCTTTCAGAAATCACAATGCTCTTTGCTTACCTCTGGTTCTTATTTTCTTATTATTATTTTCTATTGTTATTTGTGCAAATGTCATTTTTAGCCTACTAACCAGTATCCTTCATGAGGGCATAGGTTATGCTATCTAAAACATATCTCTACTCCTCCTCCCACTTGTGCCTTTGTCCAGTTCTCTACACACATTCAGTGCTCAGATGGTGAACTGACAAATAACTAAACTTTCTTCCTTCTTTTCCCTATCACCTGTCCCTCAGGATGTTCAAGGGGACTTCTCCCTCTGGGGATAGGACTTGCTGAGCCCTTTGGAGAAATGCTTATCCACTTTTGTCATCCACATGATTTACCCAACACTCATCTATGACTTGAAAATGATAGAGCATGAGCAATAAAACCATCTCAGCAGAGACTAAACTAGGTCAAGGAAACCTGTGGGTGAGTTAGGGGGATGTCTATCCCCAAAATCTGAAGACTTCCATCAGCAGAATGGGTGGTTGAGAACAATTTGTTCCAGTGGCCATGAAAGCAGCTGAAGCAGGTACTGTGGAACACTTAGAGCTTTGCCAAACACTGAAGAGACCAAGGTCATCCAATGCATCCTGAGTTGTCACCAGTTTTCTTGACTTCTGTCGTGTCACTGGGCTTTGAAAACTTTGGATGAAAAGGTAAGACTGGGGACATTGTGCAACAATGCCTAACTTTAATCCAATTCATGTACAAATAAAACATAAACCAGTTATATCGTTGGTTCTCTTCAAAAATGAAGAACAAACAGCAATAACCACCTGTCCCTGGTTCCTGAAATAGTGTTGGTTCAATTGGCTGAACCAGTCTTCACCAGACAGCTAGTAAAAATTTAAAAAAAAATTCTTATTTTGTGTATTTGAGGGAAGGTTAGGCATCTTCTCTGGAGACAACACAGAGAAAGGCAGAGGCACAAGGAAATATAATCCTCATCCCCATATATATGAAAAGAAAGAAAGACCTGGGTAAAACCTCCCAGTCAGATTTTCCCTGTATTAGTAGGATCAAGTTGTATACTTACATTGCTGAGATAAATTTTTTTCTTCTTTAGAACCATAAAAATAAAACCTAACATAGTGTTTTAGTTAGCTAGCAAAGGAAATGGAAGCTTCTAGCTTGCAAAATTCCAGGCTTAGAATGTTTCAGATGTCAGATTCTAGAGAAGAAATAGAGCAGTAAGAGGTGGGTATCAGGTCAGAGGAAAGGACCTGGCTTGGAAACAAGCAGTCTACTCTATAGAAAATATCCATAATTGGGCTCTTTGACCCTGCAGGTACTCATCATCTCTGTCAAGGAGAGAGGGACAATAACTTATGGAAATCCAGTCCTTTTGGTTGTTCATGGTCCTTTCTACATTAAACTAGTTGCTAGAAGAATGTCACAAGTTCAAGACTGCATTTAGCTTAGCTATGTTTAATTCATCTAGAATAGAGAGAAGGAGAAGGGAATAAGCATTTATATAGCACCAACTATCTATCGGGCACTGTGCTTAGTGCTCTACACAGATTATCTTATTTGGCTTTCAGAAAAATTAGTGAATTGGTGACATTTACTTGTGGCAATCTTTTTTTCACTGTAGAGGGCTAATTTCATTTCTAAATATTTTATTTCTCCATATACACCCTGAGAAAGAATCCTATATTGTGTTGTTGTCTTTTTGCCTTACTGCATCCCAATTCTGGCCTCTTAGTCACCTAAGAACAATAAATATCACATGACATCCACTTTTATCATCTGTCTACCCCCAACAGAATTTACCTGTTCTGTATCCCATACCTTCTAGGACTTGTAAGTTCTGGTAAAGGCCTAGAAACTAAACAGTGTTATTGGGTAACATTTACATGTAAACAGGGATTTTCTGAGATAGGGAACTTCTGAGAAAAGTGACACAATAATTTAATTCTATTTTATAAATATTTATTAGGCACCTAATATTTGCTAGGCACTAAGCTAAATGCTGTATACAGAAATAAGCTAAAGACAATCCCTGTCCTCAAGAGCTTAGAATCTAATCATACAAATAAAACGGATAACACAGAGGATTGAGAGTAGGAAGATCTGAGTTCCATTTCCAGCTCTGACATAGACAAGTCTTAGACATGCTGTAACACCTTTAAATTTCAATTTCCTCACTTACAAAATGAAACTCTCATTCTAGTTACTATGGCACATTTTATCCCTCAAATCCTATGCCTTGGCTACCTGGATTCACCCTGCCAGGTGGCTGCCTGTTCTGCTGATACAGAGGGGTGGTAGTTAAGTATTCTGATAGTACTGAGAAACCAAGGAAGAGAAAACCTAAGCATGCTCTTTAAATCCCTCCCTTTCCCCAAATCTATGATTGGTCTATCATGCAAAAAAACCAAAAATGGAGTGATGGCTAAGTCATTTCTCAGAAACAACATGAAGACATGAATACATAGGGCAGAGTTCTATCTGAAACAACCAGAAGAAGGCTCATTTATACCTTAAATGCCATTTGTTACACTCTGTATTGAAGAGTGACCAACCTTATTACTTCCTATATATCAACTCAGTGAAAGATGATGGTATAAAATATATAGTTAAGAAAATGACAGGTAGGTATTCAGGTATTCACAAGGAGTGTCATTTTTAGGATATAACTAATAATAGGTATCTTTAAGGAAAAAGAAAAAAACAAATGCTGCAATGGAAAAGGCATGCTATAACAACAATGATATTAACAACCCACACTTTAAGATTTGCAAGGCATTTTATCTGTATTTCATCTGATCCTCAGAATAACACTGTGGAACAGCTAGGTGGCACAGGAGATAGAGCAATGGCTCTGGAGTCAAGGATACCTCAGTTCAAATCCGACTTCAGATCCTTACCTGGTGTGTGACCCTGGACAAGTCTCAGCCTCCATTGCCTAAACAAAAACAGGAAGAAAAAAAAACCACCACCACCAACGAATACAGAAAAAAAAAAAACCCTGTGAGGTAGATGGTGTCATCTCCATTTTACAAGAGAGGAAACTAAGTCTGAGAGACGTTAAGTGATTGCCCAAGATCAGGTGCTGGTTAAGTGTGATTTGGACTCAGGTGTTCTTGATTCTAATTCCAAGACAATGCACTCTGCCTTCTAACTACAAATGTAATGAAAAGCATGCTGAATTTGATATCTGGATTCAAGCTCCGGATTTTCTAATTCACTTTGTTATAGTCACCTTGTCATTTTTCTCTCGGAGCTTTAGTTTCTTTATGTGTAAAAGAAAGATAATAATATTTCAAAAATCAACATCACAATATTTCTGCAAGGATCAAAAGAGGCTGTGCATGGAAGATTCTAACAAATGACAGCGATCTTGATATATACCAGAAAATTGACCATGAGTGATAACTTTTTAGTTCTACCACAGAAACCCTTTAATGCCATTTTCTCTGGGAGGTAATACAGTGGTGAAAAAATAAAAATATTTTTAATTACATTTTTATTTTATTTCTAGATTTTTCTCCTCCTGACCTCCATAAAGCTATAGATAAGGCAAGAAATATAATATAAAACCCATTACAAAATTGAAATCATGCAAAATAAATTTCTGCATTAGTCATCTTAAAAAATAAAAAAAGTATGAATGGTTAAACGTTCTTATGAGTGATAGTAAATCGCATTTTGGATGAACAGTAGGTTTGGAAGATCAAGGGAATGTTTTCAAATTTCACCCCTGCTGGTTATTTCCTGTGTTACCTGGTCATTCAAGTCAACCTCTCTGGTTCTAAGTTTTCTTAGCTGTAAAGCAAGGGTGGCAGGTTATGTGAACTCTAAGGAGGCTTCCTAGAATGAAGAATATGAAGTAAATAGATACAGGGAGAGACAGGTATTTATATCAATTGGCATTTATTAAGAATGTGTTCTGTTACTAAAATTATGCTAGACATGATATTTTAGACAAGGACTCCATAAACTGAAGTAAAAAAAAAATGAAACATTTAAGCAAAGTATTTTTCTTGAACCATACAGGCATCCCCACCTCAACAAACAAGTCAATAAAACAAAACAGAAAACCTCTATTTCAGTTGTTTGATTCTCCAAAAAACAGTAAATCAAGCTCTGAATTGCAACATTTGTAAATGCTCACTAAAAATTTAATAACTGACTCAAAAAAACATTCCATCTGTCTCAAGGACACTCCTGGTTATCTATTGAATTTATTATGCTAGAAACAAAGATCTTCATACTATTATGAAAATGACTTTATTTGTCTAGACAAGAAAATGATAGATAAAATGTTGCTACTACAGGTTAAATTTAAAAGTCTCATCAGTACAAGTCCTGAGAGAACCAGTTCTTAAATTTACATCAGCAGAATACTCCAAATATTCTCTCAGATATAAGGCCCTTGGCATCCCCCTTCTCCAAAGTCTGCCACAATTTCCAGTACAGAGAAGGGAACCTAGACTACCAACAGTCTTCATACCTGTCCCTAATCACTCACGCTCCCACCTACCCTGCTAAAGAATTTTATGGGACTGTAGGATTTAGTGATAGAAGGGGTTTAGGAGGACTTACTTGGCCCACCTCTCTTATTTTACAAATAAGAAGTGAGACCTAGAGAACTTGATGTCATCTGAGCAGCAAGTGATAAACAAATTTCCAGTTACCTAAAAGCTTTGGTTACCTAAAGTCTACCTAAAGTAGATTCTCCTCATGGAGAGGTTTAGAACACCTTCCCTTCCTCCCCGCCTCAGATTAAGTTGTGATGTTCAAACTGAGGTTCTCACAGTATAATATTTTATTTGGCTTAAACGTCTTTGTTAATCATTTCAAAGAGAGTTTTCCAGACAAGATTTCCGCGTGATCTGTCAGTGATTCAGGTCATAGATGTTTAGTTGTTGTCATCATCTCCTCTTCCTTTTCCTCTTTCATCTGCTCTTTTCCTCTCTCTTCCTCTTACAATAGAGATGTTAGTGCTTTGTATGCTTCCAGGAGGAGATAAATTTCAATTATTTTACTTTTTCTTGCTACTTTTCAACACATACTATAATATGTTGAGTAATTATTTGATAATGGTGAGAAAATTGGATCTTCCCTGCCACATTGTGAGGTCAAAGAGGGTAGGGGATCTCCCCCAAAATCTAGCTCAGTGTAACTATTAATACGTTATAGTAAATGTATACTAAATATTAGCTGAAATGTCAGAAAAGAAAAGAAAAAAGTGAATTCTGGTGACTTGTCACCATGTCTATGAAGATTCTTGGTTACTTAAGTTTGACTTTGAAAAAAATCTTCAATTTGAAAATATCTTTACATCTTTTATTACATTGTAGCATGTTTTTTAAACCTTCATGGTAACTAGGTAATGCGTGTGTATGTATATAAAAAGAAATAATATATCCCTGGAAAAGATCATAGTCACCTATTTTAATTATATATATATAACTCAAAATTTATGTACAGAAGCATAGAATATCAGAGTATGAGGGACCTCAATCCAGTCCAAAAAATACCTGAAAAAAGAATTATCTCTAGAGAACACCCAACAAATGCTCATTTAGTTTCTGAATACAGACTTTCAAATGGGTGATCTCCACTTTTCAACATTCGCTTCCACAAAATTTTGTATTTCAAATTTTCCCATCTCCTCCCTCTCCTCCATGCTAGGACAGCATGTATTCTGATTACCCTTTCCCCCAAACTGTCCTCCCTTCTATCATCCCCCCTTTTATCCCCTTCCTTTCTTTTTTCCTGTAGGGCAAGATAGATGTCTGTACCCCACTGCCTATATATCTTCTTTCCCAGTTGCATGTTAAAAAAAATTTTAGCATTCACTTTTAAAGCTTTGAGTTCCATGTTCTCTCTCTTCCTCCCTCCCCACCCACCCTCCTTTAGAAGGTAAACAATGTGACATACATTACACATGTGTAGACATACAAAACACTTCCATAACAGTCATATTGTGAAAGACTGACTGTATTTTCCTCTATCCTGTCCCACATTTCATTTATTCAATTCTCTTCTTTGATGTGTCCCTCTGCAAAAGTGTTACCTTCAGATTAACAATTCCCCAAATCTGCCACTCCTTCTATTACAGCCCTCTTTTTTATCCCCTTCCCCTTGCTTTCCTGTAGGGTAAGATAAACTTCATACCCAATGGAGTGTGCATATTATTCCCTTCTGAAGTGAAATTCAAGGAAAAGAAGGCTCACTTATTCCCTCTCACCTTTCCCCTTTTCCCCTCCATGGCAAAAGCTTTCTTGCTGCTTTTATGTGAGATAATTTGTTACATTCTTCCTCTCCCTTTCTCTTTCTCCTAGTACATTCCTCCCAACACTTAATTTTCTTTTTTTAGATATTGTCCCTTCATATTCAGCTCACCCTGTGCCCTCTCCATTTGTCTCTCCCTCTCTTCATATGTATAAACAGTTCAACTTTAATAAATCCCTTATGGTTCCTCCTTCCTGTTTATCTTTTCCTACTCTTGATTCTTGTATTAGGAAATCAAATTTTCTATTTAGTTCTGTTCATTTCAACAAGAATCTTAAAAGTATTCTATTTCACTGAAGTTCAAATTTTTTCCCCTGAAGGATTATACTCAGTTTTTCTGGGTAGGTGATTCTTGGTTTTAATCCTAGCTCCTTGGATATCTGGAATATCATATTCCAAGTCCTCAGATCCCTTAATATAGAAGCTAAATCTTGTGTTTTCCTGATTTTGTTTCCACAGTACTTCCACAGTTTCCACAGAAACAGCCAGTTTCTTTCTGGCTACTTGCAATATTTTCTCCTTAGACTGACAACTCTGGAATTTGGCTACAATACTCTCAGGAGTTTTCCTTTTGGAATCTCTTTTGGGAGGTGATCACTGAGTTCTATCTATTTCTATTTTACCCTCCAGTTCTAGAATATCAGAATAGTTTTCCTTGATAATTTCTTGAAAGATGATATCTAGGCCCCTTTTGATGCTCAGGTAGTCCAATTATTTTAAATTTTCCCTTCTGGATTCATTTGCCAGATAAGTGATTTTTCCAATGAGATACTTCACATTGTCTTCTGTTTTTTCATTCTTTTCATTTTGTTTGATAATTTCTTGATTTCTTATTAGGTCATCAGCTTCCATTTTCTCCATTCTAATTTTTAAGGAATTCATTTCTTCATTGAAATTTTGGACTTCTTTTTTTCCATTTGGCCCATACTTTTTAAGGCATTTTTGGACCTTTTTTGCCATTGGGTGAATATTCTTAAAGATTTTATTTCCTTCAGTATTTTCTTGGTTTACCACTAGCAAACTATTGACTTGATTTTCATGATTTTCTTGAATCACTCTCATTTATCTTCCCAATTTTTCCTCTACTTCTTTTGCTTGATTTTGAAATTCATTTTTGAGATCTTCTGTGGCCTGAGACCAATTTACATTTTTCTTGGAGGCTTTGGATGCACAAGCTTTGGCTTTTTTTGTCTTCTTCTGGTGGTATGTTTTGATCTTCCTTGTCGCCAATGATGGAAGAAAATACCTCTTCACCAAGAAAATAAGAATATATAGTCTGTTTTATTTTTCCCCAGTTTGCTCCTTTTCCCAGCCAATTATCTGACTTTTGAGCTCTTTGCTAAGTGGAAGGCTCCAAAAGCAGCCTCTGCTTCAGCAGTAGCTGCTGCCACCCTGGGGCTGAGGATGCAGCTGAAGCTGGGATTGGGGTCAGACCATGATCTCTTCTCAGCTAGGCGAGAGACCCTTCCCATTGACTTATTAAGCTGTCTTTGGCCTTTGTGGGTTGAGAAGTATGGAAACCCTAAGTCTTGCTCTAGCTCCGTCTGCACAGGCATGGCCCATGCCAAAATGTGCTCTGCTCCCAAACTTGTGTGATAGATCCTTCCTGTTGACCTTCCAGATTGTGTTTGGCTGGAAATTTGCTTCAGTTTGTCATTTTGTGGCTTTTACTGCTCTAGAATTTGATAAGGATCATTTAGGGGTTTTTGAGGGGTTTAGGGAGAGAACTCTAGCAGGTCCCTGCTTCCACTCCATCATCTTAGCTTTGTCCACCCTCTGATTTATTTCTCTATATCAATTCTAACTTCTTCACTTTCCAAGATTCACCCACAATTCCTCCTTTTGCCCTATGGAGACGATTCAGTAACAATATAAAGTATCTGTGTTTTAGAGTTGGAAAACCTGAATTCAAACCTTGTTTCTGAAAAACTACCTATTTGACTCTGGACAAATCAGTGAACCTCATTGGGCATCAACTTTTTTTACACAAAAATGAGGGAAAACACTAGGTGGGATGTGAGGTACCTTATAGCTCCACTTGTACAAGCTTATGATAATCCCTCCTCCATCTGACAACCTTAAAATTTCTCTCTTAAAATTAATATTTGTACCATTATTTGACAATAACTTCCAAATGATAATAATTTTACTTCAAAATATTAACATTTTAGAAGTCTGATTTATAAAAAATATATATGTATACATATATATCCCATTTATGTGTGTATATAGATAAATAGATAATATGTATAAATAAACAGAAAATAAATAGGCTCTGCAAAGCATAATTAACAATTAATTGACATATTTAAATTCTTCAATTGATCAAAAGATGAAAAGATCCCCAAAACCTGCTGTTTTTTTGTTTGTTTATAATATAAAGAATTTGACTGAAAGTAAAATGCCATGCTAGGGGCTCATTTTCAACAAAATGAGAAGTGAAATAAACCAGCAGCACACTGGGTGGACTTTCTACGGTGAACTGAGGAAAAGACCTGTACAGTCATACAGCATTAGCAGACATAGATGGGTTGTGCTAAACAGAAGGAACTTCCAAAAGTATGGTATCACAGCTGCATTTGACCACTTTAGTATTTTATACAATACATGAATATCTATATTTGTGTAAATACACAGAATAAACACACATCCATGTAGATATCATATATGCATACATATGCCATGCTAATTCCATCATTAAATATGGGTTCAAGCAAATTTTACAAATCCTTCTAGTTCTTTGCTTAACTCATGTACTTCCTGCCCATAATACAATTTAATTTCTTTAATCAAAATGCTGACTCACTAACAGTTATGCTTTTTCCAGTGTCCTTTTTAAATCTCAAAAACCTAGAATTGAGTATAACCTTTCAGGTATTGTATTTAGGAACTGTTGGGATTTTTAGATAATTATCTAGAATTTAGTTATTTTCTATTGATAACTTGTACTTTTAAAATCTATAATCATTTCATATTTCTCTTAAATAGAAACATTTGTTTAGCCACTGAAGTCATCACAATCAGTCCTTGCACTTGTTCTAGCTGTCAATTTTGCTAGCCCAGGTAAAAGTTTAGAAACTATCTGTGAACAGTAGTTTGGAAACAAATAACATCTTTAATATGACATGAGTACGTTAATTACCTATTTTTAGCCTAACCTTTCTGTTATAGGATAATATTATTGGAGCATTACTCACTTTATTATGATTAAGCCTTCAGACTCCATTAATATTTTCACATGTTAATCGTAATGGCTTTTGAAACAGCTTTTATAACTTTATTGGGGAAAGCTCCATATAGAATGACCTCTAGAGAAGGAAAGACTTGTCCTCTACTCCTTGCAACACATAATACAGACAGAAGAAGCTAAGTTTTCCAGATCTAGAGGAAGATAAGGTCTCCGAGATGAGAGGCTTTATGTGATGAAATGAAACCAACAAGAAAAGAAGAAAATATATTACAAAATCCCGAATGAAGGTTTTTATTGCATCAGTGGTGGCAAGAGTCCCAGAAAATCTGGTAATCATTCATACATTCTACATTGGAGCTAGTGGGATAGCAGGAAACATTATGGATGAAGTGTAGCTAAGTAGGGCAGTATGTAAAGTGCTGTGCCCGGAGTCAGCAAAACCTAGTTTCACATCTGGCCTCAGACACTTACTGAAATATTTGACCCCTGGGCAAGTCACGTACTCATTGTTTTCCTCCGTTTCCTCAACTATTAAATGGAGATAATAATAATAGTATTTATTTCCCAGAATTGTTGTGAGGGTGAGATGAAATAATAATTGTAAGGTGCTTAGCACAATGCCTGTCACATAGTAAGTGCTAGATACATATCAGCTATTATTCGTTTTGATCAAGTGGGGTTGGATTGCATTACATGGCCCTTAAGCATTTTCGTAAGTATAATTCTTTAAAATAAAGATCTTTTGGAGTAATTTTGTTGTGGCTGTTATTTTTTGTTTGTTTTAATCCATTCATAATGATGGCAGGCATAATTAAGACATGGGGTGCAAGTAAAACGGGGCTTAATCTAGTTTATTAATGAATTTCTTTGGCAATTTTCAAAAGTAACCAAAACTCTAAGCCTTCACCCTTCTCTGTATGGTATTCCCCAGCTTTAATCATTTTGTGGTTTACAAAGAGCTTAGCCTATCCCCAGGCAGGTAAACTGCAGCCTCAAGGGTATATGTGCCTCTCTAGGTCCTCAAGTGTGGCCCTTTGACTGAATCCAAACTTCACAGAACAAATCCCCTTAATAAGAGAGTGTGTTACAGTAAAAACATGGACTCAGTCAAAAGGCTGCAGGCAAGGATCTAGAAGGCCATATATGGCCTTGTGTTTCCCCACCCCAGCCTGTCCTTTATCTCATTAATTGGTAAATACTTTCTTAACACTGTTGCTTCCCTAGAAATCTTTTTAATGTAAGATTGAACATAAAGTTTAGCCCATGACAATTTCTACAAATTCTTGATTAGACTTTAAATACATCATCAATCCCATATATTCAATATCATTACCTATTGGGGATAGCAAATTCAATAGAACAAGTTCCGAGATGAAGAATTCCTTCTGCCAATTCATATCAACACCTTTTCTCTTGTCTAGATAACTGAAAGGTCAAGACACTTGCGCAGAATCCCACAGCCAGTATGTGTCAGAGGCAGGATTTTAACCCAAATCTTACACTGAAAGCAGTTCTTCTATGTGCTGGCTCTTGTGGTAGCAGCGTATTATTTAGCTCTATAATATACGTTTATTGAACTGAATTCATTTAAAGAAAAGAAGTAGGCTTCAAGGGTTCAGGCAGCCAGTATTAGACTTCCTTCTGGTATTTCCTTAACTTTCAGCAACAACCAGCTCCTTACTATGGTGGTAATTTTCTTTGTATTCTTGGCTTCCCTCAAAATATATAACGAACTAACAAGATATGAATGAACCGAAGAACAAATTTCTATAGTTAAGGTCAAGTTAAAGCTTGAACCTAGGACTATGACTGCTCAAATTGCTGAATTCTGCAAGTTCCTCTCTGAAGTTCAATATAGATTAATACAGAACACCTCTATTTCCTCTTCATTAAAATACATTATAAATGATTCTTTTCATTATAACTGCATCTGACTCCCAGACAGAAAGAACAATGGGTCAGAGAAGGGGAAGTATTTCTTAGCTATTTTCTTTATCTCCACATATTATATAAAAAAAGGGGACAGATATTTAGAGTTATAATAAGGACTTGGGACAGAGGCAGGTTGGGGCTTGTTCTAGCTTGTTAACAAATCTCTGTTAACTTTCAAAAGTCACTGAAACTCTAACCTACCATTTTTCCATTTGGAATAATTCCACTGTTCTATAAAGGGAGTGAGGATGTTGGGGGTGGGGTGAGGGGGACACTGACAGGTAGAGAGAACCTTATTCATTAATAGCTCACATGCTAATCTCAGACAGCAGAAGAGGAGCTAGAATAAGCCCCAAGTTTCTGCCACCTACAGGTGCAAGAATGAAGTATGAATTGCGAAATCCTGCCAAGTTTCATGGAACTTCATCAGTGCCGCAACATTTCAGGATGTTGGCAGTCATTCTGTAAAATATTGGGACATTTGGAAAAGGAAACACATTTAATATGAAATGGAACTGCCAGTGAATGTTTAAAATTGGAAAAGGATGTCTGAGCTAGGAACATGAGAAGTTAAACCTTGCATACATACATATAAAACACACATATATATTCATCCTCTCTCTCTCTCTCTCTCTCTCTCCCCCATTTCCCTCCCTCCCACAGCCAAAAGTGACTCCACAATAACAAATGAGCACCCGTAGGGCTATCTCATATATAACAATTTCAAAAAAAATCATAGCTGTAGAAAATGAGAATTAGAAGTCCACTTCTTTTTTATTATTTCCAAATTTGTATGACTTTAATTATCCTCACAGCATGGGATTGCCAGACAAAACTGAAATGTAGTTCTTTTGATGGACTTTTTATCTCTTATTATCTTGAATCTTGCTCTTATCCAGGACTATTCTATGACACAGACAATATTGTACTAGTCTCATTTCCATAGATTACCTGATACCTTCCTGACCCAATATCCTAGAGGAGTAATTAGACAATCTTTAGGTAAAATTCTAAAACATAGAAAGCCTGTTTTAAGTGCTGCCAAACTTTCTTATCTGTGTGCCTTTCTATAGTTCACCTTCCACTGCCCCTCCTTTGTCTAGAACTGTGATTTTAATGGCATAGCAAATTTGTGTAGAAGTGACTACCTCTCGGTGCAGACCAGTATATTTTTCTGCACTTTAGACTATTAGATAGTTTCCTGAGCGTGGGAATGACTTATCACTCAGCCTAGAAGTGTCAGAGGCAAGATTTGAACTCAAGCCTTCATGATTCTTTCTAGCCCCTATTTCACATTGTCTCCAATTTCTAATATACTTTTATATGCTAGTTCTTTTCCTTCAAGAATCTCCTGACATTTTAGAGCTTTTACGTCTTTAGACGCCACAGGGGAAGAGGAGAAGAATGAAGAGGTTTGGTGCATAGTGTCTTCAGGTAACATTTTTAACTCGTATCACATAGTTTTGACCTACATATAAGGTAAGCCCTGACACAAGGGAAAATAAAATATTGAGAACATCCCACTCCAGAGATACCCTTAATGTTTGCTTAAGCCTACTTGCTACATCTCAACTGCTATTTCTCACCTTCCTTTCTAGCCTCATTTAATTGCACTATGTGTCTCTCCGCAACACTGAGACCAAAGCCTAAGTACCACCCTTACCCTATCACTTTGATCAATGAGACTTGACTTGGCAATTCTATATTAGAAAGTATTAAAGGGAAGAATTTTTTTAAGTGTGTAATTTTTCCATTTTACATTTAACTAGCCTAGACGCGGCTTAGATATGAGCCTATAAGTCAATTTATCATTTAAGTGAAAGTTCTGCTGTATTTCTGGTAAAAAAAAAATCTTCTTTCAGGAACATTGATTTGGGTCGTAAGATAATAATAATAACAGCAAACCAACCCTACTGCTGATACATGATTGCTAAGCTTCTCAGTGATTTCACCAAGAACATGTGCAAAAACTGTAGTCACAGTTTTTGTAGCTCAGGAATGATATTTTTTTTAATTATTTAAAACATTTGTTCATCACTCATTCCAAACTTCAACTTCAACTATATACACTTAAGAGTTTGCAACCCCAGTTAAGTATCAGTAGTATCAAAATGTTGTTGTGTACAACTGATAGACTTGTAAAATCTCAGAAAATATTCCCGGGAATATGGTGGTAATAAGAGCTGGCACTTACATAAAAGTTTACAAAGCATTTAGTTACATATATCATTTCAGTTGAACTTCACAACAATCTTCTTAGTATATATTATCAATAGTTTATTGTCTTTATTTTACAAATAAGAGGGAAAAAAGAGAGCTTAAGTGATTTTCTCAGGGCCATATAGCAAATAAATATGAAAAATAGGGTTGGAGCCAAGTTCTTCTTTATTCAGCACACAGCTCACCATTCTGATTTTTATATAACCATCAAGGAATGACTAATAAAAACTTCCAATCTATTCTGTGCTTCTAATGAATAATTTGATTTGAAATTCTGATACTGTCCCTTGGAATGATGCCAGGCATTCCATCCTTTCCTTTATCCCCTTTCACACATACTACCCCCCCCCAGAAAAAAAGAAATAAAGAGATGGGGTGAAGGAAGAAAACTGGAAGAGAGTAGAAAAAAAAGAGAAAGAAGGAAAGATTGAAAGGAAGGAAGGAAGGAAGAAAGGAAGGAAGGAAGGAAGGAAGGAAGGAAGGAAGGAAGGAAGGAAGGAAGGAAGGAGATGGAAGGTGGGAAGAAAAAAGGAAGAGATAAAGAAAGGAAGAGGGAAGGGAAAAGGGAGAAAGCAAGAAAGAAGGGAGGAAGGAAAGATGAAGAGAAAGGGGAAATGGATGCAATGATCTCTGAAGTCTACATAACAAGAATCTCTAAGTTGGTGCAATATTTTTGCCCTCTTTTGACACGTTAATAAGATATATATGCTGCTAGATGTCCCAAGTTTTAAATGATGAACCAAGGAGTACAATACATCAGAACAGTGCTCCTCTCCTGACATTTTTCTGAATGAGCAATGTGCCACCCAGAATGGGCTACTAAATGTTAATGGCTCTGAAGCTACACAAATGTGAATTTTATTGAAATGTGTTCACAATAAGGGGGATTGTTAAGCTATATACAGGGTTGTAGAATAGTAGGATGATTGCAGAAAGTAAAGCAGGGGAACAATGGATCACGCTACCAAACAGAAATTCTGAAATCATAGGATGAGAACGTCTAACCTTTCCCCTGCCGATTCTCTAGAAATATCTTAGCAAGCAGGGAATTTAGTCTTACTGCAATAATGAGATTAATATCTAAGCCAGGAGTCAAGAAAATAGAAAGAGAGTGGATCTTTTGCTGACCTTAAATGCCAATTAATGTTTCCCACTCAGCACCTTTCTGCCTGACATTCCTCTTGTAAACAAACTGAGGAAATCACTTCTGAATTACAGATTGGAACAAAAGCTTTGCATTGCCCTTCTAAAAGAGTTTCGTGGTCTGCACTATTTTGTTCATAAAAACTAGAAGAGTGTTGCCTCTCTCCTGAGGTGTCCTGTAAAAATCAGAAATAATTGCTGTACTCACTCTCTTTTCCCTCATCCTATAGCACAATGGAGAATTTTCTTTGGATCCTTTTGGTAATAATGACTGATTGCCTGCAAGTCAAGTCACATAATCTTTCTCTAAAATTTCAGATGTTAGTATTATTTAATGAGCTCTCACTGTGAACTGTAACACAGAAAAGAAAAATCCAAACAGATGAGAAAGATGTTAGATTTGCAAACAAACATTATGTTATATATTAAGTTAGACAATGTCCACTTTTGATATAGGCCTCAGACAAGAATAATTCCATGGCTGGTACTCACGAGTTGCTATAGGAAATAGAGTTAACCATGCACCACCAAAAGTCTCTCATCTACTGAAGATGAGCCACCAGTAAGAGGAAAGAAAAGAGTAGATTAAATAAGGAAATCATTTTGAAGTTGAGGAAACCCTAGTTTCAGGTTTCAGTCTAAAAGAGATAGTTGTTCCTTACCCCCATCCATCATCTACCCACACAAAATAACTAAATTGGAGAAGTAACCTTGCCATTTATCTCCAATGCTCACGTCAAAAAGAAATTTAAGTTCCTTACAGCTCTATTTTAGATGGAATGACTGAGTTTATGACCATAACCTTGACTGTATGTCCCACTCCTAGGATACGAGTTTCATTCAGCCAGCATGAAATCATACATTAAGATAAAAAATAAGGCTAGAATCCTTACAATCAGTGTGGGGAATGGAATACACACACACACACACACACACACACATATATATATATATATATATATATATATGTACTTATTGAAGGAGTAATTTCATTGGATGATAATAGATTGAAGATAAAAGTTTCTGGGATTTAAGGAAAGTGCTGACAGACTACTAAGCCACTCTTTGCATAATTCATTGTGCTACCTAGTTATTAAGAAACTGCACTGTGCAAATCCTCAATTGTCAGGGTAACTATGCATTCATTCAGTTTCCTCATATTACCCTGGATAATCTTAGACTTTAATTAGAATCCTATGTAAGGTGGGACTTCATACTGAATAGATAATGAGAATAAGAGCTTTCTTTTAAAACTTCAATTTGAACTTGACTTTCAATCCAACTGAACAAACAAGTGTAAAGTGCCAGCCATGTGCAAGGCACTGAACAAAGCACTGGAAATGCGAAGAGAAAAAATAAGCAGTTCTTGCCCTCAAAGAGCTTGAAAACTTGGTATTAGTACAGGAGGCATAGTGTATCATTAATATGGTACATATATTAGCATAGCATAATTATAAAACATGATTAGATACGAAATACTCAAAGAAATTTCAATTTGAAGAGAACCTTTACATCTGGGTCAATTTAAAAAAAGGCTCCTTTAGGAGTATCATCCTTAGTTGTTCTTTGAGGGAAGCTAAGAAGTCTCATAAATTGAATTGAAGAGGTGCTACGTTAGAGATATGGAGGATCACCTGTGTAAAGAAGCTATTGGTGTAGAAGACATAACGTTTACTCATGTGATGCTAAATGGGGCTAGAAGTCTAGGTTTGTTACAGATTCTTGTTATCCAGTCTCAACTGACACCTCACTGTGACCACAACCACCATCTTTAATTGATGTCTAATTAATTCTCTATCATATTTCCTTCAAAGGCAATTACAGCTCTTCTCTCCTCAAAACTCCCATACCATCCTTTCCAAAATCCTCACAGATGAGGACCTTATTTCATACATTACTGAGAAAATTAAGTCCATCCATCCTAAGTTCCTGCTCTCCTCTATATCTCAACTCCTCATCAATATCACCCCCATTGTTTCTTGATTTTGTTCCAGTTTCTGTTATCAAATCCAGTTCTCCAGCTGATAATACACATAGTCATCACTTCCTTACCTTAGTCTTCAATCTTCCTACATACTGATTCCTTTTCTGCTGCCTACAAACATGTCCATGTCTCCACCATCCTTAAGAAATCATTCACTCAATCACCCTCTTAAAATATCATCCAGTATCACTCCTTTCACAGCTAATTACCTAGGAAAATATAGTAGAGCTGTATACTCTCGTTGCCTACAATTCCTTTTCTCTTAACTAACTTCTCAACATTTCGCAACTTGACTTCTGACCTCTTCATCCCCCAGGAACTGTTCTCTCCGAAGTTACCCTTGATCTCTCAGTTGTGAAATCTAATAGACCTTTCTAAGCCTTCAGCTTTTTTTATATTTGTAGAGCATTTGATACCTTTGACTAGACTCCCCTCCATCATGCTCTCCTCACTACATTCTATGACACTACTCTATTTTGCTTTTGATCTTACCTAGGTTTGTCCTCAGTCTCTTTTAGTAGCTTAGCATTCACATCCTGCCTCTTAACGGTGAGTGTAACCCAAGGCACTATTTGGGCTTTCCTCTTTATATTTCCTTTCTCTTGGTGAACTCATCAATTCTCATGATTTTAAGTATCATCTCTATTTTTCCCCTTCCCTGTCTTCTCTGCTCTACAGATAGTTCTATAATTTTGCCCTCAATTCCTAAGAAAACACATCTGAGAAATTTGTATTTCTTGCCATTATGGGGGTGCAGTTCTCAACTGCTGTTTACTATTATCTACCATAGTGCTGAACTAACCAGATGTTCCAACAGACAAGAGCTTTAGTATCTTGGGAACATCAGGTCCCTCATTTGCCCCATATATGGCTTCCAAATGAATGTCATCTCAAGGAACTTTGGTAAAGAAGTCAAGGTCATCAGGGCTGTCACTGTGGGAGTGTCTGGCTAACAAGACTGGGTTGAGGGTTGTACTTATGAGTATCATAATTAATTATAATGAAGAAATCCTCCCACAAGCAGCAATACTTCTTCTATGCCACTCTGGGCTTGTTCTCTCTGAAGTCATGGACCTTTATTCCCTAATCATAGCCATGTGAAGGAGTAATTTATATACTCCAATTTTCTTCTTCCTCATCTTCCTTCTCCAATTTCTCCTGTATTTAAACATCCTTTCCCCCTACCTCCTCAAGTAGTCTTAGGGAAAATTACTGGATGAAGTTCAGACAGAGAAAAGACAAATATATACAGTACTGTATTAATAAGCTGAGGAAAAATAAAATGGAGGAAGATGATAGATAGGTGATACAGATAGATGAGAAATAGAAAAATAATCTCTATGGAAATGAATTTCAGACATGCATTTATATGTATGTAAATGTGTATATGGATATATATTATGTGCATATGTGTATATGCACAATCTAGATATAAATAATAAAAATATCTAGATATAAATATAAATGTCCATGTACTCTGTGCCCCAGATAAGTTATCTAGCAGTTTCTCAGGTGTGAAACTCTGTCTTCATAAATTCGTGCAGCCTGTCCCCTATACCTGGAAAGCACCCCTTCCTTACCTCTATCTTTTGTAATCCCTGTTTTTCATCAAGCTTATCTCATAAATCTCCCTTTTATACTGTTGTGAGACCTCAAGCTACCTTTTCCCAAAATTTATTTTGTATTTAGGTATTTATTTTGTATATCTTCTATATGTGTTATGCATATATGTATATGAATATTATGTCCCCCAAAACAAGCTCCTTGAGAACAAGAACTGTCTCTTTTTGTCCAATGATTAGCACAATACCTAGGACAAAGCAGGTATTTAATAAACAACTGTTCATGGATTACTTGATTTGTGTAAAGGTATAACCAGCAGGTAAGTTTGAATGGGATGGAGAGTATGCAAGGAGGAATAATATAAAATGAGACTTGAAAGATAAATGGGAGCTCTATTTTGGAGGGCTCAAAATGCCATAAGATTATCTAATAAATGAGTCAGATGCACGTTAGCCACCATCAAGCAATAGCTGCAAGTAAGAAATCTATCAGACAAATCAGTCACCCTGACATGTAGTAAATCTCTAATATCCATATTCTAAGCATTCTTTAGTGATATCTTACATGAGAAAAGAGATAATAGGGTGATTTTGGTCAAAGAATCTGTAACAGTAAACACCACAACATAGAAATGGGGGCCTGCTACCACAGGTTCTTCGATCTGCTTCGCTAAAAGGAAAGGCAATTTTTGAGGGTCTAACAATCACTTTAATCAATCACATGAATCATTCAGCTAGTTCAGGGGAAAAAGTCAGCACCCTGAACTTCAGAGAAAATAGAGAGAAATCAAGTCAACAGACATGCTTCCAAATGTTGGGCCATTAACATCTTTTCCAGAGAGAAGCACCAACATTTGGGTTTTCAAAGCCAGGGGGCTTCTTAATGGTTTCCCAGAGCCTTATCTGGCACACAAACACTTCAGTCAGCAAGCCCCAAAGTAAAACCCTACCCCAGAGTCTTTATACACTTTTTAGAGCCAGTGGGCAATGCATCCCTTGAGAACCAGTGTCTCATTAACAAAAGATGTGGGCCTTCCAACAAATCTTTCCCAGGACCATCAATGAGTAGGAAATATCCTTCTCAAATATATTATTCAATCAGAGGCATTATACTTCTTGATTATACCAAAACAAGAACAACAAAAGATCCTACTATGCTTGCCCTTACAGAATCACAGAATATCAGAGATCATCTAATCTAGTCATATCTTTGTACAGATGAGGAAACTAAAATACCAAGAGGCTTAGTGGCTTATCCAGTTTCATGCACACTCTTCTTACTCCTGACAAAACTCTAACTTCTAGTCCAAAAAGATTTCCATTCCACTACACAGTCATGTTAATTACAAAATCAATATCATTGACAGCACAATTTCATTTACTTGCTTAAGTGATTCAGTAGATTGTGAGACTCTTGTCTAAAGAATAAGAACTGTGTTATATATTTTAAAATGCCCACAGCGTTTTTGACATAGCATGAATTGTAGATTTTTCATTTGCTTTCTTTAATTTATTGATTTCTCAGGAACTCCTCATGAATGCAGTTCAAAAATAAAGTTCAATGATCACATACAGAAATAGCTGTATAAAAATGCTGGCAAATCATACAGTAAATTGATATGTCAATAGTTAGGTTCATGAATAGATCATTGTTTACACTAGGAAGTACTTATGACAGATGTGAATTTATTTCAATAGCTCTATATTTCATTATAAGTCCAATAACATTGATACCTGTAGACAGAGGGAATGATATCAAGTTACACAGTACAATTGAAAGAGTGCTGTCTCAGAGTGTGTCTGTCTGTCATGTGTACTTGTATGTCCCTGAGCATCTTTCAATACACATGGACAGATCTCTAAGAACAGAAGTTACAGAAGAATTGTAGGTCTGTAATAATACAGGAAAGAGGTGTTCTCAGCAGGACCTCCATTCATCAATGAAATCACAGGTCCGAACAAACTGTATCCAGCACATACATCAAAGGTACCATAGGAGGCCAAAAGATCATGGAGAACTCAATATGAAAAGTTACTGGGACAACTTTATGTACAGTTGTCAAACAGTAAGCATTTGCCATCCAGCTAGCGGGAGAATTGTTTAGACAGCTCTAACAGCCAGGAAGTGGGTGTGGATATAGCATACAGAGAACTCAGGTCTCCCCTTGGAGTCAGGAGTCAAGCACTTTCCTCTCACCGGTGATGTTCATACAAAGTGAGTAATTAACCTAATGCAACAGTGAAAGTCATTTAATAATAACTATTTCCATAAGGCTTAAAGGTTATAAGGCACTTTGCATCCATTATTTCATCTGATCTTGACAACAATCCGGTAAGCTAAATCCTGCAGCTGTAATTATTTTCATTGAGAGTCAGTTTGTCATAACAGATTGAGAACTCTATGTAGCAAAAAAGAGGAAATCTTGCCTGAAATGCTTACCAGCTGTGTGACTGAACAAGTGATGTACCTCTATGAACTTCAGTTTCCTCATGTAATAAAATGGAGATAATGAAAATGCCAATCTCATAGAACATTTGTCTATACCAAATGAGATATTATATTAAAGCCATTTGTAAATTTTAAAAAGCTATATGAATATGAACTACTAATCTTTTATCTATGGGAAACCCAAAGTTTGATTGCTTCTTAATGTGTAGGGTGGGGGAAGGAGGTAGGGAGTCTTCTTATATCCACTGAGGTGATGATTTGCCCACAGAAACACAACTAGGAAGTAGGATTTGAACTCATCTCTTTCCTAAATTCATGGTCTGTTCTCTATCACTTTAATAATCAGACTTCTGTTGCAATAATACATTCTTCCACATCACTGAGAAAAATTTTCTCTTTTTCATGAAGATCTCCAGAACTATAAAATATGCCTGTAAGAATGTATATGACAAAATACTCTAAATGTTTATTTTTTACTATTTATGCACCACTCTTTTGGGGATTCTGAGTCTGTGTCTGAAAAGCACTGAAAACTAGAACACAAAAAAAAAAAATTTCACTCACTCAACCAGATTTGGATATTCTATGAGAAGCAATTTGAGTGATAGAGAGCTTGCCTGAGAGCCAGAAATACCTGAGTTCAAGTCTTTTCTCTGACATACTGACTGCACGACCCTGGGCAAGGCACTTAAACTTCAAAGTCCCAAGAAACTTTCATAATTCTAATGTATGAGAGGTTGTCAACCTGCATCTATAGGGGAAATACTCTTACTTAGGAATGACCTATACCAATTAAATGATAAATTCAGTTTCTCTCTCTCTCTCTCTCTCTCTCTCTCTCTCTCTCTCTCTCTCTCTCTCTCTCTCTCTCTCTCTTTATCTCTATCTCTCTTTCTCTCTCTCTTCCTCAATGAAATCACAAATCTAATTCCTCTTCCTATGATTTCATTAGTAAGTGAAATAATTAATGCAGTTCCTTTCTCAAAACCCAGAGTTTGAAAATAGCTGTGTAATCTACTTTTTGTGGTTTTCATTTAGGTATTTGGCATCATATAGTGATGAAATAAATAAGGTACTTTTGTTTTCCAATGGTTAATTCTAAGTAAGAGAATTTCAGTTGTTGTGTCATTTCAGTTGTGTTAGACTTTTCATGACCCCATTTCAGGTTTTCTGGGCAGAGATACTGGAGCGGTGTACTATTTTCTTCTCCAGCCCATTTTACATATGAGAAACTGAGGCAAACAGGGTTAAGTAACTTGCCCACAGTTACAGCACTAGGAAGTGTCTGAGGCCAGATTTGGACTCACGAATATGAGACTGCCTGATTGTAAGTCCAGTGCTCTATTCACTGCACCACCTAACTGCCAAGAGAATGCCAGTTAGCCCGTTACTAATCCACAAGAAAAAAGTGCGTTCTTTCAAAGTCATGTTCAGACTCATGAGATGAAATGACTTTCAGCTGCCTTCCAAGATGATTCTGAATTTTACTACTAGTGTTTTGATCAGTAGTTTGACCTTGGGCACACAGTAACCCAAGCTTCTTTCAATATACAGAACAAGAGGCTCTCATTTATTAGCAAAAGTAAAAGCTCCCCAATGAAAAAATCATCTTTCTGAATATACAATTTAAATGTGTTGTAATCCATTAACTTTCATTATTAAGTCCTTCATTCTCCTGTGTTTCAACCCTTCAAGATATGAATTTTATTATCATGTTCATGATTAAGTTAAAAAGGGGCTTGCATTGTTGTCAAATATCTTGAGGCTCCATCTTCATTGAGGTGATATGTAGCTATTCTCAATTTGTCCGCTAAACACACTCACATAGAATCAATTTTAATTAATGCATAGTCATACACAGATTCATCCACAATAGTCTGCATAAAACATTGCTATTGATGCTTATTTTACGTTTTTCATTTTATAAAGATCAGCTTGAAAAATGCATCAGAAATACTCCCTTACATCCCTGCTATGTCTCTGCAGAATAAGTCTGCTAGAGGAAATACTTTATCATCCAAATATTGTCACACTGAAGATGTGCCAGCCCAGTGCCCAAACATCTGTTATTTTTTTCTCTGTCTCCACTGACCATGTCACCTGAATAAATGACAAAGCTATCTATTGCTTTATTTGGCTTCCTAGTATATCATTCGGTTAATCTGCTGATTGCTGTCCTGGAGCTTATCCCCAAAGCTATGGTTTATGGGACTCTGAAATACCATACTGGTATGTGCCCATGTAGTACCCTGCCCTATATTGTATCCCTAACAGGAGTACCAAGTAATATTTAATGAGAAGACATGGATATCTTCCTTAATTTCAACTTCAAAAATTTAGATTTTTTCAAGAAAAGATATAATTTCCTTGAATTATTCAATATGTATGTATAGATTGACCCAAGGAAGAGATCATAGCAGTGTCACTTCTGATACAGAGCAAATATGACATCTTATTATTTCATAGTTTACCCTATTATTCCTTCTTATTTTGTTTTATTTTGTTGTTGAGACAAGATCTCCTTATCTTACCCAGGCTGGAAGTGTTGTGGCTGCTCAAGGGCTACTGAGAGACATGAGCTCTGACTCTCTCTGTTTCTAACTGGGGCTGGTTCAGTCTTCCTTAGGCCCCATGCTTTGGGTAGTTCATTATATTAACAACACACTCAGTGCATATACCAAATTTACTTCAGCCCTATTGTGTCTTGAAATTCCTGAACTCAAGCAATCCACCAGCCTCAACCTCCCCTAGTACGAGATTATAAAAATGTTCTTCTCCAGTTATTCTTGCTAACTGGAAGACAAGTTCAGTTGTTTATACCCTACTGAAAGTGTGTAAGGGCTCTCAGAACCTTCTAAATTTCAGTTACTAGGGCAAATCCCCAGTCACTCCTCCTAGTCATAGTTCAAGAATAAAAGACTATGGGAGAAAAGTCATGTAGACTGCACTGAAACCTCACATCTATGTATCATTAATAATTTCTTTGAAAAGCAAACTCAAGGTGCTTCATATCACAAGTACTAAATATAGCAAAAAGTGAAACAGATTATATTTTTAACTGACAGAAAATGGTTCCTTATGACCTCCAGGGTTAATTATAAATCCTCTCAAGTGAATTCAAAGTTCTTCATAATCTAGTTACGCCTAGCTTTTCAGTCTTCCCTCAGTCATTGAGACACAAGGCGTTTCATCTGCAGCCTGCGGACATTTGCAATGGCTTATGGATTAGTGGAGTAGTAGCAATTTCTGAATTAGAAACATGTGTGTAATCAAACTACAGACTTCTTAAAATCAAAATAATATCAAATGACAAGAAAGAATAAAAAGAAAAGTCATGTATAATCGAAGCAACAGTGAATCATCTAAAAGAGGGAAGAATCTTAATGTCTTAGAAAAATAGAGGCAGCTCCTAAAATATCAATAATAAGCTTGTTTTTCCATCTCTGTAATTTTTTTAATAAAAATAATAAATTCACATTGAGGAATCATCAATTAAAGGATAGGAAGGGATCAGTCAAATTTGGAGGAATGTTGCTGACCATTCTTTAGTCATAAAAATGACTAAAAGACGTAGAGAATACAAGATTCCACTGGAATCTTGACTATATTTTTAAAAGTTCGATAGAGCCAAATGTTGCTTTCAAGGCTTTTCTTCAGAGTGTTTATAATGCATATCTCAAAATTATACAAGAGTCCTTGAAAGAGAAAATATGTTTTTTCAGCTCTCTTGTCTCCCTAGGCTTCAGGGATTTTTGCTATTTGTTGAAAAGAGAGGTTTGGACTACATGACCTCTAAGGTCCTTTCCTTTAATAATCTGATTCTGACAACCAAAAATAAACAACTCTAAATTATAACAGATTGAGTGGAATTTTCCATGTCTTGAGTCTAGTGAAAAGATAGTATTATTCATTTTTAATGCATGCTTACCTATTCTGCAGTCTTAATACATCTTTGTTAGAGTTAGTCTCTAATTCACTCAATGGCAGAACAAAATTCAGTATCAAACATTCTTTCAGTGCGGAACAAAGCCATATACTCTCTTCCTGTACGCTGAAGGGATAGGAGACTAGGAACAAATTAGGCTTTCAATTATCTTTTAACTAAAAGAATTTTTATTTCAAGCGTAATAAATACAGTGAAGCAAACGTGTCCTACACAGAACTTAGCAGTAGCATTCACGGTTGGGCAGGACTTTTGTCAAGTCAAGTCAACAAAAATTTATGAAGTTCCTGTGTGCCAGGCTGTGAAAGACAAAAGACAGTGACAGAGGTACAAGCAAGGTACTCCATCTCACTGAGCAGACAGTGTGAAAACACTATTACCGTGTGTATGTATGAATATGTATGTGTGCGGATACATATGTACTTACCATACAGATTAGAAACAGAAGAATAAACAAAGAAAAGAAACAAAGACTAAGGGAAAAGTGAGGTGAGATTTTATCTGGGATTTGAAGGAAGTTAGGAGGCAGAGATGAAAAGGAAAATAATTCCAGACATGGAAGACAGCCAATGAAAATACCCATATGGAGTATATGGAGTGTCCTGTCTGAGTAACACCAAAGAGAGTATTGTCACTGGATCATGGAGGGAAATAAGGTATAAGAAGACCAGAAGACAGGAGAGGGCTAGGTAATAAAGGACTTTTACTGCCAAACAGAAGGTTTTATATTTAATCCTGGAGGTGATATGAAGCCACTGGAGTCTATTGAACTCAGACAGTGAGGGGATGTGGTGATATGGCCAAACATACTTTAGGAAGAATAATTTGACAGCTGAGTGGAGAATGGATTTAAGTGGTAGGAGACGTGCGGTGGTGAGGCCAACAACCAGAAGGTTAGAGGAATAATCCAGCCAGGATGTTGTGAGGGCCTATGCCAGGAAGGTGGCAGTGTCAGAAGAGACAAGGATATATAGGAGAGATATTATCATGATACAAAGGACAACTTTGGAACAGATTGAATATGGGGGCAGGGGCTTGTGGGAAAGAATAAGGAATTGAGGTAAATTTGGGTGACTGAGAAAATGGTACTGTCCTTAACAATAAGGAACAAGAGGAGGGTTTGAGGGAAAATGCAATTGACTTGGATATGGATATGTTGAGTTTAAGATGCCTGTGTATCCAATAGACACTTGGAGATGAGTCTAGAAGTCAGGAGAGATCTTCGTCCAAAGAAATGAAATAAAGATTGATTTTTATTTTTCCATTGAGAAGAAATTTAAACTCCAGCGACTATATGATTACATCATGTCAGCGCAACCAAAAAGTTCAATGAATTTGATCAAAATAAAAATCAATTTTTTAAAAAGTTACTTATTCGTAATTGTATAGATATTTTAAATGTATACACAAAATTTTATAAAATCATAGATTTTGAATTGGGAGGAATTTATGGTCATCAAGCCCAGACCATTCATTCTATAGGTGAAAAAACCAAGGTCCAAAGAAGGAAAGATAGAATGTTAAAAATTATTTGTGAAGTCACTTGCCCAAAGTCATTGACCTAGCAAGGGAGAAGCAGGATGTAGACCCATGACTTCTGATATCAAATTTCATTCTTTTTCTATTACTTCAATTTACTTAGTAGTCTATACTTTTATAACATTTCTAGTTTGGAAATCAGACAAAATTTGAATTAGAAAATAGCTCCTCTTAAAAACATAGATCAGTATGAGGATAGTTGTAAATGTTCAGATCCCATCTTATGAAAATAGTTCTAGGTCTATTTTTTGTTTCTTGGAAGAATTATGAAGGAAGTGAAGGTTGTTTTTGCAGTACCTACTTCTTTTAGGGGCCACCTCATCTATTTGCATCGTGCTTTACTCCACTTCAAGTTTTCAGTGACCTCCTTTCCTCTATCAGTCCCTATTCTCAGAAAGTATCTGACACCAACCATTTATACATTAGTGAAAATGTAAGTCTATGTATTGTCAGTGGATGTATATTTGCAATTTAAATTTAAAGCCTAATTGGGAAATTAATTGTTCTGTCCGGTTAAAGAAATGTCAATTATCACTTAGTAATTTGGGAGTGGGGTTCAAAGGAGGAGAAGTGGGCAGTGAGTCCTTCCTGATAAGACTTGAATCCTATCATATAGGCAGCTACCTTCTTTGTGTCTACATATATCTAGTCCACATCCTAGATGACAGAATTAAGAAATTAAAAACATGCTGTAAAAATATGTTTAAAAAGGAGCAGATGATATGGAACTAGTTTCACATTCAAATTCCCTTTTTTTGATTTTATCGTCTTCACTGGAGAAACTATTGTCCTTTACACTGACTCAATTAGCTCAGCAGTTGACAAGAATTTATGGAGGGCTTACTGTGTGAAAATTTTATAAAACACTAAAGATTTAAATGCATTTACACAGCATATAGTATAAATTAATAGGCTATATCCATGCTATTGTGCAAATTTATTTCAAGTAGGATTGGAAACAGATGACCTCTAAGGTTCCTTCCAGTGCTAAGATTCTGTGGCTCTACATTTTTGCTTAAATACACTTTCAGTGATTTTTGTTGTGGTTGCTTATATTATGAACTAGACAAAATGTTGTACATATTCTTTTTTTAAATTAATTGTCTATTTTTGGTTTTCAACATTCACTTTGATAGATTTTTGAATTTGAAATTTTCTCTGCCTCCCTCCTTCCCCCTTCCCTAAGATGGTGTGCAATCTGATATAGGATTGACATTTACATTCATCTTATTATTATTTTCACATTAGTCATGTTGTAAAGAAGAATTAGAACAAAGGGGAGGAACCACAAGAAAGAAAAAAGGAAATCATAAACAGTCTGCTTTGATCCGCATTCAGATTCCATAGTTCTTTCTCTGGATGTGGATAGCATTTTCCATCATAAGTCTTTTGAAGTTGTTTTCAATGTGTTTTCCATATTCTTATAGCCTAAGATAATGGTATTCTGGTTAGTAGCCATAGGAGCAGCATGGTATAATCTACTGGGATTGACTTTATAAAAAGTCATAGTTCACGATAATTATTCCCTTGGGTATTTGGTTATGAAATATAAATTGGCCATGATTAAGCTGCCAGTTAGAGATAATGATTCCTTGGATTTGGGATTTCAGTGATATACTTGGAAAAGTAATTATTTTCTCTTGCTCCAAAAACTATTTCCTGCTCTTCATAATCATTAAGGACAAGGAAAGGAATGTTTGGTAGACTATAGAAGTTTATGAGAAGCAAAATTAATTCTAAAAAAATACAACTTTTGGCTAAGGAAATGAATAAGTCATCTAGGTGGGCAAAATATATAGAGTACTACATTTAGAGTCAAGACCTGAGTTCAAATCTCGCCAGAGATTCTTAAAGCTAGGTGTCCCTGAAGTTAGTCTTTCTCAGTTTCAGTTTCTTCAACTGTAAAATAGGATCCATCCCACTACACAGGGTTGTTGTGAGATGCAAATAAGATATCATCCCCTCCGCAGTGCACTTATCCCCTTCTCCCCTACTTTCCTGTAGTGTAAGATTTTCATACTAAATTGAGTGTGCATGTTAATCTCTCCTTAAATCAAATGTGAAGACAGTAAGTTTCACTTTTTCCCTCTCACCTCACCCCTTTTCCACTCCACTGAAAAAAATTTTTCTTGCCTCTTTTATGAGAGATAATTTGTCCCATTCCATTTCTCCCCTTCTCCCAATATATTCTTCTCTCACCCCTTAATTGTGCTTTTTAGATATCATCCCTTCCTATTCAACTCACCCTGTGCCCTCTGTCTATGTGTATATAATCCTTCTAACTACCCAAATACTGAGAAAAGTCTCAAGAGTTACAAATATTATCTTTCCATGTAGGAATATAAGCAGTTCAACTTTAGTAAGTCACTTATGATTTTTCCTTCCTGTTTACTTTTTCATGCTTCTCTTGATTCTTGTGTTTGAAAGTCGAATTTTCTTTTCAGCTCTGGTCTTTTCATCAAGAATGCTGGAAAGTGCTCTATTTCATTGAATGAACATTATTTCCCTGAAGTATTTTACTCAGTTTTGCTGGACAGGTGATTCTTGGTTTTAATCCTAGTTCCTTTGATTTCTGGAATATCATATTTCAAGCCCTTCAATCCCTTAATGTAGAAACTCCTAGATCTTGTGTTATCCTGATTGTATTTCCACAATACTCAAATTGTTTCTTTCTGGCTTCTTGTAACATTTTCTCCTCGACTTGGGAACTCTGGAATCTGACTATAATATTCCTAGGAGTTTTTCTTCTCGAATCTATTTAGAGTCATTTTTACAGGTATTTTATGGGCTTTGGTGGGGGAACTACAACAGGTCTGTCTTCTACTTGGTCATCTTGGCTCTGCCCTGCAGTTCTGGCTATTCTACTTATGATCTGTGGGAACTTGGGCAACGTATTTTAGCTCCCACGGCCTCAGTTTCTTCATCTGTAAAATAAGGGCATTAGATGATCTCTAAGTTCCCATCTATTTATAAAGTCCTCATTCTATCATGCTAATTTGTAACCCTAAATTGTGTCCTAAGGATTCCATTGATACCAACAAATATGAAAAGCACTAGAGGAAGTCCCCCTAAGCTATTGGATATATTATCTGTATAGGATCTATGGAGGAACACTGATCAGAATTGTATAGGGTAAAATCAAAGATCTGTCAAGATCTGAATCAATTGTGCAAGTACCCATGTGGTTGATATCATTGACATATTAAATTATTAAAATACAGCGGGATAACTCATCATCCTTTATTATTGAGAGACAAGATGGAAAAAATGATTCCCTGACTTAAACCTATTGCATCCAATAGTGCATTACAGAGCAAGGAAAGCCTTTAAAAATCCCCTTCAGAAAGGGGATGCAGATCCTCTGTATGTTTCAGTAGAAAGGAAGACAGAAATAAGCCTGTAAACCTTGGGGAAATGTTAGAAACTATGAAGTTTTGGGTTTTTTTTCCTTTTTCAGAGCTACTTTATTTCAAAGGATAGAGCTGCTGATGTTACCCTAAGGTTGTAAATAGGGTCCCTACCCACCTAGGGCAAGGCTCACACTCAGGCCTAATAACAAAACAAAAATCTGGAGTGAAAGAAAAATCTTTACTAAGGGTTCTTGCAAGAAGAGGGCACATTCCCTACTATGAGAAAAATGCACCTATACAGAAGCGAGAGTAAGTTTTAAGTGATACTTTGTTGCACCCGCTCATTCCGCAGCCTGGATTGGACCAAACCCCTTCTGATTACAGTCTCCTTGAATCCCATCCCATGTTTTCCCTTGATATGCTCCCACATGTTCCCCGCTCCTTCGTCATGCATCTCATGTTCAAAAATGGCAGCTATCTCCTCCCTTGTGTGAGATAATGTGCATTGATTTCATTGAGCAAGCACAATGAAGAAAAGTTTCCTCACTCCACCATTGACCCCAGACAGTTTAGGCTAGTTTCAAAACTGGCTCTCTTTATTAAGAACTTTCAGGTTAAGTAAGCTGCTTCTCCTGAAAGCTTATTGGTTGGCATGCTTGCTTTCTTATATCACCTGGAAATTGCAACATTTTGGGAAATCTAGCTTTTTAGTGATTACCACTCAAAAGTTACCAGAAGATCCCACTAACATTGTATTTATATGATTTTTTAGTATTGTCTGGTGGATAAAAGATTGTAACTGCATCCTAGGCCTCAAAGTTCAGGATTATGATTATGAAAAATACATTAGACACTGTATGTGGAAAGTTGTAACGACAAAAACTTGAAATGTGGTGCATTGCTTTGTCTCAGTTTGATGCTAGATCAAGCCCATTTTAATGCAAATTCTTTGGGTAACTTCAGAAAGACCTTAGCTTTCCAGTGTCTTTCCTCATTGAAAATAATCAGGTATTAAAACATCTTTGAAAAATATGAATTGAAACAAACTCCTTCCAACCCTACCTCCTACATTCAGATTCCCATCCTCCAGGCTAAGGTGACACCAGTGGGCTCTCCAGCATTAGAGAATGAAGACAATTCTTTTCCAGACATTTGCCTGAACATATTTGCCTCCAAAATCAATGTTTCAAATTTCAGGAAGGGAAGCTAGATCAAAGTGAAATACTATCAGATCTATTATATGCTCTTTGCAAAAACTGCTAAAATGAATATAAACAATGTGATATAGTAAGAAAAACATTGAATTCATAGTTAGATGACCCCCTTCCCTTCCATCACTCAACCTTGTCTCATGTTTTTTCATCTCAGCATCCTAAGTTGATTACCCAGTAAAAAATGACCAGTTGTTAAAAATTCTTCCAATAAGACAGGGCAGAGGCAGTCAGTGGAGAAAAACCTATTATCAGAAGTGAGTTTGAATTAAACAGGATTTAAATTATTGCTCTTTTAAAATTCCCCTTTAAAATATAATGAAAATTGCTCATTAGCCTGCTACTGGAGAAAATGCCTGTTTTCAGACTTTTACTATTTGCCCTTGACATCATTATGCAATAGATAAGATCTTGAAATATGCTTTCCATAGTCACTAAAAACTGTCTTGGAATATTTTAATAACATCTCTAGAGTCTTATAAGAAAATGAAATTGTAATGAATAGTTAGATAGTGATTAAGAATCATGGAAGAAAATAGTGTTGTTGGAACCCTTGCTCCCCTTTCTAGACCTGACCTCTATGCCATCCTACTAACTCTAGTTTTAAAAGACAACCCATAAACTGAGTGAGCAGAAGAAATTATTTTGCATATGTGTACCTGTCTCCCTAATTCAAGTATCTTTATGAAGGATGTAAATTCCACTCCAAAAATACCCTTCTTTCTCTTCTCTTCCTATCTTTATCTTTCACAGTTGAGCTTGGATTATAGAACCCTACAGTTGGAAGGGCTCTCACAGCCCATCTTTTGCAATCTATGTCTGAACAAGTATCATCTTTCTGCCAAACTAAATTAGTGACATTTCAATCTTTGAAGACATTTAGTGAGTAGAAACCCACTAGCTGAAGGTAGGGCATTCATAACAGTGGTGAATGGATCAAAATCATCCTCAAAGAAGTTATCTGGTGAAATTCCCCAGGGATCTGACATTAGAACTGGAATAAACAGTAAGCACTTTTTCCTGGTCCACTGATCAGTGAGTATTGAAGTATTCACTATTGAAGGAAATGAATCCTATCAAACTTGACATTATCATTACGAATAAAACCAAAAATCAAAAGAAAGCTGTAACAAATTGAGGTTTTGTCAATTGGAAAGAGGGGAAAGAACTATTCAGAAGAACTGGTTAATGGATCAAAGTCAACCATGAGCAAGATCTCAAGTGGAATTTCCCAGGGATATTTTCTTATCTCAAAACTCAGTGCTAATCACTTGTATCAATGACTTAGATGACTGCATAGCTTTGATTATTAATATTTTCTGATAATATAATAAAGAGATGAATAACTAACTCAGTGATGGCAGGGATATTATGTGGAAAGAATGATAAACCAAATCAAATTATAATTTAAGAGGAATAAAAAAACCAATTACTTATGCTTAGCTCATTTAAAATATATATATATATATATATATATATATATATATATATAGGTTTTACTGATTTTTTTCTTCTTCCTTTTCAATTTTTTTAAAGGAAAGGCTCTATGTGAGGGGATAACAGGGGTGACATAAGTAATATAAAAATAAAATATAAATACAACATAAATTTTCATTTACAAATCTAAGATTTAATAATCAAGTAGTTGGATATGCTCAGGAACCTTCCTAGGTTTTTGCAGAAACTTCAGCTAACCAGAAAACATTAAGATTCTCATTTGGGGGCCATTGGCTGAGTTCTGCTCACCCAACTTGTAAGTCCCATCTCTATCTCTAACTCAATAGAAGTAGACAGAGTTTGGGTCAAGAAAGGAGAGAGAGCTTCACTAACAGTTCTGTTTTCTTCCATAATTCTTAACATACTAAGTGAATTTATAAATTTTTCCCCTAAAAAAGAAGCAAAACATATATGTCTTCAAGCTCCCCAAGACATTAGCGCCTTTGCCCAGTAATGGGATGTGGAGGAGGAGTTATATCTTGTAGATTACAATCCAATGAAACTCTGAGATTTGGATTGCAAAATCAGTGTGCATCAATAGCATTACTATGGTCTTATACTGTATCAATAAAAATCATGTCCTAAATCAGGGAAATCAAAGTAAAATTGTACTCTGATCTAGTCAAACTATTGCCAGGTATATTTTGTTCAGTTCAGGGTATCATATTTTAGATAAATCATTAATAAATTGCGATAGATATACAGCAAAAAGGGACCTAGATGGAGAAAGCAGTAGACACTTCTCTTTATAGGGTTTCTTTAAAGGAACTGGGAAAGTTTAACCTGAAGAAGATAATATTTGTCAGGGTCCTTGTTTTCTTAATGTATTAGAGGATAGAAATATGAAAAGTAACTGACTTTTTTTCTGCTTGGATCCAGAAAAAATACCACTAAGGAAAGTGGATGGAAGTTAGAGAATCTAAGTTAAGTTTTTTAGTGAAAATACTTCTTAATTATAGTCTTCCAAAAATAGAATGAGCTGTCTCAGGAGGGCAGGTGCTTCTGAAGTGAAAGTCATTAGATCACTTATTAAGACAATTCTAAAGGGGATTCCTCTTCAGGTACAGGTCACACAATTTGATTTCTGAAGTTCTTTTCTATTTTGAGACTTTATTTGTGTCTAACTAATACTATTAAAAAGACTTTTATTCCAGTCTCATCCCTTATGCTTATCAGATCTTGATCAGCTATGATCTTGGACAAAATATCTCCCAGAGTGAATTTCATTATCTGTTTTAAAAACACATACACACACACACATAAGATCTAAGGATCATAAGAATAGACTTGAAAGGGACCTCAGATATAGAATCATCTAATTTTCCACATAAGGAGACTGAGGATCAGGGAAAAGTAAAGAGATATGACCAAGGAAACACAAATAGTAAGCATATACATATGTTGATCGTAACACATGCCCATCTGACAATGTTGTTGTAAGAATTATATGATAATGTATGTGAAGGGAAATTATGCAAATGTATATTACAAGTAAGTATTTCTAGTTCATGCATTATCTCTTAAATTAATCAATTAATCAAGCAACCAGAATTTATAAAGTAGTCACTCTGGGTCAGACATCATGCCAAGTATTAAGGAAGCAAATATAAAGAATGAAACAATGCCTCCTCTCAAGAATCTCACAATCTTGGAGATTACAGACTCATTTGACATTTTTCATAATGTGACATCCATCACACACAGACTAGAAAGAGTATTGAGTATTTATTTTGTAATGAACATAATTTAAAAGCCAAAAAATATGGAAAAATAATTCTTGCCCAGTTGAACTAAATTTTGGATGTCTTTTTGTACTTTATCCTGCAATGTTCAATTTCCTTTTGATGACTACTTCCCTACCAAATCTTTGTTCTATATTCAAAAAAAAAAATGTAGTACAAGAGTCTACATAAGACACTGAAAGGAAATTCATTGGTGAAAGTGACATTTAAAAAAAAAACTCTGTATAATTGAAATTCATAGTTTCTTATGCAATCACTTTTCTACTCCTTTGTAAGAAGGTTTACAAGGCTTTATATGGAGAAAAAATTTTACAATTAGAATTTTTAAAAATTGGAATGGGATCCATCAAGAGGTAAGAGTTTAGCCATCCTTGGGAATGGATGGTCACTTAATTTATAGGGGGTTGGTTATTTTATAGTAGGAATTTTTTAATATACAGTTGAGACTAGATGGATAATGAGGTCTCCAAATGCTCAATTCTGATTCTGATAGCATATTGAAATGTTGGGGTGTTCTTTGCTGGTAATTAGGTGTGTATATGTATGTATATAAATACATATACATGAACACATGCACATAAATATATACATCTGAATGTTGTTTACATGTATGAACATGATATTCCAAAAGATTTATTTCAAGCTTCAGCTATGAAAGCTTGTATCTTGACTGACACTTTCGTAACACCCTTATATGTCATGTTACATTATGTATGCATGCATGCATGTATTGTCAAAAGCATCAAGTTATTCCACAGCCCTTTCATTAAGAAGTGCATGTCTGGGACTATTCCAGGAAACACTCTCTGACTACTTCAATTAGAAGATTGGTGAGTAGATAATTAGTAGGAGAGAAAACGAAATAATTGCTTGAGTTGTATGTATAATACATCTATACATGATGTGATTCTATGGAAATGGAATCCCTCAAATTGCTTCCTTTTGCGTTTCTGAGTTGTTGTTTGTATTTATAAAGAGCAGTCACAGAGCCAGGCTTGATTTTCGTTTGTAAATGCCTAAGGAGAATTTTCTGGAATAAAGACATTGGAAAGTCTAGTTAGCAAGGAAATTCTTTTCCTCTTGATATTCTTTCATTTAGAAACAAACTAAGAACTCCTGGATGATCTCCTCAGGGGGCATTTCTGAAGCAGAGGGCCTAAGGAATTCAAGGGAAGATTTCTACTGAAGGCCTAAAAAAATAAGGAATTATCCACGGAAGAAATAACATCCAACTGAAACTGTGAAATTGATCAGACACTTTTCCAAACAGTAAGGTCATTTCCTGGAAGTAGGAAATCAACAAGGCATTCTGTTTAGAAGTTTTCAACTATGAAAATGTGTTACTGAGCCCCAGAGAAGTGGCCCTAATGACTCTTCATTGATCTCTCTCTATGATCTTTTCCCAAGAGAAATAAAATGACTCAAGCAATTGTTTCATTTTCTCTCCTACTAATCACCTACCCATCAATCTTCTAATTAGAGCAGTCAGAAAGTGTTTCCTGGAATAGTCCCAGACATGCACTTCTTAAAGAAAGGGTCTTGGGCTGCTGTGATGATTTTGACAGAGAAGTCCTCTATTATGTAATTGTACTAACAATGCAGCCCATAAAATTAGGACCAGGTTGGAAAAAAAAACAGATTTTGATATATTTATCAATTATGTCATTCACTGAAACATCTTTCAGTGAGTCAAGTATTACACACACATACACACACAAAATACGGAAATTAATATAGTTTATATATAATATATATTTTAAATACAGATGCAGGTATGGCTTTATATATTTGTCTAAATGAAGTATAAACAGACAAAACAGGATATGTTTCCTCTCTCCAAATCTCATCCTTCTTTTAAACTTTGATATTTCTATCAAGGGAAATACCATCTTTCCAGGCTCACAACCTTGTATGTCACCCTTAATTTCTCATGTTCCCTTACCCCCTCATATCTGATTGTTTGTCAAATTTTGTTTCTACCTTCAAAACATCTTTCACAAATATCACTCAGACACCTAGTGAAATTAAGCTTGTCTTCATGCAGAACACTCCATCTCCTATATTTACAATATCTGTGTACGTATGTGATATGACTGCGTTTGTCATCTGAAGGCAGATTGTTCTGGAGGTAAAAGATCTGAGTTCAAATTCCATATCTGTTGCTTACTGCCTAATGATGTCATTTTAATTAAACTTCTTAGGTTAAAGAATCTTTATCTTCAAAATTAGGCATTTGAATTAAGGGTTTTTGAGGCCCCTTTCAGATATAGTTCTATAATCAAACAAATGCTACATTAAGCATTATTTTTAAATTGTGACTCTTTCATAATCATAGATCTAGGAAAATGAAAAAAAAACCTAAAATTGGATAAACCCATGATCTTGGTAAGAATGATAATTGAATCTGGATAATCATTCATTTCCTAGGCACATATCTTGAGTATGATTAAAGAATTATATATATGTATGTATATATATATATATATATATACATACATATATATAATCATTAACATTTAGAGTAATTCTTAATGGTTATATCTGCCTTTCTAGTTATTATCCTTTGTAAACTTTGGCCTTATTTCTTTTTTATCTATGAGTTTTAGACTCCAATAAAAGACTGTGATCAATAGTTTTTTAAATGAAAATTCTTGGGCTTGGATCCTGGCCAGATTCCCAGTGCTCCTTTTTGACTCAGTGCATAGTGAAATTCAATTTTTATTCCTAAGAGGCTTGTTCCTCCATTCAGAGATGTCAGAGGAAAAATAATTTACAATAATTATGTGAAACATTTTCTAATGAGGTCTGTTCTGATTTGTTTTGGAGTTTCTCAATTTGTAAGGTAGTATTTTGGATAATTAAAAGCAAAACATGAATGAGGATTGAGTTGATTGAAAGTTTTCCAAGAATTTAGTTTTAAAGATATATTTGGTACAGGAAAAGTTGGGATCAAAGCTCTGACATGACTCAAGGCAATTGAGGGACAGCTGTCACGATGAGCTAAAGCCCATTGCCCCTGTGGCTGGTGGGTGATGATCAACATAGGTAGGCCAAAATTATGATGATGGCAAAAAAAAATGAGCTGGGATACTCCTTATCTCATCATTCAGTATTCCTTATCTATTCTATCAAGTTGTCTTAGAGAAGGTTTCTCAAGCTTCTACCATGATTTCTACTCTTACCATCAGTAGTTTCTGGTCTCAGTATTTCTTCCTCTAACTCTAGATAGTAAGTTTCATGAGAATAGGAAAAAGGCCTTCTATATTTAACCCCAGCTAAGATCACCACTCTGAGATATTATCCTACAACATAGAATCACAGAGTATAAGACTTGGAGGGCTGATACATGTATATATACATACACACACACACACACACACACACACATATATATACACACACACACACACACACACACACACACACACACACACATATATATATATACACACACACATATACACAGTGACCTTGAAGGGGATTACTTGTCTGGTATATTTTCTAGGGAAAAAGGTTTTGAGTTGAAAGAGTAAGGAACAGGATAGTGAGATGAAAAAGAAAGGAGAGGAACTACACTAATGCTATATTGCTCTGATTACGAAGTTGGAAACAACAACAGCAATGGTCATTTCTGGAAAGATTCTTGCTAGAGTCCTTCTTAATAAGCTAATCCTTCACCCAGAAGATGGACATATTCTTGAGAGCCAGTGTGGCTTCAGAAAGGGCTGAGGAGTAATAGATATGGTGTTTGCTAACCAACAACTCCAGGAGAAATGCCCGTAGCGGAACAGAGGTCTGTACACAATGCTTGTAGCTGTGAGCAAGGCCTTTGACACTATTAGTTGTGAGGGATTATGGAAAACTATGTCAAAATTTGGTTGCCCAAAGAAGTTCATCAGCATTGTATATCAATTTCATGATGGCATGTTTGCCTGGGTTCTGGATAGTAGACAATGCTCTTATGCCTCCCCAGTCACCAACAGAGTGACAACATGACTGTGTGCTTGCTCCCATGTTTTTTAGTATGATGTTTTCAGGTATGTTGCAAATGCTTTCTATGAGGGATGAACACAGCATCAAGGTCAACTACCATACTGATGGCAAGTTTTTCAATTTGAAAACACAAAGACCAAAGTGGAGGGAGTATTGGTGCATGCTTTTCTGTTTGCATATGATTGTGCACTCAATTCAGCCTCTGATGCTGAGATGCAACAAAGTATGGATTAGTTCTCCTCTGCCTGTGCTAATTTTGGCCTATTACACTAGGAAAACACAGGTGCTCCATCAGCCATCGCCATACATGGAACCATCAATTACAACAAATGGAGAAGTTTTGAATGCTGTGGTTAAGTTCACTTACCTTGGCAGTGTGTTCTTTCCAGGGATGTACACATTGACAATGAGGTTGACGCACGCATTGCCAGAGCTAGCTCAGTGTTTGGGAGGCTCTGAAGAAAAGCTTGGGATACAAGAGGTATTAGACTGATTCCCATACTGAAGATCTACAGAGTGGTTGTGCTGACCCCATTTCTATATGCTTGTGAAACATGAACAGTCTACCAGCGCCATGCCAGGAAACTGAATTGCATTCCATTTGAACTTGGGAAGATTCTGACGATCGTCTGGCAGGATAAGTGCCAGACACTGAAGTTCTTGCTCGAGCTGAACTGCCAAGTATTCAAACTATGCTTCAGAGAGCACAACTCAGATGGGCTGTTCACATTGTTTGAATGCAAAATGTACGCTTGCCAAAAAGACTATTTTATGGAGAACTCAGATGGGGCAGGTAATCACATTGTGGTTACATGATATGAGGATACTCTCAAGGTCTCCCTCAAGAATTTCAGATTTGACTGTAACATGGGAGACACTGGCACAGGACCACTCAGCCTGGCGTACCCACATCAGAAAAGGTACTGTGCTCTATCAGCAAAGCAGAACTGAGACAGCACAAATTTGGAGTAAATACCCCAAATATTCACATGGATTATCTGTGCCCAATCTGTGGTAGAGCATTCTGAGCTCATACTGGTCTGATCAGCCACAGTTGGACACACTGAAACTTCACTTTATCGTGGTGATGCCATTTTGGTCGTCTTAGAGGAGGAAGGACAACAACCAAGCAACCAACATAGCAGAAATAGGAAATGAGGCATGTTTAACGGTTGCTATAGAGTAAGGACTCTGAATGATGCTCTTCTAGAACAAAGGGCAGCAACCAACCAACCAGCTTGAATATGCAGCTCAGTATAGAGCATTTCTCTGTCTAGTGTCGGTAAAGAGAAGAGGACAAAGGGTGTGAACCTGAGTTATTGACCACACTGGGAGTGAACTGGAGCTCGTCAGAAGAAGCAGTAAGAGAATTCAGCAGAGATGACAAGTGGTTGTGAGACCAGAAGAAAACTGGAAATAATTAGAGGAAGTAGAATATGGCTCAAGACCAGGAATGTTTCCATCCATGCATTTTTAAGGAAACCATAGCACCTGTGAGTTTCATTTACCTACATAGATTTAATCTGAAAAGACTTAACATGAAGTGACAGAGTGTGAAGTGAGCAGGACCAAGAGAATATTCTACACAGTAAAAGCAATATTCTACAATGAAGAACTGGGAATGACTTTGGTATTCTCAGCAAAACAATGATCTAATACAATCCCAAAGGACTCATGAAGACAAAAGCTATCTCTGCTTTCAGAGAAAGTACTAGAGTTGGCTGGATACAGACTGAAGCATACCATTTTTCCCTTTCTTCCTCCCTTCCTTTCTTCCTTCCTCCCCCTCTTCTTCCTTCCCTCCCTCCCTCCATCTTTCCTTCCTTTCTTCCTTCTGTCCTTCTTTCCTTCCTTCCTTCCTTCCTTCCTGCCTGCCTGCCTTCCTTCCTTCCTTCCTTCCTTTCTTCCTTTCTTCTTTCTTTTTTGTTAGTCTTCTTGCACAAAATCACTAATGTGGAAATGCTTCACATGATGGCACATACATAACATATATCAAATCGCTTCTAATGTCAGGGAGAGGGTCGAGGAGAAAGAGGGAATGATAGAATTTGGAATTCAAAACAAAAAATGTTAAAAATTATTTTTACATATGATTGGTGTGCAAATGAAATTTTAAAAAAATCCACTTCTCACAATTCATTCTTGGAAAGACAATGTAGCTCAAACAGAAGTGGCAGACTAGAGAAAGGGGAAATTCTAATCCTTAGCTCTGCCATTAAATCCTGTTTAAAGTTGGACAAGTTAATCATGTTAAGTTTTAGATGGCATTGAGAAAACCTAGATGCAGTTCTTTGGGAGACACAGAGATAGAAGAAGGAAGGGAAAAATCAGGGAAGAATGAACAATTGGAGAGTTATTAAAATTATGTGAAAAGAGGAAAAAAGTACAGATAGAGAAGAGCTGAAGATATAGAGATCCCTGAGAGATGCATTAAACAGAAAGATTTGTTTGGTGGAACAGAGGAGTTTAAGCAGGGATAGAGCAGCAGCTCTTATTTAGACCTATAGAGCTTAAAATGCCTAATGAGATACTGAGTTGGAAATATTCAACAGGGAGTTAGTAATGTGAGACTGGATGGAGTTCAGGACACAGATTAAGACTATATGAATAGATCTGGGATCCATCTTCGATGATCTTTTTGAACTCATGAGAACTGATAAATCATCAACAGAAAGAGAATAAAGTCAAAGGAAAAAAATAATTTACGTGGAATCCTCGAAGGAAGAGACCTTTTTAGGGGATAGGAGAGAAAGAACCTAACAAAAGCTGGCTAAGAAACTGGTGCCAAATAATTAGGAAAGGAATTAAGACAAAATAGTGTCACAAAGGTGAGAGAAGAGAGTATCCAGTCTAAGAGAAAGGTCAACAGTGTCTAAAATGGAAGAATCAAAAAGGATGACTACAAAAAAGGCATTGAATTTAGTAATTAAAGAGATCGTTAATAATTTTGGAAAGAGAAATTTCAGTTGAATGGTAATGAAAATCAAATTGTAAGAAGTTGAAAATTGAGTAGGAGGAGAGGAGGTTAAAAACAATGAATTAGAAAAGACTTATCCCCTCCCCAACACACACACACACACACACACACACACACACACACACACACACCACATTTTTGATTTGACTACAAAAAGGAGGAAATTCATAGACCTATAACTTCATATTTTAAATAATTATTCTTGCTAATTTATTAAGTGATGCTATGTGTAATTTGTCTCTGTTAGAGAAGCGGTCGTACCCTCCACATTTCTTCATCAATTTACCTGGTTATCTCTTCTGTCATCACCATTTTTGTCTATCTTTACCTGGACATAATTTTTTTCCAATTAGAGATGATAGGACAGACCCAATCCCAGGTGGTCAGAGATGGGGCCTACCTGCCATGTGGGGAGTTGAGAAAAGAGTAGCAGAAAATTGCAGTCCGCTCAGTGTCTGTAACAGCTTGGACATTCTCTGACATTACCAAACCCTAATTTGTTTCAAGGTTTGTGCTGTTGTCCTGCTGGTTTGGGGGTCCTCTGGTCATAGTCTCCTGCCCAGGCAAGGATTTCTATGCGACACCCTGAAGGGAGGTCCCAACTGGATGAGGGTCCTAAATGCTTAGTGTGATATTAGGCTGAGGTCCATTGAGCAGTTAATTGATGGGAGGTTACACCACCCTATGGTTTTTAAATGAGATATTTGGAAATTGCCCAGCACATATTAGGTCCTCTAAAAATCCTTATTTACTTTCTTCCTTCTCTGTCCCTTACTGTCTGAACATCCCTGTGACCAAATACACAGCTTGATTCCTGCAGGAAGGTTTAAAAATTGAGAGATGTCTGCCACCTTCATTCCCATCTCCATCCTCCACTTTGCACCGAGGTGGGTAGGAGAGGAAGGCATCTAGAACGTTTTAAGAAAGACAACTCTGGAAAGAACTGCCTGACTCTAACTCTCCCAGATCCTGGTAGAAACTCAGAGGCTTGAATATTAGCTATTCTGTCTTTCTCACCTGACCAACCCCTGCCTTACTTATCCAGTTCTGAGACAGTTGAGCTGCACGTTCACCTCACACCTCCACTCTCACCCTCCTCTATTTGTCTACCTAAATAAAGGTCCATTTCCTCTACAAGTTTCCACCCTTGCTTTCTTAGGGGAGTTTAAATACTGTCAGAAATGCTATAAATTTCCAGTTTTGTTACAAATCTCTACCCTGGAATGAAATCCTAGTTTCCTAGCTATAGTTACAGTTTTGTTCCAGTCTACCAGTATGATAATTGTCACAAAAAGAAATGAAGCTAGCCTTGCATTATTTCTTCTTGATTAAGTCATATTCTCTCCTTTTTATGGATGCTTTATTTTCCATTTAGTCACTAATCATTCCTTTTAAAAGTACATTTTATAAATTTTGAAGGAAATGAATTCAGGCTCAGTATCCTTATAGTTCAACAATCTGATTTTTCTTTTTTTTTTTTGGAAGATTGGAAAATTGGCTTTTCTACAATCCTATGGTAGCATCTTATTTGGTGGCAGCTAGGTGATGCAATGGATGGAGTGCCAGACCTGGAGTCAGAAAGGCTCATCTTCCTGAATTCAAATCTGGCCTCAGAATCTTATTTTCTGTGTAACCCTAAGCAATTCATTTAACCCTGTTTGCTTCAGTTTCCTCCTCTGTAAAGTGAGCTAGAGAAGGAAATCCTGTAAATCACTGAAGTATCTTTGTCATGAAAATCCCAAAGTGAGTCACAAAGAGTCAGACATGAATGAAAAGTGATCAAACTACACCAGTGTCTTGCTTATTACCTAAAATATTTCAAAATTCAGACAATGACTTGGAACCGCATCCACCAATTCTCTTAGTAGCCTGGATTTAATCAGAAACCAAAAGATTTGGGAACATTTTGTTACATTGAAAAGAATGGTGGCTTTTTACCTCATAGAAACTGCAATTAATTCCTTATTGATCACTTACTTGGACAAACCATTTAACCTTTTTAAGCTTCAGTTCCTCATCTGTAAAATGAGAGTTGGATTAGATAACAACTAGGGTCCCTTCTAGACCTAAGTCTATGATAATAAGCCTCATTTACTGGTCAATTTAGTCAGGAAAAAAATGTCTATCAATTGGTAGATTTAAGTGAAATAGACAAATTATCTACATCTCATTACATGGTCATGGTTGAGGAGTGGGACAAGGCATTTGGGACTTCCAGATAAAGCTCAGTGATTACATTACTTTTATGTTAGTATTTGTAAGAGTCTTAGAGTCTTAACGATGATATGTATACAACTTTGAATGTCACAAAATAAATATGAGCATGTTATTGTACATGCCAAAAAAAATCCACTTTCATTCCTTGATGAATGTTCTAGCATTAAAAACCAGAAAACTTTGATTAAAACTAATATATTAACCCTCTTTCTCCTTACAAGTAGCACCCAAGAGAGTTGCCTACTTCCAGACCCAGTTCTGATGTATAAAAGATAAATTGTTCCTCTCACCTATAAAATGAAGGAGTTAGACTTGGTAATCTCTAAGGTCCTTTTAACTTCTGAGTCCTATGATCCTGTAAAGCTAAAATCGATACTGAGAAGGGGGTTGCCGTAACAAAAGGAGAACAAGCACAGTGTTATTGATGTATGTCATATTTAGTGACTCCTTTACAAAGTAAAGTTCTAAATCCATTGTCTGGCATCTAGAATTCACCACAGCTTGACACTGTCTTATTTTCTAGCTATATGTTATGTTATTCCCTTCTACCAGAGTAGTCAGGTCAACAAATCAAAAAGCATTCGTTAAGCTCCCAATACATCCCAGGCACTGTGCTAAGTGTCAAGGATGCAAAGAAAGGCAAATGAAATACCTGCTATCAAGTTGCCAATATCATGATTTGGATTACACGCAAACAAATATGTATGAACAAACTATATAAAGGTTATGTTGGAGATGATCAATGGAGGGAAGGCATTAGAATTAAAGGTGATAAGAAAAGCTTCCTGAATTTTAGATGGAACTTGAAGTAGGGAACTCATCCTTGACCACATTCTGCGTTCTTCCATCTCTGACATTGCTCTCAAAATTCACTCTTTTCCCTCTTCACCTGTTGAATTCCTAAACATTATTTTAAATTCCAAGTCCTTCATTAAGCTTTCCTTGATATTGATAGTAAATCATGCCTCCCTTCCCCCCAAATTGGGTAGTTGATCTTTTGGCAACTACCCAATTCTTTTATCATGCAATATGTTTTTCAGGTATTACGATTGCTAGTCCAGGCTTCTCATAAAAGCAAATGTCTATTTTTTCAACCCTAACATCAGAGGCACTCTGATCAAATATAACTCTAGAACTCTCTAACCAATGAGTCACTCTGAAGAACAGGTGTAAAGGACACTGTCAAGGAACTGTATGATAGGAAAAAGAAGATGGGGCACTCATATGACAAGAGCAAGGGATGGCAAGTAGACAAAGTGTTCCAGTGATCTGTTCACAATGTTGAAAAAAACAAAAGAATGCCTCCAGCATGTTGGGTGGCACATTTTGAGGGATTTGGGGAAGGATACAGGCAAGAGTAACACAGCATAAGCACAGAGGGATCTCTCAAATTGGAACCAAAGATCCAATTGAGTATTTGATTATCCAAAGTGTCTGGCAAAAAGTAAATGCTTAATAAATAACTTGACTTTCTGTGTATGTCTTGTTCCTCTATGAAAACTTGAACTCTCTGAAGACAGGAATCTTGTCTTAGCTAAATTTTGTATCAACTTCTAGTGCCTCTTGTACAGTGTTCTGAACATATTAATTTAATATTTGTTGCAAGGGATGAATATGTGAATGTAACATGAATGCCTTTATTCCTTATGAGCTCCTGCTGGCATTCTATTCCTTCGAAGTTCCTTTTCATTGTCTGCCTCAGTGGTTTGTAAGGTGGGCATTTTTTATGGCCCAGATCACCTTACCTCATTAAAATAATATCACAGAAAACCTTTTCATCTCCTGTATACTTATACCATACGTTACAAAGAGGGCAGACACACTGGTAAGAATGAATCTCAAAATATCTTCCTTTAGCTCCTACATATGAACTTAACTAATACATTTTTTAAAAATGGCACGTAGTTACATGACCACCATCAGTTAGACTATTGTATGTACAATTTCCAGTCCCTTTGAATTTGTTAATGATTTCATGAAAGAATTACATAGAGGAAAAACACAGCCTCAGTATGAATGGAGAAAGTGCTCATCCTGGTAAAATAATGCCTCTATCAATGTACTCAAACATTACATATTTTTATCCATTACAGATGACCTTAAGTTGAATTTATAAGATCTTAGTTTCACAGGTTCTCAGATTTACATATTTGAGCCTGAAGGAATCAGAAAAGTCATCTAATCAAACTCTGACATTTTAAAAATGAGGAAACTGAGGTCCAGAGAGGTTAACTGGCTTTTCCAAGGTCATATAGGTAGTATCAGAGACAGGAATTGAAAACCAGGGTTTTCTGACTCTAACTGCAGCACTTTTTTCCACTATACCATACTGTATCCCTCCAGCTACAGAAAGAAAATATATAAAAGTTAGACAAATTTGGAAAATATAAAAGTGAGCCTTAAAATCTTCATATAATAAATTTAAAATATAATGAAACATACCAAATTTTATAAAATTTGGACATAACTAAGTTTTGAATCATTTTCTGTCTACTTCTATCTGTACTAATGAATTTTATCTGATATCATAGACAGACTACTTTCATATTCAGAACTAGATTATAAATTAATGTAAATGATGAAATTTGCCTTTATTTTAAATATCTGAAATATTTTTATATTTTCATATTTGACCAGAGTTTTATGTATTCAAATGTGTAAAAAAAATTAGTTTGGTTATGGTACAAAGTATGAGAAAGTTAATTTGATGGCATTTATATATTATTTGAGACACTAAGATAACTACTCTCTTGTCAGTTATTAGTTCATTAACTCCTCATAGTATGGAGGTAACCCTAACTTCTCAAAGAACATGCCGCTAGAGTTGGAATACCAGTTTTGACAGTTTTTCAAGTCTTCATTGTCTTTGGACCTGGAAATGGATTTCTATGTCTATCATATGATGTTCAGCATAGTAGAATCTGGAAAGAATTATCATCAGAAGGTTGGCCACCAGTTGACGAATTGCTATGATCACAACAATATACAAAGACCATTTATTTTTCCTACGTATATGTTGCACAACAGAGGGTTTGAGGGAGAATCAAACATGTAAGAATCATAGATTCTTGATGCATTTAAGTATGACTGTAGTGGTAATTTAAGTGGGAAGATCTTATCTATTCATTAATAGACCCATGTGATCTCCTTAAGTCACATGAAAGCCTGAGTCATATGAGTCTAAGTCACATGGAAGAGAAAGGGATAAAGAAGAAGGGGTGGGGCAGGAAGAGGTGGAACTAGAGCAGTTAAGAAGAAATTTGGTTAGAGCAGTCAGAACTGAGGGAGAGAGAGAAAAGCAGGCAGCTGGCTAGCATGAGTGGGAGAGCTTGTTTCTGATTTCTTTAAGGGAACTGGTTTGTGGGAAGCCTAGCTAGGGAAGGCTTGGGGACAGTGCTGCCCTCTGTGTTGTTACTGTGTATAGATTTCTTTGTTACTATGATGGATTTGGCTTTCTAGTATCTGAATAAATGTTTGGGTTTTGTCTTCCAGGTGGAGAGTCTGTGGTATTTTGCAATTCAGGATATTCATGGCTGCCATAGGTGCTATGAATATCACATTGGTGCTACAATGACAGATCAGAGAAACGATTTTCAAATCATTTGCAGAGAAATCATATGCCTGTTGAAATAGCTACATGAACAAAATTGTGCTGTTATATGGAATGGGGCCAAGTTATGTATATAATACTAAGGATGAAAAGGCATTTTGGGGAAAGGTATTTGTAGGGTTATCTGTCAATATTTTAGTGATTAGAGAAGACATACAATTTGGCCTGTTATTTTGTAAATGGCCTAGTGTCCTGGAATCATGGGAATTGGATAATTAGTCAAATCCACTGGGGATCTCTAACTCTAGATGGCAATAAGATTGTAGAATTGCTGAGCTCCTCTAGTTGGATTCAGGTAACCTTTTCAAGGGTACATCTATTTCTGGCAGATATTCTGCTTTATGTGTTTAATATATTTTTATTAATAGAAATATTACTGATTGTAATGCAAATGTATTCCCATTGAATGCTTAGGATGTGGTTTTCACTCTGAAAATGCAAAAGCATGAAATCTAATCTCTTGATTTACATCATGGGGAAATATCTTTATCCACTTAAGCACCTAAACAAACCCTTTTAAAAAAATCTCATTGTCAAAAAGGGAGGGGTAAATTTTTAGAACATACATGTGTGCCAAAGCAGGTACTGTTGAGAGGAATCTCAGAAAAAATTAACAGTTGATTCATGGTTTGTGCTAACATGTTGCAATATGTTTGAGATTATCCTTCACTACTTTTCTCTTCACTATGATTTCAAAGTTTTAATTAAACTCAGCAGTCACCAAAAAAAAAAATGCTCTCTATTTCTTTTAGCATAGTCATTTTGAAGGGAATTCCCTACATAGGATAAGTTCAGCTCATCAGTAATTTATCTGGAGACCTATAAATTTAGTACACAGTCATACAGCTATAATATATCAGAGACTTGATTCCAATACAAGTATTCTTGACTTGATGGCTGATGTAATTACTTCAGTAGGTAGTTATATCATAAGAAATATGGAAAGATACATTTCTGAACAACTCTACTGCTTAATTATGGTCTTGTCTATATGATGCCACAATCACAAGTTGGAGAGTGAAATGTTTAATTAAACTTCTTAGTTTACCCAATCAATTGGCTATTTGACCGAGGTTATCTGTATATACAATCTGTTGCACTGAATTTAAGCTAAAAACTCGGTTAAATTTAGCAAAATCAGTCAACATTCAATTAATTACCTAAATGTTGTTCAGTATTGTTTTATAATTCCCCTACACAAACACACATACACATACCTTTTTAAAATGGATGCTTTTGTGTTATTGTGATTATTTATGTTATTATGATCAAACCATTGTTTGTATAAATATAATCTTAGACATCATTGAAAGACAATTAATAAAATGTTCTTGCATGAGTTGATCCTATAATCCTAACCCAAGACTTTTAGAAACAATTTTTTCTCCCCTTCTTATTATATATCCTTTTGAGACTGTAACAGCAAGGACCCCAGCATACACAGAAGGGTCTGCTCTATAGGTTCTTAGATCTGCCTTTCTAAAAGAAAAGCAGTTTTCGAGGGGTCAGCAATCACTTTAATCAAGCACATGTATCATTCACTTAGTGCAGGGGGAAAAGTCAGCATGCTGAACTTCAGAGAAAATAGAGAGGAGTCAAAATCAACAGATAGGGCTTCCAACTGTCTGACCATAAGCAATATATATGTCATAGATCAATAGACAGACAGAACTGTTTGACATTAACATACATACATACATAGTTACCGGAGAGAGAAGAGTCAACATCTGAGTTTTCAAAGCCAGGGAGCTTCTTTGTTGTAACGCAGAGTCTTGTCTGGCTAAACAAACACTTCTAATGAACAAGTCCCAAAATAAAACCTCACCTCAGAGTATTTATACACTTTTCAGATCCAGAAGGCATCATCACCCTTGAGAACCAGTCACTCATTAGAAAATTAACAAAAGATATGGGCTTCCCCGATCAAGCTTTTCTTAATGGGCAGGCCCATAAATGGTTGGGGAAGATCTTTAACTCACATAATTACCATTATAGAGACTTACTAAATTTAAATCTCTCTAAAGTAATGATAGAACTACTAAATTTGGGGAAATGTTAAAGTCTTGAGAAGAAGAAACTCTTCCTTTTCTGGAGTGTGAGAAGTTTAATGTTTGGGGACATTTGAAATGTATATAACAATGATTTACAAATCTAGAATGATTTTATTATTAGGAATATAACATATGTAACTTGATTTTAATAAATTTATAATATATTGTATATTAAATGTAAACATGCAGTTCATTTAGAAAATTATGTAAAAATCCAGTAATTACAGGAAACACAAGTATGTGACTGGTTATTTTGTAAATAGACTAGTGGTTTGACACCATGGGAACTGGACAATTAATCAGCTCTATTTATTTGAAAGTGGCTTTTATTTTTATTAAAATTAAACCATCACATCATGAGCAAAAATAAATCTTAAATCAATTAGTTTGTGTGGGTTTTTGAACAAGCAAATCTTAAGAGAGAGAAAAATGTAAATGTTAAGATGGGTGAAATTATGATGCCACAATCACTAGTTGAAGAGTGAGGTTTTTAATTAAACATAATAATTTAAACATAATAAATTAAATTAATTAAATAAGTTTAAAAAAACATGTTTTCTGGGTTAGAAGATATCTTCCTCAGTGTCATGCTGGTACAGGAAAACAAATTCATTTTCAAACAAAAAGTTGAAGCAAGGATCAACAGTGTGTTTTAAAAAATCACTGTGAGAATAAAGCTATCTTGATTCCCATGTGTTCTGAGGTCTAATCAAGTGGGTAGGAAATCAACAAAGAACCTCTAGATTGAGTCAACAAAGGGAGCATACCACCAAAAATGGCTTTTAATTGTCATTCTGCTCTTGTAGAAATCATGTACCCAAAAGATAGAAAAGTATCTTTTTCTTGAATATGTCACACTTTTCCTTAGGGTACATGAAAATGAATTAGTGCTGCAAGTGGCATTATATATTATGATCATGCTAGATCATAATTGATTTTCATATTTCATAATTTCCTTTTCTCCCCTCCAAAAGAAAAAAAAATTTGCTTTGAAGAGAGTCAAAGAAGATAGAAGAAATCATAAAAGTCTCAGATGTAATTGAGTAATATCTTTTATGATTTTTCTATTTTTATATTACTATTTTTCTTTCAGGCCTTTCCAACTCAAAGGGGCAATACAATTGCTCCTTTAATAAATGTAATATAGAGGGGAGGAGCCAAGATGGTGGAGTAGAAAGACTAACATATGCTAGCTGCGAACCCACAGCCCATAAATTTCCTGTAAAAAGAACTCCCCACAAATTCTGGAGCATTGCAAGCCATGCAGAAACACAGTGAAAGAGATTTTCATTCCAGAGAGCCCTGGAAAGCCATGCCCAGGGGTCCGTCACACTCCGGACAACAGAGCCCACCCCTGCGCTGCCCTGGCCACGTGGCACCAGAGGAGCAGATCCGAGCAGGCTTCAGGGATGGAATCTCTGGTGGCCACGAAGGTCCCTCCACCCACAGGCGCTACAAGTCACTGAGAAGGACTTTCAGGGTGGCCGAGAGGGGAGCGGGGTGTCTCCGTGATTCGAGCCCCCTCAGGAGGAGTCACAGAGGCAGCAGCAGAGGCAGCAGCAGCCTGGGACTCCCGGAGCAGCAGGCAGGAACTCAGGGCCATTACCGAAGGCCTCTGCATAACCCCCCTGAGGGAACTGAGCCTGGGAGGCAGCCCGGCCCCCACCTGAGCACCAGAACTTAAGCTCACATTGAATAGAAGTCATGCCCACCGCTGAAAGCCCTGAGGCTGGGAAGCAGCATATGAATCCCAGACCCCAAGCACTAGCTGGGTGGATCTAGGCAGGGATGGAGAGGAATCTCAGCAGTCAAGTAACTGCCTGGGAAAATGCCCAGAAAAGGGAAGAAAAATAAGACCATAGAAAGCTACTTTCATGGGAGACAGATGTTCCTGCCTTTCATTTCTGATGATGAGGAACAATTCTTACCATCAGGAAAAGACGTGGAGGTCGGGGCCTCTGTTTCCCAGACATCCAAGGTGGATATCCGGTGGGCTCAGGCCATGGAAGAGCTCAAAAAGATTTTAAAAATCAAGTTAGACAGGTGGAGGAAAAACTGGGAAGAGAAATGAGAGAGATGCAAGAAAAGCATGAAAAACGGGTCAATACCTTGGTAAAGGAGACCCAAAAAAATACTGAAGAAAATAACACCTTGAAAAATAGGCTCACTCAATTGGCAAAAGAGGTTCAAAAAGCCAATGAGGAGAAGAATGCTTTCAAAAGCAGAATTAGCCAAATGGAAAAAGAGGTTCAAAAGCTCACTGAAGATAATAGTTCTCTCAAAATTAGAATGGAACAGATGACTTTCTGAGAAACCAAGAAATCACAAAACAACCAAAAGAATGAAAAAATGGAAGAGAATGTGAACTATCTCATTGGAAAAACAACTGACCTGGAATATAGATCCAGGAGAGACAATTTAAAAATTATGGGGCTACCTGAAAGTCATGATTACAAAAAGAGCCTAGACATCATCTTCCATGAAATTATCAAGGAAAACTGCCCTGAGATTCTAGAACCAGAGGGCAAAATAAGTATTGAAGGAATCCATCAATCACTGCCTGAAAGAGATCCAAAAAGAGAAACTCCTAGGAACATTGTGGCCAAATTCCAGAATTCCCAGGTCAAGGAGAAAATATTGCAAGCAGCTAGAAAGAAACAATTCCAGTATTGTGGAAATACAATCAGGATAACTCAAGATCTAGCAGCTTCTACATTAAGAGATCGAAGGGCATGGAATAGGATATTCCAGAAGTCAAAGGAACTAGGACTCAAACCAAGAATCACCTACCCAGCAAAACTGAGTATAATACTTCAGGGGAAAATATGGTCTTTCAATGAAATAGAGGACTTTCAAGCATTCTTGATGAAAAGACCAGAGCTGAAAAGAAAATTTGATTTTCAAACGCAAGAATGAGAAGAAGCATGACAAAGTAAACAGCAAAGAGATGTCATAAGGGACTTACCAAAGGTGAACTGTTTACATTCCTATATGGAAAGACAATATTTGTAACTTTTAAACTTTTCAGTATCTGGGTAGTTGGTGGGTCCATACACACACATGTACATGCATGGACACACACATACACACATGCATGCACATACAGAGACAGAGAGCACAGAGTGAATTGAATAGGATGGGATCATATTGTAAAAGAAATTAAGGTAAATGGTGAGAGAGAAATGTAGTGGGAGGAGAGAAGGTGAAATGGAATGGGGTAAATTATCTCTCATTCAAGAGGCAAGCAGGAGACTTTTTAGTGGAGGGAAAAAGAGGAGAGCTGAGAAAAAAAACAAGAAGTTTACCCTCATCACATTCGACTAAAGGAAGGAGTAAAATGCACACTCACTTTGGTATGAAAACCTATCTTACAATACAGGAAAGTGGGGGAGAAGGAGATAAGCAGGTTGGGGGGATGATGGTAGGGAGGGCAATGGGAGGAGGGAGCAATCTGAAGTCAACACTCTTGGGGAGGGACAGGGTCAAAAGAGAGAACAGAAGCAGTGGGGTCAGGATAGGATGGAGGGAAATACAGTTAGTCTTACACAACACGACTATTATGGAAGTCATTTGCAAAACTACACAGATAGGGCCTATACTGAATTGCCTGCCTTCCCAAAGGGAATGGGTGGGGAGGGAGGGATGGGGAGAATTTGGAACTTAAAGTTTTAGGAACATCTGTTTAGTATTGTCCTTGCTCCTAGGAAATAAGAAATACAGTTAATGGGGAGTAGAAAGTCATCTGGCCCTACAGGACTAAAGAGAAGATGGGGACAAGAGAAGGGAGGGATGATAGAAGAGAGGGCAGATTGGTGATAGGGGAAATTAGAATGCTTGGTGTATTGGGGTGGAGGAAGGGGAGAAAAGGGGAGAAAATTTGGAACCCAAAATTTTGTGAAAATGAATGTAAAAAGTTAAATAAATTTAATAAAAATTTAAAAAAATGAAAAAAAAAAATAAAATGAGTTGGAGAAGGAAAAAAAATAAATGTAACATAATTACATTTTTCATTATTATTGAGATCAGCAGACATATCTCATGCATCAGCCTCTTCCTTTCCTTGACAGATTTTGAGTGTCTAGACTCAACTAGGTGGGTAAATGTGATTTAACAATTCACTCTACATCTGACACAAGAAAATAAAAATAAATTTAAAAAAAACAAACTCGTTATAGTCAACTTCCCTAGGAAATGGGATTCAAGTTGCCTACATTATTAGTTCTATCCTAAAGATTCTTCTAACATCTCTAATAATCATACAATCATTATTAGATGTTCCAGTTTCATATTCAGCATTAACTATAATTTAACTACATAATAAGTATCTATGCATTAGGAAGGTAGCATTCACCTTCATTAGGAGTATGAGTGTATATTTATCTTAATACGTAGTTTAATTTTAGAGATGAGGCATCCTAAAAGTCAGCATATCATCTACCCTATTTTACTATCCTGACATGTAGTGGCTTATGTCATTTAGATGTTTAACATCGGTACTACTACATTCAGAGGATATAAATACATTCACTTTTGAGCTTCTTTCTGACTACTTACTTATCAGCCCTGTGTGATGTGACTTCCAAACTCATCATTCTACTGAAGCTGTTTTCTAAAAAGCTATTAAATTATGACTTATTCTTAATCATCCTCTTTAACACTTCTATAATTTTTAACATGCTTCTTCACTATCTTCTCCTCAATCTTTTGCTTCCTTTAAACTGTGCTTCTTTGGTGGTTCATCATCAAGCTGCTTTCTTCTAAATATTAGGATACTTCAAAGATCAGTTCTAGAATTTCACTCTCCCCTGTCCCTTCTCCCATCTCTCGGTCATTTGCACCTGTTCCAGTGGGTTCAATTATCATCTATCTATAGAGTAATCCTAAATCTATATTTTTGCCCCTAGTCTCTTCACTGAATTTTCATCACACATTACCAAAAGCCTACCTACAACAGTCTCAAATTAAATGTCAGAAATTTCCCCCAAATAAACCCTACAATTTTCTAGAACTTCTCTTTATCCTTTGAGAGCATTACTATGTTAGTTATGTAGATATAGAATATCAAAGACATATTTGACTATCCCTCCTTTCTCAATTCTGCATACTGACTACTATTAATTCTACCTCACAGGAAGTATAGTTTCAAGTATTTGGAGCTGTAAGGGACCTTAGAGGTCATCTAGTTCAACTGTTTGATTTTATAAGAACTAACTAATGTTAAGTGACTTGCTCAGGGTCACACAGCTAAGTAACAGAAATGAGATTACATCCAGACCTTTCCAAGTCCAAATCAGTAATTCTGTTACACCTGGCTGCCTTTTTCTACAACATCTTGTGCATCTATCCCTGTGTCTATCTTCCACTTCTTCTAGCTTTTAGGGTCCTAATGGTTCTGTTTTTCCCCACTATCCCTCCCCAAACAATCAATAACCTTTTACACAATGACCAAAATGATATTCCTAAGGCACAGTTCTGACTCTTTTACTGACCAATCTTCAGTGGTTCTCTGTTGCTTCTAGAATAAAACAAAAACTCTGAAAATGGACATTTAAGGCCTCACAAAGACTCCAGTCTTAATTTTCATTACTTTTCCTAAAATTCTGCAGTTCATGAAATTAGATTTCTATAAGATTCCTCATGACTGGGATGCACTCTTTTCCTAGTGTTCAGTTTGCTAAGTATGAAATTAAGGCCATCTTTTAATATCTAAATCAGAGTTGTCATGAGGATCAACAGAGATAATATTTGTTAAGTGCATAGCACATAGGAGGTGCCATCATCACCGTCGCCATCATCATCATCACCATCTTATCTCATTCATTCCATCTCTGACTCATTATCTTTTATATGGATTATCCAATCTTTATAATTCAATTCAATGCATAGGTTCTTAGATTTAGAATTTAATAGGAACTTTGGATCATCAGGTTTAGCAGTCTCATTTTATCAATAAGGAAACTGAGTCTCAGAAAGATTAGGTGACTAAACCAAGCCATATAAGTAATGTGACAGAACTAGTATTTGAACAAAGGTCCTCTAACTCTAGATCTGGCACCTAACCCACACTTCAATGCAACTTAAATCAAATATTTACTAAAAGCCTACTACATGCTTAGTACTATGGTCTTTAGAGAATTTTGCTTTTAATTCTCAAGGGTATTATTATAATCTTTTATTCATGGACATGCCAATTTATGTGAGAGTTATAACAGTAAAAGAAGAAAAGAAGTCTTCATGACCTATCAAAATAAAAATCTCATGTTCCAAGAGAAATTTATTGAAGAGACAGAAATAAATATGGCTGAAACGAATCAGAAAAATGATATCAATTGAGATATAGAGTATATAAGGTGGATTTGTTATTTAAGTCAGATATTAAGCAAAGAAACTTAAAAATGAATAGATGACAAACACATTCTGATGCTCAAATTACATTTAACTATAACTAAAACTATAGTTCTTCATGGGGCATGGAAAATTATTTAGAGATTATCATATTGGAATTTTATATGGTATATGTATATACATGTGCACATGGTCATATGCATATGAATGCATGCGTTTTTCAGAATAAAATTATGACAGATTCTAGGAAGTTAATGTCAAGGCTGCTTGGATGGCAAAAATTTCAATGTGTTTAAGTTTAGGTTAATGAAATCACCTCTGTAGTACAACTATATGTTTGTAGATATGTATGTTATGCATGTTATATACGTATGCATTTATATCTAAATGTGCATATACATGTGTGTGTATATATGTTGGCATACATACACATGTTTTATTACTTAATTGGAAAGTTCACAGTTATTATTTCCAAGAAAATCATCCAAGAACCATGGAAGGAAATAGCAAAGAGGTACCTTCCAGAATATATTCTCCCTTTCTATTATTTCTAATTACATTTTAGATAAATTTAAATACTTCCCTAACAAATGATTTTCCCTTGGTGGCAAAACTCCATTGTTATATAATTTGGGGGCTGCTTTTAATTGTATAGTTGTTCAAGTCAATTATTATTAAAGAATATGTATCATGGATTCTATTATTGTTATCATTAAAAGTTATCATGGCATAGCAGAAATGTTCTATTGAAAGGAAAGCAAAGCAATATTGAATTTTGGCCTTAGTTATCTTCATCTATTTCTATGAAGCAGAAAAGAAAAAAAAAAGATTATAGATTTAGAAGGATCATTGAGTCCATTCGCTACTCCTCCCCTCATTTTATAGACTATGAAGTTGATATTAAATGACTTTCCTGTGGTCACATAGTTAGTAAATGTCTGAGGCAAATCCCAGCCTAGACCAGACACTAGTCACAGATGCTAAACTATTTCTCAGTGCTGCTTGACACATTCAATGCTTACCCTGTCCTGGACTACTGTGCAAACCTTGAAATATAATGTAAATGCGTTATTGATGTATTCATGGAACTTGAATTATTCATGGAACTTCTCCATTCCTACAATCAGGAATCCTTAAGGGAATCAATCATCAATCAAAACCAAGAATACACCTCCAAGATGAACTAGTCCAGCTCTCTCATTTTGCAAATGAGGAACATGAGTCTATGGAACTTTAAGTAACTTGCTCAAGGTCACACAAGTAATAGCAAGCAAAGGCAGAATCTGAACCCAGGATTTCTGACTTTCCAGTCAGGCCTCTACCTGTAATGCAATATTGTCTGACTACTCATCTTATTTTTGTAATGGAATTCATATTAAAAGGATGCTGGGACAAGTCAATATCTTGCATTATTGTTTTTAAATTTGCTGTTCTTCGATCTATGGAATAGGTTGATTTTATCATTATGCCATCGTGCATTTTTATGGTCATTGCAATCATTAGTACTCCCATAAGAATAGTTTAATATTTCAAAAGATAGGTTAATTCTTCACAAGAGAAACTCCCTTCACTGACCGATCAGGACCTCTTCATATATTAGTAGACAATCTTCATAACTTGATATAAAAAAATCATTAATTGCCCCAAATTAAGCCATTTAGTAACTAGTCCTTCTGTTTTCTTGGTTCTTAAACGAAAGACATGCATCTGGTCAGTCATAATCTATTTAGTGTGTTAAAGTTTAACATAATTTTCATATTCATTCAAGAAGTGAGGGCCACTTGAATATCATAAAAAAACATATACTATTGCTGCTGCTGCTGTGGCCATATTGGAGTGAATGAGTCAGGAGACATTTGTTCATCAAAATGGGTGAATTCATGAAACTGATTCAAGCATATTATTGCTACTAGAAATTTACAGAAAGGTCATCCTCAAGGCTCCCCAACTAATTGTGAATACATGTCGATTTTTGCAGAGAAACAATAGAAACAATGCAACATATTATGACAGGTTACAAAAATTTAGCACCTACCAAATGCCTAGAAAGACATGATCAAGTAGTGAGAATTAGATTCTGGGTATTCGTTTTCCTTCATAAACTAAGAAACAGATCTAATACAAATATGAACTTCAAAATATCTTTGAGAATTAAAAAATATATATAATTCTGAAAGAGCATTATTATAGACAAAATTCTTACCCACTGTCCCAAAACTAAATAGCCCATAAAAATCTAAGAATATTTTAAAAGATTTTGTCATACCGAATACCTATCACCTCCAAACTAAAAGGAACGAAAACTTCTTGAAATGCAACGAAAGAAATCAGTCGTTTGGGAGCAGTTTGAACAGCATATTACCCCTGTCATTCTGTCTCCTACTAGAGTGGTCCTAAAGACTCTTTCAATGATCTTGCAGAAGATGAGTTTATACCCCTAATCTTTTTATTCAATTACAAAAAAATATATTTTGCCAGTCTGCCCAATAGTATGCAGAGCATGAAACAAAAAGAAAAATAATTGAATACTAACCTGTCTCAGGACTGTTTTTCTTAGATTCCATCAAATAAGAGAAAAATGAAATGATGATGATGATTTTGATAGTATCAAATGACTCACATTTACAATGATCTTGGAAGGTGTAGTTCATTACTATTTTACAATAGTAATTATTGCTTTATTTAACAAATGAGAAATTTTTAAAAATATTAAATAAAGAAAATTAATAGATGTTTAGGAGCACTGTCACACAACTAGCAAATGGGAAAGGTGGAACTCAAATCACTGTACTCAACTGTGCTAGTTACTGAGAGATTAAGAGATACAGCCCTGCCATCACATAGATTTTAATTTGATTGGTAGATTATTTGATTGTTGACTTTTGTTATTGAAGAAAACTAAAATGAGGTCATTATGTTAGAGTCAAGATATAGGGTATCCAACTGTGGCTGACCAGACAATATAAGATTGCAAGTTTCTACTACAGGCCGGGCACAAATAGTTCACATGAACGTTTGGAGTGGAGATGTCTTTAAATTTGCACATCACATGTTTCTTTTGAGCTACTGCAATTCTGCTTTGATCAAAGACTGCAGTGTTATCTTTTAATGTGAGTACACCATGCTGGATGGTCTTATGCTAATATTTCCCATGTCTTACAATCTATCTCAAAGTTCTTCGGAGAGACCTTGACGGTGTCCTTCTATCTTTTTTTTCTGACTTCCATGTGACTGCCTGCCTTGTATGAGTTTGCTTTAAAATAGTTTTGTAAGGAAATATACATTTGGCATTTGAACAATATGGCTAGCCCACAACAGATGTGATCTTTGCAGTAGAACTTTAATGCTTGGCAGTTTAGCTTGAGAAAGGACTTCAGTGTCTAGTACCTTATCTTGCTAGGTGGTCTTCAGAATCTTCCTAAGACAATTTGGATGGAAGCAATTCTGTTTCCTGGCATGCTACTGGTAGACCATCCAGATTTCATGGGCATATAACAGTTGAGGTCAACCTAAAAGCTCTGTTGACCTTCAATTTGATAGGTAGCATAACACTTCTTCTTTCTCACACTTTTCTTGGAGCCAGAGGAACTCTGGTAATGCAGTGTCAAACTTTTCATCTATCTGTACACCCCTGGAAAGCATGCTACCAAGTTATAAAGTTTCTGATTGATCAATATATACTTATAGAAGTACAATCAACAAATATTTATTATCTACTATATGCTAGAAACTATATCAAGTATATATATGTGTGTGTGTGTGCGTATATATATATATATATATATATATATATCACATACACAGAGAATCCTCACAAAGAAGAGTCCCTTAATATTAATAGTGTCAAGAGAAATTAGGAATATTTGTTACTCAGTTATTTTCTACTCAATGTTAGGCTCTTTACATGTGACAATTATATTTAAGATGTCACTATGTACAACGAGTTATCTAACAGAATTGTATTCAACGGTTTATTGTTGTTCATGTGGGAAAATGACTGCTGACTGTAGTGTGTGTGGGTTTATTGAAAAGATCTATGCATGACCAGTAGTCCTTTCCACTTTATGTACAAGTAAATTTGTATAATATTTGAAGAATTCTCTTTTTATCTCTACCCCTTCAAACCTGAAGTCATCTGTTCAGCCTTCACCAGAAAAGAACACTTCCATTATTTTAGATGCTCTCCAAACTCATCTGTTATTATTTCTACCAATTAGTTAATTCTGTTCTCTGTAACTGGGCAGCTAGGTGGCACAGTGGATAGAGCACTAGTGCAGGAGTCAGGAGGACCTAAGATCAAATCTCACCTCAGACACTTGACACTCACTAACTGTGTGATCTTGGGCAAGTCACTTAACCTAATTGCCTCATCCTGGGTCATCTCTAGTCATCCTGATGAATATCTGCTCAATAGATTCAGATGGCTCTGGAGAAGAAGTGAGACTGGGAACCTGCACAGCCTTCACTCCAAACAAAGTCAAGTGCAAGTCATGTCATTATTTCTCTGATGGCATGGTCCAGAGTTTAGTAAATTACATAGTAAGTTGATCTAACCTGGTGCTTTAAAATAACTCCTATGAGGATAAATGTAGCTCAATATTTAGCATAAAGGAGCTGCTAAAAGAGCTAAGACCTATATGTCTGGCCCAATCTATTAAGATGCTTGCTTTCCATAATAAATCACTTATAAATATATATAAAATAATTCTGGGGAAGTACTAGCAGCAGAGGTTTTCAGAAAAGGTCTCCTCTAGCAAATGGTGATTATTCTGAGCCTTAAAGCAAACCAGATATTTGAAGAAGCAGGAAGCGAGGAAAGAGGGCATTTCAGACCCAAGGAAAGGCTACATAGGTAGGTAAGCAGGTAGACAGGCATGTGATTCAATTGTTTTCTCCATCTCTGAACTCTTCTAACACTTATTTTCTAACCTGTGGTGGCACAGTTTAGATTATTAATGATTTGCCTAAAAGTTTGCCAATTATCTCATTCCACCCTCTACTTGTACTTCAGCTGTTTTTCACCTAAAATCATTATATTTTGCTCTTCTGCAAGTAAATAGCTTACTTCAAACTAGATTCAAGTTATCTAGAGGTAAATGGACCATTTTGATGCTCCTTCAAAGTTTTCCATCCCACATGTGCATAGAATTGCAGAGTTGAAAGGGATCTTAAATGTCCTGTAGTCTAATACTAGATAGAGTCAACAGCATGTCCAAGGTCACCTAGTTAATTAGAGAAGGAGCTGGGTAAAAATCCACAACTTCTGATGACATAGGCCATATTGTCTTCTTACTGTACCGCAGGGCCAAGAGATGTTCTCAAAAACCCAATTCAAAACCAGTGGGTAATTAGCTTATATTAAGAAAATGGAATATTTAATTGGTTTCTAAGTCAATGTTAATGTATTATTTCTACCAACTACTTAATTCTGTTCTCTGTAACTGGGCAGCTAGGTGGTGCAGTGGATAGAGTAGGAGTCAGTAGGACCTGAGTTCAATTCTCACCTCAGACACTTGACACTCACTAGCTGTATGACCTTAGGCAAGTCACTTAACCCAATTGCCTCATCCTGGGTCATCTCCAGTCATCCTGATGAATATCAAGTCATGGGATTCAGATGGCTCTGAAGGAGAAGTGAGGCTGGTGATCTGCATTGCCCTCCCTCACTCAAAACAAAGTCAAGTGAAAGTCATATCATCATTTCTTTGATGGCACGATCTTCGGCAAGGGACAAACATATATAAATACCAAGTTAAGTGAACTCTTTCACAGCATTCAAAATTTTTCCATTTGCTGTAACCAATGATTTAAAAAATGAATGGTGTGGAGCTGGTTGGTGGAGAACCTGTTTTCTTGGTGTTGATTATTAGACCAAAATTAACACAAGCAGCAGAAAATTGATTTGTACCTTGTTGCATCTTAGCTTCAGAGGCTACATTGAGTGCACAATCATCTGCAAACAAAAAAAGTCATGCACCAACAGTCCTTCCACTTTAGTCTTGGCTTGTAGCCTTTTCAAGTTAAATAGTTCAGCGGGGTACCTTCTGACACATAGGGACATTGAACAATAGATATGATGTAGTTAAATATACTTGACAAGTAAAGCACAAGGCAATTATTGCTTTAGTTCTGAGATGGGATCTCACAATATCCGGTTCTTTTTGATTCATTGCCAAAAAACATCCCTTTCAACCTAAACAAGCCCTTTCCAGATCCGTATTTTCCTCATCAACTTTTTTCTACTACTACTACTACGACCACCACCACCACCAATAATAGTGATAACAATAATACATATAAAATAATGATGATGGTAGTTTACATACGTGCCTTCTGTGAAAATATTGTGACATATGCAATAACTTGTGAATTTTTTTTATTTTTTTTCAGCTTTCCACAATCATTATCATACAACATAGATTTTTTCTTTCTCTCTCTCTCCCTCCCTCCTCCTCCTGAGATGCCTTACAATTACATTCCTATTAAATACATTTTCATCACAGTCATGTTGTATAGAAGAATTAAAATGAATGGGAGAAATCATATAACAAACAAAACAAATACAAAAGAAAATGATCTGCTACAATCTGCGATTGAATTCCATAGTTCTTTTCTCTGGATGTGGAAGGCATTTTGCCTTAAAAGACCAATGGGAATTTTTTAAGTCCTTGAATTGCAATGAAGTTCCAAGTCTACCAGAAAAAATCCTTACACACTGTGGTTGTTGTAATAACTTGTGAATTTTTAAACAAATGGACATTTTTAGTCTCCCCACTGTCCATTATAATGAAATATGTATGCTAATATGTAGAGATAATATAGTCTATCAACATTATCTGTGGATATGTAGATTATTATAAATTGTCATCAATACAAAACAGTAAAATTTAATTGGATTTTAAAAACTTTGGTCTTTGGCATCAGCATGGTACTTGTTTGATTTATTAATGAAGCAAATAATGTATTTAACATGGACAACATCTCATTTTAATCTCTCTGGTAACATGCCATTAAGAGCAAATCAGTGATTATAGGAAAATGCAGCTATTAAGAAAAAATATCCTCTCCAATAACTCTAAGAATCAAGAGTGACAACCATTTTATTAACTTCATTATATACAAAATGCAAAGAATGTGAAACCCCATTTGAAGTCATTCCCTCGAAGAATAGAAATAAATAGTTGTCTGTTGTTCAGTTGTTTTAGTCCTTTCTGAATTTTTATGACGCTATTTGAGGTTTTCTCAGCAAAGACGCTGAAGTGCTTTGTCATACCCTTCTCCAGCTCATTTTGTACATGAGGGGCTGAGGTAAACAGGGGAAGTAACTTCTAGGCTCACGTAGCAAAGAAGTGTCTGAGGCCAGATTTGAACTCAGGAAAATGAGTATTCTTGACTCCAAGCTTGGAACTCTATCTACTACACCACCTGGCTGCCTAAATAATAGAATATAAAGGTTAAAATTATCAAAAAAAAGTCACTCAATAAGCAATTTTTCAAGATGAATTCATGTTAAACATCCATTTTAGACATAATTTATAAAGCTAACAGATAGAGCACATAATAAATACCCACGAATCCATCCCTTGAACTAAAAATAAAATTAAATCCCTTAATGTCTTTGAAATTTTCATGTCAGTTTATAGCTTTCATTAGTTTAATCCTCTGTTAAAAACAACAACACTTGTTTTGTGTCTCTGTTGTTTTCTGTAATGAGGGAAAAAACAGCTTTTAAGAAGACTCACCATAATCTTCTCTTAACCTACCTATCAAATTTTATTTCTTACTGATCCCTAAGACACATCAACTATTCCAGTCTAATCTCTTCAAAGTTATGCTGGAACAATAAATCTCAACATCTACCATGCTCACTCTTAGCTTTGTGCCAATGTTTAAGCTCTTCCCACTTCCTTCTCTCTACTCCCAGCTTTTATTGCCACAGTTTTTCCTCTCATTAGCTTTTCAAATTCAAACTCATATTTTACAGCATATTTCAATCTTCCCTCTCCTCTTCCATGAACCCTCATTCAATTATGTTACCCAACATTAGCTTCTCCCTTTTTTACATCCATAAAGCCCTTATTTTATTGATCATTCATTTTAAAAAAAATTTATTTAGTTGGTTATAGTTTACAATGTTCACTTTTATAAGATTTTGAGTTTTAAATTTTCTCCCCTCACTCCTCTTGAAAACATAATGCAATCTGATATAGGCTATACATGTACCATCATATTAAACATATTTCCACATGTTGTACAGTCATGCTATACAGAAGAATTAGAACAAAAGGGGGAAACCAAACAAAAAAGGAAAAAATGGTATGTTTCAATTTGCTTTCAGACTTTGTAGTTCTTTCTTTCTCTGGATGTGGATAGCATTTCTCATCATTCTCATCTTTCAGAATTGTCTTAATTCATTACATTGCTGAGAAGAGCTAAGTCTATCAAACTTGGTCATCATATAATGTTGCTATTACTGTGCCCAATATTCTCCTGGTTCTGCTCATTTCACTCAGCATTAATGAAAAGTTTTTCCAGGTTTTTCTGAAGTCTGCCTGCTCATCATTTATTATGGAACAATAGTATTCCATTACATTCATATACCACTGCTTGTTCAGCCATTCCCCAATTGGTCGACACCCTCTCAACTTCCAATTTTTGGCCACCACAAAAAGAGCTGCTATAAATATTTTTGTACATATGGGTCCTTTTCCCATTTTTAGGATCTTTTTGGGATACAGTCCTAGAAGTGGTATTGATGACTCAAAGAGTATACAGATTTTATAGTGGTTTGGGCATGGTTCCAAACTGATCTCCAGAATGGTTAGATCAATTCACAACTCCACCAGTAACGTATTAGTGTTCCAATTTTCCCACATCTTCTCCAAGATTTATCATTTTCCTGTTTTGTCATGTTAACCAATCTGATAGGTATGAGATGGCATGGCAGAACTTTTTAATATGCATTTCTCTATTCAGCACTGATTTAAAACATTTTTTCTTACTATAAATAGCTTTAATTTCTTCATATCCTTCATATCCTTATTTATCAATTGTAGAATAAGAAGGACATATGCTTATAAATTTGACTTAGTTCTCTATATAGTTTATCAGGCCTTTATCAAGTCACTGCCTGTAAAAAAAAACTGTTTTCCAGCTTTCTGCTTCCATTCTAATCTTGATTGCACTAGCATTGTTTGTTGAAAAACTTTTTAGGAAGCAGGTCGAAGATGGCGGAGTAGAAAGACTCACGTATGCGAGCTCCAAACCCACAGCCCATAGAATTAATGTAAGAAGAGCTCCCCACAAGTTCTGGATCACTGCAGGGTGTGCAGAAACATAGTGGAAGAGATTTCCATTCCAGAGAGCCCTTGAGAGCCGTCCCCAGGGTCCGTCGTGCTCCGGAAAGCGGAGTCCACCCCAGCGTTGCCCTGGCCACGCGGCCGAGAGGAGCAGATCGGAGCAGGCTCCAGGGATGGAACCTTTGGTGGCCGGGAAGGTCCCTCTGCCCACAGACTCTACAGGTCAGTGAGAGACACGTCTGAGCTGGCCGAGAGGGGGGGCGGGGTGTATCCACAGCTCGGGCCCCCTGGGGAGGAAGTGGCAAAGGTAGAGGCAGCAGCGGTGGCCCCTGGGACTCCCTGAGCAGGCAGGATCTTCATTACTGAAAGTCTCTGCATAAACCACCTGAAGGAGCTGAGCCTGGGAGAGAGCCCTGCCCCCACCCCAGCACCAGAACTAAAGCTCACATTGATTAGCAGCCGCACCTGCCACTGAAAACCCATTTGAATCTCAGACCACAAGCACTAGCTGGGTGGATCTAGGAGAGGGTGGACAGGAATATCAGAAGTCAAGTAACTGGCTTGGAAAATGCCTAAAAAAGGGAAGAAAAATAAGACTATAGAGAGCTTTTTTGAGCAGATGCACATGATCCTGCCTTTCGGATCTGATGAAGAGGAGATATTCTTGCCATCAGGGAAAGACGTGGAGGGCGGGGCCTCTGTATCCCAGACATCCCAGGGGGATGTCGGGTGGGCTCAGGCCTTGGAAGAGCTCAAAAAGGATTTTGAAAATCAAATTAGACAGGTGGAGGAAAAACTGGGAAGAGAAATGAGAGAGATGCAAGCAAAGTATGAAAAACGGGTCAATACCTTGGTAAAGGAGACCCAAAAAATGCTGAAGAAAATAACACCTTGAAAAATAGGCTCACTCAATTGGCAAAAGAGGTTCAAAAAACCAGTGAGGAGAAGAATGCTTTCAAAAGAAGAATTAGTCAAATGGAAAAAGAGGTTCAAAAGCTCACTGAAGAGAATAGTTCTCTCAAAATTAGAATGGAACAGATGGAGTCTAATGACTTCACAAGACACCAAGAAATCACCAAACAAAACCAAAAGAATGAAAAAATGGAAGAGAATGTGAAATATCTCATGGGAAAAACAACTGACCTGGAAAATAGATCCAGGAGAGACAATTTAAAAATTATGGGACTACCTGAAAGTCATGATGAAAAAAAGAGCCTAGATATCATCTTCCATGAAATTATTGAGGAAAACTGCCCTGACATTCTAGAACCAGAGAGCAAAATAAGTATTGAAAGAATCCATCGATCACCACCTGAAAGAGATCCAAAAAGAGAAACTCCTAGGAACATTGTGGCCAAATTCCAGAACTCCCAGGTCAAGGAGAAAATCTTGTAAGCAGCTAGAAAGAAACAATTCCAGTATTGTGGAAATAAAATCAGGATAACTCAAGATCTAGCAGCTTCTACATTAAGGGATCGAAGGGTGTGGAATAGGATATTCCAGAAGTCAAAGGAACTAGGACTCAAACCAAGAATCACCTACCCAGTAAAACTGAGTATAATACTTCAGGGGAAAATATGATCTTTCAATGAAACAGAGGACTTTCAAACATTCTTGATGAAAAGACCAGAGCTGAAAAGAAAATTTGACTTTCAAACACAAGAATGAGAAGAAGCATGAAAAAGTAAACAGCAAAGAGAAATCTTAAGGGACTTACCAAAAGTGAACTGTTTACATTCCTACATGGAAAGACAATATTTGTAACTCTTAAAACTTTTCAGTATCTGGGTAGTTGGTGGGACCACACACACACATGTACATGCATACATGCACACACACATACACACATGCACACACACATATACAGAGACAGAGAGCACAGAGTGAATTGAATAGGATGGGACCATATCTTAAAAGAAATTAAGGTAAATGGTAAGAGAGAAAGGTAGGGGAAGGAAAGAGGGTGAAATGGAATGGGGTAATTATATGTCATTTAAGAGGCAAGTAGAAGACTTTTTAGTGGAGGGAAAAAGAGGAGAGCTGAGAAAAAAAAAACCAAGAAGATTACCCTCATCACCTTTGACTAAAGTAAGGAATAAAATGCACACTCATTTTGGTATGAAAACCTATCTTACAGTACAGTAAAGTGGGGGAGAAGGAGATAAGCAAGGGGGGCGATGATGGAAGGGAGGGCAATGGGAGGAGGGAGCAATTTGAAGTCAACACTTGGGGAGGGACAGGATGAAAAGACAGAATAGAAACAATGAGGGCCAGGATAGGATGGAGGGTAATTCAGTTAGTCTTACACAACACGACTATCAGGGAAGTCATTTGCAAAACTACACAGATATGGCCTATATTGAATTGCCTGTCTTCCCAAAGGGAATGGGTGGGGAAGGAGGGATAGGGAGAATTTGGAACTCAAAGTTTTAGGAACAACTGTTTAGTATTGTTGTTGCTACTAGGAAAGAAGACATACAGTTAATGAGGAATAGAAAGTCATCTGACCCTACAGGAGAAAAGAGAAGATAGGGACAAGAGAAGGGAGGGATGACAGAAGAGAGGGCAGATTGGAGATAGGGAAAATTAGATTGCTTGGTGTATTGGGGTGGGGGGAGGGGATAAAAGGGGAGAAAATTTGGAACCCAAAATTTTGTGAAAATGAATGTAAAAAGCTAAATAGATAGATAGATAGATAGATAGATAGATAGATAGATAGATAGATAGATAGATAGATAGATAGATAGATAGATGGGTAGATAGATGGGTAGATAGATAAATAAATAAATAAATAAGTGAATGAATGAATAAATAAAGAAATGAACGAATAAATAGGTAAATAGGTAAATAAATAGGTTAATGAATAAATAAATAAATGAATGAATGAATGAATAAATAAATAAGAGAAACTTTTTAGTTTAATGTAATCAAAATTATCCATTTTTCATTTTATAATGTTCTCTCTCTTCTTTGGTCATAAATTCTTTCCTTTTCTAAATATTTGACAGGTAAACTATTCCCTTCTCTCCTAATTTGTTTATAGATTGTCTAACTCATGTGCCCATTATGACTTTATCTTGTTAAACAGTGCAAGATGTTGATGTATGCATAGTTTCTACCATACTATTTTACAGTTTTCCCTGCAGTTTTTTTCAAATACTGAGGTCTTATCCCAAAAGGTGGATTCTTTGGGTTTATCAAAAAGTAGGTTACTATAGCCATTAGCTACTCTTTGACCATTCATTTTGATACTTAACCATGTACTATCTTTTTCTCTCCCTGTTTTGCTCCTGTGTATCTTTTCTCATCAATGGTATTACAAGGTATTTGTAAAAACTATGAATGTACTCCATATGCACCCCATAAAAACACTTTTAATGAACTAAACAATTAGCAGATGATCCATCAATTTATGTCCATATGACCATAGAGTCATAGATTTAAAGCTGGAAGATACCTTAGAAACCATCAAATCCAACTTTCCTGTTTTATAGAAGAGAAAAGTGAGACTCAAAGAGCACAGGTTTGGTGAATTGCACAGTTAGCAAATGCCTGACACAGGATACAGCCTCAGATCTTCCTGACTGTAAGTCAAGCTTTCTATCTTTGATTGATTGGCTGCTTAAAATGTATGTGTGCAGTAATACTGGAGAACTGTTATAAAATGTCTCAGAGTATACCAAGGATCATGTTCCACAACCAGATTTTTAAAAATATAATTGGTTTTATTAATATATATTTGTCCAGTGCCCAAAGAATTTGCGACTAACTGGAAAGATAGCTCACATATTCTCCATGGAGAAATGAGTGAAGGAGTCAGTAAGGACTTAGCAGAAATGAATGAAGGAGTCATGTGCCCAACAGTAACACACAAGAAAAGATTTTCACAGGATCCTTAGGTAACATCTTTGCAATGCTCACCATTTATTCATTCATAAAGCAAAGTGAGTAACTGAAGCTTAAGTACCAACATCCACTTCAAAAGATGAAGTACAGTTACCATATGAAGAACCATGACAAGTTTCTCCAAACCTAATCCATACATAGGTTGATATGTGTTGCTTCTTGGTGAAGGTGGGCATTGGGTCAGGAAATACATGTTGAAGAAAAAGAATAACTTAAATTATTATAGAAATTAAATTTTTCAGAACAAAACTAATTATCTCTCCTCCCTACCCAACGCCCACCAGAGGCTCCAGGAGATATTCCTGAAAGATTGTGAGTGTCTTTCTCTAATAGTCTTGGCTTTATTCCAAATTCTGTTGTGTTACACCTATTAATATTAACTGCTAATGCTATACTCCCAGCTTCTATTTAATCAGTTAATGTCAATTAGCTTTTCAAAAGGGGAATTTACTTGACAGAAATTACAAAAGTAGAAATATAAACACCTCCCCCTCATACATGGATGGCATATTCTCTCCTATAGCACCTTAGTCATCTCCTGGGAAAGTGGGCTCAGACTTAACATAGTTTCTGAATAGCATTCATCTCACCAAATTCACTTTCCAATATAGCATAACTATGTAAGTACACATCTCAGTTACTTCTAGGTTGGACTCTAAAAGCTACTTTCTTGGGACATTCATATCTGGGCATTAAATGGACCACTGACTCTACCCTGTGGACTCCCTGGAAGCTCACTATTGACATTAAAACTCACACGCTCATAGACATCTCCAATTTCCATCACCTAAAACAGTGAAGAATAAACACAAAGAGGCAAAGAGCAGAGCGCTCTGTTCCAAGATCATAGGTCAGTCTTAGATGAGGAGGGTCAAAAGCCTTTTCCCTAAGAGTATTGTCTTTCTTCTCTTACTAGAACACAATTAGGCAGGAAAAAGTCAGATAAAAGGGAATTGTCTTATAATCCTGTCTATGGAGCTAATCAAAAAGTTTCATCTTCATTTCATGACAATCAGTGGTAATCTAGTAGAGAATGGCTACACATGCTCAAAATTTCTCCAAGGCAATTCTATTACAAGACATGATGCCCTTTCAAAAACTGTTTCACAGCCATTCCCCCACCAGGGCTTGCATTACTCCTTTCCCCCATCCTCTATTACTACCCTGCTAAAACAGGTTGGAAAGTATAGACCAGGTTCAGCAAATGAAAGTGACTCGAACCTCTGATGCTTATGCCTACATATCACAAATACTTTCTTCAAAAAGAGAGCCTCAAAGTACTGGATATTACAAAAAATAAATTAAATAAAATATGTCTTAATGAATAGAATTTATAACTCTTATTAAAGTCATTTTAGAACTAACCATCTTTGTGAAGTCAGAACATTGACTGGTTGGTTGCTTGGTTGGTTCTTCTTGTTCTCAAAGTAGACCAAAAAGACATCATAATGTTGGGGTCAAGGTACAGTGTGTCTGACCATGGGTGATCAGAGCATTATGAGCTTGGAAGACTCTGCCACAGGTTGGGCACACGTAGTCCACATGAACATTTGGAGAGGATATGTCTTTAAATTTGCACGTCATAAGTTTCTTTTGAGCTACTGCAATTCTGTTTTGATCACAGAGTACAATGCTATCTTTTAATTTGGGTAGATGATGCTGGATGTCTTGTGCTAATGTCTCCCATGGCTTACGAACAATTTTAAAGTTCTTCAGAGAGACCTTGAGAGTGTCCTCAAATTTCTTTTTCTGACCTCCATGTGAGGATTTGCCTTGTGAGTCTGCTGTAAAATAGTCTTTTAGGCAACTGTATATTTGGCATAAGAACAATACAGTGGGTCAATCAGAATTATGCTCTTTGCAGTAGAATTCGAATGTTCAGCTCAAGAATGGACTTCAGTGTCCATTATCTTATCTTGTTAGATGATCTTGAGAATCTTCCTAAGATAATTCAAATGGAAGTGAATCAGTCTTCAGGCATGTTGCTAGTATACCCTCCAGATTTTACAGACACACAACAATGAAGTCAGCACAACAATTCTATGGACCTTCAGTGTGGTAGGCAGTCTCATATCTCTTTCTGCCACATTTTCTTTGGAGCCAAACCAAAACTGAGCTAGCTCTGGTAATGCCTATGTCAACCTCATCATCTTTGTGTATGTACACCTCTTGAAAGTGTACTGCCAAAGTAAGCGAACTTATCCATAGCTGGCTTCATTGAGTACACAAACACCTATGAACAAAAAATCTCACACCAACACTCCCTCCACTTTAATCTTGATATATAACCTTTTCAAACTGAATAATTTACTACCATTGTAAAAGCTGTTTTTGTCCTTGTTGAAGACATCTGACAACATGGCAGAAAATGTCATTCTAAAATGCATAGAAGCAAGAACACAGCCTTGCTTCACTCCAGTGGTGACTGAAAAAGTTTGAGAATATTGTCCATTATCCAGAAGCCATGCAAGTATGCCATCATGAAACTGGCATACAATACTGATAAACAGGCAACCAAATTCATAAGTACTCACAACTGCCAATATCAAAGGCTGTTGCTAGATTGAAAAAACATAGTGTTCAAATCTTGGCATTTTTCCTGGAGTTGTTGAGCAGTAAACACAATATTGATTGTTCCTCAGGTCTTACTGAAGCCACATTGGTTCTCAGGTAGATTACCGTCTTCCAGAAAAAGGAGAAGTATATTATAGAGGACTGAAAAGAATCTTGTTGGCAGTGACTAAGATACTCCCCCCTCCACAGGGGTTGTAACAGCACAACTTATTTCCCTTTCCTTTATAAAGATGGACAATAGAGCCATCATTGAATTCCTAGGGGATAATTTCCTCTTGCCATATAACCTGGAAAATTTCCATCACCTTTTGTATGAGCAGTGGACCCCATGTCTTATAAATTTCAGGTGGAGTAGAATCGGTATCAAGAGCTTTATCACACAAGAGAAACCAAGTGTCTTTCAAAACTTCTTCATTTGGAAGTTCAATTAGAGAGAGATTGACTTCAAGCTGACGTATAAGGTCACTGGTTTTAGCAGTGATTGATGATGGTTTGTTGGTGGAATTATTCAACCCATCTCTCCAGGATCATGTCTTTATCACTAATCAATGTGGATAAATCAACACTGAGTAATTGAGGTGCACTGTAAGACTTTGGGCCATAAATAACCTTCAGGGTATCATAACAGTACTTTGAATCACTGCTATCAGCATAAAACTGAAGTTCATTTGCCTTCTTCCTGAGTTAAGAATCCTTTATCTCTCCAAGCTTCACTTGTACTTTATTTTTGATTAATGCTGCCTTCTCAGAGATAGGGCAAGTATCCACAGATGAACCCTGTGGAGCTCTCGCTTTTCATTTAGCAGCTTTTGAACTTCCCAATAATTTTTATCAAACCAATCTTGATGTTGGCTGGTGTTCTGACCCAGATGAGTAAATGTGGTGCTATACACCAAATTTCTGAAAACTGCCGCTCTTTTTGTATTCCACTGTTGTTAATTATGTGTTGGCTCAGCTTTTCCTTCAAGTTAACAATTAAGATTTGAAAAAGTGCTCTAAGCTGTTAACAATTAAGTTTTTTGGTAGTCGTCTAGCCTTGGAACTGCTGTTTTTGTTGAATGTAAATGTTTAGCTTGGAGAGGATAAGTCCATAATCAGTTCAGCACTCTATACCACGCTGGGCCCTTAGTCACTCTCACATCCTACTTGTCTCTTCTTACAATGACATAGTCTATTAAATACTAATGTTTACTGTGAGGATACATCCATGATATTTTACAGCATTTTGGAAAACAGAATATAGTTTTAGTGATGAGAAAGAATGCCATGAGACGCACAAATCTTCAGTAATAAGTGATCGTTGCTGTTGTTTCCAACACTATTTGTCCCTCGCACATCAGATATTCTGTGCCCATCCTAACATTAGAGTGACCTAGAATTATAACCTCTTTCAGTACATCAATGATGAGGTCTCCAGATCTTCATAAAATTTTTCTTTGACTTCATTAGGGTTCAGTCATGGTGGGAGCCTATGCACCGATGATGATGGCATGGCACTTTCCTGGAAGAGGCAATCACGTTGTCATGAGTCTATAATTAACTCCTTTGGGGAGGAGTCAACCTTGTTGACTAGATTAGTTTTGATGGAAAAACCTATGCCAGCTTTATATCACTGCAGTCACTACAGAAACATGTGTATCCAGCTCTGACCTTGATAAGTTGGCCTTCGTTTGCCAGCCTTGTTTCACTCAGGACTGCTATTGAATGTCATACCTGCTGAGTTTTCTCACAGCAAGAGTTGTTTGTCTTTCAGGTCTACTGGATTTTATGCTGTCCATAAGTGTGCACACATTTCATTTACCAATGGTAAATGAAATCATCTCCCCAAACGTTTTGGTACATTGTTTTATGTTTCAGCCATAGGGTGGGATACTCGCCTACTGAAGCAAGCAGTTCAGTTTAGGAGAAGCAGACAATTTTTAGGCCACTTTTTCTCACCCCTTCCTCACCTCAGGAGATGAACAGTGCAATCCTTAAAAAAGATTGTTCAGATACACATGGGGCTGCTGAACCTCACTGTTACATCAATCCTGTGAGAAAAGACTGCCCTATGGCCTGAGCCACCTGCGTGCAAGATTGTGGCTACAGCTCTCAGTCTATCTGCACTTGCTGCTTTGTCTCTTGCCCTTTGCCACAGGACTTTGAAGTGGGTAAAAATGGTAAAATGGTAACGGGTGACATCTTTTGACTCATTCATAAATTGGATTTAAGTGAGACCGAGTTGCAGAAAGTCCTCAACCTTACTGCCTCTTTTAGAGTCATTAAAGTCCAGTGGTAAGACAAAAGGCAAGATGACTGATGATGACTTGGGATGCAGTGTATGATCTTGGTATCATTGATGTCTAGTCAAGTTCTACACACTCCACAGCATCTGCTTCAGTCACCTTCATACATGTTGGATCAAATTGTTCTCATCAACCTATTCTGCCAGAGGAACTTTTCATATTTGCGATCACTCCCTTAACTCATGACACGTTTGAGACCATTCAATTATTCTCAACCAAGTTCATCCCATTTGGCAAAAAAATTATCAGCATTTGGCCATTGTGCATGTTACAGCTTCTTGGAATCACAAGTGAGAATTGTGTGAATTAGGTGGATACCAAAGGTGGAAAAGTAGCACTGAAAAGGCCTCAGCATCTCTCACACTAGAGGTACCAGTATTTGAAGAACACCCTATGCCCCGTTGACTAGCTTTAAAATCAACACCAATTCAGGAAAAAAAGATTAACAGATATTTCTTGAGATTGTAGCAGCTTCAATTTTATTTCTTTCCAATAGATTTTGACTAGAAAATTAATGGGAAATGGGTAAAAATTAAGACAGTGATTATGATTATCAACATTTCTCATAGAAATGCAGCTGAAATAATGCAATTATGGCAATTGCAGAACTCTGTAACAACTTTAGTTAGCAAACACTTGTTTTCTAAGCTAATCAGGGACAGCAAGGAAACCCAGGGCAACCCTGATTATGGTAGGACTATGACTAGGCTCATAGCCATTACAAGAAAGGGAGCAGGTACAATGGATCAGATAGGATTTCAAGCAGGTGATCCTTAGTGTTGGTTACAGAAATTATATTGAGTCAGATGGGAATTAAGTAATGTTGATTGGCAGTAACTCTTGACATATAGAAAACAAAATATAATGTTTATTTCCATGTAACAGATGGTTTTGCCTGTAGCAAAGACATCCCTAGAACGCCCCCAGATGCTAAATAAAGCTCCCAATGGGTAAGACTTCCTGCCTTCCCAGAATTGGAACATTTTTTACTGTATTCTGACATATTTGGTATCACTCACACATCATCTCTGTGCAGAAAAAAAAAAGGAAGACAAAGCAGGGTTTAATAAGAACCAGGACCAGAATTACCAGTATGCATCTTTACCCTGTGTATGAAGACTAGACAAATAGAGAAATTAAAAAAAAAAAACTTGCTCGTATTGAATCAATCACTTCCTTCATCCCAATAGCTAAGGTTAGTATGGCTATCAGCAGCCTACCTTTGGGACTGGTTAATAGCACTAGGTCATTTCCAAGATATCAAAGAGAAGAAAGATATAGAATATCATGAGCACCACTGTCTCACAAAATTGTGAAAAGCAACGGAATGGGAGTCTATAAAAAGCTTAGCATGCAAACCAATAAACCAGATTATCCAAAAGATCATTTATATATGAAACTAAGTGGGGAATAAAATACGGTACTTCAATAAATACTTGACAAATTTATCTTGCAAACTACTCTCATTGTTGATGACAATGTAACTTGTTCTATCATTTTAGCCATGTCTGACGACATCACTGGGGATTTTCTTGGTAAAGATCCTGAAGTAGTTTGCCATTCCCTTCTCCAGCTCATTTTACAGGTGAGGAAAGTGAGACAAAAAGTGTTCAGGGATTTGCCATTGGTAACACACTGTAAGGTTCTGAAGCCAGATTTGAACTCAGAAGAATGAATGAGTCTTCCATCGTCTTCAATTCACTGCCAGATGGCTACCCAACAGTGTAGCTACCAACTTTCATATGAGTATGCAATGTTCCACATAATATAGTGCAGGACCAGGAGTCAGTAAGACAATTCAAATCCTTCCCCAGATATTTACTGGATGTATGAGCCTCAAGTTATTTAACTTCTCCATGCCTTCTTTCCTTATCTGTAAAATAGATGTGATACTAGCACTTAGCTCATAAGTATTTTGTGAGGCTCAATGAGATAACATATATAAAGTGCTTTGCAAACCATAAAATGCATAAATGCTTACAATTGTTACTTTATTATAGACAGCTGGATGAGACCAAGAAGAAGCCTGTGTTGAAGGTGATGCACCTTTGCAAGAAGGTAACAATCAGTAAATAAACATTAATTAATATGATAACTGTATGCTAGAAAGGGAAGTTTGGAAGGGAAATCACAGGTTATCACCACCTCTCAAAAGGTGATGAAGGGAACATTATCTATGTGTCAACTTTCTCTTCTTTATGTAAAATCTCTTGTGAGAATGACTTAAATACATCTCAAGGGTACGCCTAGTGAAGATATAGGAAGGGAAGTAATAGGCTTCCATGGCCCCTACATCTTTACTCTCACATAACTGACTAAGGTGTAGAGAACACTAGATCCATCTCTGTTTATTGGTTTTCTTATTACAAAAAAAAAAAAAATCATTTCATTCTGCAAACCTAGAAACAGGATTTTTTTAAGGTATTGAGATTACAACCTAAATGTGACTCCGGGGGGAGAAGCCAAGATGGCGGAGTAGAAAAACTCATGCATGCTAGCTCTGAACCCACAGTCCATAAATTTCCTGTAAAAAGAACTCCCCACAAGTTCTGTAGCAGTGGAAGCCACACAGCAATGCAGTGGAGGAGATTTCCATTCCAGAGAGTCCCGAAAAACTGACCCAAACAGTCCGTCACACACCGGACAGCGGAGCCCACCCCTGCCCTGGACGCGCGGCCCAGAGAGGAGCAGATCCGAGCAGGCTTCAAGGACAGGACCTCCAGCAGCCACAAAGGTCCCTCCATTCACAGGCGCTACAGGTCAGTGAGAGAGACTTCTGGGCTGGCTGAGAGGGGAGTAGGGTCTCCATAACTCAGCCCCCCTCAGGAGGCAGCAGCAGAGGCAGAGGCAGCATTGGCCAGGAGCAGACAGGACCTCAGATCCATTACTGAAGATCTCCACATAAACCCCCTGAGGGAACTGAGGTTGGGAGGTGGCCCTGCCCCCACCCCAGCACCAGAACTTAAGCTCACATTGAATAGCAGCCCTGCCCGCTGCTGAAAGCCCTGAGGCTGGGGAGCAGCATTTGAATCTCAGACCCCCAAGCACTAGCTGGGGAGATCTAGGTGGGAGTGGAGAGGAATCTCAGAAGTCAAGTAACTGGCTGCAAAAATGCCCAGAAAAGGGAAGAAAAATAAGACCATAGAAGGTTACTTTCTTGGTGAACAGATGTTTCCACCTTTCCCTTCTGATGAGGGAAGTACAATGCTTACCATCAGGGAAAGACATAGAAGCCAAGGCCTCTGTATCCCAAACATCAGAAATAGATATCCAATGGGCACAGGCCATAGAAGAGCTCAAAAAGGATTTTGAAAATCAAGTTAGACAGGTGGAGGAAAAAATGGGAAGGGAAATGAGAGAGATGCAAGAAAAGCATGAAAAATGGGTCAATACTTTGCTAAAGGAGACCCCAAAAAATGCTGAAGAAAATAACACCTTGAAAAATAGGCTAACTCAATTGGCAAAAGAGGTTCAAAAAGCCGATGAGGAGAAGAATGCTTTCAAAAGCAGAATTAGCCAAATGGAAAAAGAGGTTCAAAAGCTCACTGAAGATAATAGTTCTCTCAAAATTAGAATGGAACAGATGGAGGCTAATGACTTTCTGAGAAACCAAGAAATCACAAAACAAAACCAAAACAATGAAAAAATGGAAGAGAATGTGAAATATCTCATTGGAAAAACAACTGACCTGGGAAATAGATCCAGGAGAGACAATTTAAAAATTATGGGACTACCTGAAAGCCATGATCAAAAAAAGAGCTTAGACATCATCTTTCATGAAATTATCAAGGAAAACTGCCCTGATATTCTAGAACCAGAGGGCAAAATAAATATTGAAGGAATTCATCGATCACCACCTGAAAGAGATCCAGAAAGAGAAACTCCTAGGAACATTGTGGCCAAATTCCAGAGTTCCCAGGTCAAAGAGAAAATGTTGCAAGCAGCTAGAAAGAAACAATTCCAGTATTGTGGAAATACAATCAGGATAACACAAGATCTAGCAGCTTCTACATTAAGGGATTGAAGGGCGTGGAATAGGATATTCCAGAAGTCAAAGGAACTAGGACTCAAACCAAGAACCACCTACCCAGCAAAACTGAGTATCATACTTCAGGGGAAAATATGGTCTTTCAATGAAATAGAAGACTTTCAATCATTCTTGATGAAAAGACCAGAGCTGAAAAGATTTGACCTTCAAACACAAGAATTAGAAGAAGCTTGAAAAAGCAAACAACAAAGAGAAGTCATAAGGGACTTACCAAAGGTGAACTGTTTATATTCCTACATGAAAAGACAATATTTGTAACTCTTAAATACACACCCACGCGCATGTGCACACACATACACACATGCATGCACACACAGAGACAGAGAGCACAGAGTGAATTGAATAAGATGGGATCATATCTTAAAAGAAATTAAGGTAAACGGTGAGAGAGAAATGTAGTGGGAGGAGAGAGGGTGAAATGGAATGGGGTCAATTATCTCTCATTGAAGAGGCAAGCAGGAGAATTTTTAGTGGAGGGAAAAAGAGGAGAGCTGAGAAAAAAAACATGAAGTTTACTCTCATCACATTCGACTAAAGGAAGGAATAAAATGCACACTTATTTTGGTATGAAAACCTATCTTACAATACAGGAAAGTGGGGGAGAAGTAGATAAGCAGGGTGGGAGGGATGATGGAAGGGAAGGCAATGGGAGGAGGGAGCAATTTGAAGTCAACTCTCAGGGAGGGACAGGATCAAAAGACAGAATAGAAACAATGGGGGGAAGGATAGGATGGAGGGAAAAGTCTTACACAACACGACTGTTATCGAAGTCATTTGCAAAACTACACAGATATGGCCTATATTGAATTGCCTGCCTTCCCAAAGTTAATGGGTGGGGAGGGAGGGATGGGGAGAATTTGGAACTCAAAGTTTTAGGAACAATTGTCGAGTATTGTTGTTGCTACTAGGAAATAAGAAATACAGTTAATGGGGAATAGAAAGTCATCTGGCCCTATAGGACAAAAGAGAAGATGGGGGCAAGAGAAGGGAGGGAGGATAGCAGAGAGGGCAGATAGGTGATAGGGGAAATTAGAATGCTTGGTGTATTGGGGTGGGGGGAGGGGGACAACTGGGGAGGAAATTTGGAACCCAAAATTTTGTGAAAATGAATGTAAAAAGTTAAATAAATAAATTTATATTAAAAAAAATCTAAATGTGACTCCACAATGTAACATATTAGCTGAAAAAATGAAATATGACTTTTGGCTATATAAAGAGGAGGTTAATAGATTCACTGTATTCAGCCCTGGTAAGATTATGACTGTTGTATTTAGTTCTGGGCGCTACATTTCCAGAAAGACATTAACAAGGTGCAAGACATTCCGATACTCGAAGCCTACCTCACACTTCTGTAGTGCTTTACAGACCTAAAAGTGCTATATCAGGTATATTAGTTTATGTTTAGCCAATGAAGACTTTGAGGGAATGGGGACATGACAGGTACAAGTATTTGAAGGATTATCATGTGGAAGAGAGATTAGTTACTTTCTACTTGATCCTAGAGGGAAGGACAAAGACCAGTTCATGTAGTTTCTCACATAACGTTTATGGTGAGACTAGCTGGGCTTCTATATACTCCCTTTGGGTTTTCACGACTGCTTTCGCTTGGTTGTCTCCCTACCTGTCTTCCATTTCTTCTCAGTCTGCTTTATTGAATCATTATCCCTGTCATTCATACTAACTGTGTTTGGACCCCAAGATACTAACCTGGACTCTCATTTTTTCCTATGCTGTCTTATTTGGACATCACATCAGTTTTCATTGATTCAAATATTTTATCTATGCAGAAGTCTCCCATAGCCAAATAACTAACCTTAGACTCACTTCTGACTTCTAGACTTGGATACTCAGCCACCTAGTAGACAATTAGAACTAAATGTCCCCAAAGCACATCAAACTTCTCATATACAAGTCATAACTTATTATCTCTTCCCCCATATCCTCCCTTTTTCTGAATCTGTTTTTGGCTGTCAAGGATACCACCTTCCTTCCAGTCACCAGGTCCATAATCTGGGCATCATAATTAACTCCTTACTCTCACTCACTCAAATATATATAATGAATTGTCAAATATTTCCATTTCTATCTCCAAACATTTCCAGGACATATTCCCTTCTCTCTCTTCATGTAGCCATCACTCTTTTCCATCACCTCTCACCTGGACTGTTGCAAAAGCTTCCTAATTGGCCTACATGCCTCAAATTTCTACCGACTCTAAACCATCCTCCACACAGCTGCCAACATGATTTTTCTAAAGCATAGACCCAACAATGCCAACTTCCTACTCAATACACTGGCAGATACCAATTACACCCAGAACCAAAAACAAATTTCTCTGACCTTTAAAGCACTTTTCTATCTGGTTCCTTTTTAACTTATCACTTTTATTGTACACACTACAGTCCAGACATGTTGTGTACTTTCTGTTCTTTATGAGTGGCAATCTATCTGCCTTTTTATTGGCTGCACTTCTCTCTGGAATGATCTCACTCTCTGTCTTTGTGTATCTTGGAGTCCTTGACTTCATTCAAATTTCATCTCAAATTTCTTCTTCTGTAGAAGGCCTTTCCTGGTCCTCTTGCCTGCTGGTGCCTTCCTTTTAAATGTTTCTTGATAACTAGTCTGTAATATATATATATATATATATATATATATATATATATATATATATATATATATATTCTATTAGAATGTAAGCTTTATGAGTAAAAGACCATTTTCACTTTTTCTTTCTAATATCAGTCCATCTCACAGTGCTTGGTATGTGATGAGTTCTTATATGATTTTCTTAATGAGTTCTTTTTACTTCACTGGTACAATCCCAGAGTATCGTCTTTTCAGTGAAAGCTCACATTTGTCAAATGGTGATATGCCAATGGAAAACAGGAAAGTTAACTGACTCATATGGGAACAAGACAAGTAACCTTGGTCTAAGTACATTTTAAATCAACTAAGCCACCCATTCACATGTAGAAAAAAAGCCTACCCATTAAAGAAATCTGTCCTGTGGAATTGTAGGTGGTCTATATGTTTGCTACAGTTAAAATCTGGTGTATGCTTAATTCTGTTTATCCCCTTTCTGTCATCTAATATTTCCATTTTCAGTAAATATTAGTGGTGGAGGAAATGCTTCTTTCTTTCATAATTCACTCAAAATTGTGATTAACGAGAGTTGGGAGCTTGAATCATAACATATTTAAGGTAATAAACCTACTAAACTATTTTTCAAGATACTTTTCTTCCAAAGGCAGATTTGCATTATGTAAAAATATGCACGTCAATATCAACATTTGAAATGTAAAAACACTTGCAGTGGAAAGGCCTTATTTACAATAATGCTGGTAAAAATCAAAGTTGTGCTGGTAAATGCAATAATGTTAATTTGGGGAATACAAAAATAACATATCGCCAAGCTATTAAGATTCATGTTTGAGTACAATATAAAGCAGTCTCAATATATGTAGCATCAGAAAAAATATAGCCTTCAAACTCTATATTAGTTGAATACTGAAACATACATTACAGTTTCATTACAGCAATCTTGCCTTCTAATTTAAATATTGGGTTGCCCTTGACAGGGGAAAAAAATATCATTTTAGTTCTGCCACTGAATGGTTTGAATATTTTAAAGATAAGATTTGTGCTGGGAAATGATGTCAAGAACTTGACAGACTGGTGAGCTTTTAAAAAAGAGTACATTAACCCTTTCCATGATCTGCATAAGACTCAAAGAAGGCAGGTCCATATGAGGTAATTGGTATAGTGCAACACTAACTTTCAAGAAGTCCTAGATTCAAACAGAGCCTGCAACATTTAATAGCTATGTGACCCTGAGAAAGTCATTTAAACTTTTTTTCTAGGTAAGTCAATAAGTATTTATTAATAAGTACATTTCATGCCAGGCACTGAGCTATATGTTGGGGAATTAAAGAAAGACAAAAATGAACAATCTCTACTTTGATGTTTTTATTATGCTTTTATATTCCTCATGAAAATTCCTGGCATAGTGGATCTCCAAGTGTGGCCTGCGGAGCTCTGGGGGTCCCTGAGACCTTTTTAAGACATCTGTGAATATAAAACTATTTTTATAATAATATAAGACATTATTTACTTATTAAAATATCCTTCCCTTTTCCAACTACATATCAGTGCAAGGCCAGATTTTCTTCATATATTTCCACCAAAACAACACATTGCAACAGATTGAGTGCAAAAGCAGATCTATGAATCCATCTGTCTTCCTTTAAGCCGAACATCAGAGATTTGTAAAAATATGAACACTGCTACTCTCCTACCTATTTTTTGCCTTTAAATATAATTACCTTCTATAAAAATATCATGTTAGCATGCAATGGGTCTAGTATGATTTTAATGAATTAATTATTTTAAATGACATATTTTAATATCTATTGTGGCAAGTAGCAAAATAGACTAATAGACAAAATCCACATATTGAAAATCTCTTTGGGGTTCTCAATAATGCTGCAGAGTATAAAGGAGATTTGAGGACAAAACTTTTGAGAATTGCTGCCCAAGAACACATATAATCAGTCATAAATTGTTTGCAAGTTGAATTGATAGGAGTGTTCCCACGTGAGGAGGTCCCGGAACTGATGAAATCATAGTTGGGTGCTATAGTGAGGGCTTTCTGTACATGTATCATGGGGGGGCGGGGCAGCATTCTTTGCAAAGGGAGGCAGACTGGACATCTTTATTCTCTCCTACCCTCACCCTTCTCCAAGAAAGACTTGATTACTTCCAGGAGGGAAAATTTTGTCATTCTGCTCTCCTCAGGCAGAGTGGGGTACCACACCAGGATTATATCTCTCTGCCTCCTTAAATATTATTAGTCTGGCAGATAATATTTTTCAGGTTTAATCTAACTTCTGATCATTATTTCATTATTGAAGGGGTCAGGAATATAAGCTTTATAGGCAAGACTTGAACCTTCCCACAAAAATGCCATTTCCACAATGAACACACATAGCAGATGGTTGATATTAAAGCAGAAATCAAAGAAACTATACATTGGACAATATATGTCAGATAATACAGAGTGAAGGGACCCTCCTATTGGGAAAAGGACAACCAAGAGGAAAGTCAGGTCTTACCTAAAGAGAATTCCTTGAAGTCTCTTGTGTAGGCTGAAATAGGGTTGTGACAGAAATTGCCAGCTCTTCTCATGTCAATTTGTTCTCGGGATCTTTTCCTTCATCATCATGAAGTGTGGCATCACTTATTTTCCCTCTGGAGCTGGAAACCAGAAGAGCATGAAGACACTCAAGAGCTTGTAGAAAATTGAAGAGGTGTCCTTTCTCCCATGCTCACCAACCCCATCACATCTTCCACATGGGTAGAAGACAATGATCTCCAGTACTGAGGAGACAGTTGGGACTCACATTTCAGTAGTAAATGACTATAGCAACGTACTACATGAATAAAAATAAGACCAAGGTAATACCCCTTTGGGTGAACATATAATGATTATGGTATGTAATGATAGTGGTTATTTGCTAATATTTGAATTGGCATATTACTGTTTAGTCTCTTAGAATGTTGTATATTTGCTCCATATACCATCATTTGACATGTGAAATTCTTATTTGTCACTCACTGCCTATCAATTCAATTTAAAAATTGATTAAGGACTCACCATATACTAAGAAATGTCTAAGTTGCAGATAAAGGGGAGGGACTTTGGTAAGGCACAAAATGGTAACCATAAAATAGTCCCTTTTCCATAGGTGTCTAAATTCTGAAAGTTAGAGAGGAAGAATATGAATCATGTAAATAAGTAAATACAAAATATTTCCAGTCAACTATAATGCAGCATAATGAATATTGAAACTGAAGTAATGGGACTTAAGTTCAAATATGACCTTTATCACCAGCTACTATCTGTGTGACTTTAGACAAGCCACTTAAGCTCCATGGAATTCAGTTTCCTCATTTGTAAAAGGGGGGAAATATATTAGATGAACTCTGAAGTCCCTTTCAAGTAGGATGTTTCGGGCAGATAGAGGTTTTAACTGGTGATTATATTTGAGACAGCTTCTTTTGAATAGCAGTTTTTCATTTTATTAAAAAAAGATTGGTATAAGCATAATTTGTATTTAAATATGTATGCTCTATTTTTGTGACTTTTATGACTCATTGGAGACTTGCTATTGTAAGGTGCTTATTACAAGATTATTTGCAAATAATCAGTGCTTAACTTTAAGCCTGACAATTCACTTGGTGCAATGAGCTCAAAGAAAAAAATGAACAAAATTATTAAAGACATTCAAAGCAATACCCATCTTACTACTTCAAAGATTCCAGCTGTCTTTCTATCCTCTAGGGTCTATATGTCTGTTTTATTTCACTTATTCTCCATTCTCAATCTTTCCCACCTCTCAGGCTTCTATGGAACTCAAATCATATATTTTAATAATTTATAAAATACCTCTCTCTATGTCAGTCAGGTGCTAAGTATGTTAAAATGAATCATTTCTCCTCATAGCCAGCAAAATGTATACCTGGTTATTTAAAAAAAAGTATTTATTCTTCAACAACAGATTAGTAACCTGTCACTGTCTTCATTTTTGTTCTTCAAAGGACCAGTTATTTGAAGTCAACAGTTTTAAAATCTAGTTTGAATGGTCTAGGCCTCTTGAAAACTCAGTCATCTCTGACCTTTTCCTGTCTCCTTTACACCACATACAAACAGCTGCTAAATCCTCTCAGGCTTCTTTCTGAACGTTTCACGTGTGTCTCCTTCTCTGCTCACACTGCCATCATGATCATTCAGGGTCTTCCTCTATTCAAGCGGTTTCCTGACCGGTCTTCCTGACTCCAAATCCTGTTCTTTCCAAAACATCCTGCACATAGACACTCATGTAATCTTCCTAATTCACAGCTCTCTATGTCACTCCTCTGCTCATAATGTTTCAATGCTTTGCCTTTATTTTTGAGAGAAAATGCAAACTTCTTAGCCTGGCATTCCATAATCTAGGTTCAACTGAATTTCCCAGTTTTATTTCACATATATCCCCTTCACACAATCTGTTTTCCAACAGAACATACAAAGAGTGCTCTGTTTTGAACATTCCTAACTATTATCTGCTCCCTAAACTTCACATTGTACTTTCTTCCTTTGCACAATGATGAAGATCTTGCTCATATCTGGAAAACTTCACTTCTACCACTTAAAGTCTCTGGCTTCCATCAGAACTCAGGTCAAATGCTACCTTCTGCAGGAGGCCTTATCAGTCCCTCCAGCTGCTGACTGCAGGTTACTTTCTATCTCTTCTGTATTTTGTATTTACGTATTGCATCTTCCATAGCTGTTGCATCTTCCATTACAATGTGATCCCTGACGCTTGGCACCATTTTCTGCCTTTTTCTTCTGTCTCCCCAGCACAGTACCTGCCACGTATTAAATGTGCATAAAGATGTGTTGATTGAGTAATTGAACAAATTCTTTCCTCATTTCTGCCTTTTAGAGTCCTTTATCCCTTTCTAGTTGCAGCCAAAATGTTACTTCCCTGGATTTTCCTCCTTGCTGAAATTGTACTTCCCTCCTAAATTTTCACAGGTTCTGTTATCTGGATCTCTCATTTGTAACTCGTGACACTCCGCCTTGCATCATACCTGCCTGGGTGCTCCTGTCACAGGGCACTATTAGCTCTAAATCTTATGGGAATCTATGATAATTATAACTTTATTCAAAAGTTTCCACTAAACCTTATTGGAATTCTTATACCAGGAGGATGAACATTTGGAGGAGGGGTCAGATTTGGGGATTTGCTTATTTTTCTTTGAACAAGACACTGAAGGAAATCAAGTCTAGTGGTAGAAGAGAGAGAATTAGTCATATGATTATAGGTCTGGCATTTAAAAGGACAAGCACAGTCATCTAATCCAACTCCTTTGCTATAAACATGAAGAAACTGAGGCTTGAAGAAGTTACATGATTTACCCAGGGTCACACGTCATAATAGAAAGTGGCAGAGTTGGATTTTAAACACCAGATTTTTTGATTTCTAGTACCAAATCCATTATTCTTCCCACAACACCATAAAGATTGATGTAAGATTAGTCTAGCCCCACAGTTTCTGGATGATGTTGAAATTATTAATAACCTCGTGAAGTTTTATGACATTTAACTTTTACTACGACCAATTTGAAATAGGAATTGGACTGTTAATTTCATCAATACAGTTATTCCTTCCACATTGTGGGGTTAGGAGAAAGGTACCCCTGTGATCAAGAAAATCCATATGATAAGTTCTTGTGCCTCTCTTCAAATTAGAGAAGAAGTCTGATTTTTTTTCTTTGTCTTTTATGGTGTGTTTTCAGTATCCTATTTTAAAATCTGTGTTAACTATTTGGTCATAGACTCTGTGTCATCTGTTGACCTTTGTAGGTCATATGTGGCTTATGCAAAGCTTCCCCCCCAAATATCATTTAATTTCTTATGCTGACCCACAATTTATTGAAATCATGATAAGGAAAATTGCAGTATGAAAGGAATAACTGTATAGAGGACTCCAATTTGAGGAAATTACCTCTATAGAACAGGTTACAGAGCAGGTCACCTGTTATGAAACTTATAGCTAAGTTGCCTCGAGCACTGGGAGACTATGGGATATCATGTGATTTACTGAGGGTTCCGTAGCCTATATGTGTCAAAATTAGAACACAATCCCAGGACTTCCATACTCTAAGGTGTGCTGCCTATCCAAGTCTACCACCTCTCACAACTAGGTTAAATGTAATTTAAATGCGGAATGTTTTCTATCTTTAAAGAATCCTGTTCTATTCCTTCTCCACTGGAGTATTTCCAATCATCACTCATGGTTTCAAAAGGAGACATGAGCATGTTCCCCCCACCCCTTCTTATTTTTCTTGCTATGAAACATATGGACTTTTTTCTAGCTGAGTACTGAGAATCAGATGGGGGAAGGAATAATTACCTTGTGTTCCATCTGGCAGAAACAAGTACATGTCTGTTTCTGTATGTTTTTTATTTGCTCTTTCTTGATCAATGAGTATCCCAATGTATTCATATCTAGAGCTAGCAGTGATTTTGTGAACCTCAAAGGTTCAGAGGTCCTGGGGGTTCAGCAGTTTCAGTGTCCTTGAAGCAACAAAAACTGATTGCAGGGGAAATTGCAGAGGAATCAGCCACTGGAAAGAAGATTCACCTATGCTTAGCTGTTGCTATAGACAATGCCAGACTAAAAGGAAATGTAAAATGACTAATTTAGCAGCCTTTCAAATTGTCCTATGTCCTGATGAAGTTTAATTTCCAGCATCTCAGCACACTGTGACAGTAATTATAAATTAAATTGCTGAATTCTGTTTAAATAAGTATTTCTTTCTATGTTTAATATTTCTTCCTGTGCAGGAATAAATTACCTGTCCCCATGTCCAATTCATATTTCATGGTAGCTAACTCATTTATTCACCACCTGCCTTGGAGATTCCCTTGGAATTCTGAGCTATATATTTTTTATTATTATTATCATTATTTATTACATGCTCAGATAACAGTTTGATGGTAATCCAATAAATCTGAAAATGGGGAACCAAATTTTCCTAATTGAAGGTCAGATTTCATCAGAACTGAACTCATCACCAATTGTGACGACTGAGCAAAATAGAGGAAGAAGTACAAGACTCAAAGCCCCCACAAACTTAGGTAGCCTACTTCCCTATGCTAGTTACCAAAGCAAGAATCATAGTAAAAATAATTCACATTTATATAAGACTTTACAAATGACAAAGTGTTTGGTATGAATGATCTTATTTTTTCTTTACAAAGAACCCAGGAAGCCAGGTGAATATTAGTACTCATATTTTACAGATGAAGATGCAGAGGTAAAGGAGTGAACTGACTTCCCCCACGGTGTCATAAGGGACAGACAAAACAACCACTTGCTAAGTAGAAAGGACCAAAGAGATGATAAATACCAGCTACCTGATGAAGACAGACCAAGAATGGTCAAATAACACATCAAAATTCACACAAGTGGAAAAAGAAGAACAGAAGTCACATGGATCTTACAAGTTACAAGGTAATTGTGCTTTCCATTCTTCAAAAGAAAATCAATAAAACATATAGGAGCTTCTCCTTATAAAGCAAATAGAATGTTAAATGTAAGCAATCTCAATTTATACTTTCTTCAAAAGAAAGTATTTTTAAATTATTTCTTTCTTCCAATTTTTATTACAGGAAAAGTTAGTAATATATGTCTATCCAAATTTCAGCCTACCAATCAGAGAAGAATTGTATACATCCAGAACATGGATTTGATTGTTCAGATCTCTTTACCCCACCTCAGATCACAGATGAAGTTTGGTGTCTTTTTCTCAGTATTACGTTTTAAGGACATTGTCCCTTGGAATGTATCCAAGGGTGACTTGAAAACTGGGGAGATTTACAAAAGTAAATAAAGAGCCATAAAGATCTTTAGAGGTCATAAAGATAAAAAAACTGAGGCCCAGAGAGATGAAAAAAAACTTGACCAAGGTCATTCAGCTACTAAAATGAATATTTAAGACTCAAAACTAGGTCATCTGAATCCAAATCAAGTTTTCTTTGTCTTATGACACAGACAACTCTAGACTGAAAAAGAGAAGACAGAGGAAGTATGAGAACTGTCTTTAAGTATTGGAAATGATTTTATGTGAAAGAGAAATTACATTTTATTTTGGGTTTGGCCCCAGACAGTAGAACAAGGGGGTAAAAATAATTGCTAGGTATTGCCGAGAGGTAAATTTTGGCTCAATGTAAAGAAAAAATTTCCTAAGAATTACAGTTACGAGGGCTGAGTCAAGATGGTGGAGTAGCAGCGGAGACTCGCTACAACTCTCCCCCCAAACCCCTCAAAAAAATCTGTAAAAAATGACTCTAAACAATTTGTAGAGCAGCAGAAGTCACAAAATGAGAGACTGAAGCAACTTTCCAGCCCAAAACAATCTGGAGTTGGGTATGGAAGTTTATGTTACCCTACAGAAAAGCAGCGGGGGAGGGGATCAGAGAGGGGAGATAATAGAAGGAATGGTAGGTTGGGGGAAAGGGTAATCAGAAGCAAACTCTTTGGTAGAGGGACAGGTCAAAGGAGAGAACTGAATAAATGCAGATTGGGACAGGATAAAGGAAAATATAGTTAGTCTTTCAAAATATCACTGTTATGGAGGCATTTTGCATGATCACACATGTATACCTTTATTGAATTGCTTGCCTTCTCAATGAGGGTGGGTGGCAAGGGGAGAAGGGAGAAAATGTGGAACTCGAAGCTTTGAAAATGAATGTTAGAGGTTATGTTTACATGAAACTAGGAAATAAGTTATATAAGCAATGAGGTATAGACTCTATCTTATCCTACTGGAAAATAGAAGGGAAGGGAATGGGGGAGCGGGGTGATAGAAGGGAGGGTAGATTGAAGGAAAGGGCAATTAGAATACACACTGTCCTGAGTTTGGAATAGGGGGGCGATGGGGAGAAAATTTGAAATTCAAAAGTGTGTGGAAGTGAATGTTGAAAACTGAAAATAAATAAATTTAGATAAAAAAAAAACAGATGTACTGATGTCATGAGTTAAATGTCAGTTAATTTGAAAACTGGAGACTATATATTAACTCTAAAAAAAAAAAAAGAATTACAGTTTTACAGAAATGGAATGGATTGGCAATGTAATGATATTCCATTTCCTGCAATTCTTCAACCAAAGGCTAGTTGGCCAATTACCAGAGATACTGTGAAGGAATTCTTGGTCTGATACAGATACTAGATAGCCTCTACATCCTTTCCAATTATGATTCTGTAATTTTTCTGCCCACTCTAAGAAATATTCGAGGCCTACTAGGCTGCTTGAAATGGAGCTTTGATCCCAGAATTTGCTGAGTTTTGCAGCATATAGATGAGTAAGAAAATGAAGCATCAGTTCCAGAGAGTAACAGATATCACTGGAAATGTGAATAATCTTATTAACAAGTCAAATTTTGATACTTTGGACTCTCCTTAAAGATACAATATTTCATTTTCTCCAAATTCGCATAGACTTCCCAGAAGCCCATACATTTCCTAAAATTTTTATTATTAATTCTTGATACCCTAGGCATAGCTTTTTAGACACCAGTTTCTGTCCATAATTTTACAAGGTTAAGTTAAAAGTCCTCCTGGAAGTCTTCTAACCCAGATGGTCACTTTCATCCTTTACTTATGCCATTCAGAAAATTCTCAATTCAGGAGTAGTACTCAGGCTGGAAAAATGTTGGTTATGCTAACCATTATCATATTCAATAGCCTCTCCCACACATGATCAATGGCATAAAGAAGACCACAGGGAAAATTAAGAGCAAAACAAATGAATTTATTCTCCCAAATCCCAATATCATTAAAAAGTAAGTTTTCTTAGTAGGATTTTTCACTTTTCACAAAATAGAACATTAGAGCTAGAAGGAACCTTGAAGGTCATATAATCCCCTGCATCCTCCAGGCCCACCCCTAGCACACACAAACCTTATTTTACAGTTGTAAAAGTTGAAATCAAAGGAGAGGAAATGACTTGTCCAACATTATATTTTTAATCAATAATAAAGCCAACCAATAACTCATTACTCTTGATCAGAGCTCCTTCCACTGTTATCACCAAAGCTCAGCATACGGGAGGACTGGTCAGAGGTAAGAAATGAATCTTCTATGCATATCCTGAGTGCGTAGGTGATACTAAGTAGATACAGCTTGATGCATGGCATCAGGAAGACATGAATTTAAATCCAAGTTGAGGCACTTATTAGATCATTTACTCTCCACTTGCTTCAGTTTTCGCAACTATAATGAAGATAATAATGGTCCTCACCCCTACCAGGATTGTTTTAAAGACCAAATGAGATAATAATTATAGTGTTTAGCACAATACCTGGCACATAGTAAACATCACGTATATACTAAGTAGTATTAGTACTAGTACTAGTAGAAGTAGTAGAGTACTGGAAAAATAAAGCTTTTCTTTTTTGTATTGTGCAGTTAAGTCTTCATTCTCTCAATATATTTTCTTTAACCAAAGGCTTTTATTTCCTTACTATGCATGATAAGTAGGCCATTTACATTAGATTAAGCTCAAATATTCTCTTTTCCCCACTATGCCATGTAAGTCAGCCACCTCTATGCAGAAGACAGAGCATTCATTTCGGATGCCCCACTCTCACCCTGTTCCAACACATCAGGGAGAATACAATCATGTCAAGCAAATGTTCAGGGCATAAGATAATTTTGCTGGGACCATATCTCAGTATTTAATTGTATTTAGATTGAGTTGTACAGCACTGTTCAGGCAATGACTGCTAATCATTTTCTTCTAAATTTATTGAGAGAAAATGAAATTAAAATGGCATGTTGATTAAAATTCTTAAAAAATATCAAGCCACCAATCTCTTAAGCAACTGAATGCCATGCTGGAAGGGACCTTTAATAAGAGTGGGGAAATATGGCTTTGCTTCAGGCTACCAAAATTAGGGGAAACTGAAAACATCTGTAGTTCTTCAAGAGAAAAACAATGCAGTTAAACTTTTCATCTGAAGAAATTCTTAAAATAATAAGTTATCAGATGAATGAATGAATGAATGAGTGAGTGAATGAATGAATGAATAAGTATTTTGCTTACTAGGTGCTAGTCACTGTAGTAAGAGTTGGAGATAAAAATATGTAAAGCAAGATGGTCATGCCTTACGCTTTCTCCACATGTTTTCTCTACTACACAGCAGCTTCCACATGATATCCTGGGATTTTTGATGGAGAACCAGCACCCCTACTTAAGGATATATCATGATGCCCCAAATGTAAAAAAAAAAAAATACTAATCATATTGTCAGATCTTAGAAAACATATAGATCAATACCTTTGTTTTTAAGAAACTGAGGTCCAGATGAACAGAGCTGGGAATAAAGCCTGAATATTAAAGATCATATTTAAAAAGCTGAAGTGAAATAGATCACATACTGTCATAGATAAGGGAAGAAAATAAATTCTTAACTGAACAAGAGATAGAGACAATTACAAGAGATAAAATAATTTTAGCTACCTAAAATTGAAAAGTTTTGACACAAACATATTTAATATATCTAGGCCAATAGGGACAAACTCTTTGTATTAACTATCTCATTTACAAGAGTTTGCTATCCAAGAAGTAGACAAGTAACAGAAATATAGGGGAATAAAAGCCATTCTCCAGTAGGGAAGTGGTCAAAGGTATCTGAACAAACAAATCACAAAAAATAAAAAAAAATTGAAACTATTAACAACCATGTGAAAGAATGTCTCAAAAAATTCACAGTTAGAGAAATACAAATCAAAACAATTCTGAAGATTCAGGTCACATAGAACAAACAGACGAGGATGACAAAAGATGAGAACAGTTAATGTTTAAGGTGTTATAGAAAAATAGGTCCATTAATGTGTGTTCGTACTTCATTGTCAAAGAAGACCATGCCATCAGACGAACAATGACATGACTTGTACTTGACTTTGTTTTGAGGGAGGGAGGGCTGTGCAGGTCACCAGCCTCACTTCTCCTCCAGAGCCATCTGAATCCAGTGACCAGATATTCATCAGGATGACTGGAGATGGTCCAGGATGAGACAGTTGGAGTTAAGTGACTTGCCCAATGTCACACAGCTGGTGAGTGTCAAGTGTCTGAGGTGAAATTTGAACTCAGATCCTCCTGGCTCCTGCACTGGTGCTCTATCCACTGCACCACCTAGCTACCCAGGTTCATTATTACCTTAGTAATAGAGTTATGATTTGATACAATCATTCTGGAAGGTAATTTGGAATTATATAAGTAGCACAGCTAAAATGTCTCTTTGACCCTGAGACTGTACCACTAGGCATATTCCTTAATAAACTCACTGGCAGGGAGAGAAGAGGGAGAGGGAGAGAGAGAAAGAGAAAGAGACACAGACAGACAGAGAAAGGCTCTCTCTATATAAAAAAAAATTATAGCAGCACTTTTTGCAGTACCTAAGACCTGGGGGAAAATACATGCCTATTGATTGGGTAACAACTAAAGACGCTATGGTATATTAGTGCAAGAGAATATTATAGTGGTATAAGAAAGGACAATATAATGAATAGAGAGAAACATGAAAGGACTTACGTGAAGTGATGCAAAATGAAGTAATCAAGGCTAATAAAACAACATACACAATGATTACAAATGTAACTGAACAAAAGCCACAAAAAAACACTGTGAAACAATTATTATTATCATCACTAATAGTAGCACTTTCATAAAAAGTTAAGGGTTTGAAAAGTCTTTTATAAATATCATTTCATGTTATTTGCAGGATGGGCGATAGGCAGCGAAAATGCCAGGAATCAGGAGATGGAAGATTTTGGTAGGTCAGTGTCACTGGACTGATGAGTTTATGGAAGAGTATGAGGTGTAAAAAGACTGGAGAGATGGGAGGCAGAAGCAAGCTACGAAGGGTTTTGAAAGACAAATGGAGTGTTTATATTTGATCCTGGAGGTGATAGGAAGACAGTGGAGTTCATTGAGTAAGGGTAGGACATCTACTTTAGACAAATCAATTTGATAGCTGAGTGGAGGATATACTGGAGTAGGGAGAGACTTGTGGTAGACAAATCAACCAGCAGAATATTGCAATAATCCAGACTTGAAGTGATGAATGACTGTACCAGGCTGATGGCTATGTCAGAGGAGAGAAAATTTATATATAGGAGAGATGCTGAGAAGATATCATGGACAGAATATGACAAGGGGAAAACCTAGGCAATATAAAAAGAAAAGATAACAAACGTCTCTTAAAAAAATACAAAATAACCCTACAGGTCTTTTCCTGACTGTAAACACAATTTATTTTTCTAAGACAATGATGGGTCACTTTGGCAGAAAAGTTTTTTTGTTTTTCTTCTTTTTCTCCATTGTTCAAACATGACTTAGGATCTAGTCTTCAATGAGCTAAGGGGTCCATAGAGTGGCAGAGCAGAGTAAAGAAGTAGTTCTGTCAAATGCCCTTCATATAGCCAGTTTTGATTTCTATAAAATACACACCCAGACACACACACACACACACACACACACACACACACAGAGTCTTTTTCTCCTATTCCCATCTGTTGAGGTTTCATGCTGTGTTGTGGTCTCAAAGAATTCAGAGTCAGACCTTCTCTAATCTAACTATAGGCATTTATTGAGATTGATGCCTCTCATGAAGCAGGCTAAGTTTCAAGAGGAACCAGCAATGCCAGAGAAAGCAAGATAGATTTTTACAGGTTAAAGATATAATTACATAATAGAAATTATGAGTATTAAAAAGGCAGGAGGTGTTTGTTAAGTGATTAGGTAATAGGGGAGCAGTCACAGCCATAGAGGAGTTACATGTGCTATTACCCAAAATGCATACAGAAAAACTCATGGGGGGTATGTATGTATGTATGTATGATAATGATATTATAACAAGCCTCTTTATGTGATAAGTTTACCTATTGCTATTACTGTGCAGGTGCCTACTTAGGAAAAGCCCCTTGTAGTGTTTTGGGGTCCACATCCTTTTTGGGCATCCTGGTGGTGCTGCTCTCTGATTGGCTGAGTATTGTGGTTCTCTCTGAGACTGGATGGATGTGGCTGTGGTTGAGTGCATGACCATACCTGCTGTTTCTATGGGAAATAGGAGGAATGGGTCTGGTGGCAGTGGCTAACTGGAGACAGTAGTGGGATCTCATCACATGGACACACCTGCTGTTTCTGTGAGAAACATGAGTTTGTGGACACACCTGTTACTGTAGTTAAGAGAGAGGCATAGACGAAGAATTCAGGATGAGTGGGGGAATGGTGAGTGGCTAGGTCCGGAAGTTAGAATATTGGGGTAAGGGGCAGCTCTATTAGGATTCCATCATCATCCACTTAATGCATGCATACACGTATGTGTGCCGACATGCATAAATGAAATGGAGAGGGAAAAGAGAGAGATGAAGAGGAAAAGGAAGGGGAAGGAGAGGGAAGAAGGGAAGGAGGGAGGAAAGGAGGGAGAGAGTTAGAGGGGGGGAAGACAGACAGAGAGAGAGAGGGAGAGGAGAGAGGGAGGGAGGGAGGGAGGGGGAGAGAGGAAAAGAGGGAGAGGGAGGGGGAGAGAGGAAAAGAGGGAGAGGGAGGGGGGAAGGGGAAGAAGAAGAGATGGTAGAGAAAATACAGCAAAATCAATAAACATTCTGAAACAAAAATCCCCCAATCTAGAAATATAGCCTTTTGTTTCTTTTTTCAGTGGAGGAATTGTTATTTTTGCAGTTCAAATAAGGCACTTACAAGCCATCTTGATAGGAGAAGGCTAGAAGAAAGCAAACATCTATTGGCATTCTTGGTTTTGAGGCTTAGGTCTATTCTGGAAAGCCCTGTTTCCAGCTCTGAGCATTGCCACCCTGAACAATAAAAACCTCTAGCAAAACAATTCATAACGACAGCAGGCTTAGAGGGATATTGCTCTGTGTCATCTAACTGCTACCACTAGCTCAATCTCCTTTCTTTCTATTTAGGATTCTTTCAAAGGATCAAGGGTGTTTGCCTTCCCAATCCCCAGATACAACTTGTTTTCTGCACTCTTGGAGCCTTTTTATGAGACTACCGTTGATTACCTGATTTGATAGAAGAAAAGTGCTCAATAGGGATGCTACAAAGCAGAGCAGAGGTTTCGTGGGTCTGGAGTTGCTGATTTTGGTGTCTGCTGAGAACACTGACCCAATCAGACTTGCTGCAGCCTCTCCAAAGACAGCCTGTATACCAGGCTGGAATGAGTAGTTGCAGGGATTGAGAGCTAGAAGAAATCACAGAGATCGAGTAGATCCCTTAAAGTTTCTGCTTGCCAATCCTTTCATTAGTTAGCTCTAGCAAATTCCCACTGCTGCAAAATTTTCAAAATTTTGCTCAAATCACAATTTTTTCTTATTAAATGACTTCAATTCCCTACTGCTATGAGATGGACTTTTTGATGTGAACACCTCCCCCACCCCACAGAATCCTTTCTCACATTACTAAATGCCTATATCTATTTTATCTTTCCTTTCATCTTTTAAAAAGAAATTGTCATCCTTCTATACAGGTCTAACCACTGTACTGAGGATGTATTCCTTGCATCCTCAATTCCAACCTTTTCCACCAGACTTTAAGATCTTTGCTTCATTCTTTATACCATCTCTCCTTTGCATCTTTGAAATTTCTGTCTCTCTTAAAGCACCTTTATCTTGACCTACCAACCTGTTTTTTCATTTGATTTTTAAAAAATCTTTCTCAGAGCCTAATACTTTATCTGTCTACTGCTTATTTTCTCCCTTTATTTCACTGACAAACTTCTCAAAAGACTTCTCAAAATACCCTGTCTCCATTTCCTCAGCACTTCTCAGCCCCTTACAAATCTCATTCCTGTTCAACTTAATGAAACTGTTTTCAAAGGCTACCAATGTTTTTTATCAGCAAATCACAGGAACTTGGAGCTTCAAGGGACTTTAAGAGGATTCCTGTCTGAATCCTTAATCAACTGTTTGAATCCTATCTATAAAATTTAGGACATCCAAAGATATAGCACGTCTCTGTTCTGATGCATGTGGATAGCTAGATGGCTCAGTGGATAGAGTGCTAGGTCTGGAGTTGGGAAAATTCATATTTGTGAGTTTAAATATGTCCTTAGACACTTACTAGCTGTCTAACCCTGAACAAGTCATTTAAGCCTGTTTGCCTCAGTTTTTCATCTGCAAAATGAGCTGGAGAAATTAATGACAAGCCAACTCCAGTATCTTTGCCAAGAGAAACCCAAATGGGGTCAAGGAGAGTCAGACACGACTGAAATGACTCAACAGCAGCAGTGTCCTAATGCCTCCTGGTAACTCACTATTTTACAAGGCAGAAGGTTCCCATTAGGCTTTAAACCTGAACTCCCAACACCTTGGCCTCAATCACCTCTCCAAGGTCCAAAGCTCTCTAATTATTCTCGTTCTTTCTTCTTTTCCCTTCAAGATTGCTGGAGGTCACAGAAATAACTGTTGTAGGAAAACTACATCAGCTGGGGTTCCTTGGGACCCAGGGCTACCAAGTATTGCTTGACCAAAGGCCATTTATCAGTCCTCATCCCTTTTGACGTGCCTAAATTTACAATTCAAAGCTCAGTCCCTCCTCCTGACATCTTTCTGGAAACTCTTTTGCCTTGATTGTCGGAAGCTTCAAGGGCTTAGAGTAGATGAATATTAATCCTGGAGTCATCAAGAGCTGATTTCAAATTTGGTCTCAGATATTTCTTAGTTATATGACCCTGAGTAAGTCATTAGTCCTGTTTTCCTAGATTTTCTCATCTGTAAAATAGTAATGACAATAGCACCTACCTGCCAGGATTGGTGGGAGGGTCAATTGAAGTAGTATTTGGAGAACACTTAGCACTTTGTCTGGCACTAGCACTATAGACAGTCTTTGCTTTACTTAAGTAAGCCATTCTGCAGACCACTATAAAGGGATTTTTATGTAATAGAAGGCAAGCAAGAAGGGGTCTGTCATGGAGGGAGGAAACTGACACTGCTCAAGGATTACATGGGGGCCAGGGATAGAGAAGCTTGAGCAGGAGTGGGGAGGGACAACCACATGGGGAAGAGCCCTTGGGGAAGACATGGTGTGGGGGGGGGGGTTAGACACAGACGGTAAAGGAAAGGCAATCCATGGGTGCTGAGAACTCTTACAATGTCCCCTAGCACTGACAGAAGTGGAAGAAGGCAGTCAAATATGCAGACGGAGTGGAGCAAAAGTCCCAGGCCCTTGGGTCTCCATTTTTCTTCTATCAAATGAAGGGGTTCAACTACTTTGCCTTTGAAGTGTCTTCTAACTATAAATTTATGTTCTTATGATCCAGAAATAATGAGCCTCTAGAATTGGTTCCAGCTTCCCTGATGTGTTTTCCACTTCCCAGTCAACACAAGATAGACCTAGGACAAAGCTGTCCCTGGAACTTAATTGGTCTCCTTAATGTAGCTTCTTGGACTTGTAAGGATATTGTTATGGGGATTTTTCTATTTTCTTTAAATATTTGGGTCTCAAAATCATTCCTTCAGCAAATTTTGGTTAATGTTAACCTCATCCGATCAAAACTTGTCACATGGAACATAAACATTTTCTTAAGAGCCTTAAAATTTCCTCAGATAAGAAGCCAGAGGAAGAATCTTAACTGAACCTAACTCTTTGGCAACATGGCAATCTTCCTCCTCAATCAGTCTATTTGTGAATCCTCTAAATGTAGTTTAATCTGTAACGTGTTTTACTTTACCGATAGATTTTGTTTGATGAGTTTTGTTTCCTTGGGGAATGTATGATATTATGACTGTTAAAGTTTGTTCAACTTTTATGACATTGAAGGAAATATGGGATTATGGATCTAATTTCCCTTTAACTTTTATAGTTTAAGAGGAATGTATAAGATTGCAATATGTAAATGAATCATTTTTCTGTTAGGCTCATGTAATTCTGCTTATAAGAAGCCTTGTCAGAATCCTCATAGCTGTGGAGATTTTCTCTGAAGTTTAAATCTATATTTCAGCATAATCATAAAGCCTAGGTTTCTACCTTCATAATTTCTGCATGGTTAATATACATTGAACAGCACTTATATACCACATGAACTCAGAGAGGATATACTTCTCACATAACAGTATAAAAAGTCACAGGGCACCTAGCCCAGAGGAGTAATCTTACCTTGCCCTGCCGTCCAGATGTTTTTCTATTTGGAAAGTAAGAGTCCATTAATAGAAACTAAAAGCCCTTGTGATCTCAATGTTGCCCTTAAGGAATTTAGAGTCAACTGGAGGAAGACACCATACAAAAGAAGCTGAAAAATGTGGGGGAGAAGGAGCTAAGTACCCAAGACAGAAGGAGTAGAAAAGTAGGAAAGTTCCAAACAAATGCAGTCAGGTAAGAAATGAGGGAATGTCTTAGTTGTGGTTTGCAGTTAATGGCCTCCCCCTTCAATCAGAGGGAGGGAAGGTGGTGATAAGGTCAGGTCCCACCTTGTGTTAAATGTTCAATGACTGGTGCTTTCAAAAATAGGTTCATATCCAATCTGAGTTGAGAGCCCTGAGACTAGAACTGAGCTTCTGACAACTGACTTACAGGAGAGACCTGTGTGAATGAATGGCAAATAGTAGGGAAACGTCAAAGAATACTTTTTAAAATTTCAGTGGTAATTCTTCCTTTTCCATTGCAAGTCAAAGGGGTCTGTTTCTTTATGCCTGGCCAGCTCTATAATTCTGATCCCTTGATAAACTAAGGGAATGAACTCCTCTCTGAGAATAAATAGCTCATCTGGGTAAGACAAATTAACACAGCATCAGGGAATCATTTAGCAAATTACCTTTTCCAGTGCACTTGATGGTAGCATGGCATCCCCTCAACACTTTTGCTCATATCAACAAGGTGAGCAGTTTACTCCCTGAGAGCCCTTTATTCACCCTGGCTCAGGATTTGAACTTCCCTTTAGAAACTGGAATGAATACAGACTCAGAGATGGCAGATGGGTCTTTAAGATCAGTAATTACTTTTGGGGAAAGAAGCCAACATCCTATCCCTTGCTTTCAGGAATCAGTAACTTCAGTGGATTCATTTCTGAGATTTGCTATTGTGTGTATCATATTTCCTTAAGTACAATTAGGGGCAATTTTTCTAGAATCTTCCATTTCATTTAAATATCTATATGGGTATTCATAAATAACTTCTAAATCAAACATTAATTCACATACTCATTTGATAGATTGCTTTGGTTATTCCATCAAAATGCAAAATGGCAGTAATTTTTTGTAGGGATTATTCTAAAAAGAAAGAACCAAAAATAAGTAGGTTGGAGAAAAAAGAAAATGAAAAGATCTCAAAGTTCTAAAAATAATCTTGAAAAGGTATTCAGAAATAACAAACATTTTCATTTTAAATCCTTGGGAAGTTCCATGGCAATAGAATTTGTTCTGTGGAATAATCATGACACAGTGCTTTCTATAAATATAGTACTTTTTCTTCAATGTCTCTGAGAGCTTTTCTGTTTTTAGTTCCTTATTCTTATAGATTCATTGTACATTGCACATTGCCAGTGAAAGGCAGCACCTAAAAGGACTAATTTTATTGAGTTGTCACCTTTGTCTCTGAGGTCTGTCTGAGAGAGAAGTAGAGGTGGCAGAAAGCTAGGAGACTATAAATGCATGCTGGTACAGCTGCTTCTAGGGAGGAAAAACACCCCATCTCTAAATACATCCATAGTACAAGTACATGGACAAATGCAGAAATGAAATAAGTTCATAGCCTGTAAAAGAAAGAAGAGCTGAGAAAAGAACTGGGGCTCACGAGCCAGTGAGCCACCCAGACATGTGCCCCACATCTCTGAGAATCCTTTAAGCTTGGAATTCTTTACATAACAGCAACTGAATTAAGGTACAAGTTAAAATAAATGACTTTTGGGGTTCCTTTCGGTTGCAAGACTAAGGTTGTACAGTACTTCCTGCTTCTGTCTACTGTGTGTGTGTTCGTCCTTCATTGCCAAAAAGGACCATGCCATCAGAGAAATAATGACATGACTTGCACTTGACTTTTTTTCTGAGTGAGGGAGGGCTGTGCAGGTCACCAGCCTCACTTCTCCCCTAAAGCCATCTGAATCCAGTGACCAGATATTCATCAGGATGATTGGAGGTGACCCAGGATGAGGCAATTGGGGTTAAGTGACTTGCCCAAGGTCACACAGCTAGTGAATGTCAAGTGTCTGAGGTGGGATTTGAACTGCCTCCTGCACTGTTGCTCTATCCACTGCACCACCTAGCTGCCCCTCTGTCTACCATAGGGCTGGAGGAAAGCAAGCAAAATACAAAGAGGGTCTTCCCCTTAATGGAAAGAACTTTAATTTGGGTGTCAGCAAACCTGGATTCAAATCCTAACTCTGCCACTTAGAAGTTGTGTGATTTCAGTCAAGTTATTTAACTGCTGTCTCGGTTTCTGCCACTGTAAAACTGAGAATAAAAAGCATCTAGCTAGCAGGGTTGTTGTGAGGACAAAATGAGATATTTGTAAAACACTTAGCACAGTGCCTGGGATATAATAGATGCTTATTAATCGTCTTTTCTTCCTTTCCTTCTTTCCTCCCTCCTTCCTTCTTTCCTTCTTTTCCTTTTTTTCTAGTCTGAGCTTCATTTTTCTCATCAGTAAAGTGGAGATCATAGATCATAGGTTTCAGAATTTAGAGCTGAAGGAATATCAGAGATAATCTAGTCCAATTGCTTCATATTACAGATGAGGGAATTGAAACCCATATTGGTTAACTGACTTACCCAAGGTCACCCAAGTAGTAAATAGAAGGTAGAAGTTGAACTCAAGTCTTCTGCCTCCAAATATATTGTTCTTGTATAATAATTTTTTTTCTGCTATCTACTTCAATGGATTGCTGCAAAGACCAAAATGAAATAATGCATGTAAAGTGCTTTGTAAATGTAATAGAGTATATTAGAGGGAAATGACTGTATTTCCCATGGGACTCTGCTCCTTAACAATGACTGCAATTGAAGTTTCCAGGATGTTAATTTTTATGAGATTCAGTGTACTGGCTGATTGCATCGGAAAGATAAGGGAGGCTTATATGAGGAAGAAATAGATAAATGTGAAGATCTGGTCATGGAAGGAGGTCAACAGGATCATGGGCTGCTTGCCAGTGGCCAAGAGCAATATGACCGGAGCTGGGAGAAAGGATATAATGTTTCAGGGAGTGGAGAAAGGAGAACATGGTAGAAGAGCAGTTATTCCCACCCCATATGAATGAATCCTTCAGCCCTAACTCCAGTCTTATGATTATTTTGTCTTGCCCTTGTTTCCATCACTCCTTCTCTGGGATGGTCCTCAATCCCCAGGGTAAGTTTTCCTTTTGCCTTTACTAATTGTTTTAGTGTAATTAGATTTTCCCCCTATTCCTTAGCTATCTGCATGTTATATTACTACTACTTCATCATCTTCACCTATACGTCACAAAAAACTTGGACTGTGCCCCTGGATCTATCCTAGGGTATAATAGAAGAGTGTTTCTTTATTTTGACTGGAACCAGGCCTCAATACCACTCTCCACCATCTCCACTCACAGTCCTTTCTCCCTTCTGGTTCCCCTGCATGTGTGGTTGCCTTTATTAAAATTAACTTCTTTGAGGACAGAAACTATTTTGCTTTTGTTTGTATCAGTGGTACTAAGCACAGTGCTTGGCATTTAGTAAACTATCATAACTTGGCCCATAACCACCTTACCAGATTTCTCATACCTTTACCCCACTACCTTCATAAATATTCTTTGATACAGAGATATTGACCTCTTTACAGTTCTTTGAAAACATACTTCTCCCAACTATGGGCATTTTCACTGGCTCTTCAAGCTGTCCCAATGGGGACCCAGCTGGCCAGTTTCAGTTGGCCAACTCCTCCCTTTCTTTCCCCTCCCTTCCCTTCCTCTTCTCTCTCCTTCCCTCTTCTCCCTTCATGGGGTATCATGCCCTTACCTGAAGGTGTTCTGACCAAAGAAAGGTGTATTTCGATGGCTGAAACCTATCTTGGGGTTTATTGCCTAGCTTTCTTTGTTAGAGGCCATGCCTTAGACCCAGTTCACTGTGGTTCTCATGGTTTGGACAACAATAGGTCCCTGCCCAGGTACCACTTGATGATTATTTTTTGGACCTTCTTGGCTCAGAGTGAATGAAAATAGTAACTGTTTTTCTTTTGGCCAGCAACCCTGAAGGTCTTCTCCTCTCAGTTTATTTATTTATTTTATTGAAGGAATCATCATCCTTTGTCTCACTTCTTAAAGAGGTCTTTGAATGGGCCTTGCCTCACTCAAAGTGAGAACTTGGAAAGACCTTAGCTTAAAAGGGCCAAGGTCTCCCACTGTATCCTGGGCCCTCTCCAGTCACCTTGATCTGTATCTGGCCACTGGACCCAGATGGCTCTGGAGGAGAGAGTGAGGCTGGTGACTTTGCACAGCACTCCTTCACTTAAATCCAATTCAATTGCAAGTCATGTCATCATCTTCCTGATGTCATGACTTTGAGATGCCCTCTTTGAGAACAAAGGGCAAACCACACACACAACCACAACCACGAATGTTGGAATGCTTCCTAGACCCCCATATCCATTTCCTGGCTTCCCTGGTATCCTTCAAATTTCAGCTAAAATCTCACCTTCTACAGAAATTTTCTTAATCCTTCTTAATCTTAATGCCTTATTTCTACTGGTGATCTCCAATTTATCCTGGTATATAATTTGTACATAGTTGTGTTTACATGTTGTGTCTCCCATTCAGACTTTGAAAATAAGAACTGAGTCCTTTTATTCTGAGCACTTAGCACAGAGCCTGGTATGTAATAGTGCTTCATAAATGTTTACTGATTATCGTCTATCCATCTAATCTATCTATCCCTCTATCTCTCTGTCTCTCTATCTATCTATCTATCTATTCATCTATCTCCTTTAAAATGTTTGTTTCTTATTTTATCTGTTAGCCTGGTGTAAACTGAATTTAGATGACCTTTGGAGCACTCAGCTCTGCTTGAGCTAAATAAGGCACACTTATCATCCAAATACTCCCACAAGGAAGCCAGTAATCTGTGAATCCAGAGCCGAGTGGCATGAGGGCTACATAAACTCCAAAGCATTATATAAATGCCAATAATAATTGCTAGAATTATTATTACTTGTCTTCCAAGATCTGTTTGTGCACAATATATAGGTAAGTGTTGATTAGTAGAAAACTGAGGTTCAAAGAAAGACAGGAACTTACAAAGGCTTCCTGATTCATTTCAATTCCACAACATCTATTAACCATCTTTTGGTCCCAAAGCTAGGAGCTAAGGGAGATTCAAGATGAGACAGGGTGTAGATAAGGCCAAACTGCCTTCCCAGTTTGGTTTATTAGCAAAGGGTCCCACCTCTGTCATTTGCTTTTCAGTCAGCTTAGATTTTACCACAAAGTAAATCGCCCATGGCCCCATAATGTATGAAATTACCTTTTCTTTTTTTTTCCTCCCAACAGAAGGGGAGAAAAGAAGTAGAAATAGAATTCAGGTGATCTTTTTTTAGCAACTGCCTAGTGACTTGGTCTCATAGAACAGAGCTTAGTTTACATTATGGAGGCCTTCCTATCATTTCTCAATGCCTTGTCTTTGATAACTTCTTTGACAGGAAGATGTCTATGGACCAACATTGACTCTGCCATTTAAGTTAAGCTTTATTTAAGTATAACACCTACAAAAAATTAGTCATTCCAGACTCAACACTGAGGTCAGGGCTACTGTTGGACATAAAGAATGAGAAAGAGAAGGGGAATGGAAAGGGAATACATCTCACAAAACTTTATGTGAGTAGAATTGTTTTTTTTTTTTTTTCCTTATTTCGATGTTTAAATTGATGTCAAGAAGGTTTCCCAGGCAACTGGGTCTAGATCTGAGCTGAGTGTAAGTATTTGTCTACACACTAAGGGGGCATTTTTAATTACTTCTGTGATTTATTACTTGCTGGGGTAATTCTTGAGAGTCAGCAGAGATGCTTACCAGAGTTATGTGGAATTACTACGGGTGGTGAATTACTGGTGGACCACATTAATCATTTGGGGGGAGGGGCAGTTACTGTCAGCGTGAGTTTTTACCTCACGATGCATCAGGTCCAAATTAAAAAAAAAACAAAAATAAAAACATGGTAAACTAGAATTTCATCATTCTTTCCCCCAAATTAGAAATTGATATTGCTCCCCCTTAATATTTTCCCATTATTAGAAACATAATGCTTCCATATGACCATTGGTCTGAGTTAAGGCAGGGGAATAGGAGAGATGAGTTCCCTCATTCATTAAATGATATTATTCTGTGTTATGACCCTGTGCAATGTTAGGAGATAGTGAGAAAATGCTGTTATTACTATATGTTCATTGGTTCTTTTTAGATGATTTGAGAATCTAACTCAGTGGCAGATGCTCAAGTGGAGGCAATGGAGACAGTGACTTTTAAACCTGCCATATATGAAGGGATCCACTGACCTTGTTTTCTTGAGTTGTCCTTGACAGGTAGGAAATGCATTCATTCTTAGCTGAACAAAAGAAAAAGTATCTAGTCTTTATTTTTCCTTAGAGGGTTCAGCCCAAAATACTTCTGCTAATGGTAGGACAGTGTAGCAGTTCAAGTTAAGAATCCAGTAACAAGTTGGTTCTAGTTTGAAGAGGCGTGCAGTCAAGACTTATGTAGACCTAAACTAAAGAGGCCCAGCATTTGCCCAAGCCACATGATTTATAGCACACCTAGCATATATGGCATAGAACTTGGCATTCCCTGGTTGAATATGGGAAAAAACAACTAGGACAATTTACACCAAGAGATTAGCCAGCAGAAAGAGAAACATCATTCAAGGCAAGAGAGAATATAGCTTTCCAGAGGCCAAACAGAACTTGTAGACAATCCTAAACATCAGAGATGAGTCAAGTGTGTTTATGGTGGGAAACATTTAAGAGGGCCTTCTCTGTGTCCTAGAGCCAAGCATGCCGGGTTCACAATGTTGTGTAATTGCTCTACAGACAGGAGAGAAGTGCTTGTCCACATTTGAGACTTCCTCACCATATCCTGAACCCCATGTCTAGAATGCGCCTGCTTCTGACCTGGCATTCCTGGTTTCCTTCAAGTCTCAGTTAAAGTCCCATTTTTGGCAAGAAAATTTTCCCAGTCCTCTTTAATCTTAGTGCCGTCCCTCTGAGATGACTCTCAATTTATCATATACATGTATATATGCACACATGTATTATACATGTATATGTATGTATTATGTATACATGTGTATATGTGTATACATGTATGTGTATTTATATTTGTATATATGTAGGTTTTTGTATAGATATAGATATAGATCATATAGATATAGATGATATACTTATAGATATAGCTTGAATGTAGCTGTTTTCATATTGTCTCCCCCATTAGACTATGATCTCCACGAGAGCAGGAATTGGGTTGTTTGTTTTTACCTTTCTTTGCATCCAGTGCTGAGCACAATGACTGAGACATAGAAGGAACATAGTTGACTGACTATCTGACTCATCCAAGGAGATGACCTTGGTGCTCAATATACAAGAGCCCTCTCTCATGTGGAGTTTCAGATGGAGGAAAAAAAATTCCAATGCTGTAGTCATAAATCAGAATGAAAAATCCTGGGAATCACTGAACTAGGAAGATGTGGGGAAGGATTTGCCTTGGTCCTGGATTCCTGCACCTCATTATTAAGGCAAGAAAACAGATCTGAAAGACTGAGGAAGAACAGGATTGTCAACTTCCACAACAAAGGATATAGAAATTGAGTAATATTGTCAAGGTCAAGACTAAGCAGAAGAAAAGGTTAGAAAAAGATCAAGAGTGAGGTAGATGTTGAGAAGTGGGACTAAATTTAAAGACATCTTAGATTTTTCGCTAGAAACGACCTAATCTCACTTGTAAAACAGTTGCCTTTTTCATCTTTTATTAGAACCTTTCTACCTTTCTACTTTCTATAATCATGTTATTTTATGATCCCCATCATAGCTATCCCTCTTTGAATATATGAATGAAAAAAGTTTTAAGTGTTTTTACTATATGCAAATCCTGTGTGAAATGCTGAGAATAAGAATATAAAACACATTCTCTGCTTTCAAGGAGTTAATATTCTAACAAGGGAAATAAATACATACATTCATACACATACACATATATGTGCATATACACACACATATATCACACATCACATGAGTGAGGTTTAAGCTAAAAGTCATATGGAAAAGGTCCATGGTCCTAGGGTAAAGCAGCAAAGAAAGTAGTAGTACATCTTTTTTTTACATTATTTCCTATATTTAAACTTTACCTACTGCTGATTTAAACTATTTGACAGTGCCAAGGAAGTTACGGGTAAGAACTTGCTTTTCTGTACCTTGAATAGTTGTGACTGATGCTAAACTGGCAGTGGCAAGGATGGTGGATCCCTATTCCACAGCATTTGTTCCCATTGATAATGCTTGAAAATGACAGGCTGAAAACATGGCCATTGGTCTTGGAGAGAAACATGGTCAAGGTCTGTGCTGTTAGTGGGAAATAGAAGGAAAAATGTTGTGGGGGAAGTATAGAAGGAGCAAAAGAAGGAAATTTCCCAAACTAAGGAACTGATTTTTGTGGAAACTCAGAAATTTAGGGAAAATGGAGGTAACAGAATCATAGTACATATTCTGCCAATTGCTCAGGTCACAAACATTCTGACATAAAAGTGAGGCAGTACGGCATTTTGAGGCAGAGGTACTGGAGGCAGCTGGAAGGATTTTTTCATTTCCCAGCCCCAAATCACAAATCATTGCTTCACTCTATGGCTCCAGCTGTATTTTCAGAGTATCTTTCATTTTATTTTAGGTATTCCTATATGGTCAGTCCATTTATTCTTCATTTCCAATAGATGGATTCTAAAGGACTCTGACTTAGGAAGAGGGATAGCACTTGTTGCTGAGTCCAAAACCACAATAACTGAGGACTTCTATAATTTCTTTAACAAACTACAGATCTATTGGAGTAGCTGCCTCTTTCTCTAATACTGCTACAAGTCTACATATCTAGACTCTCAAGTATTTCAATTTCCTCACCTCTTTTGACCCAGACATTAGACGTTCCCCTTCCCCCAGAAGCACCCTTGGTTTATACCAAAAGTCCAAATCTTTTTAAAGAAGCTTTATTAATAATGAGAAATTAAAAGCTAATATGTAACAAATCACCTAGGAGAGAACTGATGAGCTTATAGGCACAGAAATAATGCCTCAGGAAGGTAGCCTGGCATAATAGAAAAAGAACTGGCTTTGAATTCAGAAGACCTGGGTTTAGCTCCCACTTCTAATGCTTACTGCCTATGATACCTTTGATAAGTGGCTTAGCCTCTTCCTCTGTAGGTTGGTGGTGGGTGAGTGGACCTTGAGGGTTTGAACTACATGGCCTCTGAGGTTCTTTTCAGCCCTAAATCTGTGACTCTATAATCCCATGATACTAAGATAACCAGTATCTAGCTAGCATCCATAACAACAACAAATGCATTTCCAATACTGGCTCCAATCTGGCTCAACTATTTTTTAGAAAGGAATATTTATTTACTAAGAAGGTACAGTAACACTAAATGGTACAAAATATCCCTGCAGAAATCTATGTTATACTGTTCCACAAATACATACAGAGTCTAAGAAAATGGGCTCAATCTTAAGAGATAACATGTGGCAGAGGGGTAACTCATGGCTTCTGGCTACTGAAAAAGAAGTTGTCCTTAGTATTCTGGGTTCTTTTGTGAAGTCATCAATCTATGACAATTCTGTCCTTGGCCCCTAATGCTGACAACCATCAAGCTATTCCAGGGATGTGGCTAAGAAACTGATGAGAAAATGGAGAAGTCCAAAATCTTTTGGATATTTCAAAGCTCACAAGGCTTCGCTCCTTTGGCAAAAGGTTGGGGGAAAGAAGATAGACTTAGATTCTCCTTGAATAGCCTCAGTGTTTTCCTTGTATCCATTGTATCATTGAATCTTTCCATTAGGAATATACTTTCCATTGTGTCATCGAACCTGAAATCAATTACTTTTCACTTCCAACTCCAAAGCTGGAACCATCTGTTGTACTTTCCACAAAGTTTTGCCTTTTAGGTTCTTTTCACAGACATCAGCTCTTAGCCTATTTACAGATGTGGGAGAAAATGACCCCCACTGGTCCATTTAACTTTTCATATTTCTACTAGCCCATCTGCTGATTCCATCTCCTTACTCTTGTTCTCAAGATTCTATTAACTAGTAAGATTGTTCCTGAAATCTTGCAAATGACTTTGCAAATCCCACTCAGAATTTTTACGATCTCACAAATACTCAAGGTGCTAATAACATGCAATTTCCACTGACAGTAAAGTAGTGGTCATTTTATCACACAGCCCAAAGCTGTTGCTACATAAATACAGTGCCCCAAAGAGCTAGCATCAATAAGCAGATATGCGCCGCACAGATTAGCAATGATGGTAGAGGATGAGATCAGAGAAAATCAACTTATTTTTCTGTTTCTCCACTCTCACCACTGTAGTATTTGATTTTTCAGTCATTTAGGAGGGGAAAAAAACACTCATTCTTGTCTTTGGAAAAATGGAAGTTATTAAAGAAACCCCTTTCAATTTAGTTGGAATTACACCAAGGATTCAGAGTTTGATTAGTCAGATGATATCCAGTGATACCATATCCACTTGGTGCAGAATACTGCTTAGTATTGTAGAAGCTATAAAAAGATTGGAAGACAGTTGGGGAAATGAAGTAATAAATGGATTGACGGAGAAAAGTCTTCTGTAGGAGCAAATCAAGCACATAACTGCTGAGGTACCTGAACTTGGAGAGAGAGACAGAGATAGAGAGAGAGAGAGAGAGAGAGAGAGACAGAGACAGAGACAGAGACAGAGAGACAGAGACAGAGAGAGACAGAGAGACAGAGAGAGACAGAGACAGAGAGAGACAGACAGAGAGACAGAGACAGAAACAGAGACAGAAACAGAGACAGAGACAGACAGAGAGACAGAGACAGAGAGAGAGACAGAGAGACAGAGACAGAGAGGCAGAGACAGAGAGAGAGAGAAATTTACAAAGACAGACACAGAGAGAGAACAGAGACTTTTGGAAAGATTTCAGAACAGATTTTCAAGGTGCTAAAGGACATAGGTCAACAGAGAGGAGGACAAAGAATATTTTAAATCGAGATGAAGGACATACTTAGAGACTTAAAGATTCAGAATGAGAACAAACACATCATAGGAAGGGGTAGGCATAAAGGAGAAAGCACAGTTGGAATAGTAAACTGGTATAATTGATTGATGACGTGACATGGCGACACTTGATTTGAAGACAAAGAACCGGGGCTCAAATCTAAGTTTTCCTTAAAATCTGTGTGATTTTAGAAATTACAAGCATACCCCACCATAAGATAATAAATGACAACAAAGATTAATGAATATATTTTTACTTAGACTAGTTTTGAGAAGTTTCTTATGATAGCTCACTCACCTCTAAAATAATAATAAAAACCATATGCTTTTCGGACTACTGAGTATCTTGGAAGTATACCAAGTCTGAGTTGTCAGAAGCATAAATTATGAGTTCAGAAAAAATTGTCTACGAATTCACTCATGAACCTAGTCAATTAATGCTTCCATATCTTTGAAGGCAAGAAGTGAAATAGAACTTTGTGATTAATAGTATCAAAAAAGAGCCTTCAGTTTAGACTCTACTACTCAAAAATATTCTGCCAGAGAGAATGACTACAGAAGGGAACTGTTGCTGACTGCCTCTATACACACTGGGGCTGATGAGGCATGAAAACATTCCAGATCTGGGAAGTTCATAAGAGGCTCTGCATACCTTTCTCCATTATTCTGAGATTTTGAGACCCTTATTTATGCATTGCCCTGTGTCCCTTCCAACAAGGGGACCTTTTAAAACTGTGTCATAAGAGATTGATTGAAGTATCTGAAAATGTTTAGCATAAAGAAGAAAAAGTCTAAGATAAACTAAATAACTACATTTTTATATTTGAAAAGTTGTCATGTGGAAAAGGGATTAAACTGACACTGCTTGACTCTAATAAAAAGAAATGAAATTAGTTGATGAATTGAAAATAATATATATATATACATATATACACAGACACATACATATATATCTATACACATGCATGTATGTGTGTATGTCTATACACAGACTAAAGTTGAAGACTAAAGGGGGAAAGCCCTTATAATTGGAGTTATCTCAAAATAAAAGTATTGGGTGCCTTTAACTGGACGTTGGGTAATCACTTCTAGGAAATGTTGAAAATGAGATTTATCTTTGAGTAGTTGTTTGACTTGATGACATCTAGGATATCTTCTAATTCTGCAATTCTATTATTTTAGAATTCAAGAAGTCATGAATTTGAGAAATACTCTGAAGAAATAATAGCCATGATTTGATGAATGAATAAATATAGGGACAATGTGGGAGGGAAATGAAACAAAAGGGATAAAGAAAGCAAAAATGTACACAAACTGTATGTTAGGAGAAAATGTTTAGTGGTATATAATTCTCTAAGGATTTGATATGTTGTAGACAAGGCATATGGATTTATTTCCTGCCTGTCCCCTCAGAAGTAGTTCATTTTAGGATATACTTTGTTCTAAAAGCACATTTTACATGAACTTTAGCTCTCCTTCGATTCTTCTAATATCTACTCTATTTTTTTTTTAATTTTCCAAATTCATCTATTTATTTATTTATTTATTTTCAACAATCGCTTCCATAAGTTTTAAATTTTCTCCCCTTCCCTCCTCTCTCCCTTCCCAAAATGGCATGCAATCTTAGAACGGCTCTACACACATATTCTTATTAAACACATTTTCGCCTTAGTCATGTTGCATGGAAGAATTAAAAGAAATGGGAGAAAGCATGAGAAAAACTTTGCAAAACCAAACATAACAAATGAGAAAATAGACTGCTTCATTCTGTGTTCTGACTCCACAGAACTTTCTCTGGATGTGGATGACATTTTGCATCATGAGCCCTTTGGAAATGTTTGAGGTCCTTGCGTTGCTGTGAAGGGCTGTCTATCAAAAACAGTCCTCACACACTGTGGCTGTTACTGTGTATAATGTTCCCCTGGTTCTGCTCACTTCACTCAGCATCAGTTCATATATATCTATCCAAGTATTTCTGAAGTCTGACTGTTCATCATTTCTTATAGCACAATAGTATTCCATTACATTCATATATCACAACTTGTTCAGCCATTCCTCAATTGATAAGCATCCCCTTGATTTCCAGTTCTTGGTCACCACAAAGAGAGATGCTATAAATATTTTTGTACATGTGGGACTTTTTCCCATTTTCATGCTCTCTTTGGGACACAGTCCTAGAAGTGATATTGCTGAGTCAAAGGGTATGCAGATTTTTGTAGCCCTTTGGGAATAGTTTCAAATTCTTCTCCAGAATGGTTGTATCAGCTCACAGCTCCACTAATAATGAAGCAATGTTCCAACTCTCTTACATCTTCTCCAATGTTTATCATTTTCCTGTTTTGTCATGTTAGCCAATCTGATAGGTGTGATGTGGTATCTCTGAGTTGTTTTGATTTGAATCTCTCTGTCTATTCCATTTCCCATGTTGCGAGTGTGACTGATTTGCCTATTTCCCCATTTCTGACGACCAGGGACATTGAAAGAAAATCTTGGTACTTGTATGATATAGGATTAAAGTTAGCCATTATATCCAGGTTTTTTCTAGATATAGTTGCTTGGTTCCTGAACTGATAGATTTGTTAACATGTGTGCTTCTGAATCAATAAACTCAAAGCAATGAAAACTCCAATGGAGCACTCTGTGAGAAAAGCAAATACAATGGAAGAAAAATTAAATGTATCAGATCCTTAATATGTGAAATACTTCATTGTTATTGTGGTGACAGTGGTAGCGGTAGTGGTGATGGTGGTGGTGGTGATGGTGGTGATGGTGGTGGTGGTGGTGGTGGTTAAACTTTCTTAGTAAATTGTATGACTAGAGTAGAATTAAAATCCCCTACTCAAATGCCACCTTGTGAAATCAGCATGTTTCCAATATGCAGTCTCTGAGATTTTTGACTACTTTTCCCCTTGGAGACAGCACAAGGATGCCACATGCCTGAAAGCTAGAGGCAAACTGATTTGCAAATACGAACATGTGCATTGGGAGAGATTGTCTCCAAGCAATATAATTTAGTAAAAGTCATTTCTGTCACAGCACTCCCCTTTCCTATGTTATGATTACATATTTGTATTTTGATGGTTTGCTTTTATGTGTGTGTTGTTATGCATGTGTGTCTTTTAAATTGTATCCTTTTCTAAGTAGCCTCCAGGTGCAAGAACAGTAAGTGCAAATATCCAATGAATATCAATATTTAAAAAACAACTTTTAGAAGTATTAAAAACACTACAGTTAACATAATGGAGGAAAGGGGATGGCAACCTTCAGTATATTGTCTCACTAGGATAGGCCAATTTAAAGCAATGGGTCTTGTACCATACCCAAAACTTACACAGAATAGACCTAGTTATATTTCACTGGCAAGAACTCATGGTTTCTCTAAAAAAACAAACAAACAAACAAACAAAAACACATTGCTTCTTGTTTTCAAAGAACAAATGTGGGAGCCATTACCAGGCATGAAGCAACCAATTTTGGTTGTGTTTTCACAGACAGAATAGGTTCAAGATGGCTAAGAAGGAACTCTGAAGGACCAAGTAGCAGCAAGTCAGAAGTGGACTCTAGAATATGAGTCAAATGACCCAACACGGCCTTGTATGGCTACGATTTTTTTTAAAATATCATTCAGTTGGGCTGGGTATCAGTCACCAACATTAACTGAGCAACAACTCCATCTACTAAGGTGTATTGTAAAGGAACACATAAGAAACAGATGTCACAGTCTGGATAATAAAACTGCTATATTTTCTATCTGTCTGCTCAAAACTAAAAGAAAATAGGACTTGCAATCTTCACAAGAGAAGGCCTGTGGAGGGCCAATGGATGAAATCTAGTCTTGAAGAGTTAGGAACCTGAGCAGCACTGAAAATTTCCATTTCAGAGAGGAGAAAGTTAAATGCTGGATTCCTGGAAACTTTTACTAACAGATGAAACAGCCATCCATCTTGGGTGAAGATAAATAGCTTAAATATTCAGTTAATGGATCACATAACATTCTGTGGTCCCTTTCAAATTTATTTAACTATGATTCTGTGGTTTTGTTTGAGTATGAAAATAGAAACTTGATACCAGAGAACTCCACATCAACAACAAACATTTGTTAGAAGAGCACATGGCAGACAGTTGGAATACAAAGATAAAAATGAAGGAGTTCCTATTCATAAGGAACTTAATTTTATTGACACCAATACAAACCATGGCTCTAGGATAGGGGTTCTTAACCTTTCCATGTATCATAGATACTCATGGCATTCTGGTAATGTCTATGAATTAAGAATTTTTGTTAAAATAAAAACTGTTTTGAAACAAAATACATAAGATTGAAAAGGAAACAAATTATATTGAAATAAGTTTTCAAAATTTTTTTTAGATGTTCATAGATCCAAGTTTAAGAACCTCTGTCCTAGGGAAATCCTATTTTGAAGTTCAGTACCAATAACTACGTGAAATGTCTGCCCAATATTATGTCTAAGACTTAGTGACTTAGCTAGTAATGTTGGCCCACTACGAAATATTTGAGATAGCAGAACATTGAGATAATTGCACCACAACTAGTTCTTTATCATCATGGAATAGTATAGGTGATGCTTAGGTAATATCAGCCCTCTAGATAAGAAAGATGTTTGCTTATCTTATCCAAAACAATCCTTTCCTAGACTTTATGTTTTCCTACCCTGACCCTGACATATTTTATGTAGACAAAGGACATAGTTGCCAAAAGGTTATTTTTTTACTCTAATTTGAAGTTCAGTTCCATTTCTTTTTATATTCCTGCATGCATACCAGAGGAATGAACCCTTACCAAGTAGAAGAACCTATACTCAACAAGTAAGAACCTTTGATAAGTCTAAAAAGTTTTGTCAAAGCAACTTTTTGTATATAAATGTTATAGCTTATGGATGTTGGTGGGCTCAGGGAATTTGGAAATCTCTCTTACTGAATTACCAGAAATTTTGAAAATATGGGGAATGAATGAATGAAGCATTTATTAAGTCTTTACAGTTATAATGAACTATTCTAAGTGCTGTGGATAGAAGCAGAACAGCAAAACAACCTCAGTTATCAAGGAGCTCACATTCTAAATTAGGGGATTGCCACAGACCCAAATCTATGACATTTAACTTGATTTGGATCCCCAGATCCTATTCTTACTAACCCCAAAGCTGTTATAATGAATGTGAGTAAAGCCCTGTTCTTTACCATCATCTACTCCTGGAAAGGTTTCTTAAAGCATTTTTGGAGTAAAAGTGTTCGTCTGCTACCCCTTTATGATTACACATATGCCCAAGTTACTTGGATTACATAGACTGTAAGATGTTTCCTAGCCCTAGGTCTATGACCTTATGATCCTTTCAGAAGGACAGTTCATTCTAAATTTCAGGTTAATCTCCATTTCTTTACCTTGGGAGTCTGTCTTCTGATTAGTTCTAATTGCCTCCAAATATCTCCAAACCAAGCTTCCCTTCCTTCTGTCCCCCAACCAGCTTCCAGTTCTAGTTCCCTTATAGCTATTGTCTTTCCTCATTAGAATGTAAGCCCTTTGAGGTCAATTTGTTTATTGTTACTGTTGTTCCCCAGTTGTGATGCCATTTGTCCAAAGACACCACAGCAGATTGTCATTTCCTTCTCCAGCTCATTTTGCAGATGAGAAAACTGAGGCACACAGGTTAAGTGACTTGCCCAGGGTCACGCAGCTAGTAAGTATTTGATTTGAATTCTGGAAGGCCAGAGTCTTCTTGACTGCAAGCCTGGTGCTCTATCCCCTGTGCCACCCAGCTCCATTATTAATTAGCGTTTGTATGCTTACAGCGAGCATTTTATAAACTTTTTTTCATCCATTCATTTCACGATTTATTCATTCATTTTTCACAGGACAGTGTTTATTAATTCCCCTGTTGATTCTGTGTTCAACTTCTTTACTGTTCATTTAACCTTGGTTGTGGCAAAGCAAAATTCTGTTGTCAAATTGAATGCAAATAGCTTTTTCAACTCTGTTAGAACCTATTTTTCACTTTGCTGAAGGGTTCCTCCTTCTTGCTATTTTCAGAAACTGTTCCTTTGTTTCAGGAGAGGGCTTTGTTTAATTTGGGCCTTTTGTGTGTGCTCAGTGGGCAGGTTTAATCCAATCAAGAGTTCGATTTCCTTCACTAGGTTATCAACAGTCAGCAGACTAAATGGCTATTGTTTGGTCATGGCCTTGCCTTAGACAATTTGCATGCTACCCAAGTCTAATTCTGTTCTATTATTTTGGGTTTGCCATCATCTGGATCACAGAAAGGTAACCAAATGTAGCAGGCAGTAGCAGTAGCTCAGTCAGTACAGAGCTACAAAAACACGCTTCAATGAAAGGTCATAAGAGAAGCACAGATGCTACAAAGCCAAGCAAAAGGGGAAAAAATGCATATGGAAGGTGCTTTATTTCTTCTTGTCCTCCGCAGCCTCTTGCCTCTTACAAAGTAGCTTTAATAAATAAAGCAATACACACCCACTGAGGCAATGAGTCCTTGGCCTAGGGAAAAAGACATCTTGCACAGCAAGGAACAGAGGAACAGAAGAGCACAGACCTCAAAGTAGGAAAAAAGAAACTTTCAAAGAGTACCCAAAGGTTCTGTACATTTATTATACACTGAATTCATTTTAGAAAGGAATATATATTTCTATATTTCATATATATATATATAGGATCCTTTCTTGTATTTCCTATAATTATATATGTAATGTTGTTTTCTTATATTTCATTTCATATCCATATATAGAAAAATATATTTTTGTGTATGTATGTGTATGTTATGGATCATATGTGTGTATATGTTTGTGTATATACACACACATGAGAACAGGAATATTATGTGTGTAACTACATCTATATCTGTCTGTCTAACTATAGTTCTAACATTTATTTGATCCCATCTATGCAGTTCAACATGTGGCATCTTAATAAAACATGGTCATGCAAATATCCCTTGAACCCTTCTTGGAACAGAGTGTCTACCAAAAGACCAGGCAGGAAATGAAATAGTAAAGCATTTAATTTGTACAAAATAGCTAGCTAAATAACAGAGAAGGTGAAGTAATAAAAATCACCTTCAGCCTCTCCTCATACATGACGAGGTGCAACTCTCATAGATATCAGTGCTAGTGTAGAGAATGAAACATTCCTTGGAGAATTCATACCCTCAGATAATTGCATTATGGCTAGGATGCCTCTAATGAATCTGTCTCCCAGCAACCTGATGGGTGAACCTTACTACTTCTCAATTCTGGTGATTAATAGATCCCTTGGCGTGGTCCTAGAGCTTCTGCTGAAGCTTTTGGGAAACTTCTCAGTCTGGGTTCCTAAAAAACCCAGCCAGAATTTTGCCCACCAGTGCACACTCAAGACTGATGGTCAAATAAGGAAAGCAGCCAAACTGGAAGGAAAAGAAATTCATTAATGGGCTAAGGAGGCTTGTTTACTAGGAGAAGCTTTAACTTCTTTGTCTCAGGATTTTAATTTATATAATTTTTTCTTTTTTTCAAGCCTGTTTAGAGTACACAGAAATTCAGCATCACTTGGTGACATTTGCATGAACCAGCAAGATGCCATTTGAACCAATAAGAATGTTTACCTAGAAAAATCTTTATTTTTGTGTAATGTGTAACATTTGCAGGGTCAGGCACAGCTAAAAACTATGTCCAGCTTTACATATTCATCCAAACAGGAGGGTGATAACAGTTTTTGTGAATTCAGTCCACAGTGGAATGGGGGAAAGGGGTGGTAGTGGCAGGAGTAATTCAGTCATATTTGAGGTATTATATCTGTAGAAATAAAGAGGATAATTCAGCCAAGTAGTAGATTCCAGTAACAAGGTTGATTTTCCTTGACAATACTGCCACTCTACTCTGTAACCATCAACTACTGAAGCTTTGCTCTTTTCCATTGCCCTTTGCCTCTAAAGCTATTTTCTATTGCTCTTTGCCCAATAGTTATTGCCATCTGCAGGAGTTCTCATACGTTATTGAGGTTTCTTCTTTCTGTGATGTGGGGATAGGACAGGGGTGAAGGGTTTGTAAAACTGCCCTTTGTCTTTGTGCCTTGCAGGCTTTTCAGCATGTGCTCAGCTCTTTACTTAGTCTGACCTCACCATACCTGAAAAAAAAGTTCAAATTGTTGGGTTATTTTTTTCCTTTCCTCCCCTGCCTTCAGTTCCCTAATAGGACATGCCAGCTCTCAATCAGCCATCAGTTGAAAAGGGGGAATGAATTTCTTTATCTCCTATGAAAACCCTGGTAACTAACATCCAAGTCTCAAAAACTGACCTGAAATTAAAGCTTGAGTTGTCACCCCATATTTCTGCTACTGTACTACGTCCTTGTCCTCTCTATGCATGTCTTATTATTTATCTGCTTATTTCTATGTCGTGACTGATCAACTAGACTCCAAGTATTTTAAGGGCATAGACTTTGTCTTGCATCTCTTTAAAATTCCATCATCTATTATATTTCCCGGTACAGAGCAGGTGCTTGACAAGTGCTTGGAAGCTCCTTCAGGAAAGGAAATGTTTCATTTTGGCCTTTGCAGCCCCTAGCACATCTCACAGTACTTGGTAACATATGGTACTAGGTGCTTAATAAGTGATGGTTGATTGATAGATGGTGGTGGTGATGGGTAATACTGCATAGTGAAAAGAACACTGGTTAGAATTAGAAAAACAGCATTAGAGTCCCTGAAAGTTACCACTGTAACTTTCACTCATTAATCTGAGGTCCACTGAGTGGATAAAATAAAATAAAATGTGGATTATAATAATATCAAACCCACAAGATTATTCAAAGAGTAAAAGAGATCAGATATTTAAAGTACTTTTTAGCCCATAAAGCACTACAAAAATGTAAGGTATGATTACCAGATCTTTCCATTTTACTCTATGCATCTCCCAGGAGTAGACACAAGTACCAAATTCATTATAAATGTCTGGATGAAGCATCTTACGTGATATTTATTAAGTATCACATTCTGTCATATGTTAGAGAACTGGAAAATAATGACGGAGTTGAAATTGTTGCCATTCCTCGGAGAGTCACACTCCAAAGTTTGAAAATTTTCTATCTATCTTCATATGCAGATCCAACAAAGCAGGTTAAATAGGTAACCAACAGGCAAATGGAGGTGCCAAATTTCTAATTCTAAAGTTGGGTTCTAGGACTCCTCTAGGAAACAGGGAAAACTACCTGGTATATGTCATCTCTCCTACTTTTATCATACAGTTAGATAATCACTCTATACCTTAACTCTGGCTATGTTTTCATGATATTAAAACAACTATGCAATTTAATTCATGATTTATTTTGAGTACTTCATGCGGGGACCCAGCCAGAAAAACTTAACTTTTAAAATATGTTTTAGATCAATATTAGAAAACCAGCCTTTTAGTTTATTTCCTTTAGAAATAGTACCAGTTGTTTTATAAGAATCCCTGAATAACTGAATACTTAAGGAATTCTGTCTGTTGCATTAGTATGTCTATTATGAATACGATAACTTACATAACCAGAATGGATTTTGCAACTTTAGAATACTTGCCCAACAATGTACCCAGAGCATTTAGAGGGTGCTTATTCATGATAATTACATATATATAAACACATATGTGTGTGCTATATGTGTGTATTTATGTGTGTGCTTGTGCATGCTCTTAAAGAGGAATCCATTTATGTTTTTCTTCCTTTTTTTTTGCTCAAGTTACCTTTTTTTCTTTCTTTTACAATTTTATTTCAGTTGGAGAAGGCAATTTCCCACCCACCAGGAAAAGCAATCTTCACTGGCTCTATTACTGTAGGTTTTTTTTTTTTTAATATTTGTCTTACACCTTAATAAATATGTGTTGAATGAGATTGAAATGAACAAATATTGCATGGATTCTATTTCCTAATTTTCATGGTTACTCTTCTCTACACATATTCCAGATTTTCAATGTTTCTTCTAAATTTGGCATTCAAAATTGCACACAGCTTTGAGAGAGAGAGAGAGAGAGAGAGAGAGAGAGAGAGAGAGAGAGAGAGAGAGAGAGAGATGGAGAGATGGACAGAGAGAGAGAGAGGGAGGGAGGGAGAGAGATGGACATAATTGCAACTATAGTGACAACAACAGCAATATGACAGCTATTGCGTCCCTCACATTTGGCACCCTGTATCTGTTAATACAGTCTAAGATCCCATTGGCTTATTTGGCTCTTACCCTCCATTTGCAACTCTTACTGAAGCTGTTTTCCACTAAAATCCAAAGAGAATTTTTTCAGCCATTTTTTCCTTCATCCTATATTTGTGCAGTTGATCATATTTTGCCAAGTGTGAGATTTTACATTTATTCCCAGTAATCTTTACCTCTTTATTCCTCTATTGTAACTTCTTGAAGTCTTTTGGATCCCGATTCCATCTCCAGTATATTTACTTTACTTCTCTGCTTGTTGACATCTGCGAATTTGACAACTATGTCACCCATACCTTCATCCAAGTCATTGATCAAAATGTCAAATGAGGTCAAGGACAGAACACTACAGCATTGATCAACTCCATTAATTTATTTGATTAATAATTAATATAATTTAATATTTAATTAATATAAATTAATTTTTACAATGAATATATTTTCGGTCCAGTCAAACAACTGGTTTAGAAATCACTTATCTATACAATCACATAACCCCCATCTCTCCATTCTTAACAGAGAATAAGATGAAAAATTTCTCAAATGCCTCAAATACACTAAATCTACAGCATTCTCTTTATCTTTCTAGAACTGCATACTTCTTCCTCCTTTCCATACAATGAAGATAAATCAGCATAAATTTCAAATCTATATATAAAATACTTTTCCTATGGACAAAAACATGACAGCAGATAAAATGTAATAATGATAGTAACGACTAACATTTATATAGAGCCTATTATATGCCAGGCACTGTGCTTACTACTTTATAAGCTTAAAGTCACTTAATGTTCACAACAACCCTGAGAGGTAGGTGCTATTACTATTCCCATTTTATACTTGAGGAAACTGAGACAGGAAGAAATTAAGCCACCTGCCCAGGGTCACAGAAGTATCATCTGAGGTCAGATTGTGTCAATTCCTTTGACCCCATGCCCAGCACACTTCCCACTGCACTCCCTAGGTGGGAATTAAATTCTTCACATTATCAACAGCTCTTGATTCTGAGGCAGAAGAATTGGATTTGAGCCTGACTCTACTGTATTTCCTTGCTGTGGGTAGGACACTTTACCTTTTTGGATCTGAGTTTCCTATTCTATAAAATAAAGATAATGCTGCCTACTGCATTGAGTTGCTTTGAGAAATAAGGTAACATATATCAAATGTTTTGTACAAGTTGCCTCAATGTATTACCACATATATTACATTACCTTTATATACATCATATCATATTATCATGTCATGCCATATTATATCACATTATAATATACTGTTTTTGTTGAGTCTTTTTTCAGTTGTGTCTACCTCTTTTGGGTCCTATTTAGGGTTTTCTTGGAAGAGATACTAGAATGATTTGTCATTTTCTTCTCCAGCTCTATTACAAAAAACCTGAGGGAAGCAGAGTTAAGTGACTTGCGGAGGGTCACACAGCTAGTAAGTGTCTGAGGCCAGATTTGAACTCACAAAAAAGAGTCTTTCTGATTTCAGGCCCAGCATTGCATCCACTGTGCCACCTAACTGCCCTGTAACATACTATTTTTGTGTATGTATTTGTGTGTATATGTGTGTATATGTATAGTTATATAAACATGCATATGTGTATATCATATATTTTCTTGTTTTCTTGCTTCTCCCCACTCCATTTTTTGTTCTCTTTCTCTTCAAATTAGTTTGCATTTTCCAGTCTATATATTTGTTATAACATTTCTATACAATAACAGTAGAGAATATTGTTAATTTTGTATTTCTCTGCTCAGAATCTAGTGTAAACTTTATGAAGATGGGAGAAGGTATTAGGAATCTATAAGTGGTGAAATGGTTAGAGTTCTGGGAATAGGATCAGGAAGATCTAAATTCAAATACAGCCCCAGACAGCTGCAGCTCTATCACCTTGGGCAATTAATTTCTCTTTGCTTCAGCCTCCTCAACTGTAAAATGGGGATAATGATATTACCTATCTCCAAGCATTGTTGTAAGCATAAAATGAGTTAATGTTTATAAAGCTCTTAGAACAGTGGCTAACTAGGTACTCTATAAATGGCAGCTATTATTATTATTGTGATAATTAAAATGAGAGTTGATAAGGGTTTGAATTCGAGAGGATGGAAGTTAAAGATACTGAGGAGGTAGAATTAACAAGCCTTGGGAACTAAATGGATACAGTGAAGTAAGGCAAATGAAGAGTCAAAGATGGATCCTAAAGAGACACAAATAAGGGCCCATGAGTGAGTTCGTGGAGAGGAATAATTACATCTAACTAGGGATATCAGAGAAGAAACTGAGATGGCTGATTAGTTGCTTCTTGAAGAGAAGGGAGAATTTCAAAGGTATAAATTGGGAAATGTGAGTCAGGACGGACATTCCAGGTATAAAGGAAGGCAAAAGCAAAGTTGAAGAATCTTTGAAGACTGTGAAGAACTCTTATGTGGAAATAGTGAAAGAAAAGACTAAAAAAGAATGCTGGAGACAGAATGGGAGGAGGTTTTGAATTATCAGATTAATGGACTTCTTCACGAATCTCATATCCAAACTGGTTAGAGAGTTATAAAGTAGACCCTCATTGTCAGTGATCGTCTCCTTCTATTTAATCATAAGTGAATTCCATAAGAGAGCTTATTAAAATCAATTAATGATTCATCAACAACCACTTGGAAGTATGTCTCCAAAAGTTACCAAACTATGCAAAACCTTCGATCCACTTACAAGTAGACCAATACCTCAAAGAAATAAATCAAAGTGTAAAAGGACACATATGTGCAAAAATATTTATGAATGTTTCTTTTTGGTAGCCAAAAATTTGAAATTATGGAAGTATTCTCCTATTGGGAAATGGATAAATGGTGTATGGCATCTGAAAGTAACAGAATATTATTACACCTTAAGAAATGACAAAATTTCTGAGGATTCTGGGAAAACCACTCTCATGAACTCATGCAGATACAAGTGAGCAAACCTAGGAAAATAAGTTATATAATGACAGGAAATCATATAATTCTTTCATTTTAGGGACAAAATATCTTTGAAAGACCTTAGAACTGTGATCTGTGCAGAGTACTGATATACCATGTTTTTAAACAAAGATGAAATACCCTATTTGCCTTATTCAAGAAATGATTAACTTACAATGCAAATAGAGATATACATTTTAAGACAGGGTAAATGTGAGGATTATTATTATTATCCTACTATGCATTTACATAATGAGTGTATTTTTCTCTCAATAAGAAGTTAGGGGTGAAATTGAAGGGACAGATTTAGATAGATAGATAGATAGATAGATAGATAGATAGATAGATAGATAGATAGATAGATACACAGACAGATAGGCAGATGTAAGCTAAAAAGAAAAGAAATAGCTATACTGATTAGAAAAATCATTTCACTCTCCAAAACTTTTAAGTATTTATCAAGTTCATGTGTCTAGGTAAATTGCTAACAAACACAAGAGTAAAACAACCTCTGCCCTCAAAACTTTGTATTCTAATGACTTTTTATAGCCTTCTCAAGCAGAAGACAGCTAAAGAGAAGGCAAATTTCACAATTGTTTTGCAGGTTGAATCACTCCATTACTCCATAGATCTTTAACTGAGCTCTGAGCTTTATTATACACTGGCATCACAATGTGCCTTCCCACTTACTGAAGGACATTGGACCTTTTCGATTCAGTACCCCTTTTTTTCATTAATCAGGGCACTCGTCAGATGTCTAGCTAATTACCTCACAGAATAGCATTCTCCTTCAACTTCTCTAAAAATGAACAACAAATCCTCAAATCCAGCACTCAAACCACAACCACCAAAGTTGCCTGGATAGCCCTCATCCATTGTCAGCTCTGTTTTCTTTGAATTGCCATATTTATCCTTATGTCCTTGACAGAAAGATAGAAAGTGAGTTCAATGATATTTTGAAAGCATCTCCCCTATTCTAAGTACTTCCCAGATACTGCCTTCTTTCACATTAATCTTATTGATGGAAAAATGAAAGTCACCTGAAGCAAACTGGGCATAAGGGGAAAGAAAGTAATGGAGCAGTTTTTTTTTCAAGTGTAAGATTTCACATTCTAAGGGATTCGTGTAACCTCCTGCTCACAAACAAATCTGGGAAAGCAATCAGAGGAGGAATGCAGAATGACATACAATTCCATAATCTGAAATATAACTCAACCTTACCCAAATGCAGCAGAGTAGTAATGGGAATTTACTACATCCTTCCATCCAGGTGTTTTATATGGAGTCTTAAGTCATTGCAAAAGAAAAGTGTCTACCTAAAAATAGGAGTGTCTGGTGTGTTTTTGGTCCTAGCAGCGTTTGCAAGCTCCTCATGACATTTCCTTTTGACCCTCTAGGGTAGGTGATATTGCTTGGGGCCACTTACTGTCTTCATCTAGACACTGAAAAGTGTCAGCTGGGCAAGTTTCCCTAGCCTGTGAAGAGTAAAGGGAAAGAGCCGTAGGCATCTCCCAAATCCCTATCTCCCAGTCAGCACTGCAGGGCCATGAGTTCTTCCCTCATCACCATCCCAGCCCTGGAAACATGATGACAGGTAATTATGAGAGCTAAATAGGCTCAGCATTGTCATTTTCAGAAACTGCTTGCAAAGCACACAAACTCCATTTACTGTACTTTTCCCTCCTTCAACTACCAAGACAAATTAAAAAGATTTTTATTTAGAATTGTACATCCCACAACCATTTTTTATTGTATTCTACTGCAGAGAAATTTCATTTGCTCTATGTAAGATATATGTCCATGTTTATATTTTTAAAAGCCAAGTAGTTTACTGAAAGTGACCAATAGTCAGGCTTATTATGGTCAATTAAATAAAAAAGATGGAGAAGTCCCAGCTTGAGTGATACAAGAGATAACAAATAGGTCTCCATTCATCAGTCCCCAGAAATTTCCTTCGTAGAGGAATTCTTTTCTTCCAGTACCATGTTAGATATGAGCATCCTTTTCATTTAGCAGAGGTCTGTTCATTTAGATAGTCAGTCAATTTAAGGCTCCTTCACCTGTTGAAGAAAGATTTTATTATTGCAATAGGGAACATTTGGTTCATATAGGGGTGGGCTAAGGGAGGGTAAATGGAACATATTGTCCCCTATTACCTTAAATAAATACACTTTTTTCTTTAAAGAAAACCCATTGAGATTTATATACATTATTCTTTTTTGAATTACTCCTTCTCAGAATTCACTGACTGTTCCACTTGCAACCTGAATTTTCATGAAGCCTATGTTCTTATTTGTATCCTAATTAACCTTTACAATCTAATAAGCCCCAGTTGTTGAAAGACATACTGTTTTTTGTTTGTCTTTTCTTTCACTACAAAGAAGGGTAACATTATATCATATGTAAAAAAAAATGCATGATCTTCTAAGACAATTGAAACTTTTATTTCCTTTTAAATTTCCTCAAATAGCCAAAACATTCATCAAGAGTCATCTTAAATATGACAAGTCCAGAAGCATCACTTCTAATACTTGAGCAATTGCTAAGTCTAAAAAGTTAGCATTTCCCTAAAGTAATTTGCAAACAAGTTATAAATACTAATGGGCACATCCTATACTAACCCAGGAGTGATGTTTACAATGAAAATCAGCCCCCAATTTAACTAGCATCAGAAAAGATTTTAAAAACGGGATAAACCTAATTTCCAGTTTAGGAGGCATTCGGCAATAGGGAGGAAGTAATGGAATGGAAGGAGCAAGGAGTATTTGCAAAGTCAGTTTTGGACCTGAGAGAATTTGGGCAATTTAGTTTGTTGCCTGAGCATCTGATCATTTATTTAGCTTCCCAGTGAGGTTCACTAACATTTTTGTTTGTTATTTTGAATATAGAACTCCTCCTCTGAGGCAAGAGAAAGGAAATGAGGAATATCGGAACCCATTAGCATCAACAAAAGTTAAAGGATGTCTTGTGGGTGTTGAAAAAGGAGTCACATTTAAGGAAAAGAAAGAGAGAAGTAAAGCAGGGATGCCAAGTGGGAAAATGGAAAGCACACTTGGACTTCATCTGCATGAAAGCTCATCCGGTCCTTTGTGAACATTATACCAAGTAGGGATAAGTGAGACAACTGATACAATGTAGTTTCAGAGATCAACAAAGGCCAAGCTCTGAGTCTGCCAGGAGTAACACAGCAATTTAAATAGGACTAAACATGTATTCCCCTTGCAGAGTTAAATAATAATGTATTGATGCCATATCTTCCAGGATAACATTAATGGTGTCAGTTGGAAGAACTAAGTATTGAAATCACTGACCTGACTGGGCCAAGGAAAGAGGTTCAAAAGGGTAGACTGCCCGCCTCCAAAGCTACTGAATGTAATCCTTATTATGGGCACTCTTCTGTCATACAACTGATTTCTCATCCCCAACCCCCCCATCTTTATACTTATGTTAACTATGCAATTATGTCGCTGCCAAATTCTTTGGCTTATCAGACTGAAAGCCTTTCTGGAAAAGAAAGAAGGACTAGGTGATATTCACCTGATGGCAAATACTTTTCTACTTTTTCATTGCAGAGCAGGTAGCTGCCTAAATAGAATGACTCTTAAGTGGCATTACACACACATACATATACAGATACATATGCTCGTATACATATATATATGTATTTGAATAAGTTTATGGAGTTATAATTATAATTTTAATTCATACCAACCAAAGTGAATACTTTAAGAGACATGTGAAATTTTATGAGACATTCTCTGCATCCAGAGAAAGAACTGATAAATATAAGTATGTATAGAATGATTTTATGTATACATATATGATATACACACATGTGTCATGTATTTTATATCTATATATACATATGTATATGTATGCATATTTTATATGTGTATATATACACACACAAACATACACACACATGTATGTATGTATGTATGTGTGTCTAATGGTAGCCATCTCTAGGGCAGGGAGGGAGAAAAAAAAGAAATTTACATCATGTTATTACTAAATTTTTAAAAGGAATAGCAAATTGTACATAATTGATTTGTAATTTCATGCACACTCATTTTTTATTTATACTATGCTATAAAATGCTTGTTTCATTCCATAAATTAAAACTAAAATAAACATTTTTTTAAAAAAAAGAGATTTGAAAGGTCCATCTTCTAACTTGATCCTTAATCTAAAAACAGCAATAACAGAAATTGTTGTTCTCCTGATTTTGCTGTAGTCTCTCCAATTATCAACATTATTCCATTTCGAATTGTAGCAGGATAAAGGATTGAACCTAGGATTTCATTGGTATAAGAAACTTCCAGCCAGGGATGTATATTTACCATCTAGCTCTCGAAAAGTAGAAGGAGGAAGAGAGGGAAGGAGGAAGAGATGAATGTCCCCAAGACATATTCTTTTGAAATGTAATCTGCATTATTAACAATTTCTCCAATACTTCTTAAAGATTAACCAGTGTTGTCAAACTCAAATAGAAACAATAGACTCTAAAACATCCATAAGGATCCCAGTCAGTTGGATTTTGACTTAGACAACTATATATTTATATACTTCTTTTTCGTTAACATATCAACACATTAAAATCAGAATGGAACAAAATTTTCATCTGGGTCATGTTGCCCTAGGGTGTGTTGTATGCTACATTGCCCTGTGTTTGATACCTCTCATCTAGACTACAGAACAATAAATCAAGCCCTGATGTACAGTGGGTTCTGTGGTGTAAATGCTCATATTAAAATTTTAATATTTGACTCTTGGTAGCCATTACTAGAGTATTCTAGTATCCCCCTAATCCCAGGTGTGGGAACTCCCTCTGCCAATGTATGTTGATATTTTCAATCCAACTTGTCATCTTAGAGAGTTACCTGGAACACTGAGTGGTTAAATGACTTGCCCAGGGTCATACAACATGTGACAGTCATGGGACTTGAACCTAGTATTTTGAGGCTGGTTTTGAGGCTGACTCTCTATCCATCAAGCTAGGCTGTCTCTCCACTGAGTTGTCATTAGTAATCAAATGGGATATTGGATGTGAAAGTGCCCAGTGTCTAATGTGAAATGCTGTCAGTGCTGTCAATGAAATGGAAATAACTCTAATTCCCAACTTTCCCTAGTGATGCTTTTTTTCCTTCTCCTTTATCAAGTCAATTGCTTTTGTTTGTATGACAAAGAGTACTATGTTTGTGTTTCCTTGACATAGTGGCTTATGGATCTACAGAAACTCCTCTTAATAATATAGTTTTCCTACTCTACCACCCATGGTCTTACAAAAAATACTTGAACCACTGATAGGTTTAATAGCTTTGCAGGTCATTCAAAACCTGTGTGTCAGAAAATGGACTGGAACTTGGTGGCTCCAAAACTACCTTTCTGTCTACTACTCCAAGCTGTCTCTTAAAGCTCTGAGGAAGTTTCAGAATCATGTAGTCTTACATTTTCCTTTGCCAAATAAATTAACCAAGTCTATAAAATGAAATTACTCACCCTAAGACACATAGTTATTTAGTGTCAGGACAAAGATTAGAACCCAGGTCTCTGTCGTCTTAATCTAATATACTTCTCAATCAATACACAGCACTGTTTTAAGCTCTCTAGAAGATGTGGTAAAATAGAATTATTTACCTGCCTAAGCAACCTATTGTATCATAATCTTATCATACATTATACATTCCCTAAGAGAGCACTGTGCTTGAGGTAAAAAGATAAATCCGACATATTTTCTTGGGTTTTAGGAAGAAATCATCAGCAAATTTAGAAGCAGGAAGCAATACCTTAATGGTCAGATCACATTAAGATTAGAATTATTTAATTTTAAGAGTTCAGGAAGACTGAAAAGGGCAGTCAATCAAAGCACCAGCCAACAAACACATATTAAGGGCCCCTTACCATGCTGGTATTATACTCAGCTCCAGCTCCTTTCTGAATGTGAACTTTATGCTATACCTGACAAGTCATTATCTGAATTTCATTAAAAGAATGCCAGAGAGGGAACATCATTACTTCCAGTTTCAAGACAGCTCAAATTCTTTTCCACTTCCATCCATCATTTCTAGTCCTAGCATTTAAGGCCAACCAGAACAAGTTTAATCTCACTTCTCTATGATAAGCTTTCAAATACTTAAAGACAATTATGATGCCCAAAACCCTTAAGTCTTCTCCAAGCATAAGATCCCTATTCCCTTAACTCTTTCTACGGCCCAGTGTCCATTCTCTTCAACATCCTTGTTACTGCTTTTTTTTGAACTTGTATATCTCCTGCCTAAAATGCAGTGCCCAGAAATGAACGTTATATTCTAGATGTAATCTAACCATACAGAGTACAAGGTGACTATGATTTTCCCATTTTTATCAAGGTAGCCTAAGATAAGCCACTAGATGCTTTTTCTCAATTAAACTTGTTTAGGAATCTGTCCTTTATCCTGTACTTATGCAGTAACATATTTGGAAATTTGGGCATATGAATTTTTATTTGTTTCTGCTAAATTCCAGATTTTTGTATTCTGGTGATAGTATAGGCTACTAGTTCTCTTCTGCTTTGATTGTTTTCTACCATGGTGGCTACTCATACAACTTTTGTGCCATCTGAAAAATTAACCAACTTTCTATATATAACCTCAAACAAGTTGCTGATAAAAATGTTGAATAACTCAGGATCAAAGACCCTTGGGACACTATGTTAGAATCAGCCTTCCAAGTGAACATGAGTCTAACAGTAACTACTTTGGGGGAAGTCCATTCATTTAATTAGCTACGAATTCACCTTATTATATTCTAATATACATCTTTCTATGTATCCCATGAGAATCTACATCACATGCTTTGTTGAAATCCAGGTATATGTTGTCTTTGGCTTTTGGTTTGACAATTTAGCTACCTTATCCAAAAATTCAATGAGGTTGGCCTCTTGCTGATTATTTATGATGAAGTCATGCTGGGTTTTGGTGATTCTACGCTGGAGAAGCCCAAAGCAGCCAGGAGTTAACATAATTACAGATACTAATTGCTTAGCTAGTATAACAAAATAAAAATAGATGAGATCGCTGGTGGGAATAACCCAAGTGGGAAAACTGCTGAAAACAAGCGTTGTTTGGCCCCCAAACTTCCTTATGAATGATAATGATTTTGTGTATCCCTCTGTCCCTCCCTCCTTTCCTTCCCCCTACTCAAACACACACACACACACACACAAATCTGAGATTGTGTGATAGCCAGTCTCATTTAACTCTTATTCTCTGTTACATTAGTACAATAAACCTCCTTAAGGCAAGAGACCATACCTATTCAATAACTTATAAGATTCATTCATTTATTAATGCATGCATACATGCATTCAAACTCTCATAGCATCAAATAAAATAGACTAAGGCCCAATCCACTAGGATTTTGCAATCTAAGTCAGCAGTCAAAAAGGACAGAAATTCAATAAAATAGAATTTCTTTAAAATTATAGTGTTTGGCAAAAGGACTAACATTAGTCTTTCTCCAACTCCTTTCTATCCTCCTTCAACTCCCTCCAGGCTTTTCTCTTAATGTAGTGATGTTTCAGGCAATATGATTTGACCTGAGGTATAATCAGAATCAAGATAGTAATAATCCACATTATACTAGACTTCTATCAAATATAATGTTTTATATACAAAAAGGCTGCTAGCTAGTATAAGTTAAAGGAAAAAGCAAGCGAGAGAGTCCAAGGAGGAAAGGAATTCTGACTCTGGCAATAGGGAAAGATTCCAAAGAAACCTTTTTAAACTTCTGATAAAATAAAATCATGTTGGGTAGGTCTAGGAACTGGATTTAACTTAATTGTGGACAAATAACTGAATATGATATTGTAATTAAATTAAGGGAGTGTGGAAAAATGTACCTGTCCGATCTATGGCTAAGGAAAGATTTTATGACCACAAGAAATAGAGGAGATTACAGGAAGTAAGACAGATTAATTTTGATACTTGAAATTAAGAAGGTTTTGAATAAACAAAACTAATACAGCCAAAATTAGAAGGAAAACAGGAAACTGCAAAAGAATTTTTGTGGCAAGTTTCTCTGATAAAGGCCTCATTTCTCAAATATATAGAGAACTAAATCAAATTTATATAAATAAGAGCCACAGAGAAAGAAATCAGTCATCAATCAATAGTCATATACTATAATGATCTAAATTACTATAGAATAAAGAAATGTAAATTAAGACAATTCTGAGGTACCACATCATACCCATCAGATAGGTTAACAGGAGAGAAGAAGGAAATGATAAATGAAGAAGGGAATGTGGAAAAATAGGGACATTAATGCACTATTGGTGGAGTTGTGAACTAGCTCATCCATTCTACAGAACAATTTGGAACTATGCCCAAAGGGTTATAAAACTGTGCATATTTTTTGAGCCAAGAATACCACTACTGGGTCTGTATCCCAAAGAAATCAAAGAAAAGAGAAATGGACATTTTTGTACAAAAATATTTATAGCAGTTCTTTTTGTGGTGGCAAAGAACTGGAAATTATGGAAATGACCATCATTTGGAAAATGACTAATCAAGTTGTGGCATATGATTGTGATGGGCTGTTACTGTGCTATAAAAAAATGATGAATAAGATGTTTTCAAAAAAACTTAGTAAGACTTCTATGAACTCATGAAAAGTGAAGTGAGTCAGGTGAACATTGTAAATGGTAATAGAAATATTGTGAGGATGTTTAACTTTGAAAGACTACATTGCTGTGATCAAGACAATGGTCCAAGATAATTCCAAAGGTCTCACGACAAAAAACATTCTATCCACCTCCAGAGAGAGAACTGATGAATTCTGTGTGCAGACTGAAGCATCTTTTTTTAAACTCTTTGAGTATGTGAAATGGGAATAGTACTGGATTTACTATCTATTACACAAGTTCGTGATGAGGATCAAATATATATTAGAGAAAGTGTTTTGTAAACTATAAAGCACAAGATGTTACCAGAAGGACATTGATAAAATAATGATTTAGAGGACTAAGTCTCCTTTATAAGTTGTGCAGAGAAGCCAAATTGAATAATAGATGGAAAGCAGGCTTCAGAATCAGGATGCTCTGCCCGTTATCACCTCTGTCATTCTTTGGCTGCATGACCCTGAACAAATCACATAACTTCTCAGGGCTCCAAGCAACTCTCTTAAGATTAAAAGTTGTAGAGTTCCTGCAGATGAGCATTAGAGGAACAATTTCCTCACCAGGAGGAAACTCACAGGTTCAGACAATAAACTTACTTTTTAAGTTGTCCAGGGAATATTAAATTGTCCAGTTGACTCCAATACTGTCTCTGGTAGCAGAAGCTGAAATAACTCCTAAGTTATATCCCTTGGGGCATGAGCATTTTTTTCTCCTGGTGGATATCGCCTATTCCCTTCTTCTTCTAACACTGTTTTCCAGTAGGTCTTTTGTGTTAGGCCTGTCTTGTGGATGATTTATGAACAGGATAGGTCAGAACTAGTCAAGGCAGGGAGTCAGACCAAATTATCGGGACAGAGTAATTGACTTTAGTAATAAAGAAGAGGTTAAGATAAAAGTTCAGGGTCTCATGCTGGCAATATTCAGAAGCCTAGCAGCCTTACCAGATAGAGGCATGATCCAATTATAGGCTAGGGATGTCAGCATTTGGTGGTATTTAAGTCTGGAAGAAATACACAGGCTAAAATGGAGTTTGAGTCTGCAATCATGTTCTGGGGGTCATGTTTTTATGTAGTTGTAAGGAAATATGTTGAAAAGGGATTTTAAATAGGATTCAAATAATAGGAGGGTAGGTCTATTGCCAAATTATTACTTTGGGTAAAGTTCCTCTTTGCCTTCTTCTCTGACTTTAAGCAACCTTTCTGGTGAGAACAAATGTATACTAAAGTTGACATGATTTGCTCTCTGGAAAAAGTCTCTAGGAAAGACTAGGTCTTCCTCCATGTGAAACTATATGAGTCATAGGGGGTCACAGAAACAGAATTTTTAAGGACCTCGGAGGTCAAAGTTCTAATATTTTGAATCTTTCCATAAGTCAGTGTCCAAGTACCTAAAAGAATGAGGCAATTTCTTCCCCATCTTTGGGAGTGTGCCTTGTTACAGATGGATATAGATAAATAGAAAGTTGGGCAGAAAAATCATGATGTCTGCTGGCATTGTAGGAATATCAGCTAAGTCTAGCAAATTAAACAAAATTAAAAAAAAATCAAACTGCAAATTAATCATTCAAATGCTGCCAGAAAAAGGAGGTTTAGCCTACACCTTTGCTCAATTTGGGAACAGTTCAAAGCACAAAGCTACTTCTTCTCCAGAATGTTTGGTGGATAAAATGGAAAACTTTCCTGAAACTGTCTGAATAAAATCCACTCTCAATAAGTCCTTTATGCTTTAAGGCAAATATCCGGGAATGTTTTCCAATCAGGGGGGAAAAGCTTTAGCAAGAATTTGGCAATCAGCTGTAATAAATGGTATTAGTTGCCGGTCAGCTGCCACAGAAGATTTCTTATTTGCTTTTGTGGGAATCACTGTAATTAATGTCTCCCTTATTTCTCTGGTAAGAAAGCTTTTACTGAAGGCTCCTTAAAAGGTTGACTATAGGACCGTGCTCAGCAGATTCTCAAAAGATTAATAGATGCCATCACGTCCAAGAATTTCAGAGTAGCACACCAAGTTAATTTTTCTTCTCTAACTAAAACTTATGAATTAGCCTAAGAAGGAAAAATTCTTTTAATTTCTCAATCTGAATATCATCGACTTTGTTTAATTTATAACTGCTGAGGTCTATGATTCTGATTACATACACAATGTTCTAATACTCCAATACCTTACTGGATCTCTAATCCTATCAATCTGGCAGCCCTTCTATCTGCAAATCATCCTTTCCAATTCCATGTGACTATCCTCCATGACATCCTTTCACTTTAGGGAATTTGCCAGCATGGTGAAGACCTTCTTTGTATTCTCTTGATGGCAAGAGAATAACAATAGTGTACATAGACTGTCCATCAGTTAAGCTTCTTTCTTGGCATATGACTAGCCCATGTTCTATTTTGTTCTTGCATTTCCTAAATAATGTCCCTGACACCTCTTCTGCGGAGTAAGCCCTGGCTTGTGATAGGTTGCAGCTTGCTCCCACAGGAGATGCATCTTTCCTCTGCTCCTTTGATGATTGTCAGTTTCAAGTTATCAGTAAATAGATTGATGTTTCCTGGTTCATTTTAAGTCATGAAACTATAAACACAAATGAAAGCACAATTTAATTTAATTCATTCAAACAATCAGCGGTTTTCCAAACATAATATTGGAATTCAGTCTGATAATGGTTAGACGGAAAAAAACCTATATGAGTGAATTCTGCTGCTTCACTTTATTTTTCCAAACTTCTTTTGTGGACGTTGACATACTATTAATCCCACCTTCCCAATAAGAGAAAAATGGGTTTATTACATCTGCCCTCTGACAGGAAAGAAAAGAGATCTAGCTAATGCTCATCTTTATGCCAAGCAGAAAGTCTAAGGTTGTTTGTTAAGCAGGACACTTGGTCCCAATTGTAATTTCTTTTAGTATTAGGAAACAATATAGGGAACATGCTTTATTTTGCTACTTCAGCGGTTTGAAGAGAAAATGTTTTTATGTACAGGTAATCCAAACTGATAAAAGCATTTTATGTTTCATCCAAAAAAAATTTGGTGTTCTGTCTTCTACAGCTGTCTATCTGTTATGCATATTTTTATGGAAATTCATTTTTTATGGTATTAAGCTTGAAGTATTGATGTTAAATTTTTAACAGCCACACATATTTTGTTATATTTTATACAGAAATGTTATATATTTTAAAATATAGACCTATTTAAATGTTGTAGCAAATCCTTCCAAACACATACACTTTCAAGGTCATCAGATGCCACTTGGTGCATAATTTGGAGATGGATGTGCTCTCATACTGCAATCTGACTACATTTTGGCTGCAGTTTACATAAAAATACAATTTTTACAAAAAATCATCATCTTATCTGAAAATGTTTCAGGGAATAGCTTGCCTCACAGTTATTCATTCCCCTAGATGATGACAGATAAACTGAATATATTTAAAAACGGAGAATGACACACTGCAATAAGGAATGGATTAATTTATCAGGTTTTCACCTCAGGTGGTCTCATGGTGACTAGGGCTCCAGAACTTGATATATTCCTTGCAACAATCCTCCAGGATAGCAATTATCATCATTTCTCTGCTGATGCCTCCCAAATTATATTGAGCTATACTCAGGAATGAACTATAATCTGTGGCTACATTTCTAAACATGTGTAAAAGAGTCTAGTTAGCATCATAAAAAAGTACCCAACTGCAGAAAATCAGCATTCAATCAGCATCTTGATTACAACAGGTCACTTGACACTTCTGGCTGTTCTCTTAATTTTATCTGACTGAGGGGTACAGCATAGGCCTCTCCCCAAACATTATAGAGTGTCATTTCTTCTTTTGGAGTTGTGGAGTTGGCTTATAGGGGCTCATGTTGTGGGAGGAAATGAAGAAAGCTGGTGGACCTGCTGGCAGGCATACACCTTGGCTGGCAGAGTTATCTGAAGGATAAGGCGAATGTCATTGGCAACCACACACCTAATTATCTTGTGAAGATTCTCATTAGATCCTACAGAGACTTAACCATTTAGAAAATAACTTTGTGAAGGCTGTGCCAATTCATGTCACCTTGGAAATAAGTCATGGACTCATAGAAGCTGTCACAGAGCCAGTCGTCACCCTGGATCCCATTTTCATCTGGCAGTGGTATGTTTGCCCAAGGACTTGGGTATCAGGGAAATGTGGAGGTTCTGATATGTCATTGCCCCTGGAAGGTGAATGCAGAAAACTCCTTGGCTTCCTGAGAGTATTCCCTCAAACATACAAAATGTGTGTTGGAATGGATCTTGTAGGCTCTTATCTTATCTTCGGACAAAATAGTATTAATTGATGTTTTCATTGATATTAACTATTGACATTTGTGCTGGTGAAAACAAATCTAATCCTGTCAGTATTTTATATTCTTTTAACATCTCCACTTTTCTCCTACAGTACAGCATACAATTGCCCATGGAAACCTTTTCTGTTTTACTTCCACCTCATGCATTGCATAATTGCTTCCTGTGCCAACAAAGTATCAGTTCATATTTTAATGTCATAAATTATTAGCCAGACAATGACTCATTCACGGACTAATTCAATTGAACCCTACATATATTGAAGGTCTCTCTGGCTTGCTTCCTACAAAGTGTTATTGTGATCTATCTGCCCCCTTTCTATTTCTCCTCTATTTTCAGTTTCTTCTCTACCTTCCAAAATGCAACAATAATGGAGCAACTTCTCCCATCCATGATAAACATTCAGAAGGGAAATTCTAGACTCAGTACCATGACTTTGCTGTTTGGCATAGCTTTATCTTATCTACTAGCTTCCTGAGATAATGGAGGTGACATGGAAGGGCTTGATGTCAAACATAGCACAGAAAGCTAATGTTGATAGATAAGAAGGAAAAAAAATACAGAAAGTTTCCTAGCTTCTCTGGACTTAGGAGCACTGTTCCTTTTCAATGAGTGGGGCTTCAAAGACATAGAAGTACTAAAACATGACACAAATGAACAACCCAAACCAGTGATTTCTGGTTGCTTACAGAGAGGAGAGAAATAAACAGTTCCCCAATTCTCAACTGAGAATGAAAGTGGTGTTCCATAATTCATACTGCCATGTTTATTGGGTGTCACTCTAGGACCAATGAATCACATCAATTCTGGAACTTTTGTGATCAGATATATTCTTTTCCCTATATGTCACACTGAAAAAGTCGATCAAAGATACTGCAATCAGACACAATGCTGGTTTAACTCTGTGCTAAGGGAAGAGAGAGAAAGAGATGACTTCAATCTCAGAAGAACTTCTTTTTTTAGAAAGGTCTGGATCTTGGGATTACATAGACTATTATATAGTCTGTAATTAATGGAAGTAACATGTTTACTTTTACTCCTCTTTACCTAATCTAATTAAGCTGCTGGCTAAGATAATGGTATAGCAGTAGGACTATTTGAGTGACACATGTAAAGGAAAGGAAAGAGAGTAAGAGCCCATGGGGAGATAATGTAGTGGGCATAGTAAGTAGGCGATTGACTGTAAGTCTATGAGTAGGTCTTGCTGATGGCTTCAGATAGATCATGGTAGCTAGTTGTTTACTCCCACAGCACCATCTCGTGGTTACACACACTTAAAAATAGTAATGGAATGCAAGTTCATTCATTAAATAGAGCCTTTACTTTGACAGAGTATACATTCCAAATTTTCTTAAATTTCTTTGTCATTTAATTTGCTTTCAATTGATGGCTGGTGAAAATTTACTACCTAGGTCCAGTAGGGAAAATCAGAAGATGAAAATTTGGGAAAAAAAAGATCTGTGAAGAATATACTGTGTTAGTCTCATAGTTAGGAAAACCTATCTGATTCCTGCTTCTGACACATATGAGCTATGTAATAATGAACATATCTATGAACTTCAATTTAGTCATGTATAAAATGGGTATGGTAATATGCTCTATCATCTCCCTCATAAATTCCTGAGAGATTTCTATAAAATAATATATAGAGAGCAACATACAAATGTAGGATGTGTGCTGCTTTCCTCTTCTTTCCTGGAGAAAGATGTTATCATAAACTTACTTGTGTGGACTTGATCTTTTTCCATTACATGCTGGTTATATAAAATACCATTACAAATAGTGAATAGAGAGTAAACCCATTTATCCAAGCAGATAGCAAAAAAGGAATTGGAGTACTACAGGTCAAAAAATATACAGGGTGAATGTGATCTATGGCAGTGAGATATCTCAGCTCACCCAAGAGTAAGGCTCCAAGCTTAACTAAAGGGAAGTTCTTCAAGTCTGTAGGAAAGCAAGCTAAAAAATGGTGATTTATTGAATAGTCATCATTATTTCCACCAATGGGGAGAATCTTATTCTAATTCTCCATGCTTGAAATCTGAGTTAAACAAATAGCAGTTATGTTTATTGATCATAGTAAGCTTATGTTTGGATTAAAAGGGAGTGCTTTTTAAGCATTCATGCCACAGGGAACAAGAGCAATAGAAAAGCTCTTTAAAGTATATGGAAACTAAAATTTACTTTCCTTGAAAATTAACTCATGAGAAAAGTAAATATACTAATATTGGTTTGATGTATTTCCTGTGAAGGATGCACAAAGTTCCATTTCTGATGACTGTCAATGAAGGTGACATGGCCTGGTTGGTTGGTGTTGCTATCTCCCTCACAAATATTATTGCTTGCAGAACTGGCTTTATCTGTGGTTTGACATGGTGCAATCCAATATACTTCCTTGCAACCATTTTTTGGACTTCTCAACATTCAAAGATTCACATCAGGAAATCCATTAGCAGATATACTAGATCTTTCAAGGTATAAGTGAAGATCCACCTATCAGGCTGACCACCCCATCTCACAATCATCTAACTCTCCATACTCTTATAGTACTTATCATTTTTATATTCATTTGATATGTTTCACTAAACAAAGCTAACTCCTCTTTAATTTCTCTCCCCCTTCCCTTACCTACCACATTCTTGTACCATCTTTCCATCTCATGACAAAGAAATTCCTCTTGTGCAATCCACCACAACAGGTACACTCTCATGACTGCACAAATGCAAGAAGGCATAAAGTAGCAAACGCTAGCATTTGGCAGTCTACCTTACCCCAAACTTGCCAACTTAACTTTATCTCAGTAGTAATGTTCATCTTTCACGTTTTATCCTTTTCTGGAATTTTTTCTGTCCCTTCATAAAACCAATCCAATCCAAACTAAAACAACCAGCAAATGCACAGAAAATTGATTAATTATCTAACAAGGAATTATAATTCTATTGGTACTCAACTCTAAATTTCACATTATTTCTTGGATTTCAGGTGGCATATTTTAGACGATATGCATATCATTTGGTTTAAATCTTTATCCCTGCTCAAGAGGAAATTTATAAATTCATACAAATGCATTTTGCATCATACCAACACAGTAATCAAGAATCACAGCAACATTTATTTGGCTTTTTTTTTTTTTTTTGCTTTAGCTCTTTACTTTGTCCAATGGATGTTACCATGGCTCTTTTCTCTATGTGGCTCCCCCTTCTTTTAGATCAATCTCTGAGTTTGGGCACCTCATGGAAGATGTATGTTTTTTTCCTCCATTGATCATATACATTTATTAGATAAATATTGAGAAGGGAATAGAAGAATAGCTATAATAACCTCTCTTCAACTACCCATTGTGTTACCAGCCTTTTCATAATTGGACTTGAGCTGGTTCTTTATTATATTTACCTTGTTCACCCCAATCACCCTGATCCACCCAATCCCCTGAGCAATTTAGTACTTTTGCCACCATAATACAATCCCTAGGGGATTATTTTTTTGGTAGTCTATTATCCTATATCCCAATAGCTTGTGACAGTTTTTTGCAATGGCATATAAATGCATTTACTCGCTAACACTTATGTAACAGAGACATGATGGGGAAGAAGAACTATATTTTCCATAAATCTCAAGCAAAACAAATTAGCAAAACTCTATATGGGCCAGAAAATTCTGAGTCGGATAGAGGACAGGATTAAAAGCAATGAGATTGGATACTGGTACTGCTGGCTAGAATATATTGACTTAATTATTGGTCTCCCAATTTCCCAGGCTGCTTGTGATTCATGCAGTCCCAACTAGTAAATTCTAATCCCTATTAAAAAAATAAAGGAGTGAGCCAGGACAATGGTTTCTTGGTGCTATTTGTATAGAAGTATCTAATGAATAACTGGGTCTTACCCTAAGGGCTTCTCACTTATTACTTCTGCCATTATAAACATGGGCCAGAGCTTGGAGAAATTGAGCAGGGTTCACTAAGGCTTGGACCTGAAGGACTTGCTTAGGAAATACTAGTTCGAACAAGATTAGGTGACCATCCTGTAAATCTACTATAGAAAGACTTTGAAAATGCATTGCATTTCTGCCCCTAAGTATATCAAGTCAACCAGCAAGGGACACTTTTTCATCAGAAATAGTATGAGCAATTAATTGATAGAATGAACTCTCCAGAAGATTGTTTCTCTACCCTGACAGTATAGGGCAAAAAAAGATTGGATTTGGAGTCAACCCAGCTTAAATTTTTTGAAACTGACTTAATCTTTCTGAATTCCTTTCCTCATTCGTACAACGAGGAGATGGAACTAAATTGTCTGTAATATCATACCCAGTCCTAAATTCTATGATCCAATATATTTAGCAGCCTATTTCAAAATGGAGACCTATTAGAATAACTGCAAATACAGTCATACTTGATCTTTGAAGCCATTTATTTGGGAGTATCTGTAAATTCCTGAAGGGCTGTCAACAGCTTGGATTAAGGCAAGACTCTTTGAGACAACTAGGTCGCACAATGGTAAACAACTGGACCTGGAATCAGGGAAGGGGAAATAATCATTTACTAATCACTTACAATGTTCCAGGCACAATGTGTAAAGTGCTTTATGGATACTATTTCATTCAGTCAGAAAGACAAGGAGTTCAAATATGGCTCCAGACACTTGGTAGCTTTGGGATCCTATGCAAGATACTTAACTTCTCACTGCTTCCATTTTCTTATCAGCAAAAATGGAATAATAATAGCATCTACCTCTGAAGTTGTTGTAAAGATAAAAATGTGATAATATTTATAAAATGCTCTCAAAATCTGGAAGTAATATGGAAATTCTGAATATCATTATTATTGTTCAGTAGCTACTGATTTTTCTCCCTATCTCTATTTTTTTTTCAGTTTTGCCAACTAGAATGTTTTCCAAACCTTCTTCAGTTGTCCCTGTAGTAGAATCTGTGGTTTCTACCTCATCAGCACAGCCCCATCTTCACTACAATAGTCCTGGGGGAAGATTTTGTGGAAACAAGGAAGATATTGACACCCTCTCCATTAGGACAAATTTACCTACAGTGATAGGGAATAATCTGCAATTTCATGGGAAAAAAAAACCCTGGATAATTAAAGATAGCGATAGAGATTTGTGAGAGGTAGTTTTCTAGTTCATTGTTTTTAGTCTCCAATTTCCTAAGGGTGACTGCATGATGTAGAAGAACTGTTGAGAATTGGACTCTAGAGTATGCTTTCACAGAAAGAGAAATGGTCCTTTGTCCTTTGATGCAAGTTTGAAACTCAAATGCTGAAGCTGTTTCAGAAGAGCAAAGTTTCTTAATCCCAATGCCTGTTGTTTTCCTCATCCATAACCCTGTGATAATATCTCACGGGACTATAGAGGAGACCAAATTATATCATATAAAATGGCAAAAGCACTATACAAATGCAGATTGTTATGATTATTGTTGATTTGGGGGTAAAGCTAGATATAATTTGTCTTAAACGCATTTTCACTTGTCTAATAACCTATAATAGACCTTCATCTGACATAGTGCTTTGGAACATTTGAAAGACTTCTTTCCGATTCTTTCCTAATGGTCCTGCATCCCTTTTGCTGAATTGAATATTTTCAATATTCAAGCCAGGTTGTTGAATTGAGATTGAAACTGTTTTTACCACACACGATTTAATATTTAATGAACACTAGCAGTGCTAAGCTTGGTGGAAACTCCTATTTCAGGAATAGTCAAGTTAGACATTTGAGAGCCATTTCTATGCTCAGGGCTAGCTTTTAGCAAAATTGAGATGTGACTCAATGTAGTAGGTTTAAGGTTTTGGGACAGGACAGGGGAAAGGGAAGGGAAAGAAAGGGAGGGGAGGGGAGGGGAGGAGAGGAGGACGTAAAACCCAAGTCAACTGGGCAGCATTTGGCCATCCAAATTTATCTTCTTTTGGAGAGGAGAAGGAAGGGGAGGGAGAGGCAGACAGGAGAGGAGGACGTAAGGTGCCCAGCTAGCATTCAGCCAGCTGCATCTACTCACAGGATTGTGTTTATCCTTCATTGCCTAAGAAGACCATACCATCAAAAAAATGATGAGAGTGCCTCAGGCAATGAAGGACTAACACGATGTGACTCAACAGTGGCTCTTCACCCTTCTCTGGTACCTTCTCCTCCACTGGGTGTGTATACTTCTCTAGGGATTCAGAATCTTCATTCTACCCATTGCTTTCCATGATGACATCTTTTCCTGGACTTTTGCTTATAACATAACCGTTGCCTAGAACATTCTGCCTACCCCCTTTCTTTCTCTCTTAGTCCTATATATTCTTCAAATTATACCTCCTTTATGAAGCCTTCCTTGACTACCCTAGTCCAGAGTCAATCTAACACTTTTCTGAAATATAGAACTTATTATCTATCTATACTCACACATTTTTCACATACCACTTTTTATTGGGAATTACCTGATTCAAGAATGTTTGTCTTGTTTTCACAGGTTACCAGTTTCTTGCACGTAGAGAGGGTATTTAATATGCCTCATTGGTTGCAAATAGCTTGGGTTTTAAATGGCTGGAAAAGGCTTGACTAAGTGGACAAGCTTAACTATGACTCAGGCCCAGGAACATCTTGGATTCATTTCATCCTTGAGCTCTTGATCTATTCCAGGGGATTGGTTGAAGTAGAAATACCTAGTTGGAGAAATTTCCAAGGTTTTGCCCCCTAAAGAGAAAAATGAACCTTTACCATTGTATTACTTTGAGTTTTATAAGACTTATGCAAGTCGTGTGCTTAAGGGTTCTCACATGACTGTGGTATACAGTTTAAGATTTCTCCCAGTTCCTTCTCCTCCTCCTCTTCGTCACCCAAAAGATCCAGGAACCTTACTATGTAACACTAACTAGAACCTACTTACCGATGCCCTTTGCAGGCTCATAGTTCTAAATGTCCAAGAATAAAAAAGCTATTGACAGTTTGAAAATATGAGTCAACTCATAAGAAAGCTTGTGGAAATAAACTCACTGTTGTGAACCCCCAAGAGCATGAGATGGATAGTGTCATGGAAGCAATGAACATGAGCTTGGACAGACTTAAGAAGATAGTGAAGGACATTAGGGCATGGGGTCATGAAGAGTTGGGCATGACTGAACAAATGAACAACGACAAGTGAATTACCCTCTTTCTAGAGTATTCCTTACAGATACTTGGTCACTTGAGCATAAACTGAAAAAAATTGTTGCAGACAATGAGTCGTCTTTTTTATTCTTTACTTTGAATCAAAACAGGGATTTTATTGGTTTAGGGAACTTTGTAACTGAAGAAGTTATATAATAATGCAGATGGAAACTTTCTTTATAATTGATAATCTTATCAAGTTGCCTGAGGCAATGGGAGTTTAACTGAATCGCTAGGGTCACACAGCCTATATGTGGAAGAGAGGACTGAAATCATTTCTTCCAAATGCCAAGATTACAGTTTCCTTTCTACTGTTTCTGTTGATTCTTGCAATTTGTCTGCAAGTGGACCCTTCTGTTTTATTTCAGTGCAACCACCAGCTGGGGACATAGGCTAGCATTTTGCCAAAGGAAAGTGTGTGTACATGCATGTGCTGTAGGCCTCATCAAGTCACTGTAGAGGGGGGTAATCCTGAGTGTCCCTGTCTTGGCAGGAGATCCAGCTATCTGCATCACAACTCTGAGACACATGCTAGACAAAGGACTTCTACTCTTAAATTTCTTGTATTATGGTTCCTGCTCATTTTTTCCCCTACAGCAGTTTGCCCAGGAATCTGGAATACACCAGTGAATCTCATCCCCAAATAGGTCTCCCTCACTGATTCTAGATCCAGACATTGGGACTTGAAAGCCTTCTGTCTAACTCAGTTGGTTTATTTCCCAACCAATTTGAGCATTGTTCAGTACCCTGTGATTGACCAAAAATTCAAATTCCTTCCAATTATCACCCAAGTCTTCAGGTCAAGTACATGGAAATAATCCCACCTTAAGGTTCTTCTGCTCCTCAACCCAACCCCTCTAAATACTTTCCCAGTGTAAAGGAAAGCAAAACAAAACAGTTGCTGCTATATTTGCCTGGTTAAAGTAGAAGCATTTCCCTAGAGACTGAAGGGCAGTCCTTCTGATCTTGCCTTCAACCCACTGTAGCAGAAGCATTCATTCTACAGGGTATCTTCACCAGTCCCATAAGGGATACTTTTAGATCAATAATGTTACCCTCAAATAGAAAGGGGCCATTCACCACACATAAGAATCCCTGTGGGTTGGCATATTGACTTAGAAAAACACGTATTAGCATTTTAATGATCTGTTGTATTTCACTTATTTTGTTAAATATTTTTCAGTTACATTTTAATCAGATTCAAGTTGTACCCAGGGTATCGTGGACAGCATGTGGCCTATGGATCTTGAGTGGTGATCAATGTATCTCTGTTAATTGTTACTCTGGTTCATTTGCTTCTCTGTGTAGTACAGTATTTTTTGACTCAACAGAGCAAATTCTCAAAAAAAAAAGTTTAACGTGTTAACATTATTAAAATATTCTGCAGTGTTCCTCTTGTCTGGTAAACTGAATGACACTCATATATAAATGAGAACTGAAAACTCACAGGCTCCTCCTCTTCTCTTTTCCTTTCCTTCTCCTCTCCTTTCCTTCCCCTCCTTTCCCATATCTTTTCCCCCACGATGGATATTTGCATAAAGAGGGCCATCAAACCCAAACAAAAAGTAGTAATCACTAATATCTAGAGGAAGGTTAGTCAGGAATAGCACTCAGTCTTTAAAATTCATGCTGGATCCTGGGCTTTAATAGCTTCCCTCACCATCAGCAAGCCTTTGTCTCATTTGCCCTCCTTATTTGCATTTGATAAGTGTCAAGCTGATAGCCTGGTAATTTCCCCATCACTTTACTCCATTTGAAGCTCTGTACACTAGCTAGATTCCTGGATTTCTCAAGTCACTCTTTCTCAACCACCCCAAAAGTTCTGAAGGAAGGTTGCCATTTGAATACAAATTATATGGTCATTTTTTTCACATTCTAAGAGAAGTCTCTTTTTGTGCAAGGCATTTATTGATTATCCTTTTGCCACGAGTCTGTCTTATTAGACAACTTCTTTCAGTGAAGAGGTATAGAATAACATCTCCCTATCCTGTGTCATTCTGAGAGGCTACTGATTCAGGCTTTTCTTGTAAATACATTTATGAAATATTCATTTGTACTCTAGCCATAGTGGTAAAGCCTCTCTGTAGTCTCATTTCCAATTTCCTTTTGGAATCTTTTAATGATACCTGTTCTTCTTCCTTTAAGCTGCGCTTATTTCAATGTTCAAAGAGCATTTCTAAGATGTCTTATTCCCAGTATTTTTGAGACAGCTAGGTGGTTCAGTGGACAGGGTGGTGGACTCAGACTGAGGAAGACCTGTAGCAAATTGTACCTCATGTATTTACTGATTGTGTGACCTTGGACAAGTCACTTAATCTCTGTCAGTTTTCTCACCTGTAAAATAGAGATAAAAATAACACCTCACAGAGCTTCTCAAAGCTTAAAGTGATATATATTTTAATTCTTATTCCTTTTCCTTATGGTATAGGATAAAGGGGAACAGAGAAGAACAACCCTGTTTCCTCTTTTATGTGCCTTTCTGAATGAGATGAATGAGCTGATGCCAGGACAGGATGATGTTGTAATTTAGTATAGGCTGGATTTTTCTGTTTAATCTTGAAATAGGTGCTGAAGCATCAGAGGACCACACCATTAGTCTCAGGCTTCATATATTTAAAGTCAACAGCCTATTCACTTTTAAATTGAGACTGCAATAAATAAATCTAATAACAGCCAATTGCAAAGATGATGGAAAGAATGCTAAGTACTGGAGTGTTCAGGGTGGACTAGAATCTGTGTTGTGAGGGTTTACTGAGCTTTTTTCATGCTGCTCAGCCACTTTCAATGTCCACCTGATTGACCAAACTCTTGCCTATAGCTCAGAAAAACTGTAGCATGTGCAGTGACCATATCCCAGTAAAACCATACAGAGAGAGTAAACCAGATTAAGGATAAAAAATAATCTGTAAACCTTATGGTGAATTTGGTGGATGTCTACCCCAAGCTTGTGAAAACTTCCCCAGGGGAATGAGCAGGTGAGAAAATCTTTTTCCAGTGAAGTTGGGGCTGTGGAGTGCTTAGAAGATGGTCAGTGAAGCACCAATGCTATATTTACAGCACTCACTGCAGCCATGAACATTGCGGTATAATTCTGAATCACGACGTACAACAGACTGTCCACATGGAAGGCAGAACCAAAACATTTATTCAGACTCCAGAGAGCCAAATCCATCATAGTAGCTAAAATCTATACACAGTAATAACGCAGAGGACAACCCCAGCCCTAAGCCTTCCCTCTGTTAGGTTTCCCACAAACCAGTTCTCTTAAACAAAATCACAATCTCTTTCACTTGCCTGCATTCTTCCTAGCTCTGACTGCTCTCATGACTAACTTTCCTCTCAGCTCTACTCTAGCTCTACCTCTTCCTGTTCCACTCATTCAGCAAACTCCTCCTACCACAGGTCCCATGTCACTCAGTGCTGTATGTGACTCAGGGAGGTCACATGGGTCTATTAATGAATGGGAAAGATCTCCCCATTTAAATTACCCTTACAGTCAGACATCAAAGATTCCAAGATCATCTATGGCATCACCATTCATGTTGACTTGTCTTTCCACTAGATTTGATGACTCTGGAGTGAGGCTGATGAGTTTGCGAAAAGGTGTCTCACTTAAATCCTCCTATTCATGCACATGCCAAGACATCACCCTGCGATGTCATAGGTCCTCTTAAAAAATGAAGGACAAACAACACCTACACATATGCATCCTCTCTTATGCCTTACTTTGACAGGTATGTCACAGGATCATAGGATCATCATCTTGGAGCTACAAAATAGAGCTGAATTCTTGAAGGTTCTGCCAGAGAATGGAAAGGCTTCATGTATAAGCCAACAATACTTCTCTTTCATCTAAGAACTAGCCATGCTAAGCACATAGAGGATTGTCAACAGAAGACTGGGGACTTGGCGACAAACACTGTCAGCCACCACAAACCATAAATATCATCTACTGAAGGGCAGAGGGATTGTGAACTAGTTTGGTGGGTGTACTACTCATACTACTGAGATCATAGATCTTGACTATATATACATGCATACATTCATATATTCATATAATTTCAGGATCAATTCATCAGACTCCCTCGCTCCCTCTCTCTCTCTCTCTCTCTCTCTCTCTCTGTCTCTCTGTCTCTCTGTCTCTCTCTCCCTTCCTACCTCCTTTCCTCCCTCCCTCTCTCCTTCCCTCCTTTTCTCTCATTCAGTCCTTCCCTTTATCACCCTTCTGTCTCTGTCTTAGATTGTCTTCTCTGTGTATATATGCATTTGCGTATACATTATATCATATACACACATATGCACAAACAGATAACCATATATATATGCATATATGTGGTTATCTATATTGATATACAATACATGTGTTTGTGTTTTCATGACACTTCTCTCTCTTGGATTTCCTATCTACCTGAGCAGTCCTTCATAGTTTACTGGTTTTTTTTAACTTTTATTATATCTACTAATCATGAATATCCCACTAACCAGGCTCTGTCCTGAGGCATCTTCTCGTTTTACTCTATATTATCTTTCTTGATGGGTTTCCCCTGGTTCAGTTGATTGCTCTATGTATATGATTCCCAGATCTATATATCCACCCCCTAATCTCTCTTTTGAGCTAGTTACATGTCTCAGTGTGCCTCTAGTTCATCTTGAATTGGGTGTCCCATAGATATCTCTCAAGCCAAAAATGTCCAAAACAGAATTGTTCTTTTCCCCCAGACCTTCACATAACTCTCCTGACTTCTCTCTCCATCATGCCAAATACCTTCTTTCTCCTCTGCCTTTCAGCTCCCTTTTAAGTATTACCTTGAATGTAAGCTCCTTGTAAGGAGCCTATGTAATGACATATTTAATTCTAGCTTTAAAAGTGTCACATTGAAAAGTTGTGTTTGGGAGAATGATGTCAATACGGAATCTTAATCTATGATAATTCAGAACACCACTGTCTTCCCAGTCACTCAGGCTTTCAACTCTACTATCACCTTGAACTTTTCACCTTCACTCTCCCCACAAATCCAGTGGATTGTCAAATCTTGTTGTTCCTAGCTTTACACCATCTCCTGCATATATCCAGTGTCCATTCATGCAACTCAGACAGTGAAAGCACTTATCACTTTTCCCATAGATTACTAAAGTAGCCTTGTAAGTGATCTCCCTACCTTGTCTCCCTCCCCACTCTAATCCTTCTTTCATTTGGCCATGAAAGTAGCTTTTCTAAAAGAAGGCTCTCACCATGTACACCTCCCTGAACTAATTCCAATAGGTCCTTATTACCTTCAAGATCAAATATAAAGTCCTCTCTTGGTCATTTAAAGCTGTTCATTAGCTGGCACATTCTTGCCTTCTCAGTTTTCTTATTCAACATTTCCCTCCATGATCAAACTCTATTGCCCTGCTTGAAGTTCCTTTTAATAGAGACACTTCACCTCCAATATCACTGCCTTTGTACTAGCTGTCCCCCCTAAACCCCCAAATGGTCTGTTCCTTCACCTCCATCTTTTAGCTTCCCTGGCTTTCTCTCAGATTCAATTCAAATATCATCTTCTAGAGGAAGTCTTTCCCAGTCTCTCTCAGCCCCTCCTATCCAACTACCACTGCGTTCTTTCAGGAGTGTATGTATATGTGTATGTGTCTCTGTGTTACACATCTATTTATTTATATGCTGCTCTTCCATTAGAATGTATATTCCTTCAGAGCAGGATTTCATTTTATTTTTTGTTTTTCTTCTTTTCCCCAATACTCAGTATAGTAACTTACACATATTAGGGACTTAATAAATGCTTGTTGATTTACTGAAATGGAAAGGAAAACAACAAAGTGAAAAGTCAACATTGTGTAGTTATAATGGCATGGATCCCCTTTGCTGAATAAGTTTTTTTTTTCCCTTTTTTCTTAGCCTTTGTTTTAATAAATGGTTCAGTGGGGTGGAGACAGGAGAAAAAGGAATATATTGGGAAATGAAAGTTATGTAAAAGATTCTATAAAGTTTTTTTAAATGTTTGTGAGATTAGATTGGTACATACATGCCTATGTCTGAATCTGTGTGTATTTACTCCTTGCCTTTTTCCATTTCCATTTATTCTTTTCTAACTGATTAATTTGATGTTATTTATTCTTGTTCTCACTTTTCCCATGATCAACCTTCCTTTTTAGGACCCACCCACACTACTCCCATTACCAAGCTCGACATTTGGAAGAATAATTACCAGGCATTTTGCATGCAGGTCAGGCTGCCCTTTTTGAATAGCTGTCATTCTCCAAACTTTACAATTAAAGGCTTAAGTGGAGTACTTATAAGAATATGATATGTTAATTCGGTGACTCACTGCTATATCTATTCATATCACTGGCTCTAATTATTTATATTTTGTTAGTCTTGCTAAAGAAATTCTATTATACCAAACTTCAGAGGCAATAATTCCCAACTTCTAGTCAAAATCATCTTTCTTCATACAAACCAAATATTGACACTTGGATAGTAAATTATGTTTAAAGAAGGAAATGTAGAATATAGGGGATTCAAGAGTGGAGTAGGGAAACAGCAATATCTGAATGTCAATAGAGCCAAAGGATCCAACACAGAATTAGCTCTACTGAGTCCTGGATTTTTCTTATTTTTGCTTTCATTTGTGTGACCTTTGGCAAGTTACTCAACCTCCCAAAATCTGAGGATTGCTTTTAGTTTGCTTTTGTTGTTTTTTAATAAAAATGCATGCTCAAATCAAATGCATTCAACATTTCCTCCTGCCCTTGGGTCATCATCCTTTACCTCTTATGTTAGAACTTTGGATTTCAACCCTGGGACCATCCTAGACTCTGATAGGTGGACTCGACTCATTTTGCCTGAAACAAAGATCAAAACCATTTCAGGGCTCTTTACAAAATGGACTTTGAGTTGTGTGTTTTTCAGTGCAGAGACAGTTTGTCTTTCTTTTATTTATATTGCTACACTTGATCTAGCCATTAGCTAATTGGGATTTAATAAATGTTTTATCATTCATGCATTCATTTAATAAGCATCTACAACATGTTTGGGTACTAGGTGTTAAGTACATATGTACAAAGAAAAAATAAATAAAAATAGAAATACCTTATAAATACTTCTTTTAACTACAATATTTATTTAGCTAAAAATCAATAAAAAGAAATTAAAATTTAAAAGAAAAAAATAAAAATAAAAAAATATTCCTTGCTTTCAAATAGTTTGCACATTCATAGCAACAACTGTATTACCTATTTCACAAGTAATTATGATCATGAAATGAAATTACAAACCACTCCTCTCTGGAATCTCTAGATTACTTCACCATACCTCACCTGCCTTCCCATGGTGGAGGTTCTCTCTGCTTATGTCCCTCTCTCCTCCCACTGGTGAGTTCCTTTCAGGAACCTCCATTCTATGAATCTGCCCACACCAGACATGTTCACTCCTTTACTTTTCCTCTGGGTCTAGTTCTAACTGTCCAGACTTTTCCATCATGTCAAATACCTTCTTTCTCCCTTGACTTTCCACTCCCTGTTGAGTATTACATTTGAATGTAAGCTCCTACTAAGAAGCCTATGTAAGGACGTATTTAGTTCTAGCTTTACATTGAAAGGTTATGTTTAGGGAAGTGATGTCATTGCAGAATCTGAATTACAGAGCCCGAAGGAACCTGAGATGGGATCTCTTTGTGCTCTCTCATCTTAAAAGAGGATGAATTGAAGTTCACAGAAGTTAAGCAAATTGTCCAGTTTTTCAGTAATTACACAGTGTTTAGAGACTGATGTAGCACTAGAACCCAGGACTTAACTCTCCAGTCAGGGCTCTTTATAAGATCCTGCATTGCCTTTTCTGGAGTAAAATAAAGCTGGATATTGCATAAATTACTCCCAAATCATACTAATTTTGACTATGTTATAAAAAATGATTCCAAAGAATCGGCTTAGGTGATAAAATCTAAATCTGTAGCAGAAAATTAGTGCCAAAATATTGGCAGCTCTTTGGCAAAGAATACTCCAACATAGACTATGCTAGAAAAAATAACTCATTTATACTTTTGTTTACTTCTCTTGAAATTTTCTTAGTTAGCTCTAATTTATATAGATTGTCTCACATTTCCATATTTTCATCATTTCCTGTCACTTTATGATTTCATTTCTTTCTTCCTTTATCTCGAATTTCTCAAATAACCCAAAGTAATTAATTCTCCTCTATAAAACTATGTTTCTCCTAGGTTCCTTCTGCCATACAACCCCGTTTTAATTCTCTCATGCATAGATATCGATATTCCTCATGTTTGTTCATATCTATTCCCTCTTTTCCTTAACTGTTTAACTTAAGGACTTTTTTTTCAGATAGTGAACTTCCTCAGGATTTTGGCAAGAAGTACCTTGAAAATATGTTTACAACATCCTTCTGTTTCATCAAGTCTAACCTGAAAGTTATCTCTTAATAACTGCTGGGTGAGAATAGAGCATTTGGGTGAAATGTTATACAGGAAATTTAGCTCATGAGATCTAATTAAAATAATAACATGACATATGTGCTCCCCTTGGATGGGTGTCTCATGAATTGATTGTTCCCTTTATTTCCATGCCACACCAGGCTCATCAGTATACACATCACTAATTGGGATGAGAAACTGGCTAGCAATGAGTTACTAGCTGTTGTTGACTTAAAGACATAGATGTCAACTGTCAGGATTGGGAGAGAGGGGTCTATTTAAACTGACAGGAGAGTTAGCTACCAGAATAACATACAGCATGTTTTCTTTACAGACAACTCCTGGATCATGTCTAGGAGAATCCTATCTTCAGGTAACAGCTATAGTTGAATAAAATGTCATTATCCAGTTACTTATCACACTGTAGGAAATTGCACCAATTTACTCCTTTGTAGAAAGAAAGTTTATAACAGAAGAAGAAAATTCACTGAAATGCATCCAGTCAGATCTTGGAGAAGAGCACTTCTTTGCATCACAATTGAGTCTTCTGTCTATCATCTCCTTCACCCATGTACTGCTACCCCTCTTCTCTGCTACTTTCTCTTATTTGCATTAATAAATGTTTGTAGAATCATAGGAGCATGGCTCTAGAGTTGGAAGGAAGCTCAGAGGCCATGGAGCCCAACCCTCTTATTTTATACTTGCAAAATTTGAGACCCAATGAAGTTAAATGACCTAATAATTAATAATAATGACCTAATAAATAATAATAAAACCAGTAATATATATTAAAGGTAGGAATTGAAGGCAGATTCTTCAACTTCAGAGCCAGTGCTCTTTCTCATTAGGTCTTTAGAGCCACAGCAGGGAATGAACTAAGAAATCTAACAAAGTACAATTTGAATATATACAAACACTTCATATCTCAACATAATAGAAATGTCAGTGCCCCCAGAAATGGTATTAGAAGTGTATAGGCAACACCTTCTGAATTCAGTGAGACCCAGCAAGTCCATGCTCACTCCTGTAGCCGTTCCATTCACCTGACTGCTATGGACTACTCAAGAGATGCACACACTCATGCACATGCACAAGCAAACACACACACTCACAAACAGTCACCAAAGTAGTAAAAAAAAAAATAAGAGAAAAAGAAAATGAGATGTAGAGGAAAGGATAGGAAATTATGAAAGATTTCAAGCCTAAAGAGTCAGAGAAATAGTGGAGATATTAGGTAAGTAAAGGAAGTTCAAGATAATGTTATTTGGGAAGGAGAAATTTGGGAGTTTGGGGGTGCAGATAGTTATAGTAGAGATGATTATGAGTATATGTCCAATTGCTTATGAAGAAAAATGTCTGTTTGGGCAGTCATACACCATTTTAATCTGTGAGAAGTCAAGGTGAAAATTATGTTGAGTTCATTCTATGAGAAAGAGAAGAAAAATCACATTAATTTGTCTGACAAGTAGTTCTATTGTTTTATAGAATAATACATTGAATTATAACAACTGAGTGACCTGTTCACCCCTTGAGAAAAATTATTTTCTTCTTGAAGGATTCTGAAAATATCCTACAATCCATATCAAAGGTCTCAGAACAATTAAGAGCATTTTTGTTGTAATGCTCAGTGTTCCTATGTGATAGCTGGATCTGTATAATCAACCTATATTCAGAATCCAAATTCAGAATTCTATTTATCTTTGCATTTTGTTAGCAATTAAATATTTGTACAACACTAAGCTGACTCTATTGATATTGAAATGCAATGCTCTGACGTAAGAAGAATGAAGCTCATTGTAATTTTCTGGTTGTATAAAAGTCTATTTAAGCCAGTGAACTGTAACCTGGGGGAAACATCTACTGCCTTCACTCAAACACTGTATTCCAAAGTCCACTTAGATTTTGCATGTAACAAAAATAAAGTTGCTGTGTGCATTGATTATATTGAGGAAATTTCTTGTGGAGATAAAGAGAACATCTCTTCATGGAAAACTAGGAAAGAGCTCAATTATTTTTTTTTCTTATATAATAACGATTATATTACTGCTTCAAGGAAATAGCATGAGAAGCACAACCAGCCAGAGTCAGGGACACCAGGTTCCAAATCATACCTCTGACACATGCCACTGGTGTGACCTTAGGCAAGCTATTTCACTGTTTGTGTACAAGGCAACTTTTAAGGACCATAAATTGCATAGATACCAATCTGCATCAGTAGAGAGATATTTCTCTTTGGAATTCTCTATACTGATGAAATTATAGGTCCAGTTAAAACAACAGTTTAGCTACTTATATGGGTATCTTACGTTATTGAGGAGGTCCTCCCTCCAAGGAAGAATACCACAATCCATTTATTCCCTTTCATCCCATGTACTCTTGTCTCAGTTGCTTCAGAGTGCGATTACTCAATGTATTCGGGGATTTTTCCTTTAGGCTTCTGAGCATGGTCTTGACAAATGTAGCACAATAAATACCTACTGACTATTCCTTAGTCTCACAACATGACTGATCTTCCTTCTTCTCTTTGGATGTTCTCTCTGATGGTATCACTTACACCTCCTTCTGCTCAATTCTTCATTAACAATTCATTGGTAATGTGGACCTGCTCACACACACCACAGTTGGGTGTCTTCATTGCCCTTTAATTATTCAGTGACTGTGATATAACACACATATAGCATATGTCCCAAAAGTCTTAGTGCAGTTTAAAGCTATTAAAATTATAGAGTGCTTTAAGGTTTACAGAGTATTTTCTTCATCCTTGTAAAAATATAATCTATATGGACATACAGTATACATATGTATTCAGAGAATTATACTAACCCAGGCATTGGCTTTTGGAAGCCAATCAACTCAAGAATACATGATTCATTATGCAATCTGGCATCAGGCAACCAGAATATTCCAGGTTTAGCTAGTTAGATACAAAAACAGTGCCTAATTAGCCTCTGCTGGAGTGGTCATCAATGGCTAGACTAGAAAAAGATAGTTTTTGTACCTGGTAAATCACCACTGTTATATTCTGTAACTTATGCGTCAATCATTAGTTACTTTTGAAGAACCTAACCTGCTTTTGGTTAACCAACAGGGAAAAATAAGGTCTTACATTGAGGTCATGGTAACCTGGGGTCAAAGCAGGGCTGTGCAGTCCCTGTTGTATTTTTTCACAAGAAGATGACTGCAGAACTTTGAGTATAACCATGTACACCTTCAAAATTAACAAACACTACAAATCAGGGCTAAATTTATTGTTTTGAAGATTTCTAGAATGTAAAAAGTGATAAGGATACATTAATAATGTAGATTACATTTAAATGTTTGTCCTGTGTATAATTTTATTTTCCCAGAAAGAGAATTTTTCATCATTTACCAACAAAGCACTTGGACGAAGGATGGGACCAAGTCCACAGCAGATCAGGTGAGCATTGGTGCCAGACATCTAAGCACACAACTTTAACAATGTGTTCATGTCAAAAGTGAGTTTAGCAGATCTGATGGGTGGCTACATTGGTAAGTTAGCGAAGGTCAGGATCTGGGGATCCCTATGTCTTCCATAAAAGTCTAAAGCTTTTACAAAAGGAAGGTAGCATTGGATAGTCAATTCATTGGTACACCTTTAGATTTGGTTCTTGATCCAAATGACCCCAAATTGAAATTTCTATTGCAGCCTTCAGCTTCTCACCTCTATCAGTGCCCCTTAGATTTTAGTACTCTAGAGAAATCCTGGTCCCCAGTGTGATTAACCTAGCTACCAGCATTCAGGAGATCTACTATAGGAAATATTAATTATCCATGGCCTCCCGAACAAGCTGTTCTCAGAGCCACTTGTCATATTGAAAGCTGCACCAAGACTCAAGGAAAGGCTCAAGACATCACAGCTCTAGTGCCAGCTGGGATTGACATGAGGATTTAGCTGTGCCCTCAAGCATTTGGACCATGTTGACAGAAACAAAGTTCTGATTTAGATAATAGCTTAAGTCAGTAGAATGTCAATCCCTCCCAAATACACATGGAATATGTACCTTTTCACCAGATAAGTGAGTAACCTTGCAAGTTTCTTCACTTGGTGAATATTGGACAGGGGCCTCCAGCACCAGAGATTTCCCATGTACTGGGTTTAGCCAGAGTCATGTGTCTGCTAAAGGGACAGGCTATCCACTGGGTAAGTTCCAACACTGAAAATAAAAAGACCTCACATTGGTAAAAGTGGAGAGATTCCTTCAGAAGAACAGGAATATTTCTCAAAGCCACTACCTTCCATTTCAATGGTCAATATTGCCAAGTAGATTTGCTGGCTATAGTAAAAGTATGATCAATAGTAGAATGTCAGCTATTTCTAGATCCATGTCCAGGACTTATATTAAAATCCTTTGCCTTTGGTGGATCCATGTTTAGAAGGCCTGGATTTTCTCAAATATAATCATTTAGTCTGGAAAGACAGAGCTGTCAACCTGTTACTACCTATATAAGAATATGTGTGTATCACAACCCACTTTCAGTTGTGATCTATGTTGTGGACAATCTCCCCATTTCCTCCCAGCCCACAAAATAGAACACTTTCACAATGGGGTGGAGAAAATTAAACTTCATGGTTACTAAGATAATTATATCCCAAAGCATAAATTTGCACACTGGTAAGGATTCATCCATGAACCAGCCTGCCTATCGCTATAGATTAGGGAGTATGATATAGTCTCTTTCTACCCATCCCCAAATGGATTAGTCTCATCTCCTTTATTTTTTACCCTCAAGTATCAGCTATTTTGACCTTGAGAGTTTCAGTAATGTTTATGATATTAACCTTGGAACACAGAAAACAAGTATCCCATGAATTCTACTCCATTCTGATAGAAATAAGAATCTTTGGGTGTCTCCTCTGGTCCAGATCATTGCTAAAACACTAAAAGTTTGAGTATGGACACGCTCCAAGTATTCAGCCTAAATAAAATCTCATTCTATACTCAGTATTGCTAGGGATTGGTTGATGGGAACTGTCTATCATTGCATAGACTTCATAGAGGGTTATAGTTTATATCCAGTGCTATGAAAATTAATTATCTTGAATAGATGTATGCCATATCTAGCCACAGTCACCAGACTATATGTCAAAGCTCTTTCATTTCCATAAGGACTATTGATTGGAGAATGTTTAACGTGGTTAAGACAGAAAAATTAGCTCCACATAAGCTCTAAGATTCTCACTCCCAGCTAGATGGAATTATTTGGTGAAGCCAGAAATGACAACCACTCAGGTATCTTTAGAAAAAATACAGAAGAATTGTGCTTTATAAGCTTATTAAGTTTATAATGATATAAGCTTATTCAGCTCTCCACTTGCCCCATCTTAGTGCTATTTGTTTTAAAAGTAAGAAACTATAATTCTGGCATAGCTATTGAGTCCTAAATTGTATTATCACCCAGAGACAAGTAATACTTGACTTTATGGACAAATTAAAATTTGCAGCATTATTGACTAAATTTGACATCCAGGGTTGGCAAACAACCTATTCCAAATATGGAGGCCTACAGAATAAAAGATCATCTTCCTATCCAGTTAGATATTTTATGCCATTTTCTTTCTGCAAAGCCTTCACAATCAATCAAAAAGTTATTGAGCTAGGTACTTCAAACTGGATCAAAGTTTGGTGGATTATCTTCTTAAAGATAAATTTTGTTCATATATTTTGGCTTTGCATTGCTTAAAATTCCTCCCTCAATCACTCCCTCTCCAAGAGAGCCATCCTTTATAATAATTAATATTTTTTTAAAAGAAGAAAAACATTTCAGCAAAACTAATCAATATATCAAAAAAACATACATTATGCAAAATAGCCCACATCTGTATACTTGGCCACCTCTTCAAAAAAAGGAGGATGAATATTGTCATATCTCACCTTTGGAGAACAAAGTTGGTATTTGAAATTTTGAAACATTATTTTTCTATTAGTTTGTAGTTGTCATTCTTTCCATTTACATTATTGTAGTCTTTGTGCGTGTTTTCTTGGCTCTGCATATTTCATTTTTACATCAGTTTATTTAAGTCTATGTTTCTCTGTATTCATTATGTTTGTCATTTCTTATGGAACAGTAATATTCTGTTATATTCATGTATCATAATTTGTTCAACCATTCCCCATTTGGTGGACATCTTTGTTGCCAGTTATTTGGTACCATGCTACCATACCATTACTACAAATATACTGATATATGTGCATATATATGTGTGTGTGTATATATATATAATATATACACATATACATATATATGTATACATATCGGTATAAAAGAAGCATTTTTAAAAATCAATCACTTCCTTGAACCACAGAGAAGTTTTGGGGTCAAAATATATGGGGGTGGATTTTCTTGATTTCCTCTTCTCTTCTCCAAATCCAGATAACCACATTAAACTAGTCTAAGCCATCCTCTGTTTATAGTACCTATTTTAGCATCAGCTATTGCAAATTTTGGGGGGATGCCTCTTCAAAAATTCCAAAGGAGATCACAGAGCACAGAAGAGGATGAGAGGGACTCTATGAATCTATGCAAGGTAGAGAGATATATAGAAGTAATTCCACAAACAGTTCACAGCTCCTTCCAATTACTCAGCAACTCAACCAAAACTGCAGTTCATGCCAAGTTGTTATTTTCCAGTACGTTCGCCTTCACTATCAACCAAAACAGAGAAACCAGTAGGCCTACAAACTGTCACAGAAACTTTCAATGAGACTCAACATAATCACACATACAGGTTTTATTTTTGTTTTGACGGACTTTGTGGTCCCTAAAATGCAATAAAATCTTAGAACTAAACCATGAACAATGTATACAAAAGTATGCTGCATTTGAAGTCCAAGGAAACTGTGTTCAAACATCAGTTCTTCCACTTAGTACCTATCTGACCTTAGGTAGGTCATCTCTGAACTTCAACCATAAAATCTGGACATTGGGATAAATTCTAAATTCCCAGCCTGTTGCACATTCTCAGGCCTTGCTGCCCAGCCTTCAAGTCAATCTGATGCCCATATGCAAGTTGGGTTCTTATGTGATTCTGTATCTCTGCCAATATCTGAATGTCACTCTTGGTACTGTCATGGCCGGTACTGCCATGACATTCTTTCTGTAAGTCATGGGGGCAAATTATAAAATATCTAAGACAATGTCATCTAACTCTTAAGAAAAATAATATACAGCTCCTGATCTTACAAAGGTTATAATTTACTAAGCAGACTCTGATTATAATGTCTTTCTTACATAAATCTAAGAGAATGTAAAGCATACTGATGGCTAAAAGAGAACTGAAATTTAGATTTTCCTTAGGTTTGCTATCTATGCTTTACAGAATTGTCAGTAAGCCAAGAACTAGTTTCCAGTCTGCATTTCCTTTTCCTAAAATGATTTCAAATAAGAAAAGGGGAAAACAGATTTAATAATTCTAAATTCAGTAATGACTGTAAAGTGTGTCCATTATGTGGAATGAGGGAATGCCAAATATATTTATGCACCTTAAGTTTTGCTAGACAATTAAACCATCTGATACAGGAAACAACAAAATCACATCCTTAGTACTTCTGTAAAGTCCCAGCATGAGCATTTTTCTTCTCCTTCCCAGAATACACCCACAGAAAGGTTATTAAAAAGCCCTACCAAACTGCCAGTGGAGAACTTGTCAACAATATAGCAGCCCAAACCAGCAGAGGTTCCAGATGATGAGACCTTTCTACACTGAATTAAGTATTCCACCCTTTCCTTTGCTCTCCGCTTCTTGGACCAAAAGAGACCTCTGTGTCATTTCAGTCCCATAATAACAGGCTAGATTGCTGCCTGCCTTTATTTGAAAATAATTGCCAGTCTCATTGCCCTTCTTTCTCTCCTCATTAGGGATATTTCCTGTAAATCAGAGACAACAATGCATTTTAAGTAGCTCTTTTGCCAAAAAAAAAAAAAAATGTATCTAACAAACTAGCTTCAAAATGAAAGAGAAGTAGGGGTTGATATATCTGTAGAATCATCGCTATAATTCCTTTCCTTATGGAATCAATGCAGGTCAAACAACCTGCCTAAGGTCACATAGCTTTATGTTAGAAGCAGGTCTTGGGCCCAGGACCTATGAACTTTAAGTCTAACATGTTAACCACTATGTCATGTTTCCATATAATTTTAGGGAAAGAAAATATATTCATAGCCTTAGTTAAACAAAACTATTAAGAAGAGTGTCTGATAATTGCGCAACTAAATATTATTACCATTTCACTAAAGATAGCGTTTTATATTTATGTTTCATATCTGGAGAAAATAATACTAGAAATACACAGCAACACATCAAGATTTGTGCTTATATTGTAAAAGAATGTTAAACTAAGAAATATTAAATATATATATATGCATGTGTGCACATACCTATGTGTGTGCGCATATATATATATATATATATCACATGCACATACAAATATGTACATATATATGCTTTTTTCCCTTTTACTTGGTACATTTTTATATTGTCTCTAGGGCTGGCCCTAGGCAAAGTAAGTAGGTAAGTATTTTCATTCTTCTTTCTTCCCTTTTATTATGTACCATTTCCTTCATTCTTTTCCCCATCCCTGTCTCCATTTCACTACCTCCTCCTCCTCCATTAGCCTCATTTTAGTTCACCATGATCTTTACTGTGACAGCACACAGAGGCATCTCCTCATGTACTATGTGAGACTTTTTATTACCTTCTTTTCCTCCAGGAAACATATTTATTCTCTGCCTTATTATCCTTTCACTGACTTGAAAGAACTTGATAAAATAATTTAATTGACTGATAATTGCAAAGAGACACTCCTTCTAGAAATATTTATATTTCATCTGGATTTTTAATTTTTTCTATTTTTCTCCTTGTATTTGCCTTCTCACATTTCCAATCCAAATAGGTATTCCTAAATCATAGGTATGAACATGTCAAGTCCTGGTGAAGACACTTCACTGATTTCTTATTGCTTCTAGGACAGATTATAAACTCTTCCCCTCAGCTTTACAGTCTGCTTCCAACCTAGCTTTCCAGGATAATTTCATATCAGTCTCCTTCATGGACTAGACGTTTCAATCAAGCTAGTGTACATATTTCCTATATATAGCATTCCATCCCTTACCTCCACGCCTTTACATAGACTATCTACAAAACCCAGGGTGTTCTACTACTTAACTCTATCTCTTAGGACTTCTAGCTCCCTTCAAACCTCCACCTCCTATAAGAATACGTTTTGTATTTATTTTTTCTCTGTTGATCTGGGTATTTCTTGTTTTACCCTAGTCAAATGTAAACTCATGGAGGATAGGGCTATTTTAATTTTGTCCTGGTGTGCTCAGTGCCTGGCGCACATAACACACTTAACTAAGTGCCTATTGAAGTAAATGAAATTGAATTATATTGGATTCACACTTAAAACCAAACGTGAGTAATGGGTGAATTTCAGGCACAAGCCATAGTGTACATGTTTGGTACAGCAGATCCTTTTCTATCTATTAAAAAAAATAGTAAGTCTCTGCTTATTCCATCAGTTTTTAAAATTAGTTCAGAGACCTAATTCTAAGAGAACTCTGCACTAAAAATTCTAATAGTGACTTTGTAGTATGAACAAAAGCATAGATCACGGATGTCCTCCCTTGACTGTCATTTCTCAGAAAATAGGCCTTGGAAAACATTGAATGTGTTCCCATGAGGCATAATCTTGTTTGTCTTTAAAAAAAAATAGTTTGAATGACCTTAAAATTTGACTTGAATGACCGTTCAATTCCCTGGAGGCTGGGATATGGGGGAGGAGTTGTAAAGTGTTTTTTTAAATCAATTGTTTGCTTAATATGGTCTAAATAATCAGGACTGATTTATGATAATTATTGCACTTTTCAATAGTTGTTGAATAGACAGCCTCAGTGTAGGCCACAGAAACTTTAATAGGCAATTCAGGTGGAGTCACTGAGGAATACAAGAAATTAATATATACAACACATTAGTGGGAGTAGCACACTGGATTATTAAATATTTATTGAACAGTAACAAGTGCTAACAGTAGAAAATGCAGAATTCTACAAGACCCTTTCCCAGGCTGGTAGTAAAGACAATGCAAAACAATAGCACCTGCTACAGCACATTCCAACCCAAGTAGGGAGGGCCAAGAATTTAAAAGGGAAGTAAGAGTTACCTTGGGCCAGTACAGTTTTAAAGTAATCAACCCTGTCAACCTATGCCATGTTCTCCTCCATTGAAAACACTATCTCTGCAATTAGTACCTATGATGAAACTAACTCCTCTTCTTCAAGAATTTAAAATATTCTAAAATTATGTTCCCTACTTTGGGAAGAGTTTCCAAATTCTCTCCAGAGGCTCTGGGTTTGTTTTGGTGTTTGGCCATGAGAAGTCTGCCCAGAAACACTCTTGGCAGAGAAAGGAAACTGCTTGATGATCATTTTGTTAAGAATTTTTACGTCATTTTGTATCCAGTCCTATGCCTATCAGTTATAGACAATTTAGTAAAGTGAAAATCTAATGGTAAGAAATATGTCTTCTCCCCAAAGGCTATCCTTGGAATAAGCTTAATAGAGAACAATTAATATGTGAAGAGTTACTTGTAATCAATCTCACATTTACCAATCATTGATTTTAAAAATATTTTTAAGGAATATTAGCCATTACATAAATGTATTATTTTTACAGAAATGCATGCTTTTGTGAGCTGATACCCCAAGGTTTACCTTCTTAGCTGATAACACACCTGTATTTTGTCCAGAGAATTGCTTCTACCTGCCAGCCTTCTATTGTCAAAAGTCTCTCCATCTCTCTCTCTGAATGTTTCTTTGTCTCTGTCTGTCTGTGTGTGTCTCTCTGTCACTGTCTGTCTGTCTCTCTCTCACACACACACAACCACACACACAGAGTGTGTGTCCAACCAGTTGATTCAATTAGCTGGGTCTAAGTTTTGCTCTTTTATCTGGGGATGAAAATAGTACCCAACACTAGATTTCACACTTTCCAAGAGAGAACATTGATGCCTTGTGTTGATTGGGGTTCAGGGAGCCAAATATTTCATGTAGAAGAGAAAAATATGCCAGCTCCTACTGGTGAATTACATAAATGAATAAAGTTCTTCAGAAGGCACCTTCCTTACTTTTAAAGGTGAGTGATTATGGGTACAGACACTGTCTACATTGTTGAAATCTGTTAGGCACTAAGGCAGTTCAGTGATGCAGTGGATAGAGCACTGTGCCTGGAGTCAGGAAGACCTGACTGCAAATCTCGCCTCTAACATTTACTAACCATGTGCCCCGGGTCAAGTAATTTAAACTTTGCCTCAGTTTCCTCACCTGAAAAATGAACATAATAATAGCACCCACCTCCTGGGATAATTGTGAGGGTAAATAATACAATAATTGTAAGACACAGTGAATGGCACACAGTAAGCACTCTGTATTAGTTTATTGGTCTTTTTCCCTCTCCTTTTTTATTCTTTATTATAAGAATTGATTCTTAGAAGGGGAGAGTGAAAGAATATCTTAGGAAATGGCAGTGATGTAAAAGCAAAATATATCAGTTAATTTAAATTTTTTAAATATAAATTTATTTAACTTTTTACATTCATTTTCTCAAAATTTTGGTTTCCAAATTTTCTCCCCTTTTATCCCCTCCCCCACCCCAATACACCGAGCAATCTAATTTTCCCTATCACCAATCTGCCCTCTCTTCTATCCTCCCTCCTTTCTCTTCTCCCCATCTTCTCTTTTGTCCTGTAGGGCCAGATGACATTCTATTCCCCATTAACTGTATTTCTTATTTCCTAGTAGCAACAACAATACTTAACAGTTGTTCCTAAAACTTTGAGTTCCAAATTCTCCCCATCCCTCCCTCCCCACCCGTTCCCTTTGGGAAGACAGGCAATACAATATAGGCCACATCTGTGTAGTTTTGCAAATGACTTCAATAACAGTTGTGTTGTATAAGACTAACTGTATTTCCCTCCCTCCTATTCTGCCCCGCATTGTTTCTCTTCTGTCTTTTGATCCTGTCCATCCCTGAGTGTTGACTTCAAATTGCTCCCTTCTCCCATTACCCTCCCTTCTATCATCCCTCCCTCCCTGCTTATCTCCTTCCTGTACTGTAAGATAGGTTTTCATACCAAAATGAGTGTGTATTTTACTCCTTCCTTTAGTCGAATGTGATGAGGGTAAACTTCATGTTTTTTTCTCAGCTCTCCTCTTTTTCCCTCCACTAAAAAGTCTCCTGCTTACCTCTTGAATGAGATATAATTTACCCCATTCCATTTCACCCTCTCTCCTCCCATTCCATTTCACCCTCTCTCCTCCCACTACATTTCTCTCTCACCATTTACCTTAATTTCTTTATGGTCCCAACCTATTCAATTCACTCTGTGCTCTCTGCCTCTGTATGTGTGTGTGTGCAAGCGTGTACATGTGTGTGTGTGTGTGTGTATGTGTGGTCCCACCAACTACCCAGATACTGAAAAGTTTAAGAGTTACAAATATTGTCTTTCCATGTAGGAATGTAAACAGTTCACTTTTGGTAAGTCCCTTATGACTTCTCTTTGCTGTTTACTTTTTCATGCTTCTTCTCATTCTTGTGTTTGAAAATCAAATTTTCTTTTCAGCTCTGGTCTTTTGATCAAGAATGCTTGAAAGTCCTCTGTTTCATTGAAAGACCATATTTTCCCCTGAAGTATTATACTCAGTTTTGCTGGGTAGGTGATTCTTGGTTTGAGTCCTAGTTCCTTTGACTTCTGGAATATCCTATTCCATGCCCTTCGATTCCTTAATGTAGAAGCTGCTAGATCTTGTGTTATCCTGGTTGTATTTCCACAATACTGGAATTGTTTCTTTCTAGCTGCTTGCAATATTTTCTCCTTCACCTGGGAACTCTGGAATTTGGCCACAATGTTCCTAGGAGTTTCTCTTTTTGGATCTCTTTCAGGCGGTGATCGATGGATTCCTTCAATACTTATTTTGCCCTCTGGTTCTAGAATCTCAGGGCAGTTTTCCTTGATAATTTCATGAAAGATGATGTCTAGGCTCTTTTTTTGATCATGGCTTTCAGGTAGTCCCATAGTTTTTAAATTGTCTCTCCTGGATCTATTTTCCAGGTCAGTTGTTTTTCCAATGAGATATTTCACATTATGTTCCATTTTTTCATTCTTTTGGTTTTGTTTTATGATTTCTTGGTTTCTCAGAAAGTCATTAGCCTCCATCTGTTCCATTCTAATTTTGAGAGAACTATTCTCTTCAGTGAGCTTTTGAACCTCTTTTTCCATTTGGCTAATTTTGCTTTTGAAAGCATTCTTCTCCTCATTGGCTTTTTGAACCTCTTTTGCCAATTGAGTTAGCCTATTTTTCAAGGTGTTATTTTCTTCACCATTTTTTTGGGTCTCCTTTAGCAAGGTATTGACCTGTTTTTCATGCTTTTCTTGCATCTCTCTTATTTCTCTTCCCAGTTTTTCCTCCACCTGTCTAACTTGATTTTCAAAATCCCTTTTGAGCTCTTCCATGGCCTGAGCCCACCGGACATACACCTGGTATGTCTGGGATACAGAGGCCCTGACCTCCACGTCCTTCCCTGATGGCAAGCATTGTACTTCTTCATCAGAAATGAAGGGAGGAAGGAACACCTCTTCCCCAAGAAAGTAGCTCTCTATGGTCTTATTTTGCTTCCTTTTTATGGGCATTTTCCCAGCCAGTTACTTGACTTCTGAGATTCCTCTCCACCACTGCCTAGATCTCAGTTAATTTAATTTTTAAAAGAAGTCTTTTTATCATTCTTTTTCAACCTCTCAGTTACTTTTAAATACTCACACTCAATAGCCCCTCCTTTTGTTTCAGTCCCATCCTGCTCTCTTGATTCTCATCACTCTCTATCATCACCCCTCTGTCTCCACTGTCTTCATCTTTTGCCTGACCTTTCAGTGGGCGGTCCCCAAAGATCTGTCCATGGTGCTGTTTTTTCCTCTCCCTCTGCAATCTCTGGCTATTTCATTCACTTTTATCACTTCAGTCACCACCTTTGTATTGATAACTCCAAAATTCTATATCTCTAGTCTCTGAGCTCAGGGCTATCATTTCCCATTACCTCCAGATCCTGTAAACACGGATATCCACTGGTACCTCAAAGACAATATTTCCAAACTTAAGCCAATTCTAAAAGAATCTCAGAATTGGAAAGGAACTCAGAATTCAAGTAGTCCAACTAAATATGAATTAAAATTACCTCTAAAATATAAATCTAGTTTCTCTGTATAGACTTCTAGTGAGGGAAAGCCTAATATGCCTCAAAGCAGGTCATTTTGCTTTGGACGGTTCTGTTAGGAAGTTTCTCCTTACATGCCAAGTCCAAACTCGTCTTTTTGCAATTCCACTTTTCATGGCCAATCTTCCTCCCTTCCCCGCTAGACACCAACAACTGAATAGATAAGCACATTCCTTCTTCACAGCAACTCTTATAGCATTGAGGACTTTTATATCATAATTCACCTGTTCTTCAGTTAAACATCAGATTTTTTTTTAACTGATCTTCATTTACATGTCATTAAGGCCCCTCATCATCTTATCTGATGTTCTCTGGAGGATCTCCAACCTCTACATATGCTTCATTAGTTATGGTTCCCACAACTGAACATAATATTCTCAATGTGAACTGACCACATAGAGAACTATGCAGCTGTCACCTCTTTGGCTATTTACAGCATATTTCCTTCCTTAATGTAGTGAATTAACTTACTTGCCTATTAGATCACATGGTTGATTCTTATTGAGTCTCAGTCCACTAAAATTACATATCTTTGCCAAACCACTATATAGCCATGTTGTCATTCCATAAAAAAATCTGGTGCTTGTGAAATATATCCATTTTGAAGTGTAATGTATCACATTTATCCTGATTAAATTTTATTATTAGATTTGGCCCCTACTCTAGCTTTTCAAAACTTTTTAAATCATTAATTTCTCATTCTAATGGGCTTGTTATCTCTCTTTCCCTATAAAATATAATTGTAATGATCATTTCAGTATTTCTGTGTTCAGCAACCAGTCTCCTATGTTGGATTTTTATCATTGATTTTTCCATCTTTAGAACTTTCGCATCCAAAGACTTTTTTCAGACATTTGAAGTCCTGCACAATAAGATAACATCCTCTCTTCTTATCCTTTTCTCATATTACTACTCTTCTTATATACTCACACTTCAGCAAAATTGGATTATTGTAGTTCCCTGGATATATCACAGACTTTCTCATCCTAGTACCTTTGCTCAATGCGTCTTATAGCAAGACTACCCTCTCTCTCAGTATTCATTCATTGAATTCCTATCTCTCCTCAACTCAAGTGGAACTTGCTCTATTAAGTCTTTTCTGATTCACATTTACCTCATCTTTAAAAGCCTTTCCCAAGAGAGTTCAATTATCTCTTTATTATGTACCTTTTAACTGCCCTTTTCATCTTAATTTACAGTGTAATCTCCATGAAGGCAAGAGTTGTGTCTTTTTCTAAACATTATATCACTCCTAATATGTGATATACTAGGTATCTCTGTAACACCACAGATAATTCTTCATGTTTTTATTAAAGGAGGGATCATCTCCTAGTTGGAGTCTTTCTTAAGTCATCCCCACCTCAGCTGCTGGTGACATCATTCTCCCCAAAACATCTAGTACTTATTTTATATATGTTTATATGTGTGCCTGTTGTCTCCCACAATATAATTAGCAAGCTCCCTGAGTAGGATTCAGGTTTTTTTTTCTTTTTACCTCCAGCACGTAGATGCCTAATAAATGCTTCTTGATTCATTTGATTCACCCTAGTCTCAACAATAAGCTCAGCAGTTTTAACAGTTTTGGGTTAGCATTCATTTCTTTGGAGGAAAACAGAAATATCTATCTATGGAATTTTTCTCAATAGAACATGAGAAAACTAGTAATTATTTCTCTAGTGATAAAGAGACTGAAAACCCACAGAGAGAAGCAAATGATCTGACTGCTTGGATACAGATGAAATGGGAAATGTGAGATTACTGGTTCTACTGTTTTCATTGAGGTCGATTTGTACTGTCATCAGACAGAAGAGCAAATCCAATAATTAATACCTGAATCAATGAATGAATTAGTGAATTTTTCATGTTTAACTTCAAATGAGGCTGAATTATTACCATATTTTAAAACTGACATCAAAATAATGTAGAATTCCTCAAAATGTACTCCATCATACACAAAAAATATTTTAATGATATTTTATTTCTCCTGAATTATATGTAAAAACAATTTTTAACATTTTAGAAAAACTTTTGAGTTCCAAATTTTCTTCTTCTCTCCCTCCCTCCCCTCACCCTTTCATGAGAGGGTAATGATATGGGTTATACATGTACAATCATGTAAAATATGTTTCCATATATTGTGTGGAACAAAACTCAAACTAAAATATAAATAACATGAAACATAGTATGTTCAGTTGACATTCAGACTCCATCAGGTCTTTATCTGGTGGTGGACAGCATTTTTCATCATGAGTCCTTTGGAACTATTTTGAATAATCGTATTGCTGAGAATAGCTAAATTATTCCTACTTGTTCATTGTACATGTTGCTGTCACTGTGTACAATGTTCTCCTAGTTCTGCTCACTTCACTTTGCATCCATTCATACAACTCCAGGTTTTTCTGAAATTATTGCTAATCATTTCTTATAGCACAGCTGTATTGCATTATAATAATATAACCCAACTTGTTCAACCACTTTCCAAAATGATGGGCATCCCCTCAGTTTCTAATTCTTTGCCCTAAAAACAGAGCCACTATAAATAATTGTGTACAAATAGTTTATTTTCTTTAAAAAATATCTCTTGGATACAGACTTAGTGGTAGTATTTTTGGATCATTAGGTATGTACAGTTTTATAGTCCTTTGGGCACAGTACCAAATTGCTTTCAGAATGGTTAAATCAGCTCCCATCTCCACCAACAGTGCATTAGCATCCCAATTGTCCCAAAGCCCCTCCAACATTTATCATTTTCCTTTTCTGTTATATTAGTCAATCTCATAACTGTGAGGTGGTACCTCCGAGTGTAACTTGCATTTCTCTAATTAATAGTGATTTAGAGAATTTTTTTCATATGACTATAAATAGCTTTGATTCACCATCTGAAAATTTCCTGTTCATATTACCATTTATCAATTGGAGAATGATATGTATTCTTGTAAATTTGACTCAGTTCTCTATGTATTTAAGAAATGGGGCTTTCGTGTGAGACACTTGCCGTAAATCCTTCCCTACCCCAACTTTCTGCTTTCTTTCTGATCTTGGTTACAGTGGTTTTGTTTTTGCAAAATCTTTTAATATAATTAAAAGTATCTATTTTATTTTATTTTGTAATGCGCTCTCTTTCTTTTGTTCTTAAATTCTTTCCTTATCTGTAGACCTGATAGGTAAACTGTTCCATGCTCCCCTAATTTTCTTACAGTATTACCCTTTATGCCTTGTATCCTGTATCTTGGCATATGGTATAAGACATCAGCCTGTAACTAGTTTCTGCCATGCTGTTTTCCAGTTTTCACAGCATTTTTATCAAACAGTGAGTTCTTGTCCCCAAAGCTTGAATTTTGGGGTTTATCCAAACACTAAATTGCTATGGTCATGTACTACTATGTATTATATATCTAATTCATTCCATTGATCTACCACTATTTCTTAGCCAGTACCAGATTATTTTGATGACTACTGTTTTTTAATGCTGCGATTTTATAGTTAGGCCACTTTCCTTCATATATTTTTTCATTGATTCCCTTGATATTCTTGACCTTTTGTCCTTTCAGATTAATTTTATTATTTTTCTAGCTCTATAAAATATTTTGATAGTGTGGTACAGCACTGAATAAGTAGAGTAATTTAGGCAAAATTTTGTTTTTATTATATTGACTTGCCTTACCAATGAGCAATTTTTATTTTTCCAGTTTTTTAGATCTGACTTTATTTGTGTGAAAATTGTTTTATAATTGTGTTAATACAGTTCTGGAGTTTGTCTCAGCAGATAAACTCCCAAGTATTTTAAATTGTCTACTGTTATTTTAAATGGGATGCCTCTTTCTATCTCTTATTGTTGGACTTTGATGGTAATATGTAGAAATGCTGGTGATTTATATGGATTTATTTTATATCCTGAAAACTTGCTAAGTTGTTAATTATTTCTACTAGTTTTTTTAACTGATTCTCTAGGATTCTCTAAGTATACCATCATACATTTTGCCAAGTGATAGTTTTGTTTCATCATCGCCTATTTATATTCCTGCAGTTTATTTTTCTTTCCTTATTGCTATAACTAATATTCTTAGTACAAGAATCAATAATAGAGGCAATAGTGAGCAACCACACTTCACCTCTGATCTTATTGAGAAGGCTTCTAGCTTGACCCCATTATAGACAATGCTTGCTAATGATTTTAGGTAAATATTGCTTATTATTTTAAGGAAACATTCATTTATTCCTATGCTCTCTATTGTTCTTTAATACAAATGGGTGTTGTATTTTGTCAAAAAGCTTTTTTTCTGATTCTATTGAGAAAATCATATGGTTTCTCTTTGTTTTGTTATTAGTAAGGTCAATTATACTCATAGTTTTCCTAATAATGAACCAGCTCTGTATTCCTGGTATAAATTCCACCTTGTCACAGTGCATGGTTTCTGTGATATGTTGCTGTAATCTTCTTGCTACTATTTTATTTAAAATTTTTCATATTTCATTAAGAAAATTGATCTACAGTTTTCTTTCTTTGTATTTACTCTTCTTAATTGCAGTATCAGCATCATATTTGTGCCATACTAGAAATTTGGAAGGATTCTATTTTTAAAAATAGTTTATATACTGTTTGGATTAACTCTTCTTTAAAGGTTTGGTTGAAATCACTTGTGAAACCATTTGGATGTGGGGATTTGTATTTAGGGAGTTCATGTCTTATTCACTTTATTTTTCTAAGATAGGGTTGGCTATGTATTCTCTTTCCTCTTTTGTTAATCCAGGCAATTTATATTTTTTTAAATATTCATCCATTTCACTTAGATTGTCAGATTTTCTGGCATGTGACTGGGCAAAATGACACTTAGTATTTACTTTAATTTCCTCTTCTTTGGTGGTGAATTTACTCCTTTTATTTTTGACATTACTAATTTGGTTTTCTTCTTTCCTTTTTCTAAAATCAAATTAACCAATGGTTTATATATTGTATTGTGTTTTTTCATAAAGACAGCATTCAGTTTCATTTTTTAGTTCAATAGTTTCCTTATTTCCTATGCAGAATATTAAAACCAATAGTTTCCTAACAAGCTTCCATTGCTAATTTTTTTAAAAGAACTTATTTCCTTGAAGCAGAGTTGATTAGCACCTAAAATAAATACATTTTTTAATGATGTAAAGGTTAGCAATCTTCTTGTGGTCTTTAAACAATAGTAACAACAAATGCATCTAACCTCACCATGCCTTACAACTGTAAAGTTTCCCACAATTGTCCTTCAGATCCACTTTATAAATATGTGTTAACACATACGCACACATAAACTGTTTTGTTTTCTCCCCTATTGTGATAATCGTCTTGTATTAAGATCAATGAGTTTAGCTCAGGGATTTAAAATTTCTTTTATTTTTCTCTGTTAGTCACTGCAAACTGGTGCTGAAATATCTATTCTGAAACTGTGAGAGCCAACAAGTCTTTAGTTCCCACAGTCTATGGAAATAGCAGTGTAATTTTGTAGGCATACCTGTTTTCCACTAAGGAAATTGAATTGCAGATCCCTATCAAAAGCCATGACAGATAACAGGACCCAGGTTGAAGACTTTCAGGAATATGAATGGCCAATACACTAGTTGGGTACAGTGGAAAAGAAATCACTGTTCCCCCAGCGGAGTGAATTTCACAAATAGACTTTTTAGTTATACCTGTGGCCATTTATCTATTTTTCGCTTAATCTTTTGGAGGCCACTCTGCTAGGTCAATGTGGGTAAGAATTTTTACTTTCATTCCACAAATGATTCACAGGGAAATTAATTATTCTAGAGAGGCAATTTAGTCTAGTGGAAGTAAGCAAGATTTGACAATTACAACACCTTGCTTCTATTTAAACTCAACATAATTAAACAAATTTATTAAGCATTTGTCATATATAAGACACCCTGGTAGGTACAAGGGCTGCAGACAAAAACAGAATAGCTCCCTTTATGACTGTATATAGGAGGATAATTCAGACACAAATAAATATACTATAAAAGAGAAAGTGATAAATGCAACTTTTAATTCCAAGCAATTTCCTAGTTCTGATTCAGTCAGAACTGATAGTAGTGTATCATTCAGGAAGTCAGTTTCCTCCCTTGGGAAATTCAATTTTAAAATACTGATACCCTATGACCATAAAGTGAGATAGATAATATGAAAATGGTGTAGATGAAAATATACAGTAAGGATATTTATCAAATTTGTAGATAGCACAAAGGTAGATGGGAAAGCTAACATGTTAGATAACAGGAGGCAGTGTGGCACAGTGGACAGAGCATTGGCTCTGACTATGGATTCAAATCCCACCTATGGAATCTTAGGACATTGACAAGCTGACACAAGTCACTAATCTTCCTTTGTCTTAGCTTCCTCATTTTGAAAATTATCAACTTGGACTCGATGATCTCTGATGTCCCTTCCAGACATATAATCCCATATCAATATACACTTTCCAATAGGTACTATTCAAATATAAGGTGATCACATGGAATCACAACTAGTAACTTCAGTGTGTTTACAAGTAGAAGATAGAGTGACAAAACCACTAGAGTGACACAGAAAATTTCAATTCTAATTCTGCCTAATTCAAATTCTTAGACATTGGACCCCAAACAAGGCTTTTCACATCTCAAAACTTTAATTTCCTTAACTATAAAATGAGGATAATCATAATAACTTTGGAAAGTTTAAGGAACCTCACAGGGTATGTGGTTCAAATCCCTCATTTTATAGATGAAAAAACTGAGTCCAAGATAGATTAGGTGAGTTGCCTAAGGTCAAACCGCAAATAAGTAGAAGAGCCAGGCTTCAAACCCATATCTTTGGAAGGTAAATCCAGAGATCATTATATTTTTCCCCAATACCTCTCAATATTTGTTGTCCAGAACCTCATTGACTTTCCCTAAACATCATGTGAGAAGAACGTATATAAAATTGTTTGCAAATTTTAAAAACTTAGATTGCTATACCACATATGTTGGTGATGGTGCTGATGTGGTTATTGTTGTCCAGTCACTTTCTGTTGTGTTTGACCGTTCATGACTCCAAAGGGGGTTTTGGCAAAGACTCTAGAGTGGTTTGCAATTTCCTTCTTAACTCATTTTAGAGAGGAGGTTTACTGAGACAAACGGTTAAGGGATTAGCCTAGAGTTGCACAGCTAGTAAGTGTCAGAGGCCAGATTTGAACTCAGGAAGAGGAGTCTTCCTGATTTCAGGACCAGCTCTATTCACTGTATCACCTAGCTGTGTGTTTACATATGTATGGGTATATGTGTGTGTGCATGTGCATGCGTATATTTATGTGTGTATGTATATTTACATATGTGTTTTTATGTGTGCATGTGTAGATGTGTGTATGTGTAGAGATGTGTGTATGGATGGAGATGTATGCATATGGGTATATTGTGTAGGTATGTATATATATATATATAATATTTTTGTATTATATGTGCATGTATATGTAGGTACATATAAAACACATATATACATGTGCACATACATGTGTAAATGTGTACATGTTTTATTTGTTTAGACTCTATCATGTGACAATTTCCTATGTGTCTCTTTAATTACATGCATATTTGCATAATTTGTCTTGCATTTATGTGTATGTGTATATATGATTTTTTCTGTATCTGAAGATAACATAACCTCAACCATGTTTGTTAAGCTACCAGATTTTTGACCCAGGACATACCTTCTGCTCTGGAATAAGGAAAGACTTGGTTTGAAGGCAAGATGACTTCATTTTTTTTCCTCTGAAATCATGCTAAAAAATAATTAATTTCTTGAGCACACAGTAAACTCTACATACTTCCTCCAAGTTACATTGCCAAGATAATTTTTAAATTTTATTATTTTTTTAGCTTTTATTCCAGCAAATAACATGCTTTATATTTCTTCTCTGTAGTTAGGTTATCAAACCTTTCATGGGGAAAATATGTGTAGGTCTTAGGGGAAACTGCATCGTGGTATTTTTTATTCAATATTCAGAAACCAGAGAGAATGGCATATTTCTCATTTCTTTACAATTAGTTGTTATAACTTACATCAAAAATTAAGGACACAAAAATCTATGCCATGTCACATGCGATCCTTTTTTTTTTTTTTTACAAAGCATCTCATTTGTTATAAAAAAAAAAATCTACTTATTCAACCTAAGAAGGGTTAAGTGAATATTTGTAGACTTTAAGGTTATAACGGCTTCCAGAAAAGGAAAAGCACTCAATTTAGAATCAAAAGCCCAGCAGTCTTGGCTCTGCCCCTTGTTTACTTTGTGACTGAGGGCAAATTATTTAACTTCCCCAAGTTTTAGTTTCTCTCTCGGTGAAATGGCAATAATAATGATAGTAAATGATTCCAGGTTTGATATGAAGAAAGTGCTTTGTCAGCTGTAAATTCCTACACGAATTAGACCTATCCTTATTATCTCCTCCCACTACAATGTTGCCATATGCCTCATACTGACATAAAGTGCCCCTAAGTTCTTACTGGTGGAGCTCAAGCTCAGATGGCTCTACCAAGATAGAGAGGCTTTGAGCCCAGCCCAGGGAGAGACCATACATCTTTCATCTAAGGTCCAGCCTAAATTCTGAGAGGCTCATCACCAGACAGTTGACTACAATATCCTAATTCTTGACCACAGCAACTCATACAGTCATCTCTTAATGAACTGAAGGATTGTGGTCTGCATTCTACATGCCTGAAATCATGAACATATCTCTCAAAATATTATCATTACAAATGATATACAATCCATAGAAAGAGCACTGACATGGCAGCCAGAAGAATTAGTTTTCAGTCCTAATTCCTCCGCTGTACCAAAGACAAGAATTTGAACATCAAAGAAAACTTTAAACATTATAAAAAATTGCCGAATATGAAAGATTTAAAATGAAATGTTGAACTTGATGTACCAAGTAAATGTCAGATCCAGCAAACAATGAGAATCTTATAGAGTATATATTGATTAAAAAAAAACTCTCCAAAATAGAAAAGTATGAAAACACATTAATGTCTTCTACACTCAAGGAGAAAAGAATTTTCAGCAGAGTATAAAAATTTCAAATATTCCTTCTTCCCAATAATTTGTTACATGGCTACACCCATACAACAACACTTTACTTACCTGTTCTTCAGTTTCTTCATCTATGTGATGAGGAGGTGGGATTAAATCAGTGATCTCAAACTCAAATTGAACATCTTAAGTCTGTAGGACTTATCTGTTTCTATGACTATTGTCTAAATATTTCTCTCCACAAAGATGTTTTCACCTAATTAAATATTCATCTTCATACTTATACTGAATACAACATAATATAAAATAATTATATATAATTTACTTAGAGAGTAGGGCAAGCAGTCTAAAAAAGCCCTGAAGTTTAGGACAGAGGACTTGAAATACCTGATTTAAACCATGGAGAGAAAACATATGTCTGAAACAAATGCATGTGATTTTAGAATAGCTATGTCAAACTCAAATAGAAACAGAGACCATAAAACCATACCTAAAGATGTCTGCAGAGGGGGACATTAACTTAGAAAATGACATATTAATACTGCTTAAGTTCCATTTATTTTGTTAAATATTTCCCAGTTACATTTTAATTTGCTTTAGGTGCACAAATATGTGATATGTGGCCTGCAGGTTGATATCTCTGGTTTAGAACATTTGGACTCTCACAGCAGAAGCAAGTCATCTGACAAGGTTAAGGGTTATAGAAATTTATTAAAGACTCATTTTCCTTCACAAAGGCTCACTTCCTATTGAACTGCAGAGCACAGCAGAAAGAGGGCTATGATCCTGGAAAGACTGACCTCTGAATTTGATGCTCCTAGGATGTGACAAGCTCTCATCATTCCACATAGATCACATGAGATTGCCTACATTCAGTCCTCCACATATCAGGATTGCTCATTAATGATGAAGAGGGTAATTGGGAGAGGTTCTCTTATAATAATAATAGCAACATTTATATAGTGCCTATTATGTGCTAGGCACCACATCAAGTGCTTTATAATTATCTCATTTGACCTGCACGACAACCCAGGGAGGTAGGTGCTATTATTATTGCCATTTCACAGAAAAGAAACTGAGGCAGACCATAGAATGAAACACAACCATGATGGTCTTCTAGCACAAGTTCTTTGATCAACTTTATAAAGGAAAGAAATCTTTAAAAAGTTTAACAATCCTTTTTTTAATTAAATATATATGTCTTTCACTAGTTCAGGAGAAAGGTTAACACCCTGAATGTGGAGAAAATACAAGGAAAATAGAAGCACAGAAATTAGCACACAGATCACTAGACAAAGTAATACAACCAAAGCAAAACGCCAGTCTCCCAGAATATGTAACAGACAGCCCCCTATTGACTGAAAAGCTTGAAAGTTCACATGCTTAGCGTCTAATTGATTCAGCGCAGCTGTGAATTATCAGGGTTCAAAGGAGATTATTCCCTCAGATGCTCACAATTTAGCCTGAGCCTAGGAAACTGAATTCCAAAAAGAAAACAAGAAAAATCCCACCTTGCTTGTTCCCTGCACTCGCTCACGCGTTCTCTTGCACTTGCTCTCTCCCTCTCTCATCTTAGTTTCCTTATACTGTGTGTATAGGTATACAGTGTACACACACACATATATATATATACACACATATACACATACAGAGAGAGAGAGACAGAGAGACAAAGACAGAGAAGGGGAGAGAGAGAGAGAGATGATACAATGGAAAATAATACTGAAATTAGTAGTCAAAGGTCTGAATCTGAGGCTGTCCTATATATGAGTAAGCCTTGAGTTCAGCTTCTATATTAGCAACCCTTCCCCCCGCAACCCTTGGTGTGTGCTTAGTCATCTTTCCTGTCAAGGACATGGAAGCTTCAAGTGGGCCTGTTTCTAGACATACATAAGAGAAGAACCTTTCACAAAAACAAAGTTCAGAATAGGTGTAGCTATCCTCTACTTCCTGTTAGCCATAATGGATGATGGGTTCTTACTCTGTGGTTATGAAAAGTCTTGGCTACAGAAATAAAACTCTATAGTTGTGCCAAAAAAGGTGATCCCTACAATTTAGGCTTAATTTTCCTACTGTCCTTGAAGTATAAGGATGAATTTATGAACTTCACAAGGGATGCTCCTGCTTCACCTGGTGACAAGTCAACAACTCATGGTCTAGGTAAGTATTTTATTCTTTCTTTGTTGTAGCACTTTATGAGACCTTAAAAGATCACTGACATCTTCCCTTCCTTGGACACCCAAGGAGCAGATTAGCATCTGCCAGAACAGTTATGATGACAATAGCAGAAGAAGGCAACCATAGAAAGTAAAAACAATGATGAGAGTGGGGGAGTGTATATGGGGAAAGGGAAGGGAAAGGGGAAGGGGAAGGAGACCGTTTGGAGTTGATAAGGCTGCACTCAGTGTAGGTGTAACAGTAAAATCATCAATTAGCAGTCTTTGCAATGAAAGGGTTTGCAAATATCCCACTAACTTGCATATTAGCCTCTCAAATGACTATAATCATTTGATTCTTTCTGGGTTAAGATTCCATTTTATGTGTGAAAATAAAATTATCTGTTCCATAACTGACTTGTGTTGTACTCGTTAAGCCATTTTTTTCCTCTCTCTGTGTCCTACCCAACTTACCTTGCAAAAATATAATTGTTCTTTAGGAATTTGAAGTTGGTAGGGAGGAATGTAGAATTTAAGCACTGGAAAGCCCAATTCTCCTAGTGAGAATACAGGCAACTCCAAAACAGTGAAACTAAATATCAAATACAAATAAAGGTCAGAAAATGGTAAAGGCCTCTCTATTCCTAGTGGCCTCAAGATTAGAAGTGCCTTACGTACCCTGTACGTTACATTTAAAATGAGGGAGTTAGACTAGCGTAATTTTAATCTTAAAATTCCTTTTTGGTCTAAATATATATGAGTTAGACTAGCGTAATTTTAATCTTAAAATTCCTTTTTGGTCTAAATATATATGAGTTAGACTAGCGTAATTTTAATCTTAAAATTCCTTTTTGGTCTAAATATATATGATCATACAATTTCACTAGCAAGGTATTCTTATCCCATATCTTCTTCCTTTATTGAAACCTTGAAATTCCTTTATAGGGGTCAAAATCTTTCTTTCCACAATTAGAAATAAGGCAATAGATACATACACACACACATGTACATAGTGCCAATGAATGACTTCAATTTACACTAAAACATATGTCTCTAAGAGATTCTTTTACTAAAGTGAGTAGTGATATTCAGACTGGGGAAAACATAATGACACTAGATATCCAAAGGAAATGGAAAGCAGGAAATACCAGGAGTTAGAGAAATGTCTTATAAAGGTGGGACAGGCATCAGTGATGAACTTCCAATTTACTGTTTTATAGTGAAAACAGTTGTGTTCTGTTTCAATTCCATTATGGATGAATGAGGGCAGAGTCAGCAATTAGATAGACATGGCATGGTGATCACAGGCTATTCAGCAGCAACAAATGAAAGTCGATCAAAAGCAGATACCACGGGCCCAGAATGAAATTATGATTTTACTGTAGCTCTTGGTTTCTTACTATGCGTAGAGCCAAGGGCAGTTCTCATCAGAGATTCTATATAAGAGCCCTCCATGGAACTGGGTGTTCAGACATTGAGGTGGGGTAATCTTTAGCAGTAAAAATTACAGTGGTAAGAGACCAGAAGAAATTAGAGGCTCAGATGAGACAAATGAGCCAGTTATTTGAAGATATTGAACACGTAGAAATCAGGGGTAAGAGATGTATAAAAGATCTTGAAGCATAAGTATATATTCCCAAAGCAAATAGGAAAACAAGTGATTATGGCTTAAATTAGGCAATGAACAACTGAGAAGCCCAACAGATTTAGGCTTATGGAAGGGGTACATTTCTCAATTTGACATATTCAGCAATATCACTATGTCCACAACTTGAGCTGTATCAGTTTTAGTTAATGATAGGATTATAGCAGGGTTACAGATTTAGATCCAGTGCTCTTACTCTAGCATTATTACATTGGAAAGAATGCTGGGTTTAGAGTGAGAAGTTCATATGGGAATTGTTACTACTTACTACCTTTTGACATTGCAGGATTTCACCTTTCTTGATTTCAGTTTCCTCAATTTTTTTAAAAAATGAAGAGATTGGATTAGATGAAATGTTAACGATGTTTCTAATTCTAAATTGATGATGTTATGACAATGCATAGAGTGTGGCCACCTTGATTATTTTATGAGCTTCAGCTGTGAATTATTCTTTACTGTGGCTAGCCTGTCTTTCCTTGTTTTGTTTAATTTTTTCCCTAATGGGAAACAGCTGTGTTACAAAGTAGTGGACAATTACCCTAAAGGGTGTGAGGGCTATGCAGTACAAAAACAGGATTCTAGGAGATGCAAGGAATGAAAACCTGTTGTCATTTCTATGCCCAGGTGGTGTGCTGTCCAGGCCACTTTGTTCAGCTTAATGAAGAACAGCTGTGTGCTATTGAGGTTGATATAAGAACCCAGAGAAATTAGCAAATTAAGGAAAACTGTGGTATTCTGTTCATGGTGCAAGGGAGAAGTGGCATCTAAGGAGACTAGATTCAAATCATCTCTAGGGGGTAACCTAAATTTAAGAAACAAATTATAGTAAATTTGGTAATTACCTACATTCAGGTAAATAGAAGTCTCTATTAGCCAGACCTTCAGTACACACACAGAACAGTGGTCATTGATGTTCACCATCAACATTGTCATCATCATCATCAAATACCCAGGTCATGAAATGTCTTACAAATCATCAAAGTTTGAATCACTTCTAATATACTTTATCTTTTATGCTGTGTATTATTTTTATTTCAATGTTTTTATTACCTGTGGAAAATTCCTCAATTCTTTTCATAACAATAACAACTCACATCTATAAAACAATATTAAAGTTTATTAAAACAGTTTATTTCTTCCTGAAACAAAGGCTCATTTTTAACAGTAATATTATTCCTGTGGTGTTGTATGGCTATGTCATATAATTTTAGAAGTATTAAAGTTGAAAGTCATCCAAAAGGCAATGGAAAATCTCATCATGGGTGTGAATAGGCTGTGGCCTATTAGTAATGAGGAATTGCATAGGGGAAATGGTGTAAAGGAGGTCATCAAATAGATGGATTACTGGGGGAAAATACGAGTCAGTTTTGTTGAGAGGAGGAAAAGAGTGCTATCTCCACAATGTCAAAACACCTAGTCTCAGAAGAATGCACTCAGCATATCCAGAGGAAGCCCAGGAGTGGTTTTCTGGGAAGAGATCTACAAAATTCACACTGGAGGCACAGGAATGAATGGGGATTTGAGCTCCACCCTTGGAGGAAGTATATATATCACTGACATCCAGATCCATAGGACAGAAGTAATCCTTTGAACAATCTAATAACCCATCTTTGTGTAATGTTTTAAGGTTTCCTAAACACTTGTTCTATGATAACCCCTATAGTCCCCATTATACAGATAAAGTAATTAAATCATGGAGTTAAAGAAACTTGCCCATGTTAATAAATACCAGAGCCAGGAATCAAACCCAGATCTCTGAAATCCAAATCCTTCAGGTTTTTTTTTAGCTAAAGTATTAAAAATTAATTAGTAAACAGAGCAGCATTCACAAGGATTAATTCTAGAATACAAAGTCATCTTGTAGTTATATTTATGAAACTATTACCTGACCACTTTGATTACTTAACTGTATTATCAAGCATAATCCTAGTCACCTCTTACAAATCTTTTTCTACTTTCCTTAAAGCAATATATTTTGAATATATACAGTAATTGTGTATTTGTTTCCAAAAATGAATGGAAATATTCCAAGGGAATTTTTTAAAATGATCATAATAAGGAGGAAACAACAGACTCACTGCAAATTTTATTGATATTGGGAATGTGGAAGTGAAAGGTAAAATCAAGTGTCTGAAATGTTTGCCTAGCATTTTCTGAATAAAAAGGAATTTTAAGATAGAAGGCTTTTAATTTAGTTTAAGAAAGAACAATTTGAAAAATATATCACGTCAAGTGTAGCCATCCCAACAGACTTACTGTCTTAACTTTGACTAGCACAGCCTAAAGATATACAAGTTTTGGATCCAAATAGTTTAGTGGTTTCCCAATAAACCAAAATTTCCTGAATGCTAATGTCAGTTTCACCCACTAAAAAGCTAATGACAGATTCACACACTAAAATTTTCAAATATGAACTGAGCACACAGCAGTCATTCAATAAATGTTTATTTCATTGAGAAGTTCTTTATTTTCTCATTAGAGTCATTCTAGATTTCTTTTTAATCTATACTGTTGTCAATATGGATTACTTTTTAATATTCCACCATTTTATGTACTGAAATGCTTTTAGTCATTTCCCTTGATTGCAAATTCAGGCTGCTTCCAAGTTTTTTTTTGTTTTGTTTTGTTTTTGCTTGTTTGTTTTAATTGCATATATGCAGAGGGCTGTTTCCAAATGGGGATATCATATATAGTTTGATGGGAAGCAGGATAGACATCTCTAATCTCTTCCTCTTCACATTCTTCTTCAAGGGAGACTTTAATTATTACTGAGAGAAAAAGCAGCAAGTTTAGGGCCAGAAGAGACTCTAATCTCCTCAAAGAAAGGGTGTACTAGGCTGGAGTTATATCCCTTAAATATTGTTAGCCTAGAGATGTGATTTTCAGGTCCAAACTGACTTCTGATCATTGTTTCATTATTGGGAAGAGGAGAACCTTCTACTTTATATCCAACTTTTGAGTCTCTTCCCAATGAACATAGCAACTAGCCAAGAAATGTATTTATCCAAATCAGTAGCATAAAAGAATCAAAGAATATGAGAAGAGATCGAAGAAGCTTTCCCAAAGAGAACAAGGTAATGCAGTTCAACCAAGAGAAAAAGAGACTTAGATCTCACTCAATGGGAATTTCACCGAATTATTTATCACAGCAAGCTAGAGATAGGGATAAGATAAAAACTGCTAGCTCCTGTCATATCACCTTCTTCCTGTCACCTTTTGTCTTCAGCAATCTGAAGGTTGAGCTGTCATTTTCTGTCTTCTCTTGAAGTTAAAAGTCAACAGCACTTGAAGCAACTGCAGAGCCCGAAGCAACCCAAAGAGTGAAAATCTCTCTCCCATTCTCACCACCTCCCTTCCTCTCTTTTACACAAGGGTAGGCCATTGCTCTCAATTAATGAAGAGAGAGAGCCAAAGCAATGGGATCTGGGACAGAGGTAAAGTAGTTACGAAGCATTTAAACATACAGTTGTTTTATAAGTTTTTCATAAAACCATGAGTGGTCATTCTTACAAAGGAACTTTTAGATTCCAGCTATGCTTATTTTTGGAAAGGTTACTGATCTTTGGAAATAATCTTATAATTCCTTCTGCAGTGTTTGAATGCCCTATTTCATCACAACACACAGTATCATTGAATTTCATTGCATATAAACATGTTTTTGCTGAAATAATATCTGTGAGGTAATATCTGTAAGCTGTTGTCATTTTTATTTCTTTATTACTAAAGATGAACATTTCTACAAGTGGCTATTCACAATTTCTGCTTTGTCATTTAGAAGCTGTTCAAATCCTTTGACTACTATGGACTGAGAGTGACCATCATAATTTTTAAAAATTTATTTTATTTTATAAATGTGAAGTTATTGTCTATCATACTTGCAATATTTTAATGGAGTATTTTCCTAATACTTAAAATAATTTTAGTCATGTATATTTTTCAAAAGATGTTATTATATTTTAGCATATCTCATCTTCAAGAATACTTGTTGAATTGAATGAAATTTGTCTTTCTTCCACAATTTAGTTGAATACAACCTAACATTTTTATTCTATATTTTCTAGGGTTATTTTTTTAAAATTAAAAATCCTTCTGCAGCTGCATCTAAAAATAAATTATAGGTCCAGACTCCAAAATCATTTTCTATTCAACTGAAAACCAGTTTTTCCACATACAATTATTAAATCATAATTTTCCCCTATATTTTTCCTAAAGGTTATTTAAATACTTGGGGTTTTTTTACACATTTAGCTAGAAATCTTTTTATACATACTCTTACATTTGTCTTTTGTTTTTAGCCAGTAACAGAGAGTTTGGATTATAATTGTTTTGTAACATATTTTAATGTCTGAGAGTACAAGTCCCTCTTCCTTAGCATGTCTTATCAATGAAACTCTTACTGTTCCTTAAATATCATACATCCATCCAAATTTATGTAGACATATATGTATGTGTATGTAAGTGTGTGTGTAGACACCCTTAATGTTATGATTGGTGTTGCACTATATATATATAAATTAGTGTGAAATGTGTCATCTTTACTATATTAATTTGACTATCCATGAACATTGAATGTCTATATAGTCCTTTAATCATTTATGTTAACAATGTTGATTTTATTATTGAATTCGCAAGTATGATAGGCAATAACTTCACATCTATAAAATAAAATAAATTTTTAAAAATTATGATGGTCACTCTCAGTTTTATATGAGTCCTATGTTTCCCTAGATAGATTAATTCCCATACATTTGATGGTTTTTGTTGTTGTAAATGGAATCTCCTTTATAATTATGCTTCCTTCAGATGTATCAATAATGAGAAATACAAATATTTTAATTAGTCTTATGTCCTGTGATTTTTCCAACTTTTTTATTTTCTCCAATAATATTTTATTTGAGATATTTAAATTTTCTAGATATAGTATTTCATCTGCAGATCATGATATTTACCTTTTCATTTCCAAAGTTAATAATTACATCTTTCCCCTACTTTATTTTAACAACAGGATTTCCAAAACAAGGTCAAAGGAATATAGTGACAGTGTGCAAATTGTATTTAAAGCTTCTATTTATGGTAATGCTTTTACAATTTCACCATTGCATATTATGTTGGTTCTTAGGAATTTTTGTTGTATTGGGGAGAATCCCCCCAATTTCTATATGTTCTTTTTTTATCATGAAAGAATGCTGTTTTGTGATTAAAAAAAAAAGGATTCATACTACGTTTTGGTTTTTTTTTAGTTTTGTTTGTTTTTTAATGTATTATCATGTAAATAGTCTTTCTGATGTTGAACCAATCTTATACGCCTGCAGTAAATACTGCTTGGTCATAATAATAGTATTCCTAATATAATAATATTAATATTAATGTAATTAATAATAATAAATTAATAATTATTAAATATTATTGAATTTGCATTCATCATTGATTTAGATCTGTCCTTTTGTTTTCTAATATAATCTTTTTCCTGATTTTGAATTCACAACCATATTTACCTCATAAGAGACATTGAATAATGTTCCCCATTTCTATGATTTTTTGAATAACTCATGTAAAATGTAGGTTGCTTGTTCTTTAAAAGTTTGAAATAATCTTGCTGTAGTCTTTTTTTTTTTTGAAGGGGCAAAAGTATGGTAAGTATTTTAGTTTCCATTTTCTGTGAGTAATGTTTGTCTGCTTAAATTATTCATTTCAAATAGTGTTAATTCAGCTCTTCTTCTTAGGATAATTATCTATTTTTGTCACCATAAAAAAAGTCATTGTTGGTCACAAAGTTCAGTGAAAGTCTTAATTTAATTTAATTTGTTTTTGTTATGCCCTATTTTTTTCTATCTGTAATTTTATTGATTTCAAATTTAATTTCATCTAAAATTAAAATTGACAATTATCAATTTTTCTGGCCTTTTCAAAGAGAAATATCTTAGTTTGAACTTTCATTTTCTTTTACATGTATTTTGCTTCTTACCCAAATGTATTTCTTTTTTACTTCCTTTTGTTCTTTTTCTATTATCTTCACATCCAAATTTCATTTCATTTATTTCTCCTTTTTTTCTCATTAATATAGGCAATAAACATATATTGTTATCTTTAAGAACATTCACTCCATTGATTTGAATATATGATGCTGCTAATATTGTCTTTAAATGACCCATTATTATTATTTTTGTTTTCTTCTGTATTGTAATTTTTATCAGTTTGATATGGATTTAAAAATAATTTCTAATGCTATTAGCTAATGCTAATATTGTCTTTAAATGACCCATTATTATTATTTTTGTTTTCTTCTGTATTGTAATTTTTATCAGTTTGATATGGATTTAAAAATAATTTCTAATGCTATTGTTATCATTTAAGTTTTACTGAATATAATTTCATCTTCTCAAGATACATTGTGGATAATTTCTACTTTTCTGGTTTCTTGTAGGGTTTCTCTGATCTTGTATGCGATCTTTTAAAAAATTTTTATTTTTTAACCAGTGTTCCATATATACTTGAAAAGAATAAGATATCAATTCTTTTTTTCCTCATTTAGGTCTTTCTAAGGATCTATTCATTCCACTTCATTTATAAAAATATCACCCTTTTATTTCTGAATCATTAAAATTTTTAATTTTCACATTCTGGCAATTAGTTATTGAGGTTTCCTCCCATTGTTGTTTTTATTCTGTATAGGTGATAATAATTATTTTATGAACTTAACTGTCCATTTGGTGCAAATAAGTTGATAATTGATAAAAATTGTAATTTATTTTTTATTTCACTATTGTTTAACATCTTGACTTGTCTCCTTCAATATTTTATAATTAGAATTCTACTTTATCAAATATTGTGACAATTTCTTTTGGATTTTAAGTATTTAACATCTAAGGATAAATTTATATTTCAAATGTGTTTCCTGTAAAAAAAAAAATGCAATTTATAAATGTTACTTCTTGAACCATTCTATAAATATTTTTTCTTTTTTTTAGAGAACTTTAGTCTTGCATACATGATGTTGTCATACTATAAAATCAAATATTTAACTTTTTATTCTTTTCCTTTCATGGTTGAAACAGTCTCAAGAGAGATCAGATTAGCTTATTCTTTTATAAATATAGCAACTATTAAAATTAACAGGTAAAATTTATTTTTATATTTTAGACTATACTAGTTTTCCAGGTTAAATCTCTTTTTATTGTTAAAAATAATTGTATTTGCCATTGTTTCTTTCGCTCTCTCCTTTGTCATTTTTGTAATCTTTGTTGATTTTTTGATAAATAAAAAGGATATATGTTAGTTTTCTTTGCTCTTTTGTAAATTATAATATTAATAATAATATAGATCTCAAAGATTAGTTTGATAATTTCTATTACAGATAAGAATGCATACATATGAAAAAAGTCAAGCGGGGACATGATAAGCTGTCCTCAAGAATTTGAAGGAAGTCATGGTGAAGAGGTCTTAGGACTGTTTGGACCTTGGGAAAATAAATAGGAACTCTGGGCAAAATTTAAAAAGGGAAAAAAATAGTTTTGATGTCAGGAAACATGTTCTAATAGTGTAGCTCTCAAAAAATGAAATAGGTTGCCTCAAGAATTAATATTTTCCCCTTCATTGGTGTTCTCATTGATGGAAAGGCGGGATGACTGTTTCTAAGATATATAATAATAGGGGCATTGCTTTTTGAGTTTTGAGGATTAGATAACCGCTGCTGTGTGATTTTTCTGTATCTCTCTCTCTCTCTCTCTCTCTCTCCTCTCTCTCTCTCCTCTCTCTCTCTCTCTCTCTCACTCACACACACACACACACACACACACGCACAACACACACACACATACGCACACACACTTTCAGCAATAATAAATTTTAAAGTTTTTTATCAAGGATTTATGTTGTTACATTGTATTTCTTTTCTAATGATTTTCGGTGCCTTTTAAATAGTTTTGTTCTTGTTAATGGATTTGTCCAGATTTCATTTATCTTTGAAGTAGCTGCTTCTGTTCTCCAATACATTCTTGTTTTTAGGGCATGTAATTTGGAAATACAATCCAATTTCTGGGAAACTTTTATGCATTTTTTGCCCAACTTTGATGTGTTACATTTGTTATTTGGGGGGATTATTATATTGGTATGATTATTTTTTAAATGTAAGTTCTTTTTTGTTAAGATTTTTGTAACCATTTGTTTTTTATATTTTCAGTTTCAAACTAATATGCCTCAGTGTATCATCAACCCCTTTATTAAGCACCTACTCTGTGCTGGACTTAATATTAAGGCTGAAGATACAAAGAAAAAAATGAAATTAGTCTTACATTCCAATGGGAGAGACAGCATGTGCATATGTTATATGTACAATACATACTAAGTGAGGATAAGCTACTTTGGGAATGGAGGATAATAACAGTTTGGGGATCAAAAAATTTTCCTATAGAAGATGATGTCTCAAAAGAACCTAAGAATTATAAGACATGGAATAAGGAGTAAGGATTTCAGGCATGCAAGATCATCAGTGAAAAGATAGAAAGATTTGATTATAACATTATATTCATTCTAAAAATTGCATTTCGTATTCATTTGTGTGTATGTGTGTGTGTGTAGGTGTGTGTGTGTGTATGTGTGTGAAACTAGGTTTATTAGGGGTACAAAAATATAACAAATGTTCCTTGATCTCACACAGCACAAAATAAAATTAGAAAAACAGAGAATTTCACTATCACAGAATTAAAAGTCATCTCAAAGACAATTTAGTTGAACTACTGTCTTCCAAAGAATCCCTCCCACAATATAACCAACTTTTACAAGATCTCAAGTCAGGAGAAAATGTCTGCATTACAAAGTATCCCATTCTGTTTAGAATAATTATAAATATTAACGCACCCATTCTCCACCCCTCTCCCCCCTGCCTTACATGATAAATCTGCCCCTTTTCAACTTTCTCATTCCTCTCAATTCTTTCTTTCTGGAACCAAGTAGATCAGATCTAATCTACTACTCAAATAAAAGCACTGCAAACTTAAAGACTTTGAGCATGTCTTCCCTAAATCTTTTCTCCATGGCAAATATTTTAATTCATTCACCCAATTTTTGGAAAAAAATGACCATTTGGATTGCCTTCATCAATATTCTCCTTAAATTATTTAAAGTTAAATGGCAAACAAAAGATAAATAGCTATGCTATATAGAAAAAAAATTTGCACAACTTTAATAAAAAGTGTGGTACAATAGAAAGAGTATTGAACTTTGGTCAACATGGGAACATGGGCAAATCATTTACACTTTTGGTTCTACTTTTCCTCATCAATAAAATGGGAGGAAGGTAGTCTGGGACCTTTGAAATTCTTTCTAGCTATAAAACCATGAGATTTAAATAAAATACTTTCCTTATAACAAAGGTGAGATGTAGGTAAAAAAAAAAAGTATTAGTTTCATTTTAAGGAGGAAGAAACAGATTTCCAGGTCACATGATTAACAAGGTAGACATTAGACATTTTCTCCAATGCTTATGAATTATCAAATTCCCCAAAATAAGAATCTTGCATTACAGGTAAAATAATTACAGCTATCTCTGCAGGCCATGACTCCAAGATTCACCAGTGAAAAAGATCCACATATCATCCCCACCATCACCAAAAAAAAAAAAGAAAAAAAATTATCCTGAAATCTCCAAGGCACAGAGTAGTTAAATTTAAAATTTCAATTACACAAAAAAATCTGCAATCAACCAGGATGAAATGTTTCAAATATAAATGAAATAATTGAATAACAGAGATTATTTTGGATTCATCAGAAACCAGAGAAGGGAGTGGTATAATATGTTCTAAAGAGCAAAGCAACTTAACATACAACCCAAGGTGATAGACTCTCAAAACTTGAGCCTAATAATCAATGGATGAAGATTAACATTGAATAAAAGAGAGGCATTTGAAGCATTCCTTTAAAAAAAAGAATAGATGGTTCTATTTTCAAACACTCCAAATAAGAGAAATACAAGAAAGGTGAATAAACAAAGTCTATTTTAAATAAAAGTAAACAAAGAATGCAAAAGTAATAAAATAATTAGTCCAAAAAGGATTAAAAAAAACTAGAACAAGAAAGCTACTTATAGAATTAAAAAACAACAAAATAACATCAGAGGGATTTTTAAGAAACTTCTTTCTAAAACTAAAAAGAGATAAATATAAAAATGCAATTTGAATAGATTAATTAATTGTGGAGGAAAAGCCCTTAATAACAGTCTTCTCCTCACAACACCCAGAGTACAGATGAATCAATGCTTTGTGGGTATAAAATATGGAATAGGAGGATGCATAATAGAGAAAAGGGGAGGAAGAAGACAAGAGAATATGTGATATACCCTAATAAAATCAGTGGTAAATACTGAAGGGAAAATGAATCCAGCAGTCTCTAAAAAAGAGGAGAGACTACAGAGAGTGGTTGAGTTAGAAAAGAGTGTAACTGGACCAGGATGGAAGTAATAGGGAAATATGCATTCAGGTTATTAGGGGATCCTAATGAAAAGCACTCCCATGGGAGTGGAGAGATATTCTGTGGAAAGAAATGGAAATTTTACATCGGTTATGATTTGCATGGATGTGGTCCTCAGAGATTCCACCACCTCTCAGTATTATGCTTTCATGGACAGCATCATAGCTTAGGAGGGGGTTATTCATATTTGGGGACGGTTAGCATGGACTCAAAAAGGAGATTTTCTGGCAAATCAGAAAAAATATTATCATGGGAAGGACAGGAAGGAAATGGACCACATATTCAGGCACATCAACCCAAACACTCTTTAAATCATATTGTCTCTCTAAGACTATAAACAAATGTCCTATGCCTTGACTGTAACTCCTCCTTTTTTATATTCATTTGATGCATAGGAATTTTTTCGTTCCCCTCTGTTTTATTTGGGGTAAACTTTTTTTAAATATGTTTCATATAAACAAAAATTGAAGTTTGACTTTCTTATCCAATTTGTCACTCTTTTCCATTTTATTGGGTTTTTTATATTATTCAAATTTATGTTTTCCTCCATTTGTCACTAATATTTTTCTAGTTATGTTTTTTCCCTCTTCTGCTGTAAAAAATAGTTTCCTTCAGTTACTTTAGCTTAATCTTTTTTTAAGGTAGCCTTTTTTTTTTTTTACTAGATAATAATGAGTGATCAGGGAAGACTTCATGGAGAAAGTGAATAACAAACCTTGGAAAGATAATAACAACTGTAACAGGATTATAGAATTGAAAGCTAGGGAGAACCTTCGAGCTCATTTAGTCTGACATTTTCACTTCATACTAGTTAACTGAACCACTGAGAAGTCAAGCCCTTTATTTAAGTTCAAATATGTTGTAAGTACCAGAGCTCAGGTTCCAATACAAGTTTTTTAACACTAAATTCCACATTTTTTTGACTATACAATGATGTGTCTGTGGTACAGTATTTAGATAGGTGAGTAACAGGTCAGGAATCCCTAGTGAAAGCTTAGCATGGCACCTGCTACAAAGTAGACACTTTAAAATACCTTACTGATTGATGTTGACAGGGCGAAAACAACAACAATGTAAATGTTAGGAATTTAGTTTAATAAGGTTTTGTGGCATCATTTTGAAAAGTGTGATGGCAAGCAAAATAGAATCTGTTGCTGTTTTTGTTTTAGTATAATCAAGTACCTCTAATTGAATCTCGCCTTTACCAATCAAGAGTCTTTACTGAGTAAAGTACAGAAACAAGAGTTTCTTATACTAGAAACAGTATATGTGTTTGTATTGTTACTTATTTTAATATGATTAAAGATGTTCCCCACCCATTAATGAGCCTGCCCATTAAGGGGAGTTTGATTAGGGAAGATTTGTGGGAAGGCCCAAGCCTTTTGTTAATGAGACACTAGTTTTCAAGGGTTTTGATGCCCTCCAGTTCTAAAAAAGGTATAAATATACTGAGCTGAGGTTTTATTTTGGGGCTTACTGACTGGAAATGTTTGTTTGGCCAGATGAAGACTCTGGGAAGCCACTAAAGGAGCTCCCACCCCACCCTAGGCTTTGAAAACCCAGATGTCAGTGCTTCCCCGTCTGGTTAACTATAGTCAGATAGTTGGACCTGTCTGTTGATTTCAGGTAGAGGAAGTCATGTCTGTTGATCTTTGATTTCTCTGTATTTTCTTTGAAGTTCAGGATGCTTACTCACCTGAACTAGGAGAAGGATATACGTGCTTGGTTAAAGGAATGATACATGTGCTATATTAAAGTGATTGTTAACCCCTTGAAAGTTGCTTTCCTTTTATGAATGCAGATCAAAGAACCTGTGATAGCAGTGCCCTGCCCTGGTGTATGTTGGGGTGCTTACTATTCCAAAAAAACAAGTCTTTTTTAGATTTTGTATAGCCTTGAAGATTTGGCTAAGGCATCTATATTTTATATTAAAAATGAATGTTGGGATGGGACTAATATTTACCATTATTTCCACACAACACTATTTGCTTAAGCAAAGAGAATTAATTTTCTATAAAAATAATTTATATAAAAAACTTTCTGTAAAAGAAGTGAAAGCTATCTCTGGGACCTGTTTGGCACTGACTTCCTTGACACAGCCTACTACTCACTTAATGGTATAAAAATTTCCTGTCTTATAGTCTAGGTCTCTCATACTTGTGTATACCAGAAACTTCAAGGTGACACAGCCTGACTGCTGACTTTCTGTCCAGAGATATTCCCAAAAGTAAGCAAAGGGATCACATCTTACAAAGGTGGGGATAAGCACCACTGTGTTGTGGTAAAATATTCCATTTTCACTTGGAAATTTCTGTAATTCCAAATAATTCGGTTTCTCAATATAGAGGGGGATCTCTAGACATGTGACTGTACAGGTGTAGGGAATGCCCAATGAGGAAATTCCTCCTCTACTGTAAATCAGCAAATTTTCTCTAACACATTCTTAGCAAGATGCCTAGAGCATTAAGAAGTTAACCCTGCGGGGGGGTGGGGGGGGGTGGGGAGTCAAGATGGCAGATTAACAGCACACACTTTCTAGAGTGCTGCCCCCAAGCCCAGCCAAATACCTGTGAAAAATGACTCTAAACAAATCTGGAGCTATAGGACCCACAGAATGACAAAGTGAAGCAAATCTCCAGCCCAAGACAGCCTGAAAGGTTACCAGGAAGTGTCTATTGCACCATGCAGGGAGCAGGGGCAGGGCACAGTACAGCATGGGCCATGCTGGCACAGACAAGACCTGAGTAGGCCTTGGGGAGACTGAATCTCTCACAACTATGGCAGTTTCCAGACTTCAGTACCCCAAAACCATGAGGACAAATTGGAAGTTCAATGGAAAAAGCCTGTGGGACCAGTGTGGGAGAGTGGAGTGGTCCAGCCCCAGCCCCAGGGTGGCAGAGGGGGAAGGGGACAGAGGAACCCACAGCAGCCACAGTAGTAGCAGGGGCAGAGACAGTGACTCTCTCTGGAGCTCTAGGCCACAGATTGTGGGGAAATCGAGTGGCTGACAATACACCTCCCTCACCCCCACTGGAAGCAGAGATCTACCTTGACAAAGAGCTCAAAGTCAAGTAAAGGGCTGGGGAAATGAGCAAAAACTGAAAAAGGAATCAGACTATAGAATCTTACTTTGGTAACGAGGAAGACCAAAACATGCAAACAGAAGACAATGAAATCAAAGTTCCGCCATCCAAAGCCTCCAAGAAAAATATGAATTGATCTCATGTCATGGAACAGCTCAAAAAGGATTTTAAAAATCAAGTAACAGAAGTAGAGCAAAAATTTGGAAGAGAAATGAGAGTAATGCAAGAAAATTAAGAAGGAGCACTCAGCATGGCATACCCACATCAGAAAGGGTGCTGTACTCTTTCAGCAAAGCAGAACTGAGATAGCACAAAGTAAATGTAGGATTCACAAGTTTGGGATATCTACCTCAAATATTCACACAGACTATCTGTGCCCAACCTGTGGTAAAGCATTCTGAGCTGATACTGGTCTTATCAGCCACAGTCAGACACACTGAAATTTCACTTTATCATGGTTATGTCATCTTGGTCCTCTTCAAAGACGAAGGACCACAACCACCACAAACCTTATGTTATATATATATATATATATATATATATATATATATATATATATATATATATATATATATATATGTATATGGATACACATGTTTATGTATATATTTGTACACGTATACATCAATATGCATGTTGAGTGTTGTATGACATATATATGCACATATATTATAGATATATGAGGGTACTAGAGTGATTTGCATTTAAGGCATGATCCTTTAAAATAAAAACTAGCCTATAGACCTCAAGATATCTTGCAAGGTTTCAGCAATCAAAATTTATGTTTGGCGAGAGCACCAACAAATAAGGGTATGATACCCTATGTGAACAGAGGGAAGGGAAAGAGAGAGAGAGAGAGAGAGAGAGAGAGAGAGGAAAAGGAAGATGAAGAGGAAGAAAAGAAGAAAGGAAGGAAGAGCTGTGTTGCCCAACTGTCCAGGTACAGTTGTGTCCCCAGTGGGCAGCTCCTGTTTGTTCTTTGTTCTCAAAGAGGACCATGATATCAGGAAGTTGATACCATGACAGATAAGTGAATTTGATACATATATACATACACATGTGCATATATATATACATATATAAAATTATGTTAGATATCAGATGATATTGGCAGCCTACATTAAGTGCCTAAGGTGCTAGTAAAGAGAACGAATTTATGGTATAGTGAAAAGAACACTGGTTTATTGAGAGAAGCTCTGAGTTGAAACATGAGTTTTCCCTACTTACTACCTATGTAACCTTGGGTAAATCATTTATTCTTGTTTCTTCTTTTGTTATATGAGCATTTTATGATTCCATGTAATTTATATTGTATTGCATAGTAGCTTGTTTGAAAAGTCACCCAAGGATGCAGATTAAAGTCAAAGAGAAAAACTGGAAAGATTTTGATTTTATTAAAGAAATCTCTTTATTTGCAAATGGGACAATATTTTTAATAATACAGCCAAATTTTTCCTTCAAGAGGCATGGCAGGGGAGTGTCATTGGTCAGTCATTTTGGGGCTTTCTTGGAGTATTTTGCCATTTCTTTCTCCAGCTTATTTTTTTTCACATATGAGGAAACTGAGGCAAACAGGGTTAAATGACTTGCCCAGGGTAACACATCTAGTAAGTGTCTGAAGTCACATTTCAACACAGAACTTCCTGACTCCATGACTGGCACTCTATCCACCCAACTGAACCATGTGGTGCAGCACAAAAAAAAAATTAGAGAACTGGAGATTTAGATAATGGAAAAATAAAGTATGGAAAAGAGTAAGTCCACCAACAATCTCAGCTAGAAAGGAACAAGGGGAAACATGAAGAAGGGGAAATTACCACTTGAGAGATGCAAAAATTTAAAAAAAAAAATTAGAATGAAATTGCTGGTCTAATTTCCTTTAATTGACCTCCATCTATATTTTCTCCCCACAAGCTCAGCTGTTCTTGGGTATGATCTGGAAAGTACTAGATGATTCACAGAAGAGAGAAGGGAGTTGAAATAATAAGAAGGTGGGAGAATCTTAGAATACAGTCCAGAACAGGTATGTTGTGCAGTAGATAAAGTTTTGAACTTGGAATCAGGAGCCTGAGTTTGAATCCCACCTTAAACACTATGTGATCCTTGACAAGTCACTTCATTTCTGTGCCTCACTTTCCTCACTACCTTACAGAATATTTGTGATGAGATAAAATATGTAAAATGCTTTGCAAACTTTAAAGCCAATAAAAAAAACTATCCTTTACCTACTTAGCTACTTTGACTGGAAATACTTCTCATCAGATATAGGAACAACTAAAACCACACTGCTGCAGAGGACAAATGACTTCTTGTTTACCCATCCAATACCAACAGGGCTCTGGACAGACAAATCTTTCTATTTCAGTTTCTGCAGCTTTTCTCTGGAATCTCTTCTTTGTTACTATTGGTTCTCCCTTCCCACTTTCTCCTTTCTCACCTCCCTTTCTTGAAGGCTCCTGAGAATCACAGGTCTTATTTTCTTTCTCACTTTCTGTTCTTCTCCCCCTCCTTTTCTTTAAGGTGCTAATACTCTCTACTTCTACACAAGTTTAGAAATTCCACAACAAAACCTTTATTAAAAAAATCATCTGTTGCTTTCATATGGATATTTTCCTTCAGTTGAAAAGAAACAGAAAGTGACACTTTGCAAGCATAAAGGTAATCTGGAACATCAGCATTTTTTTATCCCATTTTGTTTTTTAATTAACAAATTATATTTGATATAAAATATTATTATTTATTATAAATTGTAGGAGGGAGAGAACTCCCTCACAACTACCCCTTCTAATTTGAAAGAAAAAAAGAAAAGAAAAGCAATCCTCCTCCTAACAACTATGCATAGTCAGGCAAAACAAATTCCCACATTGCCCAGGTTTCCAAATGCACAGCACACTCTTTTTGAACTAATGTAATAAGTAGAAATTAACCTTGTGTGCTCAGTTACTTTTGTTTCTAGAAATACGTAAAATGCTTTCATGTAGTGAATCCTTTTAATAAATGTTTGAATTACATTGAATTAGATCATATGTATATGATTTCTTCAGTCAATTCTGCCTAGAATTGCTTCTAAAGTCAAAAGATCCCTTGTCATGAAAACCAAATTCTACTGAAGAATAACAATAAATAGACTGAATAATAATTCTCTTGGACACTTTGGGTATAATATTGTTAAAATGACAGCAATTTTGGGGCAGTCCAAGTAATTATTATTCTGGAAAGGGACCTGGGGAGGGAAGTGGAGATACTTAATGGTATAGCAATCATTGCCAGAAGACCAAAACTACATCTTAAAATACTGAGCAAGACTGGGAAAGACAAGAATTTCTCATATAATTGAATTTATGGGTGGAGTTTGTTTTGTTTTACACACAAAAAAATATATATTTAACCTCTATTGACATATCTAAATATCAAGTTATATCAACTTGCTTTCATTTATTCTATGATTTTGAACATACTAGGATTGCTATCTCAATAATAATAAGGCATCTTGGTAGCTTAATTAATGAGTGTTGGATTTGGAATTATGAGGACTTGAATTCAAAACTTTCTGTAGACTCTCACTAGCCAGCTGTGTCATCCTGAGCAAGTCACCTAATTAAATAGCTAAATGATGGAAAGTACTTGCCTATGTGTGAAGTGAATGAGTACCTATCCAAAAGATCAAAGTTTACAGGTTTGGAGGTCCCATGGTAAAGTAGTGGTAAATGAAGGAAGGTGGTAGGGAAAGCTTCTTCACTGGAAAGTAAGGCACCAACAGGGGTATTCAGACAAGCCTGGATATTTTACTAACAAACGTATTCTAGGAATTATGTGAAAATTATCTGGCTACAAATTTTAGAATCTCAGAGGTCTTATAGTCCAACCTACATCTGGGCAAAAATGTTCTTTCCAACAAGCCCAACAAATGGTTTTCAAATCTTTGCTTAAAATCACCTAGGGAGAGTGAGCTCACAAGCTTCTGAGACATCCATTTCACTCATAATTAGAAAGCCTTTCCTTGAATTAAGCCTAACTCATCCCCCTTGCAACTTCTACATATTGGTTCAGTTTCCCCCCTGTATTCAAGTAGGACAAGTCTAATCCTTTTCCAGGCTGAAATTCTTCATATATCTGGCATATAATAGACACCTAACAAATGTTCCTTGACTAAATGAATGACAAATACTAGAAGACAACTCTGAGGAAACTTCTAAGTCTTCTCTAAATTAAGCATCCCCAGCTCTTTCAACTTATTCCATATCTATAAGATAGAACATCTAGAATTGGTGGAGATCTTAAAGATCTCCAAGTCCAACTAGAAAGAGAGGTCTAGGGAAGTTAAGTAATTTGTCCAATGTCAGAAATGTATCAAGTATCAGAGCCAGATTTGAATTCAGGTACTAGGCATCCAATTTCAATACTCTCAAGGCTATTTATCATCTGATCACCATTTTTTGATCAGTTTATTTTTTATTTTTCAACGTGTCAATGCCCTACTGAAAAATGTGGCACCCTGCATTGAATACAGTGTTTCAACTCTGGGTTGACAATTATAAATCCCTGGTCACCTTCACTTGATATTTTACACAACATGAAGGATTCTCTAGATGTCTCACCACATTTCTCCACAGTAGCTTTCTCACTATAGAAAATCCCTCTATGCTCAAGGCTTTCTCATCCTGAAAAATCCCTCTACCCTCTCTTTTGACTGGTCAGTAGCTCTCCAAAACTCCATTTCAAGGAAGGGTTTGGGGCAACCATGTTCATTCTTTCATTCCTTTCTGGCATCCACTCTTGCTTCTTTTGACTTCTTTCTACAAAATGCCTCCTGGGCAGACAATTCTCATTTTGTACTCCTTACTGCTCATCTTTTAATGTGTTGTTTTCAACAATTTAGAATATAATCCTTTGAGGGAAAATACAATTTTGTAAATTATATTTGTATTCCCATTGCTTAACACAGTATCTGGAGCATTACAAGTACTTGATAAATATTTGTTGACATGATGAGATAGTGCCTTTGGAAACTTTAAAATACCTGTAAAAATGACTCTAAACAAATTCTAGAGCAGAAAATGGCAGAGTGAAACAGATTTCCAGCCCAAGACTGCCTGGAAGACTGAGAGAAAGGGTCTATCTCAGCAGACTTGGAGCAGAGCACAGTCCAGCATGGGCCAGGTAGCACAGACAGGACTGGAGAAGGCTTCAGAGTGCTGAGACATGGGCAGCTGCTGTGGTTCCCAGATTTCTCACCTCATAAATGCCAAAGATAGCTTCAAAGGTCAGTAAGAAAGCTCTTTCACCTTGGTGAGAGGGGAGCACAGTCTGGCCCCAGCCCCAGGGCAGGGGCAGTCACTGCAGCACAAGCATCCACTTTTGGAGCCCTGAGCCTAAAGACCCTGGGGGAATCAAGCTGCTGATCCGGGTGACAGTCCTGGGGTTTGGAGGAACGAAGGCATAGCTGAGCTCATGGTAGCTGTAGAAAGGGAATCCAACTTAGAGTTCCAGGGTAGAAAAGAGAGCTTTTGGTTGTTCATAGACCCAGAGCATAGGCCAACTCGGAGGAACTAAGAACTTAGAGGTCCCTAGATAGATCTCAGGGAATAGCTGCACAAAACTTCTGAAACCTAGGGTAGTATACCCTCCACTTGACAAAGGACTCAAAAGTCAAGTAACTGAATGGGAAAATGCCCCCAAAGGGAAAAAATAAGACTATAGAAGGTTACTTTCTTGGTGAAAAAGTATTTTCTTCCATCCTTTTGGATGAGGAATAACAAAGCATACCATCAAAGGAAGACAGCAAGGTCAAGGCTTCTGCATCCAAAGCCTCCAAAAAAAATATGCAATGATCTCAGGCCATGAAAGAGGTCCAAAAGGATTTTTAAAATCAAGTAAGAGAGGTAGAGGAAAAATTGGGAAGAGAAATGAGAGTGGTGCAAGAAAATCATGAGAAGTAACTCAACAGCTTGCTAAAGGAGACCCAAAAAATACTGAAGAAAATAACACCTTTAAAAATAGACTAACCCAAATGGCATAAGAGGTCCAAAGAAGTCAATGAGGAGAAGAATGCTTTAAAAAGCAGAATGGGCCAAATGGAAAAGGAGGTTCAAAAACTCCCTGAAGAAAAAAATTCTTTAAAAATTAGAATGGAGCAGGTGGAAGCTAATGACTTTATCAGAAACCAAGAAATTATGAAACAAAATCAAAAGAATGAAAAAATAGAAGACAATGTGAAATATCTCTTTGGAAAAACAACTGATCTGGAAAATAGATCCAAGAGAGATCATTTGAAAGCTTTTGATCTACCTGAAAAACATGACATCATTTTCCAAGAAATTATCAAGGAAAACTGCCCTGTTATTCTAGAACTAGGGGGTAAAATAGAAATGGAAAGAATTTACAGATCACCTCTTGAAAAAGATCACAAAAGGAAAACTCTTAGGAATATTGTAGCCAAATTCCAGAGTTCCCTGATCAAGGAGAAAATATTACAAGCAACCAGAAAGAAACAATTAAACTATTGTGGAAATACAATTAGGATATCACAGGATTTAGCAGCTTCTACAGTAACGGATCAAAGGGCTTAGAATATGATATTCCAGAGGTCAAAGGACATAGCATTAACACCAAGAATCACCTACCCAGCAAAACAGAGTATAATACTTCAGGTGGAAAAATAAAATTTCAATGAAATAGAGGATTTCCAAGCATTCTTGTTGAAAAGACCAGAGCCGAATAGAAAATTTGACTTTCAAATACAAAAATCAAGAGAAACATGAAAAGGTAAATAGGAAAGAGAAGCCTTAAGGAACTCATTAAAATTGAACTGTCTATATTCCTACATGGAAAGATGTTATTTGTAACTCATAAGACTTTTTTCAGTATTAGAGTAGTTAGAGGGAATATATATGTGTGTGTGTGTGTGTGTGTGTGTGTGTGTGTATGTATGTGTATGTGTATATACACATATATATATATGTATGTATGCACACACACATAGAGGGCACAAGGTGAACATGAAGGCAGAATATCTAAAAAATAAAATTTACTGTTTAGTGGAATATATTAGGAGTAAGAGAAAGGGAGAGGGAAAATAAAACAAATCATTTCACACAAAAGAGGAAAGAAAGAGCTTTACCAATGGAGGGAAGAGGTGGAAGATGAAAGGAAATAATTGAGCCTTAATCTCATGGGATGTAGTCTAAGGAGGGAATAACACACACTTAATTGGATATGGAAATCTATTTTACCCTGCAGGAAGGCAGCAGAAAAGGGAATAGGAGAGGGAGATAATAGAAGGGACAGCAAATTGGGGAAAGGGATAATCAGAAGCAACATTATTGTGGGAGGATAGGTCAAGGGAGAGAATGGAATAAATGGAGGGCAGGCTAGGACAAAGGGAAATGTGGTTAGCCTTTCACAACATAACACGGAAGTGTTTTACATGGCTCCACATATATGATCTATATTGAATTGCTGGTATTCTCCATGAGGGTGGGTGTGGAGGGAGGAAGGGAAAGAATATGGAACTCAATGTTTTAATAATGAATACTCAAAATTGTTTTAGCATGCATCTGGAAAATAAGATGTACAGGCAATGAGGCACTGAAATCTATTTTGCCTTACAGGAAAATAGAGAGGAGGAGGATGGGGGTGGGGTAATAGAAGGGAGGGCAGACTGGAGGAAGAGGTGGATGGGGTACATGCTGTACTGAGGTGGGGGTGGAGAGAAATGGGAAGAAAATTTGGAATTCAAATTCTTGTGGAAGTGAATGCTGAGAACTGAAAAATAAATAAATTATATGTGTAAAAATTTGCTTTCGTAGTTGTATAGAAGGTGGAACTAAATATGAAGAGAAGAGTCTTGGAGAGCAATTAGGAGACTATTACCACAGTCTAGGCAAAGAAAAAAAGAAAGAAGATGAAGTGTTAACCTAGAGTTGTTGCCATACGAATAGAGGGACTGGATCAAATGTGTGTGTTCGTCCTTCATTACCAAAGAAGACCATGCCATCAGAGAAATAATGACATGGCTGGCACTTGACTTTGTTTTGAGTGAGGGAGGGCTGTGCAGGTCACCAGCCTCACTTCTCCTCCAGAGCCATCTGAATCCAGTGACCAGATATTCATCAAGATGACTGGAGATGACCCAGGATGAGGCAATTGGGGTTAAGTGACTTACCCAAGGTCACACAGCTAGTGAGTATCAACTGTCTGAGATGAGATTTGAACTCAGGTCCTCCTGACTCCTGCACTGGGGCTCTATCTACTGCACCACCTAGCTGCCCCTTATTGGATCAAATACGGGAGATATGGAGTTGGAAATGACAATGTGGTAATGAATTGCATGTCAGAGTGAAGTGGATTGAAAAGTCAAGTAAATATGATTGTTGAAGACCTGGGAGAAAGCGTAGTAGTATCCTTGGCAGAAATAAGGAATTTTGAAAGAGGGGTGGGTTTAGGGAGGAAAAAAAAAAGAAGAATTGTTTTAGGTATACTGAATTAAAGATACATAGAAACCATTAAGTTTTAAATGTCCAGTAGGAAGTTGATCTGTGACAGAGGTCAGGAAAGAGATTTGAGGCCCAACAGCAAGAGACAGAAAGAGAAATCCCAATTAAAGTTACTATAGACACTATAAAATATTTGGGAGTCTGCCTGTCAAAACAAACCCAGGGACTACATGAACATAATTACAAAACACTTTTTACATGAATTCAGATCTAAATAATTGGAAAAAATCATTTGCTCATGGGTAGGCTGAGCTAATATAATAAAAATAACCATTCTACCCAAATTAATTTATTTATTCAGTGCCATACCAATCAAACTACCAAAATTATTTAATAGAACCAGAAGAAATAATATCAAAATTCATGTGAAAGAACAAAAGATCCAGAATATCAAGAGGATTAATGAAAAGAAATGCTAGGGAAGGTGGCCTGACCCTACTAGATCTCAAATTGTATTATAAAGCAGCAATCATCAAAAACACTTAGTACTAAGAAATAGAGGGGTAGATCAGGTTGGAATAGGTTAGGTGCACAAGACACAGTAGTCAATGATTATAGAAATCTACTGCTTGATAAACCCAAGGACTCCAGCTTCACTGTTTGACAAAAACTGCTGGGAAAACTGAAAAATAGTGTGGTGGAAACTAGGCATAGACCAATGCCTGACATCATATACCAGAATAAAATTCAAATAGGTACACAATCTAGGTAGGAAGGCTGATACCATAAGCAAATCAGGGGACCAAGGAATAGTTCAATTGTCATATTTCTAGAGAATGGAGGAATTTATGACCAAACAAGAGTTACAGAACATTATGAAATGCAAAATGGGTAATTTTGATTGTATTAAATTTAAAAGTTTTTGCACAAACAAAGCCAATGGAAGGAAAGAAACAAGAGTCATCTGCATAGAGTTCGTAACCATGGGATTGATTATGTCAGCAAATGACAGATTGTAGAAAAAGAAGAGGAAAGAGACTGGCATATAGCCTTGAGGTATACTTATCAAGGACAGTGATATGATGAACCATCAAAAAAGATCAAGCATAAATAGAAGAGGAGGAGAGAACCACAGGAGAGCAATGTCAAAAAGCAGGAAGGAGAGAATATCCAGAGGATATTCAAATGCAACAGAGAAATGAAGAAGGATGAGAATTAACATGGGGCCATCAGTTCTGGTAATTAAGAGGTCACTGGCGATTTTGAAGAGAAAGGAGTTTTGGTTGAGTGATGAAGCGAGAAGTCAAATTACAAAGGACTGAGAATAAGGTGAGAGGTGAACAAGTTGGGACAAATTTTTCCAGGAGGTTAGCTATAAATGGGAATGAAGATGTAGGAAGACTGAAAGGAAAAAGGACTCCTTTGAGGGTTTTGTAAGGCGTAGGATACTTACACGTTTTTGTTGGTATCAGGGAAGGAACCTATAAATAGGACTAGATTAAAGGTCTTGGAGATGGAGAGGAGAGGTGTTCAGGATTGTAGGGTAAATCTTTGCTAGATAACATTGAAAGAAAATGGAAGAAGAAAAGAGACAAAATTAGGAGGGTAAAGTGAAAAGCAGAAGAGGGAGCTACCAGTGAATGGTCTTTGTTTTTGCAATAAAGTATGAAGCAAGATTGTTAGCTGAAAGGGTTGAGGAGAAGAAGCTATGTGGAAGGCTTGGGTGGGAAGAGTTTTTTTTTTTTTAACCATTTCCATAAGGAGTGGGAAAAAGTAAAAATTTTGGAAGAGCAAAGGGTTGCTCCTTAAAGAGCTCAGTTAAGATTTACAGAGACCAATCACTTAACTTATGTAATGTCCTCAAATTGTAGTCCACAACTCATGAGTATAAACAGAAGAGGCAGATAACAAAAGGAATCAAAGGTGAGGGATGTGGCAAAGTAGATGTAGATAGAATGAGGAGGCAAGGAACTTCAAAGAGGAAAAGAGTGTATAGTCAAACTGGTTAGCTCTAGAGTTGAGATTGAGGAGAAAAGTGAAATTAGAAAAAGAGTAATAGTGTTTGAGAGAAAAGTGAATTTAGAAAAGACGTAATTGGAGGTCGCAGAAAAAATGTATTTTGGAGAGATAAATTTAAGTGAGAAGTTGAATGACTGGAAGTTGTAATCTGTTGTAGTATCCTAGCATTTTTGATTATGGGAAGACTTGTGGGTAATGTGAAGAGTATTACCACCCCTCTTTGTATCTGATGTGGAATGGATCAATAGTACATGAGAATTGAATAGATTAAGGAATTTAAAAGTTAAGAATTTTGAAGAGATGATATTCATGCTGATATTCTATACTAAAAGTATAGGAGGAGGTTATGAGAGGAAGATGATGCATCAAGTATCAGAATCCTTGAGTAATGAGAGAATACGAAAAGAATTATTGGATAACTAAAACAGATTTGAATTAAATAATAAATTTGGATGGAAGTAAGTTGAAGGGGACACTGGTAGTGGCAGAAGGGATATTCCATTTTCCCCCTTTTAGTATGTGGGGTGTGTGTGTGTGTGTGTGTGTGTGTGTGTGTGTGTGTGTGTGTGTGTAGGACGTGAAAGGGGTAAAGTGAACAAAGTGCAGCAGGAACAATTTATGATTTCCAGAAAGGAAGTGTCATCTGGGGGAAGCCAATTGTAGGAGACTTAAAAGACTGAAGGAGCAATAGGGGAAGAGACCTGAAATTAAAGGAAGTTTGATAATTATGGAATTAGTATTCCAGAGGGTATGAAGGAAGGATAATAACAATGACATGCTATTTAAAAAAAAGATTAAAAAGGAAGTGGAAAATAATCCAATTTCACTTCCTCTCTTCTTATTTATCCTTTTTTCCATTTAGAGATCAACAGCATTAATTTTCAGACTGTTTCAAAGGGCTAGTTCAAAATAGTCATTTATAGATTCATAAGTCAGACTTCCTCTGCTTTCCAAGATGTAGTTGTCTGAGTTTAAACCTGTGGTTTAATATATAAATAAGGGATAATGAAAAGTACAACGGAATCTGTAACTATTTTATTACAAAAAAAATAAAGAGGAATCGTTTCTGTGTGTTTATATACTTACTGATAAGAACTGTTTATACAGTGCTGATTTTTCTCTATGGAAAGCATAACCTAAATAATTTTATCCCTTGAATCCATCTGCATCTCTCCAATGAAATTTTGAGAAATAAAACTCTGATAAATTAGATTTCTGTAGAAAGTTTTAGTCAAGAGGAGGAGAGTAATTTATTTGTAAAGTTAAAAAGATCAAACCAAAAGTGCATAATTTACTTTTCAATGGCAGAGCAGACAGTTGCTATTGTATATGTCACTAGCAGTGACATGATAGAAAAAGATTAGATGCTTTGAAGATGATGACTGTGAGTCACTGAACAAGATTATGGCAGAAATGATTAGATAGCTAGATGGAATACCATATTTGGTATGGGATTTGTACAGACTATTGTACAGTAATGAAAACAATATGTCTAGAAGTAAAATGGGCTCATGGGAGTGAGTCCAGAGGATGGATCACAACTAAAACAACTTTCAATAAAAGAGAACTCAAATCTGTAGGAAAATAATTAAATAGTAGGTCCTTCAAAATAAATGAAAGTTGGAGAAAAAGTAGTATCCTAGAGTTTTTGATTATGGAAAAACTTGTGGGTGATGTGAAGAGTGTTACCATCCCTCTTTGTATCTGATATGGAATGGATCAATAGCTCATGAGAACTGAATAGATTAAGGAATTTAAAAGTTGAGAATTTTGAGGAGATGATATTCATGCTGATATTCTATACTAAAAGTACAGGAGGAGGTGATGAGAGGCAGATGATGCATCAAGTATCAAAATTCTTGAGTAATGAGGGAATACAACAAGAATTGGTGGATAACTAAAACTGATTTGAATTAAATAATAAATTTGGATGGAAGTATGTTGAAGTGGACACTGGTAGTGGCAGAAGGGATATTCCATTTTCCCCATTTTAGGATGTGTGTGTGTGTGTGTGTGTGTGTGTGTGTGTGTGTGTGTGTGTGTGGGTAGGATGGGAAGGGGATAAAGTGAACAAAGTGCACTTTAATCATGGGAAATTTTAACCCAGAAGTTACCAAACATCCAGATATTTTTAAAAGTCCAGATGATTGCATTTTTTTCTCTTAGCACCAGATGTTTAACAGGTACACTTAGAAAACATATCCAGAAAATGCCATATTTTGGAAAACTTGAAGTTACAATGAGAATAATAAAAATGAGAATAGCAAATCTAGCGAAGGCAACTAAGTGGTATAGTGGATAGAGTGCCAAGTCTGGCATCAGGAAGGCTCATATTCATATGATCAAATCTGATCTCAGACACTTACAAGCTGTGTGACCCAGGGCAAGTCACCTATCCCTAGTTGCCTCAGTTTCTTATTTGTAAAATGAGGTGAAGAAGGAAATGGCAAACCTCTCCAGTATCTTTCCCAAGATAACCTCAAATGATGTCACAAAGAGTCACAACTGAAAAATGACAGAACAGTTGATGGAGCATAGAGAAAAGAAAAAAATACATTAAAGAATAAATTCTTTGACGATTTTACCAATCCTAAGAAACACTAATAAATATTTTTGAAGGACCAGAGATGGACATCTTTGAATACTAACAATGCAGTTCAGAAATTTGATCACTCTTTATGGGGAACAAAGTTTGTTTATATGACAGTTGAATGAATTAGGATGAAGGAAAGGAAAGAGATAGTTTATAATGACAAAAGAAAAACATCACCTTCAAAGTAAAATTAAGGTGTATTTTTAAAGCTTGCATGAGAAATATGGCTACAGAAAGTTTAAAATATTTATTTTGAGACAATGTTATATTTAAATGTTAACAATAAATATTTTTTAAATGATTTCCAACTACTATTAAGTAATAGAATAAGATTTTATGTAGAACTTCATCCTGAAAATGAACTATCCAAGAGGTAGAAATGTAGACACTACACTAATAATATGCCCAAAGTTTGAATAAATACCCTCATATAGCCTAAATTCAACCAGAAAGTTCAGTGAGGGTCAGGATACATAAAAAGTATTCCCTAGCACTAACAGGTCTTATGATGTATGAGAATGAGATTAAAATGAATTTAAGTCAACATTTCCTGAAAAACCTTTCTTGAGACAAACACATTGAATGGAACTGATGCAAGGAAGGGGGAAAAATCTATTCACTCAAATAAAATTCCAGTCCACAAAATGGTGCTATAAGCCTATGTCATTTTTAAAAAGATGCAGCAAGTAATACAAGGGATGACCTGAAAACAGCTGTGAAGTTTAAAAAGAAAAATGTGAGGCTTACAGAGAGATAAAGAAGGGCATGAAAGGGGCAAGCCAAAAATAAGGATCAAAATGAAAGCAATTTCAAATGAAAGAGAACCTCTTTGCTAGAAAATAGAAAGTAGGGCATATTCTGGGCAAACTTAGAAGGAGACTTGAAAATTAATGAATAGTAATATGAGCAGATGTATCCCATCATGAGTTTTGAATCTAGTACAAGACAGCAAGTTCACATGCTTTAAAGTCATCATTGAACTATATGTAGCTAAAGTCAACTCTCAATTATTTCTGGATTTGTACAGGTTTAACTTAGTGACTTATGTGCAAGTTACTACAAGTTAATATCTCATGAGGCAGTAAAGTTAAAACCTTGAATTCTTTTGTTTTCAGGTAGTTTTATTTTTCCTCTGAGGCTTAAATTCAAGTTTCTCAATAGAGTTATTCAAATTCATTCACAATCCACTAAAAAGGAGCATCTCCTTTCTTAAATAGCAACTCTACTAAATAGTAAATTCATCTTGTGTTTTCAGTGATATTTGCAATAGGTAACTGCAAATACGTATATGTGTATACATGCACATACATGTATGCACCACAATACACATATACACATGTATGTGCGTGTATGAATATGTATGATGTGTATGTACATGCATATATATGGAGCACACATATGGAACAAATGTATATGTGTTTACCAGTTGCAAATATCTCTGAAGACATACATACATATATATATATATACATACACAACCAAAAATGCAATAATTGTGCGTAATTGGCATATATATGTAGCATTTGCCAGGTGTAAATATATATTGCACATACATATGGTATGTATGTCAAAAACACTGTATTATCTCCAAAGATCTCTAAATGGCATTGATGGGATGTAGCTAGGTTACAGATTATTGCTATAGATAACATCTGCAGATGTCAGAACAATGCATTCTCTATCACTCAACTCTGAATTCTTTCTTCCTACATTAAAAAAAGGAAAGCTGGAATAGTGACTATGTCTATACAGTGCCAAGGATCTTAAGGAAGAGTGACAAATTTAATCACGGGAAATTTTAACCCAGAAGTTACCAAACATCCAGATATTTTTAAAAGTCCAGATAATTGCATTTTTTTTTCTCTTAGCACTAGGGTGTTTAACATGTACACTTAGAAAACATATCCAGAAAATGCCATATTTTGGAAAACTTGAAGTTACAAGTTTTTCTGAGTCTTTGCTCTCCCCCTTTTTCTAGCTACTGCTGATTTCCATGTTATTCTCCCTCGTTCCTGCTTCTCTCCACTTTCCAAATCTTGAATGCTAGCTACTGTTTTGCCTCCTCTGTCCCTCTAACCTTTTTTGCGCTTCTGTGCTTTGATCTCCATTGGAATTGACTTTTATAGCCATCAGGCTAGCTCAGCAACCCATCACAGTGTTCATTTAACCTTAGAGTGTTCTGGTCAGCGGTCCAACCAACTCCATAATTTATTCTTTTAACTTCTTGCCTATGACTGCTCTCAGTCCTTTAGTTCTCCCTGACTTCTGTCATTGACTTCAGAGTTCTGAATGGAACTATTTCCCTGAGAGGAGGGGTCAATATTCTAGATGGCATATTTAAAAAAAAAATACACTGATCTTTTGTGGGACATGGCCTTCAGAACTCAAATGGAAACTTCTATGATAGTCAGCCTTTTCAATTACATGTATTTATTTACATTTCCAAGCCTACTGCTTGCCTCTAAATATAAGGCTAACCAAATTAATGAAGATTGCTTGAAAATGCAGCTTCATTAGAGCATCTCAGTGCAAGTTAATTTGAATGCAGGGAATTATTTTCCATGGAAACCTTGGCAGTGAAAGTACATTCCTGTGGGAGAATTAAAATTTTTGGTGAGAAACTGAAGGAGATTCATAGTCAAAACAAATCTATATTTGGGGCCACCTCAGTCATAGAGCTACATGATTCGTGGATCCTGGATGATTGAATGATGATGAAATGTTTCAAAGAGCCAGATCATACAAACCTTTAGAGGGAAGCCAGAAAGAAGGGGATGGGATGGATGCCAAGCCTGAGTATGATAAGGGGGAATTCAGGGAGCACGAGTCAGGAATTGGTGCCAAAGAGATACAGAAACAGAGGAGGCACCTCAGCAAGAATCACAAAGTGAAGTCAAAGTTATCTGATCAGTAGGAAAACAGAACTCTTGTTCATATTTGTAATGTTAAGGGAATTTGAAGATCTTCCTTCCTCTTAATAGGTCATGGGATCTGCTTTGAGCTTTTCCCCAGCCCACAACCCTAGTCACAAGAAGCCCATGGTGGGAGGAGTTTTACCAAATAGGTGGAGCAGTAAGGGTGTGGCTGAGAGAGAGGAAGGTGGAGCTGTGAGAGGAGGCAGAGCAGCTCGCTTGGGCAAGAGAGGGGCATTTTGCCTAAAGGAGCTTGTTTGTGGGGAGGCCTGATGGAAGGAAGGCTTGGGGAGGCAGTCTTTCCTTTATTAGTAATATGCATGAACTTTGCTGTTACCATGGTGGAATTGACTTTCTGGTATCTAATAAATATTTTGGTTTCATCTGTGAGGAAGAGAGCTTATATTTTGCAAATTTACTCTGGAAATACACCTGCATATCTGTAGAGGTTGCTGTGGGTATTGCATTGGCACTACAATACTGAAAAGCAAGCAAAAAGAGAATTTCTCGGTGTTATTCAAAACAGTATGGCTGGAGATGGCTGAATTGCATGTGTGGCATGATATTGCCTAAAGGCTGTTTGTATGTACAAACACATCTCCCCTCCTTTCTTCTCTCTCTAACATGCTTTCCCTGTGTCCATGGACTTAAATATTGTCCACTCAAATGTAGTAATAAATAATTTGTCTTTTTATGCTTTGTGGACAGTCACCTTGCTGCTTAATACTGTGGTACCCTCAGAACCAAATGAATAATACAAAACATTCATATGTTGTCTCCCAACTATGCTGGCTCCTCCACAGTTAAATGAGTATGTGGCAATGTTGCTCAATATCCCTGGCATGTATGGAAGTCATAGAAAGAGAGAGAAGATAGCTAGCTAGCTAGGTAGATTGATAGATAGATAGATAGATAGATAGATAGATAGATAGATAGATAGATAGATAGATAGATAGATAGATAGATAGAAAGAAAGATAGTAGATAGATACATAGATGGATGGATGGATGGATGGATGGATAGATAGATAGTAGATAGAAAGAAAGATAGTAGATACATACATACATACATAGGTAGATGCATAGATATATACATAGATATGTACGTAGACATAGATAAAGAAAGACTAAATGAATAATTCTGGCAAAGAGACCTCCTGGAGAGGAAATTTTCTCTATCAGTGAAGATACATACTTTGCAATTTGTGATCCTAGACAGTGTGCCATAGAGCACAGAGCACTAGACTTGGAGTAAGGAAGACAAAGTTGAATCCGGCTTTAGACACTTAACAGCTGTAGGACCAGTTTTCTCACCTGAAAAATAAGGATAATAATAGCACCATAGAAATCACAGGTTTTTTTGTTTTGTTTTGTTTTGGTTAAAAGGACATTAGAATATATATATATATATATATATATATATGTATGTATATATAATGTGATTTGAAAAACCACCATATAATTTTCGCTATCTGCTGTTATTGCTGTTATTATTATTAACTTAATTTCAGCGTTCTAGGCGACTCCCCAAAACTATAAGTGGTAGGGAAGGTGCAAACTCACATTGGACTTCATAATTTGCCAATTAGAGCATCCTCATTCAGGAGTTCCCTATCTTAATGAAGGTCCAATCTCTATCTTTTATTATGTTAAAATGCCCTGGAGAATCAAGGGGTTAAATGACTAGTCATTGGTCAAAAACTCAGTTTGTATCAGTGAACATTTTCTCCAGGTGTCCTGATGCTCAGACTTTCTTTCTAGCCACTATTCCAGGCTGCCTCGTGGAATGCCTTAGGGTGAATTTATACCTTTGCTGGTAGAGTTGTTCAAAGAACAGCAAGGCAGCTCAGTGATTTTGACCGACTGGAACCAGTTATTTGATTGAATTAAATGAATTGCCAGACAGCTGAACTGGTTAGTGTCTCACTGGGAACCAGTTAATTGATCAAATCCTACAAGCTGGTCCTATGAGTGTCAAAGCAGTTTCACTGAGATCATAGCTACAGTCCTGCCATGGGTTGACAGGTGATGCAAATAAAATGATTTGAAAAAAGAGAGGTTCAAATTCTAGCTCTGCCAATTAATAGTTACATGAACTTGGTCAGCACTCTTCGCTTCTGTGGTCTTTGGCATCTTTCATGTGAAAAATGAGGGGCTTGAACTAGATCATCTGTAATATCTCAGCTCTGTCGTTATGTGATTATCAGTCTTCTAGATGGACAGATGGCAGTGACAAGTTTGATTGAAAATTGTCACCAGTAGAGTTTGTAGAACTATCATACTGTTCATGCCGTAGATTTCCCTCATGGCCCCAAAGGTCTGAAACAACAAATGAAACAACACATGGGGAGTTCTTTATAGTGTCCAATTTAGTTACTCCAAGAGATAGAAAGGCAACACAGTGTAGCAGAAAAAAATAGTCAGGAAAAGACCTGACTTCTATTCCTTTCCCTCTCCCTTTCTTCTTCTCTCTGTTTGGGGCTGCATTTTTTTTTCAACCTGTAAATGAGAGAATTAGAATAAATATTCTCTCAAGTCCCTCTATCAGTAGAAAAATGAGAATAACACATTATAGAATATGAAAGTAAGAAAGGGGACACAGATTGAAAGATCATATCTGTATGAGTCCTAAATCTAACTCCAGTCCTAAGTCACCAACTGCCTTCAAGACATTTTCACCTGAATGTCCCATAAACCTCTCAAATACACATGTACAGTACAGAACTCATTTTCTGCCCTCAAATTGATTCCTTCTCCAAACTTCCTTATCTCTATCAAGGAAACCACCATCCTTTCACTGGCCCGGGTACTATTTAGAATGCTTCCCTGGATTTTCCCTCTATCTTACCCCTGCCCATATCCAATTAGATGCTGAGTTTTATTGATTCTGCTTTCACAACATGTGCTGCATTAGCCCCTCCTCTCTGGTCACACCCTCTCCCTCTCCCTGGGTGACACTTTCATCTAGGTTATTGCAATAGACTCTATTTGGTCACTTGCTTCCATTCTCCTTCTCTTGAAATCATCCTCCATGGAACTGCTAAAATGATATTATTAAAACACATAATTTGCCATTCTACTCTTCTAATAAAAAATAAAATTCTACATCTTTAGCCTGTCCTTTAAAGCCAGCTTTCCCATTTTATTTTATATCACTCCCCTTCACATATTCTCTTGTCAAGTCACATGGGCCTGGGAACTCCTCTCCTTGCCTTTGTTCAGGTGGCTATGATATGAACTCCCTATTTAACTCTGTTTCATAGAATATCAGCTTCGTTCAAGGTTCAGGTACAGTCTATTGCACAAGGCCTGCACTGATCCCCACAGCTGTAAATACATCTCTTGTTATTTTGTGAATATTTTCAAAGATAGCCCTCATATGATAAAATTTCTCAGTAAAATGTAAACTACCTAATAACAGAGATTATTTTGTATTCCCTGTGTTTAGAACAGCATACTCCACAAAGTAGGTGACCAATAAATGTTTCTTAAATTGAATTGAATGAGTCTCCTTGCCCAGTGGCTAGAGGCCTTTTTTTAATGTTTTCTTGTCTCTAGGACTACAGGAAATAGTCTCATCAGGTGGAGACTACATACATTGGCACTTCAATCAGGAATTTTAGGACAACTAAATAAATGTAAGATTATATATCTTGGATCAAATAGATTATCAGAGTCAAGCATCATTGATAATCATTCCATGTTCATATCTTTAGACTCAAAAATTCCCTTATCTGATGATAAACTCCTATTTTGCCATCTCTCCTTATGTTTTTATTCCACTTCCTAAACCTATGCTTCATCATTTGAAGTAGTCTAATTAGATAAGGCATGTTTCCTTCCTTCCTTCCTTCCTTCCTTCCTTCCTTCCTTTCATTTTTTCCTTTCCTTTCCTTCCTTCTTTCTGTCATTCCTTCTTTTCCTTCCTTCCCATACCTGTATTAACTTCACTTCTATTCTTTCTCAATTGCAACCCCAGTTATCTTAACCCACTCTATAAAACATTCTTCTTCCTTCTATACATTGAAAAACTTTTTCATATCATATTTCTTTCCTCCTCTACTCCTGTCTCTGATAAAAGGGTGGCCCTTGTCCTTGCCAAAGTTAGCCCCTCTACCCATACTCTTTTTATTTAATTAATTTCTTTGTTTTCAGTTTTTGATAATAATTTCCATAAGTTTTAAATTTTCTCCCCCTCTTTTATCCTCCCACTCTCTCCCTCCCCAAGATGACATGCAATCTTGTATGGGTTCTGCATACATGTACTTATTAAACACATTTTCACATTAATCATGTTGCATAGACAAATTAAAATCTTTAGGAGAAACCATGAGAAAAAACAAAACAAAACATAACACAAGAGAAAATAGTCTGCTTCATTTTGCGTTACAGTTCCATAGTTCTTTCTCTGAATTGGATGGCATTTTTTCTCTCAAGTCCTTTGGGAATGTTTTAAGTCTTAGTGTTGCTGTGAAGGGCTAAGTCTATCAGAAATAATCCTCACACACTGTGGTTTTTACTGTGTTCTCCTGGTTCTGCTCATTTCACTTAGCATCAGTTCTTATAAGTCTTTCCAAGTTTTTCTGAAGCCTGACGGTTCATCGTTTCCTATAGTACAATAGTATTCCATTATATTTACATACCACAACTCGCAACTGATAGGCATTCCCTCTATTTCCAGTTCTTGGCTGTACCCATACTCAATCCCCCTTCCCATCTCCTTCCATCAATCTGTCCCCACAATCATTCTATCTTTTCTCTCTAATCACCCATTTCTCCCTGTCTACTACTTTCTTCCCCAGAACTCTGAAATATGCTCAAATTCCTTCATCCTTAAAAATGCTTCAGGATCCTACTATGCTGTAATGTTCTATCTCTCCTCATTTTCACAGCTAAACCCCTGGAGAAAAAACTCATTACATCATCGATTCAGACTCCAAGGAGGGGAAAGCTATCTATTCTTGTTGCATCTCCTTTCTTTCTGTCAATCCTTTGAAATTTCTCTTTTGATCCCATCACTCAAATGAAATTATTCTCTCAAAAGTTACTAAAAATATCTTAACTGCCAAAACTGACGACCTTTTCTCAACCCTCATTTTTGCCATATTGATAGAAATGGACACTGTCCTACTTCTGAATACATTTTCCTATCTAAGTTTTCATTACTTTGCTCTTTTGCTTTTTTCCCCTAATTCCCTAATTTCCCCTAATGATGCTAATTCGTCATTCATATCACTCCCCTCCATTGCAGTTGTATCACAAAGGTCTGACCAGCACCCTTTTCGTTCTCTATCCTTGCTTACTCAGTGATCCTATTAGGTCCCATAGAATCAGCTATCATTTCTATGCAGATGATTTAAAAGTCTCTGTAGATAGACTTTATCTTTTTTTTGCGGGGGAGGGGGGTGTTAGGACTGCTTCATTTACTGCCTAGATGGATATTTCAAACTGGATGTCCTAGAGATTTGTCAAACCACACGTCCAAGACACAACTCATTCTTTTTTGCCCCAAACTTCTTATAAAGTTTTCTTCCTATTTCCCCGGTCCCCAGTTTTGGTATCATTCTTGTTTCCTTACTGTCTTCACACCACATATACATCTTGTTGCCACATCTTTTCATTTCTTCTTCCCCACCTCTCTCCCATCAAACCCTTACTCTTTCCTTTTATTGCTACCAGCCTCATTCAGGCCCTCATCACTTCTTTCTACTATATTATTTAAATGGCTTACTAACTGGTCTCTCTAGCTCAAGTCATTACCACTTCAATACATTCTTCACAAAGCTGTCAAAGTAATTTTGCTTAAACACAGATCTGACTATGTCATCCCCTACTCAGTCAACACCACTGGCACCTTGTCTATCCATCTAGGATAAAATATAAACTCTTCTTGTTCCATTTAATGCATATGACTCCCTTTCCCCATACTCTATAGACTAGTCAAATTGGAATTTTTGCTGTTCCTCATATATATCTCCATCTCCTGTTGCAATGACTTTGCACCACTGATTGCCCCACATTCCTGGAATATACCCCTTCCTTATTTCCACCAGTTAGAATTTCATGACTTTCAAGTCTCAGATAACACATCACAAGAAGCCTACTAATCTCCCCAACTCCTAATAGGCTCCCTTCCATAAATACCTAGTATATATTTTGCATGTTTCTCTATGTTTTTATATACCTTTTTGTCTCCCTTCATAAAATGTTAGATTCTCAAGGGCATGGATTATTTCATTTTGATATTTGACCCATTATTGGTACTTAATAAATGCTTTTTGATTGATTAATTGAGGAAGGGATAATAAAGATTTCAATCTTAGATAAAATTTAGGGGTAGTTATCTGAAATGCATAGACTAAGATTATTTCCTAAGGGGGAAAAAGGTGCCTAGTAGAGGACATCAGGCACAGTAGGTCTATTGGTTCAAAATATCTATGATTCTGATATCATATGGCACAGGCTGAAAGTAAATTTGTGAATGATGGCGAACCTCAATGAATTATTAAGGAATAATTGGTCTGTCAATTAGAAAGCCAACACGCATTTATTAAGAGCCTACTGTATGTCATACACTGTGCTAAGGAGAGGATAAAAAGAAAGGCAAAAGATATAAGGACAAAATATAATGAGAGAGACAACGTGAAAACAATAGTACAAGCAAGATGATATAAAGGTATAGTATGTAATGTTGATCTCTAATAATAATAAAGGAAAAATCCAAGCCTCTATCTTCCCAAGCTTTTCAACCACTACTACTTTCATAGATAAATCCATTGCTCCAACTAAATGGTTCTGCCTATTCTATGTATCTTCCATCTGCACCTAAAAGAGGTAGAATAAAGCAGGGAAAATAACAATGGACTGGGAGAATTACCAGATCTGCCTTAATACTAGCATCATGACCTTAGACTTAATTTCTCTTATACTTTTAATTCATAAAATTATTTTTATAATTAATTTATAAAATTACATTTCCTAATTTGTAAAATGTAGACTAATGATACTGGTAACGATTACCTAACAATGTGATTATGTGGAGAGAGCTTGGTAAGCCTGAAAAGGAAAATTTTAAACATGAATGTGTATGTGTACACATGTGCATGCTTATGTGCATGCACATGTATGTGTGTGTGTCTGTAAAATCTCCTACTTCTGTTTCTTTGTCCAAGCTCCCGTCATGACTAAAATGCTGTCTCTTCTCATGACCACTTCATAGAATGACTGATATGCTTCAAAGTGGCAATTAGGACCCCCTCTTCCACATAGGAGACTCCCTCCAACATCCACTGCTGAAATTACTTTGTATTCTATGTATACACATATGGATGTATTTGGGTAAGTATTAATGAATATGTCATATGCATATACATCCCAGGCCCTCAGTTTTCTCTTTAAGCTATTAAAGTTTCAAATTGCAAAAACTTTTGGGATAGCTCATATTTCATGATTGATTACATTCCACTCCAGAACTTTGGTGCTACTGGTAGAGGAGAATGGAGAGGCCATAGATCTGAAAGACATTTCATTTTTATGTTTTTATTAAGTCTATATACTTTTGGAAGTATATCATTCCATTCTTACTTAATTTGATCTCATCAATGACTGTCAATAATTTTAAAGCACAAAGTTCAGTTTTACTACTAGGTTGATATTATATTTTGATGGTTTAGGAGAAACATATGGAAAGTCCAGTGCATTCTATATATGTTCAATCCTTAGCTCAACCCACTGAAGAAAAACAACCACAGAAACATTTGGGACCTATGCCTGCCATCTTAGGCTGTAGAAACTATCATATCTTTGATGTTTTAGATAGGATTTAAAGAGAACAAAGTAGGTCTAATGGGAAAAAGTCTTACTTGTTTGTCCAAGGAAAAATTCAAAATTTATGGGCATGCTTCATTAATCAGTATGTTTAAAAACGTAAGTTTTATTTAAAGTTCCTTTTTGGTTATCAAAGATTTTAGAAGAGAAAGTATAATTTAGAAAAGAAAGCAGTTATAAAGCTGAGCTCAAGTTTAGGTAGGAAGATTAGTTTTCCTGGAAATATCACTGGGCTTGAAGTCAGAAGATCCTGGTTTAAATCTAAGAAATCTCTAGGTGTCAGGTTAATCAGATACAAAATGATGGGTTAGATTAGATGGCCTCTTGGGTTCCTTCCAACTTTGAAATTCTGCAATTTTGTGATTTTAGATGGCCAATCTGATTCAAATTCACAGCCCTGATCCTGTCTCTCCCCTGCTCAAAACCTTTAAAGACCTGTTCTGCCCCCACAACCTCTACTACTATGTACCCAAAAAATGTCTAGGCTCGTTAGATTTGTATTTGATGCTATCATAATATAACTTTGTGCAATTTGAAGATGAACTCAGCATATTTGAGGGTAGTCAGTAGAGCAGTTTGACTAAAGCAATAGAATTTCATGTAGAATTACTGGAAAATGAGCTTAGGCAGGTAGGTCAGGGGCAGGTTGTTTTCCTTCATAACAAGCTTTCCAATCCTATCTCATGCTCTTACAAAAATAAAAGCACTGGCTCCAGAGGCAGAGGGCTCTAATTTCAATCCGCAAGCCCTGAACCTCTTCTACTGAAAAATGAGAATGTTGGACCCTATGGCCTGGTTATCTTTAAGGTCTAGATCTGGAATTCTATGACATTTTATATACAATTCATAATGACTTCCTCCCACCTCACAAACACTTTCCATGTTCTTTCAGATACACACATACTTTCATTCTCATTTTGTTTTGATCTCACCCCCTACTTCCAAATGAGAGTATTCTATTAATCTTTCAAGGCCTGGTTCAAATCTCCCCCAGCTTCACAATCCCATTCCCTCACTCTAACTACACCCAGCAGGAAATAATCTCTACCCACATTTGATCTATCACTTTTCATTTTTCTTATGTCCTTATAATAATCCAATCAGTACTATATTTACTTATTGTCACATATAAATATTCATATTAGATTGTAATCTACTTGTAAGCAAGGACTGAATCCTCTTAAAATAAATCTAGACCTATGATTTCATTGGTATGTAGAGATGCAAGTATAGAAATTTAATTCCACCAGCTCAGATTGGCAACTTATCCCTGATTTAAAGTCTTTGAGAACTGAAACATAGAATCATTTTACAGACATAGCCTTCATGTCAGGAAGTTGCAGATTCAAGTCTTTCCTCTGACAAATATTGGCTGTATGCTCATGAATAAGTCACTTTTCAATGAAAACATTTCTTGGTGTCCACAGGCAACTCTGTACGAGCCTTTTATATATATATATATATATAAAAGGCAGCCATGGTATAGTTGTTAGGGAACTGGCCTCTGAATCAAAAAGAACTGGGTTTGAGTTTTGCCTCTAATATATACTGGGTATATTACCCTGAGAGAGTCTCTAAGACTGTTAAAGGATAGGTGTCAAATGGCTTTTGTAGAGAGTTTTCTAATCTGGGAAGTTTCCTGTATTACTGAAATTGCAGCCTCAGTCCTTATCATTATAAATAAGTGCAGTAACTTACATTGAATATGTAAATAGTAAATTTACATTGAATATGTAAATAGTAAATATTCATTGACTTGTTTTTTTTTAAATTGAATTGTCCTATCATAGTGCATTGTCCATAATATTGTGATTGAGGAGGAGGGACACATGGAGGAAGAGAAATAAGAGAGTTGGTTGGCTATATCACTACAGCAAAGAATCCTATTCTTTATGCAAGGATAGGAGTCATCCATGAATTAAAGTCCATAAATATGCACTTCCTACAATTTAAAAAACAGTGATGAATTATAATAAACACGAACTATGTACATAACACTCATATTGTGGGAAGAGAGAATCAAAATTACTTAAGGGAAGATTTGTTCACATATCACAGAATCTCAAAGTAGGAAGGAACACAAGAGACCATTTAATTCATTTCTGATCAAGAATGATTCCACAATAGTTTCAGCAAGGGATTATCCAGCCCTTACTTGACAGCAATTGTTGTCCTTTGTTCTCAAAGAGAACCAAAGTGACATCACTGTGTTAAAGTCAAGTTTCAGTGTGTCTGATTGTAACTGATCAGACCAACATGAGCTCAGAATGCTCTACCACAGGGCAGGCACAAATAATCAGTGGGTACATTTAGGGTGGATACTCCAGATTTGTGCATCCTGTGTTTCCTTGGTGCTGTTTCAATTCTGCTTTGCTCATAGAGCACAGTGCTTTATCCTATGTGGACACATCATGCTGAGCAGTCCTGTGCCAGTGTTTCCCATGTCACACAATTTAATTCCAAAGCTCTTAAGAGAGACTTTGAGAGTGTCCTTACTGTGTCAGTTCTTCTGACCACCATGTGAATGCTTGCCCTGTATAAGTTCTCCACAAAATAGTCTTTTTGGCAAGGGTATATTTTTGCATTTGGAACAATGAGCTCTCTGAAGCAAAATTTGAGTGCTTGGCAGTTTAGCTTGGAGAAGGACTTCAGTGCCTGGTACCTTATGCTGCCAGGGGATCTCCAGAATCTTCCTAAGACAATTCAAGTCGAAGCGATACAGTTTCCTGGCATGGCACTGGTAGACTGTCCATGTTCATACAACGAGGTCAGCACAATAGCTCTGTAGACCTTCAATTTAGTAGTCAGTCTAATACCTCTTCTCTCTCAAACTTTTCTTCGGAGTCTCCCAAACACTGAGCTAGCCCTGGCAATGGGTGCATCAACCTCACTACATCCCTGGAAAGTTCACTACCAAGGTAAGTGAACTTATCCACAGCATTCCAAACTTTCCCATTTGCTGTAACAGATGGTTCCACATTTGGATGGTGTGGTGGTGGCTGATGGAGCACCTGTGTTTTCTTGGTGTTAATTATTAGGCCAAAATTAGCACAGGCAGCAGAGAATTGATCCATACTTTGTTGCATCTCGGCTTCAGAGGTTGCACTGAGTGCACAATCATCTGCAAACAGAAAATCATGCACCAACACTCCCTCCATTTTGGTCTTGGCTTGTAGCCTTTCTCTATAAAGGTAAAGGAATTAGATTGTCCTGTGATAATTACAGCCAGGGGGTGGGGTTGGATAGGCTGATGCTTCATGTGGAAGATGGTTATCTACCTCAGAGCCAGTGTGGTTCCAAAAGGGCCAAGGAAGAGTAAATATGGTCTTTTGATGCTTTACCACTCCAAGAGAAATGTCAGGGGCAGAACAGAGGTCTGTACACAATCTTTGTAGATCTGACTGAGGCTTTTGATACTGTCAGTCATGAGGGTTTAGGGAAAATTATGCAAAACTTTGGGTGCCAGGAGAAGTTCATCAGCATTGCACTTCAATTTCATGTCAGCATGCTTGTCTGGGTTTGAGACCATGAACAATGCTCTCATGCTTTCCCAGTTACCTCTGGAGTGAAATGAGGCCGTGGGCTTGCTCCCAGGTTTTATAGCATGATGTTTTCAGTCATGTTTTCAAATGCTTTCAATGAAGATGGACATGGCATTAAGTTCAGCTACTGCCCTGATGCTAAATTCCTTATTTGAACACACGAGGAAAAACAGATTAATTTAAATCTGTAAGTTCTCCTGATGTGGCCCCAGGAAAATCAAATAATTGGATAATTCCATGATTGGTATAGAGTTCTTTTCTGGGTTCCCCTCTCTTCTTTCTTCTTCTGTATTCCTTCAATTGGTAATCATGGCATCTCCTATTTTTGGCAAGGGTATATTTTTGCATTTGGAACAATGAGCTCTCTGAAGCAAAATTTGAGTGCTTGGCAGTTTAGCTTGGAGAAGGACTTCAGTGCCTGGTACCTTATGCTACCAGGGGATCTCCAGAATCTTCCTGAGACAATTATCACTTACACTGTACCATCTCTCTGCTACCTTCCAAGCTTGCATCTTTAACTACCTTTCTTACCTCCCTAAATGGATGTCTAATAGACATCTTATATGATGTCTACTTTATTGTGTCATCTACTGAGTAGACTCAATGTGTCCAAAATGGAACTCATTACCTTTCTTCCTGAACCTTCCTGAACCTCTCTTACTATAGAAGGCAATACCATCCTCCCAGTCCCTCAGTGTTGCAACTTAGGAGTTGTCCTGGACTCTTTACTATCCTCCACTTCCCATATTCATTCTGTGGCCAGAGCCTATTGATTTCACTTTTGCAACACCTTTTGAATATTCCCCTTTCTCTCCTCTGACACTGCCACAACTCTTGTGCAATTCCTCATCACTTCTTGCTTGGATTATTGCAATAGCCACCTAGTGAGTCTGTCTGCCTCAAATCTCCACTCCATTCCATCCGCCATTCAGCCACCAAAATAGTTGTACTAAAGTACAAGTCTAACATTATCACACCTTTACTCAGTAAATTCCAATGCACCCCCATTGCTTCCAGGTGCAAATACAAAATACTCTGGCATTTGGAGGTTTTCATATCCTCACACCCTCTGACCTTTCCTATTCTTACTTACCAATATATATTCTTTGATCCAGTGACACTAGCCTATTGGCTCTTCCATGAAAAAGACACTCCAGCTCCCAGCTCTGGGCATTTCTTTGGTTGTCCCTCTTGCCTGAACAAAGATCTCCCTCCTCAGCTCTGCCTACTGACCTCTCTGTCTTCCTTTCAGACTAAATTTAAAATCCCATCCTTTTCTGGCAATCTTCCCCAATACCTCTTAATTCTAATACCTTCCCTCTATTATTTGTCTCCTGGTTATCCTGAATAGAGTCTGTTATATATTTACTCTATTTTTCTGCATGCTGCCTGTTCCATTAGAGGCATTCCCTCAGGGAAAGAACCGTCTTTTGTCGTTTTTGTATTCCTACTGCTTAGTACAATGCCTGGTGCATAGTGGATACTTAATAAAAGTTTATTAATTGACAGATAGGTCTACTGGTAATGATCTCCTATAGACCCTAAAGAATGAAACATACCCAAGCTAATGCCTATATTTTGAAGGGAGAATTTTAGATATTCTCAGCCTGTGTGCTTAACTAAAAATAGATTTGTGATGATCTGTACTTACCAGAAGATACACTATGTGACCTTTCAGTGTTCCCTTTAAACCCCAAACCTCAACAAAAATGCTCACATCCAAAAATAAGGTCAAGTTGCTATGAGCTTTTAACAAATAACTTTGACAATTTCATGCCCCTAATCCATTTCATCCTTTATACATTAAAGAATAAGAGGTTAAAGGTCAGGCAATATAATACATCTGTGCCCAGGGGCACAGATACAACTTGTCAAAGACAATGAAGTCAGCCTTGACTTTGAGATCAACCCCAGGATTCCGTGTTTTGGGTTAGGAAAAATCAATGGTTAGTGTGGGAGGAATATAAAGAAGAAGGGATCCACATTGCTCTCAAAAACTGTATGTCCTTCTCTTCCCCAACAGTCATTTAATTTTTATATCATGTGCATTCACCAACTTCTATATAGTACTTTTCCTAAAGTAAAATATAAAGTTGGAACACAAAAATGAACACCTTGATAAGTCTTTTCCAGAGTGGCAACTTCTGAAATAAGCTGCCCACAGCAGAGTAACAGATTATTAAAATCAATCAATCAGGATGTCTCTGTGGGGGCCCTGGCACTAACTAGGTAGTCACACCATTGTTAATGATGCGGGAGATGAGGAAACATTAGAAATGGAGTTCTTGACTGTACAAGCTCAAATGCAGATTCTTCTTCTCATACCCACTCAAGGCAGTATTATAAGTCATGAGAATTTTGCAGTTCTCTAGGGGTAGAAAGTAGAATACCAGAAAGGGTAGAGGTAATCTCCTGACAATCACTGTGCTCAGGTGCAAGGCCTCCATTTCCTCAACTATAAAATGATTTCAGTTGGACTAGATGGTCTCTGGGGTGCCTCAAAATTCTAGATCTATGGTGTGTGATCCTTTGTTCACACTAAGTTATGAGAGGGTATATGTACTTTACTGCAGAAATAAAATATACTTCTTGCATAAGTATTCAGAATTGCCAAGATGCTGATAGCCACTCTTGAGGTATGTTAGATACTAAGGTTACCAGGTTCTATCTAGATGGGAAGGAATGAAGCAGAAGAAAATAAGTCATTAAGATTCATTTATTCCTTTCATATCAGGTGGAAGCTTCTGACACAAGAGACTTTGTGTTGTCTGAAATGGAAGATTTTGATCAACTGAGAAAATAGGGAAAGACCTTCTAGAGAAGAGAGCATTTGATTTGAAGTTTTATGAATATGTAAGTAGATAGGTGGGTACAAAGAAGTCCTCATTCCCACTCATATTTTACTCATAAGTTTCAACTGTTTAAAGCAGTGTGGCTAGTATAAATTCAGTCTGATCAGCCCACAAAAAATTAAGGGTCTGGAGTTAGAGAGGATCCCAAGACACCAACTTAGAAATAAGAGAAATGGGATGATAATACCTTATTACATGCATGGTTCTGCCAATTCAGCAATGATTTAAACAAACAAAAAATCCACCAGATACTTCCACTAGAATTATGTTCCCTTGTCAATGGCTTAAAGGTAATACTGGGGACGAAGTAGTGAATTTTACTTCAACACAGAAATTCTTGAAGACTATTTACTAAAATTATTCACTAACTGGTGATTAACCTTCTGGTATGAGTTTCTCCAGAGTTATGTTACATATTCCTCAGGTGACACATATGCTCATGAAGCCTTTCTAGTTCATTGGAGCCTGTCACAGTTGATGCTTTACTAGTACTGCCAAGTCTCCATTAGTGAAAATAAGAAATCCTGGAAAGTAGTTGCATTATTTGAATTCTCATGGCATATTTCCATTGGGCTAGAAGCAATTTACATATTTTACATCACTACCATATCAAATAGTGAGAATTTGTATACCTGTAACTACTCCATGGGATTCACTATTTGCACTAATTGGGACCCCTCTGTATAATCTGTGAGAACCTAATGTCATTTCTAACACTATTATCGTGGACATCTCAGGTAGTTGGGTTGTGTGGTTGTTGATTTTAACCCCACTACCCAGTGACGAGATTCATAACATAGTTTATTTAAAGTTGCAAGGGACTTTAAAGTCCATCTAGTCCTACTCTCTCTTTTCACAGATATAGAAATGAGGCCAAGATATGTGAAGTGATTTCTCTGTGTCATATGGGTAGTGACAAAGATAAGATATGACTCCAGGTCCTCTCATTCTAAATATAAAACTGTTCCTGCTGTACTATACTGCCTCTCAAACCAATTATTTGCTATAACTTATTAATTGGCAAAGTAAAGAAATATAATGAAATGTTCTACAAAGTCCCTTCTACCCCTAAAATTCTATGATTTTAGGATTCTCATTATCTCTGGTCTACATAGGGAAGAATGTGAAAGGTTATAAACAAGCTTGTCAGTACAAGGGAGACATTGGGTATCTCCCCTCTCCCTTTGGTCTGTCCATGGGTACAGATATTTCTTAAGTAGCTCCAGCAAGATAAAGAAACTGGGGGATATTATTCAACAGATGAAAATTAAAAGGGCTTACTTTATGCATTTTTATCTTGGAATATAAGCATTCTATCTCCCTCACTGTTGGCTAGCATTTTTCACATGTCCTATAGGAGAAATGACATGACAGTCCAGTGAAACGAAAGGACTAAACTTTCTAATCCTTATCTATGTATATACATACATACATATATATCTTGATGTCATGGTCCTCTTCAAGAATGAAGGACAAACACAAGCCATGAGTGAGCAGCAGTTACTCTCCTCCACTTCCCTCTCCTCCTCTCTCCTTCCCTCCTCTCCTCTCCTCTCCTTTCCCCTCCCCTCCCCACTCTTCCACTCCTTTCTCCTCTCCCCTCCCCTCCTCTATTCTCCATGGCCCAAAGCTCCCTTTTTTACTTTGGATTTACTGGCTACATTTCTTGCTCAAAGATCAAGCCTTAAACCCAATTCACTCTGGAGCTCATAGACTGGAAAACAAGTCCCCACCCACATAGCACAGAGTGGGTGTAATAACTAAATTTTAATTTGTTTCTCTCTTACCAAGGAACCCTAAGGGACTTCCCCTCCCAGTATGATTTTTTTTTTTATTAAAAAGAAACCTGTTCATTGAATGAGTGTATCTCATTCAAAATAAGATTGTGATAAGCCCTTGGCCTGAAAGGGCCAAGTTCTCACATTACATCTTGGACCATCACCAGTCATCTTGATGAATATCATGCCACTGGACCCAGATGGCAAGTCATCATCTTGATGTCATGGTCGTCTTTGAGAATGAAGGACAAACGCTAAATATATATATATATATACATATATATATATATGCATATATATATGTGTATATATATATATATCTTCTTTTCATTTCAAGTTATGTGTTTTTTAAGATTACTGTGCTATATTAATTGATACCACTTCAGTGTCATAAAGAAGAAATAAAAACATGCAACTATGGCTCCATGAAATTGTAGAGGTTATAGTTAAAAATTCCTCCACTTGTTTAATTTACATAGTTGGCTGCTAAGAGCAAAATAAGAAGTTAATCAGAATGCTTAAAAGGATGAAAGTATCAATAGCTTCAAATAAACAAACACCATTATCACCATGATGGAGGCTTCTCCTTCTATAGAATGAGATGATTCAGAAAAAAATAATTTAACAAGTAAGAATCTGCTATCTATTTACAAAGTTTCTAAGTTGTTCAATATTCCATGAGGTCTTTAGTTTCATTTTTGTTTATTTTTTATTATGTATTTGTTTCATTTTCTAAAGAAGGGAGAGGTACTATATTTGTAAAGGAATTATGACTTACCTTGGCTTACTTTAATCAGAATTTTATTTTAATATAAATGTTTATATAGTTGCCTGGATATACTCAAAGCCTTATAGAAAGGCAAGAACTTCCAGCACCTGGGCTCCGTTGCCATAGCCTTCAAAAATCTGGAATCAATTGCAAGCCACAATGATGGATTAAAGTAGAACTTTGGGAAGTTAGATATAGTCTGCTTTGTGAAGACTGCCCTCAGTTCAGTGTGGAATAGCTTATCACCCATAAACTCATACTTGTGATAAATTATTTGACCACAGCAATCAATGAAAGAAAGAAATTCTCATGATTCCTTCCCCTACTCTCTCAACTAAGGACATTTTCTCTTTATTGAAAACTCTCTCTTCTCACCTCTTCATGTCAACACTTCTTGATGTCATCCTCCACTCTCACCTCATTTTCCCCTGTCTTGACCAAGATGGCCCTTCTCCCTGCCAAGACAAAATCCTCTAAATGTGCCCCTGATTCTGTCCCTTACCATATTCTCCAGGGAACTGCAACCTCAATTCCTCACTCCACAAAATTAATTCTCTATGTCTGTAATGCTTCCTGGCCTCCTTCTTTCAAACTATATCCAAGTCTCCTTCAGCTTAAAAATAGAAAAACAAAGCTTTCATATGACCCTACTATCCTCTTAACTTACCCTCCTGTCTCTTCCTTCTCACAATTATCTATTTTTTAAACAATCTGCAAATATTCCTTTCTTTCCTCTTATTCACTCTTCAACCCTGTTCATTTCAGCTTCTGATTTCCTTGCTTGACTGCCACCGCTCTCTCCAAAGTTGCCTACTCACCCTACTGCCAAATCTGAAAATCTTTTTTTCATTTCTAATCCTTCTTATCTTTCTACTGTGTTTGACTCTGTTGGCCATCTCTCCTTTAGCTTTGTATGACTGTAGTCTCACCTGGTTCTCCTGGAATGAATGGATATGTCAGTGGATAGATTTTAGAGAGTCAGTGAACTTAGGGGGAAAAAATTGCATATTTTCAATATAATTTGTTTAATTTGTAATCTTATATATTTTATTATACATTTTAAAAAAGACATCCTGAGAAAAGGTCCATAGTCTTCACCATACTGTCAAATGGGTTCATCCACAAAAAAGTTTAAGAACCAATGCTCTTCAGTTTTTTTCTTGTGACCTTATTAAATTATATGGATTTAACTTTCCCTATGCAAGTGACTCACAAATCTATATATTTCATAATAATGACAATGATAGCACTTACATAGCATTTTAAATTTTATGAAGTGTTTTTTTCTCATTTGATTCTCTCAACAAACCCATAAATTATATTTCTCTATTTCTTTTAAAGTCCTTCACAACCTACCTTTGAACTATCTTTCCAGGCATATTATTCATTGTCATCCTTCACAATCTCTATAATCCAAGCAAACTGATATTTTCTTTAGCCTAACAAATGTCACTCCATCTTTCATCTCCAATACATCCTCCATATATTCCAGTTTGGAAAGACTTATAGTATAAAGAAAATGGAATGGGAGATGGAGTGCAATAATCTTCCTTACCTTGACCTCAACCTCTACCTCCTTTACCTCCATTAGGTAGCAGTCAATCACCACATTTGAAGATTTTCCTGATCCCAGCTGTTAATGTTGTAACCCTCCAGTTACCTTCTGTTTAACTACCTTGTATTTATGGGTTTTTTTAGTTAGTTCAACATATATGTATATGTATACATGTTGTCTCCTCCAGTAGAATGCAAGTTTTTTGAAAGTAGAGATTCTTTAATTTTTCATCTGCGTATTCCAAAGAACTGAATAAAGCCCATGGATTGTGCTTAATAAGTGCTTTCCAATCCATTATCTTGTAACCATTGAGTCAATTTAGTCCTGAATATACTAAAGCAAATTAATATTGACATTCATACAATTAGGAAAAAGAGGAAGATACTACTAAGTGGGAAAATGGCTCAGTTGCTCCTTAGAATGACAAATAAAGGAGTAGGCAGAATTGGTTTTCTCATTTATTCAAAGACAGATGAAAATATAATACCATGGGAAATTTGGTCATCTCAATGCTAATGATAAATACATGCAAGAGAAACTGCTGTGAAAATAATTTTGGGTAATTCACCAACATCTGTTGTAGAGCCTTAAGAGATAGAGAAATTCAATGAAGATTTTGACAAAAGTTTTTGAATCTAATTAACACATACCATGATATTTTACTGCAGAATGGCCATAGATGAATATGGTGAAAAATATGATTCAGGAGCAAAAGATGTCTAGCAAGGTGCAGTTAACACAAAAGCCTCAGTCTTATATGTCATAAATAATTTACTTAAAAGAATCTGTAGGTGCTAAATAAAATGAATACTGAATAATAACACAAAAATGATATTGATTATATTTTAACGGGTCAGAGAGTAACTCATTATTATGTGGGAATCGTCTCTGATTCACATATGTCCAGGTGTAAGAGGAAGCATTAGTATAATGACTCAATAAAGATAAAAATTAATAGAAATCTATAAAAAAGGAGAGAATATGATATAGTATGCAATTAAAAGAACTTCATCCTGCCTATTCATACAAGTTACTTCCACCAAAAAATGGGAAATAGAAAAAGGTAAGGACAATGAAACTGATTATTAAAATTCCATATTAAAATGTTAAAATAACATGAAACAATTACCATGACAGGAAGAGAAGAGCCTAAAACACCCTTCATCAGCAAATGCTTGATCAACATACTGAGCAGAGAATATAGTAGCCAGTGTTAAATAAATTTAAAATATAAACTTATTTCTAAAATTTTACAGAAATATATGGGAAAAGATCACAAGCAGGATCACCTCACAAAATAGTGAGAAGTAGTAGAGGGAACAAATAGGTTTAGGAAAAGCTTTGCAAGAGATTCAACTAAATAAAATTTAAGGGCATTTAAGGATAATATTAAAGTAGGAAAACATAGAAAAATAAATACAACTTGCAAAGTGTTTTATAAGAAATTATATTCACCAAAAAGGAGAACAGAGGCATTGCATTGAGCTTAGCATGCAATTCCAGATAAGCTTCTAGAGGAACTAGAAATGACACTGAAGAAAATATAGATGAAAAAATAATATTATACAAAGAGTTGGTCCATGTTGTGAACTAGAACATTTTGAAGGCACAGTTGGATCAAGGTATTTTAAGTAGAGGAAGATAATCAAAAACATGAAAAACTAAGATTATATTCCTACCAAAATCATGAAATTTTACTATAAGGTAATAGAAAATTAATAATTATCAAACGTTCCTAGTTTCACATCTCTGTGACATTTTAATGAAAATAAAATATATAAAGATATTATGTATATATATTTATATACACATATATTCTATATCTATCTATATACATAGATCTAGATACATAAAGAGAGATCTCAATATGGATTTAGATCTAGATCCAGGGTATCTTTGATAAAGGCACTGGAAGAGATTAAATAGGCCAGTTTTCACAAATGATATTCCACAGTAGAGCATATTTTTACAATTTTACAATTGACTAAAAATGTAGTAACGGTTAAATACAATATCCTGCTGAGTTTATTGTTTGTTAACTCTTTTTAAAAAGTATTTGATTTGGTAATCAAAAATGATGCCGTATAGTGTCTCCAATGAATGAATCAAAATTAAATGTTTTTGAAAGATATGATGACAGACATAAATTTATGTAATGACAAATGATAAATTTATGTAATGACACTCCAATTACTATCAATCACAATATCAAGTGAGACATAGAACATGGAGGCATGCTCTCTACCATTGAGAAGATGCATGGCAAAGTCAAAATAAAATAATATCTATTGATTCTAAGGTCCTTGAGATGTTATTGTTTGAGAATAACACTTTGATAATTGTGTCAATAGGTAGAAGACCAATGAGACTGATAATCACTCAAGAATTTAACCGAATATACAAATAGAAAAAAACAAGTGATCCATGGGTGAATACCAACTGGAACCAACTGATGAATTTCCAGTGTGAACATTTACACCTTGGAAACTGACTAATACAAATCAGGCCTTGATATATCACTTTGCTGATTAAAGCTTTGCAGATTAAATTTAAACTTAATTGCTTTGTGGAATAAACTTAAAGTATGTCATGCATTTTTAGATAGTTGGTTGGTTATTAAACATTTACCAGCACACCACTGACACTGTCAGTTATCCAAACTATGATCTATGGTTGAATGGAGGAAAATATATTGTGGACTGACATTGAGACTGAATGATGACTTTACAAATTAACAAAGGTATCAACAAATAGCAATAGTCCATTTTGGAAGGGTTGTTGCATAATAGGCACACGAATACAATGTTTTTGGAGTTGTGAATTGGTATAAACAATTTGGAAACCATTCTGGAATTATTCAAATAGGGTGATTAAAATGTTAACACCCTTTTAACCCGAGACTGTATGGCTAAGCTTATACTCCTATAAAGGCGTTGAGAAGGAAGAAGTCACATCACATACCAAAATATTCCTTGCAGCACTTTTTGTGATAGGAAAGAATTTTTTTAGAAAGTAGGTGCACATTGATTGAGGGATAACTAAATGAATTGTGGTACCTGAATGTAATGAAATATTGTGTTATAAGAAATGAAGAATGTGGTGAATCCAAGAAGCATGGAAAGATCTACATAAACTAATGCAGAATGGAATCACCCCAATAGTTACACCAATGTAAATAGAAAAACCCCCCAGAAGTAAATGTAGTGAAGTAAGAAAGATCCAGCATGATTTAAAATGATATATGAGATGAATGATATGAGAGAACATTTATAATCCAAACCTCTGTGGAGGTGTAAGGTATACAGGTGTTGTACACTGCAAATGTTTTTGGAATTTTTCAATTTATTTTTTTCTTTTTGTCTTAAAAAACTATTTGATGTATAATATACTTCTCTGTGAAGGGAAAGAAAAAGAATATTGGTAAAACTATGATGATGATAAAAAAAGATATCAATAAAAGATTTTTTTCAAGTAGATGATGGGTTAGTTCCAGAGCTAAATGTGGAGTGGAAAATACATTTGATTACTTTTGGGAAATTGAAAAGTTCCTTCAATAATCCCAGTTTTCTCCCTAAAATAAAGCTTATCTTTACTTTCTAACATGATTCTCATGATGTTGTATCACTGTACCTCATGGAATGCTACATTCTACAGTGAAATGAAGTAGATGATTAGACAAAGAAAAATAGAGAAATGTGAGACAGATATGTGAAGACTGTAACACACTACAAATAAGAAATTATGGGCAAGAGTATAATATAAAGAATTTTGTCAAAGAAATATATGATCAGAATAGGTGAGTTGATCAAATGACTAGAGTAGAATCTAACCAGTTGGTAGCTTGCTTGCCCCAAAGGCAGTTTTACTACATCAAGGGATCTCTAGCTGTTGAGTGGACTCCCCTATGATGAATTTATGGGAGGATATAGAAAAGTTGTGCAAAATGTAGAGGTATAGATGAGCTGCGATCTACACCACTGTAGGAACACTTTCACTGATGGAGTGGTATCCATGATTAAACAATCTGTAGACTCCAAAAACAGGATTTGAACTCCGAGTTCAGTACTCTTTACTCCAAGTCAGTACTTTCTCTGCTATAATATTCAGAACCTGATTAATATGTAAGGTATTTCTGTATATTCTTTATCAAGCAAGTAGTCAAATGTCCACTTCTTTAAACCATATGTTGCCAAATAGTTTGATAAAATAGTCCACTTTAATCAATAATATTGCACCCAACATGACAAAATCTGGGCATGTTCTAATACTTTCCTACAACTTCAAGATTCCAAGGATAAGAATTCTAGCAAGATATTCACCTACATTTTGGAGATGAGGCAGAGATTATATTATTCCCTCCTAGTTTTTGAGAAACAATTCCCCTGAGTGGGGAGCATACAGAAGGGATACTCAGTCCTGTTTTGATGGCATCACAGAGTAGTACCTCTACATCACAATAAAGTATAAGGTAGAATCACAACAGTACACTCATGAGACAGATAGGGAATGGGGGAGGAAAAAATGTATAAGGAGAGAGAGACAGATATGGACACAGAGAAAGACAAATAGAGAAGAGAGAGACAGAGACAGTTGTTGGAGGGGCAAACAGAGAATCACAATGACAGAGAGCATCTCAACATTTTTACTGATTTCAACTTTAGAAATAAATCTATGTATCCAAAACAAGTTCATATCTAAGGGAAGAAGATGTGTCACAAAATCATGTGAATAACCATAGTGTTACACATCCACAAAGAATCCAAATCACGTACGTTGAGTTTTAAATTATATCAGCAGTAGGTAATTAAACACTGAGTGGATTCCTCAAGGACATGGTTCCATCAGTTACTCAACAAGGAATAAGTAAACATTTCTCTTATGCACAGAATTGTGCTAGGTACTGTCAGTAATATAAATGGTAATACAAGATTTTAAAGCTTATTTTAAAAAGGAGATTGATGCTTCAAATGGAAACAAAGAAAACTTTTTTATTGATACTTTTTAAAATTTTTAACCATTTTTTCAACAACAAACATTTTTCTCTCCCACCAACAATATCATTATCCAAAAGTGTTCTTTTTTGTGGTAGTAAAGAAATAGATAATATAGATGATGATAATGTAGGCTATTCTTGAAATTGTCCTGTGTCTCCAGGATAAGAGATAACTACATTGAAGTAAATCCCAAGTCTATCTGTTTGTCTTCCTAGGAACTTGTTTCTAGGAAATGCAGAGTCTTTTAAGTAAGAATTTAATGTAATGTGATATCATAATCCATCTTCAGTGCCCTGTGAAATACTAATCTGATCACCTCAAGTCCAACTTTCACTTCCTGACTACTGCCTACTGCTGCTCGTATACCAGTGCATTGTTTCATTAGTATTTTTCATTCATTCACAAACTCCTTAATAAGCCATCACTTCTTGCCACAAATCTGTCAAGGTGTAACCTCCAGGGAGAGGAATGCAGGTTCCCACACAAGATTATAAGGAATTTGATATTACTAATGCAGAGATTTCCACGAGAATTTTCAACCACTTATAAAAGGAGATATCAACCCTTTGGCAGTCTGGTAAAGTGTCTATAGCTTCCTTCTCAAAATGATGGCTTTAAATAATTTTAGGAAAAGATAAATTTCAGTTCAAAGTAAATGAAAATAAAGATGCAATTATTTTGTCACTCAGATGCATAGATTCCACTGAAATCTATTCATGGACCCCAAGTTAAGACCCTCTGACAAGAAGCTTTCACTGTCATTGACCATGCTTCCCAACTGGCAGGAGCTTTCCTCCCTAACTCACTGGCAGATCAAGATTCTCACCAGATTGCAAAATTTTTATTGATGCTGTTGGATTTTGCAATCTGGGTTGACTTCCTAAGGCAGAAAGGGACACAATCTGAGGGAGAACAAAAAAGCATATATTTTTCTCCTTTTTGATTTCTTCCTTTATTTTTCTTCTTAAAGTACACTGAGATGGCATGGCCTGGAAAGGATTCAGTTTGATCCCATCCGGCAGAAAGTAGGGAATAGAAAAAATGAGTACCAAGTGGCCAATTCTGCACTTCACAATGACATCCAATAGTGTTTCCTGCGTTTGGGCTTTCTCTACCCCAGAGTACATGACAAACTTTTGCCTCTCTAATTGAGGAAAGACTTCCATTGGGCACCACCTTAGTTGTCTGTGTTGTCTGCACTTTAGCTTTAAACATGGCTGTCACTGTCCTTTTTATTCGCATTTGTGTATACGTAAAGGGCCCATCTTTCCTTTGTCTCAGGCTAGCATCCTTGGAAGTAATAGAGGTGAGACATTAATGACCACTAAAGCTCACAGAGGGTGGAGGAGTGAAGTGGAAATGGTAGAACTACTCTTCATTCAGAGCAGAGGAAAGATCATAATAGCATAATATTTAGAGCAGAAAGGGACATTAGATATCACCTAATTCAACTCTCTCATCTTACTGATAAGAAAACTGGGGCTTGGAGAAATGAATAAATTATCTCCTTGCCTTCTGAAATTTCTAGCTTCCTCAAAGCTCAACTGAAATGTCACTTCCTACATGAAGCTTTGTCTGATCCCTCCCCGAGGTGAGTACAAACACTTCCACATTTAATTTATTTTCTATATACTTTGTAATTGTATGTGTGTGTGTATGTGTGTGTGTGTGTGTGTGTAATTTCTCTCATGCATACCCCAGTACAATGGAAGCTTCTTAAGAGCAGAACTATCCCCCTTTTGTACTTGTAGCCACAGGATTTGTCATGTAGTACGTACTTAATAAATGCATATTAAATGAAGTTAACATGCCCCTAGGCCATATATCTATTAAGTAGTAAAACTGAAATTGGAACTGAAGAAATTTCTTGATTGCCATCCAGACAAAGTCTACAAAAGATTTTCTTTTTTTTCCTCCACTGCAGTTTCTTTTTACACCTAAGTAGGGCATACTCATATTAAAACATGTTCTGCACAAAACTAACTTCTCCTGCTGTGCAACTAGGAGCCTTGTGAATCTACCCAGATTTTCTCCTTAAATTGGAAAGATAATTCTCCACAGTAAACACAGTCATCACATCTGTTTGGGAGCAGAGACAATTCTTATTCACCAGCTGCCCATCATTTACTCCAGTGATGTTGATTTAGCAAATGGGAAGAAGTAATTCTAAATTTCCATCACAGCCATCAGAACTTACATTCTTTGTGTTGGGGCTGATTGATTAGATTTATCCAAAGAAGGCTGTGTGACAGTGTCAGAGGAAAGGGTGGTTCTTCTCTCAATCACTTCTTTCTTTCCTGCTTCATTAGATGCTAGGGTGAATTCTGATGATAACCTGAGGAGTAAGGATACCAAGAAATTACAGTATTGTTTAAGGAGGACAAAAACTGGGTATTATGTCTTCTGGCTCAGATGGCAAAAATAATTTAAAATAAAAGACTGTGTTATGTGAACCCCAGATGTAGGGGTTAGAGGTTTAAAAAAGATGATAAGACAAGGCGCCTTCACTGTAATGGGAAACTATTAACAGAAACAGAAATGCCTTCAGGTTTCTCTTCAAAATGGAAATAGAGAGACATAATATACTGCCATTGTCAAAGTAATAGAACTTTATCCATTTTCCCTTTGCATTTTAAGTGCTGCTGTCAAACATCCCCAAAATGAGCTTGTTAGCTTTTAATTTGCTTTAGAGGCCATCTGCTATCTTGACCATTTTAAAGGCAGGATATATCATACTCATAGTTTTCCAATTAGCTAGGATACTGAATAGCATTCAATCCCCCTACCCAAAAATCAATTTTATAGCTGCCATTTCCAATTGCTAAGAGCAAGGAGAATCTGTATGACTTGAGAATTTTGTAGAGTTTGTAAACTCTAGAAATGTTGGAACTTCCTCTAACTGGATAGCCCATACAGAGAATCACCAGCCCACTTACTCTTAAAAAAATGCCTTTTACTCATAAAATGGGATCATTTTCCCCAAAATACAAAGAAGGAAACTTTTTTAGAACTGACTGAGAAACTGTGGTTAACTTGAAAATGTTAAGTGAGGGAAAAAACACTCCAAACTACTCCAGAACTTATAAGCAGTGCCCTGCTAATTGGTCACCATGTGGAGATTAAGTGATGTGACATGGATAGATTTGGGCAGGAATTATTTTCTGTACTTAAGGATCACTTGTTTTAATGACAGTACTCAAATGTATATGCTTATTGAGACACAGCATTGCATACAGAATGGGTGGCCAGTCTCTCCTATATCAGAAACATCTGGTTTCAAGTTCTGCCTCTGTAAGGCCAATGCTAAATTCACAGCACCAGTTGCAGCCACAAATAGCGCAGCACAATTCAGAATCATGAAATACAGCAGACTCTCCACATGGAAAACAGAAACAAAACATTTATTCAGACACCAGAAAGCCATTGCAGTAACAAAAACTATACACAACAATAATGCAGAGGACAGCACCATCCCCAAGGCTTTCCCCTGCTAGGCTTCCCACAAACCAGGTCCATTAAACAAATCACAATCACAAAATTACTCATGCTAAACAGGAGCCAGCATCTTTCCTAACTCTGACTAGATGCTAATCAATCTCCTCTCACTTCTGCTCTAGCTCCCCCTCTTTCTGTCCCACCCATTCAGTGAACTCCTCCCACCATAGGCTCCATGTGACTCAGGCTTCCATGCATGTCACATGGGTCTATTAATGAGTATGAAAGATTTTCTATTTAAATTACCACTACAGCCTCTGACACACATGGGCCGTGTGAGCTTGGAGAAACCACTTAGTTTCTTAGTGCCTCTGGGCAGCTATAAATTTTAGAGAGTGTGTTGATCTCCATGGGTGAAGGAGTGTTCTCTAGAAAAATGAAATCATAGCTTTCCTAATCCATATTTCAAAAAGTTTGACATTTTAGCATCTTTGTAGTTTTTCCATCATTTCTAATTATTTTGTTTGTTTATCCTTCATTTATGAAGACGATCAATAACCTCAGAAGGTGATATCTTGACTTTGCCATGAATTGTGTTTAAGAGAAGCAGAATTGCACAAAGTCATCAGCCTCACTCTCACTCTGTCATCAAAGTCCAGTAGCAGGACAAAGGTCAAGACTATTGGGGATGACCCAGGACGCAGGGGATGATCTTGGTGTCTTCCATGTCTGACCAAGCTCAAAGCAGTCCACAGCTCCCGCTTCAGGCATCTTCTATGGGAACAAATCATTCTCATCCACCCATTTCAGCAGAGAAAGTCTTCATATGCATGTAACTACGCATATAGGTAGACGTCCCCCTAACCCATCAAAGAATTTGAGATGTATTGGTTAACCTGAACTTGGTTTAGCCCATCTGCTGAGATGGTTTTACCAGGATGTGGCCATTTCACATGCTATAGCTTCTAGGAGTCATTGGTGAGAATTGGGAAAAGACCAAAGGTAGATGAGCAGCCCTATAAAGAGCTTTGCAAGCTCTCACACTAGAGATGCCAGCCTTCCCTGAATATACCTCATTTCAATTATTAGTGTCCCATGAATAACCAGCCTGGTCAAATTTAATATTCCCAAATTAATAATGCATATTGTATAACAATAATTCACACTTACAAATGACTTCATAGTTTACAAAATTCTTTCCACACAACAGCACTTAGGGTAAGTGACCCAATTATTTGCCCATTTAAAGATGAAAAAGCTCAATTTAAGGCCAATAAATTGACTTACTCAGGTTTATAGAGCTAGAAAGTATTGTCGAGTTCTCCTCTTTTCAAGTCCAGTGTTCTCTCCATTATACTGTGTAAGACCAGTAAACAAACCCTTTCATGGTGGTTTTCCAGGTGGTCTAAAGCAGTGATGTCATACTTAAATAGAAATTGGGGTCATCTATAAAATATAAGAATTGCTGTAGGCCACGTATTACCTTACAAAACCATTGTTAACATTATCTATGTTTTATTCTATTTTTACGAAATCCTCTACCACTTTCAAGGCCCTGGCAAAATTCCGGCTTATTCTAGCTCTTAGATAAAAGGTAGTGTTAGGGTTCTTGTTCTTTCCAATGATAAGCAATCGCTTTTCTCTCAACTCCTTCCTATAGCGCTTATTGCCAGCTATATTTATATTGCCCTTGTCACATACGCATAGTTTATGTGGAATCATTTGGGTAGATGCAGTCTTTCTCCAACTAAATGAATAAGAGTTCACATTTTTTTAAATAGGGCTTCAAGGTGTATAAAGTTCTTTCTCCACAATAATCCTTTGAGGTAAATAGCTCAAGTACAATTGTATCGCACCCCCCCACACCCGCCCCACTCCTGTTGCCAGGTGAGAAAATTGAGACTTAGCTATAGATCTTAGCTATAGATCTAGAAATATCTTAGCTATAGATCTAGAGATAACCTCAGGGCCTATAGTCAACTTACTCCTCATTTTACTATTGATGAAATTGAGGTCCAAGAATGTTAAGTGACTTGTCCAAGGTCACACATGTAGTTTACATCAGAACTGGAGATAAATCCAGGTTCTCTTTCTCCAGCAGCAGTATTCTTAGCACAGTAACTAGGGACCATAGAATCACATATCTATTAATGGATGGGTTATCCATTACCAAGGCTATCTAGTTAAACAGCCTCAGTTGAGAGATGAGGAAACTAATACCTAGGGAAGATAAATGACCTCCCCAGGGTCATACAATTAGTAAAAATCTGGACCAAGACAGAAATCTAGTATCCATGGTTTTAAGTCCAGTGCTCTTTCCACTCTGACATGCTGCCCCTCTGGCTCCGTAATTTTAAATTCTTACAGAGCAAAAATTTATACACACACACTAACTCATATGTCAGTGCAAATCTTAGATTTAATAACTTCAGAAGTATAAATGTTGCAAACTTACAAGAACGTATCTTGAAATTTTAATTATTTAAATTTCAATACTTATTAAATTTTGGAATTTTGAATAAATTTTTACTTTAATGTGAACAAAACAGGATACTTTGTTATTAAGCCTTGTGTGTGGAAATGTTTCTGGTTGACACTTTCTAGACAGATTAGTAGAGAAGATCTTTTGCTTGGCTGCCTCATTAACCTGATTTTACATCGAAACTGTCATGTGTGCATCAAAACCATGTTGTCTGGAAGATATTAAGCTGAGGATGACAAATGCAACTTTTCAGTCATTGAGCGTGAATTGGTGAAAATTTTTACAAAGTTAGAAAAGAACCAGATCAATGTATAGCCTAATATGGTGGTTAAGATGAGTTTTTATAAGAAATATGTCAATAGTTTTAGAAGGAAATAAACTTTCAAATGCAATTTTGTAAGTTTGTGCCAATTATATTTTTGGTGCTTAAAACTCAACTAAGACTTAGAAGATAAAATATATATCTACATTGTTTCCCTTTTTATTATTGTGAACTTGGGAAACATCAATAAATATTAATATTACCTTGATGAAAAGGATATTATCTTGAAAAGGATATATACTATATAGACTCAAAAGCACATTTTCCTGAAACAGAATTTTAAAAGTGCTTTGTGCTAAGAGCATTATTGAAATATGTGTACATCCTCCAAGATAGCTATCTTTTTGTTACAATTTTCAATTTGATTTATTTTCAGTGTTCCACAATCACTACCATATAACTTAGATTTTTTCCCTCCCTCTCCCTCCTTCCTCTTTACCTCCTTCCTCCCTCCCCAAGACAGCCTACAATTTTATATTGGTTCTACACATGCATTCCTATTAAATACATTTTTACCATAGTCATGTTGTACAGAAGAATTGAAATGAATGGGAGAAATCATGTAACAAACCAAAACCTAATACAAAAGAAAATGATCTGCTACATTCTGCAATTGAATTCCATAGTTCTTTATCTGGATGTGGAAGGCATTTGGCCTTAAAACACCACTGGGAATTTTTAAGTCCTTGCATTGCAGTGAAGTTCTAAGTCTACCAGAAAAAATCCTCACACACTGTGGCTGTTGTTGTGTACAAAGTTCTCCTGGTTCTGTTCCTTTTGCTCAACATCAGATCATATAAGTCTTTCCAGGCCTCTCTGAAGTCTTCCTGTTCACCATTCCTTATAGCACAATAGTATTCCATTACATTCAGCTATTCCTTAATCGATGGGCATCCCTTTGATTTCCAGTTTTTGACCACCACAAAGACTGCTGCTATAAATATTTTTGTACATGTGGGACCCTTACCCATTTCTGTGATCTCTTGGGGATCAAGATAACCATCTTAAACATATATTTGTATATAAACAATTTTGTTATGTTAGTTTAAAAATGTTAACACGTTTGGCAAGTTCCATCCCTTTATAGTTAAACCTCATATATCATATAGTAAATTACATAATGTTAAACATTCTATCACTGAACATATTACTGAAGCAACCTACCCAGATACATTTGAGAAGAGAGAAATCACTTTCACATGAACAGGTCAGGGAATACTTCAGGGAAAATTAAAATGCCAACTGAGCTCATAATCTAGTCAAATACAAGTAAAATATACATGTGGAAAAAGGAATGAAAGTATATTTTTAAAAAATTTAAGTGAATTTGAATTGAAAAACAATTTAAGTGGAAACCAAGAGAATGAGTATTGCCCAAAGGTTAGTGGAGAGGTACATGATGAACTTAAGTATATCATAGAACACTACAAATAATATAAACAAATTGCATGAAGTAGATTATTAAAGCAATGAATGAGTAAGAGTAGAGAGTCTAATTACATAGCAAGAGTAAACAATAATTGCTGAAAATCCTATATGTTTCGTTGTTTTCTCCATTGGTATTTTTGCCACATAAAGAAAAATAAAAGAAGTCCCCCAGCATGTTTAGTAAACATCATATTGTGAACTTCTGGGAAGAAACATACTAGAAGCCCACAGGATAGCTAGGCATAGATAGGCTGTGATATGCCGTATTGGTAGGAATACTTATATCAATTACATGACAACTCTGAATGTTAGAATACGGAGAATTTGATTTACATGCTTCTGAGGGAAACATCTCCTTGTGGGGGGTCTTCTCAGGCCCTCAGATCATATTCAGTAGGTGGCCACCTAATTTCTGTCTGCATAAAAGGCCTGCCTGCCCTATTTGTCTATATTCTTTACCACTGAAGTTTTTCTCCTTGATCTTCTCCCAGCTTTTGATTTGCTCCACAGGTATCATGTTAGAATTTGTTAGACTATTACAAAGCTCATCAAGCTCATTAAAAGTCTAGAAATTAAATAAAAAAAATAGTATTCTGAACAAGAGAGGATAGAGAGAAGCATTAAAGCTCTTACTCTTGGCCTTTCCCTCCTACCCACACACAAACACATTAAATTTATTTTAAGAGACACAGCCAAAGTGTGGTCAAGTTAAACTTATAGCATAGAAATTTACAAATAATTTTAAACTTAATCACATTCCTTTGAGGACAGCAGAGTATATGACATGTAGACTAATTGTCAGTCTGGTTGACAAAGTCCTTGTTTCAAGGACATCATTTCAAAGTTTGGGCACAGGGAAAAATTGTTACTAAAATTTCATACATGAAATTATTATTCTGGACAATTTTCAGGTTTGGACTAGAGAAGGTGCTGCTGGTAATGGACTTACGTACTGTCAAGATGTGCTTGTGAACCTATCTAGCCAAGCCCTGAGAGCAACTCCTGTCAGAAATACCATATATAGATTTTCATTATGGATTGATTTCTAAATATTTCAGTAAAATATATTCCTATCATCAATTATAAAAATACAAATAAATTTAAATTTCCAAGGAATGCAAAAGTATGATTATTGACTTATGAATAAAGGGCTTATATTTTCTTAGGCCCAATGTCAAAATAGTAACAATTATGAAGAAGCCCTTTAAGATAATAAATGAATTTTTCATAAGATGTCACTTTCTCCCCCTCTGGCTGTTATGTTCATTTTTTCCTCATTTTGCTCTCTAACTTACCAATAACATCTTTTCAGCATTCTCATTCAACAAACCATGTACTGCTACGTGGCCTAATAATTCACTTTAATATCCATCTATTTTCCATAGCTCAGTCTCTCTGAGGCACTGTCTCTGGTGAAATGTCAGCTTAAGTGTGATTTATTATTCAGCTTGGAAACAGAGGTGTAACCACTCAATGGCAATCATGTGAAGGGGGTGGGGTAGCATAGAAACAACTTGAACTCAAAAGTAATTTTACTGCTTAATAGTGACTATGTCTTGCTGATGGAGCTCATTTTAAACACAGGACTTAACTGATACTTCTTTTTAAGAACTACAAGACACAGGGGAAAAAGTTTGTTCTTTTTCTTAGATCTCATAGTATATCCCCCCTTTTCAAACAGCACTCACCTTAAAGCAATAGTTAATAACTTGGGATGCATTAACTTGTTGTTTTTAAATAGATTTTGAAGGTATATTTCAACAATGGTATGAGGACTTGCTAAGCCTTTTTCAAAGATGCTCACCCACCATTGGTGTCCACCTTCATCCAGTTCTCACATGTGACTGTTAGAAGCTGTGAATAATAATAAATTCTTTTGGGTAAACGGACTAAACCAGGTTAATGTTAACTGAGGAGCCTCAAACCTGTGGATGAATCGGGGGGATGTCTAGCGTAAGCATGTGAAGACTTGCTCCAACAAAATGGGCAGGTGAGAACAATCTGTTCCAATAGCCATGAAGACAACTGAAGTAGACAATATGGAGTGCTCAGCATTTGGTCAGACAGTGAAGATACAAGGTCTTCATCACTGGTTATCTTGACTTTTGTCTTGCCTCTACACTTCAATAATTCTGGAAGACAGAGAGTGGTGGATGACTGTGCCACCTACCCCATTCACATTCAATTCACAGAAAAGTGAAGACATTGTAACATCCTTCTGAGATATCACTGGTCCTCTCTGAAAACAAGAAAGGTGTCCATAACACTAAAAATGTTAAGAATTCCTACTTTAAAGCAAGACTCTGGTAGCTTCAATACCACTGTCATATGAGAAGTATAGTTATCGCTTCCATATTGTGGGGGGTTAGGTTATGGTACCCTGTGACCTAGAGAATCTACATAAAACATTTTGGCCCTCATCTTTGTACCACAGAAGATGTATGATTTTTTGTTTTTTTCTTTTATGTGGTATTTACAGTACATTGTTGTAAAATTTGGGTTAAGTATTTTGTCATTGACTATATTATAAAATAGCAATGCATATCTTTTGTGCATTTCTGAGTTTCTAAACTTTTTCTATGTCATCTGCTGTCCATTGCATGCCCTCTGAGCTTTCTGTAAAACTCCTCAAATACTACTATTTCATTTCTTATGATAACCCATAATATATCAAAACCCTAGTGGGGGAAATTGTGATGTGGAAGGGATGATGAAGTAGTCTCTCAATAGAAGTTAATAGAATTGGAAAGATTATTTGAGATTATCCAATTTTTCATTTTACAGAGTAAGAAAACTGAGGCCCACAGTTATCAGTTGATGGCAAAAATGATCACAGGCCCTTAATCTCCAAGTAACAGTTAATGATAGAGGTTTAGGGGTTTTACTAGACAGAAAGCTCAATAAATGTAATGCTGTACTAATATTTGTTTAAAAGTTAATTCAGTCTTGGACATCAGAAAGAGATACTGTTTTCAGAATAAGGGAATGATCTCCATGTGTGATATTCTGACCTGGTAAGACCAAATCCCTATTATTGTATTCAGTTCTGTGAACCACATTTTAGTATGGACGTTAATGATCCATTTAGGGTCTGATCCTCACTAAAAAAGAACTGCTAGCTAGGGTAATAATGATAAGAACTTTAGGGGAAAGTGTTCATTCCATCTTAGAGTTCTTGTTTTTAGACAGTAGAGAAAATATGGACATAACCTAAGAAATACATTTTATAATGCAAATTTCTAAAGGTTCAGAATATTTTTAAAAATCCTTGGTATATGTATATAAGGAAGTCTTCTGAACTCAACTTTCTAACTAGAGATGTGTCTTCCTCTCTTCTTGACCCATTATGTCTAATAGTGCCCCCCTTTACTAGAAGAGAGATTAACCAAAGATGTCTTTGAAGCAGGCATGTGAGCCAATTACTAAAAGTGTCACCACAATCAGGCAGATTAAGAGTTAAATATTTTCATTTCTAATCAGAATAATTTAAAAGAACAAAAGTCCTATTTTTCTTCCTTTTATTTTAACAGTTTCATTAAATGTGAGTTGATAACACGTAGGTGAATATCTTAGAAAAACAGAATTGAACTATGCAACCTTCTCTAAAACTAATTTTTCAGAGTTAAATGTTGTTCTGGAAGAGTTTTGCAAATAACTACTTTATTAAAAAATATAGCAAACTCACAGTAGATCCAACCAAACAATTAATTATAGTGAGTGTTTGCTTTCTTGTGAGATAGAGCATAAAGATTCCATTGGTGATTATTTTTTTTTTGCTTCCTTCTCTAGAGAGAGCTTTTCCCTAGGAGAGTTTTCAGAATTTTGTAAAGTAATTGTGTTTCTGTGGTGAGTTGGGGACAGCTCATTGCAAGAAAGCTGTATGACACTGTGATAATTTAGATTGATTCCTTCTCTTCTAATTAACTCATTGGCACAATGAGATAGCTAAATTTTATATATATACACAAATACATACACATACATATACATGTGTATACATAGATAGATAGTGTTTTTGTGTGTGTATTCATGCCCATGAACCCAATGATCCTGTACTCTCTTTTGTAGACTCTCTTTGGTTCTCTTATGAAGCAAAATTAACTTAGGACAACTAAGCATGAATTTAACAAACTATTTTTGAGAGAAATTTACACAAATACAAAATACTCTTCAGAAGTATTATGCTATAGTAGATAGATATCTGGGTTCAATTTCTGCCTTGGATACATGGTGTCTTGATGACAATGGCAGGTCACTTATTTCTGAGTGTCCCAGGACTCCCTCAAAAACTTTAAATGTGAAATAATTAGAAGCACATATTGGCATGAAGACTTTCCTCATTGGGAGCTCCCCAAATAATTGAAGTTGTTGGTCCAGACCAAACATAGAAATAAATATACTAAGAAAATTACAATCCTTCCTGCCACCCAAAGCAACTCCTGGGTTCCCCATTACTGGATGGGAAGGTGAGACTGGGCTCTAAATGTTTCAAATATGTGAACCTAATATAACTTTGCATTCAGAAGAATTGACTATGAAAGACAGACTTTGGAAATGGGGTGGATAAATCATTGAGAAGACATCGAAATAAGAAAAGAGCTTGACATTTCTCACAACTCAGAAATCATATGAATCTTTTGTGTGTAACAGAGAAGTAGCTTACCTGCTTCTATTACATTGGATTAAGCAGCATCTCCTAATACTAATAGCTAACATTTATATAGCAATATATATATATATACATATATATATATATATACATATATATATACATATATATATATATATATATATACATATGTATAATCTCACTGAGGCAGGTGGTGATATAGTGGAACTGAAGCTGCCATCAAAAAGACATGAATTCAAATACAGCCTCAGATACTTCTAAGCTATGTGAGACCCCCATCAAGTTATTAAGGGTCTGTCTACCTCAGTTTCTTTAACTTTAAACTAGAAATAATAATAACACCTACCTCACAAGATTGTTGTGAATCTCAGATGAGATAATATTTGTTGGAGGAAAAAAGTGCTTAGCATATACTTAGTAAGTGGTATATAAATACTTATTCCCCTTTCCTTTATTTGAGACTCACAAAAACTCTGGGAAATAGGTGTGCTTTGTTATCGGCATGTCTCTCTCCCTCTCCTTTTTTCTCTTTCTTTCCTTCTCCCTCTATTCGACCCTCCTATGCTTTCCCATCCATGAACCCTACCCTGCAAGAAAAAGATCTTACCTCCTGAACTTAGGAATACAAAATTTCTCCCGCTGACATATGGACAAGGTATACCTGAGACTGATAACAATCTTTTTTGGACTTTTTGTATATAATTAGCTTATATACATGGAATATTAGGTCAGAAAGGCCTAATTGTGTACACACTAAGGCCACGGTGTAACTGACTACACTTCAGCGTCTTCTAGAAGACTCAGACCAATTAGTACTTGTTACTGAAGCCAACTGAGTTAATTAGAAAGAATATGGGATGTGAAAATAGTGAGGTACCATGGGATTGGAAAAGGGTATATATTATCCTGATTTTCAGAAAAGAAAAGAATGCAATCTTCAAACTAACTACAGAAAAATAAGGTTGGTTTTAATTCTTTATTGAAATTCTAGAAGAGATGGTGTATGAACATCTTAAAAAGGGAAGCTGTGGTCACAGTGAGTAAATATGTTTTCAACAACAAGTCTTGTAAGACTAAGTTTATTTCCTCATTGGATAGGGCTACAAAACTATTTCATAGAGGGAATTAAATACATATAATCTCAATTTTCACAATTCATTCAGTAAAGTAGCTTGTTCTATTCTTGTGAAAAAGGAAGAACATAGAGTTAAGAAAATCTAAATTCAAATCTAACTGCAGATACTTACTAGCTGTGTGACTTTGGACAAGTCATTTAACCTCTGTCTGCCTTTGTTTCCTCAACCATAAAGGGGGGAATAATAATAGAAGCTACCTCCCAGAATTTCTGTCAGAACCAAATGAGGTATTTGTTAAACACTTAGCAGAGTACCTGGCAAAAAATATGTACTTACTGAATGCTGATTCTTTCCTCCTTCAAAAATTTTAAGAAATATTATGTTACAAAATATCTGCACAGTATAATTTAAAGATCACCTTCCAAATATCTTCATCATCATGGATCCCAAGGTACTGACATTTTAATCATTAAAGATGTCTTCCTTTTAATTAAGCAATCATTATTTTTTACTTTTTTCAATTAATAATGACTGTAATGAGGTCACATTTCTACATAATATTCAGATTTGCAAAATGCTTTTGCTAGAATAATCCCATGATGAAAGTAATTCAAGCATTATTATACAATTTTGTAGAAAATTACTTTATGGGAAACTGAGACTTGGAGAAGTTTTAATTACTTGTACATATTCAGATAGCTAGGAAGTATCAGAGTCACAACTCCCAGGCAGGTCTTCTGGATCCATTGTTCTTTCCATTATACCCTGAATGGGTAAAGTCATTAAATTAAAGATTATCTCCTTGTTTAACTTAGAGACAAAGAAAAGAGACAAGAAGTAGTGGCATGACAGAAACAAAGCAGAGAGGATAGAGTATTGGAATCATGGTCAGGAAAAGGTGGAATTTTTTTGTGATGCTAACTAGCTCGTGATCGTGGTCATGTCACTAAACTTTACTCTGCTTAAGTGTCCTCAGCTATAAAAAAGAAAATAATAGCACTTATCTCTCAACACTGATACGAGAATCAAATGAGATTTAAAGCATTTTGCAAACTATAAAGCACTATATTAATGTTAATAGTTAATATTGTTAAAATCATACCAGAAAGGTCAAACACAAAAGAAGTTTTCTTTAGAATCTTGTGTCTTTTATTTCTGGATTTTATACACCCATTTGTAATTGTCCTAATCAAGTGTGCTGGTTAGACTCCCTTTAGGAGCTCAGGAGCTGAATGAGGAGAAAGAATTCTCCTTCCATTTTATTATTACCTACAAACTATTTCTCTTTGTGAAATTTCTGCCAGTAGTACATGGACTAGCAAAATGGAAGTTGCTATGCCCAGGAGAAAAACCTTGAGAAAACTTCACCAAACAAAAACTTTAGTTTTCATTACATCCACCAGACTTTCAGGTTCACCTCCGATTTCTGAGCATCCTTGGAGACCTTTTAAACATAGTAAAACTCCTGCCTCAGGTTGAATTGGCAACACTTTAAAACAAAGGTTTTGTAAGTGGTGGTTTATAACGCATGTAGGATTTGAAAAGTACATTTTTCCTTGTCTTGAAGATAAGTCTTATTAAGATGGCATACCCCCTTGGAGGCAATATTACTTTTTCCATAGTTCAGGCTTGCAATAACACTATTTCTTGTGAGGAAGGCCAGAGTACTTTTATTGAGAATAGACTGATAGCTATTTGAGCAAATATTATTTCAAGAGACTATGGATTTGTGGGTAGAAAAAAAGCTGGTAAGAGCTTCAGCATCATGGAAAGCATGAATTAAGGAAGCAGAAAAAGGCAAAACTATCTAAACCTATATACTGTTGTTCAGAAATATGATCGGGCTTGTGTCAAAACTAGATTTTTTTTACTTATTTTTAAACCTTTTTTAGGGATTCTCTATTGTGTTTTTTGCATGTTATCCTTTCTAAAATACATCCATAAATGACCGAATTAAATAGTAAAGACAGAGTATTATTTCATGTAAAAATACATATTTCTCATGCTCAGGTGAATTTCAACAAATTCAGATGAGGTCAGAGATCTTTCAAGCCTTTATGACACCAAATGTCCAGAAGATAAATTAAAATAATCTTCGTTCATTTGGATAAGAACTGCCTGTTCAAAGTAGCCCTCTAACTACTAACATTGATATAACATTTAAAATTGTTCTTTTATACAATAATCCCATACAGAAGATAGTGCATGTATTCCTATCTCCATTTTAACAATAGGATAAGTGTGACTTATTCATGGTCACAGTTTCCAGGAAATCCCCCAATCTGCCCTCCCTTCTATCTCACCTCTCCCTTCTCTCATCTCCTTACATTCTATTTCCTTCCAAGGCAAGATGGATTTCTATACAGTGTTGCCTGTATTTCTTATTTCCCAGTTGCACAGGAATTTTTAACAACCATTTTTAAACTTTTGAGTTCCAACTTCTGTCCCTCCCTCCCTCGATCCCCACCCCCACTGAGAAGGCATGCAATTGATATAGGCTATACATATATAGTCATGCAAAACATTTCCACTACTAACTAAATTTTCCTCCATCCTAACATGCCCCCCCATTTATTCTAGTCTCTCTTTTGACCATGTCCCTCTTCAAAAGTACTTACTTCTACTGTCCCCCTCCTCCAATTTACCCTCCATTCTATCATCCCCCCACACCCAGATTATTCCCTTCACCCCTACTTTCCTATAGATAGATTTGCATATAAAATTGAGTGTGCATGTGTCCCTCCTTAAGCCAAATCCAAGGAGAGTAAGGTTCACTCTTTCCCTCTCATCTCCCCCCTCTTCCCCTCCATTAAAAAAGCTTTTCCTGACTCTTTTGTGTGAGAGATAATTTGCCCCATTCTATTTCTCCCTTTCTTCTCCCAATATATTCCTCTCTCACTCAATTTTATTTTTTAAATATCATCCCTCCATATTCAACTCACCCTGCGTCCTCTGTCTATATGTAGATAATCCCTCCAACTACCCTAATACTGAGAAAAGTCACAAGAGTTACAAATATGATCTTTCCATGTAAGAACATAAACAGTTCAACTTTAGTAAGTTCCTTATGTTTTCTCTTTCCTGTTACTTTTCATGCTTCTCTTGTTTATTGTGTTTGAAAGTCAAATTTTCTATTCAGCTCTAGTCTTTTCATCAAGAATGCTTGAAAATTCTCTGTTTCATGGAAGCTCCATTTTGTCCCCTGAAGGATTATACTCAGTTTTGATGGGTAGGTAATTCTTGGTTTAATGGTAGTTCCTTTGACCTCTAGAATATCATATTCCAAGCCTTCGTATCCCTTAATGTAGAAGCTGCTGGATCTTATGTTATCCTGACTGTGTTTCCACAATACTCAAATTGTTTCTTTCTGGCTGCTTCTCTGGAATTTGACTACAATATTCCTAGGAGTTTTCCTTTTGGAATCTCTTTCAGGAGTGATCAGTGGATTCTTTCAAATTCTATTTTGCCCTCTTGTTCTAGAATATCAGGGAAGTTTTTCTTGATAATTTCTTGAAAGATGATGTCTAGGTTCTTTTTTTGATCATGGCTTTCAGATAGTCTAATAATTTTTAAATTGTCTCTCCTGAATCTATTTTCCAGGTCAGTTGATTTTCCAATGAGATATTTCATGTTGTCTGCTATTTTTTCATTCCTTTGCTTTTCTTTTATAACTTCTTGATTTTTCATAAAATCATTAGCTTCCATCCGCACCATACTCATTTTTAAGGAATTGTTTTGTTCAGTGAACTTTTGGACCTCCTTTTCCATCTGGCCAATTCTGCTTTTTTTTAAGGCATTCCTCTCCTCATTGACTTTTTGGATCTCTTTTGCATATTTTGGGTTAGTCTATTTGCAAGGTGTTATTTTCTTCTATTTTGGGGCCCCCTTTAGCAAGTGGTTGACTCATTTTTCATGATTCTCTTGCATCACCCTCATTTCTCTTCCCAATTCTTGCTCTCTTTCTCTTGATTTTCAAAAAATCCTTTTTGAGTTCTTCCATGGCTTGAGACCGTATTTATCTTGGAGGCTTTGGATGGAGGAGCTTTGACCTTGTTTTCTTCTGTTTGCATGCTTTGGTCTTCTTTGTCACCAAAGTAAGATTCTGTAGTCTGATTCTTTTTTCCAGTTTTTGCTCATTTTCCAAGTCATTTACTTGACTTTTGAGTTCTTTGTCAAGGTAGTTCTCTGCTTCCAATGGGGGTAGGGGATGTACTGTCATCCACTCAATTCCCCCACAATCTGTGGGTCTAGAGCTCCAGAAACAGACACTGCCTCTGCCCCTGCTACTGCTGCCATGAGCTCCTCCACCCCCTCCACCACTCTGGGGCTGAGGCCAGACCACTCTACTCCCTAACACAGGTCAGATAGGTTTTTTTCCACTGACCTTCTAATTTGTCCTTGGCATTTGGGGATTGTGAAGTCTGAGAACTGTCACAGGTGCCAGAGATGCAGTTCCCACTCTAGGCCTGTGAAGGTCCCATCTGTACTGGCAGGGCCCATGCTAGACTGCACTCTGCTTCTAGTACTGTGCAATAGACATTTCCTGTTGCCCTTCTAGGTGTCTTGGGCTGCAGATTTGCTTCACTCCATCATTCTGTGGGTTCTGCAGCTCTAAAATATGTTTAGAGTCACTTTTTACAGATTTTTGACTGGCCTTGGGGGAAGAGCTCTAACAAGTCTTTGCTTCTACTCCACCGTCTTAGCTCCTACCTAATTCAATTATAAAGGTTTTTGGTATCTCTTGTTAGGATTATCTCCTTTAATGGTCTCCTTAATTAGCATGGAAATTCAAGAGAATGTATGTATAAATATGTAATTGTGGAAAAAAGATATATACAAGATAAACTGGAAATAATCTTACAATTAAGGTATAAGGTATAAGGTATTCATATTAGTGGTGGGGTGGGGTGAAACACTTCTTGCAGAGAGTACATTTACTTTATGCAAAACCATATGGTATGCTAGAGGAGGAGATGTAAAGTTCAAAGAAAACTCCTTACTTTTCAGTAGAGAACACACAATCACCTAATAAAATGCAAAATCATATGTAATTGATGTGGGATGTAAACCATGTGCTTGGGTGATAATGTGTCACAATCAGAAAAATAGTATCTCTAAAGTCAGAGAACCTAGCCTTAAGTTCTACCTCCAATGCTTCCTACTTCTATGAGTCTAAGGAAATTACAATCTCTTTGGTCTCAGTTTTCTTATTTTTAAATTTAGAGCATTGGATTAAATAGATGACTTCTGAGGTCCTATATTCTAGAGGAATATAGAGCCCTAGGTTTATGATCCTGTGCTATAGAAAGTCAAAATGATGAGGGGTAAGGACATTACCAATTCAGGGTAAAAGAAAACTTTCGTGGAAAAGGTGGTGTTTGAGTTGGCTTTTAAAGATGATCAATAATTCAATAGATGGAGTGAGGATGACAAGTAGATAAAGCTCCATCTATAATTCTCAGAGAAGTCCTCAATCTTCTCTAGGTCCATAACCCTGCATTTCTTACCAGTCAGAAAATGTGCAGGAGGGTGATGTTGGGGCCTTAGCAGGGCAAGGCCTATCCCTTCAAGACAGCCTAGACACCTTTGAAATCAACTGAACCATTCAGCCTTAGGGAAAGGGGAATTGCAGAGATGGAGGGATGGGAGGGAAGAAGGGATATGTCTATGTCTGTGTCAAGAGAAAGAATTTGGTAGGGCTCTACTTGGAAAACTCTGAGATATCCTACAAAGAAGTCTACATTTAATAGTAATTCTCTTTTGACAAGCTAATCCTTCTGAGGGAGATCTTCCTGGCTATAGGTTTGACTGATTAAATGAGATATTTTCTAATTCTGCAATTCATTGATTCTTATAACAGCTACTATTTGTACTATGCATAAACATGCAGTTTGTCTAACTTAGTGCATGCCAAACTTCACTTCAAGTCCCCCTGTGCCTGCAACTTATTATACATTAAGCTAACATTCAAACATATTTCTGCATGTCCATTCATAACACTTTATGACAGAACCCTTGTCCACCCTTCTGTCTAACCAGAACAATTTGAAGGACTCATCTCTATAAATTAATCTGGGACAAACAGAAGCATTTGATTCTTCACTTTGTAAAAATATACTAACTTTCATGATTTGTTTTCTCCTATACAATAAAACTGTGAACTGTTTGGGGAATGATTTCATTTGAAAATAAAGCACCACTTAGGTTTAATGTAAATATAAGCCCAAAGCACTTTGCACAAAGCATTTACTTTAAAAATACTAAGATAGAGTGACCTAAATAAAGGGAGGTAAACAAAACTTTTCTTTTAGCTGATAGCAGTCACTTGAATAAACATTAGTAAAAAATATTAATTGTGCCCCTTTCTCTATCATGCTGTCCTGCTTCAGGAAATGGAGAAAGTAAAAGGCTAATTTTCCTTTGAAGTCACTGTGTTTTCCCTCTATAATGAAGGGAATTCATAGTATGTTTATACTTAGATGTTGTTTTTAAACTTTTGACTAATAGCCAACATTCTGAAGAAATTTTTAATGTTAATGCATATCAAAGGAGAAACAAATGAGTTGCATTTATTAATTTTAAAGGCAAAGAAAAATTATTTTAAAGTCCTCCATGGGAGCAAGCAGATGTTAAATTTCAAAGGAATTGGACCCTATACTCCATCTAATATTACATTACTCTGGAATATATTTAATGATGCACTGCAATAGATTATTCATTTGAGAAATCAACTGTACATACATCTGAATCCCACATTGTCCTTCCTTAAGTCATATGGTGGAAGAAGCCACCAAAGTACTATAATTATGTGGAAAAGTCACATAACTTCTCTGGGACTCAATTTATCTTATCTGAGAATGTCAGACCATATGACCTGTAAGGTCATTTTCACCTCCAAGTTTGTGATCCTAAAATGTGAAAGTCAGGCTGAGAAAATTAGAGAAAAAAAAAAGGCTAGATAGGTGCATTGCCCAAAGACTAAGACAAAGAGTTTGTGAGAGGATGGGGTACGGAATGAGGAGAAAAAGAAATGTATCCATAGAAGGAACAGAACTATGTAGAAGTAAGGGGAAATCTGTTCCCATTTCTGAAGTCTGCTAAAACCCCAAACTAATTGATCTCCAGCATTAACGATTGTCTATCTTCCATTGTAAAAAGTCAGGGGCATATTTAGAAAAAGTAAGTTTGGTTTGATTTCTAAGCCAGACAACAGACACACTATTTACACATATCCAGAGAATATGTTGGGTCCTAACTCATCTCTCTTTATTAGTGGAAAATGTCTCTTTTTTGAATAAAACATTAAATGGCTAATTCATTCAAATAGCTGCTCTGTTAAGTCTCTCTTTCAAAAAAAAATGCCTTACCTGCCTCCCCATCACAAAGTACAAGGTAGAACAAATAAATACCTAGGGAGCAATGATTTCAGCCTTCAAAAAGTAAGTTTCTATCAATTACTGACAACCGGTCACCTTCAACATTTCATTACAGGAAGTCCTTATTTCTATGCATAGTCTTCTCTGTCAGAAGGGTTCAGATTTTCCTTTAGGATAAAAAACAAATGGTACAGAAATGCTGCAAGTCCCTAAGCTCATTCATTATGTCTGGAGAGCCAGGGTATTAGTGGAGAAAGAGAAAATACATTCTCAGAATATGTAGACTACTATATCTCAAAAATACCATTAGAGAGTTACTCATCTTTCTCATGTTACATCTCCAAAAGCATGACATGGATCCTTGAACAGACCTCTAGCTTCATCTGCTACAGATTGATTAGACCTGAGTTGTCTTTAAAAAAAGGGAGGGTGGTGGAAAGAAAATGAGAAATACCAATTTCTGCGCTATAGATGGCTTATACTATGAGCTCATATTTTTCAACCTCTAGTTAGATCTTCAAAACAACCCCACTCTTTAGTTTGCCTCTAAAATTGTCATGCTCAGTTTTTCAAATGTCTTTGGCTTTAAATGGGCCATTACAGAGTTACTTTTTCTTTAATTAAAGAAATCAAGCAGTGACTTTTCTTTTCCCAAAAGCCTCCAGACTCACAATTAGTTATATCTGAATTAAGCTCAGCTGAGTCACTTCAGTAATGCGTTTTTACCATTTTGCCAAAAATTAGCATGTGACTGCTCTATGAGAAGATGCACTGATTCCAACTGCAGTATGTTTCCTGGTATTGGTATTCTGTATAAATGCACAGGTCCCAGCAATAACAAACATCATTAATCTACAGCTGATGCAAATCAAAACTTTATAATTGCATTGGTTATAGGAAGCAGTGAAAATGGGTCCTATTATCAAAGTACCTCTCTAGTCAAGATATATTCTGTAGCTTGACAGTATTTTTATTCATGTCAGGGGCAGTATTTTAATCAGATAGTGGCCATAATTACTTTCTCTATCATAATATTACTAGATTCATTTATTCTATAATCTAAAGAAGTAGTATCCACTTTTATTTTTTATCATATGCCCTTGTCAGTTTAAAAAAGAAACTTTGGATATACTTTTCCAATATGTATATTTTTACTTATAAATTGCTTATAATTTAAAAGTAAATATACACATATTGGAAATGTATGTTCAAAGTACTAATGCATTACTGCATGCTGATAATTTATAAGTCAAAATATACATGTTGGAAATGTATGTTCAACGTTTGTCCATTTTTAACTAAAGGAACATATAAAATATCAGTTAGGTGGTACAGAGGATAGAGTGCTGAACCTGTATCCAGAAAGAACTGAGTTTAAATCTGGCCTCAGAAACCTACTGGCTGTGTGACCTGGGAAAGTCATTTAACCTCTGTTTGCCTCAGTTTCCTTATCAGTAAGATGAACCAGATGGGAAATCATTCCAGTGTCTTGGCCAAGAAAACCCCAAATGGAGTCAAAAAGAAGCAGACATGACTGAAAACAACAACAAAATATATTACTAATAATGTACATTATACAAATTATAGAAAATCAGGGAAGGCTGGGTCTTGTCCTTCTAAGTCCTCAGTTTCACCATCTCCAGAATTTTCTGTCTGATAAGAAAAGCAGACTTATAACCTTAGGGAAAACAGAGGACTCTGCTGAGAGTTAAATGAATTAAGTTCTTCCTGCAATCCAAACACCCCACTCCCCACTCCATCAAGCTCTTAATCATTATTAAAATCCAATTCAAATACTATCTCTTCCATGAACCCCAAGTTTTTAATGATCTCATTCTGTCTCCCTTTGCAATAAAGACATATAGATCTAGGGCTAGAAAAGACTTCAAACATTATCTGATTTTAATCCTTTTATTTGAAAGATTAAAAAAAGGTTTAGGGAGAATGATTCCCAAGATCACAGTGGTAGCAATAATCAGAAGGTAATTAAATTCAAGTCCTATTCTTCCAGAGTCAATGTTTCTCCTGTACTCTCACCTCCGCCACGGGTATATGTTGACATTGAAGAATGTTGGCAACTTCCTTATAGGATTTTTCGCTTCTTTACCCTGTAAAATGGATATTGGTATCCAAGGTACAATTTCCTTAATGATGATATATTTCCTTACCCTAATTATGAGTTCTTAAAAGCAACATTACTAAGCTTCCAGTGAATTTATATTTATTGTTGGAAGGCTTGGCAAAATAAGGAAGAGGAAGGAAAAGGGTGCCTAATGAAGAAGATGAAAGGAATTGTTAAAAGGGAGACTCAGAAGATTTTGAATTGTGAGCAAATTCAAAGGTTCTTTTTGAGAATGGGGGAAATATTTAAGGAAAATCCAAAAAAGGAGGAGAATAAGTTGAGCTGAAAGAGTTGAAGAATTCACACTGTTATTGCCCTAGAGCTGAAAGAGAGTTCAATACAAAAAAAAAAAAGACCTGAGGAAAAGGAACAGAAGAAAAAGAAGGGCTTAAAGATAAGAGAAGGAATGTGGTAAGAAGAGAAGATAAGTTCTATGTCTAGGTACTTCAGATGACGACAAGTTTTCAGGACAATTTATAACAACCACTCCTAAGGGTAACAAAAGAAGGAGCATCCTACTTCCAGAAACTATGAAGTACAAGATTTTTGTAGTGACTTGACATAGTGTCAGGTCAGAATTTTGCAGTCACCTAACAGTGACATAGGGAGAATGATGTTTCTCTTTTTTCCCCAAAGACAGTTAAATGTTTTTCTATGCAAAATGAAGGCTCTCTAGATGAGAAGGAAAGAAAGAGAGGTGGTGATAACTGATTCCTCACTCACCAGGTTTTCAGGGAAAATGAACATTCCTTTTCAAAAAGCAGGAGAGTTTCAATGTAAAAACAAAACAACCCCCCCCCAAAAAAAAAAGGTTCTGAAGAAGTAGTGGAATATCCTAAGCTTGGAAAGTTAGAAAATAGAACATATCACATAAAAGACAAATGGAAAATGACCACTGAATGTGTGGAGCTAAGTGAGAAATAGAACTGAGTAAGAAATATAAAGCTCTTCTGGAAGGAAAGGGAGCTAAAGTCTTGGAGCAGGAAGCAGATGCTTGTTCACTAAAGAGCAGTCATGGGGAGTACAGGTATGATACTTGGGAAATCAGTCCTTAGGATCATCAGATCAATGCTTGGAGTAGAGAGGAAAATAATGGATGACACAGAGAAAGCAGAGGTCTGTAGCCCTTCTCTTGATTTTATTTTGTCAGCTAACAAAAAGTGATGTGTGCACTGGAAAGTCAAATCAAGTCAGCAAGCATTTATCAATCTTTTAGAGAGTTCAAATGTGAGACAAAAAGGAAACTAGCAAAGTACCCTTTAATGAAATCAGTTCACTGGGATCAGATGAATCAGATTCCTGAGCATCAAAAGTATAGGTAAATATGATTAATGAATCATGTCAGTGACCTTTGAAAGATTATGAAGGATAGGAGAGATATTATAGGACCAGACACGGAAAATATTTTCCTAATTTACAACCTTGGGAAAAGAATAGCATCCATAGACTATAACCATATGAACCTACTTTTATGCTCTAGAAAAATTCTAGAACAAATTATAAAAGTTATTGATAATCTAGAAAGAGAGGTTAAAATGAAGAATGACTATGGGTTCATCAAGTATCATTTATGCCAGGCTAACTGCCTTTGCCTTTTTGATAGTTACTAGATTATAAAGGGAAAGCTGTAGATACAGTTGACACGAATTTCACACAGATTTGACAGTCTCTTATGCTAAACCTATAGGCAATATAAAGTGATGGGGGCCACATGATAATATAATTAAGTACCTCCAAAATGGATTAAATGTACAGAAGGAAAGAACAACGATTAGTGCTTTGATTTCACTGCAAAGTCTCTAGGAAAGAGGGCCTGTGATCTGTGACTGGACTGTACTATTAAATATTTTTTATCAATACCAATAAAAATACCCAATAATGTGGCTAAATGCAGATTTGATGTGATAAGAGCAGGATTTATTTAACATAGGCTGCACTAATTTCTTTTTAAAGGGGTAAATTTTTAGGATTTGATTGGTCTAGGGGAATTAGGACTTGAACTAAGAATGTACTAATAGAAGCCACTTTTTTAGAAAGTAGTAATTTCCCTGCAACCTCACTAGATGTCTTTAAGCAGAGGCTAAATGACTACTTGTGTATTATATTGTAAAGGTGATTCTTGTGAGGAGTGAATTGAACTGAGATGATCTCTGACCACTCTTCTGAGTTTGTGTGATATTTTAATTCAGATTTTGAGTTCGTGATGAAATCTCCTCTGCCATCTCTTTTCTAAACCTTTCCAAAAGGAAATTCTCAATTTTGTTTCCATATAGGAGATATTTCTTTAGGTCTTTTAGTTTTACTTAAAACAGATGAATGTTTTAGGTCCCACAGTGCATTTTCTCACTGGTCATTAGACAGATATAATACATTGAATAATGACAATTAAATTAATTTTGGGAGATGGTCCCTAAATAATGTGACTCTGATCAGTCTCTGTTCTTTTTCCCAACATCCCACAATAATCACGATGTCAGCCAGTGATGATCTGGAGAAAGGACAGCTCAGGGAACAAGCAAATAAAGCATGGGAGTTTTGTGATATACATTGATGAAAGAAGTGCACATTCTACTGAAGTAAAGAAGTTTTAAAATACTAAAGAAATCTGCTTCATAAACTGCTGTGACAGGTGTAGTAGTTACCACAACAATAACTACTACTATTAATAGTAATAATGATAGAATAATATTCCATAGCTTGCTGGTATCTAAATTGATTTTCAGATAGTCAACAAGTCTTTCAACAGGCACTGTTTAAAACTTATCTAGCATAGCAGAACCTCTGAGAATTTTGCACTCTGCTAATACAAGCGTCTTGACCCAAGGTCACTTCCACAAGAGGATGATTTATCAAATTTTTAATTAAGGTTTGTCCTTGTAAGCAAGGATCGTTCATGGTTGACTGAAAACACTGTTTTACTTCCCTTACCATGTTTTGAGGCAGGTGGAAAAAAAAATGGTGTAAACCACCTGGTGGATAGGGTGCTTGATTAGACCCTCGAAAACTTGAGTTCAAAGCCTATCCCCAAACACTTAATAGCCGAATAAACCTGGACAAGTCTATCTGCTTCAGTTTTTTCACCTATAAAATAGGGCAAATAATAGTGCTTACCTTCTAAGATTGTTACGATTGAATAAGAACGTGCAAGTGAAGTGCCTGAGTAGCGATTAAGGACCACTTGGCCCTACTACTGTAAGAAATTCAGAGGCTGTTTCTGACATTCTATAAACTATCTCTGCAGCAGCAACAGAGGCAGAGAATGTTCCTGGAACTCTAGTCCCACAGATTGTGGGGGGATCAAGTGGCTAACAGTACATCCCCCACCTCCACTGGAAGCAGAGAACTATCTTGAGAAAGGGCTCAAAGTCAAGTAAAATTTCTGGGAAAAGAAGTAGAAACCAGAAAAAGAATCAGACCATAGAGTCTTACTTTGGTGACAAGGAAGACTAAAGTATAATACAAACAAGACCACAAAATCAAAGCTTCTACATCAAAAGCCTTCAAGAAAAATATTGGTCTCAGATCATAGAAGAACTCAAAAAGGATTTTGAAAATCAAGTAAGAGAAGTAGAACAAAAATTGAGAAGAGAAGTTAGAGTGATACAAGAAAGTCATGAAAAACAAATCAACTGCTTGGTAAAGGGGACCCAAAAATGCTGAAGAAAATAACACCTTAAAATAGACTAACTCAAATGGCAAAAGAGATCCAGAAAGGCAACGAGGAAAAGGATGCCCTAAAAAGCAGAACTGGTCAGATGAAAAAGGAGGTCCAAAAGCACACTGAAGAAAGTAACTCCTTAAAGATTAGAATGGAGCAGATGGAAGCTAATGACTTTATTAAAAGTCAAGAAGTTATAAAAGAAAAGCAAAGGAATGAAAAAATAGCACACAATGTGAAATATCTCATTTGAAAAACAATTGATCTAGAAAATGAATCCAGGAGAAACAATTTAAAAAGTATTGGACTACCTGAAAGCCATGAACAAAAAGAGAGCCTAGATTTCATCTTTCAAGAAATTATCAAGGAAAACTGCCCTGATGTTCTAGAACAAGAGGGTAAAATAGAATTTAAAAGAATCCTATGATCACCTCCTGAAAGAGATCCCAAAAGGAAAACTCTTGGGAATACTGTGGTCAAATTCCACAGTTCTCAGGTCAAGGAGAAAATATTGCAAGTAGCCCAGGAAGAAACAATTTGAGTATTGTGGAAACACGATCAGGATAACACAAAAGTCTAGCAGCTTCTACATTAAGGTATCAGAGGGCCTGGAATATGATATTCCACAGGTCAAAGGAGCTAGGAATAAAACCAAGAATCATCTACCCAGTAAAACTGAGTATAATAATTTAGGGGAAAATGGTTATTCAGTGAAATAGAGGACCTTCAAGCATTCTTGTTGAAGTGACCAGAAGTGAATAGAAAATTTTACTTTCAAACACAGGAATCAAGAGATGCATGAAAAGGTAAATAGGAAAGAGAAATCATAAGGAACTTTCTAAACTTGAACTGTTCACATTCCTACATGGAAAGATTATATTTGTAACTCTTGAGACTTTTGTCAGTATTATGGTAGTTGGAGGGATTATACACATATAGACAAAGGGCACAGAGTGAGTTGAATAGGTAAGGATGATATCTAAAAAATAAAATTAAAGGTGAGAGAGGAATATATTGGGAGGAGAAAGGGAGAAATAGAATGGGGCAAATTATCTCACATAAAAGGAAATTAAAAGCTTTTTTCAATGGAAGGGAAAGAAAGGGTAGGTGGGAAGGAAAGAGTGAACCTTACTCTCATTGCATTTGGCTTAAGGAGGGAATAATATGCACACTCAACTTGGTATGAAAATCTATCTTATACTACAGGGTCAAAAGAGAGAATAGAATAAGTTAAGGACAGGATAAGATGGAGGGAAGTATAGTTAGTCTTTCCCAATATGGCTGTTATGGAAGTGTTTTACATAACTATGCATGTATAACCTATATTGAATTTTTTGCCTTCTCAGTGGGAATGGATGGGGAGGGAGGAGGGCAGAGTAGTTGGAACTCAAAATTTTGAAAAAAAATGTTAAAAAATTGTTTTTACATGCAACTGGGGAATAAGATATACAGGCAATGGGGTATAGAAATCTATCTTGCCCTGCAAGAAAATGGAGAGAATGGGGATAAGAGAAGGAAGAGGTGTGATAAAAGTGAGGGCAGATCGGGGAAAGTGGCAATCAGAATGTACTCTCTCTTGGGATGGACAGAGGGGAGAGATGGGGAGAAAATTTAGAACTTAAAATCTTGTGAAAGTGTCTGTTCAAAACTAGCAATTAATAAATTTTTAAAAATAAACTATCTCAAGTGAAGGTAGGAACAGTGATCATTCGGCATTTACTGACCACTTCCTGAAAAATAAAATCGACTTTCGATATCCCTAACACCCACAATCACAGTGAACAGTCTCACTAGGTACCATTTCATTCATTGGTTCTTCCCTTTTATTGTTTCTTCTTTCAGACCTCAACTGAAATCCAGAAGGAATTCCTACAGAGTGTCTGTGCAAATAGAAAAGGCTAATACTCTGAACTTTTTTCTAGAGGAAACCAAGGCAGTTGGAACCTTCCATTATGGATCACAACAGGAAGCCTTCTCATTTCCTGACAGCACCAGTAGACACCAAACATGATAGCAGTTAGAATAGGGACTTATTGGATCATTGATTTGACTGGTCTAGGGAACTACCAAGTGAGGAAACCCCCTCTTTAATGAAGCCTGGCATCTACTCTGTGACTGACATCCAGATAACTGTCTAGAAAACTGAGGAGTTAGGTGAAGTGTGTCACATCTCACAGGCAGTACATTTCAAAGACAGGACTTGATCTCAAGGCTTCTTGAATTCAAGGTCAACATTCTATCCATTATAGAGATAATACTTCATTGTAAATAAAATAAAATTATTCAAAAGTGAGAGAAGAGGAAGACTTTTCCAGTTAGCCTTGTCAATGAGTGCATATCTACTGATGATTTTAAAAAATAGTCATCTTTCTTGGGAGTTCCATATGCCCCAGTAAGTATATCATTAACCGTTATTGTGTCCATAATAGTTATAGCCTTTGAAATCCTTAAAGACTATTATTAAGACTTCTTCAGGATAAACTTTTGCATTTCCTTAAAAGTATACTTATGTGACATGGTTTTCAGTTCTCTAACCATCCTAAGAACACTGGATTTAGAGAGAGCACCTGGGCTCAAATCCCACCTTGATACTGGGCAAATTGCTTAACCTTTCTGGGGCTCAGGTTGCTCATCTATAAAATGAGTAAATGAGACAAGATGAGCTTTAAGGCCTGTAACAATTCCAAATCTAGGACCCTATGACCCTCTGCTAGTTATGGCCCAGCTTGACAATGTCGATCCTAAGATAGAGTTGCCAGAATCCACAATTACCATTTGTGATTTAACTAGAACAGATTTATAAATTATCTTTGGTCTGTGACCTCTGCTTCCAGAAATGCAGTCTAAGATTTTTTGCCTGCCATGTCACAAGTGTTGACTCACATTAAGTTTATGGATGACTAAATCTTCAATTATTTTTCATATTGTTAATTAGCAATAACTTCAGTGTTCTTTCCCCTGGTCTACATTGCTTCAGTTAGGATGTCTAGAGGACTAAAAACCATGCCACATAAGTATAAATTTTAAGGAGCTGAAAAAATTTAGCCTGAAGAAATGAGATTTAATAACTGTCTTTAAGGGATTTCAAAGGCCATAACCATTACAGGCATGTTAATTGGCAATAACTTATGCAATGGACATTTTGATGTCCAACATAGGACTTAATATGTATTCTTATTAAATTTCAACATAGTTATTTTGGTTCTATTTACTGTCTAGCCTGCTGAGATCTCTTGTTCTGGTTCCAATTTCGTTATCTAACATGTTATCGATCCCTCATAGATTTGTGTGATCCATAAGCTTGATAAAAGCATCATTTATGTCTTTAAGTCACTATTAAAATTGTTGAATAGAAAAGGACAGATACACTTTATCAAATACCTCCACAGAAGCTGTTCCAAGCCTTTTCTTAACACTTTGAACCACCAACCCTACTCCTACTTCTATCTTCTTAGCAGGTTAGAATACATGACAAGTGGCATCCTGAGCCACCCAACTGAGACTCCCTCAATCACATTCCATCTAGAAATTTTCCCCTCTTCACCTACTCTCAAATAATTACTACTTACATTTACTAATATCATTTCCTCCTTTTCCACTACTTTTTAAATTCCAAAGTATGGTTTAAAAATTTGAATGTTGTATGAGCATGTGAGTCTTATTCCATACCCTCTTTGGCTTCCAGTGATAAAGCTTTTAGGCAAGAGTGATGAGGAAGATGGTGTTATGTCGTTACTTCAATGAATAGCTTAGACTAAATAAATAATATGGATCTTTCTAGATAAACAATATTCTAAGTACCTCCATATTTATGAGAAAAAACAGGGACTACAAATTCATTTGCAATTTAAATGAAAGCTGTCATTTATATTTATGATTTTCTTACTTGTTAAAATTTTAGTTGGTAATTCAGGTAATCAGTCTTGTGGTGGAATGTTCTTGCACTACTACATCTATAGCTCACCAGTTTTCAATCCATGTTCAGAGTTTTTGGTTCCTTTGTTGATTGTCAGGAATATCACTATTCAAAATTGTAAGGCACTTAGAGTTTGACCCATACCTCACATGACTTTTCAGAAAATCCACCTCTTGGGGTACCTAAGTAGAACAATGGATAGGATACCAGGCCTAGACTCAAGAAGACCTGAGTACAAATCTAGCTTCAGACATTTACTAGCTATGTGACCCTGGGCAAGTCACTTAACCCTGTTTGACTCAATTTCTACCTCTGTAAAATGAGCTGCAGAGGAAATGGCAAATCATTCCACTAACCAGCAAACTCCAAATGAGGTAATGAATAGTTGGAAATGACTGAAACAACCTCTCAGTTCTGTACTGTTCCCCTGTTCTTGCCACTCAAGCATTCTAGACCTGCCCTCTACTTCCTGGATGGCTCATGCTTTTATGCTGTTTCTATCATCCAGTTCATCGCTGTTAACACAAAATCTCCAACTCCCTCATTTTCTCCTCCTCTATAACAAAACCCTTTCTAGATATCACTTTATTCCTGGATATTAACTCAGTAGTAAGATTTATTTATTTTTTTCATTTGGTCCAGGTCCATATTTGTCATTTTTATGGTAGAATACTGAGTAACAAATGATAGAAGTTGGCAACTCATATTTAATTTAGGTTTTATAGAACTAAATAAGAATCTAAGGGCCTGGCCTATGGTTATACAACTTAGTATGTGTTGAAAGAAGGATTTGAACCTAGGCTTTTCTGATTCTGAGACTGCCACTGTATCCATTTCTTCATGCTGCATTGCCAATGAGTGTGTATTAATGTCTAATGAAAGGTGACATATATATTACAATCAGACCTTCTAGAAAGAGTACCCTGGAAGCTGTTGTCTCTCTTATTAGTCATTCTAATAGAGGAAATTTCAGGATAGGTAGAGAGTCCAGTCAAGGAGATATTTTAAGGTGAGGAAATCCTTCTGGATATCCTCAAAACATATTGTATAAGTAGGTCAGTAATCTGCTTACTTCTAGCACTTACTCTCTAGCCGCAAGCACCACAGTCTACTGAGATCATATTAACCTCAAATGGAATTTTTTTTAAATAAACATACAATTTTATGTTTTGCTACATTCAGCAAATACCATTCTGACGGCAACACTGAGAGACCAGTGACAGTGAGCACTTCAATTTATGTATAAAATTGTTAGGTGAGAACAGCAAAAAGAGTATTTTTATTAAGTAACTCACTGAACATGATACCATCTTAGGTGCTGCACATAGAGCTACTCATCAAGCTAATCAATTGTCTTCTTACAGGATATTAAATTTCATGTTGTTGTTTGTTCATCATTTTCGTAGAAAACCAATGATATCACAGGGTTATGTCTCGACTTGTCCATGAATTGGATTCGAGTGAGTCAGGATTGCACAAAATTGCCAGCCTCATTTTCTCTTCCAAAGTCACCCAAGCCCAGTGACAAGATAAAAGTCAAGATGACTGACAATGGCCCAGGATGCAGTGGATGACCTTGACTTCAGCATCTGACCAAGCTCTACATGAACCACAGTGCCTGATTCAGCCTCCTTCATGGTTATTGGAATGAATTGTTCTCATCCATCCATTCCTCCTTAGGATGTCTTTACATGCTTGGGGTAGACATTCCCCCTAACTCACCAATGCGTTTGTGACCTGTTACCCTAAAGTTGCTGAGATAATTTACTGGGGTGTGGCTGCTGCAAATGCTACAGCTTTTCGTAGCCACAAGTGAAAGCTGAGTGACAAGTGGACACCAAAGGCAGATGAGAAGCCCTGAAAAAGGTTCAGAGGTGTTAGTCCTCCTTGAACACCATATACTTCATTAAATTATATACTATATAGCATTAAGAGGACATAAGATAAGAGGGCTGGCCATGGAATCAAGCAGCCTTGCATTCAAGTCTTGCCTTTGACAATTATTTGTGTAACTTTCATCTAGTCAACTAGTCTCCCTAGGGTGGTGTTTCCTGGCTGATGTCTAAGCATACTCATTCTCCCCAAGGATATTGTGTATATTTGTGGGAAAGTATACCATAGATTTATAAGTGGCAATGTTCTATTGCCACTTTTCTCACTGTGTTGTTAAATGCCTTTCCTTTGAAATCTATGCTCCAGTTGATTAAAGAAAAAGTAATCATAGTGGTATTGTCTCATGTGCTATGGTTCTGAGTAGACATAGAGCATCATAAATCTGGATCTAATCTGAGTCTGAGGTCTGAGAAAAGCTCTCTCTCTCTCTCTCTCTCTCTCTCTCTCTCTCTCTCTCTCTCTCTCCCTCCCTCCCTCCCTTTCTTCATCCCCTCCCTCTCTCTCCCTCTCATCCTTTCCTCTCTTCCCCTCCCCCTCTCCCTCCCTCTATTGTATATTTACATATATGTATATGTATGTTTTGTTTTTGTTGTTTATCCTTAGTTCTCAAAGAAGACCATGACATCAGGGTATGTCATGACATGCCAGTGAATTGGATGTAAATGAGAGAAAGCTGTGCAAAGTCACCAGCCTTACTTTCTCCTCAGAAGCCATCTGGGTCCAGTGGTTAGCTATAGATCAGGATGACTGGAGATGGCAAAGGATTCAGTGAGGGACCTTTATCTTTTCAAACTGAGATCTTTAACAGGTCTCAGTTCGACTGAGGCACCACCCATTCAGTAGCTGAGGCTTAATAAGAAATGAGGCAGAGAATGGGCTCTTTACCTGGCCAAAAAGAAAAAGTCCAACTTGGGAGGGGAAGACCCTCAGGATTTTTGGCCAGTAAAAAAACAGTCGCTATTTACATTCATGTTTAGTCAATCCAAACAATGAAAAAGTAGGGCTTGGCCTGGGACCTAGTGTTGACTAATTACTGAGAGCAGAGTGATTTGGGGTTAAGGTTGATCTTTAGGAAAGAAAAAAAGGTTTCAGAGATTAAAATTTACATTCCCCTTGGGAATTTAAGGTAGGAGTGTGATATCCTATCTGGACAGAGGGAAAAGAAAGAAGGAACGGAGAGAAAGAAAGAAGGCAGGCAGGCAGGCAGGAAGGAGGGAAGGAAGGAAGGAAGGAAGGTGTGTTGCCCAAATGACCAGTTCTAGTTTGGTCCCCAGTGGACAGCAACTTTTCTATTCACAAAGGTTGTTGTTTGTCCTTCCTTCTTGATGAGGACCATGACATCAGGGAGTTAATACTATGATATTCAAGTGAGGACTGTGTCCATGTACATATTTGTGTGTGTGTGTAAATGTGCATATAAACACATACAAATATGCATATTATGTTGTGCTGTGTATGTGTTGTCTGTATATATAAATATGTAGACTATATGTGACAGTAGTACAGTAAGGTGGAGTGAAAAGAATGTTGTTTTGAGCATCAGAGGGCCTATCTCTAACTTTGAGTCCTGGCTCTACCATACAAATAGCAAACTGTATGACCATGAACAAATCATTTTAATTCTCTAAACTTTTTCCTCATGGGTTAAATTAGTTTTACCTAAATGACCTCTAAAGCCCCTTCCCATGCTGAATCTATGATCATATGACCCTATGAATAAAGAGAACAGAATATTCAATGACTATATTAATATAAAGAAAAATATCACTTCAGCCTCTGAATTCAAATTAATGTGATGAACAATTTTGATTTGACAAGATTGGTGATGAAGCATATGTCCCTCCTCTAGGAGAGAGATGGCAGTCTATAAGGGTAAAGTATTATATATTTTGGCCATCATATATATTGGTTTGTTTTACTTTTGTTTTCCAAATTTAGAATCGACAGTGATGTTTTTCAAAAGCAAAAAAATAAAACCCACAAAATATATATATATATATATATATATATGTGTGTGTGTGTGTGTGTGTGTGTGGGTGGGTGTGTATGTGTGGGTGGGTGTGTATGTGTGTGTGTGTGAGAGAGAGAGAGATTTCATGATATAATAGATGAAGAGCCAGCTTTGGAATCAGAAAGACCTAGATTCACAAACTACCTCTGCACTGAATTGGCACTGTGACACTTGGCAAGTCCCAACCTTTCAGTTTGCCTAAGAGATTCTAAAACTGTTAAGTTACAGCATAGTTGCTGATCTGCATTGTTAAAGGGAGTTTCTTCATCAGGGATTTTCTACCCTAAATTATGGGCAGCTAGATAACACAGCAGATAGAGTGCCAGGCCTGGAGTCAGGAAGATCTGGGTTCAGATTTGACCTCAAACATTTACTAAGTGTGTGACCCTGGACAAGTCACTTAACCCTGCTGGTCTCAGTTTCCTCATCTGTAAATTGAGCTGCAGAAGAAGTGGCAAACCACCTCAGCATATTTGCAAAGAAAATCCCAAACAGTGTCCCAAAGTGTTAGATATGGCTGAACAATTGAAACACAAAAACACTAAATTATAGTTTGAGAGACATAAAGACAGACACAGATACAAAGACACAGACACAATTATAGGTGCAAATAGATCTAGAGATATGGAGAGATTTGGCCTATGATTGTATGCCCTTCTGTACATTCTGTTTCAACACACTGGCATATACGCAGAAAGAGATTTAATGATAACAGTGAAAAAATAGATCTACATAAATTCTGAAAGGGACTCTGCTTGATAAATCATTGAAAAAAATATTTTTCATCCAAGCCGACAGAAATTCAATTAAAATTGTCATATGCTTATTGACTTTCCACAAATTGAAGGTATAAAATATGTTTGTGTTATAAATAAACGCAGCTGTTAATGAGAAAAGACTTTAATTAACAGATCCACTTAGAGAAAGGTAAACATATTGTACTTTCCAAATTTGGGGGTTTAGTTAACAGTATTTGTTGCTATTAATCACAGCAAGAATTTCCCACTGCCCACTGGATTGTTTCTGAATGGCTGGCTGAAGGCAAACCTCAATAAATTATATTTGGTCTTTGGGCAGTCATGAATGCATCATATTTTCACAGGGTTTACACATGTGCTGGAAGGAAAAAGATATTTATGCTTCAGTGTTACCTGAGCAATTATTTATTAAGCACCTACAAGATACAGAGCCCTGTTGCTTTTACTCCTATATCACTGTCAACAAAAAAAGAAACGAAAAAGAAAAAGAAGACAACTGGTCCACTAAATGAAACAATCATTTTGTCCAAGTTGATTGAATGGACTGAGTGCTGATCCTTGAAGTAACTCGGGAATTGACCCACCTCCTCTTCTGTGACCAGTGCTCTAAGAATGAAAGCTCCTGGGTCTATAAAAAAACAGATGATGGCCCAGATTTGGCCCTCAGGTCACAATTTGCCAACCTCTAAATTAACTGATTGAATTAGTCAAATGACAAGACCAATAAGTGTATGTGTTTATAGATGGGTAGCTGGATATTAGATATGTCTCATTTAAGCCTCACAACAGGTACACGAAGTCGGTACTATAGATATTATCCCTATTTTACTGATGGTAAAACTGAGGCTGAGAATGAGTGACTTGCCCATGATCACACAACTATTGAGATCCATTAGGGTTTAATGGATAGCAGGCAGGATTCAGAGATGAGAAGGTCTGTTGTGTTCTAAAGTTGCTTTGTGGCTGTGGGCAAAACACTTGACTTCTTAGTCTTCCTGGAAACTCTCTAGAATTTGAAGCTCCAGACAAGCTATTGCCCTGAATTGGTAGAGAGATTTTTCACACTCAAGAATTCCCTATGACAATGACATTACAGACCCAGGTTCTCTATCTGTGCACTCCTTATCTACATTATGATTTGGTTATTGGTTATTCAAATCCTTTCAAAAACCGGGCCTTCCTGACTCCAAGTCCAGGTTTGGATCTGCTCCAATTTTATGCCTCTCAAATGTCTGACAGAAATTCTTCTAGTTTAAGTGTTCTCCTTTTCAGTACCACTTGACATTTGCTTTGTTTGATATACAAATGTACTCTCTTGGGCACATGAGAAAAGAGAGATGGTTTTGGCATTTCTATGGGGAGCTAGATCAATGCAGACAGGTTAATTCTGACATTCTTTTAAATGCATCTGTGCTACAAATTGGCCATGGTGTACTTGTTGAAAGTCATCTCATATTTTACTGCTAAGAGAACAGGGGTATCCAGTTAATAAACTGAGTTTATCTTGGATCTCCAAAGCTTATCCACTAGGTTATGGAATCATAGGACTGCAGATTGGAATATCTTCATGTTCTGCAAACTCAGTACTTATCATCAAGGCAAAACAATTCATGTTCAGAATATTCTAGTAATTAGGTCACTCTTTCCTCCTCTCAGATTTCATTCATACCTCCTAGGCCCACGCTTTGGGACCAAGAAGTCTAACCTCTCTTTTACAGAGTGATTTTTCAAATGTTTAAAATCAAGGATCATGTCACATAAATTTCAGAAATGTTTTTAATCTTTAGATTTCCTTCCTTCAGAGAAGACAGATGTCCTCGTCTACATATGCTCCAGCTTACATTTCTGTAAATGTGGTATCAGCACAAAACATAATGCATTAATATGGTATAACCAGGGTGGAATAAAGCAAAATTATGTTCTATATACTACCACTAATACCTCCTAATATCAAATTGTTTAATTTTTCTGCCATGCCACACCCCTGGCTCATAACAAGCATGCAGTCCAAAAAAATTTGTCCTGTACGAAGTGTCAACGGTGCTTTATATTATACTTAGGCAATTGATTTTTGAAACCAAGTATACAAGTTTGCATTTTATTCTTATTCAATTTAATTTTATTAGATTTGGCTCATTGTTCAAGCCTGCCATGATCCTGGATACTGATTCTGGCACATGAAGTAACAATTATCCCTTCCAAATCAAGGTAATCCACAAATTTGCTACCCATGCCATCTAACTAATAGACAAAGATGTTGAGCAGATGGTGGCCAAGGACAGATCTCTGAGACATTCCACTAGAGACAACTTTTAGATAGGTATAAGTCCATTAAATTGACACTCCTTGAATCCAATTCTTCAAGTGCGTCTTAATCCACATAATTATGATATCATCCAGTGCACATCTCTTTATGTAGTCTATAAAAATACCATGAAAAACTTTGTTGAATGCTTTGTTGAAGTTCTAGTATATTCAAAGTATTTGTTTAATCAATCAGTGCAATACCATTGCCAAAAAAAAGAGAATTAAGCCAGTTCTGACTTGTTCTTAGTGACTTCTTGCTAATTTAGTATTCAGAATACCTAACCCTTATATAGCACAAAATAAGGACCAGACACTGTGCTAAGTGCTTTACATTTAGTCCCCACAACAACTCTATAAGATAGGTGCAGTTATTATTCCTATTTTATGGATGAAGAAACCAAGGCAAACAGAGGTTAAGTGACTTGCCCTGGGTCACACAGTTAATATGTATCTGAAGCTGGAATTGAATTTAGATCTTACTGACTCCAAGCCCAGTGCTCTAACCATCACAGTTTCCTTTTCAAAAGGAATCGTTCCCTTAATAGTCATTCATTTAATAGTCAAATCTATTTTGTCCAGGAGTCATAGTTAAATTGTCTAGGCTGTAGTCTGGAGATTTCACTCTTTCCCATTTGAAATTTGAGACAATGATTGCTTCCAGTCCTACAATGCTCTATTTTCTTTATAATTCTTCAAAGATAACCTACAATGGCTAAGCAAGCACGTGCACAGTGTATTTCATTGCCTTGAGTTCATCTGATATAGATGACTTAAACTCATTGAGAGCAACTAAATGCTTTTTTTTTTAAATTACCTCTTCAGTTATTTTGAGTTTTTCTTTCTTCTTGACTGTTTCTTTGAATATTATTCTCTTTAGTAGAGAATAATGAAACCAGAAAGATATTTAGAAGTTCCATTTTCAACTCAAGAACATTATTTTAGTAATTATTTTATGTAGAATACTAAATTAAGCATTATAGAAGGAAGAACATTTAGATAAGGTTACCACTCTTATGGAGTTGTAATCTTTAAGGAAGCTCTGCCAAATGGATTAAAAACTATGATGCAAAATGACAAGTAAGAAATGTAAATGCAGAGAAGCACATGAAATCAAAGTGGAAAAGGTCAAAAACAGTTATAAAGATCAAGGAAAACTCCTGATTATGTGGTATTTGTATTATGCTTTAAAGGATAGAGAAGAAGCTGACAGTTCTTTCATAGAATTATAAATATAAATCTCAAAGGGACCTCACAAACCAGGCTCACACATTTGCTCCAGTTCAAGCATCAAGGAAAAATATGGACCCAGGTCCTTTGACTCATCTATACCATGATGTGCAGCATATTACAGGCATAGAAAGAGGGGAGAGTGTGTGTGTGTGTGTGTGTGTGTGTGTGTGTGTGTGTGAGCAAAGGCAAGGAGTGGGAAATGACAGAGATGCATGAGGCATGGTAAGTAATCCAACTGTGCAAGAGTATAAAGAAGGTATAACTATATAGCTATATAGAGGGAGAGGTGTGAGGATAACAGAAAATTACATGCCTTGAAATACTGCCAAAGTCATTGAATTTTAATCCAGAAACAGAGAAAATATTTTTTATCAATTATGAATGAGTTTTTAGCATTGTACACACACACACACGTGTGTGCAAACATATATATATATAAACATGCATATGCATATGTTTGTATATACATAGGTAAGTGCATGCACACATCTGTATCAAGTGAATGTAGACTCAGCCCTAAGGTCAGGATGATATAGGTTCAAGTCTTACCTCTCAAATACTTACTGTGTGACTCTGATCAAGTCATATAATTTTTTTGAATTCATTTGTTTATTTAAGTTTTCAACATTCATTTCCACAAAATATTGAGTTCCAAATTCTCTCCCCATCTCTCCCCTCCCCCCACCCCAAAATGCCTTGCATTCTTATTGCCACTTCCACCAATGTGCCATCCCTTCTGACTCCCCTCCCTTCCCTTGTTCCCATCTTCTCTCCTGTCCTGTAGGGCAAGATAAATTTCTATACCCCATTACCTGTATTTCTTATTTCCCAGTTGTACACAAAAACAATTCCCAACATTTGTTCCTAAAACTTTGAGTTACAACTTCTCTTCCTCCTTCCCCACCCATACCCACTGAGAAGGGAAGCAATTTAATATGTTATATATGTGTAGTTTTGCAAATGACTTCCATAATGGTCATGTTGCTTAAGACTAACTACATTTCCCTCCATCTTATCCTGCCCCTCATTTCTTCTATTCTCTCTTTTGACCTTGTCCCTCCTCAAAAGTGTTTACTTCTAATTGCTCCCTCCTTCCATTTGCCCTCCCTTCCATCATCTCCCCCACGCTGTTTATCCCCTTCTCCCCTACTTTCCTTTAGTGTAAGAGATTTTCAGACCAAATTCAGTGTGCATGTTATTCCTTCCTTGAGCCAAATATGATGAAAGTAAGCTTTACTTTTTCCCTCTCACCTCCCTCCTTTTCCCCTCCATTGGAAAAGCTTTTTCTTGCCTCTTTTATGAGAGATAGTTTGCCCCATTCCATTTTTCCCTTTGTCCTCACAATATATTCCTCTCTCACCCCTTAATGTTATTTTTTTAGATATACCTTCCCATTCAACTCACCCTGTGCTCTCTGTCTCTCTGTCTCTCTGCCTCTTTCTCTCTCTCTCTCTCTCTCTCTCTCTCTCTCTCTCTCTCTCTCTCTCTCTCTCTCTCTCTCTCTTTCTCTCTCTCTCTCTCTCTCCATATACGTGTGTGTGTGTGTGTGTATGTGTGTAATCCCTCCAACTACCTAGATACTGAGAAAAGTTTCAAGAGTTACTAATTTTATCATTCCATGAAGGAATGTAAACAGTTCAACTTTAGTAAGTCCCTTGTTATTTCTCTTTCCTGTTTCCCTTTTCATGCTTTTCTTGATGTTGTGTTTGAAAGTCAAATTTTCTTTTCAGCTCTGGTCTTTTCATCAAGAGTGCTTGAAAGTCCTCTATTTTATTGAATGCCTCAATGGCCTCAAGTGTTATACTCAGTTTTGCTGGGTGGGTGATTCTTGGTTTTAATCTTAGTTCCTTTGACTTCTGGAATACCATATTCTAAGCACTTTGATCCCTTAACATAGAAGCTGCTAGATCTTGTGTTATCCTGATTGTATTTGCACAATACTCAAATTGTTTCATTCTAGATGCTTGCAATATTTTCTCCTTGACCTGTGAACTCTAGAATTTGGTTACAATATTCCTAGGAGCTTCTGTTTTGGGATCTCTTTCAGCAGGTGATTGGTGGATTCTTTCAATATTTATTTTACATTCTGGTACTAGAATATCAGGGCGGTTTTCTCTGATAATTTCTTAAAAGATGATGTCTAGGCCCTTTTTTTGATCATGACTTTCAGGTAGCTCCATAATTTTTAAATTGTCTCTACTGGATCTATTTTCCAGGTCAATTATTTTTTCCAGTGAGATATTTCACATTATCTTCCATTTTTTTCATTCTTTTAGTTTTATTTTGTAATTTTTTGGTTTCTCATGAAGTCATTAGCTTTCATCTGTTGCATTCTAATTTTTAAAGAACTATTTTCTTCAGTGAGCTTTTGAACTTCCTTTTCCATCTGACTACTTCTGCTTTTAAAGCATTCTTCTCCTCATTGACTTTGTGGACCTCTTTTGCCAATTGAGTTAGCCTATTTTTAAAGGTGTTTTTTCTTCAGCATTTCTTTGGGTCTCCTTTAGCAAGCTGTTGACTCACTTTTCATGATTTTCTTACATTGCTCTCATTTCTCTTCCCAATTTTTCCTGCACCTCTCTTACTTGATTTTCAAGGTTCTTTCTGAGCTCTTCCATGGCCTGGGACCATTGCATATTTATTTTGGAGATTTTGGATGCAGAAGCCTTGACTTTTATGTCTTCCCCAATGGTAAACAACCAATTCACCAAGAAAGTAACCTTCTGTAGTCTTATTTGTTTTTCCCTTTTTTGGGCATTTTCCCAACCAGTTACTGGACTTTTGGGTCCTTTGTCAAGAGTAGGGTATACTCTTGGGACCTGTAAGTTCTCAGTTCCTCCAAGGTGGCATAATCAAGGGAGAGGAGTTTACTCCCTGGCCTGGCTAGTGACTGAGATTCAGAACAGCTGCTTAATTCCCCCAGAGGCTTTAAACTGAGTGCTCCAACGATGGAATAATGCATACTGGCTGCTGCCTGCCATGGCCAAGGCTATGGCAGCTGCTCCCACCCCCTGGGGCTGGGGTTAGGGGAGGACCCTGCTCCCTTGTCACCATGGTGAAAAAGCTCTCTCACTGACCTTTGAAACTGCTTTTGGTGCCTGTGGGTTGAGGGATCAGCACACCTCCACTCCTGCTGCTGGGGATTTCACTCCTGAGGCCTGCTTTGGCCTTGTTCCTTCCAGCGCCACACAACCAAGGCTGGGCTGCACTCTGCTCAGCGTCTGCTGTGACAGGCCTTTCCCATCAGCCTTCCAGGTCACCTGGGGCTGGAAATCTCCTCCACTCTGTCGTTCTGTGGCTTCTGATGCTCTAGAACTTGTTGAGAGTCTTTTTTTACAGGTATTTTATGGGCTATGGAGGAAGAGTTAGAGTGTGTGCATCTTTTTACTCAGTCATCTCGGCTCCGCACTAAGTCATATAATTTTATAAACCTGCCAAGCAACTATCTAACATTATAAGTTGTAAAATAGTTGCCTATTTGTGTTAGAAGAATAAGTTTATAAATTTCCTTATGAGAGTTCCCTCTGAAATGCAATGACAGGATTGGTTATAAGTATGTATATTACACACACATATACATGTACACATAAACACATACATATATACATATCTATAATGTGTGTATATGCATATATGTATCAGGTGGTCCCTAATAAATACTCTAGGGATGCCCTGCTGAATCTCTTTGTTACTATAAATATCAGAACAAAGTATCCATGAACTGAGATGGTTTGCTAAAGAATAACTTCAAAGTGGACTAGGAAGTAGATTACAATCAAAATTCATGGTAAAACCTCCAATTAACAATGATTGTTGCCAAGCATTACTGGAGGAAAATATGTCATACATTGACCAAGAAAAAATTCCTGAGTTGTCCTTACTTAATATTTGATAACATTTCTGGAAATTGTTAACTTTCATTTTCCTATGAGTATTAAATAGCTCCCTATAAATCTTGTTAAGGAGTCACAAAAGCAAACCTAATTAATTCAAGAATTAAAGAGTTAAAAATACACAGTCATGAGTCTGTATTATTAGTGTTCCACATTTGGAGTTTCTACTAATATGGATTTTGATTTCCTGAAGGCAGATATTGTCTCATTATACATTATTCTTCAACTCTGATGGGTTGAAAAACAATTCTAACATCAGCTGAATTTCTGAAGAGTTTTATGGAAAAACCACCACCATATTGACTATCTGACCTGCAAGTCCTGATTCACCATTTTTTCCTTGTCATCAAAATGAACTCAACTCATTGAAGATCTATCAAGCTTTCATTCTACCTACACTGGAGACTCTTTCTGTTTAAACATATGCCATTTTGTCTTCCTACTATAAAAAACAGAATTAACTTACTTTTCCAATGGAACAAGGAGATAAAACAAGAGTAACATCAGTCAAACCTTTTTTCTTCCCTTTAAATGACAAATCAACCCAAGAATCTGTTATGTACAATGGACTTCCAAAGTCGCCTTTCTGGAATCAATTTGCATATAGTATGCAAGGGCAAAATAAGGAAATGCAAAACACAGTGATTGAAGTCTTTCAAAACAGAAAGAAATTACTGTCTACGAATGAGTCCTGCATACTGTTTTTTTCTACCTTTTTCTCCCTCTTCTATCCCCAACTTCCCTCCTGTAGTACTGTCAACGTGCCAATATCTTTCATCAGTCTATGACTCAACTGGGATGCAGAGAGAGGCAGACATGGATAGATTAAATCTTTGATAGTTTCTGCCCAGTTTTATATATATTCTTTTAATAGTGCTTCAAGAGAAACTAGGCACACACAATGCATGCCATGTGTGATTGATAGAAAGAATAGGCTTGCTTACTCTAATGCTTGACAAAGAAGAGGAATAACAGCTCTAGCATTACAAATTAGAGCTGAGACAATGGTGGCAGTTATAGTCTGCCTGTATACCTTCAAGCCCAGTACACATTTAATCTCTGTCCTTCATGAGCTTCCATTTTACTCAAGTACTGTAATGCAACTCATCTGGTTAACAAATGATCATACTTGATTGACACCAGTTTTCCAGACTGTGTAACTCATGACAGACAGTTTTCTTTTCACTTCTTTAGTTGGGTTTGGAATTGTTTGTTTGTTTGGGGTGGGGAGGAGAATGGTCCAAACCTGTAATTTCAGTGATATAGGGGATGCTCTCTAGCAATGCAACTGACTAGACATTTATGTTGTTAGAGTTACATGAGACATTGAGGGGTTAAGTGATTTGTCCATAGTTATTTAACTGGTGTATGTCAGAGAAAGAACTTGAACACAGATTTTCTTGACTCTCAAGGTCACCTCTCTACTCATCATTCTACCCCTAATCCATGACACCTCATTCCCTGACTTGTCTGATTTTTTAAAATTAAAGAATCATTGAATGTGTTGGGAAGGAGGGGGAGAAATAAATGTTAAAAAATTAAAAATAATAGTCTAATAGTTGACTAGTTTAATGGTAAGTGGTAACTTATAAAGAGGAATGCTATTATTAAGAGATTTAACAAAATTATCTACCCTAAAATGATGAACCAACTGTCATCTTGTGTTCAATAGTAAAACGTTCTTTTTCCACCCAAAGAACTTTAAGAACTCAAATTGAACTCAAATAGAATTGATTTCCTGATGGCTATAACCATGACGCACAAAGTGAATCAAGTCACAAATGTTGTTGACATGTACTTACATGCTATAAATTTGGATATCACGTTTTCATAGGTGAAATTAAAATTAAAAAATTTTAATTAAAAATTCTTGGCCTCAGCATTTGTAACTTGAATCTATTTGTAAAAGTTTCACCTAAACTCTTAAATTTAATGAAAAGCAACGTACAGACAGGTATGTGAGTCTTTCTCTACCACAATTAAGCACCACTTAACCCAAAGCAGTTCAGTACTGGTATGAGAGTGCAGAGAGAACACCTAAACTCACTTTGATATTTCTGTCCCTTCTGTTCTTTCAATATTAGTTCAATAACTGTTCCTTTGAGATTTTGGAGTCTTGCCCTTTGTCTAGACTGACCATTAAATGTATTTAACTCATCATACGTCTCCCCTAAGTCCCTGGATCTAACCTATCTCCCACTTCAATTTTAACAGCTCATTGAAATTTCCAGATTGACTAGATTTCCTGGGTTGTTGCCCATTTTCTTTTCTGATAGCTAGAGGGTGCAATGGACAGAATGCTGGTCCTAGAGTTAGGAAGACCTAAGTTCAAATCTGATCTCAAATATTTACTAGCTTTGTGACCCTAGGCAAGTCACAACTTCTACCTGCCACAGTTTCCCTGACTGTAAAATGGATATAACAGAACTTATCTCCCAAGGTTATTTTTAAGGGTCAAATGACATAATATTTGTAAAGCACTTATCATAGTGTCTGACACAAAGTAGATACTTAATAAGTTCTTGTTTCTTTCCTCCCTCCTTCCTTCTATGTTTCCTGACCAAACCCATTCATTGCCTTTTTTTGAATCTTTAGACTCCTGATCTTGCCCTTACACAATGACTCCAGTCTTATGAACTCACAAGCTCTGATAACACATTACTAAATTCAACTAGCCAGGACTGCTGAGATGTTCTCCTTTGGTTTTCTCACTTCAAGCTTATATCCTACTTGACTTTTGGGTTAACTGGTTTATCCCTTCCCTCCAGTTATAACCTTCTTTTCTCTGTCTTGGAGTTCAGAAAAGAAGTTAAAAAAGAAAAGCAGTTAGGGAAATATGTCCTCTTTGTGAATGTTGGGGGTACATTCTATGTAAAGTTGTATAAAGCTGAATTTTTAAGTGATGGAAACACTGCTATATTTAACTATATGTAAGATCAACAGGTTAGAATTTTGTTTTATAAATGAGGAAGCTAAACTTCAGTCAGCTTAAATGAGTTTCCCAAGGTCACAGAGAAGCAGAACTGGTATACAAAAACAAGCATTGTAACTCCAAATCCATTGTCCTTCACCTGCTTGCTTGTATTTCCCTCTTTGTTTGTTAGTAAGAAGGAAAGTTACCTAGCAAATGCATATAGATAATGGTGTCACAAATAAGAAGATAGGCTGAATTTAATGTAAAACAGGCAAATAAACTCACTTTAGGAGTTGAGGAAAGTCAAAATCCACTCATGGTTTTTTAAGAGATTAAAATTTTACCCTTATGTATGGATCCAAGGAGATTGTAGTCAAGAAGAGATCGATGGGATCTAAGGCAATCCTGATAGAGTTAACATTAGATTAAGGTTCAGGTGTCACCTAATTATAAAGATATTTGTGTCCAATAAAGGCTTTGTGTCCAGTGAGTTCACTCTTGTATAGTGTTATTGAATTTCTATATTCTCTTTTCCCCCATTGAAAATTTCTCCTCCCTTCCCAGTGGGGTGGGGTGGGAGATATAGAAAACATTGAAAATAAATACTTGTTAAAATTTTATAAAAGTAATAGTTAAATCTTTTTTTCAAATGAATGAACAAATCTTGAGGAGTGGGAGTAGAATGAAGTTTTATGATTTAAAGCTTGGACACTTTGGATAAAGGTAGTATTCCTCCCCTTAGGTAAAACTACTGGCCTGTAGAGCAAGGTTGGTAATAATCTTGATTGAAAAGCACTTTTCACATATGAAGTCCCAGGTCAGTACTTGTAAAGAAGAATTGTATTAGTCTCAAAACCAGACAAATTGGTCTTTTTATTGTACCTTTTTGTTTAGCTCATTGTTTCCTTTTCAGCTGAAAAAAATGTGGAAACAGAGATTATAACTACTGCCCTCGCTTCCTAACCTACATCTCTTCAGTCCGGACCACTTCATCTCCTCCCCTTTCTCTTTTCCCTCTGCCTTCCCCTAACCTCCTCCACTTGTTGGCTAAATGCCCGCAAGTCAGTGCAGTTCTTGGCAAGAGAATTATACAAACCTATAGAGCAACCTAAGTCAGGCTCCAGGCTCATTAGCAATGAAAATCAACTTCCTTCTAAACCAAGTATGACATTACTGACCCAATTGGCTCTTTTGGCAAGAGTTAGAGGATGAATAAAGTCGTGGAGGGAAGAATGAATATAGTCTGTAACTAATTAGAGATAATAACAAGACTGACTTGCCTAGAATGGGGGATTTATATTTTGGAGTTATGTTACAAAATGTTAAACATGAGTCAGAAACCACATGATAAGATGTTAAAATATCAATATACTTTTGCCTAAATAATACCATTTTCTAGGTCTGTGTCACCGAAGAAATTAAAGATAAAAGAAAAGGACCTAAATATCAAAATTTTTATAACTTCTTTTTGTGTTATCAAAGAGTTGGAAACTAAGGAGATGGTTAATCAAGTTATGGTATATTAATGCTATGGAATATTATTGTGCTATAAGAAATAGTGAAGGCAAAGGATGCAGAAAAAACCTGGGAAGATTTATATGAACAGATGCAAAGTGAAATGAGCAAAACCAGGAGAAGTTAGTTACACAGTAATAGCAACTGTAAAACACTTAATAAATCTGATCAGCACAATGAACCATCACAACTCCAAAGGACTCATGATGAAAGATGCTATCCACCTTCAGATAGAGAACAGAAGAATTTGGAGTAGAGAATGAAGCATTTTTTCTCTCTCTTTTTCTTGTTTTATTTTTGGTAGATAGCTAATGTGGAATTTTGTTTTGTATGTCTTCATATCAGTAGTGAGTTTTGTATTTCTTGCCTTTTCAAAGGGGAGAATTTGGAGATTAAAATAAAGTGAAATTCAAGAAAAATTATACTCAATTATATTTTGAATTTTTATCAGTGAAGAGTTTGTGGGGGTTTATCTTTCATATTCTATAAGAAACTACATAATACATTTGATTTTGTCTCTAAGATCACAAAGCCTTAAATATCTGTTATTTTTCCTTTACAAAAAAAAAGCTTGCCAACCCTTGTACCCCACCATACTGCTTATAGTTCTCTCTCCTTCTGTCTTAGATATGACTGACACTAATTAACCACCACTGAACTCAACCTGGCTTTAGAAAAAACAAAATAGCACCTCTTCTTTATTTGTTGCAGCATTTCAGTCTCTGACCTTCATTATAAATTTGATACCTAAGAATGTGAGGTCTGATTCTAAAGCAATGAGATATTTTTTTTAACATAAAAGGACTTATATGTCACTATTTCTCCTTCATACCAGTCCACCAGTGGAGGCTAAATACGCAAATTTAATGACTTTATAGTCATACCATGTTTCCCTCATTTTGTGCACCAAAATCTGCTAGAAATTACTTGACAGCTTTCAAAATTGAAATATATCCTATAACAGAACTTCTTTATTTTGGATACATGAACTTTAAATATACATGTGTGTGCGTGTATACCCCTATACATATATTGATAACTGTTGTTTGTGGTTGTTTAGCAAAGATACTGGAATAGTTTGCCATTTGCTTCTCCAGCTCATTTATAGAAGAGGAAGCTGAGACTAACAGGATAAAGTGACTTATCCAGGGTCACACAGCTAATAAATGTCTGAGGCCAGATTTGAACTAAGGAAGAGAAGTCTTCCTAACTCCAAGCTCAGTATTCTACTCATTGATTGACCTAGCTACCTATTTTTAATAATTGTATTTAAATATATTGATTTCCTTTACAATCTTATGTATTTTATTCATTTAAAAATATTGGTCTGAGGAATAATGAGAACCTCAATAGACCAACAAAGGGTTCCATGTCACCAAAAATAGATTAACAACCCCCTTGTTAAGCAGTCCTTGGAGTCTTTAAACTAGTGGTTTTTAACCTCTCTTGTGTCATGAATCCTCTTGTCAATTTGCCTATATTTCAAAAAAGGAGTTCAATAACAGTCATGGGTAACAGAGAGTATAAGTTATAGAAAGGATCCTGGAGCCTTTCTGGATGCACACAGTTGAAATTTAAAATACTTGACATAGATCATGTAGCCATTAGAGGCACAGGACCCTCTCTTCTTTCAAGGGTTGATGGTCAGGTGAATGGTGGAAGGATTTAGGCAATTCTTGTCCATTCTTTCTGGCCATTCTCATCTTCTTGGACAGCAACTAGGGCTTACCTAAAACAGAAGCTCTCCCTTCCTTGAGGGGATGGTATGATGCAGGGGAAAAAGTATTGGATTCTGTGTAAGAAAACCTTGTTTTAATTATTACTATGCTACTGGACAACCTTAGGTAAATGACTTCCCCTTTCTGGAACTCAAATTCTTAATCTATAAAGTGTTGGGTCCAGGATTGGGCTTACATGACTTCTAATCTAGCTCTCAGTCTAAGGTTTTATAATGACTTATTCTGCTAGAATGGTTGTATTAAGCTAAAAAGTTTCCAGAAATGCTCAATGTACATTCTCATCCTGTGATTTGCGTATGCAAGTGTGGCTTAGGGGTAATGGAGGATTCTGTCAATGAGATACACTCTATTCCAGGCTCTCAAAGATCTTGAGAGCTTTAGGGGACTGCCCCAGAGGTGATGTCTTATTTAAGAATTGGCCCTCTCTATCCCCAAGCAGTCAAGCCATTGGAACAAACCATTTTTACAAGTCACTTGGGGAATCTCTTAGATGCCTGCTTGGCCAGTGTATCACCTGAATTACAAAGGAAAATTTCCAATTTGGTTTTAAAATAAGGTATTTATTTCCCCTCTCCCTTTCTCTCCCTAACCTTGTTTCTTTCTTCCATCTTTCTTAGTCATTAGTCAATGTGACAGTTTTTTTTTAATTTAATTACAATCAAAAGTTTCCATCCATTCAATTTATCTTCCCCTTGTCAACATCCCAGAAAAAAAATAATGTGCTTTTCAAGATCATTTTTTGTTTCTTCTCATTTTGATCTCTGCATAAACTAAAAGCATGTTTATTGCCAGAGGGTGCCTCCATATGATCTATAATGTTTTCCTTTGGACCCTGGTTTCTACTCTCTGGCATTTTTGCAAATGTTGTATTCTTGGCTAAGCCAGTGGAGAGCTTTTTCCCTGCTGGCACAAGTAATTGTTTGAAACACACACACACACACACACACACACACACACAAAACATTGTACTTTCATTTTTTACCTTGGCATGATGCAGAGCTACAAAATACAGGAGATGATCTCAATTTGACTAAAAAATAAAATAAAAACTGCTGTAGTTTTTTTAAAGTAGTTTGGGGAAAATGAATCCTAAGTTCTGACGTAGAAAACACTACTTTCAGGTATTTGACCAAATGATATATTTTCTCAAGAGGCTTCATGGCTTGAGTTGTGAGATTCAGACCCAGAAAGACCTGAATTCAAGTTGTATCTCTCACATATATTATATGACCCTGGGCACAAAACAGATTTTTTAAAGTATTTTGCAAACCCTAAAGCAATATTTAAATGCTAGTGAGTATCATTATTTAACCTAAGTACTTGAGATAATTCTCTAAATCAAGTTCCAGAAAAAGTGTCAATCTATTAGTAAAGGGAGTTGGCTCATCCAAAATTCCTTATTCCAATGAAATCCTAGGTCCAATCCCTAGTCTATCTATATTCAGTCAGAAACAACCCTGTGTAAAGAAGATACAGATGTCTGCCTACATGTGATTTTTAAAGGTCCTCTGACCCCAAAACTTCTGTTATCCCATTATTCTACAATGTTTGATATTCACATCAGAAGTTTCTTTGGGTTAAGGCATTATCTCTGCAGAAAAAAGCCCTCCAAAATGCCAATGTGTTACTTAAAGAGATAAGATTCTGAGAACCAAAAATCCCCACTAACAAATTTTAGGGACTTATCTGAGGGTCAGAGATTTTACATAACTTGCCAATAATCACAGAGCTAGGCTTCGACCTAACAGGTAGGTTTTGAATCCTGGTCTTCCTGATTAGAAAGCCATCCTACCATCTGTGCCAAGTTGCTTCTTGCTTTTGATAATATTGTAATCGATAATATTACATCAGATGTTCCCTACACAGATTGGTGGCTAGAAACTTTATATGTGTACATAAATAATAAATATACAAACATATTTAATGTTTTACATATGGCACTGCAACTTCACCTCTCTTGATCAATGTCCATAAAATCTTGGATTTGGAGCTCAATGAGACAAGAAAATGATGTCCAATCTCCTTATTTTATGGCTGAGAAAATTGAGACCCAGAGAAAGCAAGCAACTTCCCTGAGGTTACAGGAGCTGGAGCAAAATTCAAACTCAGGTCCTATGGCTCCAAGTTTAGGACTTTTTTCTCCTTTATCATGCTGTCGGTCATGTAGCTAAGCCAATGAAGAGAATTTTTTTCTACTGGCATGAGTATGGCCATATATTACACACACACACACACACACACACACACACACACTCAGTTTTTTAAAAGTTTGAAAGTCTCTGACTTAGTTTTTCCTGTTGAAGGAAGGACTACCCTTAAAGCAACTAGATAAATATCTTTTGGATGTTTTAGTAGAATGCACCCTCTTTACTTGCTGTTAGGGAATTCCTCCTTGGGTCTAGCTTCATTCTGTATCTCTGTAGGTTACCCTCATTATTTCTGAAAGCAAGATGAAAAAAGATCGTAGAGTCTTTCACAAAAAAGGCTGCCTAGATTTCACCGCATGTTAATTGGGCAACAGGCAAACAGAGCTAGGGGACTCAGGAGATATCTGCGTATTTGAAGCTATAGAATAAGCAGTGTATGAGGCCTTGGGTCTCCCAACAAAACAAACATCTAGTGACACGGGGGAAGGACCCCTGTGTAGATTCTTTTTGTACTATTTACAGTTTCTTGATATGAAGAATGTTTTTGGCAGACATAATTGCTTGGACTACTGAGAATTTAGTAATTACTGAGAGAAAATATAATCATGCTGTTATATCAGAGAGTAAATAAAAGATTATTCTTTTCTTTGTCAAGCTAACTGACAAATATGATTTCTTGTGCAATAATACAAAGTTCCTAAATACTGGTTTTTAAGAATTGGTCATACGCAGATAGTCAAGGAGTATAGGACATTGAAGAAGAAAGCATTAATACTATGTAGAGTTGCCCAAGCTAACAATGGAAATTAGACACATTTCCTCTTCAGTTTCTTCCTCCTTTTCTTTTTTCTTTTGTATGAAATGAAATCCTCTACTGTCCCTCCCTCTGCTCCCTATTTCTTCTAGTTTCCCCTGAGTATTGAGAGTCATCCAATGAGACGTCCTACCCAGGTCTACTTTCACGAAGCATTGTCTCATCCATGCTCCAAAATGATCCCCCCACTCCATCTATAACCTTTCCCACAATCAAAACCCTCGCCTCTTTAGGACTGTGTTGGCAAGTTTAAAAAACACCACTCTGGTAGAAATAAAAGGTACTCTTGATGTATTTTTAAGTTTCATCTTCATTATTAACACTTTTCTCCACCACTTTTTAAAGTCTTGGTAATCAACAAACTAATAGATCAAGTCTTGATTTTCAGCATTGTCAATTTCCAAGGTGTAAATGCTCACTCTGAAAACTGATCCAAGTGGGCTCCAATATCCTTCCACATCCCTGCCATTTCCCTATTTGACGATCAATTGTCAAAGGGAAAAAAAAGAAACCCAATTTACTCACTGATTCATTCACTAGTAATTAAGCTTATATAATGCACATAGCAATGTGTTAGACACTGGGAAGAATTTTTTTTTTTAACTGAATTTCCAATTTCATTGGTATAAGGAATTCCTAGTGAGGTGTCTCCTATTTAACAATCACTTGAATGGTTTAGAAACTTCGCAGGATAACACAGCTAGTAAATGTAAGAGGCAGTATTTAGACCTAGGTCTTCCTATTTCTGAGGTTGGCACACTGTCCTCTACACACAAGATTCACTCTACTTACCTCAATATTTCATGGACATCCTTTACTTTAGTGGACAGTTTATTGTGAAGGTTGTGGCTAAAAAAGAAATATATTACCTGACAGTAAATCTTCTAATACTTAGCTTCAGCAAATTTAGCTGACCTGATGTCTACTGACGGATATAAAGTCTGAGACTGCCTAAAACCCTGTTTCCGGTTTGGTAAGACCTCCCCAAGCCTGGATTCTGTTAGCGCAGCTTTCAAGGAGCTATGGTGCTTGTTGTAATGAAATTTGAAGTAGGACTTTAATGGGGAAATAGAAAAATACATTATGCTACATATTAGTATGTATATTGTATAAAGATACTCATTTGAGGAAAAAAAATTTTTTTTCTAAAAGTAAATGAAGCTTTGCCATATTAAAAAACAAGGAATCCTAGCAACTTAAATGGAAGAAGAAATATATTTAGAATGGCAAACAAACATAAAAAGGCAGAATTTTCATAGCTGAGGAGGCTACTAATATAAACAGCTTACTCCTATTCATTTTCCACCCTCCTTCCTACCCTCCATTCTTAGGCAAAAAGATACTTAGGATGGAGTGACTAGAGCTTTGTTCCAATTATTTGACCTATTTTTTTCTTTTTGTATTTTATTTATTTGTTTGTTTATTTTGTGTTCCACAATCTCTCTCATACATCATAGATTTTTTCTTTTCTTCCTTCTCCCTCCTTACTCCCCCCTCCTCCCTCCCTCCCTCCCCAAGATGGCATACAACTTTATATGAGTTTTATACATACATTCCTATTAAAAAATTTCCACCATAGTCATGTTGTATAGATGAATTAAAATGAATGGGAGAAATAATGTAACAAACCAAAAATACTACAAAAGAAAATGATTTGCTACAATCTGTGATTGAATTCCATAGTTCTTACTCTGGATGTGGAAGGCCTTTTGCCTTAAAAGACCATTGAAAATTTTTTAAGTCCTTGCATTGCAATGAAGGTCTAAGCCTACCAGAAAAATTCCTCGCATGCTGTGATTGTTACTGTGTGCAAAGCTCTCCTGTTTCTGCTCCTTTCACTCAGTACTGGATCATATAAGACTTTCCAGGCCTCTCTGAAATCTTCCTGTTCATCATTTCTTATAGCATAATAGTATTCCATTACATTCATATACCACAATTTATTCAGCCATTCCCCAATTAATGGGCATCCCCTTGATTTCCAGTTTTTGGCCACCACAAAGAGAGCTGCTATAAATATTTTTGTACATGTGGGACTCTTTACCATTTTTATGATCTACTGGGGATACAGTGCTAGAAGCAGTATTGATGGGTCAAAGGGTATGTTTTCCAGAATGGTTGGATCAGTTCACAGCTCCACCAACAATGAATTAGTGTTCCAACTCTCCCATATCTTCTCCAACATTTATCATCTTCCTGTTCTGTCATGTTAGCCAATCTCATAGGTGTGGTGTGCTATCTCAGAGTTGTTTTGATTTTCATCTCTCTAATCAATAGTGATTTAGAGCATTTTGTCATATGACTATAGATATCTTTAATTTCTTTCTCTGAAAACTGCCTGTTCATATCCTTTGACCATTTATCAGCTGGGGAATGACTTGTATTCTTGTACATTTGATTCAGTTCTCTATATATTTTAGAAAGGCCTTTATCACAGACACGAATTACAAAAATTCTTTCCCAGTTTTCTGCTTCCCTCCTAATCTTCGTTGCATTGGATTTGGTTGGGCAAAAACTTTTCAGTTCAATGTAATCAAAATTATTCATTTTGCACTTCATAATGCTTTCTATCTCTTGTTTAGTCAAAAATTCTTCTCTTCTCCATAAGTCTGTTAAATATGCTATTCCTTGCTCCACTAATTTGTTTATAGTATTAATCTTTGTACCTAGATCATGTACCCATTTGGACTTTATTCTTGTGTATGGTGTCAGGCATGGATCAATGCCTAGTTTCTCCCACACTTTCATCCAGTTTTCCCAGTAGTTTTTGTCAAACAGTGAGTTCTTATCCCAGAAGCTGGGATCCTTGGGTTTGTCAAACAGAAGATTGCTATATTCATTGACTATTGTGTCTTGAGTACCCAGTTTATTCCACTTGTCTACCTTTATGTTTCTTAGCCAGTAGCAAATGGTTTTGATGACTGCTGCTTTATAATACAATTTGAGATCTGGTAGAGTTAGGCCACCTTCCCTAGCATTTCTTTTCATTAGTTCCCTTGCTATTCTGGACCTTTTGTTATTCCAGACGAATTTTGATATTATTTTCCCTAGCTCTAGAAAATAATTATCAGATAGTTTGATTGGTATAGCACTAAATAAGTAAATTAATTTAGGTAGAATTGTCATTTGTATTATTTTGGCTAGGCCTACCCACGAGCAACTGGTGTTTTTCCACTTACTTAGATCTGCCTTTATTTGTGCGTGTCTGGTAATTTTGTATATATACTCCCTGGATTTGTTTTGGCAGGTAGACTCCTGCCATTTTATAGTGTCTTCCCTACCTTTAAATGGGATTTCTCTTTCTGTCTCTTGTTGTTGGGCTTTGTTAGTAATATATAGAAATGCAGAAGATTTGTGTGGGTTTACTTTGTAACCTGCAATTTTGCCAAAGTTGTTTATTATTTCAAGTAGTTTTTTACCTGAATCTCAGGGATTCTCTAAGTATGCCATCATATCATCTGCAAAGAGTGATAGCTTACTTTCTTCTTTCCCTATTCTAATTCCTTCAATTTCTTTATCTTCTCTAATTGCTACAGCTAACATTTCTAGTGCTATATTGAATGATAGTGGTGAAAATGGACATCCATGTTTCACCTCTCATCTTATTGAAGATGCATCTAGCTTATCTCCATTGCATAAAATGCTTACTGAAAGTTTTAGATAGATACTGCTTATTATTTTATGGAAAGTTCCCTTTATTCCTTTGCTGTTCAGTGTTTTTAATAGGAATTTTTTCAAAAGCTTTTTCTGTATCTATTGAGATAATCATGTGGTTTCTGTTAAATTTATTGTTGATATGATCAATAATGCTAATACTTTTCCTAATATTGAACCAGCCCTGCATTCCTGGTATCAATCCTATCTGATCATACTGTATTATTCTCATGGTAAGTTGATGTATCCTTTTTGCTAAAATCTTATTTAAAATTTTAGCATTCTTTTTAACCTCCCTTCCCCTTTCTTTCCCCCTTCCCCTCCTACTGCCTATAGAGTTAGTTAGATTTATATACTTAATTAAGTTTGTTATTCCCTCCTTGAACCAAATCAGATGAGAGTACCTCTCAATGTTCATCTCCCTCTCTTCTTTACCTCTACTGTAATATAATTTTGTGTTTCTTCCTGTGATATAATTTACCATTTTCTACTTCCTCCTTTTCACATCTCCTGTTACAATCCCTTTGTATGCTTAAATCACAGTTTTATCATCATGTAACTTACTTTATATAAGTTCCCTCTATCTCTGTATATCCCTTTTATATTTCGTGATAGATATACAATTCTCAAAATTAATGAATGTCATCTTCCCTTATAGGAAGGTAAACAGTTTGCCCAAATTGAGTAAAATGTTTTCTTTTCCCTGTTTACTTTTTTATGCCTCTCTTCAGACCTGTATTTGAAGATCGAATTTTCTATTGAGTTCAGGCCTTTTTATCAGGAAGGTCTGGAAATCCCTTATTTCACTGAATGTCCATCTCCTTGCCTAAATATTATGCTGAACTTTGCTGGGTAATTGATCCTTGGTTGTAGTCCCAGCTCCTTTGCCTTGTGAAATATCATATTCCAATTCCTTCAATCTTTTAATGTAGAAACTGCAAGGTCCTGTGTGATCTTGACTGTAGCTCCTAGATATTTGAATGTTTTCTTTCTAGCTGCCTGTAGTATTTTCTCTTTCGCTTGATAGTTCTAGAATTTGGCAACAACATTTCTTAGTGTTTTTACTTTGGGATCCCTTTAGGGAGGTGAATGGTGGATTTTTTTGATGACTATTTTGCTCTCTGGATCAAGAACTTCTGGGAAGTTTTCCTTGATGATTTCTTGGAAGATGTTATCCAGACTCTTTTTTTCATCATGAATTTATGGTAGGCCAATAATTCTTAAATTTTCTCTGCTCTATTTTCCAAGTAAGTTGTTTTTCCAGTTAGATATTTTATATTTTCTTCTATCTTTTCTTTATATTTTGTTTGACTGATTCTTAATGTCTCATTGAGTCATTAGCTTCTACTTGTCCAATTCTAATTTTCATCAGATTGTTTTCTTCACTAACTTTTGCATCTCCTTTTCCATATGTCCAATTGTTCCTTTTAAGGAATTATTTTCTCCAGTTAGTTTTTGTAGTTTCTTTTCCATTTGTTCAATTTTCCCAGTTAGGTTTCATGCTTCTGTTTCCATTTGTTCAATATTCCTTTTTAAAGACCTGTTCTCTTCAGTGAATTCTTTTTTCATTCTTTTAAAATCACTGGCCATTTTCTCTTCTCTTTCTTTCTTCAGCTGTTCCATTTGTGCTCTTTGTGCATGTGAGCAGTTTATATTCCCTTCTGAAGTTTCAGATGGGAGTACAGTCTCAATACTGACCTCTTTGGTATTAGGTTTTTGGTCCTTGTCTGCATAGAAAGATTCTATGGTCTTTTCCTTCCTCCTTTGCTTCTTGCTCATGATGATGAGGCTTTGTTGTGGCCTCTGGTTGTTTCATCTAGAAGCTATAGAACCTGGTGCTGAGCTGGCTGGTGTGAGGAAACAAAAATAAGTGAATTCTTTTTGTGTTTCCCTGGATTAGCCCTGGAGTTAACTTATTAAGTATGGGGAACGGGTGGTGTGGTCATGTGAGTTCTCCTCAGTTGAGCTAGAGCAAAGGCAAGCTCAGTGCTTGGTGATCCTGGCTGCTGTAGTGTCTTCCAATTTCCCCTGGAGGGCTTAGGCACACCTGGGTCGTAATGTGAGGCTCCACCCACCCCAGAGCTTCAGCTGTCTAGGACAGCTAGGTTCTCTGCCACAGTAAGAGGAGTCCCCCTTAGCTATTTTCCTAGCCTCAGGTGCTATGAGACTATTTACCCCTTCTGCTAATCCCACTGATCCAGGATTTTTCTGGGGGAATATTTTATGATTCTTTCAAGGTCAATAAGTGGAGGGGAGAGGGTATTTGCTGACCACTCTGCCATTTTGGCTCCCAGAAATTTGAGTAGGTGACTTACAAACATTTAATCTGAGGGCTAAAAGCCTCAGGCACAGTTGCTGCAGATAACCTGGGCCCCCTTCCGTGACTCCCACGTGCTCAGCTCCGCTTAACTCTCGCCCTGAGCTATCTTGCTGTGCTGCCACTTCCTCAGAGTGCCCCAGGGATTTCCTGCTTGGCCATGCCGTAGCAGGGATGCTGTGCTGTGCCCTGTATGCTCCTCCACCCTCATGTAACAGAGTTGTCCCATCAACCTTCCAGTCTGTCCTGGACTGTGAAACTGCCACAGTCTGCCTCCTATTGGATTCTGTACCTCCAAAATTTGGTCAGATTCTCTTTTTAGATATCTCTGAGGGAGTTTAGCTGAGTAGTTGCTCTCACTCTGCCATCTTGGCTCTGCCCCCTGAGTTGACATATCTTAGGGAGTAGTAGAGTTGAATAAGGATGAGACTTGGAGTCAGAAGACATGGGTTCCAATGTTACCCTGCCATTTATTAAACAAGGCTGATCTCCGGCAAATCATTTGAAGTCTCTGAGCCTTGGTTTCCTCATCTACAATAATAGCTAACATGTACATAGCACTTACTATATGCCAGGCACTGTGTTAAGCCCTTTATAATTACTCTCTCTTTTAATCTTCACAATAACTCTGGAAAATACGTATTATTATTATCCCCATTCTGAGGCAAACAGAAATCAAGTGTCTTACCCAGGATTATCCAGCTAATAAGTCTCTGAGGCCTAATTTGAACTCTTTTTTCCCCTAGATGACTTCTAAGGTCCTTTCTAACTCTGTAACTATGATCCTGTGATAAGGGTCTGCCCCTTGCCCTTACTACATAGCTTAATGAATTACCCTCTATAATCAGGCCCTTCCTACATGTCTATGCAGGGGGGCAGATTTTGTTAATAGAATCAGGGAAAATAAGAGGACATCCTGGTCCAGTAAGATAAGGGTATAAATCTTATCTCTTTGAGGGGTCAATCCACAAGATTCCTTAGGATAAGGGAAAATAAATATATATGTAGATAAAGATGACATGTATGTCTAGATATGTAGATAGATACACATGTGTATATATAGATAAAGATAATAGATACATTTACATACATATGTACAATATGCTGTACATATACAGAATGCTATATGTGGAATAAATGTATCTATTTCCGTCTGTGCATATGTAAATATAATGTGTATATAAATGTGTATATGTATGTATATAATGTATATATGTGTATATAATGTGTGTATATATAATGTATATATGTGTGCATATAATGTGTATAATGTATATATACATTATATATGTACATAGGTATATATGTATATAATATGTGTATATAATGTGTATAATATGTAAAATATGTACATGTATTAATGGATATGTGTGTGCACATGTGTAGTATTTGTGTCCAAATAGATATATATATAGACAGAGGTGGAGACACGTGTGTATTGCATATATACAACATACAAACACATGAACACACATTATATGTATATTAAACAATTATAGTTCGTTGTGTACATGTGTATATACATACCTGTAAAGTGTGTGTATGTATATAAGTTGTATGTATATAAGGTACATCTATATGTATATATCTATGCATATAATCTATATATATAATACACATGTGTGTATCTATATATCAGGATATTTAAAGTATATGTTTAAAAGGTGTACATCTGTGTGTTTATGTTAGGTGCATTATAATATATGTATGTACATGTAAGGTATATGTATATGAGGCATATGTGCTTATCTATATATGTATGTATGTAAAGTATTTGTATAGATGGCATATAGATGTAGATATTACAGTTTAGGTATATGAGATATAAGGTATGTTTCTATACTATATGTGTTTATATATGTAAGGTATATGTATATAGTAGTAGTAGTGGTAGTAGTAGTAGTAGTAGTGTATATTACATATGTATATATATATTGTAAAGTAATAATGACAATAATAATAGTGCAATAGTAGTAGCAATAGTAGTAGTAGGGTATATTAGGTTTTCAAGGAGTAGCATCTCGGTGTGAGGGCTCACCAAACACTTTTCAGGGCTGCTTATGTACTTTTAGCATCTTCGTGGTACTGAACCCTCACTTGTGATTCCAAGAAGCTGTAGCACGTGCAGTGGCCACAGTCCAGTAAACCTTCTTGGCAGATGAGCTAAACCAAGTTGAGTATAACACAGGCCTCAAACCTATTGGTTAAGTTGACACCTGTATTCCCCAAGCATGTGAAGACTTCCCCAAAGGAAACAGGTAGGTCTGAACATTTTTTCCCCAACTACCATGAAAGCAACTGAAGAAAAAACTGTAGAACTCCTAGAGCTTGGTCAGACACCAACGTAGTCCACTGCATTGTAGGGCATCATTAGCTATCCTGACCTTTCTCTTGCCACTGGACTTTGATGACTGTGGAAGAGAGAATGAGACTGACAACTCAGGGCAACTCCACCTCATTTAAATCCAATTCACACATGAGTCAAGACATCAAGACCGTGATGTCACTGGTCCTCTTAGAAAATGTAGGACAAACAACAACAATAGCAGTAGTCGTCGTCATCGTAGTAATAGTAGTAGTGGTAGTAATGGTAGTAGTAGTGGTAGTAATGGTGGTAGTAGTAGTAATAGTAGTAGTAGTAGTAGTAGTGGTGGTGGTAGTAGTAGTAGTTGTAATAGTAGCTACCATTTACATGGCATTCCAGGCATTATGCTGTTTTGCCATTATTATCTCGTGTGAACCTCACAAAAACCCTAGGTTTATTATTGTTGTTTAGTTGTTTTCAGTAATGTATGACTCTTCATGACACCGTTTGGGGTTTTCTTGGCAAAGTTACTAGAATGATTTGCCATTTCCTTCTCCATTTTACAGATGAGGGAACTGAGGTATATAGGATTAGGTGACTTGCCCAGGGTCACACTGGTAATAAATGCCTGAGGCTAGATTTGAACTCAGGTCTTCCTGATTCCAAGCCCAGCATTCTATCTACTGTGCCACCTAGCTGTCCCAAGCTTTGGGAGGTAGGTACTATTATTATCTATACTTTAAAAGTAATAAAACAGGAAGACAAAAGGTAAGTGATTTGCCTGGGGTCACACAGTCAGTAAATGCTTATGGCTGAATTTTAACTTGGGTCTTCCTGACTCCAGTCTTGGTCTTCTATTCACTGTGCCACCTAGCTGTCATCACCTAGTCACTTAGGTACACATACACATACATGTATAGATAGATAGATAGACTGACAGACAGACAGATAGATAGGTAGGTAGATAGATATAGATGGAGAGAGAGAGAGACAGACAGACAGACAGATAGATAGATAGATAGATAGATAGATAGATAGATAGATAGATAGATAGATAGATGAGAGAGATAGAGAGAGAGATATGGTATATATATGTAAGGTATATGTATATACATTATATATATGCACTATATTTATATTCATCATTAATACGTAACGCACCTCCATGATGATGTGTGTATACACATAAACACACATACCTAATATACATATATACATTGATACATACATATACATATTACCTTGTATAAACAAACTTTACATACATAGATACATGCATTTACCTTATGTACATATTATGCACACCTCACATATACAGATAAATGTATATATGTATGCATATATATGTATATGTGTATATGTATAACTATAAACATAAACATATACACATGTCTTCCAATACATAAAATTACAGAGTGTCTTCTGCCTCCATGGACACTATCCTGCCTCTGGAGAAGGAGAATCAGATCTCCTGAACACCACCAGCATCCATCAAGAAAGGATTGAGGACAGGGAAACAAAGAGGAAATTTCATTGCAAATGGGACAATGGGACATAAAACTATTTTGGGGAAGGGAAGACATAAATCCTGGACACAATCTAGGATCAGGAAAATTTATTTTAGAATATAATGTTTTTCTCATCTCTATCTTTTATAGAAACTGATACTTCTAATAATGAGGTACAAAAGAAAAATGGGAAGGAACAATGATCTATCAAGCAATAACAGAAATTGTTTAGAGGGGAGAAGTGAAAATAAGTTCTTTAGAAGCTTTAATTATATGGTGAACAGAGACTAAAGAAGGAATAAATAAGTATAAAAGCATGAATTAAAAAGTAAAAATTTTAAATAGATAGAGAATTAATAAAAATAAAATAGAGAAAATTTTTTTTAGAAAAAGATGGAAAAAATTTTTAAAAAATAACTAAAACAAAAGTTAAAAAGGATAGTAAGGCTTTTATTAAATACTTGACTGTGAGGTGAAAAAATGAAAAATTACATAATAGATAAAAGGATGAAAAATAAAGGAATTAATGCATTAAGTTAAACTGCAAAAATAATTTAAAACATATAAAAGAAATTAGAAAAGAAAAAAGGAAATTACATTATTCTAAATGAAATCATAGATGATGAACCACTCAAGTACCTTTCTAACAGGTCACATTGGATATTTCTTCCCTTTAGTACAATTCTATATCATATCATCTGAACAGTATTCTAGGTTCATTCTTCAGTTTCTGACAAATCTAACAGAAAGATAAACAAGAGGGAAAGTATGTAATTGAACAAATTACTGGGGAACCTAAAGCTTAACGATATCTTCTTCTAAATGAGATTGCTAAAGAATAAATGAATTTTTTTCAAACACAAAGAGTGACACAAATTGATTAACCTTGCTTCCGGTAAATTGAATCACAGTATTTTAAAGGTAGAAGAACTCTCAGAGGTCATCTAGTCCAATTTATTCTCTGCGAAGGAATCCTCACTGAACCCTTCAAAATTTTTCACTTATCCTCTTCTTGAAGATCTCCTACGATGGGAAAGCAGAGGTGGGCTGCAGCCAGCTGGTACTGCCTCGGGAGAAACAATGATTGAGTTTTCAGCATGAAAATTTACAATTAAAAAACTATACAATTATGGCTTGCTTTATTTTTGTTCATTGTTTAGATAGAATTTAGAAAATGATAGTGCTGTTCATGTTAATAAGTTGAAATGTTAATAACGTTGTGTGTGTGTTCATCCTTCATTGCTGAAGAAGACCATGCCATCAGAGAAATAATGACATGACTTGCACTTGTTTTTGAGTGAGGGAGGGCTGTACAGGTCACCAGCCTCACTTCTCCTCCAGAGCCATCTGAATCCAGTGACCAGAGATTCATCAGGATGACTGGAGATGACCCAGGATGAGGCAGTTGGGATTAAGTGACTTGCCCAAGGTCACACAACTAGTGAGTGTCAAGTGTCTGAGGTGAGATTTGAACTCAGGTCCTCCTGACTCCTGCACTGGTGCTCTATCCACTGCACCACCTAGCTGCCCCTGTTAATAATGTAGACTGAACCTAAAAGTGTGCTGAGTATACATTTTTTTTTTTCTGCTCAGAACCAGCTGTTGAACATTTACCAGCACTCCCATGGGGGGAAACTATCACCACCTAAGGCAACTCATTCCATGTTTGGACAGCTCTAATTATTAGAAAGTTTTTTTCCCTTAACGTCAACACTAAAGTTTCCTCATTACAACATTCATCTCCTTGTTCTTCCTTTAGTGCCCAACCAGAATAAGAACAAGTCAAATCTATTCTACCACATGACAGCTTTTCAAATGCTTTAAGACAGATACTATGCTACTCTCATTCCCTCTCTCTTTTCTTCTTGTTCCTCCAAACAGTCCTCATGTGGCACAGACTCAAGGTCCCTCACCATCCTGGTTCTCTTCGCGACAGTCTCCAGCTTATCATTGTCAAATGGGATTTTTTCATGTTCCTCTACCAAGTTTAATTCGAATAAGATGTAGTATGGAAATGACCTTGAATATAATAGGAGGCTTTTCAATGCCTGCGATTGATTGCCCTCGTCATCCTTACTTCTGAGAATTGCCAGTCTCCTTTGAAGCTTACTGAAATACTTCCCCTCTAACATGAGGCATAATCTTGCTTCATTCTTGTGAATGAATGAAAGAATGAATGAATGCAAAAATATTTATCAAATGCTTACTAGATATTAGATATTCTGTTAGAAGATAGGAATACAAGTACAAAAATTAAGTATTTTCTTTCCTAAAGAAGCTTATGCTCTAATGGGAGATATACTACATATAAAGAAGGAGTAAAAAAGGGAAGAGGTATCTGGCAAATTCCAGCAGGGAAAGGATAAACATCAAGGTGGTCCTAGTGCACATCTGGATAGTATATGAAGTGAGAACGCTAGTTAGCCTAATAGATGAAACATTGAACTTGGAGTCAGGAAAACAAGAGTTTATATCCTGCCTTAGATACTAGTTGCTTGACTCTGGATAAGTTACTTTAACCTCTCTGTGCCTCAGTTTTCTTATTTGTAAAATTAGGATAATAATAGCCCCTATCACACAGGCCTGTTGTTAGGTTCACATGAGTTAACAGTGTGAAGTGCTCTGTAAACCTTGAAGTGCTATACATCTCTTATTTAATGAACAGAGAGCAGGACAGGTTAGATCTATTGTATTAATTGACTTAAATTTACTCTGTCATTCATTAATTATAGTAGCTAAATTCCAGGCTAAGAATTCCAAAGCCGAGTGATTCAATAACCCTAGGAATTATAATTTGCTTTCTATATATGCTATATCTACAATTAAGTGTATCTATTTTTCCCCAATAGATTGCAACTTCCTTAAGAACAGAAGCTGTTTCACTTTCATTTTTGTTTCTCCAGTTCCTAGCATAAAATAGATACTTGATGAATACTTATTTATTGATCCATTTCAAAAGACCTGAGATTCATTATGTTGGAAATTCCTTTTTCAGGTACTTTGTAAGCCAGCCTTATGCAACAGTGAAAAGTATATGTTATCAATTAATTTAAGAATGACAAGATAAATTGTGGTACGTGAATGTGGTGGAACATTATTGTCCTGTAAGAACCAATGAACATTAAGAATGCAGAGAAGCTTGGAAAGACCTCCATGAACTGATGCCAAGTGAAGTAAGAAGAGTAAAAAATTTACATTCAATAATATAGCAATATAAAGGGAAGAACAACCAACACAAAACAACCAAAATTGAATCTCATGAAAGCATAAAGAATAAACTTGGAATCAAAGAAGGAACATGAGAAGACACTTCTGCCATCTCTTTAAAGAGATCAAAGTCCAAAGATGTAAAACATGGATTTTATTTTCATTATTCATGTTTTTTTTTCCTTCAAAAATGGTAAAAGGGATGGTAAAGCAAAAACAAATAAAAAAGTGACAAGGAAGGAAACTATATCTTGCTCAAAGGAAACACAGACAATGAAGTAATATTAATACTAAATATCTTTGCAACAAATAGTATAATATCTAGATATTTGAAGGAGAAGCTGAAAGAGTTACAGGAAGAAATAAGCAATAAAACTATACTAGTTGGGGACCTCAAAAATATTCCCCACAGAAGTAGATAAATCTAAGCAGAAACAAATAAGAAAGAAATTAAGGAAGTGAATAAAATTCTGAAAAAGTTAGATATAACAGTTCTCTGGAGAAAATTGAATGGGAATAAAAAGGAATATTCATTTTTCTCAGAGACAAGGAACACCAACACAAAAACTGGCCATGTATTAGGGCATAAAAACCTGACAACCAAATGCAGAAATAGTATATGCATCCTTTTCAGATCTCAATGCAAGAGATAATATATTTAATGATGAACAGTTGTAAAATAGATTAAAAATTAATTAGAAACCAAATAATCTATTCCTAAAAAATAAGTGGGCCAAAGAACAAATTAGAGCAACAATAAATAATTTCATTGAAGAAAATGGCTACAGTGAGACAACCTACCAAAATTTGTAGAATGTAAATAAAGTGGTATTTGGGGGAAAATACATCTCTCATTGCATAGATTATATAAAATAGAGAAAGAGCAGATTAATGAGTCCAATTTGCAACTAAAAAAACCTAGAAAAAATTAAAAATCTCCAATTAAGCAACAAATTGGAAATCCTGAAAATCAAAGAGTTTAATAAAATTGAAAAGCCTTGAAGTAAAGAATAAAACTAGAAGCTGATTTTATGAAAAAAACAATAAAATAGATAAACCATTATTTAATTTTATTTTAAAAACAGAAAGTAGAAAAACAAATTACCAGCATCAAAAATTAATGGGGTAAATTCATCACCAATGAAGAGGAAATTAAAACAATATATCACAAGGATCCTACACTATGACCAGGTGCGATCTATATCAGGAATGCAGGACTTGTTCAACATTAGGAAAATAGAAAACAGTATGGTAAAAATTAAGTATAGACCAACATCTCATACCATATCCTAAAATAAGTCTAAAACTGGTACATGATTTACACATGAAGGGTGATACCATAAGCAAATTAGGAGATCACAGAATAATTTCTTTCTCAGATATTTGGGTAAGAGAAGAATTTAGGCCCAAAGAAATATAGAGACCATTACAAAATGTCAAATAAATAATTTTGATTATATGAAATTTTAAAAGTTTTTTCACAAACAAAACCAATGTAACTGATAGGGTACAGTCTCTGGGAACCTCCTTGAACTCCCCTTGAATTTTCTCACTTAATTTGGCCTTTCATACTCAATTCTGTTTCCCATAAGCTAGCCTGACCCTCCATTGTCTGATACCTCCCAATTGCCTCCAGCTGCTTCCCACACTTGATTACATCACTAGTCACCCCAGTCTCATCAAGATTCTCCTTAGACCCTCCTCTTAGACTACTAGATCACTTCTAGCTCTTTCCCACAGTCTTTCTACATATAAGTTCCTTCTTGCCTCCATGAAGACGCTCAGATTCTGTCTAGCTGAGATTCTATCTGGTCTGCTATCTGGACGCTTGTCAATACAAGTGTCACAAATGGTTAGGTTCCTTAAGACTCAACCTAATATGGTCAATCTTCAATAAACTTTGTTTTACTTGGGCTGAAAGAAGTCTTAAGTTGAATTGATTTGGCAGGACCTGGCATGTTGGTATTTTGGGTTCCCACGCAGTCCAAACCTCATCCTTATGGTACTCAAACCTCAACATACAGTTCCCTGACTAGGAAACACTGCTGATTTCAAGTTCTTCTCCAGTCAGGACTGGAAGGTATGCAAGCCTCCCCCTCTCCTTATCCCCTTCTCTCTCTCCAAGTACCTTACAAGTGTTTTTCAGGTCTGACCTATCAGGTCCCAGTAAGTTAGACAGCTAGGATGCTGTGGAGAAGTTTTCAGTCCAGCGGTGATGGTGGAGGCCATGCACCTGGGCACACTTATTGAAGCATGGAGGGTAGGGACAGATGCCCTATTTGGAAATGTATGGCATATTCTTTCACTTCGCTCAGTGCTAGGAACTGGGAAAGTTTCAGATACATTTTGTGTTTTCTTGGCCTTCATTCATTCTGTTTGTTTTTAGAGACTTATTCTTAGATCTTCCTTTATGGAGGAAGGGACTTTCAGCCCCCATGCCTATAATAAGTCACTCCTTTGCAATTCCCAAAAGTTCGCCTTTGGGTTGTCTTTTACAAAATTGGGAAAATTTTAGTTTCTCTAATGAACTTAAAAAGGAAAAGTTGGTATTCTTCTGCAACACTGTTTGGCCTCAGTATTGCCTAGAGGGTCACAAAGCAGGGACCATTTTGGAGACTTTAAAAATGATTTCTCTCTTACAATTAGAATTATACTGTCACAGAGGAGGGAAATGTAGCTCTCTCAGAACCTTGCTCGCAAGAAAGATTTTAAGATGTTCATAGCTAGAAATGCCCCTCAAAGAGTCAATGGGAGGTCAACCAGACATTTATTGATGACCCCCTTCTTATGACCCCCAGAACTTCCTCTCCTTCCACTCCCCCAGCCCCAGCCATAGGTCATGTTGAGGTGCCGCCCTCAGCGGCCCCTTCTCTTGAAGCAAATACCCACTCAGGCCTCAGGCCCCATCCCCACAGCACCTTCTGGGCTTTTTCCTCTGAGGGAAGTGCCTGCCTCACCTGGTAGGACAAGTAGAGTGCATGTCCCATTCTCTATCTCAGACCTCATTCAGGTTAAAGAAAAACTGGGGAGATATTTGGAAGAGCCCACTAGGTTTACTGAGTGCTTTAGGGACATATCTCTATAATTTGAGCTTTCTTGGACTGATTTGCATGTCCTCTTCTCCACCTGCTGTACCATTGAGAAGAAGAGGAGAATCTAGGAAAAAGCCCAAAAGTTTGGGGATCATTTGGCTAGCAATGACACCACAAAATATCCCCCTAGAACAGCTGCTGTTCCCACTAGTGATCCAGAATGAGATTATCAAAAGAATGAGGCCTAAGAACTGCAATTCAAAAGCAAATAAAATTGCAAAAGTTAGGGAAATTACCCAAGGAGAAAAGGAAAACTGCCATTTTTCAACACCATCTAGCAGAAACTATTAAAAAGTATAAAAAATTGGATCCTGACTTTAGAGAAAGGGCAGCAATTCTTAACATGTATTTTATTAATCAGTCAACTCCAGATATTAGGAGGAAACTTCAGAAATTTGCAATGGGACCCCAAACATCTCAGGCCAATTACTGGAGACAGTCTTTGGAGTCTTTAACAACAGAGACCTACTTGCAGCAAAGGAAAGAGAAAGAAGAGAAAGGGCTAGAGACAGAGAAGATGCTCAATTCTTGGTTGTTGTCATGGCCAGGAAAAGACCCAGGGAATACCCCTCCAGCATGCCTCCTTGAAGGAAGCCTGGCTATTTGGGCAGTGGGGAAAGCTGCTTTTGATGCCACAAGGAGGATCACTGGTACAAGAAGTGCTCTTCCAGGGCATCCCCCCAGAAGGAGCCCCAGAAACCATGCCCATGTGACCAGGAGGGACTTTGAAGGAAAGATTGTCCCTCAGATTGGAAAAGTGATCAAGCTGCCCCCCAAGATCCCATCCTCCAGTCTTCTCAAGACTCAGAATGACAGAAAAGTCTGGGTCCTGGCAGCACTACCACTTTCTCTACTTCTCTCTCTAAGCTCTGGGCAAAAATTGGGGCAGAAGGTAAAGTTACCCAGTTTAACATGGCTACATTCTCTGTTTTTAACCAATTACTCTGGCCCTACCCATCCATCTCCCTTTTCCCTCCATTCATCAGAACTCCCCATATTCACTTGAAGGTGTGGGAGACAGGCCAATTATTTAGGGTCCAGGAATTCTGCCACCCCAGCACTTGTTAGCCTTTCAGACCCTAAAGTATTCTCCCATCACAGCCAATATCCAATAAAGTCCAAGGCCTGAGAATCACCACAACCACTAATTACTCAATGCCTTGACTCACTTCCTGTAGAGTGGGACCCCAAGCAGGTCAAAGCTTTTGAGACTTTGAAAACAAAACCTAATCTAGAAAAACAATTCACTCTGTATGTTGATGAAAGGAGAAGACAGGATTTGAGAGTCTTAATCCATTCCTTAGGACCTGACCCCAGGCCAATTGATGTTTTTATTTATTCAAAATATGCTTTCCATATTTTACATGCTCATGCAGCAATTTGGAAAGAAAGGGGACCTCTGACAGAAAAAATTCCTCTAAAAAACATGCTGTTTTATGTTTTGGCCTTGCCATAGTCATCTTTAATTCTCTCCACAGAAATTGCCCTTTCTTAATACTCCTTTTGTTCCTGTTTATTCCTTGTTTTCAAACAAATCACAACTATACAAAATGCTCTAAATCACTATTGATTAGAGAAATGTAAATTAAAATAACTGAGGTACCACCACACACCTATCAGATTATCTAATACGACTATAATGGAAAGCAGAGTAGGATCTTTTGCTGTTTTTGTTTATTATAATTAAATATCTCTGATTGAATCTTGCCTTTATCAAGGCAAGTCTTCACTAAGAGTAAAGTACAGAAACAAGAGTTTATTTAACTAAAAACAGTATATCTATTTGTATTGTTAATTATTTTCATGTTATTGAAGAAGATCTTCCCCACTTATTAAGAGGAGTTTGATTAGGGAAGATTTGTAGGAAGGCCCACACCTTTTGTTAAGTTTCAAATGAGGCACTGGTTCTCAAAGATTGCCCTCCAGCTCTGAAAACTGCATAAATACTCTGAGTGAAGTTTTACTTTGGGGGCCTACTCTTTAGAAGTGTTTGTTTGGCCAGACAAAACTCTGGGTACCCATTAAGCAGAGCCCCAGCTTTGAAAACCCAGATGTTGGTGCTTCCCTCTCTGGTAACTATGTATGTATGTATGCAATGGTCAGACAGAGTGGGATCTCTCTGTTGATCTATGATGAATGTACTTCTTATGTCGGACAGTTGGAATCATGTGTGTTGATTTTGATTTCTCTATATTTTCTCTATATTTCTCTGAAGTTCAGGGTGATGACTTTTTCCCCTGAACTAAGTGAAAGATACATGTGCTTGATTAAAGTTATTATTGACCCCTCAAAAATTGCCTTTCCTTTTAGAAAAGCAGATCAAAGAACTTGTGATAGCAGCCCCCCTACCCCATGTATGTCAGGGTGCTTACTGTTACAATGACAAAAAAGGAAAATGTTGGATGTTGGAGGGGATGTAGAAAAACTACATGGGACACTAACAGTTGATGGAATTGTGAACTAATCCAAGCATTCTGGTGAGCGATTTGGAACTATGTCCAAAGGGCTATAAAACTGTATATACCCTTTGATTCAGCAATATTACTGTTAGGTCTATATCCCAAAGACATCAAAAAAGAAAACAAATTAGCTATTGCAGAAAAATATTTATAGCAGCATTTTTGTGGTGGCTAAGAATTGGAAATCAACAGGATGACCATTCATTAAGGAATAGACAGACAAGCTGATATATGATTATGATGGAATACTATTGTGTTATAAGAAATGACAAGCAGAATGATTTCAGGAAAAACCTGGAAAAACTTACATGAACTTATGCAAAGTGAAGTGAGCAGAACCAGGAGAACACTGTACACAATAGTAGCAATATGAAATGATGAAGAACTATAAATGACTTCACTATTCTCAGCAACAGTATGATACAAAACAGTCCCAAGGGACTCATGATGAAGCATGCTATCCACCTCCAGAGAAAGAACTGATATTATCTGAATACAGACTGAAGCATGCTATTTTTCACTTTCTTTCATTTTTTTTTTTATTTGAGTCTTCTTGGGCAAAATGACTAATATGTTTTACATGATTGCACATCCATAACCTAGATCTGATTGCTTACTATTTCAGGGAGGAGGAAGGGGAGGGAAGGATGGGAGGATAGAATTTGAAACTCAAAACTGTTCTTAAAGTTTAAAAATCATTTTTCTATGCAATTGGAGAAAAATTGTGTGTGTATATGTGTGTAGATAATTGTCTGGGAAGTGAGAGGGTGAGAAATTAAAAAAGGAAAATCTAGGTGTTATTAAAAATAAAAATATCAAAAATCAGTTTTTAAAAAAGTACATATACTATAGCTAAAATTTATCTCTATTTCCTGATTTTTTTTCTGATTAAACTATTAAAACATTTGGATGAATGTACAGATTTTCCTTCTTTCACATACTACCACCTAAACTACCTTCTCCCCTCGTTGGAAGAATAACTGTCAGCAAGAAAAGCTTTGAACTTCTAGTAGATAAAGGCTTATTTCATTTGCTTCATAACTTCAAAATCCTAAAGTTGCTCCCTATTAAGAACAAAAGAGAAGTATTATTCTTAAAGAGAAATAGATACTTATATTATTCCGAATTTTAAAGTCAATAGTTATTATAAGATCATGGGATTAGAACTAAAAAGGATTTCAGAGGTCATCTATTCTAATCCATCCACAGATGTGGAGCCTGTGGCCCAGAAAGTTTGAATCTTTAAACCTAAGATCAATGGAGTAAGTTTTAGAGACAGGATTGAACCCAGAGCTTCTGACTTCAGTGTTAATGGTCTTTCTATTGTATTCCACTACTGTTTTCTATCAACACCCACAGTCACACAGAAATCCATACACATGTCAAATTTCATTGCTTCAGGGGAATGCCAGTAGAAAAAGCCCTCTACTAATGTAGATCATCAGCTTTTCTACTACACTTAATCTCAGACTGTTGACTAGAATGCTGAAAGATTGTGACTGGTCCTGCTGCATTCAGCCTATATGAGTCAGAAGCAGGACTCCAATCTATAGCTTTCTAACCCTGAAGCTGACTCTATCCACTGTATTTAAAAATATAAAAACCATTCTTAGCTCACCAGCCATACAAAAATGGCAGTAGGCCAGATTGTGCCTGTGGGCTGTCACTTGCCAAACACCATACTACATCATGCCAAGGAGAAAAAAGAATTAAAATATGCCTCTGGATTTAACAATAAGATGATAGCTGGAGACCCTTGAGAAAGGAGTTTCAAAATGTGATGGAGGAAGAAAGGGGCAGATAGATTGCAAGACACAGAGGCAGCTAGATGGTTCAGCAATTAGAGCACTGGGCCTAGAGGGAGGAAGACCTGAGCTTCAAATCCAGCCTTAGACACTTACAAATCATATAACTCTGGGAAGTCACTGTTTGCAAGGAGGCAGCTATGTGGTTCAATGGATAGAACCCTGGGCCTTGAAGTCAATAAGATCTGATTCAAATCCAGTTGCAGACAATTGCTAGCTATGTGATTGTGGGCATTTAATTTAAGTTCATTTATTAAGTTCATTTAATCTCTGTTTGCCTTACTCCACTGGAGAAGGAAATGGCAAACCACTCCAATACCTTTGCCAGGGAAGCCCCATGGCTTATTGACCCACAAGGTATGAAGTGTTGGAAATGACAACAACAACAGCTAAATGGGTACACAAAATGGAGGCATCTGGTATAAATACTATTTTTTTCAAGAAATTTGAAGGATAATGAAAGGAAGAGAGAAGGTTTGCTATGCAGAATGGGCATAAGAGACAAAAGTTGGTGGGGTTGGTGGGGGGGGTTATTTGGTTTTGGTTTTGTAGGATTGAGGAGATCTAGTTCCTGTAAACAGAAGGACAGAAGCCAGTGACATGGGAGATAGAAAATGCTAAAGCATAAAGTTGACTAGATTGACTTTAATATATGTGATGCTTGAATACAGATTCTCATAGGCAAAATGCAACGAATTTACTTCTGCAGATGTAAGTAATCTTTCATTTAGTACTTTACCGTGTACGTTATAGTCACAGGGACCTTGGTGTTTTGAAGTTTTGTTTTTTGTTTTTGTGGAATATGTCCTCTGGGGAATTGTTTCACCTCTGTAAGTTATGTGTATCAGCTTATGTCCTTGAGACAGTTACCCAAGAGCTCTGCCTGCTGTTCCTGGGCAGAATTTAGTACTGCAGCAGGTGCTTAGGTCACCTTCTGGAACCCTGGGCCTTGATAAAGACAGGGGTAGTGATTCCATACAAATAGAAGCAGTGTAATGCAATGTTTCCTCAATACTATTTTTACTTATTAGAAAATAAAATTAAACAAAGCAAAAAGCAATTTTTATTTCACAGAAACAAAGCCAGACAAGACTCAGACATAAGAGCTTGCTTCCTCTTTGAAGTCGATGAGGTATAGTTATTTTCTCCCTTCTCTTCTCAAAGTAAAGTTTTGTGGCAAGGAAGGGGATTGTTGAGGTCATGCAGACAGAACAGCAGAGTAAATGGAGTCATCAATAATGAGTCAACCCAGCAAGAGATTCATCTGTAAGTTCTGACTCCCAGGCAGGACTACAGGGCATAGGAAGAGAGGGAAATTAAAAGGAAGGCATCTGTCTCTTCATATGCATTTGTGATATTTAAAGAAAGCACTCTATGGAGCTCCATCTTGAACAATAAACTCTTTGTATTTTGTATTTTCCAGAATTATATTTTCCAGTGATGAAATAGTGTTCATGGAATTTCCCTTCATACCCTCTTTACTCATGAAATTAATTTTAGCAAATTAGTTTAAATTGACTCAATGGCCATTTAACTCTCTTGCTTCCAAATCTTTGAGCAATGCATAATCCATCACGTTGATAACCTACTGAGCATGAGGATATCAGGGAAGAGAAAACTTCACCTTTATTCCCTCCCTCAGATTAATAACCCCTCCGAGAAGTGGCATTATTCAGTATCACACAGCAAAGATACAACTTACTGATAAGTTAGACAGGCATGAAGGTGAGACTTTTTACCCACCCCCCACAGGTAACATTTGGGTGGGGAGTAAATATTATCATCTACAGAGAATATTTGCAGAGAAATTCAACTTTCCTCTAACGAGATAAAATAATCCAATCAAACCCTGACATGGTTTAAAATCATTTTTCATAAGCCAAATGCAACCACTTTTCAGAAAAAAAAACTGACAGAACAAGTAAACAACCCAGAAATATCGCTACTAGGACTGTATCCCCAAGAGATTATAAAAACGGGAAAGGGTCCCATGTATACAAAAATATTTATAGCCGCACTCTTTGTGGTAGCCAAAAACTGGAAGTCAAGGGGATGCCCATCAATTGGGGAATGGCTGAATAAATTATGGTATATGAATGTAATGGAGTACTATTGTGCCATAAGAAATGATGAACAAGAAGACTTCAGGGAGGCCTGGAAGGACTTATATGATCTGATGCTGAGCGAAAGGAGCAGAACCAGGAGAACTTTGTGCACAGCAACGACCACAATGCACGAGAGTTTTTTCTGGTAGACTTGGAACTTTGTAATAACACAAGAACTTACTGAGAAAAAAAAAAAATCCTAATGTCAGTCTTCTAAGGCAAAATGCCTTCCACACTCAGAGAAAGAAATATGGAAGTCATTTGCAGAATGTAGCAGATCATATTTGTGTGTGGGTGGGTTTCAGTGTATTATGTTTTGATTTGTTATATGATTTCTTCCATTTATTTTAGTTCGACTGCGTAGCATGACTATAGTGAAAATGTGCTCAATAGGAAAGTATATGTAGAACCTAAACAGAATTGTATGCTGTCATGGGGAGGGAGGGGGGTATTGGGGGGAAGGGTGGGGGGGATAACATCTTAACTTTAAGGAAATGATTGTAAAACATTAAAAAAATAAAATAAAATAAAAGAACAAGTAAACAAGCAAAAACATAGGTGACTCTACATCAAGGTACAAGCACAGCGAAGGTCAAGGAAAGATTCAGTTTCTTTGTACAAAAAAGCTCTAATCTATTGTTGATGCAAGATCCCCCTGCAAAGACAAAGAATTTAGAAGCCAGCAAAGACACAAAAGTTCATTCTGTTTGTAAATTTTCTAAAGGTTATTGGGGAGGGGGCAAAAAGAATATTTTGGGGAAATTGAATTTACTTTAATTTCTAGTCAGAGGAAGGGGAAAGGTAAAGAAAAGAATTTCAAAAAAAGGGCAAGAGTTAAAACTGTGGCAGGAAGAATACAGATTAGTGTAAAAGCAGAATAACCTAGCAGAAGGGTTGTTTAACACCTACGTCAATAATGGGGGTGGTTTCACTTTCACCAGAGAACAGAACGGGAATAAGACAGTCACCCAGCTCTGTATTGAAGTAAAGTCTGGATGATAAGAAAGACTCTGGCAGTCTTTGCTCTGTAACTAATATACTATCCAGGGTATGTGATAATCCAATATGAAGATCCAATTCAATAAGCATTTATTAAGTGACCACTTGGTTCAAGAAACTGTTCTAAGAAGACAAAGATGCAATGAAAATAGTCACTACTTTCAAGGCACAAGACTTCTTTTGGCCTTCTATTGGCCATGGCATGAGACCCTGCCATCAATAAAATGTATATGTTGAGTGAATTGTTCAATATTCAGTCATCATATATATATATAGATATAGATATCACTTACTCTATGTAAAATACTTTGGCACTAAAGAAAATACCAAGATATATACAATATCAAATATAAAATACAAATGCCTTCATTGTCCTGAAAATTTAGTAGGGAGTAATTTTAGGGAAGAATGTGTACAATACACTCTCTTACCTAATCCCCTATGTGGTCAAGGGCATACATTTGTGAGAAGATTGGCCATGTTATGTATAAAAAGTATCACAATAAAACAAACTCTCTTAGTTTTATGGAAATACTGTTATGAAATTCCTAAATTTACTGATATATTCCTTTAAAGTCTCATATGATATGCTTCTTAAAAGTCTAAATGATACTGTATGTTTAATTAATTGGTATATGTTGATACATGAAAAATCATTGGTACTATTTGCATGATTTGAATTCATGTCTTTTGCTGCATTATTTAAAAGAAAAATTCTACAAGGGAATTATTGAAGTAATATATCCATCATTTGTTATAAGTATGTATTAGGTCACTATACTTATGTTGGATGTACTATCAAAGAGAATGAAGGATTGGTCATAATGGAGTTAAAATCTTCTGATCCAGCTTCAGGAAACTGGAGTGGGGCCAGCGAAAGAGGTCATCTTGGGCCCCAAATACACTGTCCTTATCATTGATAAGTCCTTATGTGTCTATTCCATGTCTCCTCCTAGGACTCCTGCAAAAGTGATGGTAAAAATTGAGAATGCGGTTGGTAATGCTGTACTGGACAGCAGATGGCAAGTCATCATTATTTTCCAATTTTTTTTATTATGAGTATTTCAGTAAAATAACTTGAAAGTTTCTGACAGGGCTTGAACTTGGTGGCTTAAATAATAAAGACTATCTATTCCTGAGATACATCTAAGTGAGTATGAAATTTCCCAAGGAAGTTATTTGTCAACCACAAAGTGGACACTATGGCTCTGATGTGTCCAGACCCTCCAATATCACTGGAACATCAGCACTGTTGGACTAATTCTGGTCTTTTAACGAAACTCACAAATTAGTCGACTAATATAAAGTTACTGAGGGACTGGGCCACTTGCCTGTTTGCAAAATAGTCCTAGAGAATGGAGAGGACAAATGCTATTATGATTATTCACTGTGGTCACCTTTTACCCATAAGACAATTTATTGGGTAGCAGGTAGGGATAAGTGATATAAAGTCAAATATGCAAAGGCTGAGGAAAAGAGACTGTCTATCTGTATAGACTTTCCAACTTGGCTATGAGTGATGAAGATAATACATCCTATGAAGTCTGTATGTTGTTACAAGGCAAGGGGAATTAAACCCAGAGGCAACTCTTTTCCTGCCCAAAACTGTTACAGAGACTCCTCAGGTACATATTTAATCCACAGAGCACAATCCACTGATAAATAACCTGGCATGGCTGACAGTTCAGATGTAGACAAACAAGTCTACAATAGGCCTGATGCTCTGGCCGTACCGACTACTAAGTGCTCAAGTGTAGGAGCACAAAGATTAGTCAGTGACAAGGGAGCTAGGCCTTTAGTTACTAAGCCTTTAGGTTGTTAGAGGAAAACATAAAGACATAATTACACGTAGGCGACAAAACTAGAGATTGCCCATGTGAAATGTGTCTTGCATGTAATTTCATGTGTTTATGTGTTCTACATGTAAATTACTGCACATTTGAGTGTGCTCATTTCTTGTTCTGTTACATTAATTTGACTACATTTTGTGTTATATTCATCCTGTAAAAATGTCAGTGTTAATTGTTTTGCAAATACTCTACTGCTTATAATAGAGTTGCATTTATATCTATGCTTATTGGTATGCTATTACTGCAGTTAGCTGGCTTTGCTTTGTTACAGCCAGACTTGTTGCATATGATTGACTGCTGTGTACTGTAGATATGCATGTACCTTCAAAATGTGCATGTTTCAAGTCCTGCATACAGTTACACATATAATCATTACGCAGTTTTCCCAGGTGATGCTCTGTATATACTATTAACGTGAATTTGTTTTATTTCAGTTTCAACACTTCTGAAAGTTGGTTACCTGGGACACCAAAAAAATTACTCGTTTCAAAGCACTGAGGTAAGTGTTTATACTGTATAGGTAACAGGTTTTAGATTTGCCCCAGATGTTATCTGCAAGGGACTGCAAAGAGTTTCAGCCGAGGGAAAGGATGTGACCCAAACTCCAAAACCCTCTGGCATGAGAATCTGTTCTCATTAGTAGAAATCAATCCCCTTTACTGGCATGAGATCCAGTCTCAGGTTCTTCTGGCTTCCAATTTTAAGGGAAAAGATGGATGATGCCAACCACTTTTTAGTCCTCCTGAAGAGAAAACAAATCCTGGGAAGAAGTCATTATGAAAGGGGCTAAAAATCTGTCATGTCTGTAATCTCAGCATGGTATAGTGGAGGCTTTAGAAAAATTTTTTCCTTTATCTGAGATCTGACATTCTCTTGGGTGAGCTGAGTTATTTCTCTTTCAAAGGGAGAACTCATTTCTTGTGTATTGTCTGGTATATTTATTCCTATGTATACTTTCTCTGATTTCTGTATAGCAAATGACTTAGATAAATGAGTTTATTTGTTATATATGTTTATTGTGGGATTGATATTTGGTGGAAGGGGGTCAAACCTTGTATCCAAAGTTTAGGGGGTCCCTTTCCCCATAAATAAATAATTAAGAGGTAAATTTGAAATTTAAAGTTATTTCCCCTAAACTAAAAATATTTAAGGGAGCAGAAGAATATATTTCCAGTATCCCCTTTTTCTAAAGAGAACAGTGTCTGACCTTTGGCTCCAACATCTGCCAGGCATTAAAGTCTTCCTTCAAGAATGATAGGGGGAGGAGATACCAGATTTGTCTATTATTTCTTCCCTGTGAGCCACATTGAGACTGACACCATTCACACAGGCAGACAAAAATATCTTGCCCTCAAGGAACTCACACTTTAATAAAGGAAACAACATGCTACAACTATGTGTAGTACATAGCTTTAGTATGTTGTTTTCATATTATATACACACATGCATGTGTGTATATATTACATAGAAAGCAATATCTAAAAGGAAGTGCTATTAATAGGGAAAAGGGATGGAGGGAAACTGAGAAAGGCCTCCTGTAGGAGGTAGAATTTGAACTGTCATAAAAAAAGTCTGAGAAACTAAGTATGAGTGATAGGTTGCAAAAAGGCAGAGCATATAGGATATAATGACAGCAATTGAGACAGAGTCACTGGAGCATGTAGAGTGGAGTAAAGTCTGAAAAGTCTAGAAAGGCAGGAAGGGGACAGGTTACAGAGGACTTTAAAAGATGAAGAGGAATATTAATCATGGAGGTAACAGAGGAATGATATGGTTGGTCCTATGATTTAGGAAAATCACTTTGGTAACTGATTGGCAAATAGATTGGAATGAGGAGAGAGTTGAGGCAGAGAGACCAACTAGATGGTTATTTCAATAGTCTGGAATAAGAAATGATCCAAGGGCCTGCAGCAGAATGGAGCTGTATAAGTATAAAAAAAAAGGAGGCATTATATGAATGAGATATTTTCGTGAGGCAAGAGGTTGGATTACTTTCATGACCCTTTTCAACTCTACAATTGTGTGATTTAGTCTTTTAAGTTCCTTTTATCCTATTCCTCTCTCTTTTTCCCTTGTTAATCTCCTTCCCTCCATTTTCACTAAAGAGATATTTACTTGATGTGTATAGGGTGTTCAGGAAGGACTTGTACCTCTGGTATGAGGTCTTGCCAAGCCCCTTTTGAGGCTTATCCACCTTTTGTGTCCACCTTCACCCAATCTCTCATCTGTGGCTCCAGGAAGCTATAGCATATGCAGTGGCTATAGCCCAATAAAATGTCTTGGTAGATGAGCTAAGCCATGTCGTAGGTAGCCATTGGTGAGTTAAGGGGATGTCTACCCCTATCATGTGAAGCGTGAAAACTTTCCCAAATGGAATGAGCAGATGAGAACAATTTATTCCAACAGACATGAAAGTGACTAAAGCAGATGCTGTGGAAAGTTTAGAGCTTGGTCAGCCATGAAAGAAACCAAGGTCATCTATCACATCCTGGGACATTGCAAATAGTCTTGACTTTTTTTCTGCCGCTGGACTTTGATGATTCAAGAAGAGAGAGAGTGAGGTTGATGACTTGGCACAATTTTGCCTCACTTAAATCCAATTCACTTATAAATTAAGACCACCCCATGATGCTGTGGTCCTCTTCAAACATGAAAGATGATCAAGATTTACTTGCAAGCTCAATGCCCTCATGTTTCTTTCACTTCATACTAATAAAGGTAACTTTTTAACTGATCCCATGTGCCTCTACTGATTGATTCTCATGTACTCTTTTAATACCCATATTCTCCTTCCCGATCTCCCTTACACTTCCAGGGGCTGCCCTTGTTCAGCTATAATCCCTTTGTTCCAGGCAATGATTGAGTTCCTTGAGATAAGCAAAATCTTTTGTGAATGGAAAGTGGGAGTTGTATGTCCAGAGTGGGGTGAGATCAATGGGTGAGACAATTACTGTGTCATTTAGCTCATTTCATTTCCCTACCTAGAATGCCCACCCTCCCTTCCACTTCTCTGTAGTTTGTGCCCATTTCTCAAGCCTCTATCTCTCTGAAGTGTTCCCTAACCATTCACTAATGGCCGTGTTGATGCCTGCTTTCCCTGAACTCCATCTGTTCCATATGATTCAGCTTTTTATATACTGTCTTGTTTTGCTCTCTAATTGTTATATCTGGATAAATCTCACATTCCCCAAGGAGTCAGTTAGCTCCCTGAAGGCAGGGACCATGTCTTAGACTTCTCATATCCCCCACAACATATTACATGTTCTCAATAAATACTTATTGACTTGACTTCTAATTAGTCAGAGAAGGCCTCTGGGAGAAGTTGAGACTTGAGGATTTTCAGGACCCCCCCCACCTCATAGATTAATGTTCACCAAACAAGGCTGTTGAGACGCAGCTGCTCTGGGGATTAGAAGCCAAACTTTGGCACCATTTCTAATATTCCACATAGTCTGTACTTTGAGGCTGTGATGACTTTGGGGCATATGTTTGTAGTCACTAGGGAAAGCAAAAGTTTGGAGAAGTAAAGCAAAAGTCATTTTCTGCCTTAGGGATGTTTAAGTCTATGTTCAGCTCAGTTAATTTAAGTGTTTAACTTTTACTGGTTCACTTAGGAGAAGTTGATTTAAAAAAACACAGTAGTACTCAATTATTGTGTGACCTTTTGGGGATTTAAAAAGAGGCTTGTCATTGGGTTCAAAAGTTTTTCCTGCCCTTTCTTCACAGGAAGCAAAACCTCACCTCTCTTCAGCAGTAGTTCCTTGTTCCATAAGAAGTAAGCCTTCTTCTTTCCCTTTAGGACTGATTTTCTCTCACTTCAGTGCATGTTATTTTGAAAGAATCATTTGATGTATAGTGAACCTTTTTTCTTTAAGAAAAGAGACAGTGAGAGTGGGATAGAAAAAGAAGGAAAGAAACCACTTTTTTGGAGTAAATGAATGCAAACCTTTTGAACTGAAATGAGTGCATTTCAAGGAAACTCTAAACTTTAAATGTCCAATTTCTTACTTTTTTTTCTGGTTCATATATATTACTTTGGCCTTATTAGTATGCAATACACATAAACATATCTATATAATCAAGCTGCAAACAAGGACGAATCAGTGGGAAAGAAATACTTAGAGGCCCCACCTGTAGGATGCCAAACTTCAACCTCAACCTATGCCTCTAGCCTCACCCCAAATTGAGTTACTACTGCATCCAAATTTCCCAATCTCTTGACTATGATGTGAGCACATCTAGGCTCAAATGGATGATTTCTCTTCTGCTTCATTTAAGAAAATTATCTTACCTCTGTTGCTCTATATGTGCATCTAAGTCATTCTGTCTGTTTTTCAATTGGTACCTAGAGTTTCATTCATGTAGGGGTCTAGCTCTCCATGTTGACATTTCCTTTGATAATACAGACTTGCAGTCCATCTATAATGTGTAATTATAAAGATTTCTCTAGAGCACTGTGAGGTTAAGTGACTTGTCTACAATCACATAGCTATGGAAAGACTTGAAGACAAGACTTTCTGATTCCATGGCTGCCTATCTCTAGACCAATTCAGAAAACATTTATTTAGCTCTTGCTATGTAGATAGGCCTCAGTTTCCCCATTCATACAATGAAGTGGCTATACTAAGATGAACTTTCATTTTCCTTCCAGTTCTGACAAGCTACCATCTTCTGTGATCACTTCCTTCTGCACTAAGCCTTTCCAAGCCTTCCTTGTTTAAGTACATTGACACTCAGTTGTGTTTTTTTTTATTTTGAAATTGTTAGAGGTTGCTAGACAAGTGCCTTTGTCTTGCCAAAGGGTATATGTTATGTTTACCCTCAAATAGATGAAAAAGTTTAGTAAAATGACACTATAACCCTTTTCAGCATCCTGACCTTACTTCTTAGATATCTACTTTGCATATAATAAATGCTTAATAAATGTTGTGGCCTGACATCCTTTGACATTGACCTTTCCTTGATCTGTTGGAAAGCTAGAAATTAACATCTCATTTTTGGCATAGTACAATAGCACCAATGCACAAAAGAAGTTGAAATGTTCCACATCCATGTTTCTTTTATGTTCTCCTCAGTCATTCTTCTATAGTACTCAATTATTGTATGACCTTTTGCAGATTCAAAAAGAGGCTTGGGTCCAAAGGTTGTTTGTCCTTGGCTTTCAAAGAGTGATATCTTGACTTGCACATGAATTAAGTGAGGCAGACTTTTGTCAAGTTGTCAGTCTCACTCCCTCTTCCTGAGTCATCAAAGTTCAGTGATCCTTGCTTATCTAGGTATGCCTTGTTTCCCCTTTTTTCCCAACCTGGTCACATCCTTTTCTTCTCTTTGTAGCTTATGACTGTATACAAAAGAATTATTTTAGCAGGATGTAGTTTAACCAAATTAAACAAATGGGCAATAAAATACAAGTAATAACCATATATCTCAGAACCAGCCATCATATTAATTCCTCCTTTATCCAGTATGGAGCTTTATTCCAGCTGATCTCACACTAAAATGAAAGAAACAGAAACTATCCTCCTCAGTGCAAGCTCACTGATTCATTTAGAACAAGGAAAAAGTAAACACCTCCACTTGCATTATTAATGTCAATGCCAACTAGAAGCTGTAGTTCTTCCCTATGGTTCAAATTTTGCCAATATCTCAACCACTACTTATCTGACTCTCCATTCCTCTCATTTATTGTTTCCATTGGACCACTGTTCGCTTTTCCCTCAGCAACCTCCATCAAAAACATTAGGGTCCAATTCATGCTCACATATCTTTGCAGGAGCAAGTGGAGCTCTTTATAGCCCTTACCCAGTCCTTGAGCAAAAATTGTGCCCATGGCATTGCTCAATCTCTCTCTGCTCTTTTAATATTCACCTTCACTGCACCAGGTGACATCTATTCATTGTCACACACAGGAACCTAGGAAAACATTTTATGGACATATATCCTCTCACAGTCTCAAAGAATGCTTGAAGATGCAGCCCATGGGGGAAAATACATGTCTCCAGACTCAATTCTATTACACAGTTAAAGGTCTCTCAACAAGTTTATGAGCAAATGTGGAAAACAGTATAAATACTCTTGAAGAAAGGTAATCACATTATAAATTTATTACATTACATCAATATGTTTTATGAATGGGGGGAGCAAGCTTCTACAAGGCAAGTGCTGTTTAGTGCTGTAAAATAGTTTAGGGATTCTCTTAGGAAAGGACAGGAGAGAAGGAGGGAAGAGAGCAGAAGGAAAGAAGGAAGAAAAGAAGGTAGAAAAGAAGAAGGAAAGAAGAAAAATGTAAAGAAAGAAAGAAAGGAGAGAGGGAGGGAGAAAGGAAAAGACAAAGGAAGGAAAGGAGAAAGGAAAGAAGAAAGGGAGAGTGGAAGGAAAAGGGAAGAAGGAAGAAGGAAAAAGAGTAGATGGGAGAGAGGGAAGGAAGAAATAAAGGAAAGGAAAGGAGACAGAGAAGGAAGGAAAACAGGGAAGGAAGAGAGGAGGAGGAGGGAAGAGAGGAAGGGGAGGGAAAAGACAAAGAGAAGAAGAAAGGAGAAAGGACAGCGGAATGGACTTACGTGCTTAGCACGTTCCAGACATTGTGCTAAATGCCGAAAATAGAAATACAAGCAAAAAGAAAGATAATCCCTGACCTCAAAGAGCTTTCATTTTAATAAGGGAAAACAAAACACAAAGGGATACAAAAAGGATGGAGAAAACTAAAGATACCCAGTATTATTTGGAAGTGCAAAAACCAGGAAAAGGGTTGGGAAGGGAATAAAGGCACTGAAACACCTATTTAACAAGCCACTTAATAAAAGTTTCTGATCACTAGTGATGATGATGATGACGATGATGATGATGATGATGATGATGATGATGATGATGATGATGATGATGATAGAAATGTCAGAGTTAAAGATAAATGTATTGGCTCCTCTTTCTCCCTCTCCTTTTACTTGTCATCCTCCTCCTTCTCCTCTCTTCCTCACCATCACCAGTATCATCTTCCTCCTCCTCCTCCTCCTGCTGCTTTTTCTCCCCTGTTCTATTGCAACAGGACATTCTGGTGTCTCTTTTGTGAAGCAATGCCTGAGGACACCCCCAGACTTGCCATGGTTGAGGAAAAATTGAAGGAAGGAGTGAAGACTGAAAACAATGACCACATTAATGTGAAAGTGAAAAGCCAAGATGATTCAGGGGCATAATTTCAGATTGAGAGGAACATATCGTTTAGTAAACTAATGAAAGCCTATTGTGAATGATGGGGTTTGTCAATGAGGCAGATCAGATTCTGATTTGACGGGCAACCAATCAATGAAAGAGATAAGATACATTTATACAATTGGAAATTGAGGATGAAGATACAATTGATGTATTCCAACAGTAGACAGGAGGCATTTACTAAAAAGATAATCTACAACTCTACTCTAGAACTATGCTCCCAAGGAAAATAATACATTCACAATTAGAAAACAAAGATTTGGTTCATCTATATCTTGACTACCACAGTATAGCTTTCTCTCTTTTTTGATTCCCTTTCCCATTCCTTTATTGTACATAAAGTAACTGGTGTATTGCACAGGTATAGTGCATATGTTGGGTTTTTTTTAAAAAACCTAAATGGCCGATGGTATCTTTTGATCAACATCAAATGGAGATGAGGAGGGGAAAAAACAAACTGGTTCTGTGAAAATATCCCTTTTGTCTATTAGTGGCATGTTCATTAACCTTTATCTGTATATTCCAGTATGTCATTTTATCTCACTGTTTATCAACAACAAAGCCACAAAAAAAAAAAAAAAACAGTCTTTGCATATCTTGTTTGATTGGATAATTTCAATGTTTTTCTTTTATCATTGTAAAACCAAGGACAATTTTATACCTTTTTTGTATATAGATGTTACATGTAGGGCAATTTCAGTCTCTCAGCAGTGATAAATTACTATAAAGAAATTTATCCTAGATAGTTTTCCCTCAAAGAAAAACATCTTGTTGTTTAAATAAACTTCTTTATTTTTGCACAGTCAACTTTGCACAGATAGGGCAAAGCTAAAAATGAATAAAGTATATTGATCTTATCCTTCTTAAATCTTAACTATTTTGTCTTAGAAAATGTCTTTACAGATACATAAAATGTCTTTTTTTTCCCTTGCTGTCATTAGTGACGATCCATTTTCAGTATAAAAATATAATTTTTTCCAACTTATTAACATTTTAATTTAAAGTTTTGAGTTATACATTCTATTTTTCTCTCTTTCCCTCCCCTTCCCCTTCCCTTCTGTGGTAAGCAATCAAATATAGGTTATATACGTGCAATTATGTGAAACATTACCATACTCTTTTATACAAGATTCAAATAAAAGAAAAAAGTGAAAGAAGTGAAAAAAGCATACTTCAATCTGTATGCAGAGAATATAAGTTCTTTCCCTGGAGGCAGATAGCATACTTCATCGTTAGTATTTTGGGATTGTCTTGGATAATTGTACTGCTGAGAAAAGCTAAGTCATTCACAGTTCTTCATCATAAAATATTGCTGTTACTGAGTACAATATTTTCCTGGTTCTTTTAACTTCACTATGCATCAGTTGATGTAAGTCTTTCTGAAATCATCCTGTTTGTCATTTCTTATAGAACAAGAGTATTCCACTACACTCATATACCACAGTTTGTTTAGCTATTACCCAATTGATGGTTATCCCTTTGATTTCCAAATCTTAGCCACTACAAAAAGAGCTGTTATCAATACTTTTGTACAAATAGGTCCTTTTCCCTTTCCTTGGATGTCTTAGGGATATAGACCTAGCAGCAGTATTACTGGATCAAAGGGTATGCAGTTTTTATAGTCTTTTGGGCATGGTTCAAATTATTCTTCAGAATGATTGGATCAGTTCACAACTCCACCAACAATGCATTAGTATCCCAGTTTTCCCACATCCCCTCCAATATCCAACACTTTCCTTTTTTTCATATCACCAATCCACTGGGTATGATGTGGTACTTAAGAATTATTTTAATTTGTATTTCTCTGATCAATAGTGATTTAGTACATGTTTTTAATATGACTATAGATAGCTTTGACTTGTCTGAAAAATGCTTGTTCACATCCTTTGACCATTTAAGAATTGAGAATAACTTGTAGTTTTATAAATTTGACACAGTTCTCTATATATTTGAGAAATGAGACCTTTTTTAGAGATCCATGTAAAATTTTTCCAGGTTTTCTCTTTCCTTTTAATTTTGTTGCATTGTTTTCATCTGTGCAAAAAACATTTTAATTTTAGATAATTATCTATTTTACATTTAATAAAGCTCTCTACATCTTCTTTGGTCCTAAATTCTTTCTTTGTTCATAAACCTGGAAGATAACCTATTCTATGCTCTGTTAATCTGCTTATGGTATCACCTTTTATGTGTAAATGACATACCCATTTTTACCTTATCGTGATACATAATGTGAGATGTTAGTTTATATATAGTTTTGCCATCCTATTTTCCAGCTTTCCAAGCAGTTTTTGTCAAATAATGAATTTTCGTTCTTAAAGTTTGGATCTTTGGGTTTAATGTACTAAATTGTTACGGTCATTTTGCAATTTGTACCTAATTCATTCCATTGATTCACTATTCTATTTTTTAGCCAGTGCCAGATTGCTTTGATAATTATCACTTTATAATACAGTTTGAGATCTAGTATGGCTGGACCACCTTCTTTCACATTTTTTTCATTGATTCCTTTGATATACTTTACATCTTTTTCTTCCAGATAAATTTTTTTCTTATTTTTCTAGCCCTATAAAATAATTTTTGATAGTTTAATTAGAATGGCCCTAAATTAATAGATTATTTTAGGTAGAATTGTCATTTTTATTATATTAACTTGGCCTACTTATGAACAATTAGCTTTTTCCAATTGTTTAATCTGGCTTTATTTATGTGAAAAGTGTTTTTAATAGTTTAATTCATATAGTTCCTGGGTTTGTCTTGGCAGGTAGACTCATGAATATTTCATATTGTCAACAGTTATTTTAAATGGAATTTCTCTTTCTATTCCTTGCTGCTGGATTTTGTTGGTAATATATAGAAATGCTACTGATTTAAGTGGGTATATTTTCTATGCTTCTACTTTGCTAAAATTGCTCATTATTTCAGGTACTTTTTAATTGATTCCCTAGGATTTTCTAAGCATAACATCATATCATCTGCAAAGAGTGATATAGTTATTTTTCTCTTGTCTACTCTAATTCCTTCTATTTCTTTTTCTTCTCATTGCTAACATTTCTGGTACAATATTAGATAATAGAGGTGATAATGGGCATCCTTGATGTACCCATGATCTTATTGAGAAGTCTTTTAGCTTATCCTCACTACAGATAATCTCTGCTGATCTTTTTAGACAAATATTACTTATCATTTTAAGGTAAGTTCCATTTATACCTATACTCTCTAGTGTTTTTATTAGGAATAGTTAGAGAAATATCTCCAACATATTTGGTGGAATCATTGTGGCAAACTTATGAGAGGATGTATATTAATTCATTGAATGAGGAGGCATGGATGAGTTGTGATCTGCATCATGGGAGGGAATATTCATGTTAATGTGAATACAAACCTATCGTGGTAAATCTAATTATATTCTCATAGATTCCATAACTCTTCATTTTACCCACAAGGAAAAATAAATAAATTTCTAAATGCCTTATACAAATGAAATTATTCTGTGATCAGATATTCATCTGATATGATAGCCTAGAATTACCAAGGAAAATAGTGGAAACAAGTCAAATTTGGCTAACTGAATGAGGTGATCTTAGTTCTTAGTAATTACTTTGTTCATGAATTCTCTGAAACCAACTACTTCATAATATATTCCAGGATGATTCTGTGGACTAACATCAGAGGCAATATGACATAATGGAAAGAACAATAGATTTGGATTAAGGGGTCTGGATTATAACTGGCTCCACTTTTGTAAGAATTTGAGAAACCATTTTCTCTCTCTGGGTTTATATTTTCTTATCTGTAAAATAATGGGATTGGACCAGAAGCTCTCTAATTCTATGGTTCTAATAGTTTTGTTTTATTTTTCTTGATTTTTAAAATTGTAGAATCTGAGACATATGCAAAATATAAATGTATAATAAGGGCCATTCCTAATAGAAATGTCATCAAAGCTTTGCTGCTATTGTTCAGTCATTTCAGTCATGTCTGACATTCCATGACTCCATTTGGAACTTTCTTGGCAAAAATACTGGAGTGGTTTGCCATTTCCTGCTCCAGATCATTTTACAGATGAGGAACTGAGGCAAACAGAGTTAAACGACTTGCCCAGGGTCACACAGCTAGTAAACGTCTGAGGCTAGATTTGAACTCAGAGAGAGGAATCTTCCTGTTACCAGCCCAATGATCTATCCACTGTACCACCTAGCTGTCCATCAAATCTTACTACCCCGCAGTTTTTAAAAGAAGAAATAGAAACTATTAAGAACCATTTGAAAGAATTTTCCAAATCACTGATAATCAGAAAAAAATAAAAATTAAAACTATTCTAAATTTTTCACAGATTCTAAAGACTGGCAAAGATGATGAAAATTGAAAATACCCACTATTGGAGTGCTTATGAAAAATTAGTCAAACTATTTTATAAAAGATAACTTTGAACATTACTGTAAGGTAAATCATTGAAGTGTGCATAACTTTCAACATTTCAAAACCACAACTGAGCATATACTCCAAGGAGATGAAAGACAGAAGCAAAAATACCACCTACACACACATGTGGTCTAATGGTATGCATTTCTATATGTGTCTGTATGTGTAGTACAATGATAGTGGGGCACATCTGCAGAGAACACATGTGGCCAAAGGATAAACTTATACCCCTTGTTCCTGAAAGTTCTTTCTTGATTATGCCTAGCATTTTTCTCTAGTACATGGGTTCACATTTCCTTGATACGACTTTTGCCCTTGAATAGATACCTTCTTTTGAACTTTATCTCCTATTGGTCTAGTCTCTTCAACATTATGAACAGTGGAGGGAGGAAAGGATGTAATTCTTTCCCTTTGTTCTCATTCCCAATGAGGAGAAGGGATGGAGTGCTGGTAGGAAGTGATAGAAATGGAAAGGAAAGAAAAGGAATGAATGCACATGGTACATACTTAGTGAGGACAAAAATTATATTTTATTTATTGCAATTAATGAAATTAAATATGAGAATTTACTTTACAAGTTTGGTTGGTTGTATTAACATTCGATATTATGTTTTTAACAAGACATGTATTTTAAGAAAAGAAAATTTTTTATTTAGTCTCATGGCATCTTTTCCCAATCTCTCTGACTCCTCAAGATTACTTAAAGTCACTTCACAAGCTCTTCTACAAAGTCATCCAGTACACTAGAATGGAGTCCTATCGAGGCCTAGAAATTTAAACTCCTTTAAAGTGGCATGATGTTTTGCACTTGTCCTGACTTAATCCAATCTGAAAATCCAGGGTCAGTATTGGAGGGAATTTAAACACCTGTAAGTCATCTAACATGAACAAAAAGAAGTTTACTTAACAAAAGGATAGAAACTATATTCAGCAAGAATGTAATATTGATTCATTTGCATATACCTCTCTTGCCTCTGTGTCTGCCACAGTGACATACCCTAGCTGGCAGGTTATGCTTAGCCTAAGGAGACAACAGCTCACCAGAGACAATTTTATACTAAAGCAAACAAAACTATCAGTGAGAGTTCAAGCTATCCTTCCCAGTTCAATGAATTCTCAAAAACAATTTGTTTTAATTTTAACCAAAAAAGAAAAGAAAAAAAAGGTAGAAACCTTAGTAGATCTGACTCTAGCCACATGAGATAAACTTGTATCTCTTAATCTAATTGGCAATTTAATCCCTCTCTACTGTGCATTTCTTATAGTTTTTTTTCTGTTTTGGGGTTTTTTTTTGGTGGTTTTTTTTGGTGTTTTTTTGTTGGTTTTTTTTTTTTGGTTTTTTGTTGTTTTTTTCTTTTTACAATTTGATGACTATAGTGAAAACAATAACCAAATGAGACTGGAGCATTTCCTTCAGTAACTTACATGCCTGGAACTCTGCCCCTCCTTATTTCTACCTGCTGCCATCCTTGACTTCATTCACATTTTAGCTAAAGTCTCATTTTCTCAAGCAAAGCTTTCCTGGTCCTTCCTAATGCCTTCCCTCTGAGATTATTTCCACTTTACCCTTACTTACCTAGTTTGTACTTCGTTGTTTGCATATGGTCTCCCCTATTAAACTGTGAGCTTTCTACATTCTTTATATCCCCAGCCCTTAGCTCAGTTCTTGGCACTGCTGCTTAATAATTAGCTTAATAATTAGAATTTAACTTCTATCATCCATTAACAATATATTTTCTATCACGGCCACTACTCTTCTGCTTTTGGTCCAAAGATAGATTTAAAAGAAAAAGAAAAAAAATGGCGATGGAGTATCTTTAGCAGTTTTCCCTTATTCTGAGGTTTAGTTGTGTAATACAATTTTTACATGACTTTGTTTTTATTGTCTCTGTTTTTTATTCATGATTTCCTTCTGTTGGAAGTATATAGCAAGCAAGGGGGAGAGGCAATCACAGTCTGGTGCAGCATATGGAGCAGTATGGAGGATCAAGGAATTTTGACATCTGGAGAACTCACTTGTGAGAAATAATATTTGAATGGGAGGTCATTACACATAGGATTTTTAATGGGAGATTCAACACCTGGAAGATTCTTGCAATTGGCTATGGAGTCAGTCAATAAACATTTAATAAGTATACCATGTGCCAGAAACTGTGCTAAGTGCTAGGGCACTGTCTACTGAGTATGATTTGTTCTTCCATATCATTTAGTTTAGTATTAAGAGTAAGGAACAGTCTTAGATTCTCTCTGCCACTGTACATCACAATGGTTCCAAAGATTTCCCAAGTTCTAAAGTTTAAAATTTTATGACTCCTTGAGGGTTTAGTTGCCTTGGTCAGACATCCAAAGGGCCCATTTTACGTTTGTATTTGTGTTTGACTGAAAGATTAGATGCAAGATATTCCATATTCTTCTTTCTATGGAGCTTGAATAATGGATTAAAAATCATTGAGATCTTATCTATCACTGAGAAAGATGTCAATAATGAAAATATTCTAGATCTAGACACTTTCTGTGCTTCATCTCAAATTGGATGTCCAATAATCATCTGAAATTCAAGAGGGTTCAAAATGGAACTCATTATCTTTCCTTGTACACTTTCCTGTTACTATGCAGCACTATTTTCTCAGTTCCTTGGGCTCACAACCTAGGAGTCATCTTGGATTCATCTCTATCTTTTATTGCCCTCTCCATATCCAATGTGTTACCAAGACCTGTCAATTTTACCTTCACCACATGTCCCAAATATGTCCCATTCTCTCCTCTGACACTATCACCACTGGTGCAGGCCATTATCATGTCATGCTTAGATTATTTCAGTAGTCTACTGGTGAACCTTCCTGACTCAAGTCTCTCTCTACCCCAATCTATTGAGTCACTAAATTGATTTTCCTAAAATGCAGTTCTGATTATGTCACCCTATTACTCAATAAACCCCAGTGGCTTCCTGTTGCCTTCAGGAGCAGATATAAAATGCTTTGCCTGGCATTCAAAGGCTTTCATAACCTAGAATCTCCCACCTAACACTCCAGTCTTACACCTTATTCCCCAATAGGTATACCTTGATCCAATGACACTGGCCTCCTTCTGCTTTTACACAAATAAGAAATTCTATCTTTTAACTCTAGGCACTTTCCATGACTGTCCACCATACCTGCTGTGCCTCCTTTGTTCTGACTACTGACTACCCTGGCTTCATTTAAGTCCAAACTAAAATACTGTCTTCTGCAGAAAATCTTCTCCTATCCCTCTTAATTCCAGCATCTTCCCTCTGTTAATTATTTCCTATTTATCCTGTATATAAGTTGCTTTGTATGTATTTGTTTGCTTGTCTGTGCCATGAGACTGTAAGCTCCTTGAGGGCAAGGATTATTTTTTACCTTTATTTTTGTATCCCCAGCACTTAACACAGTGTCTGACACATAGTAGAAACTTATCAAATGTTTATTAAGTGGATGATTGTCTTGAGTATCATTTTTTACTACATACCCCTTCTTCCTTTAGGTTGTAATGTAACTACAGCAGAGGAGCTCAGGCATCTGATGGCTTCCATATCTTTGTTTATCTCTTTTTTAAACTTTTAAATTTTCAGTGAGTTCTCAGGGTACCATTTTGTTTTTTATAGGCTCCCTTTTTCTTCTCATCAGAATTATTTATTAACAAATAGTCCAAATTTGCTTTTAAGAATATCTCATCCTGCGGGGGAGAGGCCAGGATGGTGAAGTAGAAAGATTCACATATGCAAGCTCCAAGCCCGCAGTCCATAAATTACCTATAAAAAGAACACCCAACAAATTCTGGAACAGTGGAAGTCATGCAGCAATGGAGGGGAGGAGATTTTTGTTCCAGAGAGCCCTGAAAAACTGACCCCAAAGGTCCATCACGCACTGGAATGGAGCCCAGCACTGCTCTGGCCCCACAGCCCCGAGAGGAGCACATCGGGGCAGGCTTCAGGGATGGAACCTCTAGCGGCCATGAAGATCCCTCAACACACAGGCACTACAGGTCAGTGAGGGAGACTTCTGGGTTGGCCAAGAAGGGAGCAGGGTGTCTCCATAACTCAGGCTCCCTCGAGAGGAAGCGACAGGGGAAGCAGCAGGCAGGAGCTCCCAGAGCAAGCAGGAGCTCAGGGCCATTACTGAAGATCTCCACATAAACCCCCTGAGGGAACTGAGCCTGGGAGGCAGCCCTGCCTCCACCTGAGAACCTGGATTTAATCTTACCCTGAATAGCAGCTGAGCCACTCCTGAAAGCCCTGAAGCTGGGAAGCAGCATTTGAATCTCAGACTCCAAGCACTAGTGAGTTGGGGGTGGAGAAGAATCTCAGAAGTCAAGCAACTGACTGGGAAAATGCCCAGGAAAGGGAAAAAAAAATAAGACCATGGAAGGTTACATTCTTGGTAAACAGATGTTTCCTCCTTTCCTTTCTGATGAGGAAGAACAATGCTTATCATCAGGGAAAGACATAGAAGTCAAGGCCTCCGTATCCCAAACAACTGAAATAGATATCCAATGGGCTCAGGCCATGGAAGACCTCAAAAAGGATTTTGAAAGTCAAGTTAGACAGGTGGAGGAAAAACTGGGAAGAGAAATGAGAGAAATGCAAGAAAAGCATGAAAAACAGGTCAATACCTTGCTAAAGGAGACCCAAAAAAATGCTGAAGAAAATAACACCTTGAAAAATAGGCTCACTCAATTGGCAAAAGAGGTTCAAAAAGCCAATGAGGAGAAGAATCCTTTCAAAAGCAGAATTAGCCAAATGGAAAAAGAGGTTCAAAAGCTCACTGAAGAAAATAAAATTGAACAGATGGAGGCTAATGACTTTCTGAGAAACCAAGAAATCACAAAACAAAACCAAAAGAATGAAAAAATGGAAGAGAATGTGAAATATCTCATTGTAAAAACAACTGACCTGGAAAACAGATCCAGGAGAGACAATTCAAAAATTATGGGGCTACATGAAAGCCATGATCCAAAAAAGAGCCTAGACATCATCCTTCATGAAATTATCAAGGAAAACTGCCCTGATATTCTACAACCAGAGGGCAAAATAAGCATTCAAGGAATCCACCAATCACCGCCTGAAAGAGATCCAAAAAGAGAAACTCCTAGGAATATTGTGGCCAAATTCCAGAATTCCCAGGTCAAGGAGAAAATATTACAAGCAGCTAGAAAGAAACAATTCCAGTATTGTGGAAATACAATCAGGATAACACAAGATCTAGCAGCTTCTACATTAAGGAATTGAAGGGCGTGGAATAGGATATTCCAGAAGTCAAAGGAACTAGGACTCAAACCAAGAATCACCTACCCAGCAAAACTGAGTATAATACTTCAGGGGAAAATATGGTCTTTCAATGAAATAGAGGACTTTCAACCATTCTTGATGAAAAGACCAGAGCTGAAAAGAAAATTTGACCTTCAAACACAAGAATGAGAAGAAGCATGAAAAAGTAAACAGAAAAGAGAAGTCATAAGGGACTTACCAAAGTTGAACTGTTTACATTCCTACATGGAAAGACAATTTTTGTAACTCTTGAAACTTTTCATTATCTGGGTAGTTGTTGGGATTACACACACATGCACACACACACACACACACTCACACACGTACATGTGTGTGCACACACACATACACACATGCACACAGACAGAGACAGAGAGCACAGAGTGAATTGAATAGGATGGGATCATATCTTAAAAAAATTAAGGTAAATGGTGAGAGAGAAATGTATTCGGAGGAGAAAGAGTGAAATGGAATGGGGTAAATTATCTCTCATAGAAGAGGCAGGCAGGAGACTTTTTAGTGGAGGGGAGAAGAGGAGAGCTGAGAAAAAAACATGAAGTTTACTCTTATCACATTCGACTAAAGGAAGAAAATGCACACTCATTTTGGTATGAAAACCTATCTCACAATACAGGAAAGTGGGGGAGGTGATAAGCAGAGTGGGGGGGATGATGGAAGGGAGGGCAATGGGAGGAGGGAGCAATTTGAAGTCAACACTCGGGGAGGGACAGGATCAAAAGACAGAATAGAAACAATGTGGGGCAGGATAGGATGGAGGGAAATATAGTTAGTCTTACACAACACAGCTATCATCGAAGTCATTTGCAAAACTATACAGATAGGGCCTATATTGAATTGTCTGCCTTCCCAAAGGAAATAGGTGGGGAGGGAGGGATGGGGAGAATTTGGAACTCAAAGTTTTAGGAACAACTGTTGAGTATTGTTCTTGCTAGTAGGAAACAGGAAATCCAGATAATGGGGAATAGAAAGTTATCTGGCCCTACAGGACAAAAGAGAAGATGGGGACAAGGGAAGGGAGGGATGATAGAAGAGAGGGCAGATTGGTGATAGGGAAAATTAGATTGCTCGGTGTATTGGGGTTGGGGGGAAGGGATAAAATGGGGAGAAAATTTGGAACCCAAAATTTTGTGAAAATGAATGTAAAAAGTTAAATAAATAAATTTATATTTCAAAATAGAAAAAAAAAGAATATCTCATCCTTTTCTGCTGAACTCTCCTTTAAGATCTCTGGCCTTGGGATCATAGTTATCCACCCTGACTTTTATCAAGGAAGCTTTTATAAAGTCTAAAGTAATTCTTTGACTATGTCCATCCTTTACTATTGTGAGCAACAGAATAACAAATGCACTACGTTCCCAAATTCAAATCACTCCCACAGCATCAACTAGTTCTTCCTTATTGGTGATAATTAAATCCAATGTTATGGTTTTCCTTGCTGCCTCTTCTACCTTCTAAATGATGGCATTGTCCGTAGGACAAGCCAAGAATTAATCAGATGCTCTGCTTTGAACAGCATTATACTTTCAGCAGATAATCTGAATCCTTGACATTCCCCAATCACTAATACATCTTGCTCTGGTGCCAGTTTTATAATCTGTATCAGGAAAGCATTGTGCATATGCTTGAACTGTCCATAGGATAGTCCCATAATAATATCATTTCTGTTTTTTCTCTCTTTTTATTCCTACCTAAATGCTCTCCACTCAGTTTTCACCCTCAGGCTCATGGTTTTCCATAGAGGGGATTATCTTTTTAACATACAATGCAACTCCTGTAAGGTCTAGTCCTTTGAAGAAGACAGACTCAGTCAACATTGTGTTCCACTCATGACTTCCATCCCACTGAGTCTCAGCACTACCTGTGAAGTCATATTGTATTTACCTCCTTATTTTAATATTTTAAGTTCAATTTGCACATTCCCAAGTTCCTCATGTGCATTAACATAAAGACTCTTGAGGCAATAAATACTTTTTTCCTGACTGATTTGTGAGGAAAAACACCCACCACAACTCACATTCTATCTGATAGTATGTCTGATAGTATGTATTTTATCCAGTCTCACACACACACACACACACACACACACACACACACACACACACACACACTTACACATATAACAATTTTAGAAGAATAAGAAGCTAAGACATTAATGTATATATATATATGTATATATATATATATATATATATATATACATATATACATATAAAATTATCCCCCAGGATTAATGCTTCTATGTTTCTCTCTCTCTTTCCTTCCCTCCCGTTCTCATTGTGTGACTTTTCTGTATCTCTCTCTCTCTCTCTCTCTCTCTCTCTCTCTCTCTCTCTCTCTCTCTCTCTCTCTCTCTCTCTCTCTCTCTCTCCTTCTCCATCTCCCCATCTTTCTTTCTCCTCTCCCACTCTCAGATGGATAGCAGTTTTAGTAAAATTCAGAAAAGCTATACATTTAAATTGTTTAAAAAATAAAACCAAGGAGTTAGAAGCTATGGCTTTGAATAGTTTATAATCCAATACTGATACCAGAGAGTATTCCAGTTGGAAAACCAAGTAAACATGTAGATTGAAGGGTTTGGACTCAGATCATAAATGTGTGTGCCCTGGCAGAGATGGAGAAATACAAGGTTTGCTATGGACTTCAAAGCCAAAGTCCCAAAAGGCTTTACAAAGAGGGAGATGACACTGACTAATTAAACAAGTTTAAATGATTCCCTTAATGTTTATGATATGAAATTCTAAAGATGAGACTAAAAGTTCTTTGATGCCTATAAGAAAAAGGAAATTTACCCATAAGAATGCTTAAATTAAAGAGGTAAATGATCAAAGAGCAACTCAAGTTGTGGAAGCAGAACTGGTTATCTGAGAATACGGAATATTCTATTGGAAGATTTTCTTGGGTGCTTATGCATCTGTACTCAAGGAGTTGTTACCCCCCACCTTGCTGATTACATTACGCTCTACCTTGAAAAATTATAAGACAGATGAAGCCAGTAATAAGTAGAAATAAAAACAGGACTTCCCATGAATAGCAGTGAATTAAGTGTTAAAAGAATAAGCATTTAAATGGAGAGTTTCCGTGGTGATTTCCAGGAAAATGCCACAAAGAACTGTAATTTATCTTGATGTGTATAAATTGGAAGATTTGTTCCAATGAGTTGCCAGGGATATGCTATGTTTGTCTTCTTGCCTAAGGTAATGATCAATTATGTGTACTACAAATAAATATTGATCTCTGCAAATATTACCTTACTATTGGTGGAAATTATTTTGTAGGTATGATGATATTTATTGTGGTTCATGTTATATTTTAAGGGTGGGAGTCTCAGATTTTCCCTCAGGGAACTAATAAGTTGTGACACAGTCATTCTGGGTGGAGCTTGGTTTGCATTATATGGTCTTAAGTGACACAGGATAAACATGACTAATGCTCAGAGAACCCTGCATAGTCCTAGGTAAATATTACATGGAATATGACTGGGTAAAATACTAGGGGGAGTGCAATATGGTAGAGGAATAAAAGGGTTTTGGAGTTACAACACCTAGATCAAATACAGCCTCTATGGCTTACACCTGCATGAATTAAGGCAAGTCAATTATACACCTGGGCCTCAGTTTCACCTGAAAAATGAGGAGATTGGACAAAATGGCCTCTTCCTTTCAACTCTAAATCCATGTCTGTTGGTAAGTATCTACCAACTTAGCTAACCTGCTTCCAAACAACAGACATGGCCTATATTCAAAAATCTTTCCAGCTTAGTAAGTCAGTCCACCAACAACCCATGATGAGGCATTAGAGTTGGACCTTACTGAACATAAGCTCTGACTTAATAGAGGGGGTGGAGGTAAATAAGTTCTTAGAAATAGACCTGAGAGGGACCTTAAAGCCCATCAAGTTCAACTCCATCATTTAATAGATAAGGAAACTGAGAGGCAGGGAAATTAAGTGACTTGCTTCTGGTCCAGAGTTAGGTTGGATTTCATCTGAGGCCTCTGACTTTATAACCTGTGTTCTTTCCACTATAACATGCACCCTCACAAAGATGGGATGAAACGTTCCTAGAATGCATAGAAGAAATAATCCAAGTCGAGACACAAAGGAGTGAAAAATTCCAAAGAGGCAGAGACTAATTCAGCATCGAAAAGTTGATGCCTGAAAGGATATGATGGGAGAAAAAAGAAAAAGAAAATTTGCTCTTGGTCTTGTATAAAGTTTTGAGGACCATCTATAATCAATTCTGCAACAATAACATGTTTAATTTACATATCATGTTTATACCCATTATCTCATTTGATCCTGTATGAACCTGTGTCATAGGACAATAGACATCAAGCTTTCATTTTGCACATGGAAAACTAAAATGCAGAAAGGTTGTGACTTGCTTAAGATCACAAGTAAATGATAGAGTAAGAATTCCAGCCCTAGTCTTCAGGATAAAAGTCTAGAAATCTTAGTCAACAGACCCTGAAATGGCCAGGTGCTAGCTAGTGGAAAGGATACTTCCATCATCACCTCAAAAGAAAGGGACAAGTCCATAATGCTTCAGGACTCTCTGCTGAGGGTTACTAAAATGCTAAGGGAGAACTCTACTCTCTTCTGAGACTGTGTATCTGAAACAGATGACTCCTCAGGCCATCAACTAACCACTACCTACATCTGTTGATTCACCTCAGAACAAATGATACAGATGTAAGGAACCTGAAAGTACTACTAATGACTGCAGAGTCCTGAACAGAAGTCTTAAGGGCTTAGACGAACAGATGCTGTTTTTATGTTTTCTTCCTGCTGACTGTATCTTTAAAAAAGAGAAAGAAAGAAAAGAGAACATGGAAATAGTAAACACCTTACATTTTGTAGCCTTTTACAATTTCAGTTTTATGAAATGTTTTCACATACATTATTTTACTTAAACTTCATAGAAAAAAACAAATAAGGTGAAGTAGCTAGAACAAATATTTCTATCCCAATTTTTAGATGAGATGACTGAGGCTCAAGAAGTTACATGATTTGCCCAAGATATCACAATGAAGGAGCCAGAATTATTTCCCAATTCAGAAGAATTACATTATACTATACTGTGTTTAATAGAAATTACACAACTAGTCTCATTATTAATGACAAAGAACAGAAGGGAAGGGGAAGAAAATGAGCATTTATTAAGTCCGTACCGTGTGCCAAGTATCATGTCAAGCACTTTACAAATGTTTCTTAATTTGATTTCCATAACAACCCCATGAGATACTTGATATTATCATTTGCATTTTACACTTGAGAAAACTGAGGGAAACAGAATTTAAATAACTTGTCCAGGGTTCACATGGGTAGCAAATATCTGAGGCTAGATTTGAATCCAGTCTTCCTGACTCTAGAACCAGCACTCTAGTGCCACCTCATTGCCTCAATAGCTTATGAAACTGAAATGATGAGCTCTTGGCAAATGACAAAGGGCATCCTATGAATATCAAGATATGTTTGCCAAGAGATGTACTGATCTAGTCAAAAGGGCTTTATACTCAGGTTTGAGAAGAGAAAGAGTTAATGACCTGATGAAGTTATTGTTGGACACTAAAGGACAGCAAGGATGGCATACAACAAGCACAGCAGAAGAAATACCCAGTAAATCTCATGGAGAAAATAATAGAAAATGAGAGTTGGATAATAATAAAGTTAGATGTATTCATAAATGTTTAAATAATTGTAATTGAAGAACATTGTGGTCAACCATTGGAATGCTTATAGGAACCAGGGACATACTTACCTACAATGTAGGAATATTAATTTTTTTTGTCCAGTTCTATGAGTTGATGTGTCTCTTATAACCTGCACATTGAGGTTAGGTCCCAGGAAGTAGTGCCTTATGTGCCACAGCACCCAGGCTTGGAATCACAAATCATAAAATGTCAGATTAGGAAGAAACTATAAAGATCATCTCTTCCAATCTCTTCACATTGTTCCTATGCCTACTAAAACTGTTAAAGTTAACTTGGATGAAAACAACAAAAAAAGGTATGTGTTAGTGTTCTAGCAGAACTACCAAAAGTCTATAATCTAGTTCATTGAGTAAAAGTCTAGGGAGCCTGATAATGCAGTGGGTGCCTATAATCTTTTCCAGTAGAAAGCTAAGGCTGATGGAATTCTGAGCTGCAGTAGACTAAACTGATAGGCTGTTGACATTTAGTTCAGCATGGATATCATAAGCCACCAGTAGCAGGAAGTCATTAGATTGCCTAAGGAAGGGTGTAACCAGCCCAGATCAAGAATGGTGCTTATCAAAGCTTACAGTTTCATGGAGAAGGTAGATACTTCTCTATTTCTCCCACTTGTAATTCTAATTTGGCCCTCTCTCTTCTACCTAGTCTTGGCCTAATGCTCCTGCTCCTACATTCCTTGAATCTGCCTTCAAATTTACTAAGACTTAACTTGTTTGTTTGTCAATGATAATGACCTTCCCCAAGAAGCTACAAATGGGATAGGGGCAGTTAAGTAGTGAAGTGGGTAGAGCACCAGTACAGGAGTCAGGAGAGCTTGAGTTCAAATCTACCTCAGACACTTGACATTCACTAGCTGTGTGACCTTGGGCAAGTCACTTAACCCCAACTGCCTCATCCTGAGTCATCTCCAGTCATCCTAATAAATATCTGTCACTGGATTCAGATGGCTCTGGAGGAGAAGTGAGGCTGGTGACCTGCACAGCCCTCCCTCACTCTAGACAAAGTCAAATGCAAGTCATGTCATCATTTCTCTGATGACATGGTCTTCAGCAATGAAGGATGAACACACACACACACACACACACGTGGGAGAAAGAGTAAAACATTTACAAAACATTGAATATCATTCAGTGTGGAAGAACTTTCCCCAAATGTTCAATCTGGGAAAGCATTCTACAGGTCTGAGACTCCAAATCAGAGCATCTGCAGTGGCCATAGGTGCTGGTTATACTGGGAAGGAGGAGATGGAAGGAGTAAATAATACAAATGTAAGGAATATAAAGAGCATCAAGAGTGAAAAAAAGAATCAGAGGCAAAAGTGCAACATGGTTAGTAATTGACATTTTTACTGTGCCCAGAGAAACCTGTCTTACTGATACTTTTCCATAAAAAATAGCCACTCTTGAATCTCAAAGACAAGTATGTCAGTGACTGCATATTTAAGTTGGTACATGATAGCTGCAAGGATCTTGATTGGTAGTAAATATGGATTGTATGAAGCTCAAATGCAAAGAGATTAGTGAGTAATGAATGGTAATGGACAGAGTCTGGAGAGAGAGCAAAGGGGAGTAATGAGCACTCCAAGTCCCCCATCATGAACAGTGAGTTGGGGGTAGGATGGAGCATGAGTAAAAATGCAACCAATGCTAGAAGAGGTAGACTTGGAAATTATGTCATCAGGTCTTGGTGACTTTAAGAAGATGAAGAGATCAAGAGAGGAAAAAATGTTCATTAAAAGCTTATTTGTTACCAATGGACAGGGATGTGCTGGAGCCACCTAACCCTCTCTCAGGAAAGCCACTTAATAAATTTTCTGTGTGAGCATTTATCCCTCAGAAATCAGCAGATGCTACAAATCAGTGTGTGATTTATTGGTTTTGTTAGTTCCTAGACTTATTAAAGTGATCGAGGAAATGTAAATAAAGCAAATTAAACTTTAAAATATATCAAGCAAGTATACTTCCTACCTCCACAGAGCCAATTGTTAAAACATTTACCAGCACACCAGGGTCTGTGAAGGGAACAGTCCAGAGAACACAGTGGAAGAAGTGGGCAACTTCACAGTGAGATGCTGGTGTGGGATGGAAATAAAGGAGCAGCCTAAGGAGGGGGGCAAGAATGAAATGTGAACAGTAACAACCAGAGGCTTCAGAATCCCTGAAGCAGAAAGAGAATGAAGGGGGAGGAGTATGATAATCATTGAAAAATGAGTTCATCAGATATTTCTAAAATGCTTAATCTTCATGCCAGCTGTTTGGGTCAGCGATCCAAGCACGTAGCTGTTGATTGTACCTGTGAATAGTTGTTTAGATAACAGTCATTTGGACTAGTCAATAATTGATCAGATCATTTACGATCTGTCCAGTATTTGACAGCAATTTCTATTTACTATTCTGCCCTACAAAAAGGGCATTGGACTACCATAGCTGTTAAGCTGATTCATCTTGAAGACAAAGTCTGTACTTATTGTTAGTTTCCAATGATGATGAAAGCGCTTACATTTCACAAATGAAGGAATGTCTTCGGAGAGATAAGATTTCAATATTGACCTCTCTAGTTCTATTTTCACTCTACTCTCTTCTCCATTTCCTCATTTCACAGGTAGGAGGCTTCTCTACATTATTTCTGTGAAAGGGTAAATCCTCCTCGGGTAGGCACCCCATCACAGTGAGAAGGTGACTTTATTTGCCAAGATTTCTGATAGAAATTTTGATGCAGAAATGAAATACTAGACTAAGAATGGGTTTGAGAAAAAGTAGACCAATAATTGACTCACGTAAATAAGCATCAATTAAGCATTCACTATGTGCTGGATTTACAAGCATGTAACAATGAGATCAGCAAAATGGCTCTGTAGACCTTCAATTTGGTAGTCAGTCTAATACTTCCTCTCTTCCAAACCATTCTTCAGAGCCTCCCAAATACTGAATACTGAACTAGCTCTGGCAATGTGTGCATCAACCTCATTGTTAATGTGTACATCCCTGGAAAGTATACTAGCAAGGTAAGTGAACTTATCCACAACTCTCAAGATCTCGCTCAAGAACTTTGGATTTGACTGTACAATATGGCAGACACTGGCACAGGATCATTCAACATGGCGTGCCCACATAAGAAAGGGCTCTGTGTTCTATGAGAAAAGTAGAATTGAGACAACACAAAGTAAATGCAGGATGCACAAATTTGGGCCATCTACCCCAAATATTCATACAGACCATCTGTGCCCAACCTGTGGTAGAGCATTCTGAGCTCATATTAGTCTGATCAGCCATAGTCGGACACAGTGAAATTTCACTTTACAATAATGATGTCATTTTGGTCCTCTTTGAGAATGGAGGACAACCACCATGTGCTGGATATATATATATATATATATATATATATATATATATACACACACACACACACACACACACACACATAGAGAGAGAGAGTAAATGGAAATTAATCTCATTTAGCAATGAAAGGAACAGGGACAGGCCTTCAGCAGAATGTTGGATTTCAGCTGATTTTTCAGGGAATATGGGAAGCAATGAAAAGGTTATTGATGAGAGACAGCCAGTGAGGCAAGAGTCAGAGATGGAGCGTCACGTGCACAAACAGCAAGAAGACCAATGTTTTTGCACAGAGGGGTATGTGAAGAGAAACATAAAAAGATTAAAAAGTTGTGAACAAGTATGCTACAAAGAGCTTGGAAAGTCAAACGGAGCCTATATTTCATCCTGGAGTTCATTCAATTCACCAATAAATTTAGATCTCATTTTCTGAATTAGTGACAGTGGAGCATGTGCTTAAGAGGCCCTTCCAAAGTAGAAAAATACCCAAGCCACTTCTGATTTTTGACTCTGTGTCCCTGAGGGACTTGCCTTGCTAAGTATGACAGGACTAGTCATCCGGTGTTTGCTGTGTTAGCCGTCAGCAGCAATGATTAAAAGGCAATGGTATGAATCAGTGGATACAGGTACCCAACGAGATAGAATCTTACATTTTTTCAAGTCGCATTAAAAGTTAGCATACATTTTCTAACAGAAGAATCTAGCAATTCTCTTATTGTTTATTTCTGGAAGTGGGGGTGGGGTTCAATTACTGCAAACCAAAGTTCTCTCTGTGTAGAATGGAAATGAATTTTTAATGAAGACTATATTATATTGGAAATAAAATGTCAATATAAAGCAGAAAAATTACAAGGATTTCTGATAGAAAATTCTTACAGTAAAGAAAAAGGAATTATTAGACCAAGTACAGACTTTAAATAAAATAGACCAATATCATTATGGGTTCATTCAATTCACCAAGAAATTCCATTCAACATTGTTGGGGCCACACATACGCTCACCCCCTAACCTATTTATTAACATCCTAAACTTCTGTCTCTTTTCTTACCCTGGTGTTCTGTGTTGAACATCTTAGTAGAGATGCTGGAGGTCACCTCTATCTTTTTCCTTTGAATATACATGCAATTTGAAACATATAGCTTTTTTTCTCCTTTGAGTTCCACCTTGTTTCTTCTGGGTCCCTGTGACCCAAAATGACTTCCAATCGAAAGATACTGCCAATGCCCCAGAGCCACATTAATTCATGCAAATGTGCCTCTGTCCCAAAGATCTCTATGCCTCTAGCTCAAGGGTGGGGAATCTGCAGCCTTGAGGTCACAAGTGGCCTTCTAGGTCCTTGGATGCAGCCTTCTGATGGAGTACATTTTACAGAACAAATCCTTTTATTAAGGGGATTTGTCGTGTGAAGTTTAGATTCAAAGAGCCACATTTGAGGACCTAGAGGGCCACATGGCTGTGAGGCTGCATGTTCCCCACCCCTGCTGTACTCTTGTATGTTTATAGTCCTATATGTTCTACTACTAAAGGTGTTCATCAAACAGCTAATTAATCAGCACTTATCCTTCACTTCCTATTCCAACGTAGAATATCATTCCAATTCTGCCTTATCTTTTTCTATCTTTACTACAGAACTGGATTTTGTGCTTTCACAGTCATCACAGACATCCATTCAGCTTTTACATTTCTAATGTGGCTCCCTCCTCATCCCTCCATTGTAGGTCCTTGATGATTTCAAGAATGCTCCCTAAGGAGGTTGTGCTTAATGATAGAAGACAAGCAAACACCATCACACAAGCTTGCTCAGCTTTTTTTTTGTGATGATCAATTGTTAGGGGGATTCACATCAAGTCAATAAGCATTTATTAATGCCTACTATATGCAAGGTACTGTACAAAGCACTGGGAATGCAAAGCCAATGGGGAGGGGGGAAATAGTCCCCTGACTTCAAGGAGCTAACCCTAATGATTAAAGGGAACAAGGCCAAGAACAGGTGGGTGGTGCATTTAATTGGGCATAAGGGAATCTAAGCATAGGGGAGGACTATTCTAAAGAAGGGATAAGCTTCCAATTGGGTAAAATTACAAACTTTTTCTCCATTTTTACAGCTGCAAAATTTCTTAAACACAGGTGCAACCTAGGACCCAAATAAATACTTGATAACATTTTATGAACCTTAGGCTTAGGAGAAAATAATTTTCCTCACACTCTCTAACTAAATAATTAGCACACCTATTTTTTTCCCCAAACTTGAGCATGCATCTGGATTTAATTAGAAAAACAGGAAAATAGCATCTGGAGAGGATCTGGACAGCTTGCTCTTTAAAAGGAGATTAGACATGTTAAGTGTGGAAATTCATTATGACATCTCCCTATATGCCTTTACCCTATTTCAATAAACTTAGCCCTCTCAATTAGGTCTTAAAAAAGCTCCACTCTGGCTAATATGGTATTACTATACATCAATAAATGACTTTCATTGCTCCCTTAAGCTCTTACTCTATTTCTCCTAAAATTTATTTAAATGTTCAGAAATTTCTAGCTTAGAAATTTAAGCTTATAAATAGCCTCTTGTTCCTGTGGGTAAGGTTGAGGTGGAAAGAGCACTGGTTTGGGATTTAAAGTTCTGGGGTTCAAATCATGCCAGTGCAGCTTACTACCCATGGGATCTTGATTATCACCTCACATTCTATGATCTCAATTTCCTCATTTGTAAAATAAGGAGAGTGGTACTAGATGGCTTTTGTGGTTCTTCTCAAGCCTAAATTTATGTTTCTTTAATCCTAAATATTAAGAAATGAAAGTTTCTTTGGCTTCAATAGCTTTGTATCTTCTGTTATAGTAGCCATCTATTCCTCCAAATTCTAATGCTTATTAAAACTGGAATATTAACTAACTATTGGCACCTATTTCTGAACCAAACTGATTTAGGACAGGAGGAACCTAGTCAGCAGACAATGAAGAGTTGTAAACGTAACCTGAAAATACGGCTGTGTGTGTAAAAAAAACCAGCTATCCAGTTGATCTGGTCAATGAATGGTATAGCCATCTGACGTCAAAATAAAAGACTGATTTATTGAAATCAATAGAGAAAAAGTAATTTAGAAAACCAGTAGCCATGTAGATTTGAGAAACTACTTAATAACAGAAATAAATTTTTCCACAATGTAGGCAGCTTTGTTAGAGTTATGTAAATAATTGGTTCAATCAATCAACCAGATAATTTGGCTTCACAGCTCTACAAATTAGGACTGATTGATTTCTTCAAGGACTGGTTTTGCTTTTAATTTTCTTCTTCACAAAACTATATATAAACTATTAGAAGTGAAAGTAAATTCCAAAGTTATCAGAAGCCTGAATAGAAAAGATTTAGAGAAATCATGAAGGATTTGTTTGAACTGATATGGGGTGAAGTAAATGATAAAAATGGTAGAAATGACAAATACAGTAAAATGTATGAAAATAATACTAAGAGGTCAAATTTTATATAATTGTAATAGTCAAATTAGCCCAAGTGAAGAGAAGAAGAAATATACCTCCCTCCTTTCTTGAGGAGGTACGGGCTGACTCAGCATGTTATTTATACACTCAGAAGTATTTTCCATATTGTTTTCTTTTGTTTCCCTTTCCTGTAAAATAAAGCTCATTTGGCCTTGAGATAATGTTGAAAAGGCAGTAACTTTGAAAACCTTTGCGATTTAAACTCAAAAGTCATCAATAATTTTTATACATTTGAACACAAAAATTTTTAATCTTCCTTTTCTGCTTTCTCATATACATCTTCATTTTATGAGTAAGAGAGATTAATTAACTTGATCAACATCAGACAGCAACTGTGTTTACCTTTATTTATATTTTGCATGCTTAGTGCAGTGCTAAAATAGTAAACATACTCAAACATTGTAAAAGCTTAATTAATGCTTGCTGATGGATTGACAGACTGTCCTTTCAGAGCCCAAGGCAACATTCTGGGATTATAATTACAGACTCCCCTATCCCATGAAATCACAAGTCAACCTACTGACGAATGATGAGGATTAGTATTATATAACATGAAAAACGTTTTTAGTAGTTGTCCTTGTGAAATTATTTGATTTGGTTCTTAAGAAGCACAAGATTTCCCATAGCAAGATGAGAAATGACATTGTTAACCTAAGTAAAAAAGGTTTCAAGAGCTGCCTACAAATTGAAGTTGAAAGAGGCAAACCTGGCTGTTTTTTCCCATTCATCTGAAAACCCAAGTAGGGTTTTCATCTAGGAATTTCTCAGAAAAACATAATTGATGAGTAACAGGAGAGGGGAAATGAAAGAAGAATCAATAAGTACAAGGATAAAGTGAGTCCCTATTAAATGTTCAAATCTCATTTCTAATCCACTCTAATTCAACCAGCAATCATTATTAAATGCCTACTGTATGCAGTCACTGTACCAGGAATTAGTGACAATCACAGAACAAAAAGGACGACAATGGGCTCTACATTCTATGTAGTGGGGATGTGATATCTAACCAGAGAAATTTATGTATTATGGGTGTGGGTGTATTCATACTTCATGGCAGAAGACCATGCCATCAGACAGATGATAACATGACTTGCACTTGACTTTGTTTTGAGTGAGGGAGGTCTAGAAGATACATTATGGACTGTTAAGAAACAGATGGAAAAATATTGGGGTTTAGTGAGTAGTGAGCAAAGATTTAGAAAGACTGGATTCAAATCTTGCCTCTGAAAGTTATTAGTTGGGGAGCCACAGGTATCAGGATCAAGTGTAAAGTCTTCTGCTTGGGATCTATATAATGTGATCCCTTTTCTCGATTCCCAGGCTTTTTTGGTGATTATATATATATATAATCACCAAAAAAGCCTGGGAATACATATATATGTATATATGTGTATATATGTATGTATGTATATGTATGTATGTATATGTATATATGTGTGTATACATATATATACATATATATACATACATACACATATATTCCAATTAGTTGTAAAAAACTTTAATATTCTTTTTAAAATATTTTGAGTTCTAAGTTCTCTCCCTCCTTCCTATCCCCTCTCCTCTACTTCAGAAGCCACACAATTTGAAATAAAGTATACATTGCAGTCATGCAAAATATTTCTACGTTAGCCATGTTTTGAAAGAAAATAGAGACCAGAAAAAAAAAAAAACAACAAAGATAAAGTACAAAAAAAATATGCTTCTATCTGCATTCCAATTCCACCAGTTCCTTCTCTGGTAGTAGAGAGAATTTTCATCATAAGTTCTTTGGAATTACCTTAGTTTTCAGTCTTCTTGCATGTTATCTACACCCCACAAACATACACATTCTATGATCCAGCTATTGTGATCCAGTATTATTCTTTGTTACAAAAGAAGACTCATAAGAAATTGGGAGATGAGTTAGAAGGAATTAAGTAAAATGGGGGAAAAAAGTGCATGCTATGTCCCTGACACTGTGCTAAATGTTAGAAGCATCAATAAAATATTTTTTAAAGTCAAAAGAAAATGAAAAGAATTTATCAAAAAGACACAAGTAAAACAGGGAAATTTTGTTACTACTTTTTAAAATTTAACATATTCAAAAAACTGAATGTAAAAAACTCACATTTTCAGGCATAATCTTTACCCCTTTTAAAAATATTTTGAATATAGATAAGTCCACAATAAAAATCTCAACAAAAATGACAATAAAAATGTTTAAATGTAAATGCTGGACAGAAAAGAGACAGTTCCCAGAAGATAAATAGGAGGGATAGTTCTTATTCTGAGGCAATAGAAAAGGAAAGGAACCTTGGAGAAAGACATGGAGAAATGATAAAGCCATGTGTAGGGTGAGGTGATATTTAGAAAAGAAGGAAGTTTGCAGATGTATTACTGATGGCCTCTCTTTTTTACATAAAGCAAGAGGGGAAGTCATCTGCTGAGGGTGAGAAAATCTAGAGACAGCTGATTGTCTCTCACTTTGGGATCTCTTCCAGTTTCCTTCCCAGTTGAGACCCATTAGATGCCTTGTTCATTTCAAAGCAAGGTACAAGGTAATCTACTGAGACTGAACTATTTGGGTTAGGATCATGTTTTAAGGGATATGGAAAAGTGTTGCAAAAATGCAATGGGTAACATGATAGAGATTAAAAGAAAGGAAGGATTACTGAGATTGGAGTGAACCAAACTGAGGTTAGATAGCATAACTGCAAGGTAGAATCAGGAAAGTTTCTTTACCTTTTCCAGACACACTTAGTGGACCATAAGAAAGGAGAAAGTGGACATTACACTAACAAAATAAAATAAAAATTTCTAGAAACAAAAGCTTCTTTGAAGCTGAAAAATAGGTTCACTAGATAAGGAACTAAAAGATGTGTAAGGTAGAGAGGATATAATCTGAAGGAAGCTCAGAGTTCAACATTTTAGGGGATGAACAATTTTAAATAATGGCAAGATGTTGAGACACTGATGTGCTGGTTGGTGGCTAATCTAAAATGAAGCTTAAGGTCCTCAGACTTAAGAATATTGAGATAATCTGAAAGTAGGTTGCTAAATGGGTCACCATTGTGAATGTTGGCATGATGATGGCAGGTGACAGAATGAAGAGTAAAATTCTAAAACCATTTGCTATATTTCATGAGGAAGGTAAGAGAACATGATCTGGAAATCAGCAGGCTTTTATGAAGAGAACAGGATGAAGGCGGTAGTTGTGAATGTTATGGACTAGGTCATAGAGTGATAAGGATGAAATGATAGTCAAGAGGTAACCTCTTTTCTTTTGTCCAGTGAAGTGGGTGGGATAAGGAGGGAGCTGTGGGATTCTATTAACTCACCAAGTCAGTAAGTTTTGACCTCATGTAGATACATTCTTAATTGAGTGAATGTTTTTTTCATTACACAGACTCAGTCTATAATCCTTCCTGTTCTTGTATTTATTTTGCTTTCCATCTATCATGGTGCTAAGTGAATGGGTTTTTTATTAGAATACTGGGTTTTTTGAACCCTGATTCAAAATCAGTCTACCCTCCATGAGTCACAGTGCTAATATTTCATTAGCTAATTATTAGCTAATGCATTAGCTAATATTTCATTAGAGGGTATGTACTATTTACAGCTTTGGATGCTATTCATATTTATTGCCTCTTGGCCTCAGACACAACTAGAACGGGCATCTGATAAATGACCAAAGGAATGTTTCTACTAAGAAACAGTGCATGTTACAGTAGGCCACCTGACTAAAGTTCAGTAAGAACTGCAAGATGAGCTTTTCTGTATGTTAGAGTCATTAGAATCATAGGGAAGCTATTTATAGGAGCATATCTGTTCACAGTGATAGAGACTAATGCTTTAATGCAGCAAGTTTCCATCCCCATGGCTTTCAAAACTGGCAGGAAGAGAGGAACTGTAAGGGTTCAGAAAGTGTGCACTTGAGATCCCACACCTTATTACAAAAGAAATTGAACTCACATAGACTCATGCACACACACGCACGCACACACACACACACACACACACTCACACACACACACACACGCTCACACAGACACACATTGACCTCATTTATAACAACTCACAGATGTGGTTTCATCCCATGCTGCTAAATTAATTGGAGCTTCTACACTGTCTCCACAGTCCCTCCAGTCAATTTGCATCCTGGCCCCATTTGTAATGTCAACAAATTACGATCAAACTTGGTGCTTTGTAGGAAAAGAACTCTTTCAATATGTAGGAAAAAGGGCAGCAAGGATCACTGCAGAATTTGGGGGTTCTGCCTTTGCAATTCAAGTTATCTGGGCAGATTTTGATCTCCCTCAAAAGTGGATCCATTATTAGACTCAAAAAGAGATAACAGTGGTCTACCAGTCACCCACAGAACAGTCTACTGCAACAGAAAGCTACTGTTATTGGTTTGACAATTAAAAAATACAAAAACCACACTGCTGAGAGAAGATTGCCCAAGTCCAATAATGTGTTATTCCATTTAGCAAGATGTGCTGCTCGAGGGTTTATTCACAAGAACATGCAGTATTTTTGTATAACAGTAGTGACATTTTCAGCCTTCTCTATAGTCACAGACTAGAATGAAGCTGAGTAGATCGACGTTTTATGTCAGTGCCTAAACTGATGGTAGCCTGTATGTTAAAAGCATATTTAAATAAGAAACATGAAATGATGTTTAAAGAATCTGAGTTAGGCCCTTCTTTTTAAATCATCCAACTTGAATTTCCAAACCAGGAGATTTTATTTTTTAATTCAGTGACCTGGGGGTGATTAGTTGCTTGCAATCTGTCTAAATAGCTTTTTCAACTCTTGGCTCATTCATTCAAACAGCCAACACCTACTTTGCTAAAACATGGGTTCTTAAGCACTTTGTGTGTTGCAGACCCCTTTGACAGACTGGCAAAAACCCTTTTCAAAATGATATTTTAAATGTAAAAAATAAAATACATAAGATTAAAAGGAAAATCAATTGCATTAAAATACATTTATCAAAATAAATTAAACATATTTACGGATCCCAGGTTAAGAATTCCTCTACTAGAAGGCTTATCAGTGAAACAAGTACAGGTTCAAATCTCATTTTGGCACCAATTGTTCTAGTAAAGCTTAAGATTTCCCGAGAGAATCAGGATATACAAACACAGTTAAAAGAAAAAGAGGCTTTTCTGTGGAATGGAGTTGTATATCAAGGGACTTAATGGGTTAGTGAATGAGAAGGAAATTTCCAAGTAAAATATATATAGAACCACCAAGGACAGGATAGCCACACAACTCCTTGGCCCAAATGTTTCTCATTATTATTCAAATGGGTGTCTCATATGCATTGTTTTATACACCAAGATTTAAGGGGAGCCCTAGGTTGAGTAGCTTCTTTAATTTATTCTTTCAGGATAATGGTAGCTGCCATTTGGGCACTATGTAACTTGAATACTTATGAATTGAATAATTATGTAAATTGAATAACAGGACAAAAGATGACTATTATTCAGTTGTTTCATAAGAATTTTAAAACTTTTTAGGACATAACTCTTCATATATGGAGCCTGCTTATTTTAAATTGATACCCAATTCTTCAGATCCTTTTTCAAGACGCTGGCTACTCTGACCATCTCAACTTTTTCTGTGAAAGGGCTTTATTTTTTTTTTAACAAAGGGGAAAAGAGGTAGTAGGCTGGTGGAAAGATTCCTGGACTTGGAGTCAAAATATCTGTATTCAAGTCTTGATCCTGGGACAGAATGTTTGTGTGACACTGTGTAAGGCCCTTACTCTGAACCCAATTCCCTCATCTGTGAAACACAGATAATAATTCGTTTACTGAATGGATTATCACCAAAAAAAAAAAAAGATTTTATCCCCTAATAATTAGCTTCATTGACAACTGAAGTTTATTCTAAAAAAAATAAAAATAGGAACTATACCTGTAATTCTACTGATACAAGTAACTCTCAGGTGAGGAAACTCCTACCAAAAAAAGAGTTAGTTACTTCTTCAATTTATATTCTGAGAAAGTTCCCTCGGGCATTGATACATTAAGTGATGTGCCCAAGGTCATATACCCAGTACGTGTCACATGTAGGTCTTGAACTCAGATTTTCTTGACTTTTGGTCATCTCTCTCTCTGCTATAAGGGAAAATGAAACTAAAACTTTAACTATTCATATTATCAGTTGTTGAATTGACTTTTCCATGCTTATTATTATACTGAAAGAGAAGTTATCCGCTACCTTGTTCCGAGTTGTACCAATTCTTGTGCTAAGCATAGCATATACAAATAGAAAAGAGAGATGGTTGCTGCCATCAAAAATCCTACATTCTATTGAAAAAGAAAATATATAGAAGGGAATAGTGGTCAGTGAAGAATAGTCTGTTTTGGGAAGTTAAAGGGAAGGTGAATATATTCAAAGATGAATTGACCAGTAAACCTTTTCTAATAGCAATGACAGTGTTGATTTGATCACAATTCCATAATTGAAAAATGAGAAGTGGCAGGAGGAGGGGATAAATAGATAGAATACGGCAGGGCAGATAAAAAGAGCATGGCTGGAATGTGATGCAAGCTATGGCTTGAAGCAGCTAGATATAGTAGGCTCTTTGACACACTCACTAATCACAACAGCTCTGGCTAGCTGCTCTAGCTATTATGTAATTTAACCCCTTGCATACAAAATCAATCAAGAAGCCATTCAAACAGGAAAAATTGGATTGCTTGTGAAGCATCTCAGGAAGAAAATACTGAAATAAAACTCTAGCATCATTTGTTAGATTTAGAAATTGAAGTTTATCACTGTGGTTAAGGCAGAACATTACACTCAGGGCATGGGACAAAAATTAAACTTGGGAGAACAATTTAACCTTGAAAAATAATTGGGTATATTATATTTGCATTGATGCCTTTCTGATTTTCATAGTCATTAAATTCTTACCATAGAGATAAAAATAGAATGAAGAATCAGGGGAAAGCGGGAAGATAAGATTTGTCCTTAGAATTCCAAAGGATAGTGTCCCCGACTCAACATAATTCTATAAGACCACAAGTCTGGTCCTGTTACCTTGAAAAGACAGTACTTAACATGTTAATGACTTGCCTTTGGAATATATGCGGTTGAAGTGAAAAATGTTCCCAAATAGGGTCAAGCCCAAACAAAGTTATCTGTCTTCAGTACCACCTTCAACACATCATCTCTGTCATCCTGAGATACACATCGTACTTTCTTACTGCTTCCAGATTGCTCAGAATATATCCTTCGTAGGGCAACACTAGACCTACCATATGCTGCTCTTTTCTTTCCTTCCCTTCCCATTTTGTTGTTGCATACCTTTGATTTGTGTGGATTCACACAAAAGACAGAATTTTAGTTTGACTAAAGCATGGAGTTTATAAAAAATGTATCATAAAAGCCTAGCAAAAAAGAAAGTTGTGTATCAAGGAATAAGTACAGCCTAGATGAGAGACTAAGTCACTTACGAGTTTTGCTCACTAGGAGAGATTATAATGTAACTGCAGGAGCACATTTCCCCAGCATATGAGAGATTTCAAGGAAAAATAGGGGTGTTTATAATAGTTGGCATATGCATACACCCATGTACATAGAGACGTAGATGTAGATACAGTGTGGTGCTTGCTAGTGAAGTATTTAATACGTTTATACAGATTCACATGCAAACATATATGTAATACACACATGTATTCTAATATCTCTTCTGACCTGTGGCACTTTTGAAGTGCTAAGAGTCCCCTTGGTGACTGAACTCACATTTTCAAGAGTTTTGTATACAGAGCTAAATGAATAGCTATAAAGCCATATAATCAAGAGATTTCCCAACATTGTTGTTCAATATATGTCTTTAAGGTTGGCTCCTTAGCCCCAAAGAACAATTATAATGCCCTAAAACCCAAAACATAGATTTAGCAGATAGCAAAAGACAATACCGTATGTCCTCCTCAGTTGAGAACACAAGAAATTCTGAGGTAGAGATGAGAAATTTGGAAGCGAACAAGAAGACACAAAAAATAAAGTCCTCTCAAAGAGTGGAGCCTGGGTTGGCATCCACTGCTTGCCACCATAGAGATGCTTTAGGTACACTAAAGCATAGGATGTCTACAGAGGTTGTCTTGAGGGCCAGAAAGGAAGATGCCCCTCCCAGGAGATGGAACTATAATGTCATCAAAAAATCATGTCTCTCTACCCTTAAATCATCTTGGGAATTGGACAGCTGAGTCACATGCTTAAATAAAAGTCATCATCATATGTAAGTCATACATAGGGCCGGTCCTTCATTGCCCATGGCAAGACACCAGCCTACCACATAGTTGTGCGGTTGGGGACTGGACCTGTGATTAGGAACTCTCTATTAAATCAATGCAAGGCTATACCTTCTCTACAACTCAGAGACTTGGAGAATCAATTGGACTGAAAGAAGTGATCTGTTCAGTAATGCAGACAATATTCATCTGAGGCAAAACTTGAACCAAGTTCTTTCTGAATCTGAAGTAAGCTCTCTATCCCCTGTGCATGCTGACCCTGCTTCATCACCACAAACTTAGCACATGCCAACTCAAATAACAAAGAATGGCTATTTAAAAAATGTTATTCCCCTCTTTAACCCCCAGGCCAAAGACCCTTTTTCTATAACATGGTACCAGGTCATATACAGCATTAAATACCAGGCATTTTTTAAGCAATAGGGACCATTTTGAATTTTTTATCAAAAAGAGCAACATAACTATATGTATGCATTAAAAATATTATTTAGTGATATGAAGGATGAAATGTATGGACAAAGGAATATCTATTAGGAGACTACTAAATAATACATATGTGCTATTATTATACTCTATACTGGGATAGCAGGACCAAGAATTGAGAAGAGATGACAAATATTGGCAGTGGTAGAATCCATAAGGACTCCATAATTAATTAAAATAAGAAGGAAGGGAGAGGGAAGTTTTCAAACATGGGAGACAAGGTAATTGGTGACATGAAAAGCAGAAGAAGGAGCAAATGAGAAAGTGTGGAATTTGTGTCAGAGGAACCGGGCTCAAAATCCCAATGTTTCACTTTCTAGCTGTGTCACACTGGATAAGTGACTTAGCCCCATTGGAGTAACATATCTGAAAAATACATAATATGGAGCTAGATCACTTCCAAGCTCCCTTCCAGCAATTCTCCCGTCTTTGCAATTGTGTGATTCCTGTCTTTCCTGTCTAAGCTAGTGAGCTCAGTTGAGCTTTTTTCTCAGGATGCAGAATTTGAATTAGAATTTGAAAGAAGAGAATTCAGAGAGAGGGAAAGGAGTGGAGAGTATGGAGAAAAAAATAAAGATTCGGCAATAAGAAGACAGACACAGAAAAAGAATAATGGGAAGATACTCAAATTTGGCAAAAACTCATGCTTCACTAGTAGGATTAATTTTGCTGATGCAATGACCTATATACTGAGTCATCAGAAAACCCTATATTCTTAAAGAAGATGAGTTTTCACGTGCATTTGCCTCAGGTTTATCTTCTGGCTCCCAGGCAAAGTACCCTCTCGCGTCCCTGTCATTTGTGCTGGTAGATAGTGGATAGAACAGAATTGTGCATGGCACAGTCAGAGACAGAGAGAGATAGATACAGATGAGCATAGACTTCTGTGTGTGTGTGTGTGTCCAGTGTGTGTGTGTTTATGTGTGTGTGTCTGTGTCTGTGTGTATCCATCTGTGTGTATGTTTGTGTGTGTGTTTATGTGTGGTGTGTGTGTGTGTTTGTGTGTGTTTATGTGTGTGTCTGTGTCTGTGTGTGTCCATCTGTGTGTGTGTTTGTGTGTGTTTATGTGTGTCTGTGTCTGTGTGTGTCCATTGTGTGTGTGTTTGTGTGTGTGTGTGTGTGTGTGTGTGTGTGTGTGCAGGGTATGGAATCTAGAAAGGTTCTGGAGTCTAAAGGTCCTAGACTTAAAATCTTCTCATTCTACTTGCATGACCACAGACTAGTCACATCACTTCCCTAGGCTTCAGTTTCCTCATGTGAACTAGATGAAGGAAGGGAGGAAGATTTCTGAAGCTCTTTGCAATTGTTTGATTCCTACCTTTCCTGTTAATTTTTAATTTTTCTTCAGACTAAAGAACAACCAATAATGGAAGTTCACTTTCTGTCTATTTCTCTGGGGGAAGGGGGGAAAGCAGCTTTGGAATATTTCCAGTAACAAGATGCGAAATTCTGGAATTTCCTAAGAAGTCTCAGGGTTGAGTCAGCCTTCAGATCAGCACCTGAAATGATGAGTGCAATCTCAATAACCTGTGACTCGGACCACCCTGCTGGAAAGAGGAACAGAATGATTAAGGAATTCAGGGAAATGGAAGGAGCTGAAATGACAAAAGATTGAGGGATAACAGAAGTAAATTAAGGAGATTATATAGGCAGAAACGAGAATCAAAAGTTAGCAGAGAATTACTTGAAGCAAAAGAATGAAAAGAAATTCTACTTATTCCCAGAACTGTTCTGAGTCTGTGACAGGAATGACCACATCTGGACCAGATTTCAGAGAACCCAATCAACTGATTACCAACACAAATGTCCATTAGGGGCCTAAGCCAGCGGACCTTCTCTGAAAGCAGTATGAAGGAAAGTGATGGGACCCCAGTGATTTCTCACACCCCCAAGGCCCAGACACTCAGAGGAAAAGGAAAGCAAGAGACTGATTTGTGTGATTGAACCAATGCTCAGCAATGGGAGCATAATTTTATTTCAAAGACAAGAGTCTAAGTCAGTGCCTCGACTCCTTCCACTTCCTTATGCCCAGCAATTACTACAGTCCTCTAAGCAATACAACATGCATGGTCTACAAACATAATTCAATCTCTTACCTCTCAGATTAGCTTCTCTCCCTCCCACTCACTCCCAATCCTAAAGATTTTATAAGTTTACAATCTATTCTTTCCTGTTTTAAACTGTCAAAAGGACCTTATTAAGGTAAGCACCTATTTTAGTTTTTGATATTCATCTTTTTATCTAATGTTGAAAACACACAGAGTATCCTATAGGAAAGAAGTGTTGATTTGGGCAGGGGGAATATTTGTTTCAGTTTATTCCTGCACCAGCCCCTTTTTCTAAATTTTTTTTCAAATTTATTAATTTATTTGTTTTCAGTTTTTAACAATCACTTCCATAAATTCCAAATTTTCTCCCTGTCCCTCCTCCCTCCCTAAGACAGCATGCAATCTTATATGGGTTCTACACATATATTCCTATTAAACACATTTTCACATCAGTGATGTTGCATAGAAGAATTAAAACAAATAGGAGAAATCATGAGAAAAACAAAAGAGAAATATTCAGATTCATTCTGCATTCCGACTCCATAGTTCTTTCTCTGGATGTGGATGGCATTTTGTATCATAAATCCTTTGGAAATGTTTTAGGTTCTTGCATTGCTATGAAGGACTAGGTCTATCAAAAACAGGCCTCACACACTGTGGCTGTTACTATGTATAAGGTTCTCCTGGTTCTGCTCCCCTCACTCAGCATCAGTTCATGTAAATCCAGGTTGATTTTTCTGAAGTACACTTGTTCGTCATTTTTTAAAGCACAATAGTATTCCATTACATTAATCCACAACTTGTTCAACCATTCCCCAGCTGATGGGCATCCCCTCAATTTCTAGTTTTGGGCCACCATGAAAAGGGCTACTACAAATATTTTTGTGTGTATGGGTCCTTTTCCTATGTGTATGATGTCTTTCGGATATAATCCTAGAAGCAGTATTACTGACTCAAAGTATATGCACAATTTTATAGCCCTTTGTGCATAGTTCCAAATTGCTCTCCAGAATGGTTGGATCAGCTCACAGCTCCACCAACAATGAATTAGTGTTCCAACTCTCCCACATCTTCTCCAACATTTCTCATCTTCCTGTTTTGTCATGTTAGTCAATCTGATAGATGTGATGTGGTACCTCACAGTTGTTTAGATTTGCATCCCTCTACTCAATAGTGATTTAGAGCATTTTTTCATATGACTATAGATATCTTTAATTTCTTCCTCTGAAAACTGCCTGTTCATGTCCTTTGACCATTTATCAATTGGGGAATAACTTGTACTCTTGTACATTTGACTCAGTTCTCTATATATTTTAGAAATGAGGCCTTTATCACAGACACTAGTTGTACAGCTCTTTTTCTATGAATAAATTTCCCATACCTCCAGCACTGAAAGACACCAAAAGCAAGGACTCTAAGCTAAGAAAGATAGATCAGTGCATACTAAGGACCATAACAGACAAAGTATTAGTGAAGAGCCAATCCAACAAGAATCTATTAGCTGCCTATTGCATAAAAGGTCAGCTAGGTGGCAAAGTAGATACAGCACCAGACCTGGAGTCATGGAGACCTGAGTTCAAATCTAGCTTCAGACACTATCTGGGCGACCCAGGCTAAGTTATTTAACCTTTATTACTTCAGTTTCCCCACCTGTAAAATGAGCTGGGGAAGGAAATGACAAACCCCTCCAATATCTTTGCCAAATGGTGTCATGAAGATTCAGAGAAGATGAAAGAGTAACAAATATGCAAGTTCCAGATGACGGTAACTGCCATGCGAAGGATATTTCAAAGTTTGCAGAGTGCATTACCCTTATTATCTACCTTTGTATCTCCAGTTCTTAGCACAGTGCCTGGCATATAGCAAGCTCTTCTTTTTTCTTGTGCAATGATACTGAAATATTTAAGAATGATTCTGCATCGTTTTTCAATTGATCCACTTTACAACTAATTGAGTTTGTCCTGTTACTGCTTAAGTCATGGTTCTCACTCTCTGAACTTAGTTCAGAAATTCAGAAGGCCTACAGTAAGTTGTCTAGAAATCCAGTTCTGTTAGACACCTTTCTAGCCTTGCTTCAAGGAAATCTACTACCGTTGAGGAATGCAAGTGAACACCAAGGTGTCTGGTCCAGTATGTATATATCACCAAGCTATCCTTCAAGGATTTCTGGTCCACTATATCTGACCTTGAGGGGGACTCAAATAATTAACATTTCTTAGTCACAGGCGGCAAGGAGGGCCTTGTTACTAGCCCTTCATTCTCAGTTTCCAGTCAATTATATTGTTCCCCTATGCCTCAGTTCTGTAATCAATCGTATTTATTTCAACATTCATGATGTCAAGGTCATGTAACCAATCATAACTTGTTTCTTGCCTACAATGTCCTGTTCTTTATTCTATATTTCCCAAATTCTATAAAAGAGAACTGTCCCCTTTTGGGGGGTTTTAACTTGCTGGAAAAGCTGAGATCCTATTTATTGGTAAAGTCATGCTTTACTAATAAATTGATAGTGTTCAGAATTCTGAGCCTCAATTTACCTTATTTTGACTGTTACAATATCATTTGAGATACAACAGTCCTGCGATGTAGCAAGGAAACAAACATTTATTAAGCGTCTACTCTGTACCAGGTACTGTTCCAAGTGCTTTACAAATATGAATTCATGTGATCCTGACAACAACCCTGGGAGGTAGCCTATATTTGTATCCTCATTTTACAGTTGAGGAAGCTAAGGCAGACAGGATTTAAGTGTCTTCTTCAGGGTAACACAACTAATAAGTAGCTGAACTCCCTTTTGTACTCAGGTCTTCCTAATTTCCGGTGCAGAACTCTAGCCACCATGTCACATAATTGCCTAGGCAGCTGTCTCAGCTACCACTTAGCTGAGCTAGGTAGTAAAATTATTATTATCTTTAACTGAGGTAAAGGAGAATCTCAGAATTTAAGTGACTTTTTCATTATCATGTACCTAGTAAGTATAAGAGACAGGTCTTCCTGTCACCAACTAAAATTTTATTCACTGAAACTCTTGCAGAAATGTGGCCATGGTAGCTTAATTCCTAACAAAATTAAGAATTTTCCCCCAAAAGAAGAATTCTCAACAGTAAAAAAATGGTGGCAGGGGAATGTATAGAAAATCTGCAAGCAAAAGACGATAGGGACTGGATTCATTAAACAACAAAAACAAATGACCACAGTTGGAAACTTTGGCATGGACCTGTTTTTAAAAAAATCACCAGGTCTCTTGGCTCCAAATAGCCATTTGCATTTTGTTTTCCATAAATTTGCATAATGTTTTCATGAGCCCCCTAACTCCAGGGATGCAAAATCAAACCAAATTCATCAATTAGTGCAACCCATAAGAGCTTTAGCCAACACCAGTACAGTCAATTCTCAATTATCTGCCCTAGTGGAGAGGAGGAGTGATGGGATTACTATAATCCCAAATGCTTTTCTGCTTGGTTCAAATGAGTTAGATGCTATTTTCTCAGAGCAGTTTTACCTTCCCAATGAAGTTTCATAAAGCCAGCATTAAAAGTAGTTGACCTCTAAATACGTATTGGTTAGATACCAGAAAAAAGCAGGAAGGTTGGGACCAGTCTTGGGAAAATTTGTGATATTAAATTTTTCTATGATAGTTTTTCATCACCTTTTCTGTTATCTCAGGCTTCAGTGACAAACCCTGAATCTCCACCAACAATTTCTGGAATATATAGAAGATGAGCAAATAACCATAAGATTGAGGCATATCTTCCATTAAGAGAGAAGCCATAATCACCCCCAATGATTTCAGATTCATTTTTATGGTCTTGGTCCTCTATATTTTTTTCCTGTGTATCAGTTCAATCCAATTAGTTTGGCATGCAAAATCTTCATTAAAATAGAATTAAAACCCCTAGGGATCTTCAACCAAGATAAGACTCCCCTTTGTATTAGTGCACTTTAATTAACAGAGAAAGAAGGAGGTACAAAGGCAACAGAAAAACTTGATTATTTGAAAGGTAATTGTGGTAAATGAAGTAGTACAGATGTATTTAAGGATAAAAAAAGATAAAAAACATAGGTCCCCTGGGATAAAGCACTTCTGAACATGAGGCCCAGACCCTATGGGACCACCTTGTACAAGGTTTCCGGCAATGAACTTGTGTATGTTGTAACATCCACACTATGTATAGCCCTGTTTTGTGATGATGGGGGATTTTATCAGCCTCGGAGCCTTACAACCTGGAAATCTTCCTCTCCTCCCTCAGCCTCATATAGGCATCCCATACGAGAATGTATTAAGCACTTACTATGTGCCAAGCAATGTGCTGAACACTGGGGATGTGAAGAAAGGCAAAAATCATGGTCCTTGCTCTCAAGAAACACACATTCTAATGGGGTGACAATATGCAAGATACATACAGTGTAAATGGAAGATAATTTCAAGGAGGAGATGAGGAAAGAGTGGAGAACAACTGGGAAAGGCATCCTGAAGAAGGTGAGATATCAGCTGAGATTTGAGTGAGGACAAAAAGGTAGGCGGCAGATGTGAGAAGGGAGTGCCTTCCAGACATAGAGGACACCCAATACAAAGATCTGGAGTTGGGAAATGGAATGATACCTGCAGAGCCTTGAAACCATGAGAAACCTGAAAGCCATCCTCCCTGGACTTAACTAGATTTGCACATCTGCATATTGTCCAATTTCTCTAAAGCTAATAAATATTCACCTGCTTATGTTCCATTATCTCCTTGTTCTACAGCTTTATGGGATAGTTGGTAACTGACAAACTAATCTAGACTGATATGGTAATGAACTATTCTTCCAAAAGAATACACACATATGAGTGTATGTATGTATGTATGTATGTATATATATATATATATATATATATATATATATATATATATATATATATATATATATACTCACTGTGACAGTCTTCTAAAGATAATGTGTTAACCAAAAGGAATGACTACACAATGGTATGATTTCAGATATTAAGGTAATTGAATAAATATCTTTGAGACAATAGTACTTTGTGCTCCTATCCACCTACCTGTGTCACAAACTGGACTTGGACACTTGGGGAAAAGAACTGTCTTCAGCACCAATTTCACAGGATATAAATCTTCAAGCCCATAAACCTCACCAAAATGATGATAATGAAGATGCCCCAATAAAATGCATCCTTTGAAGCTAATCAATTTATGTCCTCACAATCTGCGTTAGGACAAAAATAAAAAGAGCACCTAGAGCATGCATTAGCCTGGACCCTCCTCATCCAAATGAATCAATCGGTCAATAGTGTCTACTGTGCTCCTGAGATCAAAACACAACAGTGAGACAGCTCCTATCCTTGAGAAGCTTATACTCATAGATATGTGAATAAAGAATATACAGTAACAGGAAGGGGTCACCAATAAATAAGAGATTCACATTATGGGTTTAGAAGGAGGTGACTCCAAAAAAAGAGCTCTTCTTCACTATATTATAAATGAAGGCTTCATTTCAATATCAGAAACAACAACATTTATTAAATGGCTTTAAGGTTTAGTAAGTCTTTAGTATACTTTCTTTTTCTGACTGACTAAGCTCCACAATTCCACTCATCATAAGAGGTTTATTAAACACCTACTATAAGCAAAACACTGTTTAAGGACTAGGGATACAAAAATTTAACCTAGGAGTACCTTGCTTGGTTTCCAACATCCATGATTCAGAGGGATTATAGTATAAAATCATAGACTTAGTGCTAGAAGGGACCTTAGAGGTCATCGAGTCCAATTCTCTGATTTATAGATGAGGAAACTGAGGCACAGGAAAGTTAAAGTTCTGCCCACAGGCATAGATACTATGTTTGAGGTAGGATTTGGACCCATACTATCTTCAAGTCTAGTGCCTTGTCAGAGTCAATTCTGAAATGCATAACTACAAATAAGTTTGTCCTTAATTTCTTTGTGAAAGAGGAATACAAGAAGTAAGGCTGATCTAAGGTCACAAAAGACCTTTATGTGACAAGGTGTCTCATAACTGAATAGAAATGGCTAACACTAGATGTGTGTTTTTTATTCTCCCCATTTTTATTTCCAGAGACAGGAATGGTCACAGTGACCAAGTACCAATGGAAATAAGTAAACAACAGAATGAGGGTTACCCCGGTATGGCAAAAATTCCAAACTCTTCTAATCATGCTCACAATCAGATCAAGTTTCTCTGTGGATGAACCTGAGACATTAAGTGAATGTTCCTCTGAATTCTTTCACTATTTAGGCTCAGGATCTTTCTCATCCACATTGAATAACTATGAGGGAAACATAGAGACTTTGAGAACATAGCAATGACTGTTTCTCCCTGGGGATGTTTGGCTTATTTTCATTTTCAATTTATTTTATGTACAATAAACTATGTGTTCACCACATTTTAAAGAGTCTGAATCTGAGCTTCAGGGGAAATGACCTGAGAATAGAATACCACGAAGGACACAGGTGATTTGAGACAGATGCAAATAGTAGATTTTATATTTAATTATTTGAGGACTATTTAACTCCATCTCCTAGACTGCAAAGGGAGGAAGGAAAGAAGGAAGGAAGGAAGGAAGGAAGGAAGGAAGGAAGGAAGGAAGGAAGGAAGGAAGGAAGGAAGGAAGGAAGGAAGGAAGGAAGGAAGGAAGGAAGGAAGACTGTTTATGAGTCAAGAATGAAAGAACTTTTCTGAAGATCTTTTATGAAATGCCAGGGTGAAGAGTTTGAATTGTATCTGTTACAGGAATTTTTTTTTCCTTTTTGCTAATTTTTATTATTCAAAGCTTAAGGCCATTTCTCCTGCTACTTTTGGCTAACTAAAAGCCTATCTTCTGTTGATATTACCCTCACTGACAAAAATCTGACTCATGGAATAATAATGTTAAGAAAAGGTCAGAGGGGCGGAGCCAAGATGGCGGAGTAGAAGGACGCACGTTTACGAGCTCCGAAACCAAAGCCCATAGAATTAATGTAAAAAGAGTCCCCAATAGCTTCTGGGTGAATACAAGGTGTGCAGAAGCAGAGTGGAAGAGATTTCCGTTCCAGGGAGCCCTGAAGACCCGTCCCCAGGGTCCGGCGCACCCCGGAAAGTAAACCCGACCCCCAGCGCTGCCCTGGCCGGGGTCGCAGAGAAGCTGTTCCGAGCAGGCTTCGGAGACGGAAGCTCCGGGAGCCGGGAAAGTCCCTCCACCCACAGAAGCTACAGGTCAGTGAGAAAGAAAGCCGGGCTGAAGGAGAGGGGAAGCAGGGCGTCTCCCTGACTCGGGCCCCCTTGGGAGGAAGCGGCGGCGGCGGGGACGGGGGCAGGAAGCGGCGGAGGCAGAGGTGTGGGCGGCGGCTGAGGCGGCAGCGGCCCAGGACTCAGGAATCCCCCAGCAGCAGGCAGGATCTTCATTACGGAAGATTCCCGCATAAAATCGGACGGAGCTGAGCCTGGGAGACGGCCCTGCCCCCACCCCCGCTCTGTTACTGATCGCTTCTGCTTAAAGCCCCCAAGGGAGCGGGATTTGGGACGCGGGGCCCCCCACCCTGCCCCCACCCGTTCCATTCCTGAAAGTCTCTGCATAAAGCCCCCCGGGGGATCAGTCTCGGAGGCAGCCCTGGCCCCACCCCAGCACCTGAACTAAAGCTCACTGATTGACAGCCGGCAGGAGGAAAGCCCATTTAAATCTCAGAGGCCAAGCACTAGCTGGGCGGATCCAGGCAGGGGTGGAAAGGAATCTCAGAAGTCAAGTAACTGGCTGGGAAAATGCCTAGAAAAGGGAAGAAAAATAAGACTTTAGAGAGTTTTTTCCAACAAATGCAAATGATCCCGACCTTCGGATCTGATGAAGATGAGGACGTATTCTTGCCATCAGGGAAAGACGTGGAGGGCGGGGCCTCAGTACCCCAGACACCCCAGGGGGGTGGTGGGTGGGCTCAGGCCCTGGAAGAGCTCAAAAAGGATTTTGAAAAGCAAGTTAGACAGGTGGAGGAAAAACTGGGAAGAGAAATGTCAGAGATGCAACAAAAATATGAAAAACAGGTCAATACCTTGGTAAAGGAGACCCAAAAAAATGCTGAGGAAATTAACACCTTGAAAAATAGGCTCACCCAATTGGCAAAGGAGGTTCAAAAAGCCAATGAGGAGAAGAATGCTTTCAAAAGCAGAATTAGCCAAATGGAAAAAGAGGCTCAAAAGCTCACTGAATTTAATAGCTCTCTCAAATTTAGAATGGAACAGATGGAGTCTAATGACTTTATGAGAAACCAAGAAATCACCAAACAAAACCAAAAGAACGAAAAAATGGAAGAGAATGTGAAATATCTCATGGGAAAAACAACTGACCTGGAAAATAGATCCAGGAGAGACAATTTAAAAATTATGGGACTACCTGAAACTCATGATCAAAAAAAGAGCCTAGACATCATCTTCCATGAAATTATCAAGGAAAACTGCCCTGACATTCTAGAACCAGAGGACAAAATAAGTATTGAAAGAATCCATCGATCACCACCTGAAAGAGATCCAAAAAGAGAAACTCCTAGGAACATTGTGGCCAAATTCCAGAACTCCCAGCTCAAGGAAAAAATCTTACAAGCAGCTAGAAAGAAACAATTCCAGTACTGTGGAAATACAATCAGGATAACCCAAGATCTAGCAGCTTCTACATTAAGGGATCGAAGGGCGTGGAATAGGATATTCCAGAAGGCAAAGGAACTAGGACTCAAACCAAGAATCACCTACCCAGCTAAACTGAGTATAATACTTCAAGGGAAAATATGGTCTTTCAATGAAACAGAGGACTTTCAAGCATTCTTGATGAAAAAACCAGAGCTGAAAAGAAAATTTGACTTTCAAACACAAGAATGAGAAGAAGCATGAAAAAGTAAACAGCAAAGAGAAGTCTTAAGGGACTTACCATGAGTGAACTGTTTACATTCCTACATGGAAAGACAATATTTGTAACTCTTAAAACTTTTCAGTATCTGGGTAGTTGGTGGGACCACACATACACATGTACACGCATGCACACACATACACACATGCACACACATACAGAGATAGAGAGCACAGATTGAACTGAATAGGAGGGGACCATACCTTAAAAGAAACTAGGGTAAATGGTGAGAGAGAAATGTAGGGGGAGGGAAAGGAAAGGGGGTAACTATATGTCATTTAAGAGGCAGGTAGGAGTTTTTCTTAGTGGAGGGAAAAAGAGGAGAGCTGAGGAAAAAAAAAAAAAAAAAAAAAAAAAAAAAAAACAAGAAGTTTACCCTCATCACATTTGACTAAACGAAGGAGTGAAATGCACACTCATTTTGGTATGAAAACCTATCTTACAGTATAAGAAAGTGGGGGAGAAAGAGATATTGCAAGGGGGGGGATGATGGAAGGGAGGGCAAAGGGAGGAGGGAGCAATTTGAAGTCAACACTTGGGGAGGGACAGGATCAAAAGACAGAAGAGAAGCAATGAGGGGCGGGTTAGGAGGGATGGTAATCCAGTTAGTCTTACACAACACGACTATCAGGGAGGTCATTGGCAAAATTACACAGATATGGCCTATATTGAATTGCCTGCTGTCCCAAAGGGAATGGGTGGGGAGGGAGGGATGAGGAGAATTTGGAACTCAAAGTTTTAGGAACAACTGTTTAGTATTGTTGTTGCAACTAGGAAAGAAGACATACAGTTAAGGAGGAATAGAAAGTCATCTGGCCCTACAGGAGAAAAGAGAAGATGGAGACAAGAGAAGGGAGAGATGACAGAAGAGAGGGCAGATTGGAGATAGGGAAAACTAGATTGCATGGGGTATTGGGGTGGGGGGAGGGGATAAAAGGGGAGAAAATTTGGAACCCAAAAATTTGTGAAAATGAATGTAAAAAATTTAAATAAATAAATAAATTAATAGAAAAAAAAAAAGAAAGAAAAGGTCAGAGCTGTTTCTCCTGCTTGAGAACTTGTTGAACAAACAGGCTGAAACACAACCTATGGGATATGAAACTATACTTGGAGCCTTAAGTTTTCCTTAGATAAGAAGCCAGAAGATTCTCAGTTGTCCCTGACTTTCTGTCTCTCTGTCTCTCTGTCTCTCTGTCTGTCTCTGTCTCTGTCTCTGTCTCTCTCTCTCTCTCTCTCTCTCTCTCTCTCTCTCTCTCTCTCTCTCTCTCTCTCTCCCTGTCTCTCTCTCTCTCATAGCCTACCTGTGAACCCTCCAAATATAGTTTAAACATGTAACCTGACTTAGTTTACCTATAGAGTCTGTTTAACTAGGTTTGTTCCTTTCCTTAGATTGTGATTTTGCTTGTTTAAGTTTGCTCAACTTTTGTTATATGGAAGGAAGTATGGGACTATGAATTTTTCTTTTCTTTAACTTTTATGCCCTAAGAGAAATGTACAAGATAGCAATATGTAAAAAAACTAAGCTCTATTACTGTGATGTAATTATGCCCATAAGAGGCTTGTTAGAATACTAATTTTCATTCAAGTATATTTTTTATCTGAATCCTGAACCTATGCTTAATCATAATAAAACCTAGGTTTTTCTTACCTCTATAATTCCTGTGTTGTGGTAGATTTATTTTGGCAGCAGTTACCTACCACATGTACTTTGAAAGGACATAACTTTTCATCTTATGCAATATTTGTTTATATCTTTCTATATATCTTCTATAGAAGACCCACCCAAAGCACCAAAGGCCATTTTCTGGTTTGTTTATTGGTAAAATCACTGATGATATTCTGTTCTCTGACAGTGTTAGAACTCTTCTCCTATAGGCATATCAAATTCAACATATCCAAAGTAGAATATCATCTACTCCTTAATCTAATTCACCCCATGTATCTAATCTGTTGTCAAACCAAGTTATTTCTACCTTCACAACATAACTCACATACATCCCCTTCTCTCCACTCATAGAGAGACCACTCTAGAAACGGCTTTCATCATGTCTCACCCAGACTATTGCAAAAGCTTTCTAACTATTTTTTCTGTCTCAAGGTTCTTCCCATTCCAGGCCATCTATCCCCCAGTAAGGTACTAAAGTGATTTTCCTAAAGCACAAGTCAAAACATGTCATCATCCTACTCAGTGACATCCAAAAGCTCTGTGTTACCTTCAGAATTTGTCCTTTCACAAGCTGGGCCCTTCCTACTTGTAATATTCTTATCTTATATTTTACTGCCCTCTCTGTAATTTACAATTTAGCTACACTGGCCTACATACTGTTCCCCACTCACAAAATTCCTTCTCCTGCCTCCATGGTTTTGTCCTGGCTGTCCTCCACACCTGAAATATTCTTCCTCTCCTCACCTCCTATCACCTAGCTTCCATTAAGACAACTCAAATCCCATATTTTCCATATGGCCTTTCCTGGTGTCCCTACCATCAATGTCACCCAATGCTAGTGGCTTTCCTTTGAGATTACCTTCCATTTACCACGTGAGTTAGTATTTATTAAGCACCTACTGTGTGTCAGGAACATTGGTAACTTTGCATCTAAGCTATAAGCATGCAGTTATTTTACATATTGTCTCCCCCATTAGAGTATGAGTGCCTTCATGATTACATTTTTGGTTTTCTGCATCTCCTCAGTACTTGGTAGATAATGAGTACTTGGCAAATGCTTATTGGCTTATTGACTGACTATGAGTTGAATTTGACAGCAGGGAGTATGGTATATTTTTTGCAAGTCTGGAAGAAAAAAGTTGGGCAGTCCTCTTTTCATGGTAATATACCACTGATTTCCCCTTCAAAGCCAATCTCTGTCACTCTCACATATCCCCTCAGCAGAGATGGTTTCATTGCAGCCCATTTCCAAATAAAACCTGTCAATGTGTCCATTTTCATTCTATCCAGATTTGTTGGTTTATTAAGCTACCAAGATTGGTTAAAGCTGAATTGGGTCTTTTGGAAATCATCTCTGATAAGTAACATTTCTTGACAGCTCTGATACAGCTGGTTGCTCTCTGCAGTGATCTGGAAGATAAAAGTCAGCTATACCTCACTTTCTGTAAGAGAAGTACTCCTTAAAGTATGCATGTGAACTGAACTTTTGCAAATTGAAGCATGCTGGAAATTAATAAAAGCTCTATTTTTTAGAATACAACATTAACTCACTATTACAATTAACTTATAATTATAAATTAAGTGATACTGCAATGTAATTTAAGGATCGGGGGGAAGCTAGGTAGCTCAGTTGATATCGTACTGGGCCTACAGTCAGGAAGTTCAAATCTGGCCTCAGATACTTACTAGTTATATGACCCTGGACAAGTCACTTAACCCTGTTAGCCTCAGTTTCTTTATCTATAAAATGAGCTGGAGAAGGGAACGACAAACCATTCCAGTACCTTTGTCAAGAAAATCCTAAACAGAGTCACAAAGAGTTGGACATGAATGAAAAACAACTGAAATTTAAGGAATGAAAGAAAGTTAGGAAATGGAGGGGACTTCACAAAAAAAATGCATCTCCAAGGAACTTAAAATTTCGAAAGGTGAAAAGGAAGAGGAAATGCATGTGGGGCTGGGAGGGGAAAGTCACTAATATAGTATGCACATAAGTCAATAATATAGTATGCACATAAAGGGAAAGTCAGTAATATAGTATGCACATAAAAGAGAATGTGTAAAAGGAAGTAACTCGAACTAAGTTTGAGAAGTGGTTCATTGCAAAGCGGAGGCATGTGGATTTTATATTAGAGCCATATGAAAGCAACAGAAGATTTTAAGCAGAAGAATGATCTGGTCAGAACTCTATATTATGTTGTTTTGGCAGTGGTGTAGAAAATAGACTGGGAAAAAAAGAGAGTAGGATTGGAGAGGCCCATTAAACAATTATTACACGTATGTATACACGCCCACATAAATACACAGCAAATCAGAGGGAGGAACCCACACAAGTCCAGGCGTTTGAGTAGATCTTAGAGTCAGATACAAGAAAAGTGTGTAGACAGAATTAACAGAATTTGACATCTGATTGGGTACAGAGATGAGGGAGAGGCACAAATCATAAAATAGATTTAGAGTTGGAAGGGACCTTAAAGGTCATTGACTCCAATCTCTTCACTGTCAATTTAAAAGATGAGACATGCCCAGGTAGGATTGGAATCCAGAAATTCCTGACTCCTAATCAGTCCAGTGCCTTATCCATGGCATCATGTTGCCTTTTAAGTTAAGAAAAAAATTAAATAGCCCTTGTTTCCAAGAACTTATTTTTAAGAGGTAGAGGAGAGAAAAACTTGTACAGAGACAAATCTAATATTAATCCAAATTTATTTTGGGGATGATGAAAGAGCACCAACACCTGGGAGAATGGTCTCTTATAGGAGGAACTTAAGCTGATGCTTGAAGAGAGCTGGGGGTTTGATGACCAAAAAGTAAGAAGCAAGAATAATATAGGTATGGGCTGAGGTCTATGCAAAGGCATACATGTGAGAGATGGAATGTCATGCACAGGGAACATCAGGTATGTAGTTTGTCTGAAACACAGAGCACATGAGAGAGGTGGAGGGTAAAGTGTATTCAGCCTAGAAAGAGAAGGTGATAACTCCTCCTTTTTCAACCATCATAACTATATTGATGCTGAAAATAATTTTCTCTTGTCCTATACTATTATCAGAAATTCTCATTTAGGAAAAAAATGATGCTTGAAATAACCTAAAGATAATTCTCTTATGGCTATACATATACTCATCATTTGTCAACCAATACTCTATAAGTAATAATTCATCTTTTATACATCACAGTTCCTGTATTTATGTATATATGCCTTTTAAAAAGGGTTCCTGAATATATTTTATAAAATAAATTTATATATTATATATGATAAGTATGTGTTAAACAAGAAAGCAGCAAGAGGTAGTCAATAGAGAGCCTGTCTTGGAGTAGGGAAGTGTTGGGTCTTGATACATTTGCCCCTGAATGTGTGACTTTGGGCAAGTCATTTGATCTCTCAGTAGTCCAGATAATTCTAAAACTGTTCACTGAGGAGCAAGTAACAGTCTTCTTTGATAGAGAGAGTTTGCTCATTGGAAATTACAGAAACCAATGAAATCATAGATGCAAGCAAGAGCAAAACAAGGAAGTATCTCATAAATGACTGAACTAAGAAGCCTTTGTCTCCCGTTACTCTTTAATGTGAGAAATGTGACTTCACTTTAGAATATGGCTCTATTTAAAATGGTCAGCAAAGTGATCAATCAATAAAGTCATCTAGCATTTATGAAGTACCTACTATGTGCCAGTCATAACTAGGTGCTACAGGTACAGAAGCAAAAGGCAAAAAGAATTGAAATAATCCCTATTCTCAAAAAGATATACAGTCTATGGAGAGAGAATGATAGAAACATACATACATACATAGGTTGATATACTAACAGAATAAATAGAAAATAAATCTAAGGTAATTAAATACAAAGTATTGGGGAAAACAAACATGTATTAGGTGACTACTATGTGACAAACACTGTGTTTATCATTTTACAACTATCTCATCAGGGTTTGTACTATTATCGTTCCCATTTTCCGGTTAAAGAAACTATGGCAGTCAAAATTAAGTAATTTGTGTATGGTCACTCAACTAGTATCTGAGGACAGATTTGAACTTCCTGACTTTAGGTTCAGTACTCTATCCACTGTTCCACTGTATCCACCTTACTACCTCTTGTTTAAAAAGGATACTGACAGAGAGTAACATCAGGAAATAAATCTTGCAGAAATTAGTACTTGAGATGCATTTTGAAGGAAATTAGGTGACTCAATTATGTCAAATTAAACCCCTCCCACCTAAGGAAAGAAAATTACAGGTACATACATATAACCCTTGAATACCAAAGAAAATCTTACATCACCTATATCTGGTTTATTCAGGATTAGCATATTCAGGGGTGCCTGGAGTCTATTTATCCGAGACTGGAACATTTGTAAAGTAGCCTTGCTCCCTTTGTCCTCTTTAGTCTAAAACAATGCTAGCCCACATGACTGTGAATCAACTTATAGTTCTGTGTAAGGTCTGTTTGTTTGTTTATAATTACGTATGTTATTTCATCTTTCACAACCAGAACTTAAGGTCATAGTGGTGAAAAATAAGCACATCTCTGTGTATCCTGTCATGATGAACCCTATAGTTAGATCAAATGGAGTTGTATGTCTGTCCCTTGAAATTCTAGACCAGACTAGCAGATTGAGACAGTGATGTTTCTTTAAATCCAACTAAGTAAACACATGATTAAAACTATCCAGCCTAAGAATATTCTCTAGCTCTAGGCCCATTATGCCTCTACATTTGATAATGACTTAGGCACATTCTTGTACTTTACATTCTTGCCTATTGGTGTTGTATTTTTCTGAGGTAGACATATATGTCATAATAAACATTTTAGCTTCAATAATAAAGGCCTAATTTCTTAAATGACCTATGTCATGGGTATCACTATCAGGTAAAGCTGATGATGGCAATGACACATTTTCAAGAAAGATAATGTATACTTGTTGAATATTCTCCCCCTTACACATATGATGAGGAGGAATTAAAGGAAAGAAAGAAGTAAAAGTCTGTGATTGGAAGCAAGGGAAGGGGAACAGAGGAAGGTCTATGGAGCACAAACATACCACTCACATGTAGGTCACTAATGGTAAACATACTTTACTTTCTCCATATTCTTTATAAGTGAGGGCTAAGGAGCAAAGAGGGAGACTAGAGTATAAGAGAGGTTAGAGAAAAGAAACCAACCAATAATCATAACTGATTATGAATTGGGGTGAACTCGCCCATATAAGGGAAAAAATAGCAAATGAATTAAAAAGCAGAACCCAACAAAATTTTGTTTATAGGAAACACAATTGAAACAAAGGTTTACATTGAATTAAAATATAGAATTGTAGGAAAATCTATTATTCTTCAGATAGACATAAAAAGGGGTAACAATCATGATTTTAGACAAGGAAATATCAAAAATAGACATGAATATAAGAGATTAAACAGGGAAATTTACATCATGCCTAAAGGACCTGTAGAAAATGAATCTATATCACTACAATATCAGTGTATTATGTGTATATTCAACAAATTGGATAGCATTTAAATAATTAATGGGAGAGTTAAGCACATTAAAGAGAAAAAATTGACAGCAAAATTGTAATAGTAAGTAGAGGAGTTCAGTGTACACCTTGTATACCTAAACAAATCTAACAGAAGATAAAAAGACCCAAAGAAAGAAAATGTGAAAAGGATTTTAGGAAAGTTAGATATCATAGATCTCTGCTGACTACTAAGTAGTAAGAGGAGAGGTGGGAGTGGGGGAGAGAGAATATTTCTCATCTGCATAGAGGATCTTTACAAAAATTGATTTTATTAGGGTATAAAACCTGCAAACAAATGAAAACACAGATGTGTTAAAGATATCCTTCAATGACTATATTGTCTTTCCAGAAACGAGTAAACTAGAAATTAAATAAGTTAATCCTACAAAACTGGTAGGACAAAGAACAAATAATTGAAACAATAGATAATTGCAACTAAGAAAATCATAATCATCAGAAAATGTATTGAAACTATTAGAATTTAGCCAAAGAAATTAGGGGTTATTTTATATTTCTCAGTGTTTTCAGCAGCAAAAGAGAATGAATAAAACAATTAATTGGACAGGCAAAAAGCAGCAGCAACAAAAAAAAAAATAGCAAGAAAAGCAACACATGAACAATCCCCAACTTGACACTGAATTAGAAATTCATTCTTATTTTTCTTTTATCTATCCGACTGGTATAGTTTAGTTAAGCCGGCTATTTTTTTCCTATCTTACCTTTTCCTAACTTCATGAATGTATCTTCATTGAGTTAATCCAATTCTTCTTCTCTGTCTTTTGGAATTCCTACTCTCTTTTAAGGTCAAGCTGAGATTATACCCATTTAATGAAGTCTTTCCTGGTCTTCCTAGATGAACAAAGATATTTTACTCTCCTAAAAAAATTATTACAACATATTATCTGGTGCTCTCTATCTTTTGTTTTTATCATATTCTATGAGGAGGCAGAATGGCATGTTGGATAGACTGCTGAATTTGGAATCAGGATAGACCATATTCAAATAAACCCTGCCTCACTGGCTGTGGCACCTTTGTAAACCTTTTAAATTTGTGATCTCTTTGAAGATTTTTCCACCTTCTGTCAAACTGGGATAATAATATCTACAGTACCTAGTTCACAAAGTTGTTGAGAAATTCCAGAGGTATAGGTATGTAAAGCACTTTGCAAACTTCAAAGCACTATATCAACATCTGTTCACAAAATTTTAGAGTTGGAAGGGAACTTAATAGCCATCCAGTTCAAGTCATCCTTGAAAAGAAAGCTGGGCTTAAATCTATCAAGATATAGTCATCTAGTCACAGCTTGAAGATTTCCAGTGAAAGTAAACTGACTACCTTCTAAGGTACATATATGGATAGTTCTAATTTTTATATTTATATATATATATTTATATTTTTTATATTTTTCTGATATCTAGCCTAAATTTCAAATTTCTAAATTGTTTGCAATTTCAACCTTTTGCTTCTGATAATTCCCCCCGTGTGGAACTAAACAAATCCAATCCTTTAATCTGATAACCCTTCCAGTACCTGAAGATAGCTATGATATCTTCTCTGCCAAATTTTCCCACTTCCTTTAACTGTTCTTAATATGACATGGACTACAGACTTTGACCATCCTGATTATCTTCTTTTGCACATGCTCTAGTTAATCAAAGTCTGTCCTAAACTATGACATATAGAATAGAATGCTATACTCCAGATGTGGGCAGAATATAGTCATATCATCACCCCCTTTATTAGTGGAAATCTTGCTTTTTGATATAGCTCCAGTTCATATAAGCTTTTTTTTTTGGCAGGTTCATATTGTCCTGGGAGTCACTAGACTTCAAGAGATAATGAAGGATAGAAGGGTCTAGTTTGCTGTGGTCCCTAGGGTCACAAAAAGTTGGATATGACTAAATGACTGAACAGCAGAGAGTCTACTATTAACCTTAGATCTTTTCATTTACAATTGGTGTCCAGTTATGCCTCCACGATTGTGAGTTTGAAGCTGATCTTTTGAACTCAGATATAAAATTCTACATTTATCTGTCTTTGATTCCATTCTATTATATTCATTCCAATGTTCTGGACTTTCAAGATGTTTCTGGATCCTGATTTTCACACAGTGAGTTAGCTCATAGTTTCAGCTTTTTGTCATCTGTACATTAGATGATATGCTATGTGTTCCATAATCCAATACACTGATTAAAATGTTAAAAAAAAAAAAAGATATGGCCTGTCCATCACAACCAAAAGTTGTAGTACATGATTTTGTTGGGAAAATATTGTACTTTAAGAAATAATGATTGAGATGCTTTCAGAAAAACTGGGAAGACTTGTATGAACTGATGAAAAGTGAGCAGAACAAGGAGAACATGGTACATAGTAACAGCAATATTATGCAATAATCAATCATAAATGATTTGGCTTTTCTTGGCAATGATTCAAAACAATTTGAAAGGATTTATGAGGAAAAATTCTATCTACCTGCTATCAGAAAAAACTGCTATCAGAAAGAATTGATAGCATCTGAATATGAGTTGAAGCATACTTAACATTTTTGTTATTCTTGTTTCTTGGGGTTTTGTCTGCATTTCTGAAATATGACTAACATGGATTTTCATATTAAAACATTAAAAATTAAATTAAATATTAAAACATTTTATATGACTGTGCATGTATATTCTATATCAAATTGCTTGCCTTTCCAAGGAGAGGGGAGGGAAAGAAAAGGAGGGTATTTGGAACTCAAAATTTTAAAAGATGAATGTTAAAAAAAATTGAGGTTTACATGTAATTGAGAAAACACTAAAAATTAAATTAAAAAGCATATTGTCAAGCATAGATTCCTAGTGCATTTAACTGGATATCTTCTGCAAAGCAGACGTGGAACCATTAATGACTAGTTTTTGAACACAAGCACTTGCGAATTTATTTAGTTATATAATTATCTAGCCCAACCTCTAGTTTTTTCTCAAGAATTATATGATCAGGAGTGTTGTAAGGCTCAAAGAAGATAATCAATGTAAAGAATTTTGCAGATTAAAATACTATATGAAGTACAATATGACTTAAAATACTATATAATTGCCAGTTATTATTATTATTGCCATTATTATTTGTTATCCTATAATCACCAGTCTAGCAATGACTTCTACTGCCCTCCCACTGAGCTCATTCAGTATTTATGAAACAATACTGCCTGTGTGCTGGTAAAAGTTTAAGAATGGAGCTCCAGAAAATAAAAAAGTATTCACTTTTAAATCTAATCTGCATTATTAACATGCTCATAAGATTAGAAAATCAATAAAATTATAAACCAAGTCCTGATCTTTAGCAACTGCTGATTTTTAACATGTAGGGTTAGAGCTCATTCCAGCACACTCCCGAATATGAAAAACTTACCAAATGTTTTGCTAATATCTAGTCAAACTATTCTTATAGTATCCCTTTGTTCTGACAGGTAAGTAACCTTTTTTGGGGAAAAAAAAAAGATATAAGCTTTGTTTGAAATTACCTGTGTTCAATAGAATTACAAGAGTATTCATTTTATTTTATTTTTACTTCCAAATTTTTTCCCTCCCTCCATACTTCACAGTTAACAAAGTTCCTGCTCATTCTTTCCCTTCCCTAACAATTAAGAAGTCAAGAAAAATGAAAATGAAGACATGCAAAACACATGCAGTAATTAGCCATGTTCTGGGGAGAAAAAGCAAGAAAAATAAAAGAAGAGAAAAAATATGCTTTAATCTGTACTCTGAATCCCATTAGTTATCTGGAAGTAGATAGGATTTTTCATCATGAGTCCTTTAGAGCTGTGGTGGAACATTGTATTGATCAGTTACTAAGTCTTACACAATTTATTATCTTTACAATCTTGCTGTTATCATTTACATTATTCTCTTGATTCTGCTTATTTCACTTTGCATCAATTCATATATGTCTTCTCAGGTTTTGAATCATGCCCTTCAAAACACGCATTCCTATACTATAATTTGTTCAATAATCCCGCATTTGATAGGAAACCACTCAATTTCCAATTCTTTGCCAGCACAAAACAAACAAAACATTATAAATATTTTTGTACATGTTGGTCCTTCTCCTTTTTCTTTCATCTCTTTGGGATATAGATCTAGTAGTGGTTTTATTTGGTCAAATGGTATGCAGTTTTATAGTCCCTTAAGCATCAATTCCAAATTGTTTTCCAGAATGATTGGTCTACCTCACCACTCCACCAACAATGCATTAGTGTATTTATTTCCTCACATCTCCTCTAGCATTTGTCATGTTCATTTTCTTTCCTTTTAACCAGTCTAATGAAGGTAAAGTAGCACCTCATATTTGTTTTAACTTGCATTTCTCTAATTATTTTTAGACTGTCTTGTAACCAATTTTAATTCCTTTGAATCTCATTTATTTGTGTTCATGTATCCATCCTTTTGTATTATAAACAACTTGAGGTCAAGGATCAAATTATTTATCAACATTGCATCCCCACTGGGGATACAGTTTAAAACTTTACACATGTGTACTTAAATAAATGTCTTTCTAATTGAAATAAAAATGGAGGTCAGAAATAATCCTCTCTTACCTAAGACTTGTAATTTTTTAAAGAAAAAAGAAAATCCTGAATAATAGGACCCCTTGTCTGTGTTTGGTTATAAAGGCAATAGGAAGTGTCCAGTTTAACTTGCTTTGTATATCATTTAAGTGTTTACATATAGATATGCATGTAATTCTATCTAATTAGTCAACAAACATTTATTATCATTATTATCATCATTAATATAAGTGCTTCCAATGTACAAGGCACTATGATAGGAGTTGAATAAATGTTTTCTATTAAAATGACGATTAATTCAAAAAATATATATTCATTAGTTTCTCACATAGAAATATCTATTAACATCCCTGCTCAAATGCATGACAATGTGACAGGCATTAGAGGGGAATTAAAAGATTTTCTGTCCTCAAGTACCAATCCAAATAGGTGTTACTAATTCCTGCCGGGTGCTAGGATGATCATAAAGCTGTTTGAAGGGTTTTAGGAGGTGATATATTAACCCTCAGGATACAAACAGTACAGAAATCCGCATTTATTTCATTTAACCCATTCCACACATCCTACATGGAACATATTCCATGATTTAAACTCCATTTGGCAGCCAGCATAATTCTCTACTGTATATTTGTGGTCCATCTGTAACTAGGAATTCCTTTAGGACTCTTAGGGGGAAAAAAAAGACTCCAGGAGGATTCAGGCTGCCAGATATGCTCTGTGAAAGGGCAGATTAATCTCCATGGACCTCACAGTTGACAAAGCCCCTGTTCCATGTGTTTAGCTATTATGCTAAAAGAAATTTGAAAACAACATTCTTCTGGCTGCCTTATTGGTGTTATCATAAAATAATTACTGCCCTGGGGGATTGAAGGTAATCAGATACACTGGCTTTCTATACACCTCTGGGAGGAAGAAAGGGGAAAGGCTGATTATCTTTCCATAACAAAAGCCAATATTGCCTCCTTCCTTAAATTTCTCCCATAAACAGCATTGCTGTTGTCTTCTTTTAAATGCTTGTCATTTGCCAAGTCTCGATTTCTGGATGTGAAAGTCATTTTGTCTTTCAGAAAATACTGGTTCCAAAAAGGAAATCTCATTTCCATTCCAGCATTATTCTCCCTCCCTAAAATATCCCCCCTAACCCCACCTATAATCCATCCTTCACAAAATTGCCAAAATTATATTTTTAAAGCACAGATCTGACCATATCATATCCCTATTCAAAAAGGTCCAGTAGCCACATTTTATCTTTAGCATAATATACAAACTCCACTGGTGTTTAAAGACTTTCACAATCTGGCTCCAGCATCTATTTTCAGGCTTATTATCCATTACTCCCCATTATGCTTTCTGCGTTTCTGCCAACCTGACCTTTTTGCCATTTCTCAATCAATCAATCCATCAACAAACATTATTAGAGTCCTGCTACATGCCAGGGACTGAGGATACAATTATAAAAATTGATAGAGTACCAGGCTTGGAGACAAACGTGGTTGTTCAGCTTTTTTTAGTTGTGACCAGCTCTTCTTGACCCCATTTGGCGTTTTCTTAGCAAAGATATTGGAATTATTTGCCATTTATTTTTCCAGCTCATTTTACAGATAAGAAAACTGAGGCAAATAGGAGTTAAGTAATTTTTCCAAGGTCACACAGCTACTAAGTGTCTGAGGCCAGATTTTAGCTCAGGGAAATGAATCTTCCTGCTTCAAGCACTGTGCCACCTAGCTGCCCTCGCTACACTACCTCGCTGTCCTCAGAAAGAGCTGAGTTCAAATGTGACATCAGATACTCATTAGTTGTGTTAACCTGAGTAAGTCAAATAGTCTCTGTTTGTCTCAGTTTCCACCATCTATCTCTAGAATAGGAATGATAGCACCTTCTCCTAGGGTTTTATAAGAATTATATGAGATCATGTAAGTGCTTATCATAGTGCCTAGAATATACCATGCATTATATAAATGGTAGCTATTATTACTAACATTCTACCTTCTTTTCTCTATGCCTTTGCACTCGATGCAGCAGCTGTTTCCAGTGCCTCAAATATTTTCTTCCCTTACCTCTACCTCCATGAATCCCAATGTCTCTTCAAAACTCAGCCCAAGTACTATCTCCTTCTTACATATGGCTATTCTTAATATCCTCAGCTAGTAGTATACTCTTCCCAACATAAACACACAGACTATATAGCACCTACCACTAAGTTACTTTATATTTACTTATAAGTGAATGTATTGTTAAATAAATAAATAGTATTTTCACAGAGAATGTTTAGCTCCTTAGAGACAGGAACTATTCCATTTTTATCTTTATATCTGTAGGATTTTCACACTGCTTAGTACATAGTAGCTCTTTATTAAATTCTTGTTAACTGATGAATTCAATCAATCCTCCATATTCAAGTTCATAATGATATTAAGCTGATCAATGGCTACATTTGGACCCAAGATTCATTTCCTCAAAGGTACATATAAAATCAGTCAACTAAGTTATTAAGAACCTGATATGTGCCAAGCACTGTGCAAAGAACTGGAAATACAAAGAAAGGCAAAAAATAATCCCTGTGCTTAAAGAGTTTACAATCTAATAAGGTATACAAAGGAAACAGGAAAGAGGGGTGAAGAGGAAGATTCTCAGCATAGGGCATGGTGCAGAAATCCAATGGACCACAATCAGGTAGGAAATGAAGAGATGACTGATCTAAGTAACATCCTGAGATGGAAGTTCTGGGAGGAGCTCTCCCTTCTCTACCCTCTAATCAGAAGGAGAAAGAGGCCCCACAAGCCAAGGTTACTGATAAGATGTGACTTCCTGAACTGAAGTGATTTGACAGGATGATGAGGTTCCTGGGAAATGATAGAGAATCCAGGGATTACAGTCAAGTGGGGAATGACACTATGAATCACCCTCTTCCCTTTAATGTTCTCTTTTTCTTAGGTTCCTCCTCCTTGTCAGTCTTCTTTGCTGGATCTTCATTCAGGTCAAGCTCATTAAAAGTGGATGTTCCCTTCCACACTATCATGGACCTTCTTCTCTTCTCTCTTTATACCGTTTCATTCATCTAATTAATTCCCATGGATTCAATAATCATCTCCATATAAAAGATTCTGAGATCAGTTTCTCCAGAACTAATTTCCCTTCTGACTTCAGGTCTTGACATATCTCCAATTGCCTACTGGATATCTCAAAGTATCCCATAAAAATCTTAAAGAGTGGTCATACTTAAAAAAAAATAATTAATTGAAATGGTTTGACAGAATTATCTGGATCATTGAGGAAAGAAAGTATAGCATCCCCTTGGGTTATGAGCGATGCTGAAGTCTTTCCCTCACTTCAAAGCAGGCACATATATACTGTGACTGCTCTGCAGATGGCCATAAAGACTTTTTTAATCAGTTGCTAAGCCAGAACTCTGCAGATATACTAAAGGAATGATTCCCGCCCCACCTTTCTTTCTGCCAGACGATGTGTAAGGATAACTCTAAACATCATAGTGTTAGGGTGGAAGAACTCATTTCCACTTATAAGCTATGATCTCATAGCTTTCTAAGGAGGAAGACAATGTAGGTGCCACCTCCCATTTGTCCTTTAGTTTCTTTGGTACATTATCATCTTCTTAGATGCCTAAAGGCAGCTGGCATTTTCCCCTTCCTGGGTTGGAGAAGTTTCACTGGCAACAGCAATCAGAAGATACATGTGTCTGATCTAAACTGAAGTAAGGGAAGTCTCCTCTATAACTCATGTTCCAGGGGAATGCTACAAAAAGAAGGAAAGAGAGGAGAGAGAAAGGAAATCTGGGAGGGAGAAACATGAAGAAAGAGAAAGAAGAAAAGAAGGAAGGAAGGAAAGAAGGAAGGGAAAGAAAGAAGTCAGTTAAGATGAACCACTTATTTGTCAGTATACGTAGAATGAGAAGAATGAAGTTTCCAATCCAACAATAATTTATTAAATACCTACTATGTGTCAGGAAGCAATATGGCATGGGAGGCAGAGCCAAGATGGCAAAAAATAGCCAGACAGTTGCCTGAGTTCTCCCCAGTTTCCCTCAGAGACAATGTTAGGTCAAGCTTTTGAATGGCTTCTGGAGTGACAGAACCTACAAAAAATGGAGTGAAATAATTTTCCTGCTTAAGATAACTTAGAAGGACTTCAGGAAAGGTCTGTCTTATTTGTGTAAAAGGGGAGCACAGCCCAGCACAGAGAGTGTCTGGGCAAGCCATCAGGAAGCTCTTAGCCACAGCAAGGTGAGCAACTGAAGCCTCTTGGACCTGACTCAGCAGGCTACTGGCACAGCAGGATAGGTGTGAGGCCTCCAGGCCCTATGCAGAAGGCAAATTACCAGCCGCAGAACCCCAACAAAACAGGTATGACTAGGTCAAGCCACCCCAGTGCAGTGAGCAAGCCGCAAGCCTGGAAGGCACAGGTGTATAAAGCCAGTGACCAGGCCCCTCATACACACCCCCAATGCAAGAAGTTTAGGACTGTGTCTCCTGTGCCCCAGGCACAAATAAATGAGTAAAAAAAACAAACCAAAAAAACAAAGAAAAATAGAATGCTACTATGGTGACAGGGAAGACCAAAACTCAAACTCAGAAGGAAACAACAGTGCTAAAATGCCTGCATGTGAATCTTTAAAAATGGAATATGAATTAGTCTCAAGCCCAAAAAGCCTTCTTGGAAGAGCTCAAAAGGGATTTTACAAGTCAAATAAGAGATATAGAAAAAAAAACTGGGAAAAGAAAGAGTTTGGAGAAAGAAGGACAAAAATTGATGGAAGAAAATAATTCCTTAAATGTCTGAATTGGCTTAAAGATTGAGTGGATCAAACAATAAATCACAGAGACAATCAATAACATCATGCAAGAGAATTACAATAATGAGGCAACATAACAAAACTTATGGCATGAAGCAAAGCAGTTCTTAGGGGACTTTTTTATTTCCAATTGCTTACATGAATAACAAAAAGAAAGATGAGAATAATGAATTGGACATGCAACTAAAAAATCTAGAAAAAGAACAAATTAAAAATCTCCAATTAAATACCAAGTTAGAAATTCTGAAAATCAAAGGAGAGATTAATAAAAATGAAAGTATGAAAACTATTCAATAATAAATAAAACTAGGACATGGTCTTATAAAAAAATAATAAAATAGATAAATCTTCGGTTAATTTAATTTTTAAAAAGAAAGAATAAAACCAAATTACCAGTATCAAAAATGAAAAGAATATATTTATTACCAATGAAGAAAAAATTAAAGCAATAATTAGGAGCTATTTTGCCCAACTGTATGCCCATAAATCTGACAATCTATGTGAAATGGACAAATATTTACAAAACTATAAACAGCCCAGATTAACAGAAGAGAAAGTAAAATACTTAAAAATAGCCCTATCTTAAAAAAAGAAATTGAACAAGCCATCAATGAACTCCCTAAGAAAAATATATCAAGGGCCAGATGGATTTATAAGTGAATTCTCCCAACATTTAAATTAAATTAATTGCAATATTATATAGACTACTTGGAAAAATAGGCCAAGGAGTCCTACCAAATTCTTTTTTCACACAAATATGGTGCTGATACCTAAACCCAAAAGAGTCAAAAGAGAGAAAGAAATTATAGATTAATTTCTCTAATGAATATTGATAAAAAATTTGAATAAAATATTAACAAAGAGGTTGCATCAATTTAACACAAGGATAATCCACTACGACCAGGTGGAGTTTATACCTGTAATGCAGGAAGGGTTGAATATTAGAAAAACTGTCCGCATAACTGACTATATCAATAACAAAACTAATGCAAACCATAGAATTATCTCAATAGATGCAGAAAAAGCTTTGACAAAATACAGCATCCATTCCTATTAAGATCACTAGAGAGCAAAGAAATAAAAGAAATTATCCTTAAAATGAAAAACAGTATCTAATTAAAATCATCAACAAGCATTATTTGTAATTGGGATAAGCTAAAAGCATTCCCAATAACAAGGATGCCCATGATCACCACAACTGTTCAGTATTGTACTAGAAATGTTAGTTTTAGCAATAAAAGAAGAAAAGGATGTTGAAGGAATTAGAAGAAGCAATCAGGAAATAAAACTATCATTTTTTTCAGATTATATGATGGTTTATTTACAGAATCCTAGAGAAACAACTAACAAAATACTTAAAATAATTAAGAATTTTTGCAAATTGGTAGGGTATAAAAGAGACCTACATAAATCATCAGCATTTCTGTATATTACCAACAAAGCCTAGGAGCAAGAGATAGAAAGAAGAATTCCATTGAAAATAACTATAGATAATATAACATATTTGGGAATTTATCTGCCAAGACAAACCCAGGAACTATATAAATACAATTATAAAACAAGACATAAGTTCAAAGCACTTTTCACACAAATAGAATTAGATCTAAGCAACTGAAAAAAAAATCAATTGTCTAAAGGTATGCAGAGCTAATATAATAAAATTGACAATTGTACTTAAATTAATTTACTTATTCAGTATCATGCCAATCAAACTACTAAAAATATTTTATAAAGGTAGAAAAAATAATAAAATTTATCTGGAAGAACAAATGGTCAAGAATATCTAGGTAACTGATGGGATAATTGCAAAGTAAGGTGATCTAACCATATCATATCAAATACTGTATTATAAAGTGAGAATTCTCAAAGCTATTTGGTTCTAGCTAAGAAAAAGAATGGAATAGAGATGTGGGGGGCAGACCCAAGATGGCAGAGTAAAAGCAGAGATTTCCCTGAGTTCTCCCAGAAAGCCCTCCAAAAGCCCTCCACCTGTAAAAATTACTCTAAACAAATTCTAGTGTTACAGATCTCACAAAAGTTCAGGGAGAAAAAAATCCCCAGCCCAAGACAACCTGGAAAGTTGACAGGAAGGGTCTTTCACACAGGGCAGGGAATGATGTGCAGTCTGTCATGGGCCACACTGGCACAGACAGGCAGAAGCAGACTTCAGGGGGACTGAATCAAGTAGTTGTGGCAGTTTGCAGACTTTACCATCCACAAACACCAAAAAGGTCACTGAGAAAACTTTGTGGGACTTGGTTGAAAGAGGACTTCAGTCTGACCAGGTATAGCCCCAGCTCAAAGGGCAGTGGCAGGAGGTGGGGGGAGGGAGGGGCAGCATGGCAGGTAGCAGCAGCTCACAGTGGCAGCAGCAGCAGCAACAGAAACTGCTTCTGGGGCTCTGGGCCCAGAGATGGTGGGGAATTAAGCAGCTGATACAAAATCCCTGAAACCTGGAACAATATACCCACCCCTACCCCCACCCTCATTGGAAGCAGAGTTCTACCTTAACAAAGAGTTAGAAACTCAAGTGTCTGACTGGGAATATGGGTAAACATCATAAAAGAACTCATATCATAGAATCTTACTTTAGTGACAAGGAAGATCATGGCATAAAACAAGAGGAAGACAGCAGAATCAAAGCTCCTGCATCAAAAGGCTACAAGAGAAATATGAATTGGTCACAGGTCATGAAAGAGCTCAAAAAGGATTTGAAAAATCAAGTAAAAGAAGGAGAGGAAAAATTGGGAAGAGAAAATGAGAGTAATGCAAGGAAATCATGAAAATTGAGTCAACAGTTTGTTAAAGAGACCCTCCCCAAAAAAATACTGAAGAAAATAGCACCATAAAAAATAGACTAACCTAAATGGCAAAAGAAGTCCAAAAAGCCAATGAGGAGAAGAATTCCTTAAGAAGCAGAATTGGCCAAATGGAAAAGGAAGTCCAAAAGTTCACTGAAGAAAATAATTCCTTGAAAATTAAAATGGAGCAAATGGAAGCTAATGACTTTATAATAAATCAAGAAATTATAAAACAAATCCAAAATGAAAAAATAGAAGACAATGTGAAATATCTCATGCAAAAAACAACTGATCTGGAAAATAGATCTAGGAGAGATAATTTAAAAGTTATTGGTCTACTTGAAACCATGATCAAAAAAAAAAACAGCATAGACATCATCTTTCAAGAAATTATCAAGGAAAATTGACCTAATATTCTAGAACCAGAGGGTAAAATAGAATTTAAAAGAATCCACTGATTACCTGTGGAAAGAGATATTAAAAGGAAAACTCCTAGGAATATTGAAGTCAAATTTCAGAGTTCCCAGGTCGAGGAGAAAATATTGCAAGCAGGCAGAAAGAAACAATTCAAGTATTGTGAAAATACAATTAGGATAACACAAGATCTAGCAGTTTCTATGTTAAGGGATCTCAAGGTTTGGAATATGATAGTCTGGAGGTCAGAGGAGTTAGGATTAAAACCAAGAATCACCTGCCCAGCAAAACTGAGTATAATTCTTCTGGGGAAATAAAAATGGAACTTCAGTGAAATAGAGAATTTCCAAGCATTCATGTTGAAAAGACCAGAGCTGAATAGAAAGTTCAACTTTTAAATACAAGAATCAAAAGAAGAATGAAGAGGTAAATAGGAAATAGAAATCATAAGAGACTTATTAAAGTTGAACTGTTTACATTTCCACATAGAAAAATGATATTTTTAACTCTTGAGACCTTTGTCAGTATTAGGATAGTTAGAGGAAATAGGTAGATTAGATAGATAGATAGATAGATAGATAGATAGATAGATAGATAGATAGATAGATAGATAGATAGATGGCACAGGTTGAATTGAATATGAAGTGATGATATCTAAAAAATAAAATTAAAGGGTGAGAGAGGAATATTTTGGGAGAAGGAGAAAGGGAGAGATAGAATGGTGAAAATTATCTCACATAAAAGAGGCAAGAAAAAGATTTTACCATGGAGGGGAAGCGAGGGCAATGAAAAGGAATGAATGAACCTTACTCTCTTTGAATTTGGCTTAAGGAGAGAATAATATATACATTCCATTGGGTATTTTACCCTACATGAAAGTAGAGGGGAAGGGGATGAGAGAGGTAGAGGATATAAGGGAAGGCAAATGGGAAGAGGGGGCAATCAAAAACAAACACTTTTGAAAAGGGACAGGATCAAAGGAGAAAATAAAATAATTGGTGATCAGGATAGGATGGAGGGAAATATAGTTAGTCTTTCACAATATGATTATTATGGAAGTGTTTAGCATAACTACACATCTATACTGAATTGCTTGCCTCCTCAATGAGGGTGGGTGGGGAGGGAAAAAGGGAAAGAATTTGAAACTCAGAGTTTTAAAAACAAATGTTAAAAATTGTTTTTCCATGCAACTGGGAAATAAGATATACAAGCAATGGGGTATAGAAATCTCTCTTTCCCTTCAAGAAAGTAAAGGGAAAGGGGATAAGAGTGGGGGAATGATAAAAGGGAGGGCTGACTGGGGGAAAGGATAATCAAAATGCATGCCATCTTGAGTTGGGGGCTGGGGAAAAAAGGGGAGAAAATTTGGAACTCAAAATCTTGTGGAAATGAATGTTGAAAACTAAAAATAAGCAAATAAATTTAAATCTTAAAGAAAAAATGGAATATATTAGGTACATGACATAATAATTTACTGTTTAATAAATGCAAAGATTGACTTCTAGGATAAGAACTAAGTATTTGACAAAAACTGGTTCGAAAACTGGAAAATACTATGGCAGAAACTAGGTATAGACCAACTTCTCACACCCTACACTAAGATAAGGTCAAAATGAGTACGATTTATATGTAAAGTATGATACCATAAACAAATTAGAGAGCAATAGTTTACCTATCATATCTATGGAGAAGGGAGGAATAATGAACAACCAAGAGATGGAGAACATTATGAAATGCACAATGAATAATTTTGAGTATATTAAATTAAGAAGATTTTGCAAAAATAAAACCAATGCAATCAAGATTAGAAGGAAAGAATAAAGCTGGAAAACAGTTTTTATAACCAGTGTTTCTGATAAAGGTCTCATTTCTCTAATATACAGAGAACTGAGTCAAATTTATAGGAATACAAGTCATCCCCCAATTAATAAATGATTCAAGGGTATTCACAGACAGTTTTCAGATGAAGAAATTAAAGCTATCATATAAAAATGCTCTAAATCACTATTGATTGGAGAAATGCACATTTAAACAACTCAGAGGTACCACCCCACGCATATCAAATTGGCAAATATGAAAGAAAAGGAACATGATAAATGTTGGAGAAGATGTGGGAAATTTGGAACAGTAATGCATTGTTGGTGGAGTTGTGAACTGATCCAACCATTCTGAGTAGCTGACCCACCTTTTGTTATTCAGTAGAAGAAGGTGAGGCAATTCAGTCAGATTTTGTTGTTTCGTATACAGCAGAAAGGGAGTTTGGGGGAGGGAGTAGGAATGCTTCAGTCAATAGTATATTCTGCAACGAGGAGCAGGCAGATTTCAGAAAAACCTGGAAAGACTTCCGTGAACTGATGTGTATGAAGTGAGCAGAACCAGGAAAATATTGTATACAGTAACTGCAACATTGTGCGATAATCAACTATGATAGATTTAGCTCTTCTAAGCAATGCAGTGATCCAAGACCATTTCCAAAGACTTGTGATGGAAAATCCTATCTATATCCAGAGAAAGAACTATAGAGTCTAAATACAGATTGAAGCATACCATTTTGACCTTTTCTTGTTGCTGTTATTTAATTTTTCGCATTTTTTCCCTTTTGTGCTGGATCTCCTTTGACAACATGAGTAATGTGGAAATATGTTTGACATGATTGTACATGTATACCCTATATCAAATTACTTGCTATCTTGGGAAGGGAGGAGAGAAGGGAGACAGAAAAATTTGCAATTCAAATCTTATAAAAATCAATGTTTAAAACTATCTTATATATAATTGGAAAAATTAAGTAAAATACTACTAAGTGCATAAAAAAGATATGGCATGAATAGAGAGGTGGCCTCAAGTCAGGAAGATGTAGGTTCAAGTACTGCCTCTGACCTATATTGGATGTGTGACACTGGGCAATCCACTTAATCATTCTCTCTCCTCAAAACCTCATGACACTCTCTGAGGCTATAAATTATGTAATGACAGCATGTCTACATTGGAGAATAGACTTTCCATGAAGATGTTCTTTTCTTTAGCAAGTCAAACCCACACCACCTTCTCTAATAGATCGCTTCCTCTATCATCACCACTGTCTTACTCCTCTTCAGTCTTTCCCTGGCTGCTTTCCTACTACTTTCAAACATGCTCATGTCTCCACCATTCTCAGAGAACCATCACCTGATTTACCCATCCTTACCAGTTATCATCCTATATCATTTCATTTTTGCTTCAAATTCTTTCAGAAGGCCATCTATAATATATGCCTCCACTTCAGCTCCTTTTGCTCTCTTAACTCTGTAGAGTCTATTTTCCAACTTTATCATTAGCTAAACAGTGCTCTCCAAAACTAAACTCTATTAGGCAGCTAGATAGTACAGTAGATAGAGGGTTGAACTGGGGGTCAGGAAGCTCTGAGTTCAAATCTTGCCTCAGATACTTACTAGCTGTGTGACCTTGGGCAGGTCACTTAACCCTGTTTGCCTCAGTTTCCGCATCTATAAAATAAGCTGGAGAATGGAATAGCAAGACACTCCACTATCTTTGCCACAAAAACCCTAAATGGGGTCACAAAGAGTTGAACACGACTGAAGAACAACCATCTAAAGTGTTTCATTTGGTGATCTTATCACGTTCCCACAGATGCAGTTATCATCTCCGTGCTGAGGATTCTTAGATCTATTTGTACAGCCTTAACTCTCTTGGCCTCCACTTTTGTATCTCCGACTTCCTATCAAACATCTCAAACTGAATGTCCCATACACATCATAAACTCAATGTATCCACAACAGAGCTGGTTATCTCCTCCCTCCTCCCCGCCCCTTCCTAACATCCCTATTCCAGCTGGGAGCACCACAGGAACATCCTGCTAGTCACCCAGGTGCACAAGTCAGGTATTATCTTCTCCTCCTCTTCCTCATTCCCCCACAGTCATCCCCTGGCTGCTTCTGAAACAGGCCTATTCACTGATGGCTCACTCCAAGTTACCTCACCCTGAGTTAGTACCTGAATAGGCCTTGGCCTTCAGGGGCCAAGCTCTCCCAGAGCATCCTGGGTCATCTCCAGTCATCCTGATGAATATCTGGTCACTGGATTCCGATGGCTCTGGAGGAGAAGTGAGGCTGGTGACATGCACAGCCCTCCCTCACTCAAAACAAAGTCAAGTGCAAATCGTGTCATTATTTCTCTGATGGCATGGTCTTTTTCAGCAAGGAAGGATGAACACAACAATATCTAACCCATCACAAGATCTTCATAACATTTCTTCCATGTGCCTACACTCTTCTAATACTGCTATTACCTCATACAGGCCCTCATCATCCCATGCCTAGACTGTTGCAACAGTCTTTTGGTTGGTATGCATGCTTCAATTTTATCTCCCTTCCCACTCCATCTTCCACTCAACTGTCATAATTATTTCCTAAAGTGTGGGTTTGACCATGTCACATAGCCATTCAATAAATTCCAATGGCCTCCTTTTAACTCCAAAATCAGAGAAAATTCTCTGTTTGGCTTTTAAAGCCCTATATAATCTGGCTCCTTCCTACCTTTCCAGTGTTAGACCCTCCTCCTCTCCACATACTCTGATATCTGATCAAACAGGCCCCTTGGCTTGGGACTTAGCATATAATATGTATTTAAAATATATGTGTTAACTTGCCTGAGCAGCAACACAGAAATGAGATAGAGAGTTTGTAATGAACTCCAAGGACAATGTTTGAAAGAGAATAATGTATTAATTTAAACCAGAAGGTCTTCAAATGCCAGAGACATTTGTACTTTATCCTAGAGTATAAAACAGGAGCTACTTAGCCATGTGTTTGAGAAATATCAGGTTCACAACTATATGAGTGGTGGTTTATAGAGGGTAGAGACAATTAGAAGGAAACTGAGACAGCCCAGGTAAGAGGTGATGGCAGCCAGAACAAGGGTGGTATCTGTGTGAATAGATAAAGGGATAGATATAAGAAATTTTGTTTATATCACTATGTTTATGTTTATAGACATAGTCGGCTTTCTCCTATTAAGAAATTATAGGAGGCAATTCCAATCAGAGGTCACAAACTAGTCTCATCCTATGTGATCCCATCCCTTGTACCACTGGATTCTAGCAGAAGAGAGCAGAAATCCCAATTCCTGACTTAATTTACAAGTTAGGAGCTCCTTAGACAACAGGATAATAGATTTAAAACTAGAAGAGGGCTTAGAGTTCATCTAGTGCTGGGGTGAGGAACTTGCAACCTTGAGACCACATGAGGCCTTCTAGGTCCTTGGGTATGGCCTTTTGACTTAATCCAAGTTTTACAGAACAAATTCTTTTATTAAGGGGATTTGTTTTGTGAAGTTTGGATTCAGTCAAAGGGCTGCACTTGAGTTCCTAGAGGGCTACATGGAGCCTCAAGGCTGCAGATTCCCTACTCCTGACCTACTTCAACTCTCTCATTTTGCAGATGAAGACAGTAGGATCTGATGATGTTAAGTGACTTATTAATATCATATGGATAGTTAGTAGCAAAGTCAGGATTTGAACCCATCTCCCTATATCCAAATCCAGTGACTTTCCTCCAAACAGCACTGAGAGGTCTCTACTCAACAAGTTGGAGCAGTTAGGTCATGCAGTGGATAGAGCACCAGTGCAGGAGTCAGGAGGACCTGAGTTCAAATCTCACCTCAGACACATGACACTCACTAGCTGTGTGACCCATGTCACTTAACCCCAAGTGCCTCATCCTGGGTCACCTCCAGTCATCCTGATGAATATCTGGTCACTGGATTCAGACGGCTCTGGAAGAGAAGGTGATCTGGTGATCTGCACAGCCCTCCCTCACTCAAAAAAAAAAAGTCAACTGCAGGTCATGTCATTACTTCTCTGATGGCATGCTCTTCTTTAGCAATGAAGAATGAACACATACTCACCAAGTCAGTCAAACTTCTTGTGTGTAATGACTTTGTTGGATGCATCTTTGTCTCCCTCCAGTGCTTTACCTTTCCATAGCAGACTCAGTAAGTATTTGTCCATGATCTTTGGGTTCATGGATTTAGATTTGGGAGACTTTAGAGGATATTTAATCCAAACTTTATCGTATTACAGATAGGGAATCTGAGACCGGAGAGATTAAGGAACTCTTTTCCATCATAGGACATAGTAGATATATCTATAAAGAAGTCCAGGTCCCCCAACTAAGTAAATGAATGACCATTTCTCCCAAAACTACATTAACTATAAGTCATCACTGAATTTCACTGAAGAAATGCTTATGAAGTGATCTGCTTGGCTACCTTCTTCTTTGGGGATAATAGTCTATATTTTGTAATATTACTTTATAAGTGAAGACTATTCTGCTTTCTTCCTGATAAAATCTTCTTGAGAACTATTCAAGCCTGATACATAAAGCCTGGAAATTCTAGGAGGGTGTTTTGTGTGAGGAAAGCTTGAAGTCCCAGCTGCCTACCTATTGGACTATTTACCACATCAGAGAAAATCACCATCACAATGGTCACCTGCCAGGTCCCTCTCAGAGGAGAGTTTGAGGGAAAATTATACAGTAAATTCATTCTGAGTGCTCAATTCAAAGCCCCACAGGCCTGAAAAATACCAACACCATAAATTGCGGATGAAAGGGGAATCACTGAGAACAGCTGAAGCTTGTATATATGGTGCCAACATACCGGCCCTCCTCAGCCTTTTCTCAAGGCAGGTTTCCTGGCTCGGTACTTACATTCCTAATGAAAATTGTGCTTTACTCAGTTTGCTGAGCTTTCAGTTATGGAGATCAGCCAAGAAACTTAACTGACCACACAGCTTTCGGGAAGGTGGATTCCAAAATTAAGTAATCTAATTGTCTTTGGAGTTTAAGTGCTGTGAAATGGCCCTCTGGTTCTCAGGTTTTACAGAGCAGCAATGTGGCCAGACCTACCCCATGCCTTCACAAACCTGCTGATTCCATCAGGCAACTGTCTTCTGACTCATACCATGTGTATTGTCTCTGCATATTGTTTCCCTAGCTGGAAAGAGTTCCACTGACTTCTCTGCAAATTTCACCTATGATGCTTACTACATGTCTTTGGGAAAGTTACTTAAACTCTCTGGACCTCAGTTTTCCCACCTGTAAAATGGGGTATTGGATTAGCCTCTGAAGTTGTTTTTAGACTTAGCTCTAGGATCCTATGGACCTGTTCCCTCCCACACACTTTCCTTGATGTGTGTTTGTGTGCATTGAAATGCGACAAGGAAGACTACAGAAAGGAAAATCATATGGAGAAATTGGAGGCTGAAGGTGACAAAGACAAAGTCTGCCTGCTTCGCAGTGTAGCATTGCCTTGACCCTGGAGAAAAGCATTAAGACTGACCCCTTCCTGGCACCACACATAATCTGAAGGGGGGAAAGTTCCTGTTTTTATAGCACTGTGAGAGCCAGAAATCTTACCTCTCCACTCACACACATGCTGTCACCCTATGGGATAGGATGTGCAAATATAATTATTATCCTCATCTTAGGGATGAGGAGATTGGCTAAACAAAGTCATGTCTTGTCACGTAGTTGAGAACTGTCAGAAAAAGAACTCAAAAATAGCTTTTCTTAGCCAAGTCCAATGTTCTCCCCTCTTCTTTTCAGGCTTCATTATCCTCAAAGTCAAGGGAAGGCTAGTTTCATTTATGTTTAGAGCAATGAGAAAAGAAACTGACCAAAGCCAATGGCAGTTGCGTTTCCAAATCTTTGCACTTCCCCTCCCCATGCCCACTAGTATTATCTATAGACCACCGAGGTAGTCACTAGAAAGTTCCTCCCCAAATCTAGAAAATGTTTCTCTCCTAGTGACCAGCCACCATATTTAAAAATGTCACCTTTAGACAGGATCACTTTTGGATAAAGAATTAGCTTCATTTTCATGTCCTCTCTCTCTTATTGCCTGTTCTCTTGTCTCCTGCTTGAACATCTGTCTAGAATCTATAAATTCACTTCACATAATTGACATCCAAAACACCACATCCTTTCTGCCAAGGAGAAAAGGAACTCACAGGCAATGGGAATTTTTCTTCATAGAACTAGAAACCAAAAAGCTTATAAAGAGTGTGAAAACAGGGTGTAGGAGGGAGGATGTGGGGGGGGCAATATACTTTAAGGCCTGAATTTCTTAGATGGTCACCTTAGCCTCTTGTTCTTTTCTATGTTTGGAAATATGGTCTTAGGGTCAAAGCCAAATAAGTTAAACTATGAATTAGACACAACTTCTATACACACACTTTACTCACCTTCTAGCTCATCCTCTACCTAGAATGTTGACCTTGAAGAGGACAGATGAACCTCTCAGGGCTCCAGTTTCCCAGCAAAATGGAAATAACCAACGTTCAAGCAAAGCCCCTTGAAAATTTGAAGGGCTAAATAACAAGTATGAAGGATTACGTAATTCAATCAATCAAAGTTGAACATAGCCTATACCCATTTATTATTGCTTTCAATTTCCAAAGTGATGGTGAAATGGGATTTCGACTAATTTTTCAAGAACCTGAATCTGATTCTTATAATCCTCAACTTTTTTTATTTTTGCTGATATATTATAGGTATAATTTTGTGTGCTCTGAGAGGCTCTCTGCTCTAAGGGCATTGCTGTATGTTATGGATAATTTATTTTCCCCTGCTATTATATTGTGTAAATTACCATGTTGGCAATATTTTAGCCTTTCATGCTTTGAATCAGTGCCCAGAATTATTCTAACAAGATTTTGATTCTCCAGAAGAACCCTCAAAGAAGCAAGCCCTCCATAATGCCTGAGTAGTAATTTAAACCTCAACTGAAAGGGACACCTCCTTCCTGTTGAGCCTAGGGCATAGCCAAAGGGTAACTAATATTCATTTTTCTGAAGAGAATTATATCTAGTTCTATGGCCTGGGAAAAGATATTAGTCTATCACAGTTCTCAAAGTCCAAAATTGTATATTTTATTGTCCTGATTATTGTAGGATAATATAATTACCCATTTCCTACCTCTACTCCTTTGCACAGAATACCTCTGCCTGGAACTTTCTCCCTACTCATTTTTGTTTCTTGGAGCTCCTAGCTTCTTTCAAAGTTCAGTTCAAGTGTCACTCACTGTCAACAAAATACTTTTCACAATCTCCTCCCTCCGAGTTGTCAGTATTAACCTATCCAGACACAGAAACTCTTTTAAATTAATTTGTATATATTTTACATGATGTTTCCTTCTCATAAAATATAAGCTCCTTAAGGTCAGGAGCTGTTTCATTTTTGTCTTTATATTCTCCCAAATTTAGTACAATTTATGACATCTGGTGAATGTTTAATAAATGCTTAATTACATGGAATAAGATGGAATGGAATAGAATAGGGTGACATGGAAGGGAAGGGAATAACCTAAAGAAACAGGATCCCATCATGAATTGGGTACTGGACATAGAATCAGTAAGAACAAGATTCAAATCCCACCACTGACAATAGCTGAATAACCCTGGACATAAGACTTAAGTTCTTTGTAGCTCAAGCAACTTCCCAGTGTTTATCTACTATGTATAGGTGGGTTACTGCCTGCATTAGTGGAAGGATTTGTCAGTACAGGACTCCTTTGTGCTAACAAGTCACAGTCAGTAAGGAAACAAGCATTATTAAGTACCTACTAGGTACCAGGCATTCTTGCTAAGTGCTGGGGATACAAAGAAAGACAAAAGACAGTCCTTGCTCTCAAGGGGTTCACAACATAATGAATGAGAAAACAAAATTTACTGTACAGAGAAGATAAGTAAAGGATAACTTGGCAGTTAGTCTCAAAGGGAAAGCTCTGAAAGGATAGGGAAAGTTTTGGGTTGTTTTTTTTTTTTTAATAAAGTAGGAAGTTAGTTGAAACTTGAAAGAAGCCAGAGAAGGTAGGAAGTAGAGACAAAGACGGAGAGCTATCTAGGCAGGGGAGACAGCCTGTAAAAATAGTCAGAGTAGGGAAATGGAATATTTTGTGTAAGGAAGGACACTATCATCACTGAATAGAGGAGTACACAGAAAGGAGTAAGATACAGGAAGTATACACATGGAAGAGTAAGGGTAGAAAGAAGTCAGATTCTGAAGGACTTTAAAAGCTAAAAAGAGGATTTATAATTAATCATGGCAGTAACTGGGAACCACTACCATCTATTGAATGTGACATAGTGACACCTGAACTTAAGGAAGATCAGTTTGACAATTTCATTTCCTCCCCTCATGCTAGGAAATTTCATTATACACATTAATACTACCTCAGGTAGTCTTACCTTCAGATTCCAGTTTACTCATTTCCCATGACTTCCTCCATCCTACCACAACTACAAATAGATTTGCTCATACTTTTGATCTTGTTAACACACACAAGTACTCTACATCCATGTTTTCGAACTATGAAATTCTTTTATCTGATGGTAATTCCTAGCCTTTCTACCTCTCCTCATGACTTGAAACTCCAAACCCTATTCCTTATCCTCACTGCAGCCTCCAACCCTTCCACTCTTCAATTATTTCCCATCCCATCACCCCAGGACTGGCTGTACTCTCTTCTTTTCCCTATGTTCACCTTTAGTAAATCAATTCAACTCTATACTGTCTTCTCCCCTCTAGTCCCTTGAACCCTCATCCCATTAAAACTCTTGCCTTGTCAAATCTTAGCCTAGGACCACCCCCACCATCCTCTGCTTTCATTCCTCATTTAGTGCTGCTGAACAAATCTATAGAAAATCATGAAACCACCATGACTGAGCCATCTACAAATGTCATGGATCCTGCACATGTAAAAGGGAAAAATGCATATTCAAAACAACTTTACGATCTGAGACAGCTGTGTCATATAGTCTCATGAGAACTATATTTAGAACCAGAGGACTTGAGTTCAAATCTCGGCTCTGATAACTATCTGAAAATTCAACAAATAACTTTGCTAGTTCTTGGTTCCCTCATCGGTATAATTAGAGGGTTGAAATACATAATTTCTAAGGTTCTCCCCATTCTAAATTCCATGATTCTATGAATGAGAGATTGTAAACCCTTAGAAACAGATTCCCTGTGGATTTACATTTCTGAGATGACTAGTCATGCCTCCCTTCACAGGAATGAGGTGATTCTCCAGGTGATGGACCTCAATTCCAACTATGTATTTCACAGAGGGAAACTGGATACTTTCCAGTTTCATTGTCCCAAATCTAAGAGTCCACTCCATCTCTTCTTTAGGATACCCTCAATAAGAATTTTCAATAACTATCAATAGGTTTTGTATCTCTTTGATTCCTTTCTTTAAAATGATATGGACCACCATTTTCAAAAAGAATGGTAGAGAGAGAGAGTTTTCTCCCCTCTTCTATTTCCATAGCCTATAATAATATCTAAGATTGTTAAAGACAGAAGAATTTCAAGTATGTTCTACTTCATTCTCCCAAGTAGCTCAAAATTTCCATTGTAGCTATTCAGAAACCTAAAAAGGTAAGCATCCTTTTTTAGTCTTCAGGGAGAAAGGTATCAAGCTCCACAAAACTCCGGGATGCTCCCAATCTGCATTAAAATTTGAGAAATATTTAACAAAATAGATAAAAATACAATATAACACAGATAATGTTAATTTGAGGTTTTCTAAGTCAACACACAGCCAGCAGGCATCAATTTCTATTTAAATTTTGACACCATTGTTTAACAAGATTGGCCTACTGTATTTGGTAGAATATAAGCTTCCTGAGGGAAACTTTTACTTACACTTTTATATTTGTATAATTTTTGCATTATACATTTGTATTTGTATGTACAGTACCTAGGATAGTACCTGGTATATAATTATTAATATACTCAGCAATTACCTGGAAGAGTTAATCCCTTCCCACTCCCTACCCCCAACTAATCAAATTGGTTAGATCAGTCTTTTAGATCAGTGCTTCTTAAACTGTGGGTCACGACCCCTTATGGGGTCATGAAAAATTTGGTAACAATAAAATGTTGAATGGAACAACCAAAAATTAATTCAAAATCAAACACAAAATGAATCTGAGGTGTTTCTGGAAGTGCTTGCCCATGCTGCATCATGCAACTTCTCTGAAACCTTGGTTCTGAATGCAAAGCATGAGCATGCCTTTAGGTCATGCCACACCAACAAATGCTGCTGAAATACAAAAGTTTAACAAGTTCTGTTTCAGAACACTGTGTTCTATAGTTCATCCCATCTAGGTCACTTAAGTTGGATTTTTTGTTTAGCCATGGATTGCAGCACTAATAGAACCAAACCATTTTCAGGTTATGTTGTTAGTCACTCAGGTATTGCTACAAAAAAAAATCCATCCTCAATCCTGGAACCTTGTTATATAATGTGATATAAAGTTATATAAAGTGACACCATGATGCATGAATAATAATATTCTTTCATCTTCCATCCCCATAGGAACTAGTTCTAACAACAAGCACCCTGACATACCCAGGATGACCTGCTAGCACAGGTTCTTGGATCTGCTTCTCTAAAAGGAAAGTGACTTTTGAGGGGGTCAACAATGAACTTTAATTACATTCACCAACTGAGAAAATACAAGCAGAAAAATAAAGACCAACAGACAGGGCTTCTAACTATCTAGCCATAAGCAATACATGCAACACAGACCAGTAGATAGATCCACCTGTCAGATGATTGCATATATACATAGTTACCAGAGAGAGATGCCCTAACATCTGAGTTTTCAAAGCCGGGGCCTCCTTAATGGCTACCCAGAGTCTCATCTGGCACATGACCCTTCTTCCAAAGAGTAAGCCCCAAAGCAAAACCTCACTTTAGAGTACAGATACAGTTTTCAGAGCAGGAGGGCATCTTGACCATCGTGACCCAGTGCCTCCTTAACAGTTTTGTTAAAGGTGTGAGCCTTCCTATAAAACAAGCCTTCCCTAATCAAACTTCCCTTAATGGGCTCCATCTGAGGCCTATTAATGGGTGGAGAAGATCTTTAACTTCCACTATTATACTAGTGCATGGTGAAGAGAGGGGGGAGGAGAGAGAAGGGAAGGGGAAATAGAAAATAATTCATTTAATCTTATAATAGATTGAATAGTGCAGAGCATCACGCTCTAAGATTAGAGTCAGAGCACCCCTCTGTTACTATAGGGTAGCTTTGGCCAAGTCATTTAACCTCTTTTGATCTCAGTAACCTCATCTATAAAATAAGATGGCTAGCCTAGATAATCTCTAAGGTCACCTTCTCTAAATCCTCTAATCCTGCTATTATTAAAAGAAATTGCAGGGCCTTATCCTTCTTGACCTTGACACATTTGCTCAGATAAAGTCTAGTAGACATGTGGAAATGACTACTTGTTTCTTTCTTCCTTACACACACACACACACACACACACACACACACACACACACACACACACGAAAGAAAGGTTGTTTTTTCCTTGTCTCTATTCCAGCTGAGGTTATAGTTCTTTATCTTTACAGTTCAGAACCTAAAATATTTTTGTCAATAGTACTTAATTCAGGGATAAGCTCTGTATAAAATCTCAAAGGAAAAAGTAATTCTAGAAACCAAGTTATTTCCTTCATTAGGGAAGGCAATGTGCTATAGTAGAAAATTTACTGACTTTGGAGTCAGAAGATCTGGGTTCAGAATCCTGCTTCTGACACCTGAATGACTTTGGACAAGTCAGTTCATCTCCCTAGACATGAATTTTGCCATCAAATAAAGAGGTTAGACTTGATGGCCTCTGAGATCCTTTCTACCTTTAAATCTATTATTTTATTATTATATTCATTCTTTCTTTCATTCAACAAATCTATGACCAATACATGATGATACCATCTCCCTCACATCTGGAATATCCTTTCCTCAAAATTCTTCTTAGTTTCTGCTTCTTTTAGTTAAGCCTCCTTTTTATCTCTCATGCTACTGTCTAGGAATACAAAAGTTGTTTTAGATGGGGAGGAAAAAAACACTTAGAAGTGCTTTTAAATTTCTTCAAGTCTTCTAATGAATTTAATAAGCTCCCCAGATACATCTTACAAAGTAAATAAACCTGCAAAAAATATTAAAGTAATTTTGTTTTCTCTAGTAGTAAAGAGCATTCTAGGTGATTGGTAAGATACATCATCAATATTACAAATGTTCTTTTAACACTGAAAGGAAAATCATAAGAGAAAACACTTATTCACTTTGATGTCTTTTAATATGTTCAAAAGTGATTCCATTACAAAAGTTTTCTTCAATGCATTTATTTTTTCACATCAACTGAAAATTTGTCTGTTTTCACAGAATAAGTGAATCTCAAGAGTAGGAAGGCACTTCAGAAATCATCTAGTCCAACATGCACCTAGATGAAATCCTACTCCAACATTCCAGATAGAGACAGAGCTAGGACATCCTTTTGCCCAGGCTAAATTCAAGTGAGGTAAGATAGAAAACAAATTCTACCTGAATTTGTAGTTGTACTAGGAAAGGGGATGATCTATCCATCAAAGAGTCTGTTCCAATCCTTAATCCCCCAATACTCTGGAGAAGTCAGCATGGGGTGGAGGTAGAAGATAGGGAAGGGTGGGTATGAAAGAAAACATGCCTGGGAGGAGAGCAAAGTGGCAATGAAATCCTTAATATAGTACTGTAGGACATGAAGGTAAGCAGGAACAGTCATTCCTTGTAGCATGAGTCAGAGCACTAGAAGTCTATGAACAGAAGGATGTAGAACCCCTCATACTCTTGGACAAAGTCTCAGAAATTCAAACTTAATTATGGCTCTTTCCCCAGCTAAAGCTCACATATCCTTTGTCTGAGGATCTTCAATAGTAACCTTTTTGACTAAAGGAAAAGACTTGTCTGAATTGCCAACATCAGCATCAAATATTTATTGTGTACCAAATATCTTTAGCAACTGTGCTATGTACTTAGATTGTGGGACATATGTCAAATTATCAGAGTATTATCCTTAAAGACATAAAACTCTCTAGAATCCCAGAATAAATATCAAGCAGAAGATCATTTTATTCCAGCCCTTTATTACATATCCCAAATTAAAAGTCAGTTCAAGAGACCTCTATCAAGTTGGATTGATTATAGCAGTCAAATGTATTCAATAAGTGCTCCACTCTTCATTTCGCTGCTTCCATATACCAGGCCATGACTCTTTTCTGTACGCACTGGTCACAATCTTTTCCTGTACTTGGTATTGTACCTGCTCAAGCTGTTGTTCTCTATCCCCCTGCCTCCCATCCCTAGTACCTCTAGCAGGTAAATAGAAAATGATACACTAAGTGCACAGAAGATTGTCCTCAAGACCTTGATTCAATAGAAAGTGAAGGTCTCTTCCTGACTAGACCCATGAATAATACAGGGCAGTAGTCAATCAACAACTTTCAGTGAACACTAATTTTCAACAAGAAAATTCAGGTGATGAGTCAAACCTACACTTAACCCAAGTGGTCATGGTACCATAACTGTACTTGGTGGAAATACTCAGGAAGCTCCAAAGCTCTCTCTGGTTCTCAGGGTACCATCAGCACTGTCTCCCAATTGCATCTCTCTCTGGGTTACCATGTTAATTCATTACCCAACAAGTATGGATCACTGTGGATTTTTGTAATAAGACCTAGGTACAAATCTCTCCTCTATGACTTACTAGCTGTGTGATCTTGAACATATTGCTTACTACCTCTGAGACTCAGCTCTCTTATTTGTAAAATGAGGTGGTTGAAGCAGATGGCCTATAATAAGGTATCTTCTAGCTACTGATCCATGCCTCCATGATTCTACTTAATCAGAAACAGATTTCAAATCTCCACCCTTCCTTCTTCCTTAACTTGTTATATTTCACTCTGCCCTAGTACCCCTAAGTCTCCTCCCACAATCTGGCTTATTGAATAGAGCCAACTTCTCCACAAAAACCGAGAGGCACCCTAACATGCTGTATTCAACTTTTTACGTTTGACTTAGGATCATTCAAGGCAATACACAATGCTTAATAAAATATCTGCATTGCTTTGTATTTACAACTTCTCCCATACCCAGGCATCTCCTGAATGTTACAAAAGTCCAAGACTTCTAGGAAATGCACATCTCAGTTTGCTTAGCTCTTGTGATTGTCCCTCTTATGAGAATTCAAAGCAATGATGCCAATACCACCCCCCTGGGAGCCAATATTCAATTCATGCTTTCAGCCAGCAGGACTCAATCATTGTATAAAGAAAAAGAAATCCTAGATCTGGAACCTCAGAAAGTATGGATGCAGGATCAAGAGAGAAGTGGAGTGTCTAAAGGGAAGGGATTTCTCCATTTCTTGTCCTATTAATTAGTTCATCACAGAGCAAGAGGAGTGGCTCCATCACTTGGACCTACCAGAGGATCTGGAATGCTCTGAGCTTGACTCTTTGAATAGAATAGAGGGGCCAGAACAGAGGCACCCCCTCCTCTCCTATCTCCTTAAATGTGGAAATAGAAGTAGAGGAAAGTTGTTACAAATTGCAGGCCAATCTTTGTAGCAAGCACCCTTTAGTTGTACTTCTATACTTAGCACATTTTATGTTTTATTATATTAATCAATTATTCATCTTTTATCTCCTTTACTTCATTATAAACTCTAAGACAGCAGAAATTTTGCACAGTTTATCTCCTATTTCCCTTCAAAGCCTAGCCCAGTGGCTTATGTTTAACAGATTTGTTGCAACATAAATAAAAGCAAATATAACTGAATTAATGTAGTGCAGCAGTAAAGGAGAAGTGATAGACTTCTTTGGAACTGCTTTACATGAAGGAATTAAGTAAAGCACATCTATTGTTAGTCAGTTAGGTCAATAAGAACTTACTAAGCACCTAATAAAGGTGTGGAGAACCTGAGGCCTTGAGGCCACATGTGACCTTCTAGATCCTTAAGTGTAACCTTTTGATTAAATCCTAATTTGCTGCAGGTTCCCCACCCCTGAGTCCAGACACTATTAAGTATTGAGAATACAAAGAAAGGCAAAAGACAGTTCCTGTTCTCAGAGTTCACAATCTAATAAAAGGTGCAACATACAAACAGTGTTGCTCCAACCAAGATATATATATATGTGTGTGTGTGTGTGTGTGTGTGTGTATACACACACACACACACACACACACACACACATACTACTGAAGGTAGTATCAGAGCGAAGTCATCATTATTAAGGGACATCTGGTAAGGCCTCTTGTAGACTTTGCAGTTTTGGCCAAGACTCCTACAGAAATTATTGCCAAATGACAAAGACAAACAAAAAAATCAAGGTTGTTCCAAATTCACTAAACCATGAGGGATAAAAATAGGGAAGAAAATCCAAACTTTTGAAAGAAGTTAAAAATCTACATCAAGCCATTTTCTAGCTCCTCTCAACTAATAATCCTGCACGTAGTATGTGTTCAATAATTTGGGTTAATTGATTATTTGACAGAACATGGAGACTGCAAAGAGAAACCAAGCTATTTGGGAGGGTAGAGAGTCCCTGCACACCGTGAAAGCAGAAAACAAAAGTCAATTTGTGTTCTATACCCCAGATAATAAAACAATGCTTTAGGAGCAATCAGGTGTGTGCTCAATCCATTGAACCCAGGGAGTAGGATGTTCTCTTTCTTGAATAAATCAAGGCAGTTGTCAGAAATCTTTCTCCTCTATAGGAAGCCCTGGAAGGTAGCTGCAATCCCTCTCTGATACTGCTTCATGGTACCGAAGCAGCAATTAGTGAGGTGTCTGTACTCTCTGCGAGGGCCCTGCATAGCAATAGATCAGAGAGTCAAAGCAGGGATCCTGGCAAACAGCAGGGAACCTCAGTGGCAGTGAAGTGAATTGGAAAACTCCTCCATCTGTCCCAGTCAGGGTGACTTCTAGCTGTGCCAAACTCCTTTCATCATGAGTCATTATCTGTGGGAGATTAGGCAACAAGTATGAAGGGAGCAGTTTCGAACTGTGCCTGCATAACAGAAGAATGGGAGGTGTAATATTTTCCAAATAAGCACACCCTCAATGGGAGTGAACGTTCAGCCTGAGCCTCTGACATGGAAGGTAGAGAGGGGGCTGTCAAGAACTTCTAAGCTGGGGAGCAGGTGAGAGATACCACTTTCTCAGTCATATTCAGTAGATGACCCAACATCTTCCATCCCCATCACAGAACTCACCTTGGAAGAGTAGGACACTAGCATTTTCCAGAAATTATCACTCCTAACACTAGCCACACAATCTACACTTTCAAGGCCTTTGGATAGCAAAGACATCACATCAGTCAATACTTAAAGAAATTAATTCAGGCTATTCACTGGAAGGTCAAATGCTGAATTTGAAGCTTAAATTCTTCAGACACATAATGAGAAGACGAAACTAATTAGAAAAGACCCTGGTGTTGGGAAAGATTGAAGGCAAAAGGAAAAGAGGATCTTAGAGGATAAAATGGATAGACAGTGTCATGGAAAGAATAACCATGACCTTGCACAGACTTTGAGAGATAGCAGGGGATGGAAATACCTGGTACAGTATGGTCCATGGAGCGATAAAGAGCTGTACATTATTAATGACTAAATAGCAACAACCTTCAATCAACAATTTACTAACTTCCTAACATGTGCCAGACACAGTGCTTGATAATTGGAAAAAAAGAGAAAAATGAAATAGTCCCTGGGTTAAGGAAGTTTATATTCTACCAAGAGAACAGTTGTACATAAAGGTATTTGCAAAGTAAAGACAAAGAGGCACTGGCCGTGGGTGAGATCAAGACAGTCCTCTTGTAGGAGGTGGAACTTGAGTTGATTTTTGAAACAGAGATTCTAAGAAGTGAAAGTGAGGAGAATGAAATGTATTCCATAAATGGGAGGCATCCTAAACAAAGACAGGGACAGAGCATCTAATATCATATGCAATGAATAGCATGAAGTCCAGTTTTTCTGGTCCATTGACCTTGCTCCATCAATCATACCTTGTCATTCATGAAGCGATAGCTTGTTGTGTTTTTTTCTCTCCATTGGTTTCATCCCATCTACCAACAAACACTCAGATCCAATACTAAAATAAAAACCCTTCCCTCAACCCATCTCCTAGAATAAAATATATCTGAGTTTTCTCTTCCTTTTGCACTAAACTCCTTGAAAAGATCTATGCCCAGTGCCAACACTTCTTCTCCACCCAAAGGATACTTAACCTCCTATGATATGGATTAAATCCTCAATACTCTAAGCAAACTGTTCTTTTCAAACATCACCAAGGACCTTATCAACAAATCCTTTCCTCTGTCCTAATCACCTTTGGATTCTCTGAAGCTTTTGCAGTTATTGTCTGCTCCTTCTTTATGCATAATCTCTTTTCCCTGGACTTGCAAGACATTCCAGGGAGCCTTTCCTACTACTTCTCTAAACTGATCTGTGTTTCCTTTATGATACCCTCTTCCCTTCCCTTAATATTGATCTTCTACAAAGTTCTGCCCTCAGTTTTCTCTCACTTCTCTATTTTATGCTCTGACCTTTCTCCCAAGGTCCATACTTATAACTGCAAATACCCATAAGGTATTTCCACATGGATGTCCTATCAATACCTCAAACTCAATATGTTCAAAGTCGAATTTACTATCTTTCAAAACCATCTGTTCCTTTGTGATCTCCCCATGTCACTCCCTGGCACTATTATCCACTGTCTCCAGCATTCACAAATCTTTTCTTTTTTTTTACTTTTTCTTCTCTGCTTTCATGGTCAATCAGATATTGGTTACTAGATGATTTCCATATAGTCATTACCCTGTAACATGCCTATTTTCTAATTTTTATTAAATTTTGATGAAAATAACTTACACATGCATCAAGGGCATCCTTGTTTAGAGTATTTTAATGAATGATTATTGACTAAGTGTTTACTATGTGACAAGCACTGTACTAAGAATTGTGGAAACAAGTAGAAAAGGAAGGTATTCCTTGAACTCAAGGAGCTCATAGTCTAATTGGGGGAAAGAACTCATAACACAACTTCAGCTGTACAATACATAGAGTACCCGAAGTCCTAAGGGGACAATGGCAAGAACAGTAGCAAAGTCCAATAGTCCTTAATTGCATCAATAGGCTAGATAACAGTGCTAGCATAGATGATAGGACTTAGAGGGTCTTAGTATGTGGCAGAAATCATGACAAGACCAAATGGCCCTATATCCTACCAGATGGAAAAAAGTTAGTGATTCCCATGGTTTCTTGGCAGTTCAGGGTTAAAGAAAGGGGAAAAGACAGTGGAAAGACTGGAGTGAGGGTGATTATGACTTTTCCTGTCAGAGCCAAACTAGATCTTTGCCGTCAACTAACTAAAAAGAGATAAGGAATATACGATTCCGCCATGACTATTGCTCATTAGTTATTTAAAAAAAATAATTTGACTTGGTAAAGAAAATGCCATCTTAAAAGACTTTCAACCATCAAAATGTCTCTTAAGCATATGGCACCATTATACAAGATTCCTTTAAATATATGGAAAAGGATATATCCTTCTTTGATGAGCCTCTGATTTATATCTTGATGATTCCTTTGCATGCTACTGTCTGTAGTTGACATGGCAGTGATTATATCAAGCCCAGAACATTGAATAACTTCCTAAGTGAAATCTATGATGAATCAAAAGAGTTTGGACTACCTATCTGTGTAGGGGGTGAAAGTACGCCAAGTATGATACAATGGAAAGAGAACTGGAATTTGACTTTGAGAATCTGAGTTCAAATTCCACTTTTGAGTCTTATTATCTGTGTGTGCAACCCTAGACAATTCACATAACTACGTTAGGCTTTGGTTTGTCCATTTTTAAAATGAAGACATTAGGGACTTTGAGGTCTATTACAGGTCTTGTAATATAATTCTATGAAGAATGTCCAGGCACATGTAGTTGATGGTTAACCAATGGGCCTCATTTATTGATATTTATATATCTTAAATTCCAAACAGACAATGAGATTCAAAATTAAACAGGGAGCTAGGTGGCCCAATGGATAGAGCACTGGACCTGGAGTCAAAAAGATCTGAGTTCAAATTAAGTCTCCAACACTTAGATATATGACCCTGGGCAAGTTGTTTGATCTCTATATGACTCAATTTGCTCATCTGTAAAATGGGGGTAATAATAGAATCTATCTCACAGGGTTATTGTGAGGATCAACTAAGACAACATCTGTAAAGCACTTAGCACAGCTGGGCACAGTGTGGTGCTATATAAATATTTATTCCCTTGCCTTTCCCTTAAACAGGAGGGAAGCAGGTTGTATTGCTTTCGGGAAGGTGCCAACATCTTTTAATTATCCCAAGCCTCTCTTTCAACCTAGAGGCAGCTAGGTGGCACAGCAGATAAAGCAAAGGGCCTTAAATCAAGAAAACTTAAGTTCAAATTTAGCCTAAAATATTTAAGTATCACCTGATCCTGAAATAATCATTTAATCTCTTATGAACTAAATTTCCACAACCATAAAATGGGGACAACCATAGATCCTATCTCACAAAGTTTCTGTAAGGAACGAATGAACTAATGTTTGTAAAGCACTTAGCATGTGGTAAGTGCTTAATAAATGTTTCTTCCTTTCCCTTCCCTTTTGAAATCAAGATGCATCTACTTAATACCAATATTCTCTTGTGATACTGAATTCTGAAAGTCATAGAACACTGCAGCCTTGAATGAACTGAAAATGAAGACCACCCAGAGGGCAGTAGAGAACTTCACGGTAGATGGAAACATTACACTGAAACATTATAATCCAAAAATTACACAGGAGAAACAGCCTAAAGTATATTATTTAAGAAGTGTATGGGGAGCTAAGTGGCATATTCCTGAGTTCAAATATAGTCTCAGATATTTACCAGCTGTGTGACCCTAGGAAAGTCACTTAACTCCACTTGCCTCAGTTTCTTCATCTGTAAGATGAACTAGAGAAGGAAATGGCAAACCACTCCAGTATCTTTGCCAAGAAAACCAAAAATATGACTAAAACAAGTGAACAACCATGACAACAACAAATGATTAAAAAAGTTGAACTGACAGTATGACAAAAATCATGGCTAACTTATTGACAGCCATTGGACTCCATTGATATCTCATAATGTCAAAGAACTGTAAACTGTAAGTAAGGCTCCTTCCTTGTCAGCCAAACCCCTTTTGCGAAACGAATGGGAGATCATGGAAAAAGTAGTCCAGAATGGGCAGGTATCAATGGATTTCATTCTGTATTATTGTAAAGAACACTCAATCAAGGAGATTATAGACCCATTGGAGAAAGTACCCTAGCATTCACAGTTCTAAACAGATCAACCTTTTTTTAAAGAATCCTCCACTAATATTCTGCTCTGAAGCCTAATCATGACATGGAAGTGACCCTGGATTTTTGTATATTAATCAAGCAGAGAAAACACTTTTTCAAATCTTGCCAAGTTGGAAAGACTCCAAGTATGGCTCCAGTAATAGATTGTGTATCATTAGCTCCAGGGCCAGTCTACTTCAATTCAGAAGCTCATAAGTTGACCACCAGGTGATGAAATATTCGGTCAAAATAATCCATTAAGATGTCTACTAAGGTATAGAAGGATAACTATCAGTTTTGTGAAGGAAGAGTCCCACACCAATGAAATAATGCAGTTTTTAAATGATGAAGTATAATTATGGAATATATACATATATTATTAATGTCTTCCTTTTCTGATGTATAGCTTTCTGTGAAGCAACTTTGATTTTACTTCCTTAGAAATGTTATCAATCATAAAGTTTTAGAGTTTGAAATGTTCTTAAAAATAGCTAATCAAGGAATTCTTAACCTTTTTTCTTTCTTTTTTGTGTATAAGGGACCCCTTTTGCAGGCTGAGGAAACCTATGGACCCTTTTTTAGAATAAATCATTTTTAATAATTGAATGAAATGCTAGATTTCAATTAGAAGTTGGTAAAAAAAATAACTATGTATTTTTTCCCATACAAATTCATAGACTACCTAAAATATATGAACTGCAGGAGAAGATCTAGATCCACCTCATTTACAGATTGGGAAATTAAGACCCAAAGAGGGGATGCAACATTTCTCATCTAATAAATGGAATTCATGTGCTTTCACATTCTAAACCCATTGGTTAAGGATGTAAAGTATATAATTTAATAAGCTTCCAAGTAGATAACCTACCAGTGTCTTAGTAATTAGCAAATTATATGTGACACAACGATATACCACACAACTCTGATTAAAAAAAAAAGCTCAATGATGCTTATAAATCAGGCTTAAGAAGTACCATTTTTATAGATGCCCTGTTTCTCTAATTCATCTTTCACAACCAGTAATTCTCTTTCTCATGGTTTAAAATAAAATAACATTTTTAAAATATTGTTGTGAAGATGTTGTTACTGCCGCCACCTTCAGGAAAGCTTGAACTTTGTACTGCTTCTGCAGTCTTAGAGATCAGTTTGCCCTGAGCTATCAATACCCTTTTGCCAGATGGTCATATTACCAAAGTAAACATTGTAATATGTTAAAGATCTCATTTTTGTCCAAAAGTATAGTTCATGGTTATGAAACAAGCAGATAATAATGATGATAATTACTATTATTGCTATATTAGTGAATGACAAAAGAAATTTGAACCATATTGGAATAGGATGAGGAATTACATCACTGTAATTCCATCTACCACTGGAGTTGCCCCAAAGATGGTCTGGGACAAGCCTACATGATGACATACAATGAGCACATATATCAGTACTCTAAATCAGTTCTAAAAAGCAGTCACCTAGCCATATATTAAATATGAAGGAATAATAGGATAGCAAATAATCCTTGTACTGTTTTTATCTGAACTCCATCAAAAAGAAAGAAAAAAATGAGATAATAGCAATCAATAATAGTTGTCCACATTCATATAGTGCTTGCAAAGCATTATTACATATAACATCTCAATTTGATCCTAGCAAGAGTGCTGGGATTCCTGCAAAATTATCCAATTTACAGATAAGGAAACTGAGGCTAAATTATATAATCTGCAACTTTGCCCTCCAAGAGTAGGGCACCCTCACAATGTGTTCTGAAGCTTCACCAACAAAACTTTTTCAAAAACACCCAGTAATATAAGTTGCTATGCTCTAGAAAGGAATTCAGCACATACCAAGAGTTTATCTTCAAATGACAAAGACACTCTTGTCATTAAATGATGCCAGATTCACTAAATTACAGTTTCCAAGAGAAAAAAAGGAATCAAAAATTCTGCAAAGCATTCAAAATCTATTTCTGACTATACTCCAGCTCACCTTGCCCTAATTATCTGCTGTGCGAATGTCTCTGATCTCACATTTGTTTAGGGGGAAAGGGGGATGGAAAGGGTTAGAATTTCCTTAGTGATTACTTTGCACCAGTTTTTATTGACTTCTGGAAAGAAAAAAGTTTAGTCTGTAACTTTATAGTTAGAGTTCTTTATATATATTTGCCTTTACAATGTTGGGAATCCAGTCATGTCAGGCTCCCTCTGAAACCCTAAAGAAAAGAGTCTAAAACTGTCAGAGCTTGATCACAGTTGGAGACCGCTTAGCCTCCTATCTTTCATTTCCATTAAGAATCCTCAATTTTCCTGGATATAGTCATGGATCTTGCATATAAAGATTTTGAAGTTCAGATTCACTGCAGATGGAAAGAAAGGAAAAATGCTTTTCAGAAACATAAAACCCCCTGCAAACAACAGAAAAGTAAGGCATAAGGCATGCTTGGTTTGAAATTTAGTTCTGCATAGCTTTGCATAAAAGAAAGGAAAGGAGGGGAAATTGCGAGCATTAGATACAAGACAACACAACAAATTTAACTCTATGCTTCTAGCCCAGCAGAAAGAGCTTTTACTTCTAAAAGGCTGTTCTCTTATATCCCAATTTCATTCCTGTGCATCATTTCTCAGCAATATCTTGTCAATAATAAATTAAACACCCAATAGATGTCAAGTGTCTATATTGTGCCTAGATTCCTGCTAAGTACTGAAGAAATAAAATAGGATTTAAATCCCCATGAGGGAAGAAATAATTTCTTTTCTTTTTTTTTATTTGCCTTTGTATCCTTAGCACCTAGTACAGTGTCTTACACATAGTGGGCATTTAACAAATCTTAAATGCAGTCCATATGAAGTAGCTCCTGACTTTAATGGGACTTACAAAGGAGATTATTATAATGACTAGGGGGCAGGGCAATCTAACACCCATGCCAAAATCAAGAAGAATTAAATGCTGAAGTGTTAGGTAAAAGTTTAGAGAAAGAAGACAATAGTGTGCACTGCAGATGGTAAAGAAGATCTCTTGGAAGAGTCAGGTCTTGAGCTGAACTCCAGAGGACGGTAGGATTTGGATAGAAGAAGAAGAAAAAAAGGAAAAGAAAAATTTCAAGTTGAGAGGCCAGGAACAATAAGGGAGAGTGTGAGCAACATCAAAAATGGAGGTGACGGATATAGCGTTTGTGTTTATCGATTGTGGTGTATGTCCTTTGTTTTCAAAGGGGCCATGGCATCAGGGAAACTATGACAAGATTTGCAGTTGACTTTGATTTGAGGGAGGGATGACTCTGCAAGGTCACCAGTCTCACTTTCTCTTCCTGTTTATTGCTTACCTGACTTTAGGTAGGCCACTTGATGTTTTTAAGCCTCAGTTTTCCCATCTGTAAAATGTAAAGTGTTGCACTAGATAGTCACCTCAGTTCATTCTGGCTTCAGAATGATGATCCAGTCATTATGTGACAAACTGAGCTTGCTTGCTTGTTAACAAGCAGCAGTGACATTTGGACGAGTAGGGTAAGGTGAGAGAATTTGGGCCTATCTATCTGGTATTTTGAAGAACTGTATAGCTCTAGTAATGAGGAGTTTTTTCCTCAGTTAGGGAGCTCTTAAGACTTGGTCATTTTCATCTTTTCTCACTAACTGTAGGAAAGAGTTCTCACAAACTAATTGGCACACCACATCATTCTTCTGCCTCTCCCAAGTATCTGTTAAAGCCGAAGGCACAGAACACAATCGGCAAAGGAAAATAGAACATAATGGACAAGGAGGGAGGCTTTGGGGAAGAGGCTTTCATTCCCTGTGCTATGTAAAAGTGACATTTACATGAAATTAATTTTTGGTGTTGAAATTCTACTGCTGATGTTTCATTGTGAATTTTGATAGTATTCATAAAGCACTTCTAAAGGAACAGGCACTAAGAAAGAAAATCACAAGAAAGAAACAGGAAAGTATTTATGCTAAATTCCTTAAATTTCCATCCTTTTTTATATCAGTGGTGATGCCTCATGCAACCAAGCAGATAATTCTCACTAAGCTGAGATGTGAAATGAAATGATTATGGTTGCATTCTACATCAGGAATTAAGGCACCAACAGCCTCTCATCTTCATGCCAAAGAATGTTGTTTTATTTTTCCTTTTGGATCATTTTCAGATAGGGAGGTTCTAACATGTCAGTGTTCAAGCTCAAAGGACAAACAGGCAAAGCTTATATAAACACACACATGCGAACAATATTTGGAAGCATTAATAGACTGCTGTCTTTTGAGTTGGGAGGTGCTGAAAGTAACTACTTGAACTTAGATGATGGGAGAGTAGAAAAGAGTCAAAGAGCTGAGTTCAAATTCAGCTTCAACAACCTACAAACTGTGTGACCAAGGACAAGTCATTTAATTTCTCTGGACCTCAGTTCCTTCTCTGCAAAAATGAATGGATTCATTCCAACTCTAAATCTACTTTCCCTGTTTATTTCATGATGAATTAGAGTGGAATAGGGATTAGACTCCCTTGCAATGATTTGGGTCTTCCACGTGCTCTTATTATATGCTGGTTGCATCAATCTCTGTACTATTGCCTAACCTCTTCATTAAAATCCATAGTCTCTCAAAAGAATTGGGCCTAACCATCCCCCAAAGAACAATTGGGTATGCTCAAAATATCAAGTCCTTCCTCTCTAGGCAGGTGTAACAACATAGCTAATGTCATATGCCAGTGCTAAGACCCTTGGGGAACTAAATGTTAAGTTTTCAATATGAGCACTTACACCTCAGAAATTGGAATTTTTAAATTAGGTCCTGATTCATTGTTTTATTGATTGTTTAGACCTGAATACATGCTAATAAATCAGATAAAACTTTTAAAGGTATGTCTAAAATAGATTTTCGCCCCTGGAGTCTTACTGTTAAACATTTACTAGCACATCCCTGTGTTGCATGATCTCAGCAGGAGTGCTATAGAAAGGTCAAGGAATAAAGTCATCACCAGACTAAAGGCCAATATTAATAACAAAAACAAAAATAACTCTAATAATAATTGGCATTTATATAGCATTTAAGGTTTACAAAGAGCTTTGCATCAATGAGCTCATTTAAGCCCAACACCCCTATGATAGGATCATGAAAGGCCTCATACAGATGGTGAGGTATATTAGATGATCTTCGGAAAAAGAAACATAACATTATGAAATAGAATAAATGGGACCTTTAGTGACAGGTACCTTGGTGACTAGATGAATCAAAAAATCTTGGATGCATTACAGAGGCAGGATATGCACTTAAGTGGCTCTAAAGGTGCCTTGGTTGCCTTCATTTGTGCCTGACAACACCTCTGACTGATGTCCACAGGTTGAAAATTTTCATGCCATTTTATTTGGGTTTTTTTTTTGTTTCAAATCTCTCCCAGAAGCTAGGAGTTATTTTTGTAGGTTACCATTAGTGTCTGTGTTATCCAACATAGTGAATTAAATATGGCAGTCATGTGATTTCTAATATATTTTTTGGAATTACATGCAATCATTTTTTTAGACCTCAATAATGATCTTAGAATTTATTTTAATAGAATATTGCTATATCTATAGCACATTTATTAACTAATTTAAAAGAAAATATTTTATTGAATTACTAATTATATTGTGGAACATTACATTATGTTTTTGAACTCACTTTAAAATATCCCTAGAATGAAGCATAATTCTAGTATTAATATACTTACAGGTTTTGAAAGAAGAACAAGATTTTCTTTGAAATATTGCAATTAATGTTCTGCACTGCTCCCTGAATAATTCTTTCTTTCTCTAGCTATTCTGGGGAGTGTAATTTGGAGTTCTTTGTGCAGAATTTCACTTACCATGACTTTGAATTTTCACAATGACATTTAAATCACAAAGACAAAGTTACTGAGAAGCAACCAACATAATATTTCTGAAACTGTCATATAAAGGCAAATATCTTCTGCTACATTCTTCTGATCACAAAGGAGGTACAAAAAAAGCCCAAGAGAAAAGTGTGTAGGGTTAAAAGACAATCACAGCTAGCCACTTATTTGTGGTTAGCCAAGTTTAAACCTAATTGAGATGAGCACTGAGTACCAAAATGAGGCTACAGATGGATAAAAATAGGATGATCTGTGTAAGTTAGACACATTTTTGGAAAAATGCTGGACCATTCTGCCATTCATCCCTCAAAACTTTTCACTCATGCAATGCCAAAGTAAGTGGTTAATTCAATAATGATGGATTAGTTCCCTTGGTTATTTGAGGTCTCACAGACAAAAGCAAAATACCCACCTGGATGGATTTGTCACTTCTTTTGCCATTTCTTTGTGAGGATATCTTGACAAAAGACTAATTTTAATCACTGAAGACTGAAGCTTATCACTGATTGTTTCTCTACAATTCACCAATATGTCTGGTTGGGTTTTTAGTATTCCTGTACTCCATCTCAGGTTTTTCTTTCTAATACTGATGGGAAACTTTTCTGGATAGTTTCAAATCTCCAATCATGATAGTTTACCTTTATGCCTCACATTTCTGGTGTATTAGCTTAATGCTTTTTTACTCTTGTCTATGCATGTATCTTCCTCTCAGTACATGTCTCAAGACTGTGCCTCTATGTGTCCATCCTGACTAACTGCTCCAGGGCACCCAACGGGCTAACTTGAAAACCAAAGACACTACATGGGACATCTGGAGAGCAACAGAGAGCTAATAACATATACCATTAATTAATACAAGTTTATAAGGTTAAGAACTAAAGTGGGAGTAAGAGGGACTTTCAGGTAGAGTCCTAGGTCATCTAAGCCAGATAATAGTAAAAGGAAATACTATAATCGAGAATGTGAGAGATATCCGGGAATAGAGTATAGACAGTCATTTCTGATTCCGTCTAGACTCAGGAAGTTCCAAAACTTGACAACTCAAAACAAAAAATAAGAACCTTAAATGACTACTGGCTTTTGACCTGATTTCTTCTGAATGAAATTTAACAGCCTAAGAATCCAAGTATAAGGGGGATGTTTACACATAAAATGTATATGAATGAAACTTTAACAATAGAGCATCAATCAGTAGAAGTCCAAATGGAGACCAAACACTGAGCATTTATGCTACTTACCAGATAACAAATGGTTATAAACTCAGTGACATAAAGAGGCTTCCTTATTAAGTCCATTATGTAGCAAGTAACTGTTGCTTTTAGTTGACTTTTAGCAAAAGTTCATTTTGGAGAAGTGGAAAGAAGCTCCATGTAATTTAGGGAGAGAAAATTAAGTCCCTATCATGATCTTCAGCAACAAAGATGAATATTCCCACTCTCAATGAAACAGAAGATTATATGAAATAGAACAAAACAGAAAATAATATGAAACATTTTCCTTCCCAAGAGAACTGGTTGTAGAAAAGGCTCAACCTTATTACAGAATGCTAAGTCAAGTCAATCAAGGCATAGAACTCAGGACACTTGGGTTTGTTGAATTGATTGGAGAAAAATAAAGATGATGGGGAAGAAAAGTAGGACAGAACTGGAAGGAAGGGGAAGAGAAGGAGATAGGAAAGGGAAAGGTTTAGGGAAAGGAGAAGAAAGCAATGAGAGGGGGAAAAAGAGGGAAAGGAAGAGAAGGGGATAAGAAAATGATAGGAATAAAAGGGAAAAGAAAAAGAAGGGAAGGGAATATATAAGAAGGGGATAAGGAAGGAAAGAGAAAGGAAAGGAAAAGGATATAAAATAAAGAAAAAGAGAAAACAGACAAGAGGAGAGGGAAGCAAATACTAGAGAGGAAACATCACTGTTACTCCACTCTTAACGCTTTCTTAGCGGCTTGTTCCAAGTTTTATCTGGCTCCTTGGCACTACCTTTAAAAAGCATATTTTACTTAAATGTAAATTGACAGATTTTATTCTTCCACTTTTTTGCCTCATAAAAAAATCAAGCAATTGGGAAAGGCCCCACTCAGTGGGAGATTTCAGATTAACTATCCTGACTTCAAAGTTCTCTAGCCATCCATATTAATATGAGTCTGTAGTCAACCAATCAATAAACATTTATTAATTATTATATTATATAATATTATCATTATATATTATATGCTGTGCATTATGCTAAGCTCTGAGGACACACAAAATGGAAAAATACAAAATGCAACAAAATAAAGAAAGACAACCCTTGCCCTCAAGAGGCTTAAAATCTAATAGGGGAAGAAAACAAAAGAAAACTGAAAAGATGGGTGGGGAAGGAAAGTACTTGATTCATGGGCATGATAGAGAAGTTAAAGGCGTGCAGCCAGATGGAAAATGAAGAGGTAACTAGCCTGAATACCCTCTTCAATGGAGGTCCAGTGGTTTCAAATAGAGGGACCACAGGGGAAGCAGGTATCGATAACATGTGAGCTCCAAAACTAACGTGATCTTGCAGGATTGAAAATCTCACAAAGCCCTTATGGGAGTGTTTATTTTTCCTCTACTTGGCCAGAAACAGGATTAGTTTAAAGCTAAAGCAGTTGATAAAAATAACACAGAAGTAAGTCACAACCAAACATTGCTGCTATAATCTTCAGGCAAACTCTCCCATAAATTCAAGTACCCTAAGTGGGGAGAGTTAGGATGCATGAGGATCATACCTAATAATGGCACACACAGGAAAATATTATGAATGAGGCATGGGCAACTCATATCTCAGAAACTTCAAAAGCATTGACATTTTTTGGTAATGCTGTATAATTGCTGAATTCTTTTGATGATATCATGCTGTTAAAAGACTGGTCACAATCATTATTAAGCTGATCTCCCTGGGTCTAGCCTCTCACAGTGAACTCACTATTCCACCATTTGGAGTTCCATCAATAGTCTCCTTTGCTGGCATTGCTCCCTGCTACTAGATGTCTTCAAGGGACAACTCTTCAAGGCTGGGCCCTGGCCACAACAACTCTGGTCTTCTACGATAGAGTGGGTAGAACCTCTCTCCATCTGGTGAAAGTAAACTGACAGTTCTTTAGTGATAGCACACTCAGCTACCAAAAGCTAGGAAGAGTGCCCACAAGTAGAACGACCCAGTTCTTTTCTTTCTTCCCTCAAGCCCTATGGGAGTATGACATTAAGCACCCCAACATACACAGGGGGGCCTACTATCACAGGTCCTTAGACCTGTATTCGTAAAAGGAAAGTAACTTTCAAGTGATTTTAATAATCACTTTTACCAAGCACATATATCATTTACCTAGTTCAGGGGAGTCAGCATCCTGAACTTCAAAGAAGATACAGAGAAATCAAAAAGTCAACAGACATGGCTTCCTCTGCCTGAATTCAACAGACAGTTGGACCCCAACTAGTTGACCATAGTCACCAGAGAGGGAAGCACCAACATCTGAGTTTTCAAATCCAGAGGCTCCTTTTGCGGCTCCCCAGAGTCCTCATCTGTCCAAACAAATACTTCCAGTCAGTAAGCCCCAAAGCAATCAAAGATCAATAGACATAGCTTCCTCTGCCTGAATTCAACAGACAGTTTCAACTGTCTGACGATCGTTACCAGAGAGAAAAGCACTAACATTTGGGTTTTCAAAGCCAAGAGTCTCCTTAAAGCAGCTTCTCAGAGTCTTCATCTGGCACTCAAACCTTCTTACAAAAACTAAGTCCCAAAGTAAAGCCTCACACTCAGAGTATTTATACACTTTTTAGAGTCAGAGGGCATAACCCTCTGACCCATGGCTCAGTAGAAAAAATGAAAGATACTTGGGACCCTCTTGCAAAACAACTTCCCTAATCAAGCCTTCCACAATGGACTGGTCCATCAACGGGTGGGAAAGATCTTCTTTAATCATGTTATTCTATCAGAGGCACTTTTAGTAAAACACAAACAGTAAAAGATCCTAATTTGATTGCCATCACAGGGGGGCAGAGGATAAAGAGGGGATCAACTAAATCAAAATTAGATGTTCTTAAGATCCTTTGGCTTAATATGCAAATGACTTGAGCCAATACAAAAAGTAAGGTCATGTTTCATCATTCATTTAATCCAAGTTCCTGCTTTTAAGTACAACTATCAGCAACCAGTTTGCTTTTGTGCTCTATTCCGGTCAGTGGAAAAATCTTACTGTCTGCCTATACAAACAAAAACAAAATGAAAAATGCTTCATATAGTGAAAATTAAAAGGGAAAATAAAAAGAATATCATAGAGAGGTTTAGCTTTTTTTTCCCTCCTTAGGCATAGTTGAAATATGCATATTTCTTAATTATTCTCTCAATACTCATTGAAAGAGTCACTACTCAAAGTTCTTTAGATCACATATTTGAATTTAGTTATCACAAGGAGTCTATCTCCAAGCACCTTGGAAAATGAGTTTTGATGCCATAATATTCTCCAGATCTCTGTAATTCTACTGACTCTTCCATGACTAAGCCCATCTTTCCTTATTACATTTCTACCTTCTTCCTATGTCTAATAGAGATTAGGGACTAATTCTATCATACTTACTGGTAAACAAAGGATGAATAGATGTGCAGTGGGGTGTGCACATTAGTATTTTGTAGGTCACTTAGTTACACCTTTCAAGTACCAGACACACAAATGGAATTTTAAAAAAATGTGTTATTCTACTTTGTCTAAATTATTTCACTGTTATCCTCTGAGATTTTCTTAAGAAATAGGAATAAAAGCCATTCAACTTGGAAGGGGTAAGGGGAAACCTTTGCAAACTAATTTCTTTCATGTTTATAGTCCTGGAATGCAATGTTTACGAAACAGTGTAATTACCAAAAGTCTTAAGCTGATCATATAAATGAAAACTCCATGTTCCTTATTTTTTTCTTTATTCCCTCCATTTCAATCAAAGAATTTCATGTTTTAGAGATTCTTGAAATGGAAAAAAAAAAAAGCTCATGGAAATAACAGTGAAAATTGTTGGGTTAGGAAGAGTTTTATTTAAATTTTTGAAAATAATCAGTCATCTATTGTTTCACAAATTGTTTGATATTTCAATGACATTTTCTTCCAAATATTATCAGGACATATAAGAGAACATTCAAGAGTAAATATAAAATAAAGATATAGCATTAAAATCAAAATTACAGTTATTTCCTCTCGGTTGTTTTTTTTTTTTTTAATCGAAAATGATCTCTGCAATTTACCTCTGTGAGAGAAAAAAATGTAATCTTTGGTCAGAAGAATTTTGATTGATGAAACGGTTACATAGTAAAAGGTTAAAATCAAGTTAATTTGAAATGCAGGAACTTACTGCCATCTTGTGGAATATTTGCAATATGGCTTTGAAAAGTCTTTTTCCCCCTAACATTTTCATTTTTTTTTTTAGTTACAGAGACACCTATAATTTCCCCAGCAACCAACAGCTGCAGTTAACATTCATTTGAAACACAAGGTATTACAGGGGCCAAATCCTTCAGGAAATAATGGTTTCATGCAGCAGAAAATAAAACAAGGGGGACTCGTTTGTTTATCTGTAATCACAGATGGTGAGTATAGGAGGATCTTCCTGCAAAGTGGCAGTGAAGTATTTTATTTAGAATCTCCTACATAATAAACAACAGAGTGGACGGAAGGGTAAGTTTGGGTCACCAACTAGCAAAAAGCAAAGAGGGCGTCGGCACACTTCTCTCAAGAATTCAAGGCAGAGCAGGACAACAGTGTGAATATTTGAAACATCATAGTCCACTCTGGGCCAGGTGTCTTTTATCTCCATTACATGTACATGAATAAATCGACCTTTGGGGGCTGTTGTTAGGAGTAGTGTCAGATCCCCAGAAATCCCGGGGCCATTAAGGATTTGATGACTCATTGCTTGAGTCCTTTGTGAGTAATAAGCTTCCTCTCTACTTCTGACCATGTATTGGTCTTGTATTGGCAGAACTTGGCATTTGTGTTTGTCCTCAGTTTTCCCACAGAATCATAACATCAAGGAGATGATGACATGACTTGCGGTTGAGTTTGATTTGAGTGGGGGAGAGGGAAGGGGGAGAGGGACTGTGCAAGGTCACCGGCCTCACTTTATCCTCCAGAGCTGTCTGGATCCAGAGGCCAGATACTCATCAGGAAGACTGGAGATGGCCCAGAATGCAATGGGAGACGCTGGCCTTTTTAGACTAAGGCCTTTCCAGGTTCTCACTTGGAGTAAATAGTCAATAGGCCTCTTTAAGAAGTGAGTAATGGGATGGCCCCTTTAATTTAAAAAAAAATCAAACTGGGAGGGGAAGCCCCTCAGGTTTGCTGGCCAGAAGAGAAACTATTCCCATTTACATTCACTCTGAGGTAGGAGGGCCCAAAAAAACAGCCATTAAGTGGAGCTTGGGCAGGGACCTATTGCGGTCCAATCTGTGAGCTCCAGAGTGAAATGGGTTTAAGGTTTAGCATTTTAGAATGATGTTTTAAACCTTAAGTGGTCTCCTGGTTGCCACCTTTCTCATGACAGTGTCGGTAATCGGGGTCACTGCTCTAGTTAAAACAGCTTCTGGTTGGTGCTTTCTCTACTGAGACAATTCCAGTGCCATCATGTTTCTGCAGCGGAGGGAGGATGGATCCTTCTTACCCAGTTGTCGAGGCACATTTATTCACATGACAGCAAGTGGAGGGGAAGGGGGGCGATCACAATTAAGTGAGCTTGCTTCATAGCCCATAATCCCTTATGACCCCTTTGAATTTGGTTCTTGGCTGATCTGCGGATGATGAACATGCAGAGGTAGGTGTGTTCAGGACAAGAGACAACCTTGTGAGTTTGAAAGGTCCAGAGATGCCATCACAAGCCAAAGGTGATTAAAGGTGTGGGGGACTCCCCCGAAACTAGTACAGTGTTATTGAATAGTACACCAACCAAAAGAGGCCTAGGTCAGCCCTGGATGTGATAGAAGTAAAGTGATAAGCAATGGTAATAGGTAAAAAGTATTTAGCCTAATTAGTGGTACTATAAAACTGCTTTATGTTCTGATATGTTAAAGTGTCAGCCTTCAAATAGATTATAAAAACAGTTATAAGTTATGTTATTTTTTTCTATTAGTAGGTACCTGTGTAATATATAAAACATTCTTTTTGTGTGCAGAAAAAAATTACATATTCTGTATCTGAGTATGTATTTTTTCTTCACTTTGGAAAAACCTAGACATCAACCTCAAGCATTTTTCCCCTAGGGAATGGTAGTTTATGTGACTTAACAAGCTGAAATGTGAGTAAAGAGAACCTAAAATCACTCTGACTATAGCAAGGGTTCTCCAGGAGTGTATTGAATCAGACCAAATGCATAGGTAGAGAACAGGAATGGCAGAGTACCCCAGCTGCTGTGGGCCCCACAATGGTTCCTCAAGATCAGATGCATATATGATCAATATAATATAGTAAGATCAATCAGCTAATGCCCATAACAAGATAAATTAATCCACCATCCCTTCTTAACAGTTTTATCCTCAGAACTATGACTTAATAAATGACTTCTATTAGAGTCATGACTAGCAATGGGTCAAATGAAATTTTATCCCTGAATATCTCAGACAGGGGAACTTTCTCCTGGCAGTAGAATACACAGTTCCTTTCCATTGACTTTGCAGCTCCTTCTCATAAAGGCACCGTTCTTTCCTGAAGCAAATGCTTTCCTTACCAGGTTTTCCATATGACCAACCTTCCTGAGTCGCTGGCATCCTTGATAACTCTCTCCCAGAATTTAACTTTTTTTCCTAATCCCACTGGAGAAGGACTGAATCACGCCCTCACCCTGCACTACTAGTTCATCCATTTTCTATGCTATCGCACTCCATAACTCATTTTTTCTCCAGGTAAAAGAAAATTCTAATTGTAATAAGTTAATGCAACAGACAAAGAAGATTGTAGCTCAGTTAAATAGGAGATACCTCATTGTCACTCCATGGGAAGGTAGTCAAGGAGGGCTGGTTCAATATGCTCCTCTCGTCAGCCATGTGTTACACAGACTCTCATTTTCCTTGGGGCTTATCTATGTTAGCTCTCTGTCTTCATAAATTATGGAACATGTTCATACTCTTTCAGATTTACTTGCATTTATCTAGGGGTTATTATTGTAGTATATTTTTCTTAATTGTGAGAAATCCAAATCAGATGTTTGATCACACTTGCCCAGCAATTCAGCTGGCACTAAAAGAAGAATAATATCTTCTGTTTTTGTAAAAAGGTCAAAACTTCTTCCCAAACTTTTGTCCATTCTGCTACTGCACAACCAATGATGTGGGTGTCCACCAGAGTTTTGTCTATAATCAAATATACAGACATATGTAAAGAACCTTGAAGGGTTTGAAAGAGCCCCTTATCAAGAGTCCCCCTCCTCCAAGGGAGAGTAGCTGACTTAAGAAGTTAAGTGATATATTGTCCTCAGGTGCACCTCCTTGAATGTGGGTGTTGAAGTTCCAGGAATCAGGGCCCCTGCTGTACAGGATAACATTTTGATAAAGAGGCCTTGAGGCCTCCCTTTCTACTTATCACAATCTGTTCAGTTTCATGCCTCAATTGCTACCCCTATGGTTTTTTACTATTTAAGCACTCCGACCCCCTAATTTATTGGCTCAGTATGTCCAGAATAAACTCAGCTTGTCCAGACTGCTGTGTCCCACCTATCTTTTCATCCTTGCTCCGTGAGCCCCGTAACTGCCCCGGACCTGCTGACTGCACTGGCCACAGCAGACGTACATGACAATGCAAGAGAAGCTAGATTGAAAGGGGAGCGATGGAAATAGACACTTGTCCATGTTTTACTAGCAAGTCAGAGAATTAGATCCCCGGATAACCTAGAGATGATCTGACCTAGATCCGATTCTTATTTTATTTGAAAACTAATCATCAATTAATCAGTATTTTTAAATACCTACTTTTTTTTTAACCAAATGCTATGCTGGTCATTGGAGATACAAATACAAAAACCAGAGCAATTTCAACACTCAAGGAGCTTATGTTATATCAAGAGTTACATGATATAGTTACAACATATGTCTATGAGGCAGCTAGGAAGCACAATGGATAGAACACTAGGAATAAAATCAGGGAAATCTGAATTCAAATCTGGCCTCAGACATTTACTTACTGTGTCACTCTGGGCAAGTCCCTAAACTTCTTTCTGCTTCAGTTTTCTCAAATGTAAAATGTGGATATTAATAGTGCCTACCTCACAGGGATCAAATTGCTGTAAAGATTAAATGATATATTTGTAAAGCACTTAGCCCAGGGCCTGGAATATAGTAGGCACTTAATAAATGCTTATTTTCTTCCCCCTTTCATCTCACATAAGTATTTAGAGCAAATATAGGGCTAGAGATAGGGTTAGACCTGTTATTCAATTAGTCTAGTAAACCTGTCAAAAAAGGAGATGAAGTTAGTCTGGTTCATTCCCCATGATTTTAAAATCTGTTCAATGGCTAGGAGAAAGTGATGGAAATACAGGGAAAACATTGGCATTTTCAACTTCCAGTTAAAATCTTAGGCACCCAGATTCACCTGAGCAATTCAGGGCAGATGTGGGATGAGTAGCAGAGGGCAGGTTACACCAATACAATGTAATGAACAAATAAAATGAATAGTCCAGGCTAAGTCCCAAATGTCCTTTCAATTTTAGCAAAGCAATGCAGAAATTCCTCTTTCTCTCTTCTCCCTTCTCCCTACTCCTCAAGCCCCACTGAATTCTCTTTAATTATTGTGGCTCTGGAGGTTATCTTTCATAAGATTTTAACCTATCCACAAATGTCAGTAAGGAATGTAGATCAAGCTGTGATTTACTTCCTGCCCCCTCTCCAGGAATGGCCCTGGCACCAGTTGAGAAGAACAGTTACAGGGATGCAAATTAAACTTCAGCAGAGTTAGCTATTTACCACAACATTTCTGTTTTCCTTCCTTCAGGGAAATGAATGCTTCAGGCTAGTGACACACATTAGGATGCAATCTATTGTAAATAACTAAAAGAAATATAAGCTTTCACAATTAATTTAGGTTCCCTTAGGCAAAAAGAAGCCCTGAATGAAATTCTCTTTTTCCCCCCAAATTTCAATCACCCCCTAATTTACAAGCCTTTTTTTAAGTACAAGAATTATTTGCTTTCCTTAAACCATCTGAGAAGTATGTGCTAACAACTTTGCATGTCAATTTCTTGTCATAACAGCCTTTCTTGATCAAACTGTGATATGGACATTTCTTTACCAATTAAGAAAATAGTGTTTCCAGCTTTAACTTGTAGACAGCTGAGCCAGGAGCCAAGGCATAAATGCTGAAAGGCATAATCTGTAAATCAGATCTCTGGGTATTTGTGAAGAGATTATATATCCTAGGTAAATAACTCTTCAGCCTGTCCAGCTACAGAGCTTATCAGCCCAAGAAGCTCCTGCTGACTGACTGCTAAAACCAGGCAATGTGTAGAAAGGCTTCAAAAGACAAGCAGATAACTACACAGATCTGCCTTCTAGGCAGGTCATCAACAAAGGGATGCCTACTAGACAGGTGCCTGCTACTTACTGTCTGCCTGGAAAATGAGTTGTGCATTAGACACTATTGTGCAATGTCTCCCAGCCAAGAAATGGATTCAGTGCTGCCTTCTGAAAAGCAGGTCAGCTTTTTGCATTGCCCACCAGGCACAGAGCTATCGAAGTCCACCTTTTGGCTCCTTTTACCAATTTGAGACTGTCATCATAAAGATTTTGTGGAAGAGGATTATTTCTTGTCAGAACTGACTTAAATAGATTCAGAATATTAATGCAAGCTTCTAATTTTAAATATATATATGTATATATATATATATATATATAATATATATATATACCACCTAGTTACCCTCCCTGCCCTAAAACTTATAGATGTGAAGTCGTGTATTGTGAATATATATATATATACATAGTTGATATATGTACTTGTATGTAAATGTATATGCCTGCTGCAAAAATATGCTTTTATATATTTGTATTGTGTATGTCATTTATCTTTTCTGCTTTTATATTATATGATTCAGAAATTATTTATAAGAATAAGAGTCCAGTTTCTAGTGCATTTTAAGAAAGAGAAATACTAAACCAGAGTGGTTATAAACAAACAAACAGTATGCCTTGGCTATGACTCCACAGGCAGAATGAATCAAAGAGATAAAAAATGATCATTAGATATTCACTGACCAGGCCTGAAAACCTAAACTGTATCATCCAGATTTAGACATGAATGTACCTTAAAGTTCATTCATTCAATAAGCATTTAGCTTCTACTATATGCCACATACTAAGAAGAACCCCCCCAAACGTCCTTTCCCTCAAATAAATAGAGTATAATATTTCATTTATTGGAACTACCTAAATAACCAGTCATCGAGATGGTCTAAATGATCACATTTATGGGGAGACTCTATCAATTGCTTTATAATGTGTAGCTCCTCAATCCACATGACCTCATGAAAGTTAGAGAAGACTAAATCTGTCACACTGGGCTGAGCCCTTTTAGCTTCATTCCAAGATACGTACGTTTAAAAGATCGCCAAGTATGTTCATTCAGAGCTAGATTTTGCCTATAAAATCATCTAGACCAAACCCTTCATGTCACAAATGGGGAAAAAGAGACTCAGAGAAACTTTGTGATTTATCTGAAGTAATCCAACTAGGCATCAGCACAGTCAGAACCAAAATCCAGATGTCCTAGTTCCCAGTCTATTGTTCTTTCCCCTAAAATGTATGATCAATTTCCAATTTCAATTTTCCTTCATGATTTCTCTTGAGTCTCTATTTTCCTTCCCATTTTCATTGTCAGCACCTTGTTTGAGCCTTTATTACCTCTCTGATGACCTCTTGGGACATCTACCTAAGTGGTCTCTCTGTCTCCAATTACTCTGTCTTGAAATCTTTCAGAATACCACCAGCAGATTAATACAGTCACCGGTTTGATAACTTCAGGTCCCTCCTAGACATCCTCATCAGAACTTCATCACCTATGGAGGGAAATTTAATCTAATTCCCCTGGCAAGAGAGACCCTCTACATTCTGGTCCTAATTCCTGTCTTTCTAACCTCTGTCTTCATTATTCTCCTGGTTAAACCATTGGTCTTAGTCAAGATGGTCTTATTACTATTCCCAAACACACCAAGCACTTCTTTAAATCTGCCATTTTGAGTACTCCTTTCCCTCCTTCTAGACTGTCTTGTCCCACTCCATTTCTATGTATCAAGAGTTATACTTTTCTTTCAATTCCTAGTCTAAGTTTTACCTCTTCCATGAGCTCTCCATTGATTCCAAGTTCTCTCTGTGTTCTCAAAACACTGAAAACATGAAAACCATAAAAATAATAGCTAACAGCAAATATTTATATAACACTTTAAGGTTAACAAAGCACTAGACCTATATCATTTGATCCTCACAAAGCTCTATGAGGTAGGAACAACCATTACTCACATCTTACAAATATACTACAAACATTATTTGTATATATTGCATATTATATACATGTTATATATATAAAATATACATATATGTATATTATATATAGTGTATATGTCATCTCCCCTATAGGCTATAAACCCCTGAAATTAGATCTAATACAAAGTATTCCCCTTAGCTGATAGCACAGAGCTCTGCACATATAATAAAGTTCAGCAAAAAATGATTGAATGAATGTGACTTTACAACAAAGAAACTTATTGTATTAGTAAAACTAGCTTTCCTAGTTTTATTCCCCTATTACTAACCTGAACATACCTAGAATTATTCACAAATAGGAGGATGTAAGGGGCATCTTCTCTAGAGTCATAGAAACAACTTTGGATTGGATTCATGCTGAGTAAATGCCTACAGGCCTGCAGTACCTGTTGTGCCAACTGCCAGGAGGAATTTAAATAACCCTGATTTACCCTTACATAGTCACGTTCTTACTGGCATCTATAGAAAGGTCAAGCCATCCTTTGAAAAGTGTTTTCTGTCTCTGAGATGTGTATCATCTGGATGCCATCTGCACTTTTATTTTTCAAATTTAAAACTTTTTTGTGAAACATTGGTACTATCTACTGTACCTTCTCAGAAGACTGATAAAAATATTACTTAATCACAGAATGATGAAGTCTCATAGAGTGCTCAAAATATTGGCGTATGACAATTCTTTGGTCCTTCTTAAACTTAGAACTACATAACTTAAGTGATCCACCAGCCACAGTGTGTGCTATCATCCCCTGACCAAATCCAACTGTTTTAAGGTTAAGCATCCCCAGTTCCTTTTGGTACCCTTTATATGCCACTCTTTCACAATTTTGCCCTCCTCTAGTTACTCTTCAACACATTAATGTCCTTCCTAAAATGTGACATCCACAATTAGACATGTTCTGACCATGTAAAAATATAGCAAAGCTATCACTTTCCTAGTCCTAAATACTTTTTGCCTCTCTCAGTGCAGGAAAAAAGGCCAAATTTGGGGAGGGTTTTAGAATGAGAGGGGCAGAAACTGGAAGGAAAAAGGAGCAACTGCAAAATGTCCTTGTTGAATCACAGTATTTTAAGGCTTTTCAAAGCTTTATATCTTATTTGATGTGTTCCCACACACAGCATCTTCCTTAAGGAACATTAACTAGAGCTCCAAATCCTTTGTTATTCCACAAAAAGGTCCAGTTCAGTATTCTGTATATGGTAAATATTTATTAAATACAACTAGCGTATTTTTGTAATCCGTTGCCTAGTTCTTATGAAGTACCATAGGATAAAATTTTACCTACACCAGATGAATTAAATGGTTCAGACAACATAGGTTAGAAAGCATAGATGATGACTATTGATTCAAGGTAAAAAAAAAATGAGGCAAGTTTTCCTAGTATTTCAAATGGATTGAAACCCCCATAGAGTTGTTTGACTGGAATGATCCACATATTTTTTCTACACTGTCCTAAGAAACGGAGAATCACTCAGCTCAGTCACTCAATTTCCTTTGGATTATGTAGGTCACAGCCTAAGCTGGTGTCAGTCCAATTTAGTAGAGCGAGAGGACTTCATATTTATTCAATATGCTACCAAAAGAATCAATTCTGAGTCTACTAATAAATACATGAATACCACCTGTGTTGCACAAAACATGTCAGTGATTTTTTTTTTTAGTCTAAACCAACTGGAAAAAGCACATGAATAAAGAATCTATCTTGTAGGTAGAAAACTTTGCTGCAGGGTGATGAAGGGCTCCATCAAGGTGATCCATTTCAGACATTACAGTCTTGTAACACTGGGGAATCACTGAGCAAATGGAGCAAAGGAAATTATGACCCACTGGTCTGAATGGATTTGTGAAGCACAATAGTACCAGACTAATATCCCTCCTTCTTTGTTTTGGAGAACAACATATTAGATGAATAAAGAAAATGTAAAATGTTAGCTTTCTCTGTAGGATAAGCAAGTAAGTCCAGCCGAACAAGAGCCTGCTGAAATCCTTCTAATGATAATGAAGTATTTTCAATGAGAAACTGTGATATGATGGATAGAGAATTAATTTTGTGATTGTATATATGATCTTTTTTCTTGATTCTTTACATGGGTAGGAAGAATTGCTAAAGTTCTTTCAGAAATCATCCCTAGGACAGAAAGTGATTAATGTTGTGAGGTGTCTAATTCCCTTTTCTTTCTCAAGTTATTATTTGCCTGCCTCAGTTTCTCTTCTTTTTTCTCTTCAAAGTATTACTTAGTTTCTTCCTTTACACCCTAGTCTACTTAATTAACTGAGTCACATCCTGTTTGGCATGCTATGAGGTGACTGCCAACAAAGTCTTTCTGCTGTATTTTCATGGAAGTCCATTTGGCCATTGTGTTAGACAATTTGCATGTGCTTACTTTATGGGAATTGCTATTATGGGAAGGTAAGCAGAATTTAGGGACTATAGTATATTAACTCCACTTTTTGGCATTTAAAGCCCTCAAACCAGGCTGTCATCTACCTTTCCTGATTTCTTATACACTATTTCCTTTCAAAGATTCTATAGTTCAAATAAAGAGACTTCTTTTTCAAACATGTTGGTCTATTGCCCATCTCCATGCCTTTGCTATGGCTGTTGCCCATGAAAATTCCTTCTTTTCTTTAGAATCCAACTTAAGTTTTGGCTAGTAAATCATCTTTACTGATCCATTATAGCTACTAATGCCCTTCTCCATACACTCCACCCATGAAAAATTTACCATCTATTTACTTTGTATCTAAGTTTATAAAGGTAGGAGTGTCAAAGCACACCACTCTGTTTAACCCCCATATATTTATTATGTGAGAGTACATTTTAATTGGTCACCTGATGAATACCTCCTTAGGTATGATATGAAATATATTTGAATTGACTGAGAGATTTGTTCGTACTCTGGGATGTATATAAAACAATTAACTTAGTTGAAATCTGAGATTCCAACAAACAGAGAGCTTTGCAGCCAAATAGTAAGGGGGAACTGTTTGGAGGTAGAGGAGAATGCTCTCCTTTTGTGTCTCTTTTGTGAATCTTACCAGTAGCTGAGAGAGAGGGGGAGAGGGAGAGAGAAAGAAGAAAGAAAATTTATCATAAGTCATAGAATTACCTTGAGGACTCCTGCTTAATGACTTCTAGGAGCTATGAGTTATATCTTTTCCACGTGTGTTCTCCAACTAGAACATGCTTTTTCCCTAGACTTTATATGCAATGGTGGGAAGATGTGTCACAGACTTTTCAGTTATTTTATATTAACTTTTTTCCTACTATACCACTTGAGTATACATCCCTTTCTAAAACTTAATTAAACCCAGCTGGCTGATATCAACAGATAATCATAGTGGAAATAATAACAATTAAGTTCTTAAACTATGGAGCAGGGGAGCACTAACAATCCAAACATCTTAGATTATGGCTAGAACTCTAAAAGAATATAACCATGCTTTTGAGGTCCAGCATTCCAGTGTCAGTGGAGTTTGAGAGTGTAAGTCCAGGGCCTTGATGTACAGCATATGAACATGTTGTTTTCCTCCGATAAAATGTGAAAAAGATAAGAACATAATAGTTCAGTAAAATGAACCAATACATTGACAATGTCTGATGGAATAAGTAACATTTCACTCTCATAGATCCCCACCTTTTCAATTAAAGCAGGACTTTTTTTCTCAGTTTTTCTTCATGGCCAATCATGAACATCATAATTACATAATTATAAGCTTGTTTATTGTTCTTTCTAGTTACATAGCTATTGTTTTCTTCATTCTGCATTTTCACTCTAAATCTAGTCATGTAGTAAGTCTTCCTATATTTCTCTGAATTTTTCAGATTTATTATCTTACAATGAAATTCCATTACATTCATGTACCACACTTTGGTCAACTATTACATAATGGGTAAGCAACCATTTTGTTTCTAGGTCTTCTCTGCCACAAAAAATAATTCTGCTATGAATATTTTGGTATGTATTCTTTCTGACCTTAACCTCTTTTGTCTAATAGAATATCTGAGGCAAGGGTATAGGCATTTCAGCGTAGCTTTCATGAGCACTCAAGTTAGCAACTTGCTAACAATATCCTCCCTACTGGAGAGATGCTGACTCTTTGGAAAGACAATCACCTCTGATGAAATACTACTGTGCTATAAGAAATGCTGAGCTGTTGGTTTTAGAAAAAAATATGAAAAGACTTGCATGAAGTAATGAAGAGTGAGATAAGCGTACCCAAGAGAATGTTGTACACAGTATCAACAATACTGTTCTAAGAACAACTTTGAATGACTAAGTCATTTTGAGTATTATAAAAACTCAAAACAGCTTCAAAGTTCCTAGGAAGGAAGATGCTGTTCATATCCATAATTAATATAAATATATTAATTATATATAACTAATATATAATATAATCAATTATATATTAATTTATATTAATTCCATATTAATCAGTTTATTATTAATGATGTTTTATATATAAGAAAGTATATATTCTATGAGTATATACATATGCATACATACATACATGTGTATGTTTGTGTGTATACACATACATTTTTGGATCTATTGGTACCATTCTGTAGAGCAGAGTGGAGTGAGAGGGAGAAAAAATAAAATGTATGCAGCAGAGAACAAAAGAAAATTTAAAAGGAAGCGCAGAAATGCAAGGCAGCTTTGAAAATGAGGTGTAGTATTAATTATATAATAGTTTTTGAAAAATATAAACAATATGAGATGGAAATTCAAAGTTTGATATTGAATACTCTTCTGTGTCTCACTGTGTACATGGAAATATTCCTTTTTTGTCTTTTTGCATTTCAGTTCAAAATTAATGTGTTTTTTTAAAGACAATCATCTCAACAAAATACCCAGTGCAAATTTGATTTTGTAGCTTAGAAGTTTTATTTTTGAGGCATTTATTCCGAAATGTAATCCCATATAAAAATGAGATTATATACAAATGAAAAGAAACAATTGTAACCTCAGTATGTCTCACCCTACAAAGCAAATTCCTTGTTTCTTATTATTGCAAAGCATATCAGATTACACACACATATGTTACTGAACTCAGGAGATACTCAGCTTGGTGAATTCTTCAATATGAGATATTTACATAATGTCATTTTTCTTATACCCCAATTTAACATCCTCTATGTACTAGTCACTATGCTAGGCACCAGAGATAGAAAAACAAAAAAGAAAACATTTCCTGCTCTATCCTCAAAGCCCATAAAATACCTGTAAAAAATGATTATAAACAAATTCTAGAACAGCAGAAGCCACAAAACGACAGAGTGAAAGAGATTTCCAGTCCATGACATCCTGGAAGGCTAACAGGAAAGGTCTATTGCACCAGGCTCAGAGCAGAATGCAGCCTAGCCTTGGCTGCCCATTGTCAGGGACAGGACTGGAGCAGACTTCAGGACTAGGGATCACCAGCAGCAGCCGCAGTTCCTAGATTACTCAACCCACAAATGCCAAAGAAAGCTTCAAATCAATGAAAAAGCTCTTTCACCTGGGCTAGAAGGGAACAGGGTACAGCCCTAGCCCCAGGCCCCAGGGTGGTGGAAGTCACTGCCACACAGCCTCCGTTTTTGGAGCCCTCAGCCATAAGGCCCTGGGGGAATCCCAGAGCTGATCTGGATTTCAATCCTGAGTGGTAGCCCTTGGGTGAGGAGGAGCACTGGCCTGGTGGATCTAGAGCCAATTATGGGGTGGGTATTCTATTCACACATCCTGGGCTGAAAAGCTTGTAGTCACTCCCAGACCAGAGTGCAGAACAGGACAGGAGGCCATTGTGCCACCTTGGAGGAACTGAGAACTTATAGGTCCCCAGAGTATACCCTGGCCTTGACAAAGGACTCAAAACTCAAGTAACTGGCTGGGAAAATGCCCCAAAAAAGGGAAAAAAATAAGACTATAGAAGGTTACTTTCTTGGTGAACAGGTGAACATTCTTTTAGATGAGGAAGAACAAGGCATACCATCAGAGGAAGACATAAAAGTCAATACTTCTACACCTAAAACCACCAAAAAAAATATGCAATGGTCTCAGGCTACAGAAGAGCTCAAAAAAGATTTTGAAAATCAAGTAACAAAGGTGGAGGAAAAACTGGGAAGAAAAATGAGAACAATGCAAGAAAATCATGAAAAGTAAGTCAACAGCTTGCTAAAGGAGATCAAAAAAATGCTAAAGAAAATAACACCTTTAAAAATAAATTAGCCCAAATGGCAAAAAGAGGTCCAAAAATCCAGTGAGGAGAAGAATGCTTTAAAAAACAGAATTAGCCAAATGGAAAAACGAGGTTCAAAAACTCACTGAAGAAAATAGTTCTTTAAAAATTAGAATGGAGCAGATGGAAGCTAATGACTTTATGAGAAACCAAGAAATTTCAAAACAAAACCAAAACAATGAAAAAATGGAAGAGAATGTGAAATATCTCATTGGAAAAACAACTGACCTGGAAAATAGATCCAGGAGAGACAATTTAAAAATTATGGGACTACCTAAAAGACATGATAAAAAAAAAAGAGCCTAGACATCCCCTTTCATGAAATTATCAAGGAAAGCTCCCTTGATATTCTAGAACCAGAGGGTAAAATATATTGAAAGAATCCACCAATCATCTTCTGAAAGAGATCTGAAAAAGAAAAACTCCTAGGAAAATTGTAGCCACATTCCAGAGTTCCCAGGTCAAAGAGAAAATATGGCAAGTAGACAGAAAGAAACAATTCAAGTATTGTGGAAATACAATCAGGATAACACAAGATCTAGCACCTTCTATATTAAGGGATCGCAGGACTTGGAATATAATATTCTAGAAGTCAAAGGAACTAGGATTAAAACTAAGAATCACATACCCACCAAACTGACTATAATACTTCAGGGGAAAAAATTCAATGAAATAGAGGACTTTTAAGCATTTTTGATGAAAAGACCAGAGCTGAATAGAAAATTTGACTTTCAGACACAAGAATCAAGAGAAGCATGGAAAAGGTAAACAGGAAAGAGAAATCATAAGGGACTTGCTAAAGTTGAACTGTTCATATTCCTACATGGAAAAATAATATTTGTAACTCTTGGGACTTTTCTCAGTATTTGGGTAGTTGGAGGGATTATGTACATATAGACAGAGGGCACAGGGTGAGTTGAATAGGAAGGGATGATATCTAAAAAAATAAAATTAAGGAGTGAGAGAGAAATATATTGGGAGGAGAAAGGGAGAAATGGAATGGGGCAAACTATCTTTCATAAAAGAGGCAAGAAAAAGCTTTTTCAATGGAGGGGAAAAGGGGTGAGGTGAGAGGGAAAAAAATGAAGCTTACTCTCATTACATTTGGCTTAAGGAAAGAATAACATGCACACTCAATTTGGTATGAAAATATAACTTACACTACAGGAAAGCAGGGATAAGGGGATAAGTGGGGTGTGGGGGATGATAGAAGGGAGCAAATGGGAGGAGGGAGTAATTAGAAGTAAACACTTTTGGGGAGGGTCAAAGTCGAAAGACAGAATAGAGTAAATGGGGGACAGGATAGGATGGAGGGAAAAATAGTCTTTCACAATATGACTATTAGGGAAGTCTTTTGCATAACTACACATGTAGAGCCTATATTGAATTGCTTGCCTTTTCAGTGGGGATGAGTGGGGAGGGAGGGAGGGAAGGAGAAAAGTTGGAACTCAAAGTTTTAGGAAGGAATTTTGAGAATTGTTTTTGCATGCAACTGGAAAATAAGAAATACAGGTAATGGGGTATAGAAGTCTATCTTGCCCTACAAGAAAAGAGAGAAATGCGGATAAGGTAAGAGAGAGGTGTGATAGAAGGGAAGGCAGATTGGGGGAAGGGTAACCAGAATGCATGGTGTCTTGGGTGGAGGGAGGGGAGAGAGATGGAGAACATTTGGAACTCAAAATCTTGTGGAAACAAATGTTGAAAACTAAAAGAAAAAATAAATTTAAAAAAATATACTTTCCTGAGTGAGTTTACATTCTTCATGCTGATAATATATGCATATGTAAATACATTTAGAATAATAGAAAATAAATATAAGGGAGGAGGGACAGGAGTGATGGGGGTAGGAGTGAATAGGTAGACTCAGGAAAGGCTCCATGTAAATTCCATGTTGAAGCCTGAAGAAAATAAAAGAGTGGGAAGTCAGTTACAATGCCAAACTGACAAATCTGGACAGAATGAAAATGATAGTTTTTGAAGGCAGTGAAACATTAAAAGATGACAGATGTTATGGACAAAGAAATGACAAGTTCTGGCAACTGACCAGATATATGAGATGAGAGAAAATGAAGAGTCAAAAATAACACTGAGGTTGCAAACCTGAAAGACTAGATTACTAGTTATAACATCAATAAAGATGTTCTTCAGTCATTTCAGTCATGTCTGATTTTGTGATGCCATTTTGGAGTTTTCTTGGCAAAGATACTAGAGTGGTTTGCTCTTTCCTTCCGCAGCTCATTTACAGAATGAGGAAATGTCATAGAGATGTTAAGAAGATGAGTAGGTTTTAAGGAAAAGATTAATTCTTTTTTGTTCCCACTTTTTGGGCATCAGGTCCTTCATATATTACAAATTCACCACCAAGAAGTCTGGATGGTCTTTCTGCAAAGCCAATAATGCATCAACACTGGCATCCCTAATAAGTGAGTTCAGAACAATCAGTTTCTTAAGCATTCTGAACCACTGATCTTTCTCCATGACATTACATTTGGAGAATCTATTTTTGGAGTGTTGTCCTCATAGCCCCTTTGGATATACTGCCCCAGAAAGCTACCTGAGGGTCAAGGCACCTAGTATATCAACATCAATTCAAAACCATAGTTTATGAAGTCACAATAAAATATTTTATTTTCCCATTCAAAGGATGCCTTTGTTGAAACCAAAAGACATTAACACAAAATAAATACCAAGATTCCTCATAGTGATAGGAGTATTCATTCAAATTATTGACCATACTGCCAGGATGGGGCAAAGACAGGGATGTGCTGAAGGCAGCTCAAACAAGCTTTCCAAGCTAGTGGTTAAATTTTTAGTATGGGCATTTATATTGCTGAAATCACCAAACACTAGAAATCAGGGATGATTTTTTGTTGTTTTTTTGTTGATTTTCTGTATTAAAGAACTTTAGAGTTGTCATAAATTTAAATGAGTTGATTTGTGAGATAATGAGTTCCTTATTACTGAAAGTTTCCCTTATGAACCTGTATAACCAAGAATAATGTAACAGATGCTTGCAAAAGGTAGGAAATTGGACTGAATGATTTCTAATACTTTCTACAACTCATTTATTGATTAGAACTCATGACAGAATGCCACTATGCATGAAATCCCTACTAATCTAATTACTAATCTAATTCATTTTGTACAAGAAAATACAATGGAATTGTTACAATAAGGTACAATCCACTAAAACCATACAGAATAAACCTATTCACATATTTGCAAACTCTAGGGGACATTCATAAAAGTTGTGTACCACTGGTCACAAGTTAAAGGCAAAGGAGTACCAATGAACCAGTGAAAATCTATCCCTGATATTACTAGAAAAACAACTCATTTCATACCCTTTAAGCCAAGGTTATATGCCAAAAACAACACATTAAAAATGTAAATAGCTGTACTCCCTGGGAGTAATATAAAAGAATCAGCAAGAAATCTGCTGTCAATGAGTATTTTCTGAACACCTACAGCTAACAAGGTATTTTGCTAGGTAGGTACTGTGAGGGGGATAGCACTAAAAAATATGTAAGCTATGGTACTTGTCTGCACAATTAGAATTGATGTTCTTGGTCTTCACTAGATGTGGACTTATAAAGAACTTCCACTTTGCCAATGTAGGCAAAGGTCATATTGGCAGACTCTGGTGGTCACAATTTAAGAAAGCTTAATTTAAACATCTAATTTGTCAATATCACCATTAAGAATCACATCTATACAGGTGGGAAAAGAAGAGAAACTGCCTATTGGCAAAACATTTTTTCATCGAATATTTGCACTGAGTCTCACATAGAGACAACTGGCACAAATACAAGTAAGAGGCATTCCCCAATAGATACGTGATTAAATGTTCTGAGCAGTTTTCGAAAGAAAAGAAAGTGATAAACAATCACATCAAAAGAAAAATTAGTTTACTAATAAGAGAATTTCAAGTTAAAACAACTCTGAGGCTTTACTTCAATTCCAGGATAAATTAAAAAATTGATAATTAATGAAAATAATTCATTTGGAGGGATGTGCAAAGACAAACACCAAAAAAATAAGATGAAATAAACTGTTGGTAGAGTTGCAAACTGATTCAAAAATTATGTAAAAATATTTAGAATTATGTTAGAAGAGTCGCTAACCTGCTTATACACTTTGACCTAGAGATCCCATTACAAAGCAATTACCTCAAGAAGGTTAATGACAGAAAGAAAGGAGTTATATATAATGAAGTATTTGCAGAAGCGCTGATTGTTTTAACACATGAACTAGAAACAAAATGGGTGCCCATCAATTCGGGAACAGATAAACAATTTGAGATACATGAAACTAATGGATTATTATTACACAGTTAGAAACAACAAATATGAGGAATTCAAGAAATCATGGGCCTACTAGTATTACCTAATGCACAGTGAAGAAAACAAAGCCAAGAGAACAATATACAAAATGATTAAAATAATATAAGTGCTAAGCATTCAAATTCTGATCAACCATAATAAGCAAACTCTGGGAAGTGATAATGAAGCATACATCCTCATTTCCGTAAATAGGTGGGAGACCACAGATATAGAATAAATATTTGCTTTCAGCAAATAGTTGTATTAGTTTTGCTAATGTTTTCTTTTTTCTCACAAGGAAAAGAAGGTGTGGCAAAGGTTAAGGTGACATAAAATCAAGACTTTATTGCATTGTCTATTTTGTGGGAGTCTTGTAAGTAAGTATTATCACTCCTGCCTCTCCATTGCAGCTGAAATCTTCATTAGGTATCTTTCTTACTCTTTTAAACAAAATTATCTCTGTTTCTTCATTGGATATTAGTCATTTAAATTCCTTCTGTCCATCACCTAAAGATCCCAAATAGCTACAGGCATTTACAAGGAAGAATGGGCCTTAATGGCCATCTTTTATACTGGCCACAAAGAAGTCAACATTCCTTCCTCAAATTGCAAGAAGGATTAAGTCCAAGTTCTCTTTTCCCTGACTTTTGGCTACAAATCTTACAAAGTCTATATTCCTAGAAGCGGGGTACCAGATCAGTAAGTCAATTAACATTTATCAAATGTCTACTATGTGCCCAGCATTTTGCTAAGTGTTTAAGATGGTCCACAATCTAATTGGAGAAGACAATGCACAAAAAGAAGCTGAAAACCTGGGATTGGAAGTGCAGCAGTATCCAGATGAGGTATGATGAGGTCCAGTAAAAAAGAATGCAGCCAGTTGGGAATTGAAGAAATGGCTAGCAGGGGAGTTCTCTTTAAATGGAGGTTTTAGGATGATCTCTTTGTTCTGCTTTCCAGGAAGCAGGCCATAGAGAGTGGAGAGTACCAATGAAGTGTGAGTACCAAGGCTGCTTTCAATTCTGCAGGAGAAATTTCCCAATGATGAGGTTTCTAGAGGCCTGATGGAGTTCATGCCAAATTAGGACAGTTGAGTAAAGGTGAGAGACTTCCCCTTATGAAAATATATTATATCCAGATGAAGATGAAGCTTCTACTGAAACTTCTCTCTCCTGTAGTTTCACTCATGCATTTGGTTACATGGAGAAAGGGGATATCTAGTAGAACTATTTTCCAAAAAGAATCGAAAATGACTGAAATCTCACCTCAATTCTTTCCTTACTGCTTCTGATATTAAAGCATCCCTCCTCGAGTGATCTGTGACCTCAGGACCACATGTGACCTTCTAGGTCCTTGGGTGTGGCCTTTAAACTGAGTCCAAGTTTTACAGAACAAATCCTTTTACTAATGAAATTTGTTCTGTGAAATTTGGATTCAGCCAAAGGGCTGCACTTGAGGACCTAGAGGACCACATGTGGCCTCAAGACCACCGGTTTCTCAGCCCGGCATGATCTAGAAGCTAATAATGAATCCCTAGCTGTTCTTTACCTTATTCTCTTTAAGCATCTGAGACAATCTTGCTTGGCAGTAGACACAACTATTTCAATATGATATATGAAGAAGAGGGAAGGATATACATAAGAAAGGAAAAGGTAGGCTTTGAAAATAATTTCTACAGCATACCAGATCTTTTCATTTAGTGAAATTTTAATGTTTTTATTGTATGTTGATTATAGAAGATCATTTAATATTTCAGTAAAAATAGGAATATAGTTTCCTCAGCAGAGATTGCTATTGAATGGTGGTTAAGTTTAACCTTTGTGATGCAAAAAAGAAATTTCCCCAATTAAGAAATGCTTCAGATCAAATAGTTTGCTTTTGCCTACTATCAAATCCTTGTAATAAAAGGATCATTAACCACTGAAAAAGCTAAAGGAAGTCAATTCAATAAATTCTATAAGAATTTTAGAGATACCTAAATAGTAATACTTCACTTTGTAACTCAGAGTTTGTCTAAATCATGGGCGAAAGACTCACAACATTGGCTGAGAGGATACTAACTTGGCACTGTATGCCTGGGTCAAGGGCAGAGTTGGTGCAAGAGTTTGGGAGAAGAGGGCTCTTCTTCCTCCTTGCTTTGAAAGAGAATACACATATACACATGTAGCTCCAGAACTTCTTCAGGGAGAATTCTAAAGAGAAAGATAATAAACTTTAGAAGGCTCCCCTGGTTTGTTCTTGGGTGAATCAGGGACCCTCACAACTCAGCTCCCTGGCATAATACAAGACAAAAACATCTTTTTAGGTCCAGTATTCTCCTACTGATACTCTTCGGCAATGAGTTATGGATCACTATAACCTTCAAAGACTCAAAATTACAGAGAACTCATGTAGCAGTAGAGAGATGCTTAGTGGATGTGAGTAGAATGTAGCATATTATCAATAATAATTTGTCTTTATGAAGTGCCAGAAATGATTTCTTCAAGGAAACTTGTGATCGGAAAAGGGAAAGGAGATGAGTCAGTCATGTATCAAAAATCGGGCATGGGTTAATATACAAAAAGCTTGAATGAAGTTCTGGCACCCAAAAGATTTTCAGTGTCCTCAAGGAAGGCCTCTACTTCCTTGATCCTCAAGATCCTCTATGGAAAAATTGTAAATAGGGAGAGAACAGGAACAGAAGGCATGGATGGGTAAAAACTTGCACTGAAAGGAAGATAATTCCCAGGAAATATTGAATAGGAAGTATCGGTATACTATTTTCAAACTACTTAAATTTGTTCAAGGTCCTATACTAGTTACCATCCCCACCCAGTTGCTTATTCCCCATCTCCCTGGTTCTCTTTCAGTGCAAGCAGAGTAAGGGCTAGACCAGAGTAAGGGTGGGGAACCCAGTCCCAGTCCCGGCCCCAGCCTCAGCCTTCTTGTCCGCACAGGGAGAACAGCACTTCATGTGCATGTGTCTCTGCCAGCTTCACCCCAGTAAACTGGGCAGGTCGCTCACACTCCAGATCTTTAGGTCTTGGCCCTCCTGTCTCAGGACAACTTCTATAGAGAGTGACAGGCACAATATTAGGGAGCAGGTGAAGGCAATCCTGGAGGTCCTGAATGTTCTCATTGGTGAAGTATCAATAGAAATGCCTCCAGGTGAACTGCTCCTTAACATAGTCATGAGACTTTGGAGACTGCATGGCCTTCATAACAAGGAGATTGGGCACATTCTTGTCTGCCATCTCAGGGTGCCTTGGCATGTGGACGTCCTTCTTGGCTACCATTACGCTCTCCTTAAAAAGGAGTTCACAGATGGCTCTTCGATTCTTCTTGGGCATCAACCCTTGGTGGTTGTGATAGGTGCTGCTCTAGATGAGAAAAGAGTATAAAAACTGGTTTGAAGCTAATTATCAAAAAAACTAAGATCTTAGCAACTGGCCTCCTCACTTACTGCCAAATAGAGGGAGAAGAAATGGAAGTAGTGTCTAATTTTATATTCTTGGGCTCAAAGATGACTGTAGATTTAACTTGCAACCATGAAATGAAAAGACACTTATTCCTTGGATGAAAAACTATGTCAATTCTGGACAGCAGACTAAAAAGCAGAAATATCACATTGCCAACAAAGGTCTGTATAATCAAAGCTATTTTATCTTTCTATCTATTTTATCAAAGCTACTACTATGTAGTAGTAATATGTGGCTGTGAGAGTTGGATTATAATGAAAGTTGAGAGTCACAGAATCAATGCTTTCACATTGTGGTGCTAAAGAAGACTTTTGAGAGTCCCTGGAATAGCCAGGAGATCAAATCAACCAATATTTAAAGAAATTAATTTAGACCACTCACTGGAAGGTCAGATACTAAAGCTGAAGCTTAAATACTTTGGCCACACAAAGCATAGACAGGACTTTTTGGAAAAGACTTTGATTTTGGGAAAGATTGAAGGCAAAAGGAGAAGGGGACAGCAGAGGATGAAAGGGAGAGATAGTTCCATTGGATGAACTTTGGGAGATAGGATAGAAGGGCCTGGCATGCTATAGTCCATGGATGGGGTCCTGAAGAGTCGGACATGACTGAACGACTGAACAGCAACAGCTATCACTTATCACTTGTGCTAAGAACTATGCATACACCTTACTATCCCAGACTCCATCACAGCGGTCAAATGTTGATGCCCAAGAAGAACTGAATAACCATCTATGAACTTTTTAAGGAGAGTAATGGTAGTCAACGAGGATGTCCACATGCCAAAGCACCCTGAGCTGGCACAAGAATGTACCAAATCTCCATTCAGTGTTTAAAATCTCATGGCTTATTTAAGGAGCAGTTCACCTGGAGGCATTTCTACTGGGACCTCATCAATGAGGACATCCAGTACCTCCAGGATTGCCTTCATCTGTCCCCTCAGATTGTGCCCGCCACACTCCACAGAAGTTGTCCTGAGAGAGGAAGGCCATCAAGGTCTACAGGCCTGGAGTGTGAATGACCTGCCCAGCTTACTGGGGTGAAGCTGGCAGAGACATGCGCAGATGAAGTGTTGTTCCCCCCTGGTGCTGACAAGAAGGCTGATACTGGGGCTGGGTCAGCAACACAATTCCAGTTTAGAGGTGGATTTGGTCATGGATGTGGTCAACCTCTTCAATAAAAACTGTAGAGATATGTTTCATACTGAATAAAATTTGGGGGAGGAGAACAAAAAACCTAAACTAATCTAAAAAGTACTAGGCATATAAATTTAGAAAAGCAAAACTGTAACTGCTCTCAAGGAATTTATGTCTTAGGAAGGCAACACATTAAGAGAAATGCAAAGAACAGAAGGGAAGTGAAAATCATGCAGGAAATTACAAGGAGACCTAGGGCTCAGCAAGCTAAGACATAAAGCTCACTTCTCAGAGCCAAGGGAGTTAAAGGTAGAGATCAAGCTTCCAAAATTGTAAGTAGCCAAAGAAGAGAGATAAATGGACCTGCAAGAAATAATGCCTAACTTCCACGAGGTTCTATCGAAGGAAACAAGATGTACATAACTAATTATAAACAAAATATGATGATAAGACAGTGTCTGGACTTATGTTTTCATTGATATAGGGAACTTCCATAGAGGTAAAATAAATAAAAGGTGATTTGGTGGGTTAGGTTAGGCACTGTCCAAGGAGAAGGAGGCAGTCAGGTAAGGCTTCACATCAGAAGCAGTATTTGAGTTTTGAAGAAAGCTGGAGATTGTAAAAAGTGGAGAGGATGAGGGAAGCTTGTACAAAGGCACCAAGAGGGGGAAAAGGAACAATATGTGAAGAACAACAAAGAAGCCAGTTTAGCTAGACCAGAAAAGTTCATGAAGGGGGTAAGAGGTAAAAGGCAGTTCAGAGAGATAAAGAAGATCTGTAACTAGAGTAGTGATCATGAAATATAAATCAAATAAAGGCCTGAGGCAGGAGTCATGTCCTGAGACCAGAAGAATAGCTCAGCAATAAAGCATTTATGAGCCCTAAGGGTCAGGCAGTTGGAACAGTCTGAGGACTGGTTAGAATTCAAAGAAACCAGGTATTCAACAAAGTGTCATCTTAAGCTGAAAATGCATACACGATCTGTCATAGTCGATGAAATGAGTCTGCTTGAATATTTTTAAGCCTAGGCATATTAGGTTAGCCATATTCTTCTCATTTCTTTGAAGGATATTTAATTACAGTTACTAACTGACACCTGCATTTCTTGCACTGGAAAACACACACACACACACACACACACACACACACATACACGTATTGTAGACAGAGGTAGAGCTTCAGGATAATTCCTAAAGCAGGCATAACTTAGTAGGGTCCATCTACCTCTCTCTTCAACTCATGGAGAAGGGAAATAAATCTGAACTCAGCACAACCTGAGTTGAGCTACATATAAATTCTCCCTGCTGCAGCTTTAGAAAGAGATTATCTAATCTTTACTTGAACTGCTACATTAATGGGAAATACATTGTAGTTAATGAATAAAATATAATAGAATGGAAGATTATGGGATTGTAAAATGATAAATCCAATGAATACAAAGAAACATGGAGGATTTGTATGAAAGGATGCAAAGAGAAGCAAACACAATAAAGGAAACAATATGCACGACAGTGATGACAATTCAAGTGAAAAGAAGAAAACAATTGAAACTGAGTGCTGTGAAACATATTTACCAAATGTGATCCCAAAGAAGAGATATGTAAGGTTACAGATTACAAATGGAACGCAGTACATATTGTCGGGGTTTTTTTTCAATATGTTGAGTAGTTGTGCTACATTTTTTTCTTTTTAAAAATCTTTGCCATAAGGGATTTCTCTCTGAGAGGGGGAAGAGAAAAGGGAAGGAATACATTAGGAAATGTAGGTGATATAAAAAAAGGCATGGAATAAAAATATATTTCAGACAAAATTTAACCTTTCAATTTTGGCACACCATTCGAGTCAGTAGAATTACTTTTTGTACAATTCTATCAATTATTTTGTTATCCCTTACTTGCTTTCCACCTTTATATCTTTATTATTAATTAACTGGAAAAAAGTTTAAAATTGATATTGGAAAAAGCAATAGACATCCTGCAGACCTCAGACCTCTGTTACACCTTGAAAAGTCCAGTGAGGCTAGCTTTAAGGAAAATAATCTCCTTGAGGGGCAAGAGAAAATTTCCCTGATCTCCCTTCAGATGGAAAGAGACTGTGGTCAGAAATAAGGTCACTGACAATTCTTTTTCTCTGTGACTCTTCTGGAATCTGGAGCTGGGGAAACAAACACTAAAGTCACAGATGGTCTGTTTTAGAGTCATGTGAATCATCTTCCCACTACCCCAGTGGTAGAGGACAAAATGGGATGGGGGTAGAATTTGACTCATTTGCTAGTGTGCTTACTGTACCCTCATATGAACATTGATACTCCTTCTAGCAATTAGGCAATATGTAGATTCATGACGAAAAACCAAGACCCCAAAAACCATGGTTCAAGTAATATTCCTTCCCTGCTGTCTATTTCCCTGACCACATCTGGACTTGTCAATTGTTCCCCTTGTCTTCTGCACAGTTTATCATTTTTTCAGTCTACTACCAAATGAAAAGACAAACCATCTTCCAGTGAGATATCAAACTGATCTTCCTAAAGCTCAGGTGTGACCACATCACACACACACACCCAACACTTTTCAGTAAAAACTCTCATGGTTCCCTATAACCTCTTGCTTCCAAAAAGATGATTTCCCAACTCTCTGTATGGGTTGTTTCTCATGTCTCAAATTCCTTCCCTCCATATCTCCATCTCGTTGCTGCTTTTAACTGAAATCCTGCCTTTTTCAGGATCCCTTAATATAGACAGACAGACATACATATAGATACATACATACATATGCATATGTGTATGTGTGTGCTTGTACATAGTTATTTATATGTTGCCTTCCCCATTAGATCATGAGCTCCTTGAGAACAGACATTTTGGTGTTGTTCTTGTTGTCCTTATATCTTGAGCACTCAGCACAATAACATGATTTGTTGAGAAATATTCTTACTCTCTTTTGCATTTCTCCCACTCTTGGCCTCTGGGGCACAAGCACAGGTTTCATGTATGTGATGCTGATGAGGGTCAGGAAAGATAGAGGAATGATAGAGGAACCCCAAGACTGGAGTTCCCTCTGTGGGCTGTCAGGAAAAGAATTTACACAGTCAAGTATTCTTGAGGTTAAGGTGGTAAAGATTTATTATGCTTTTCAGTGTGCAAGAGTTCTCAGGGAAACTGCAATTTAAATGGGGTATGGGTAAAGTTTATAGAGTATATTCTATAGTATAAAATGTGCCCAGTGTAATTACAAGGTGATTCGGGGTGGGATTAGGGAGTGTCTAAGGAGTAGTTAGTTCTTAAAGGAAAATGCACTTTTACTATCTACTGCACAGGTATTTTACCTGTTCACTAGGAAATAGCCTAAGGGGGTGTGGTTTTAGGCCTGAAACGTCACTAAGTCAACTAACAGTCAGGACTGACTAGATAATACCAGGCTGCTCTCATGAATGTCTTGTTAGACAAGATAAATGTCAAGGAGTATACATATGTCTAAGTCTAGGATACATATGATTGGTCAGTGAGTAGTAAATGTCAGTACAACCTGGTACACAGCCGGTTCAGCCAGTACACAGCTGGTTCAAACTAATTAATTTTATAGATGCAGCTGATTACTGTATGAAGAAAGGAGATAAAGGTTTTTGCTGGGGCAGGCTGTTCTTGAGCTAGGGAGAAATTGCCTGGGATAGTGTTTTGAGGAAAGGGAGAAATGTGTGATTCTCAGAGAGAAATGCGATTTTAGAATTGGGGTCCAAGGACAAGCACCAAAGCATCCCAACACTATCTCTAGTAACAGAAAAAAAATATGTAAGTAACCCACAAACAGTCAATTTTTACTCCTTCACTATACTTCTCTAGTTTTGTTTTGTTTTCCCCCTTAAATGCTTCGCATTTCTTTGAGCAGAAGTTACCGATTCAATTGTTTTATTTGTCTTTTGTCTAATGATATTAAAGCTGATATAGATTCACTTTTATCATGACTTAATCTTGGGCAGTCAATAAAAACATGACCTTCTTCACCTCCAAAATTTCATAACAATGGACAATTCCACTAATGTTTATTAGAGATATTGGTCTGTAGAATTTTTTTGTTGCTTTATATTTTTCTCTGTTTAGGTGTCAGGATTTATTTGTTTTGCAGATGGAGTTCTATGAGATGCCTCTTTTCTTTATTTTTGCGAAAAAAAATGTAGTTAGTTGAATACAAGATTGGCTGAAAGGCTACACACTATAGAAAATTATTCAAAACATCAGTTGCTATGCTTATATGGAATTTACACCAGGAATGTGAGATTGTTTTAACATTAAGAAAACTATAAGAACAGTTGACAATATTAATTTAAAAAAACAATAAAAATCACATGACTATATCAATAAATACAGGAAAATGTTGGACAAAATATAACTTATTTATGCTTAAAAAGCAATGTTAAAACATAGCAATTCACATGGAATCAAAATCAGGTGTTGGAGCAGACTTTATTATATTTTTAGATTAGACTAACTAAAAAAAGCAGAAGTAGAAGTCATGATCTCAGGCAAGGCAACGATAAAAATACAAATGGTTAAAGAGGTAAACAAGGAAGCTACTTTACACTTCAAGGTACCACAGGCAATGAAATGGTAACAATTAAACATACACATTTTGTCAAATGGCATAGCATCTAAGTAATTAAAGGAAAAGTTAATTGAATTATAGGGACAAATAGACATCAAAACTATAAAAGCTGAGTAACTCAATGTGCCATTTCAGACCTGGACAAAAGCATAAATAAGAAAGAAATAAAAGATCTTAGTAAAATTTTAGATAAATTATGATGGAAATTTTAGATAAATTAGATGGATTGGCAATGATTACTGAATGGGAGTAGAAAGGACTATGCATATTTCATAGCACATTTACTAAAATTATCCATGTGTTATGGCACAAAAAAATCTTACAAACAAATGCTGAAAGGTAGAGATATTAAATAGAGCTTTTGCTGATCAAAATTACAGAAAATAAAGGACCTTAGGAACAAAATGTTCATATTTAAATGTAGACTAATTTAATCCTGGAGAATTCTTGAGCAAATCATGGAAACAACAGATAATTTCACCAAAGAAAATGACAAAAATGTATCCCATAAAATATTGGAGATGCAGTCAAACCAGTCGTTAGGGAAAAATTATGTCTTTTAATACTCTTATTAAGAAGAGATCAGTGAATAGCAATGAATCAGTAAATTGTTTGTGAAATTAAAATAACTAGAAAAATAACAAGTCATACCACAAATTAGACACAATAAAAATTCTCGAGGAAAAAGGTAAAAATTAACAAAATTGGAAACAAATCAGATTGAATTTCGATTAAAAAAATTTGCAAACCATTAGCTTATTTGGTTGAAAAAAAAAACAAATCCAAATTACCAAAATCAAAAATGAGAAATCACAACAGATAAAGAAGAAATCCATTTTTAGAAACTTTGGCTCAATAGATATCAACAGAAAAGATAAACAATAAAACATATGAATACTTACAAAAACACAAAATATCTAGATTGAAACAATAATAGACAAATTAATCAACCTCGTGAGAAAAATTAGTTCAAGTTATAAACAAACTCTCAAGGAAAGAAAAAACTCAAGTCCAGTTAGATTTACAAATGAATTCAATCAGAAATTCAGGGAACTACCTACAAATTATGATTTGCTACATTCAACCCCTTCCTTTCTCTCACTCCTAGTGCATTCCATTCAACAGTAAATTTTATTTTTTTAGGTATTCTCCTTTCATATTCAGCTCACTCTGTGCCCTCTGTTTATATGTGTGTGTATGTATATGTATATATATATATATATATATGCACATATACCCACGTACATATACATACCTACATGTATACAATATATACATGCATACATACCCATATAAACCTACATATATATTTATACACACACACACACACACACACACACACACACATACATACACATATATATATTCCTTCTAACTCCCCTAATACTAAAAAAGGTCTCATGAGTTACAAATATCATCTTTCTATATAGGAATGTAAATAGTTCAACTTTAAGGAGTTCCTTAAGGTTTCTCTTTCCTGTTTACCTTTTCATGTTTCTCTTGATTCTTGTATTTGAAAGTCAAATTTTATATTCTGCTCTAGTCTTTTCAACAAGAATGCTTAGAAGTCCTCTATTTCATTGAAATTCCATTTTTTTTCCCAGAAGTATTATACTTAGTTTTTCTGGGTAGGTGATTCTTGGTTTTAATTCTGTGTCCTTTGACTTCAAAATATCATATTCCAAGCCCTTCCATCCCCTGGTGTAGAAGCTGCTAAATCCTATGTTATCCTGATTGTATTTCCACATTACTTGAATTGTTTCCTTCTGGCTGCTTGTAATATTTTCTCCTTGACCTGGGAACTCTGGAATTTGGCTACAATATTCCTAGGAGTTTTCCTTTTGGGATCTCTTTCAGAAGGCAATTGGTGAATTCTTTCCATTTCTATTTTAGTCTCTCACTCTAGAATATCATTTCCTTGATAATTTCTTGGAAGATGATATCTAGGCTCTTTTTTGATCACAGTTTTTAGGTACACCAATAATTTTTAAATTATCTCTCCTGGATATGTTTTTCAGATCAGCTGATTTTCCAGTGAGATATTTCACATTGTTTTCTATTTTTTCATTCTTTTGGTTTTGTTTTCTAATTTCTTGGTTTCTCATAAAATTATTAGCTTCCATCTACTCCATTCTAATTTTTAAAGAACTATTTTCTTCAGTGAGCTTTTGAACCTCCTTTTCCATTTGGCTAATTCTGCTTTTTAAAGCCTTCTCCTCATTGGCTTTTTGGACCTCTTTTGCCATTTGGATTAGTCTATTTTTAAAAGTGTTACTTTCTTCAGCATTTCTTTGAGTCTCCTTTAGCAAGCTGTTGACTCATGCTGTTGACATGATTTTCTTGCATCACTCTCATTTCTCTTCCCAATTTTTCCTCCACTTCTTTTATGTGATTTTCAAAATCCTTTTTAAGCTCTTCTATGACCTGAAACTACTGCATATTTTTGGGGGGCCTTTGATATAGAAGCCTTGATTTTGATATCTTCCTCTGATGGTATGCTTTGTTCTTCCTCATCTGAAAGGATGGAAGAAAATACTTTTTCACCCAGAAAGTAAGCTTCTATAGACTTATTTTTCCCTTTTTGGAACATTTTCCCAGTTAGTTACTTGACTTTTGATTCCTTTGTCAAGGGGAGGGTATGCTACCCTAGACTTCAGAGGTTTTGTGCAGATATCTCTGAGATATCTCTAGGGACCTGTAAGTTCTCAATTCCCCCAAAGTAGCACAATGAAGGGAACTCCTCTCCTGGCCTGTGCTCTGGTCTATGAGCAACCACAAGCACTCTTTTCTGCCCTGGAACTGCAAGTAGGATTCCCTCTCCAAGCTGCCACCAGTTCCACCACTCCAGTGCTCTTCCTTATCCCAAGACCACCACTCAGGACCAACACCCAGATCAGCTGCTTGATTCTCTCAGGGTGTTTAGGCAGAGGGCTCCAAAAGTAGATGCTGTTGCCACCATTGTGCCAGACTGTGCTCCCCACTCACCCAGGTGAAAGAGTTTCCTTACTGACCTTTAAAGCTGTTTTTGGAATTTGCCGATTGAGAAATCTAGGAACTGCAGCTGCTGTCTGTGATTCCGTGCCCTGAAGCCTGCTCCAGTTCTGTCCATGGCCTATACTGGGCTGTGCTCTACTCCAAGCCCCGTGCCATAGACCTTTCCTGTTGGCCTTCCATACTGTCTTGGGCTGGAAATCTCTTTCACTTTGCCATTTTGTGGCTTCTGATGCTCTAGAATTTGTTTAGACTCATTTTTTTACAGATATTTTATGGGTTATGGGAGGAGAGCTAGAGTAGCTCTGTCCTTCTACTCTGCCATCTTGGCTCTACCTCCTCTCATTTTTTCATTAATTTTAATTGAATAAAAAATTATTTCCCTTGTATTTTGCATTATTTGTTATAGTGAATAATGTATGCTTTCATAAGTGGTTCTTGCCTAATCTATTTCACAGTGTTCCTTTTTTAAATTTTTAACCATATCTGATGGTATTTATAGTTGCTATCTTATAATATAATTTGAGATTGGTAATCCCTAATCTTCTTTATTCCTATTTTTCATTATTTCCTTATATTTACATATTCATTATCTTTTCTCCTTCTTAATGAATTTCTTATTATTTTGTATAATTGATCATTCAGTTGGTAGAATGTTATCTGTAGACTAAATTGTTTGGGAGTTTAAATTTATTGTGACCTAGTTATGAACATTAAATATCTTTTTCATGTACTTAAGTTTTCCTTTGTTTCTGTGAAAATTTCCTTATATTTCTTGGTAGATCAACTTCAAGATGTTTAACTAGGTATTTGGTTGGCAGAAATTTTTTATCTTAAATGGCATTTTTATTTGTTTCTTTTCTTTGTTTATTATTAGTACTATGCTAAAAGGTTGCATTTTTTTCCTAGATATGTTTTGTATCCTGCTGTTTTGCTAAAGCAATTAATTGACTTGATTTTTTTGGTTGATTCCTTTCTAGGCAAAAGGTAATGCAATCCTCAAATAGAGATAATTTTCCTTTCTCACTGTCAATGCTTATTTCTGTACCTACTCTTTCTGCTATAGATAGAATTAACAGTAATATACTCAATATAGTACCTTGAAGTTATTAGGATTCTGAAGGGATATTTGTCTCTTTTGTCATATTATAATTTAAGTGCTTCAGCATCACTTATCCTTCAAATGTTCAAAAATGTTCAAACCTTTCTAGATTTCTCTTGACTCCTTTGTTTTCATTTCAAAGTTTCTACTCAAGTCTTTTCATGAGGAATGCTTGAATGTTCTTATTTTTTCCCAATAGGATTATATACTCAGTCTTGTGGGACTAGTTATTTTTAGTTGTAAGCCTTTTTCCTTTTGGGATATAGCATTCCAACATTTTCTCTTCTTTAAAGGAGTAGATGTTATTGTTTTTGATTCTCACTATGGCCCCTTGGAACTTAAACTCCTTCTTATTGATCCCTGGCATCCATCCACGGAACACAGGAGTTGGGGAGCCAGAGTGAATCCTATATATAAGTGAATCCTATGTTGGAAATCTCTCTTTGGAGTGATGTCAAAGGTTTCTATTCCCCTTGGATCTTTCCCACTGGGATGTTAATACAGGCTTTTCTTATTTTCTTGTTTTCTTATGGTTATACTGCCTTCTCTGAAATGATTCCTCTTCCAGTGTCTTCAATTCTTAGCTATCTTTTAGAATGACCCTGGGCTTCATGAATGAATTTAGTAGCATTTCTCTTTGGACTTCTTGGTCGTGGGTCAATTTGATGTCCATTTTAGATGATAAATGTGGGGTAAAAATGGGAGGTCTCAGCTTCTCTGTGACTTCACATAACACCCTTAACCAGAAGTCTCAAAAATACTCTTTAGTCTGTTCATATATTTATGCTGTAGATTTCTCACAAGACAGTAAGTTCTCTGAAGGCAGAAAAGTAAACTATGTCTTCCATGCATCCCAAAGTCACTGAGGTGCAGATAAAATGAAGACACCATGCTAACTGTCTGACCTACATTTTAACTTGGCTTTGAGAGCCCAACCTTAGTGTGTTCTTTTCACCCCCTGGACAGTTTCACCCTCTGAATCTTCATGAAAAGTGATATGGTATCTCTCTAAATATAGATCATCCTCTCTAAAATTATCCTATGAGGAACTGTACCTAATAATACCTTATACTAGAAGGGTTTGTAGCTTTGAATATTTTTGTATAGGTCTATTTCAGTCCATCACCAAATAGAACTCATGGAATGACTCACATATCTGTCGTGATCTCAGCCCTTGGGCTCTGAGACATTTTTCTTTCTTTCCTGAGAGAAGACAGAGTAAATCTTACATGGTGGTTAGTCATGTATATTTTGCCCCTGGCAAACAATCAAAGTGAGTGTATGGAATTTAAATGACCTAAAAACAAAATCCCTTAGACTTAGAAGATTTTTTTATGACCTTCAGGTCAACAATTACACCCCAGCATTTCTCTCAGTAAAAGGTGATTTTTTTTTCCCCACATTCTTACATTTTCATATAAAGCAAACCTTTAAATAATTGTGGCATACATCCTGAAGAGAGTACTGCCTTCCTTCCTCCCAGTGAAGCCCCCTCAGCACTCCAGGACAGGAGACATGCAATGCATTTTGCATTAGCTCAGTAACAAATGTCTTCATGTTAGAATTCAAGGAACTGTGCTCATTAGCTCTTTCAGAGGCTAAGGAATGAGAGTTGGAAAGGTATAAGTTGGGGAGATAGTCTCCGTGAACAAGTAGCAATTTGCCGAGTGGAGAGGGTAGGTGGTGGGTGGTGGGGAGATTGGACAAAAGGAAGTTGTTTGAGTTAATGAACCACTCTGAAGCAGTCTGACAGAAAATAAAGTGGAGGGGAGGCACATAGAACTCCTTTCACAGAGGAACTTTCTGAAAAAAAAATGCTCTTTGTATGGCTCCACAGACTGTGTTCATTTGAACCTGCTGTTGCTTAGCATCTATGTCTAAAGGGAAAGGTCCAAAGGTCTTGTGAGTGGGAACCAGGCCATCCTGACAGATGGACCCAACTACAGGTCATCAGCATGCTAATTAAGTTTAGAGGGGGCCAAGGTCTCAGCCAAGAATTCCAAAGCAGCTGTCCATCCTGAGAAGAGGTGATTCTGCTTTAATAAGAGACTTGACACAACTAAGACAGGTCTCTGGAAAGCTCTTTTTGTATCTTGAATTATATATCCACAAACACACACATTCACACTCTTATTTTCTTCTTTCATTTTTATTTTGAGCCTTAACAATTATCAGTAAACAAGAATTTCAAGATACTAAAAACAGGAAAGAAGATTACACAGGAAATTATAATACTGAGTAATCAATGTCCACCAGTTCAAAGAGTCTTATGCAAATGGTCTTTTAGCCACTGATTTAGACACACACACACACACATACACACACACACACACCCCAAGCATTCATTATGCATTTACTATGTGCCAGGCACTGTGCTAAATCCTGGAAATACAAATACAAGCAGAAAGTAAAACAATCCTTGTCCTCAAGGAGCTTATATTCTAATGGGGGGGAGGGGAAAGATATTAGAAAAGAGGAACCTGAAAGGAGATAGGAGACAAGAGATGAAATCAGAATGGGGGCCACGGTAGAGAAAGTCCAGAGAGTTAGGAGTACAACCAGGAGAATAATGAAGAAATATAAAGTTCAACAAAGTAGTTACAAAAATTTGTTCCATGCATTTTAAGAAATATTTGATTAATGTTCTTTTTTTTTTTTGCAAGGTTATCACTACAACCTAACTTACTTGCTCCTACAACATCTCTTGAAAGAAATACGTGTAGTCAAACAAAACAGATCCATGTTGGTTATGTCTGAGAATTCATGCATGTTTCTCTATGTCTAGTTCATCACCTCTCTGCCATGAGGTGAGAGTCACTTATTGTTTTGGTTAAAATTCTGAGCCCTTTTAGAACTTTTTTTTCTCCTTCACATTATTAATGTAATCATCTGTTATGTTCTCCTCCTTCCGATCATTCCATTCAGTGTCAGTTTACTTGTGTTTCCATATTTCTCTAAATCTATCATATTCATAATCTCTTATGGTAACAATAAAAGTCCATTGCATTCACATGTAACAATTTTTTGAAACATTCCCTAGTTGATTTGCTTATCATTCTTTGCTACAATGAAAGCTGCTGCTATATATTTTTAATTTTGTGGTTTTTTAAGAATGGATATTATTCCAAGGAAACATGAAAAAGTTAAAATATTTAAAAAGCATATTTCAATTACTGATAGAGACACTGGAGCAGTTGTTGGTATGAGGAAGTCAAGTGTTTCAAGGACCATTCAAGTCCACAATGAAATAGGATCAATTCCACTAAAGTAAAAAAAGGAAACTATGGTCAAATATTCAAAACAACTCCAAAATTAACAAATTTCTGTTGAAAAAAAAAACTCAATCCTCAGAAAACAAATAAAACCTTCAGAAGGATGTGACAGCTGGAGGGATTGTTATTTATTCCTTTGTAGTGGGTTATAAGCTTTTCAAATTTGGAAGAAGTACACAAAAACAAATTTTGAAAAAGCTGGTAACTGTTGCTAGGAAGGAAAAAAAGTCCTGCTCTTGTAAGAGCCAACAAAATTCAAATAATGGAATAACTAATATTGGGGAAAGCTCGCTTTCTCACTCGGCTATTAAACCACATCTGAGATGGAGGTGAACTATTGAACAATTAGTATCTTGCTGTATTTTTTGTTTTGATGCCAATAAATTATATTTCTTCAAGCATAAACCCATATTCCTCCCTCTCTTGCATCTGCTGGTAAAGTATTTAAATCATTAAATAAATTTTAGCTCTGTGCTAGATGAGGCAATTTCATATAACTGAGATGTGAAACCAGCAAGTCATAGATTTGAGTACTTAATCAGTTGTATGATCCTAGGCTGAGCACTCTACATCTATGAGGCTCAATTTCATTATCTGTAAAATGGGGATATGTATGCCATAGTTTGTATAGCAAAGACCTTTGTAGACCTAAAAGTACAATAGCAATGTGGGTTATCTGCAGATTTGTTAAGCATGCCTTTTATGTCTTCCTTAAGTATCAACTGTGTGAGCAGGTAACTCTAAAAACTTCTTAGAGCACAAAGCAACTCTCTACAATCCTAAACTGTCAATTAGTTGGTGACCTGCATTAGTGGGGGCAGCCAAATGACAACAGATAGGGTGCCCCACTTGGAGTCCAGAAGAAGAGTTCAAATGTGGCCTCAGATATGTAACATCTGTGTTACTTTAGGGCAAGTCACTGAGCTTCCCTATGCCTCAGTTTCCTAACCTGTAACTGGAATTATATATATATATTAATATATGTGGAATAATAATTGCATCTATCTCCTGGTGGTTGTGAATCTCACATTTAAGTAATATATGTAAAGTGCTAGGTATTGAGCATAAGGGAATTCTCTATGCTAAGGAAATCACAGGTTCAAACTAAAACCTGAAGTTAGGTCTTGCCACAATCCTACAGGATTAGTAAAGTGGGAGAGCTCTGATGTTTCCTTTCAGGAAGGAAGGAGGGAAGAGAAGTAGGGAGGAAGGAAGGAAGGAAGGAAGGAAGGAAGGAAGGAAGGAAGGAAGGAAGGAAGGAAGGAAGGAAGGAAGGAAGGAAGGAAGGGGAAGGAAGGAAGGAAGGAAAGAAGGAAGGAAGGAAGGGAGGGAGGAAGGAAGGAAGAGAGGGAGGGAGGAAGGAAAGAAGGAAGGAAGGAAGGAAGGGAGGGAGGAAGGAAGGAAGGGAGGAGGGAAGGAGGGAAGGGAGGGAAGGAAAGAAGGAAGGAAGGAGGGAAGGAAGGAAGGAGGGAAGGAATGGAGGGAGGAGGGAAGGAAGGAAGGAAGAAAGGAAGGGAGGGAGGAAGGAAGGAAGGAAGGAAGGAAGGAAGGAAGGAAGGAAGGAAGGAAGGAAGGAAGGAAGGAAGGAAGGGAGGAGGGAAGGAAGGAAGGAAGGAAGGAGGGAAGGAAGGGAGGGAGGAGGGAAGGGAGGGAGGGAGGAGGGAAGGAAGGGAGGGAGGAAGGAAGGAAGGAAGGGAGGAAGGGAGGAAGGGAGGAGGGAAGGAAGGAAGGAAGGAGGGAAGGGAGGGAGGGAGGAGGGAAGGAAGGGAGGAGGAAAGGGAGGGAAGGAGGGCGGGGAGGGAGGCCTCCGCTGGGCCTGGGAGCAGACAGCTTCCCTCTCCTTACCCCCTGCCGCCTCTCCCAGCTCTAGAACCGACGGGAGAACGTCGGCCCTTAAACACCCGCTGACCACCCGTCTGTGAAGCGAACAGGGCAGGGAGATGCTGAGTGACAAGGGGGGGAAAGTGGGGGGCAGGGAACAAACAAAGAGGGGCAGGTGCGGGGCGCAGAACTCTAAAGTAAAACAGGAGGAGAGAGGAGCGCGCGCCGGACCAAGGCCGTCCGTCCGTCCGTCCGAAGGGAGGCGGGGCACGAGCCGCCGATGCCGTGGGCGCTGACCCCCCCAAAACTTCCAGAGTGAAGCGGCTCCGGCCCCGGCCCGGCCCAAAGGAAGCCTACGGACGCGCCCCCGGGGTTCCAGCACCCGCCTGGTCCCGGGCGCTCTTCTCCAGGTCACCCCACCCCCCAGGCCGGGGGGCGTCGGCCCGGGAGCCGAGGGGCAGCTGCTGCAGCTGATATGGGGCCGAGGGGCGGTCTGGGGGAGGAAGAGGGGGAGGAAGAGGAAGGGCAGGCAGGGTCGGGCGAGGCAGGCGCGGCCGGGACATGAGGCCCCAGGCGGAGGAACGGGACAGCAGCGGCGGGGGCGCCCCGGAGCCCCGGGGCCCCGACGAGTCCCGGCGCGGCCGCGGCAAGAAGAAGCGCAGAGCGGGCCGCGCGCTCGGCCGCAGCCAGCGGCGGCAGGCGGCCAACGCCCGGGAGAGGGACCGCACTCACAGCGTCAACAGCGCCTTCGGCGCGCTCCGCGCCCTCATCCCCACCGAGCCGCCCGACCGCAAGCTGTCCAAGGTGGAGACCCTGCGCCTGGCGGCCCGCTACATCTCCCACCTGGAGAACGTGCTCCTGTTCCCGCCCGAGGCGCCCGGGGGGCCCCAGGCCCACCCCCCGCCGCACTATCTGCCCTGCCTGCGGGACGGCCGAGGGGGGGCTGCCGGCGACGCCTGCGGAGGCGTGGGGGCCCCGCGGCCCATCTGCACCTTCTGCCTCGGTCCGCAGAGGAGGGTGGTAAGGATGTCCCCGCGCTCCTCCTGACGGGGAGAGGACGGGAACCGAGACGGAGACGGAGAGAAAGAGAGACAGAGACAGACGGAGAGAAAGAGATGGAGACAGAGACAGAGAGAAAGAGAGACAGAGACAGACGGAGAGAAAGAGAGAGATGGAGACAGAGAGAAAGGGAGATGGAGACAGAGACAGAGAGAAAGAGAGAGACAGAGACGGAGAGAAAGAGAGACCGAGACAGACGGAGAGAAAGAGAGAGATGGAGACAGAGAGAAAGGGAGATGGAGACAGAGACAGAGAGAAAGAGAAAGAGAGACAGAGACGGAGAGAAAGAGAGATGGAGACGGAGAGAGAGACAGAGACAGACGGAGAGAAAGAGGAGATGGAGACAGAGACGGAGAGAGAGACAGAGACAGACGGAGAGAGATGGAGACAGAGACGGAGAGAAAGATAGATGGAGACAGAGACAGAGAGAAAGAGAGAGATGGAGACAGAGACGGAGAGAAAGAGAGAGATGGAGACAGAGAGAAAGGGAGATGGAGACAGAGACAGAGAGAAAGAGAGAGACAGAGACGGAGAGAAAGAGAGATGGAGACGGAGAGAGAGACAGAGACAGACGGAGAGAAAGAGATGGAGACAGAGACGGAGAGAGAGACAGAGACAGACGGAGAGAGAGAGATGGAGACAGACGGAGAGAAATAGAGACAGACGAAGAGAAAGAGATGGAGACAGAGACGGAGAGAGAGACAGAGACAGAGAGAGACGGAGAGAAAGAGAGACAGAGACGGAGAGAAAGAGAGAGATGGAGAGAGAGACGGAGAGAAAGACGGCGAGAGAGAGATGGAGACAGAGACGGAGAGAAAGAGAGAGACGGAGACGGAGAAAAAGAGAGACAGAGACAGACGGAGAGAGAGAGAGAGAGAGAGAGATGGAGACAGACGGAGAGAAAGAGAGACGGAGTCAAAGACGGACGCACACGGGAGACAGTGAGGAGGGAGACAGACAGAGAAAGACAGAGACAGACGGAGTCAGAGACAGACACACGGGAGACAGAGGAGAGAGACAGAGTCGTAGACAGACACACACGGTAGACAGGAGAGAGACAGACAGACATAGAGACAGACGGAGTCAGAGACGGACACACACGGGAGACAGTGGGGAGAGAGACAGACCAAGTCAGAGACAGACACACGGGAGACAGAGTGAGGAAAGAAAGAAAGAGAGAAAGAAGAAAAGAAAGGAGTCAGAGACACAGGAGACAATGAGGAAAGAAAGAGAGAAAGAAGAGAAGGAGAGAGAAACAAAGAGAGAAAGAAAGAAAGAAATTTAACTGTCACTCAAACATACCCACACCATTCCCCGCTATTATCCCGATGAGTCAAAATTATTTTTATACTTTTATCGCCAAGATAGTTTTAAGAGTTCTGAGGATCAGGTTTCCAACCCTGTCTTAATGATGAATTACCAGTGTGACTTTGGACAAGACACTTAAACTTTCTGGGGCCCAGTTTCTCATCTGTAAAGTGAGAGGGTTGGACTAGGGGGCATTTAAAAACTCTTCTAACTTTAAATCTATAATGCTATGATTCTATAGCATTTTCTATACCTACTCCAAGTGAGGATTTTCGAGCTCACAAAGGATAGTCCTTTTTGCAAAGCCTCATTAAAAAGTTTGTCTTAACTAGTTTTATTTTTTTTTAATGTGGACTTTCCTGAAAAATTCAAGACCTTAGATTTACTGCAATGAAATGTAATACATCAACAGTTTGAAATAACAAGATATCTTTCTTTTAGGGTAGGGATTCTGCGTGTGTGTGTGTGTGTGTGTGTGTGTGTGAAAGAGAAAGAGAGAGACAGAGACAGACAGAAAGAGACAGAGACAGGAGAGACAGGCAGAGAGAGAGACAGAGAGAGATGAATATTTTTGGCAGTCTGGTGAAACCTAGGGACGTTCTCAGAATAATATTTGTGACCTACATTCATAATTGAAGAAAATGCTAAATTTCAGTTAGAGGTTAGTGAAAATGAAGATGTAATTTTTTTCTCCCTTAAAGTTCACAGACATTCTGAACCCATGGATCCTGTGGATGCCAACTTTAGAGAATCCCTGGTCTAAGAGCTTAGCATCTCAGAGAAGCCTCTTACCCACTCCCATGCCACTTTCCATCCAGTGGCCTAGAGCACTTTTTTTTTTTTGAGGAAAAGATATGCCAAAAGTTTGAATTTTCTGAGGAAAAAAAATAAACAAAAATAATGGTTTCTTATTGTCTCCAGATTCTCCCTTTAAATTCCCCATATTATGTTCCAGAGAGTATTATCCTACTGAAATGATGAGACCACTTGTTCTTTGCACTGGTGATTCTTTGACCACTTCATCTTTGAGACTGTTATTGGCTGCTCTCCAGGAACTGTATTCCTCAGTTTCATCTCCAGGAACTTGGGAAATCATAAAAGCATTTTGTTCTCGCCCATTTTTCTATTTTATTATCTAATCCATCTTTAGATTTTTCTCTGTCTAAAATTGTTATCAGATTTGCTCCTTTGACGTTCAGTTGCTCACTTTCCATTCCCAACTCTCCCCATCACCATTTCACAACTTCACTTTCTAAAAAATTCCTTCAATAAGACTTTTCACACACATTTACATTCACTGTCATTGTCTCAACTTAAAGCAGATTGTATATCTCAAATATTTTCAGCCATGAGAAAGCCAAAAGTGTAAATGCCTTCAGAGTTTAATTGCTACTGTTACATGGCCATCATTAGGTGCTCTCTAATTTGCATTTTCTGTGTCCTTTTGCAGTACAAAGAAGGGGAGAAGCAGTGATCCATTTAAAGTGTATGTGGAAAATCCTTCGGTTGAGAAGCTTGTACAAGTATTGCACTGAATAGTGAAGTAATTGATGTAACTTCTTGGTACCCACAGAAAATGTTTACATGAGAAGTTTTGACACATGCATAAAAAACCAACCATAGGTCATACTCTTACGTTGTGACAAATATATTCGGATCATCCTACAAATGAAACCTTATACTGGGGCAAAAGTTGCACCTGGTGTGGCAATTCTTTTCCTGCCAGAAATGTTGAACTTAGCCATCCTAGTCCTGACACTCAGTGCTTGAAGTGCAGGCCACATGACAAAACTTAAGATTTGAGACTTGTAATGTTTGCTGTCAGTGGGAACTGTCATAACATCATCGTTGACTGAGTCTTGAACGAATATCTGAACATGGTTGCCTTCCTATTTTTCTAGCCCTATGCTCCAACTTTTATCACGGTGAAAGGAGGAAATTAAATATATTATCAATATGTTTTTGATCAAGCTAAGGAAACAAGAAAGTGGTTAATGGTTATCTAATGAGAAAAATAGATCCTCTCCCTCTGCCAACCCCAAAATGTCACAGCGCAAAGCTTTCAGTCACTGCTTAAAAATATATCTGTAGATGACTGTGATGGATCATTAAGAGACTGCTTGCTTCTACCCCTTAATCCTAGAAATAATGTTGGCTATAATTGGATAAAGTGACAGTGACCTCTTCATTTTAAAGTTACCCTCCACAATCATACTCAGATACATTACATTATGTATTTTTATCAGATACAACACATTTTAAATTCCATCCAAATTATGCCACCTGCTGTGTCTCCTGGGTGCTACATTGGAAGTCTGGTCTTCTCAGGGTTACAAAGAATGCTAAATAAAGTATTTTTGCAGATAGCCATGTACACTAGCCAAAAGCACATAAGAACAGAAATAAGGAATGACTGAACGATTTCATTTCCATTCCACTCAATGTACTTGATATGTGTTACCAGGCTAAGTGTTTTAGGAGATAAAGAAATAACACATATTTATTATTATTACATAATATTATATAATTGTAATGTAATCTTACATATTATTAGTTATATATTACATGATGACATATTTTACATACAATGCCATATTGTTACATGTCCTTTTTTAATACTGCAAGTTATTAATGCAATCTTATAATCCAATATCATGTTACATTAATATGCAATATTATTAATATTAAAATCTCCACTCAAGTAGTTTATATTCTAACTGGGGAGACAAGACTACCAAACATTAAATGATAAAATTACATTAAAAAAATTACATAATTCAGAGGTATGTTATACTATATAGACCATATATATATTGGAACTGTGCAGAGATGAGGGAGAAAAAGAACTATAACCTGTCAAGGGCAGAGATCATTGGCTAAAACACTTTGTCAGGCTCAGTCATGATGCACTGATGAAAGAAGAAAAATATAGGAGCATTTTACCTTTATTAGATGGATTCTCACTTCTCAAACTTCTTGAACTTCTGAGTTCTTTTTTTTTCTGGCAGAGAAACAATAGAGTGCATTTTCAGAGTTCTGTTTTCTAAAAATCTTAAATGAGATAATATATGTGAAAGACTTTGCAAGTTTTAATGTGTTATAAGAATACCAGTTATTGTTATTTATTTTATTTATAAAATTCATTATTTATAATATATTTTTAATGAATAACATAAAAACTTTTTAAGCAATCATTAAAAGAAGCAAGAGGAAAAGAACATAGAATCCCACTTCAAATGCCACGAAATAAAATAATACAAACGTATTTAAAGAACTGGTCCTCCTTCAACATTGAAGCATTCTAATTTTCATTTCTTCCCATATAAAAAAATCAAGAATACTTAACACAGTACTACACACTTAATGGTTGTCCAATGTATACTTGGATTGAAATAATATTGTAATGCACTTTTATATAACAATGATACTTTCCTTATATTCATTTAAATCTTTTCAAAGCAATTTTCAAATTGTAATTCATCAGTTTGAAGTGTCACAGCCTCTTATTTTGTTGTACGTGAAATGTAATTCTGCTAGTGTATAGGGCAGATTTTTCCCTTAGAATACTAGTTTTCCAGATGTTGCCTTCTTATACAGATACAAGTGCAATTTTACTGTATTATCATCCCTAATGATCCATGTTTAGTCTAAAAATGAGGCTTGGAGGGCTCTTAAGCAACTTACAATTTTCCAATCCTAACAAAATAACAAAGGTACTTATGGAAAGTAGTTGTGTATATATATATATATATATATATATATATGGGAGAAAGGAGAATCAAAGAGTGGGAGGGTTTAAGCACTACATGGAATAAATAAATGCTCTATAATCATGTTTTTACTTAATTACTGAACTTTATAAAGACCTTTAGAAAGTGTTTGAAGGTTCTTATTTGTCTTAATAAATTTATTCTGTAAAATTGAGTTTTGTACATTTTAGAACTTGATTTCTATGAAAAGTAATGTCTAATTTATTAACTAAGCTAATACTAAATACCTTTTAACCTTAAATATTGCTTAACCTTCATCTTAACTTTTGAAACTCATAGGGAATTACCAGTACTAATCATTGATCACAACCTATATTAGATTTCATAAATAAGACATAGGAGTTGTTTGAGGCATGTAGAAATTAAGTGACTTGACAAGGGTCATACACTAGTGAGTCAGAAATGGAATTTGAACTCAGACCTTCCCAATTCCAAGATCCACCTTCTATCCATATGACCATGGTGTTTTTAATGTTATTGACTACATATCATTTTTATTTCAAGTTAAAATGCTTAATTTATTCTGATGATAAATGAAATAGTACCATTTTTCCCTATAAATCTAAATATTATTAATGGTGCTAGAATTTCAGTAGCTTAGATTTCCCATTGTACAAACAACCTAAGTGTGGGCTAACATTTTATGCAGTAAAATTTTGCATACAGGATAGAAAACCTACAGTTTCATGAACTAAAAGTTTAAGCACAGATTACAAATTACAAATATTCTCTAGATAAAAGTGGACAGATATGTATCATTTTGTTTTGTTTCAAAGATGTTTGTTGGTTTTTAATCCAATCTTTTGGCAAATGGAACCTTTTTAAATAAACTATATAGCTTGCTCCCCATCCACCCTCTTTTAAAAAGAATATTTACCTTACTGTTGCTATTGAAATGGGGAACAACACCATTACTTTTGGAGGATTTTATGATTATTTTAGTGGAAAGTTATTTTAAAATGCAAAACACTGTTTAATTCTATTTCCTTTTTCCTGTTCCCAAGACTGTAACTCCTTCCCTCCACTACCTTTGTTTGGTAAGGAGATCAGTTCTCCTGCCTCTGCAAAAAAGTAATGGCTATTCCCTCTGTTACTCAGTAACAGTATTCCAAAATTCAGATAATCAGATTGGTTTTTGGTGTAATTATATATGTTCTTTTGTGTCAATATATTGGGTTTCATTTAATCCCCATGTATGCTGCAGAAGAACTCTCCTAAGAACACAAGGAAGATAAGCTAATACATATATTCTCCTCCTGACCTCCATTATTGTCTCCCCCACCAGCCTTTGTACAATCACAGGTTGCAGGCTACTCAGCTCTTAGAATGAGGGGTGGAGGAAATGTCCCCTCTAAGAGGGACTGTATAGAACTGATCAAAATTGGTGGGCAGGGGGAGGGAAGGTGGGAGCGGGTAGTTGGTCTACAGAATCACCACAAGCTTGTAGTAGTAACTTAGAATGCACCAATGTTGAAACCAAAAAGGGTCCTTAGAGGTCATCCCTTCATTTTACAGATTATGAAAATCACACCTAGAGAGATGAAATGAATTGCCCAGGTTTAGCTACCAAATTAGTCACAGAATTAAGACTAAAATCTGAGCCTCCTTATTTCCAGTCCCATGTTCTTTCACCTTCCTTCATGCTGTCTGACATGTGACACACCCAGGAGACAACAGTGTCCTGGGTGTATCAGTATCCTGTGTATCCATACTCGGAGGACACATAGAGGATTCACACTGTATGCTTGCTAATATATAGAATTTTTTGTTTCTCACATTTTTCTCCCTCTTCTACACAAATATCAAGGTCTTTTTTAGTGATATTTCTGAATCTTCAACCCTTTACCTTCTCTTTTCCCCTTTCATGGCTGTAATCTGGACCTTATGGTTTAATGAAAAATACTGAAAGTATAACTTTGAAGAAATTGTTTCATTTCACTCCTAAGAAAACGATTTTTACATTGTCCTTGTAAGAGATTTTGTATTACTTTTGCTTGGTTGTGTGTGTTTTTTAAACTTTCTTCGTAGAAGTCATGTTCTTAAAAAAAACTGTTAGAACTTGTAGCAGGAGACTATTTCATACATTCGCTAATAGAAGCTGTGTGGAATCTGATAGTTGTCTTTGCCCACCCCTGCTTGCCAATGGAATGAGGCTGATGATGTAAGAAGTTCACGCAATGAAAATCTGGATTGAATGTGTATTTCATTAGTATTTTGTAAAAATAAAAAAAGAGATATCATATGCATCAGTTTTCCCAAATAGTAAATCCACAGTCTGTCTTTAAGATTAATTTGAGTACCAGAGATACAATCTGAAATTTTCCAACATTCTTATAGCTGCATGTAGTTATATAGCTCTCTGTGTGAATAAATGAAGACATAATTCATTTACCACTGATAAAAAGTATATAGTAGAAATATCACTGGTGTGGACATCCAGAACTTTTTGTTTCAATACTGGCTCTGTTAATAACTGTGACCTTGGTCGATTAACTTCTCTGGGTTTCAGTGGCAAGGTGAACTGGTGGATAGAATACTGGACTTGGAGTCAGAAAGACTTAGGTTTGAATCCCGCTGCAGATGCTGCTTAGCTGTGTGACCTTGGAAAAGTCAACTGAGAAGTATCAATTATTTCATCTGTAAAATGAAGATAATAAACTCACCTACCTCCCAGAGTTTATGGTGAAGACCAAATGAGATGATATGTATCTAGTACATTGCAAACATTAATACAATGTATAAATGCAAGTGATGTGAATTATTCAGTATTCTCATCTACAATGCGAGGGGCTTGAGACTAAGTGATCTCAACATTAAATTCAACTAAAAACACGCCATCTGCATGCCTGGCTCTGGAAATACAAAGGCCAAAAAGAGCCCCTACTTTCAAGGAGCATGTATTCTATTTTAGGTCCCTTCAAACTCCAAGATTTTATTATTTTATTTTGATTCTGTCTAGTTCACATCTACTTATAAATCATGAAAACAAAAGTTCTTTGAGTTGAAAATGATATTGCTAAACCTCAGGTATTAGCATATCACCCCTTAAATTCCAGGGTTTTTCTATTACCACTAGAAACAATATAAATTATCCTAGGTGACACTTTTAAATTTTTCAAAACTTGACATCAACCTACCTTTTCAACAATATTACACACTCCTTAATGTAATCTTTAGTCTACACAATCTGAGGTTCTTCCTATTGTTTCTCATACCTGGAACCCCATTCCTCATGTCCATGCTTTCCTCTTGGATGCTGTCTTCCCTGTCCTATACTCTGACTCTTACAATTCCTAATTGCCTTCAAGACTCAGCTCAAGCACCACCACTTAAGCACAAGAAGCATCTCCTGAACCCCTCCTATGGCCTGTGCCCTACCTCCCCTAAAGCTCCCTCTTCTTTATTTTTATATACCTTTACACATACATAGTTCCCTTGATAGAATGTGAGATCCTTGAGGGAAGAGATTGTTTCAGTTTTAGCATTCTCTCCCCAGTGCTTCATGCAGTACTTTAAATATGTAATGTTCTTGTTGTTTAGTCATTTTTCGGTCGTATCTGACTCTTCATGAGTCTATTTGAAATTTTCCTGGCAAAGATACTAGAATGATTTGTCGTTCCTTTTTTCAAATGGTTGTAGATTTTTTTACATTTATTTATGTCATTTTTAATTTATGTAATAAAAAAGCATTTCAATAACATAGCATAATAAATAACGATTGCCTACGAAGCTGCAAATCTATTGTGTACAACATTCTCTTCCTTTTAAATATATAATTAAGGTATATAAATTTATTTTTTTCTTCCCTCTCTTCCTCACCATAGAGATGGTAACTATTAGACACAAATTGGGGTGTGTGTGTATGTGTGTGTATATACATAAACATATACGTATAGATATGTCATACATATAGATACATAATTATTCTATACAACCTTATCTTTATCAGTTCTTTCTCTTTACAAATAGTGTCTTTCTTCATATGTTCTTTATGGATATTCTTAATAGTCAGAAGGACTTATTCGCTCAATGTCATTTTTAAAGCAATATTGCTATTACTGTATACAATGTCCTTTAGGTTCGGCTCATTTTACTCTTCAGTCATTTCCATCATGTCCAACTCTTTATGACATCATTTGGGATTTTCTTGGCATTGGAGTGATTTTTCATTTCTTTCTCCAGCTCATTTTACCTCTGAGCAAACTGAGGTAAACAGAGTTAAGTAACATGTCCAGGGTCACACAGCTAATAAATGTCTGAGGCTAGATTGGAACTCAGGAAAATGAATCTTCCTGACTATAGGTCCCATAATCTATCCACTGAGTTACCTAGCTACCCCTTAATATATAAGAAGTGCTTAATAAATGCTTGCTGATTAATTGATTTAAAAATAATATATACACTAATATCTATAAGGAAAAACACTGGCAGTTATTTTGTTGGTCAAAGTACTCTTTTTATCAAGCCATATTTTGTGTAAAGTATAACTTATCTTTAGATTAATGATTTGTGAAATTAGGAATTAGTGGCTCAAGGTGATTTTTGCCTATATTATTATCCATTAATACCCAGAACCAATGGAAATTTTGCGATCTGAGACTTCTTAAGAAGTTGCTATAATGAAGCAGGTATAGTTTTTAAGAAAACAAATATCTGGTTCTACAGATATGTAAGTGTAAATTTATTCACTAATATCACAGCCATTTGTCACAATCTAGTCCAATACAGGTACCCCACAATATTTTTTAATCTTGTTTAAGCAAAAAAAATATTTTAGATTTCCCTTATCCTTTCTTAATAGATGCTTGTAATCATGTCTGTTCTTTTACAATTCTCTTTTTAGTTCCATTTTAGTTAAATATTATGGGAACAGAAGTTTCAACTGCTTACAATGGAAAACAAAATCAAACATTCAATACTTCTAGGTGAGTTGACTGATATATCTCAAGATTTTTTACTAAAATTCTCAAAATATATATTTAAATTCAAGAGTATGACTTTTCTATTTGTCCTTTAATACCACCTGGAAATAGTTCAAGCTTTCTAGTTCAACAAGCTTCAGTCAATACCTTATGCTAGATTGACACAGATGATTTCTTAAGATATTCTCATTATGTTGGATAGCTATTACAGGCACCATTGTCACACATATTTCTAGCAACAGACAGCAGAATGAATGAGAGAATTGTATAACTTTCTCTTTGTGTGGTACCAGACCCTGTCCTTTTCTTGATTCCATACAAGTTTGTTGTGGTTCTCTGTATTTTTTTTGTTTTGTTTTGTGTTGTTTTTTTGTTTTGTTTTGTTTTTGCCGTGGAAATCAACAAAGAGAATTAGTTCTGTCTCTTTGTGTCCTAGAATAGTGGGGAATTCAAGAGAGATTCCTCAATTATCTATGAAGGTCCTTGTTGTTGAAGGAGAAGCTAGAAACTCACCCTTTGTCAGAAATGTCATTTTGCCTAGTTGCCCAGGATAACGGAATCAAATAATTGCCAGATTCTACTGGCAGGCTATGTAACTATGTGATCATTCAATTGTATTTGCCTCAGTTTCCTCATCTGTAAAATGAGCTGGAGAGGGAAATGTTAAACCACTCCAGTATTTTTGCTGAAAAATAATATCCCAATTTGGGTCACAAAGAGTTGAACAAAATGGAAACAATTGAGCCACAATGACAACTGGCAGGCAATGCTTGCCTGAAAACAAATCCCAGGATCCTACCTTCTCTTCATCTAGAAGAGGATACAATAGTCAACATTCCCTTACTTCACATCTATTCATTTCCAAATATGAATTTAAAAAAAAAATCAAATCAATCAATTGATTTTCATGGCTACCTGAAACAAAACAAAACAAAAAAAACCAACTACCTTTTATTTTTCTAAATCTTAACTGAGATAGGAAGTTACAACTTCAATCATCCTTTTCCACTTGAATCCAAAAGTATGATTCTAGAAACTAAGACTGCTGTTGCTGTTGTACCTTCTCATGAATGGTGCTATCTACTTTCTTCTATATCATAAATTTCTTAAGGGTAGGAACTGTGTTATTTTTCATCTTTGGATATCCAAAATGAAGTGCAATGCTTTGTACATAAAGGACATTCAAAATTGAATCAAAATGTTGGCATCACCATTGCTGGGACCCTTTCCAGGTATTTAATTGATAGGGATGTCTGAAGATTTAAATGACTATAACATTTCTCAAAGATGTCTACTTGGAGCTCAGCGAAAGTGATGACACAGTCTTTGATGCCTTGCTCCCAATGTCATTATTACATCTGAAGAATGTGAGGGCCTGTTAGTGTGTAAAAGAACGCAGGAGAGAATCAGAAATTGGAGGGGTAGGATCAAAGATTTATTGTTAATTGTTTGACAATTGGCTTTTCTAAACTAAGACATACTTTTAAGTTCAATCTGCATTATTAAGATTTTCTCCATCATTTTCTTAAGCCTAGACAGTCAATAACACAGTAAAGCTCTGATTTGTAGTATTTTAGCAGTGCCAAGGTGTGAATGATGACTGAAAATTTTACAATCAGCTCCAATAGGAACTGGTTTTAGAACACCTCTGATACGATGTTGACCCATTAGTTGGATTCATATATATATATATATATATATATATATATATATGTGTGTGTGTGTGTGTGTGTGTGTGTGTGTGTGTGTGTGTGTGTGTATAATATATATACTTTATATATATATATACATATATATGTATGTCTGTATACTAAATTCTTACATATGTGGAAAGAAATGGAAATGGCAACTTGATGAATTTGTCAGTTGGCTTGATATTTACAAAGGCAGAGGTTGAAAACTAAAAATTAAAATGAGGCTCAGCACTTATCTAGGAGATCTATGTTCTTTGTTCCTATGAGACAAATTTAGTACCAAAAAAATGAAATCAGTTTCATAGAATTAGGAAAATATTGACCTCTCAAGAATTTTGATGCATACACTACCATCAATCCTTATAATTCAGCGTGTTATGCTGTGGCCACCACCATTTATACATGGTTATATAATCTGGAAAAACAATGAACATAACAATCTGATTGTGATTTATACATTTGTGCCTGGACTAGGAAGGTTACTCTCCTGTTAAACTTGCAGTCAGACTCCTTAATTTTTTAGATTCTGCAAAGAAAGATGGAAAATAAAAATAGGGAATTGTGGTTCTCAAAAGACACAATATAGCGTGGAAAAGGCATTGAACAAGTAATCAGAAAAACTGAGTTTTATGTTTTTGGGGCTTTTTTCTCTGCTAGTAATCAATGCATGAAGCTGACCAAGCCAACTGACCTCTCTAGACCCCAGCTTCATCATCTGGAACAAGGAGGTAGTAATACCTTTCCTACATGTATTGTGAGGTAACTATGAAGTTCAGGTGAGATAATATATATTAGATATACTTCAAAAAGTTAAAAGGGTCACGCAATGGAAGAATATTAAAGTTAATAATTGTAATTTGTTGTGTGGATTTGGGCTAATTCCTTAAACTCTGTATATTTTGATTTTTAAATCTATGAAAAGAAAGATAGTAATACTAGGCTGTTGATAACTTGTACAATGTGATTCCCAGAGAGAAAATATCTGAGGCAAACACTGATGGGTTATTCGACCTTTTAAGTGGCACTGAAGAAATTCTATACCCATCACCAACAGAATGGTGAGATTTTTGTATATAATAATATAATTAATAATAATAGCAGGAACTTGGTAACATGGTGAATAAAATGTTGGGTCTAGAGTCAGGAATCCAACCTCAGACACTTACTAGCTGTGACCCTGAGCAGGTCACTTCACCCCTGTTTGCCTCAATTTCCTCATCTGTAAAATTAGGATAATAATAGCACCTACCTTCCAGGGTTGTTGTGAGATTAAAATGAGAAAGTAATTGTAAAGCACTTAGCACAATATCACATATATAGTTAGTGTTACATAACTGCTAGTTCTTGTTATCATTTTTGTTGGATGGGATTAGACCTGTGATTTCATTGATATAGAGAACTCTCTGAATGTGAATTAGTAATTTCTAATTCTGTCACTGAGTAGTCTTAGAGAGTTGTCCAAGGCTCTGGGACATTAAGTGACTTGCCCAAGGTCACACAGCCAAGATGTGTCATGTAGGACTTGAACCTAGGCTTCCTGACTTTGAAGACAACTTCTGTATACTATGCCACTATCCTACTTATAATAATGATGTTCAGAAGACTTATACTTTTATGTTCTAGGGATCAATGAATTTAATAATTTCAAATTTTGTAAAGAAAACCATGGTATAGAATTAGGAATACATCCACTCTAATTAAAGGTGTATAAGAATATATAGGTATGTTTTATTGTATTTTCCTGGTATAAATGTTCTTAGTTTCAGAACTTTAGCTCATAATGCTTGTATTGATTTGGCATTTTTACATTGTGACCTTTTTTAAAATGAAAGTTCTCTGAGAAAATGGGCTATATGTATTCTTAGTAATTAGTTTAACATTTTATTTCCCTTTAAGCAAAATGTTTGCAATGTTTCCATTGTTTTCATTTATTTAAGTTTCCTTAAAAAGAATGTAATATACTTTATTACCTCAAAGACAATATGAATTTGTCCAAATGTTCTTAGATGAATTTCATTTTCATTATTCTATTTACATAGGATTTTTCCCCTTGAAATAGAAAATAGAAAAGGAAACTCCATTCTAAGGATACACTTGAAAAACGTACATGGTATGTAAAAATCTAATTTTCTATGCAGAATACAATTTGACTTCTTCTAATTATATTTTGACTTCTGAATTGTACTTTTCCCCTAACTCCTTGTAAACAATAAAATTGTTATAAATACTTGGAGGTTTAATTTCTCTTTAACAGTCCTTAGGAAATAAGTCTCCAGAGTAGGCTCTCTAAATAAACACTTATTCTCTGGTTGCTAACGTTTGGCTTTTCTCCAAGAGTGCCATAAATACAAATCCTCTCTCTAGTGGCCTGGAAGGCCCTTCCTTCTCTTTGCTGGCTTTCTTGTGCTTTAAGTCTCAGCTCAGGTCCCTCTCCCTCTGTGAAGCCTGCTTCAGTCCAATACACTGGAGATATCTCCCTTCACTAAGATCCTGTAGAACTTAACCTTACATAATACTCATTTATTCCATACTTACTACTATGTATTATTAGCTATAGAGGTAACGCCATGCTAGATGTGGTATCTGATTCAAGTCCTTTCTCTCACACCTAACAGGTCTATTATCCAGGAGATATCCTGGAGATTTGCAGAGTCAGAGAGCCTGGGTTCAATTCTTCCCTCTGATGCTTCTCTGTGTGACCTTAGGCACTTAACACTTAGGCTTTTTACCTCTGACAGCATAGGCTTTCTCATCTGCAAAATGAGAGAACTGGACTACATGCCATCTGAGGCCCTTTCTAGAACCAGGTCTATCATCACATAATCCTTGAAGTCACTTAACTTCCTTGTGCCTCAGATATTTCCCTAGGATTTTTATACTAAGTCTTAGTATAACAGTGTAATCACTAAGTCTTAGTGATTAAAATGACACAGTATTAGCCTATTGGTTGTTACCTTTCCTTGTGTATTTTTCCTGTCCCTCCTGACTAGATTGCAAGGTCCTCGAGATCATAGACTTCTTTATCCAACACAATGCCTGAATATTTTTTTCGGACAAGACCGGTGATTTCATTGATAAAAGAAATGTCCTCCAGAAAAACATTTGGGTGCCTGTTCTGCTATTTTTTTTTTGTCCTAAAGTGCTTCCTGGGTCAATAAAGAGTTAAGTGACTTGTGTAAATTCACACCACCAATATGTTTCAGAGGCAGGACAAACCCAAATATTCTTAACTCAATCTGCCTCACCAGCTACCTCCTGTTTTATAGGAGACATGGATTTAATAAGTATTTGTTGCTAAAAGGGCAGCAATGAACTGAATGAGTGAGTTTAGAGCCTTTGTGCTTCAACAGGAAGCCAAGCCCTCCCTTAGTAATGACCTACACTCACAAAGTCTTCAGGATTCTCAAACTAACAAAAGACAGTAACTAGACAATCCCTCTGGTCTTAGTAGCCTTCTCACTCTGGAGTGTCACCCTGCCTCCACAGTCCCTTCTTCTTATTGCCAGGTCCTTCCAGAATCTCCATTTTAGAGAAAGTGCCTAGGCTAACCATAGTCACTCTTTTCCTTTCTTGCTCCATTCCTGACTCTCCTAATTTTTTTCTCTATCAGCTTCCTTTTAGGTGTTGTGTTTCTCCGTTAGATTGTAAGCTCCTTGAGGGTAAGGATTCTTTCATTTTGTAATTTTTGTCTTTATATTAGCATTACTTAGAACAATGGCTGTTACATAAATGAACACTTGATAAATACTTATCGAGTAGACTTAACTCTTCAAATTTTCATGTCACTTAGCTTGTATGGAGCTGGCCTGAAAAGAAGACTTTCATTTTAGCAGTCCTATCAGGATGTACACAGAAATTAAAGCAATTGCTAATCAGGAAGCATCAGCATCTTCCCATGGCCCCCTTTAAAAAATGCATTTCAGAGGAGTGTGTAATTAGTTTAGTGAAATACTCAAAATGAATTCTTGCTGAGACTAAAATATTTTCACAACTCACCGTGGGGGAAGAGTAGAAATAGATTTTTAGTGTGATCAACCAGATAACCCTGAAGTTTAATGATGTGTCCCAGGCTTAGAGTCAGTTAGCATGAAATTTAATTTGTGCTAATCTGCCTCACACCAGTGGAGGACAAACTAACGTATAACTGGGATTTACCCACATTCCAGCAAACTATAACTCAGTGATGGCATCACTCTGAACATGAGATGCTCCCCCAAAAGCTGACAGTGAGACTCATGTCGGTTGTCTCTCTCTTTCATCTTCTATTTACAGTCCCCGAGTCTTGCCAGTTATTTCTTGTGAATATTTCTAATATCCATTATTCCCACTGCCAGCAGGCTAATTCATGCCTTTATTACTTGTTTCTAGATTATTCAGGCGCCTAGCCTGTTCCATTACTTTCCCATTATACTTGTGTATCCCATTTATCACATTAATCTTAAAGACTTCTTTAATCATTTCATTCCCTTCTCCTGACCCAAAACCTTCAGTGGTTTCCCAGCACCTAAACAAAAAAGTGCTAATTCAGTCTGGTCTTCAGGGCCAAAGAATTCGGTCCCCAGTTACCATCATGACCTTATTTCCCACAACCTGCCTTACCTATTCCTTCACTACAATGAAGACTTATCCAGTCATGTCCTCTCCTCCGTTTATTGAATCCTCTCATCCTTCAAGCTCTAGCTCACATTCCACTTCTCCATCTTCATCTCAAATCCTCTTCCTTTCCTTTAAACACATAGATGTTGCCTTTATAGTTCATTGGAAAATTAATGATGTGCTAATTAATGATGAAATGTCTTCTCATGCCTTGAATTTGAAAATAAACATAAAAAATATTTTATCTCTCCAAATAGTTTATAAACTACTTCAAGACAGAGACTCAGTAGTTTGCTCGCATCCTCCCCCACCACACACATCTGGCTTAAATAGAATATATTCCATATACATTGGCAGGGGTTCTGAGGCTTGGGGTCAAATATTTATTGACTCGATTGGATGTACCTGCATTCTTGACTAGATATGTACAATGGCATGTCCAAGTCACCTTATGTTCATTAATACTTTGAAAATAAGTCATGCATAATAAAATGCAAGAAAAAGCTTGATAAGGAATTTTCAATTTATTTCAATAAGGATTTGTCTACTGTGTGCTGGACACTATACAGAACACTAAGGATATAAAGGCAAACACAAAAAAGTCCTTGCCCAAAAGAATCATATTCTGTGACAAACGAGTGTGTATAGAAATATATAGATATACGCATTTTCTTCTTCAGTTGATTCTGCTCCAATCCCTTACTTAAACTTTTTGTGAATCTATGTATTAAAGGTACTGCTTACTCTAAAGAAACTTTTGTTTTTTGGATTCTGCTTTCTATTCTTCTAACCCCTTCCTTTATATGGGTGAATTAATCCCATCCACATTCAGGGTTATGATAATTAATTGTGCATTTCCCTCCATCTTATTATTTTATACTTTTCCTCCTGCCTCCTCTTTATAGTGAGGGACTTCGGTGAAATGGGAATGTGCTTAGATCCGGTGCCCTCAGTTTGATGTAGTTTGCTTCTGTGCCACTACCTCTTTTCTCTTTCCCTTATCCATAACCCAATCTGTTCTTTCTTTCCTTTCAAATTCCTTTGTGAGGTCCAGTCTTCATGGTTTATTTTTCTTAAAACTAATCCTTTCTTTAATCTCCCCTCCTATCCTTTTTTTGCATCTTTTCTTCCTGTTTCCCTACTGAGAGATGTATTTCTGTACCTAACTCTGTATATGTATATCCTCCCTTCCTTTGACCAGTTCAGATGAAAGTAAGGTTCAACTGTTGACTGCTCCGTGCACCCCTTTCTCCTTGTTTGAAGAGTCTGCTACTTTTGCACCCTGATTGTATGAGACAATCACATTGCTCTTCTTTCTTCCCAGATAAGCATATATTGAGTTAATCCAAAGTAAATTGGGAGGGGGAACATTAACTGGAAATACTGGGAAACACCTCAGGTAGGAGACAGCAGTAAATTACGTTTTGAATGAAGCTAGGGATTTTACTAGGCAGAAAGGATATTATTCCCAGTATGAGGGGAAGTCTCTGCAAAGAAAGAAGGCAAATGATGATGTTGAGATAACAGCCAGTGAACCTGCTTGCCTGAATCACAAAATAGGCAAGTAGATGAGAGGGGGAGAGAAAAAGAAAGAAGAATGTCAGATCAGTTTTTAAGAGGGCAGAAGTCAGGACCTCACAGGTTTGTAATCCTGGACACAATCTCAATGCCTCACTCTCTTTCACCACACATATCCAGTCTATCAATTCTACTTCAGCAATGTCTCTCACACACATCCCTTTCTTTCCACTCATATAGCCACCACTCAGTGTTAGAACTTTATAACTTCTTTTCTAGATAATTGGAATAGATCCTTAATTAATCTCCTTCCCTCAAGTCTCTCCCTTCTCCAAAACAACCTACACACAACTGCCAAAATGATTTTTCTAAAGCACAAATCTGAGCACGTTATCCCTTTGCTTAATAAACTCCAGTGGTTCCCAATTATCTCTGGAATAAAATAAATCTCTTCTGTTTGGTATAAAAAAACCTTTAACACTTGGCTCTAACTTACCTTCCCAAGCCTGTCTCCTTTACATATTCATAGTCCAGCATTCTTCTCCTTCTCTGCCTCTTAATGTCTGATTTTCTTCAACTCAACATATCCAAAAAAGAACTTATTACCTTTCTTCCCTAAGCCTAGTGTTCCCCCACACTTACCTGTCACTGTCAATGGAACTACCATCCTTCTAGTCATCTGAATTCACAACATCTGTGCCATCCTCAACTAGTCACTCTCACCTCAAATACTCCATTAGTTTACCAATCTTATTATTTCATTGTCTACAACATGTCTCACATATGTCTCCACTCACACAGTAACCACTGCAACTCAAGGATTACCTCTTAAGAGTATTCTATCTTCCTTTTGTGTCTTACTGCCCCCTGGAGGCTCTGAGTCTTCACTGCAACCTAATTATATTGCAAAATAAATACCTTTAAGCCACAGAAAGAAGAATATTCAGGTATTTAAAAATATGGGATTTACTTTTAAAATTGGTATTTAAATTTTTTATTTTATCTTCCTTAAGGTCTCAGAAGCTGGTATATCTCAATCAAGAAAATTTAGGTATTTGTAATTTAATTAAATGTAATTTAATTTGTAATTTAATTTTATATGTTTGCACTGTGGTGTAATAGATAAAGCAATAAACTTGTAGTCAGGAAGTCATAGTATTATAGATATGGAGCTGGAAAGGAATCCGGTCCTCCAGTCCACTCCCCATTTTTTACAGATGAAAGACTTGAGGCCCAGAGAGTCATCACAGAGATGCCTCAGAGACACTCATACTCTCATAGCAAGTCTCATGGAGTATGGCTTCCCAAAATCAAAATATTCTGTAAGCCAAATTTCTAAAACAGTATATATAGCTGAAGGAATTCCACTGAAGTATCTACCTTTAAAGAGTCACCCAGGGGACAAAGTTAGCTCAAAGAATAAGAATTTAATGAAATGATAATTAATAAATGATAATAATTAAATTTAATGAATTTAATCGAAGTAGTTTTTTCAAAAATTCCTCCATAAACCTAAGGTTTCTTAGACAAAAAAGGCAAATAGGAAAAGTCAAAGTTTGAACTCGGGCCCTCCATCTTGTAGCTTAGCACTCTTTTCATTTCTCTAGATCTCAGCTCTTTACTACCTCTGTGAGCATGCTTAGGTTAATTTACCTCCTGAGTCTCAGTTTTCTCATGTATAAAATAGGGAATAATAACAATTCACACTTCCCACCTTGTAGGCTTGTTGTGGAAAAGGCCACACTAAACAAATGTTGTGTTTATTGAAAACCATGACAATAGAGCATAATTTCTGATGTAAAGTTTAGAATACAGTTCCTCCAAATAGCCTAAATATCTGTCGTTCAGGATCCAGTCTAGCTACATTCAAAATGACTAATCACCAGGGAATTGGCCATCTGGTGATGAATATTTTGGGCCATAGTAACTCATGAAGAATCACCTCTTGAGACCTAGAGGGATTATAATCTACATCTTTGAAAGGAGGGTGCATCTTTTTCAAAACTATAAAAAGAAATGACTTTTTAAAAAAGAAAGGGCTGTTTTATAGATTCAGAGTATATCTTTGTTTTAATTTCCTCATGTTCCTTATCATATTACAACTGTCTTTCTAACTTGGATGGTCTTAAAAACAATAAACTTCCATGCTATCCATCTATCCATGACCTTTATGCCTAAAGGACACAATTAGCATTTAGCACAGTTCTGTTTCTGTACAGAGAAATAGAATGAATACAGAATGATTTACTACTACAGTGTACAGGTGTCTATCAGGATAAGGTGACATTTTGTCTCCTATAGATTTTATACAAAACAAAGGAAAGCAGATCTACAAATTAGAATCTAAGAGTAACTTTTGTCAATTAAAGATTGTCTGCACAAAGGTCATTAGTTTTATAGATTTCAGACCCCATACTTTTGAACAATTACCCATTCTTGAATAGGGAAGCTAGGGCCCTAAAAGCAAATTTACCTTAAGAGAACCTTGTGCATATATCTATTATTTCAGAATTCCTTCCTCCCTTTCTCCCTTTCATTAATGTTTGCAGTGACAAATCATTCCTGTAGTAATATTTATTAGACATCTGTGGATCTAAAAAATAACTGAGACTTATAAATACAATCAGTGCAGCTCATATAAAGGTCTTCACTCTTAGTAATAAGACCACTCTCCCTAATTCTACAAACCTCTTAAGCTTCACAGGGTTCTTTTGTGATGCTCCCCTTAATGTATATGAAGTATGTTCACTTAGTTTAATGCTTCCAATCTACCCATCTACTGGCTCAGGAAAAGGTTTACTAATCTGCAAAATTGTTACTTAAAAGATCATTCTTTTAAACCTATAAACTTAAAAAAGAAAGAAAAGAAGAGAAGGGGACAGGAACGGGAAGGAAGGGGAAGAGAGGAGAGGGGAGAGGAGGGAAGGGAAGGGGAGGGGAGGGAAGTTCTTAGCACTGGCAAATGATTCGGTTCCAGAAATAGGTAAGCTTTTATCAAAGGAAAGGACATTAAAGAAAATGCATTGCCATGTGCTTTGCTACTAAACCCTAAAGAGCACTGGGGCTCCTAAAACCTGTATATGTTGCATTCCCCATTTGAATGTGAGCTCCTTGAAAACAAGCCTCAGTCTTGCTTTTCCGCTTGTAACCCCAGTAATTAGCACAATGTTTGGAACAGAATAAATGCTTAATAAACACTATTCATTCATTCCACCTACTTGACATCTCTGCAAATTTTTGAAGACAACTGGCATGTCCTGCATTAAACTGCTCTTATCCAGCTTAAATATCTATAATTCATTTAATTGCTTCTAATATGACAGGACTTTAAGTCATCTAATTATCTCATTCATGTTACCAAGGATGTATTACAGCCTGTCACTGTCCTTCAAAAAATATGGCATGCTGAAGAGAACCCTATACTCCAGAACCAGCAATCAGAGGTACAGTAGAATGATGACCTCCATCCAGTTTGTTCACAAAACTATACTTCTATTAGTGAAGACTAAAATCACATATTGTTTTTGGCAGAGGAGCTTCATAGCACTTTGGGATCCTATTAAAGATGATGTCTAAGAATAAGACTTGCTGTTTATAACATGGCTTAAAATAGATGGGAATGATGGGCTCTTAGCCAGGCATAAGCCAGGTACACCTAACAGGGGCACATATTATATATACATATATTTGCCTGGATTCTTGCAAATAGAATCCAAAGAATTGTATAATGAGAAAGATAGGAAAGGAAGAAAACTGCCATTTCTATCAAACTACTGTAGATTCCAAAGAGAGTAACTAAAATAAGGAAATTTACATGAAAAAAAAATCCAATAAAGCCAAAGATTTCAGATAACTATACTAAATTCACCAAGAATGCATCAGGTGAACCAGAAATTCTAATATAAGGAAGTAAATTTAATTTTATCGATATTACTGAGATTTGGTGGCATAGGACCTGTGATTAGAATATGAATCTGAAAATATATACCTTATTCAAAGAGAAAAAGATCAGTAAAGGATTACAACAATACAGTCAATGGATCAAAAAGCAATTAATATGTTCTAGGCAGTATTTTGAGTACTGGGGAGATAAATAAAAAATTAAATAGTCTTTGCCCTGATGGGGCTTGCTTTCTGGTCTGAAAAAAAAAAGATCAGTAAAGAATTACAACTATATGGTCAATTGGTCAAAAGGCACTTAATATATTCTAGGCAGTATTCTGGGTACTGAGGAGACAAATAAAGAAAAGAAATAGTCCCTGCCCTGAAGGGGCTTGTTTTCTATCCTATATGTGTGCATGTGTGTGTGGGGGCATATGCATATGTATATATACACACATATATACATATATGTATGTATATGTGTGTGTATATTATATATATTACATATTATATATATGACTAGCTAGGTGACCCTTAGTAAGTCCCTTAACTCTGTTTGCCTCAGTTTCCTCATCTATAAAATGAGCTGGAGAAGAAAATAGCAAAACACTCCTATATCTTTGCCAAGAAAACCCCAAATGGGGTCACAAAGAGTTGGACACAACTGAATAACATCAAATGTAGAATAAGCCTAGAAAGATAAATTTGACCAGTTATTAATTCAGCATATTGAGAAGATATACTCATGCAAGAAAATCCAGTAATCAGAAAGAGGAAACATGGTGAAAAACAATTATTTAAAATACATGAAGGCAGGAATGGAAGTGATATATTCATTAGAGTATACTATAGACTAACTAGACAGAAAAGAAATAAACAGTTAAGGAAAGAGGTCACAAGACTGTCAAGAGGACAAGATACAGTGACAACAGAGGACTTCAGTTATGTGAATACATACTGAGATTTTTCTCATTGACAAAAGTGCAGAAGCTAACAATTTCTTGTCTTTCCTTTATAATAATTTAATACTTCAAAAGGCAGGAGAAGCAATAAGGGAAACTTTTGTTCTAGAACTGATTATGATCAACAGGATGTAATACATTGGGGAAGTAGAAATGATGAGAATTCCATCCTAGAGAAGAATCAATTAATGAGCATTTATTAATTAACTACTTACTCTATGTCAGGTACCATGTTAGGCACCATGTTAGCACTGGGGAAATAATTTTAAGAGTGAGATAGTCCTTACCCTCAAGAATCCAACATTTTACTGGTGGGGAAGGGGTCGGGATACAACAAAGTGATTTCATCAAAGACTGGGAGAAGGGGCAAGTCTTCTTGAATGTGGCATGTGAGTTAAGTCTTAGAATCATAGTAATGGTCATAACTATAGAGCAGGCGACCTTAATCTTGGGGCTGTAAACTGTTTTTTTTTAAATGTCAATGACTGTGTTTCAATACAACTGGTTTCCATTGTAATACTATGTATTTTATTTTACCCATTGAAGACATTATTCTGAGAAGGGCATTACCAGACTAACAAAAGGGTCCATGCCACACATACACACACACACACACACACACACACACACACAAACAGCTAATAGTCAATGGCCTAGAGGGATTGAGAATTCTAGGAGGCAAAGATAATGAAAAGGAGAGAACTCAAAATATGAGGGAAAGTTTGAGTACCAAGATAAAGAAGGGGAAGATAGAATGTCATATGTGGGGAACACAATTAGGTCAAGTTGGTTGAAGTGTAGAGTGAGTTAGAGAGAATAAAAGGTAGTCATGCTGGAAATATAGTTTGCAGCCAGACTGTGGAAAGTGTTAACTATCAGAAGATTTTGCATTTCATCCTAGAGGCAATGGGGAGTCCCCGAAGGATTTTGAGCAAGGGAGTAACATAGAGACACACAAAAAAATATGTTTTACTGTTGTGTGGTATTAGATTGGAGAAGGGAAATACATGAATCAAAGACAGCACTTGGAAGACTTACCATAAAATCTAGATAAGAATTTGTACACCATAGTAGTTGTGGTGTAGGTATGGAGTATGGAAGAGGGGAAGGGAATAAGCATTTATTAAGTGCCTACTATGTGCCAGACACTATAGTAAATGCTTTGTAAACATCTCATCTTCATGAGAACGCTGATGTAATTGTTGTTATTAGCCCCATTTTACATTTGGGGAAAATGAGGCAAGCAGAGGTTAAGTAACTTGACCAGAGTCACAGAGCTAGGAAATATCTGAGGCTGGATTTGAACTCAGATCTTCCTGACCTCTGGCTCAGCATTTTCCCCTCCGTGTCAGCTTATTGCCTCTAGGTATGGAGTACTATGTAGGATAGGTGTTGAGGAAGTAGGATCAGCAGGCCTAGATCCTGCCTGATTATAGTGGGTAAAGGTATGCAAAAGTCCTGGAGGTTTAGATGGGCTGCATGAACAATATTCATCAAGAGCAAACTATGATAACTTATACCCACCCACCCCACCACCATCCCACATGCACATGTACACACACACACACACACACACACACACACACACACACACACACATACAAAGCTCATGGGACCTTAGTTACATCCAGAATGAAGTTCTACTGTACTCTGTCTTCCCTGGTTGACTATATCTACAGAGCTGGGTTCAGGCTGCAATATATCCACTGTAAAGTGACCAAGATGTGAAAAGAGTCACCCACACTATTTGGGGACTTGTTGAAGGAATTAGGGGTAAGTGGAGAAAAAAATGCTTCAGACGGGAAAGAAACAAGCCTTCATTAAGCATCTAATATGCTGGGCATGATGCTAAGTGCTTTATAAAAATGACCTCATGTGATCCTCACTAAAACCCTGGAAAGTGCCATTATTTCCCCCATTTTATAGATGAGAAAACTGAGGCAGATTGAAGTGAAGTGACTTGCCCAGGTCACAGAGCTAATTAAGTGTTTGAGATTGGATTTGAACCCACCATGTCTTCCTGACTCCAGCCTCTGAACTTTATCCACTGTGGCACCTAGGTGCCTCTATGTAAAGGAAGGCTGATCATAGTATGATGGCTATCTTGAAGGTTTGAAGGGCAGTCTGTCACATAGAAGGGAAATTAATTTTGTTCAATTTGGCCTCAGAAAAAGAGTTAAGAGCAGTGAGTGAAAAAGTTAGAGACAAAGATCTGGGGTTTATATATGGAAATTTTTGCTAAAAATTAGAGATGTTATGGATTGCCTTAGGAGGTAGTGAGTTCTCTTGATACGTCCTTTCAGGTAGATGCTGGATGACCGTTTACCAGGGATAGTACAAAGTTAATTACTGTTCAGGCTCAGCTAAGTTAGACTTGCCATAGGTTCCCAAAGTGGGTGATATTGCCCCCTGGGGGGGCACTGGAATAATGGGGGCATAGCAGCCTCATGTGCAAATGGGGGGCATTAAATAAAAATAAGAGTGTGGTGGAAGCATAAGGAAAGAAGAGAAGAAAATTTTGAAAAACCATTCATACATGTTTCATCTGTTGTGTAACAGAGTTAAAGTCATAGTGATTACACTATTTTCCAAATAAACATACCAAATGCAAGTTATAGCCCATCAGTGGTCTTAACAATCAAGTGTTAGCAATGAGCATATTGCACATTATTAGGAAATCCAGTATCCATCAATAGGAAAATGTGCATGTAATGACTTGTTTATAAAATGATAGATACTATACCATTACATGATGCCATATTGTATCATCAAAATTTCAATGCAGGGTAAAACCACAAATTTAAAATAAATTATTAAATTTAAAATGTGTCATTGTTTTTAAAACATATTTTATATTTTTTGAAATGATGAAAATTTAAAAAAAAACACTAAAGGGCATAAGAAAGTAGATTTCCGGGGGTGCTAAGTAATTTTTTTTGAAAAGGGGGCAGTAGGCCAAATAAGTTTGGGAACCTCTGGACTAGACAAACTCTGAGGTTCCTCTTACATATAGGGAGTCTATAATATCAGTTAACAGTTAGCAAGTAGACATAGAAACTTGATCGCTCTGGCCTCTAAAAGAATGCCGAAGCAGCAGGTTCAGGGCTTCAGGAAAGTACTTCACCATGGACCCTAAAGAACAGATGACACCATCCTTTCAACGTAAGTGGTGGAGATGAAAGCTTTGGCTGACACCTAACGTAACCACAACAATATTAACCAACACTTTATTATTGTTTCAAAGGAGCACTTTGCTTTTTGGAGAGGATAAATGGGGAAGTAAAGAGATGTTGATAGTGATATTAAAGGAAGAAAAAAATGAGTGTAAATAAATCATTAAAAATATAGAAGGCAGTTCTGAAGGGGACACAGAATAACAGAGCAGGGTTGAAATAACCATTTTACATTTGAATTATACTCCCTAAAAAAGATATATATATATATATAATGGGGAGAAATTATACATGACAGTTGTTAACAATTTCATATATCTCCCTTTTATGTTTTTCTTAGTGTATTAAAATGTTCATTTGTTGTTTATTAAGTTCATTATAATAAGGATTTTTTAATCAAGGCATTTTCACACACATTATTTCATTTAAACTTCACAAAAATCCTGTGAGGAAGGTGGTATGAGTATCATTGTCTCCATTTCACAGATGAGGAAATTAAGGCTGAGAGACTTGCCTAGGTCGTAGAGGTAGGGAGCTGCAGAGCATGTTGCAGCAAATATAGAGGGATGGTATTAGAGACTTCCTGACAATTACCTGAAAATAGCTTTTCATTGGACAGTTTGTCTTTGGAGCCATTATGGTTGTGTGATTTTTTTTTTCCCCAAGCAGAATCAATGGAAAAAGTCATATTCTTCTGGTTCATAAAATGTGTTAACTGCATTCTTTTTAAGCTTCTCTGAAAATGGAAGAAGAAATAAATTGACCTGCTATGTTCTTGCTCCACATTATAGTCAGGTCCATAAACACTTCAATGTGCTCCTTTTAAATGAGAAATCCATATAAATAATATCTTTCATTTTCACTGGCATTTGGTAAATAGATGGCTTCTCATTGATACATACTCCCTATGTTTAATGCTCAAATCTCCCCAAATAAAACACTCAAGCTGTTTTAAACCTGTGTCCAGAAAAGAAAAGAATATAAAGCTCTTAGCAAACTTTTGTCTTACTCATGAGAGAGGCAGAGAGATTGAAAAAGAGACAGACAAGGTGATAAAGGGTGGGGAATGTATATATCTTCTTATATGTGCCACTCTGCGCTAAAAGCTGGATATGCAAATAGAAGCATTCTTGCATTCAAGGAGTTTAAATTCTAATGGGAAAAGACAATATACAGAGATGTGCTAGAAGGTTTGTGGTGCTGCGTAAGATCCTTTCTTACAAACAAGGTGAGAAAATAGCTTGGGAGTGCTGTGGAGGTGGGAACCCCAGTAACATAAGGCAAAGGATAATCTATCGAGGTCAAGGCATAGGGATGGGGATGGGGATGGGGATGGGGATGGGGATGGGGATGGGGATGGGGATGGGGATGGGGATGGGGATGGGGATGGAGATAGGGATGGGGATGAGGAGGAAGGAGAGAGAGAAGAGGGCACTTTCCAAGGTTCCAGGGGAAGGGAATACAGATGAGCACTTGAGAGTAGATGTCATGGTGAGGAAATGAGAAGACAGAATTTTTGAGATGACAATTCCAGAGTTCTTCAAATCTGAAGAAAATTACTAGATCAACTCATCAATCTTCTCTTCTTCATGCTTTCAAATTCCTTCACCACTTTTTGTTCAGACTTGTAATATTTAATTCAGACCTATGATTTCATCTATGTAGGGAACTCTCAATACAGAAACTTCCTCTACCAATAATGACCAGAAAAAGCATATAACTTAATATCTTATGGAGTTTCTTAAAGCAAGAAATTTGCTCATGGTCATCTAGCTAATATGGATCAGAAGCAGACCTTGAATTCAGATCTTCTAAGTCTGAGACAGTGTTTTATCCATTATTTCTCTCATCATATTGATATGGATAGAATTCAATGTAATATTGGCCACCATTACAAATATATAAAGGACTTGATTTTTAAAAACTGGTCTAATTAAATCCCTAATCATAACAGAAATGATAAACAAAAGCAGCCTGAGGTAATAAATTGGCAAAGATGATAATAGTCTGTATTGAAGCACTTAGCACTGTGCTTGGCATATGAGATGCTTAATAAGTGTTTCTTTCCCTCCTGAGGCATTCCTTTCTCCTAATTAAACCCCCCTCATTCCTTCAACAAGTTCACAAATAGCATGTGTTCCAGGTCTTTCACATCTTGGTCACCTTACAGTGAACATGTAGCTGTCCGAACACAATTCTCTAGAAATATTCAACCACAGCAGACAATGGATTATATCTGCTTTCTAAGAACCAGTCTGGTTAAGATACCAAAAGTCCCATGAATAGCTATGGTGGTGCCTTAGTGATGATTTTTTTTTTTTGCAACAACAACTAATCACAGATCTGTGAATTACCACAATCATTCTGAAAAGCAATTTGGAATTATGCTATAAAGGAAGGTGGAAAGACAATAAGCATTACTTAAGTACTTATTATGTGACGGTCACTGTGCTAAGTTCTGGAGATACAAATAGAAGCAAAAAGATAGTCCCTGCCCTAAAGGAGTTTACATTTTAATGAGGAAAGAAAACACACAAAAATAATCAGAAAGTTGGGAGTGGGTTGGGGAGAGGAGATGATGTATCAGTGCAGAAGCATGGTTTTGAAGTCCATAGAGTCAGGAACAAGACTGGAAAAGAATGAAGACAGTCTGGTCCAAGTCCTGTGCACACCCACACCCATGCACACACGCACACACACTGGAGTCTCCATCAGGAACTCACCAACATGCAGTATAACAATGGTTTTGAATTCCAGAAAATAAGTTACAGGGCCACTTTGAAGAACATGAATTCGAAGTTCCAAACAGCTATATATTTGCAGATTCTTTGGACTTTTATAATGAAGGCTCCAACTTTGTCACTTCATAATTTTATACCACTATCCATCAAGGTAACTTCCACCATTCTTCTAACTTTATGTCTAATGGTGCTTCCCAAGAGATCCTCCCAAGGCAAAACAAATTGAAAATAGAGATTTAGGAAAATAATAGCTCATGTTATTCTAATTACTTAGGAAGTTTACAAAGGACTTTCATCATCCACCCCACCCCTAGTTCAAAGAAGTATTATGTTCATTTTATAGATGGAATAATTGAATTAGAGCGATTTATAGTTAATAAGCAGAGGAGCCAACCTCAGATCCATGTCTCCTGATTCCAAGCCTAATGGCATTTCCACGACATACTCCATATCTCATCCAGCTATTCACTTGGTCGATCTTGTCATCTGTGCTATTGGTATCCTTATTCCCTTCACGTGAAACTATGCCCTTTGAAACTTAACTCCTTTAGAACTTCCAGCTTGAGGCTGATTAGAAAATAAGTAAACTCACTTAGCCCTCTCTTAGGCAGACTGAGATCAGACAACTTCACATCCCATCTAGTTTCTGGGCCATCTTGCTATCTACCCTGCTTCAGTCCATTTCATCTTCTCATCATGAGAAACTTTATCCTACGGCTGTACAGAAGTCATGTCCCAGTGTATTAGGCAATACATCCACTCAGTTTTGACACTCCCATCCAGAGTCTGAGGTATCTTGAATTGAGCATTAACACAAGTAATCCACTCATTTAGTCAGCACTAGACCAAACCATGTCTCACATATGGCTGTCTACCTCAACCATCCTGGCATCAGTCCTACTAGTATATGGATGATGTCCTTCCCCATGCCCCTCCCCATACACACACATTCACTTTTTCTCCTCTACAAATCTATACCGTCATTGCTTCTAGAAAGAGCATGTGATATAGCTGACCTATGGATCAACTCACTGTCCTTGTGATTCCCTAGACTAAAACTATCTTTATTGTCTTTATTCTCTAATTTAAATGTAAGCTGTACAGTCTCTTTTTTTCATTTATATGCCTGATGCTAAGCACAATGCCTAGCATGGAATAAGAACTTACAAATAAATTTTGATTGTCAGCCATTCATTGTGTATGTGCGTATACAAATACATGCATGCATGACTATCTAAGATATAGCCCAATGAAGATTATTTACAAAAGCCTGGCTTCTGTCTTTTCATATTATCATCATAGATGTCCTACACTGGTATATAGATTATTCTCATTAAGATTGTGTAAAGATAGAAATGCAAGTATTTGGATTGGTAGTTTTTGGTAGCTGATTTTTCCCTTAACAATACCTGCAATTTTTCCCCCCAAATCTTGGTAACCTCTCCTCTTTCAGATATTTTGAGAATTTCTCCTAGATGATTTTAATAGTATTTTTCCCCCATTTGCATGCAAAAACAATTTTCAACATTTGTGGGTTTTTTTATTTTGAGTTCTAGATTCTTTCCTTTCCTCCTTCCTTTCCCCCTTTTTGAGACAGTAAACAATTTGATATAAGTTATAGGTTATGTATGTGCAAACACATAAAACATATTTCCACATCATTTTGTGAAAAAAAATCTCAAAGTAAAAAAAGAAAGAAAAAAAAGAAAGTAAAATACTATGCTTTAGTCTGCATTCAGATTCCATCAGTTTTTTTTTCTCTGAAGGCAAATATCATTTTCCTTCATGAGTCCTTAGGGATTGTCTTCATTCATTGTACTGCTGAAAGTAGGTAAATCATTCGCAATTGTTCATTGAATAATATCGCTGTTACTATATACAATGTCCTCCTAGTTCTGCTCACTTTGCTCTATCAGTTCATGTAAGTCTTTCCAGGTTTTTCTGAAATGATCCTCATCATATCCAATAGTATTCAATCATAATCATATACCACAACTTATTCAGATATTCCCTAACTGATCAGCATCCCTGCAATTTTCAGTTCTTTGTCACCACAAAGAAAGCTGCTATAAATATTTTAGAACATATAGGTTCTTTTACTTTTTCTCTAATCATCTTTGGAAATAGATCAAGTAGTGGTATTGGTGTAGGTAGTTTATTCTTTGAGTATAATTCCAGATTGTTCTCCTAAGTGAATGGACAATTTTACAATTCCACTAACAATGAATTAGCGTCCCAATTTTTCCACATCCTCTCCAACGTTTGCAACTCTCCCTTTCTATGATTTTAGTCAGTCTGGTAGATGAAAATGATATCTCAAGATTGTTCTAATCTTCATTTCTTTAATCAGTAATGATTTAGAACATTTTACATGATCAAAAATTGTTTTGATTTTTTTCATTGAAAAACTGCCTATTCTTATCTTTTACACAATTATCAATTGGGGAATGACTTATATTATTATAGATTTGACAAAGCTTTCTATATTTCAGATGAGACCTTTATTTAATAAAATATCTATTTAAAAGTTCCCAATTTTCTGCTTTCCTCCTAAAGTTGGCTCTGTTTCATTTGTACAAAATCTTTTCGATTTAATGTAATTGAAATTATCCATTTTACACCTAACTTTGCTCTCTATCTCTTATTTATTCATAAATTGTTCACCTCTCCATAAGCTGATAAGTAATATGTTCCATGTTCCATTTGGTTATTTGTAAAATGTCTCTTTATATCTAGATCATGTATTCATGTTGACCTCATCTTGGTAAATGGTGTGAGATACTGGTGCATGCCCATTTTCTGTCATACTGCTTTCTAGTTTCCCCACCAATTTTTGCTAAATAATGAATTCTTATCCCCAAATCTTAAATTCTTATACTTATCAAATGGTATTATGTTTATTTGCTGCTGAAAATTTTATATCCACCCTACTGCATTGATCTACCTATGAGAGTTTTGATAATTATTACTTTATAACACAGTTTAAGATCTGGTATGGCTAACTTCCTTCCTTTATACTCATTTTTTCATTATTTTCATAATTTCTGTATGCTAGCTTCCATGTTGTTTTGTTGTTTTTATTTTTTTCTAATTAGTGAGACTTTTTATCATGTGTAACTGGCCCCAGATCTACCATGCTGACTCCAAACATCTTCCTGCCCTGAGGTACCTCTAGGCCTCCTTTTTCTATTTGTGTCTGGTAACACTGACCAAATCCCACTACCATTTCTGGAAAGAGTATATTAATTTATTGCTCTATGGTTACATATAACCATATATTATTTTGCCTTTTCCTGTTACAATGTAAGCTCCTTGAGGACTGGGGCTTCTTGGAGTTTTTGCATTTGTGTTGGGGTGTAAGCTCGGTTTTCACATGAGCAGTCTCAGGTTAGGTAAAGGTGAGGGCTTCTAAACTGCAGAGCTCTCACGAGGGAGAGCTCTCCCAAGGAACAGCTGGGAATTGAGGAATGAATCACAAGCTATCTTGTTTTTCCACCTCTTCTCAAACTTGCTGGGGAGAGCATCCCACCCTTGATATTGGTCCATGGTCTGAGCACACCTGTTGCTGATTGGCTAAGGGTCTGAGAGCACGCTGTCCACGAATGAACCATGCAGCTGGGAGAGCTTAAATGGGGACAAGAAAGCCTGAGGGTTGGGTTCCTCTCTCCTCCAGAAGGAGAAGGGGGCTCCACAGGGAGAATTCGTCCTGCATGCTGACATGTTGCTGGTATCCAGAATAAAGCGTACACCTCTGTTTGACTCTGGAGGTCTCTTCTGTCATTACGTTTATCCGACTGATCACTGAAGACTTGAATTAGGTAAGATGACCTGGCAGCCCATGGCAGTCAGGCCGGACACATTTGTATCCTCATTTCTTAGCTCAGTGCCTCTCATATAGTAAGCACGTAACAAATATTGAATTCATTGATCTATCTGTTGACTTTGTCATCACTATGTCATGTCACCTTATTTATAAGATAAATAAAAAAAGTCCCTTTATAGCAATCTTTGCTTGAGATGGATGGAAAGGTCTACAGCTTCTCCTCACCTTTCCTCTCTTCTCTTCTCCTTTCCTCTCCTCTCCTCTCCTTTCCCTTCCTCTTCTTTCCTCTTCCCTCCTGCCTTACCTGAGGATGTTCTGTCCAAAGGAAGGCAAATTTTAATGACAGAAACCTACCTACTTAACTTGCTGTTTACTGGCTAGATTTCTTTCTCAAAAACCAAGCCTTAAACCCAATTCACCTTGGATCTCACCTGTTGGACAATAATAGGTCCCTCCCTGCCCTGCCTAAGCACCATTTAATGGTTATTTTGGGGGCTCTCCTGACTCACAGTGAATGCAAATAGTAATTGTTTCTCTTCTGGCCAGCAACCTCAAGGATCTTCCCCTCCCAGTTTGACTTATTATTATTATAGGGGACATCCCTTGACTCATTTTTTAAAGAGGCCTGTTCACTGAATGGGTCATGCCTCACTCAAAGTTAGAACTTGGAAAGACTTTAACTTAAAAAGGCCAAGATCTCCCACTGAATCCTGGGCCATCTCTAGTCTTCCTGATCTAAATCTGGTCACAGAACCCGGATGGCTCTGGAGGAGAAAGTAAGGCTGGTGACTTTGCACAGTTCTCCATCACTCCAATTCATTTGAACTGAAAGTCATGTCATCATCTCTCTGATGTCACAGTCCTCTTTGAGAATGAAGGACAAACCGCAGAAGAAATTAGATAAGTAGGAAAGGGTGGAGGGGGAGGAAGGTTTCTTCCTTGTCCTCCCTCTAAGGTGTCTCTTTCCCAGAGTTTTGTCTTATGACCTTGGGGGTATGTTTTCTCAGGCCTTAACCCAACTCAGTCTTCTTCTAAACATTTGGTCAGATACTGAGGGAAAGTGAATTAGCAATTCACACAGGTTTTGGCCTAGGATTTCCAATACTGAGGATCTAGAATTTATGAAATGAATCAGCAGGTAAATAAAGGAGACTAAAAAGACTTCCATTACACAGATGTGTACCAGATGGACTGGAGGAGGGAGAAATAATAGATGTAGGCATGGGGGGACAAGGAACTGATCGTGATTAGTGAATGTGAAAGTGGGGGACTGAATCCAAGAAATTTTGTGCTTATAGTTAAAAAATAAAAATGAAACAAAACCAAAAAAAAGGTAAAATTTTGTAACACTGAGCTTGCCCTTTTAGCTTGAAATGATTATGTCTAGACTTAATAATTCTTTTTAATTATAAGCTGTCAACTGCACAAGGTTGCCACACATTTCTGTATTAATTAGGATCTCTGCTTAATTTAATATCCGGCTGCTGATAGAAAGACTTATGATAGAATTTTATACTCACAACTGACAGTGCAACAAGGTGATAGTTTTTTTCTCTAGCATATTAGAGCTTGAATGCATTTAAGAGAATTCAAAACATTTCATTAAACACAATTTCCTGAATCATAACTAATTTTGAAATTTACATAAAATATCTACATATGTACAGCAAACTTAAATTTGCATTTCAAAATTGACTATACAGCCGAGATAAAAGATGGATTTGGACACAAATTTCCATTTCCCTTTGAAGAGTACTCTTAGAAAGAACAGAGAGATAAAAACAGGGCACAGAGATGAAGTATGACAGAGCCCCGCAAAAAAGTCTGATTTTTTATGTTTCCATATATATGTGTGCATGTGTGTGTTTATATATATATGTATGTGTATATATATACATATATGTATATATAAAGTGAGAGAGAGAGAAAGAATAGAGTTGCAGTCCCCTTGTCATATATTCTCATTATTTCTTGCTATTTTTTCATCCCCAACCTCAGAAAATCTTAAAGGAAATCAGTATTGTTGCAGAAGAAATCTATAAATCAGTCATGTTAAGGAATATAAATGAAAGCAAAACTTTAGGATTTTCTGACTCCAAAATTCAACATTAGTGATCATGCGAATACAAGGCAAGACAAAATTTATCTTTTGCTCTACATAAAAGATAGGTTGTTAAAGAAATTGATGGTGTGAAATAAATTTGTTAGGTGGGGAACAATCATTTTGGTGACATCTGGATACGATTTTTATACTAATCACAAATGATTCTCCTATATTCATGAAAACAAGAGGCCAGGTTCATTATTAGGCAATAAATAATCTAGCTTGTGTTACTGTGTGTACCTAAAGTGTTCAAATTAACAGGTGTTGGAACTAACTTAAACATGAGACTTCTAAGATTAGAGATACTTTAGTACACAAAGGATCAAGTACAAAGTAACCACCTGACATTCCATAAGGGATATAATTTATCCTAACTCTGGATGAAGTCTATGAGAGCTGAGAATGAAGATGTGTACCTGCCTACACACAGGAGAGTCTAGACTTAGGATGATGGAACCAATCCATGGGCTATGAATCTGCAGCTTTCTATAGAACCACTCCTAGGTGTGCATACCTTTGTTAGCTATATGAACAGTGCCAAGAGAAGATAAGGGTAAAGACACATTTTCTGTATGATACTGTGGCTGAGATTACAACTGTCTTTGTTGCCTAAGCCCTGTGGTATTAGAAATCAGGCTCTGTTGGTGGATAGGAAAAGTAATCTTCAAGTTTTAGGGGAATTGAAATGGTATCCCTAGGGAAGTTTTATCTGCCCTAAGGATTATGGAAACAAAGATTCGCACAAGGAGACATGGGAAAGGGGAGAGGAATGGAAAGTATATTTTTTTCTAGTTTGGTCTAGTTTCACAGAAATTTATGTCTTCTCTACATAAACATATTTGATGCCTTAATAGAAGAGCCTTACTGAGCACTTAGATATTTTCTTTAAGCACTGGAAAAATTCATTGTGAAAAGAATAGACAGAAACAATCTTGTGATGGTGGTAATTGTGATCTGCTAGATTTCAGTCTGAAAATTACAGAATGACCTTGAAAGTTTACCTACTTTATTTTAATCATATATTGATCCTTGGTGAATTATGTATCTTACAAAATGTCTTTATATTATCCAATGTATAGAATAGTCAGTCCTGAGTCAACCAAGTCAAGGCTGGTCTCTTCCAAAAAAGGAAAAAGAAATGTGAATTTCAAAAAGTTCTGCAACCACTTTCCTAAGGTTATTTTTCTTACCCTTTCCCATTCCTAGGTATCTAAGTAAGACTGATTCAAGAATCAGAGTGCCCTTCAGAGACATGATGATGCTGCAGTATATGAAAAGCAAACTGCTAATGTCCTCACTATTTTTGCGGGCTACAGATTCATCAGTATATTTACTACATCAATAAGAATATTTACCATCAGTTGATTCATATAATTTGCCTACAAAAATAAAAACAATCTAATGTAGGAAACCACAATCAAAGTAAGATCATAAACATATTAAGAAACAACTATAGCACTAATGGCTTCTATACCATACAATAAGTATACATTATATAGAAACGTATTCACTCTCCCATACCACCAGTGCAGGAAAGCACACATAAAGGGTACAGGAGTGACTGGGACACATATATGGAGTAGCACACATGTAGGGAGCATATGTGTCCAAGTCACTTAAATGAAGGTCATATAGTCAGGTTTCTTTTATAGTAGGAAAGACAATACCTGGGCAAAGTGTGAGCTCTGAGGACAAGTGAAATATAGTTTCAGGTACTACAAAGGTCCCCCATGTCTATGAATCCTGAACTTTTCTGTCATTCCATTCTCAGAACTAACTGCAGAGTTGTGTCTATTTTTCCTTAATCAGTAATGTATCATGCAAAGTTATAGGCAAAGAGCAAAATGAGAAAGAAATATTAAGGAAGCTGTGTTGACTCTCCCTATGGTATCAGCATCATTTGTTGTATAGGCTTTGCCTGTCGATTAAAAAAAGAAAGGGAAAAAAGAGACAAATGAAGCCTGAATAATAAACATCTTAAATTCAGTTTCATCTCATTGAGTTTTATAGTGGCTTAAGTCAAGACCTCCTGCTCATTCAAAATGGCTTCACTTACATTTTCTTTTCTTTGTTTAACTTGGACTTACTTTTTAAAAAATGTCCTTTTTCCCTGACTACACAACCCATGCACTTGCACATGCACACACATACACACACATACACACACACACACACAGCAATCAGAACCAATAGTATTGAACCCAGTACTTTATACTAACTCTAAAAATAAATAAGATCTTCATTATCTCACTCTTTGAAAACCATGATGACTGCCCATAAAGAAACTCCCTAGCTGTGTAGCAGTAAACCAAATTTTAGTAGTGCCTTTTATGTCCTAGAAAATCGCACATTTGTAGTTGAGTGAACATATGCAAGGGAAACATGGCAGCTATTATATTTCCCATAATATCCTGTGTGCAGCCATGAATATTTGCATTACCACCAGTGAATCCACAGTGCTATGAGCAGAGAGAGAGATATATTGGCAACAGGACTAAGAACCCCCCAAATCCCTCCCCCAAAAGTAGAATGAAGATCTTTAACCTGCTTTCATGATACTATAACTATACAGAGGAAGCATTTGGAAACCATAGAATTCAAGCAAAAAGCACAATGGAAAGGTAATTCTTCATGGCTCTTTTAACACCATCTAGCATTGCCTTAACAAAATACTCACATGAGCATTTCCTTGACTGAGGGGAAAAATAACCACTGTGAATGACTTTGGTGTGTTTTAACCTACAAATTCCTTAAAAAGAAAGGATGGTAAGGAGGAGACCTTTTTGTTGGGCCAATTACATATGACATTGCAGAGCACTCCAGGGAAGTATTCTAAAACCTTTTCCTGGCATGTGGATTGATATAGCTATTATTTTTGTAATTACGCCATCAAAATATGGTGTTGAGGTATTACAAGCTCCAGTAAACTCATACATTCCAGGCAGAAGGTTTGTTATGTGCATGTTGTCCTCAATTTGAGTAGAGCAGAGTTCTCTCGAGATTTTTTTGAACTTTACTCCAAATTGATTAATTTTAATTACCATTTTTCAGCCATAATAAGAGTAGCCAAAGTCAAGTCTGGCCCCCAAGTAAGCAAAATCATGTCAGTGCATACCAATTATTTGGCCTTGCATGAATGTATAGTCAGCCTTTACCCAGATGAAAAGCACAATTACCCTGTTATGTTTTCTGATAATTTGTTTTTAATTGAACTGATTGTTTTGTGTCTAAGAATTAAAAAGTAAAATAACAATATCATGGAAATATTAATTTTATTATATCTTCAAAACCACATTTCTTTCAATCTAACATAGCTTAAAATATGTCTTTCTTACAATATCCTTTGAGGTAAGTAATACAAGGATCATTACTTGTAATTCATAAATAAGGATACTGAGGCACAAAAGATGAATAACCTCTCCAAGGTTTACTGGAGATAAAATGATTGGTCCAGAGGCACACAGTTAATGGGCAAAACCTGGTCCATTCAAGATTTCTAGATAAGTCTAATAATTTTTTCCATAGTACCCTGATCCTTATCACTGAATTCCAGAAAGTCACAGAGACTAGGAGAAGGTGACAACAGCTGACAACAAAAGGGGGAGAGGAATGTGACAAAAAAATTCAACAGTTTCTTAATATCTAATGAATGATCACCATCAACCTGTTGGTGATACCATATTTAGGAGGCATTATGTGCATACTTAATTTGGGAGCTCAGAGGTCTTTTCTCACATCTAGTTGGAGTCTATTCAAAAGGGTAAAAGTTAAAAGAGACCTGACCTCTTAATAAGTCAATTATTATCTCAATCAGACACCATACAAGTCAATGAGATTGTATATGAATTCATGAATAAAGAGGAAAGTGTTTTGGTAATGTAAATACATTTATATATGGTAGCTAGAATTTAAGTTTGTGAAATGTTCAGAACATACTTTTGTAAATAAAAGTTTTAAAATCAGTTTTGAACACCAATAAAAATTTATAATTTTTTAGCTACTAAAAATGACTTAAACATATTACATACTATTGGAAAACAATTAACAGTTTTCCCCCTGGAGGGAAAGATGCAAAGATTACTGAATAAGAAAAAACCTAGGGGGGATGAGATTTGTATTATTTGGCACATTTTAAAATCTGCATTCCCAATTTTAATTGTTCAGTCTTTTCAGGATCACAACTGAGTAAAGGAAATGATAAAATATGGTTGTCTGCTAATACATGAATACTATTCATATAAAAAATAAGAAATACAAGAAGATTTGTTAGTATAAATCAACAGGCAAGCCTTCTTCTAGTATGTGCTTTTTGTTTAAAAAACAAATGGAAATAAAGGGAAATCTTTATTTGTATTCTGTTGAGGACATCTATGACTTTGGCAAAATATCTGAATTACTCTTTGTTGATATTGATCCTACGAGAAGCAACCAAAAAAGTTATCTTTGAGGTTGTACCTGTCAAAGAACCTTGCACAGTCATAACATGTACAAAGGAGACATCTTACTGAGTGAAAGCCTTCCAGAATATGCTTTCATCTAATAAGGCAAATGCTTCTCTATCATGAACAAATAACCAATGGGATCATGTATTCTCTAAACATTTCATTCATTTAATTATGTGAGTGAAACACATGACGTTGCAGAAAATTATTTACAGAAGCTGGTCTGTTCTCATATTTTCATCAAGGGTACCTATGAGGTAATCATGGAGAGTGAGATTCCAAGAAGGAATATCTTCACTTAAAAAATCATAAATGAATCAATTTATTACTGATAGTTATGTAAAAGTGTGTGTATTGCTCCCTCTCCATTTAGAGGGCACATGTCAGTAGTGGCTTTAGATTAACGGTATATTGCTATCCTTAACGAATGCTGAGACTTCCTGGGTCTGTATCTTTATATCTGACTGTTGTGGCTAGGTAGATTCACAGGGACAGAGTGGGTGACATTAGGAGCAGTCAATCAGTGGATGGTCTGAATTGCAACTCCCTTTCTCTACTGACTTCATCAACCACAAGGATAAAATGATTAGTAGATTTTCTAACTTTATACACATGGATTAAACGAAATTTGCTAAATGGTTTGTAAACTTGTATTCCTAATCCTAAATATAACTTACCAAATTGTTAGTCATTGCTTACACAGGAAATTCCCAATTTATAGGCAGGTCAGTCAGTGGTCCAACATGGAATCATTAGCAATTGGCCAACTCTAATGGTACCCTCAATGTTTGTATAGATCATCCTCATAAGGATTTTATAGATATAAGAAAACAGGTATATGGCTTAAGATTCATTGATATAAACCTAAAGTTGGATTTTTTGGGATGATGTTTCTGTCATTTTTTCCTATTTATTTGGTATCCTTCACTCCTTTCAAATGCTTTGAAAATTAAGTCCAAAAATACTTTTAAAATTAGGTTGCCTTTAGAATGGATTTCTTCCATGTAAAATTGTTTTCGTTGAAAGACTCATCCTATTTTTCCTCTTGAGCATCACTTTATTTTGCTCATTGTAAACAAATTCACTCAGAATCAGGAATTCTGCAAAATTCACATCTAGCCTTTTCCAGACTTATTACATATAGCCCCTTTCATATTCTTAATAACTGCTGTACCTCACAAACTATATCCCCCTTACCGTCTCTGCCTTGGCATAGGCTGTCCCCAGTGTCTATAAGCTACTCTTCCTTACTTTTTCCTCTTAAAATCTTTAAGTTCTTTCAAAGCTCAGCTCATGCTTCACACACAACTTGAAGCCTTTTCTAATTCACCTATGTGTTTTTGCCTCCATCCCTTCTAAAATTACCTCGTGTTTACTTTGAATATAATTGGTATTTGCCTATAAATGCATATTTTTCTGACAAAACATAAGATCCCAGAAGTCAGGAACCATCTTATTTTTCTACTTCTAGCACCTAGTACAGTCCTTGACACATAGTAGACACATAATAATGCTTATTGATTGATTGATATCATACTTTAGATATTGAGGTGGCAGAATCCAAATTTCCAGGGTAGAGCCAAGATGGTAGAGTAGAAGAAGAACCTGCCTGAGCTCTTCTTGTAGAGTCCTCAAAATACCTAGAGCATTAGAAGCCACAAAATGACAGTGAAACAGATTCCCAGCCCAAGACAGTATGGAAGGCCAACAGGAAGGGTTTATTACACCGGCTGAACATAATCCAGCACAGCACAGATGGGACTGGAGCAGGCCTCAGGGCACTGAATCACTAGCAGCTGTGGTGGTTTCCAGTCTTCTCAATTCACAAATGCCAAAGATAGCTTCACAGGTAAATGGGAAAGCAGTTGAGAGAGGAAGGTGTTCTGGCCTCAGCCACAGGGTGGTGGCAGTCACTGCTGAAGGGGCCAGCTATTTCTGGAGATTTTGGCCTACAGACCATGGGGAAATCAAGTGACTGATCTGGGTCGCAGGCCTGGATGGCAGTCCTGGTAGGCAGTCCTGGTACAAGAAGGACTGCTGGCATGGCAGAGCTGGTAGCAGCTGTGGAGAGGAAGTCCTACTCACAGTTCCAGAGCAGAAAAGAGTGCTTGTGGTTGCTCACAGACCAGAGTGCAGGCCAGGAGAGGAGTAAACACCTCTTCTTTGATCAAACTATTATGGAGGAGCTGAGAATTTACAGGTCTCTGGAGATATCTCTGAAAGCAGCTGCACAAAGTCCTTGAAACTTGGGGCAGTACACCCTGCACTTAACAAGGACCTCAGAGGTCAAGTAATTGACTGGTAAAATGAATAAAAGGGGGGAAAATATGACTATAGAAGGTTACTTTCTTGGTGAAAAGGTATTTTCTTATTATGAGAAAGATCAAAACATATAAATGGAAGAAGACAGCAAGGGCAAGGCTCCTATATCCAAAGCCTCCAAGAAAAATATGAAATGGTCTCAGGCCATAGAAGAGCTCAGAAGGGATTTTAAAAATCAAGTAAGAGAAGTAGAGGAAAAATCGGGAAGAGAAATGAAAGTGATGCAAGAAAATCATGAAAAATGAGTCAACAGCCTACTAAAAGAGACCCAAAAAACTTCTGAAGAAAATAACACCTTCAGAAATAGACTAACCCAAATGGCAAAAGAGATCTAAAAAGCCAATGAAGAGAAAAATGCCTTAAAAAGCAGAGTAGGCCAAATGGAAAAGGAGGTCCAAAAGCTCACTGAAGAAAATAATTCCTTCAAAATTAGAATGGAGCAAATGGATGTTAATGACTTTATCAGAAATAAAGAAATTATAAAACAAAACCAAGAGGGTGAAAAAATAGAAGACAATGTGAAATATTGAAAAAACAATTGACCTGGAAAATGGATCCAGGAGAGATAATTCTAAAATTATTGGTCTACCTGAAAACTATGATAAAAAAAAAGAGCCTAGACATCATCTTTCAAGAAATTATCAAGGAAAATTGCCCTGATATTCTAGAACCACAGAGTAAAATAGAAATCAAAAGTGTCTACTGATCACCTCCTGAAAGAGATCCCAAAAAGGAAACTCCTAGGAATTTTGTAACCAAATTCCAGAGTTACCAGGTCAAAGAGAGAATATTACAAGCAGCCAGAAAGAAGCAATTCAAGCAAATCAAGATAGATTATGAAAGTAGCAAAACACAATCAGAATAACACAAGATTTAGCAGGTTCTACACTAAGAGATCAACAGGCTTGGAGTATGATATTCCAGAAGTCAAAGGATCTAGGATTAAAACCAAGAATCACTTACCCAGAAAAACTGAGTATAATACTTCAGGGGAAAAAATGGAATTTCAGTGAAATAGAGGAGTTTCAAGCATTCTTGTTGAAAAAAATCACAGTTGAATGGAAAATTTGACTTTCAAATACAAGAATCAAGAAAAATATGAGAAGGTAAGTAGGGAAGAGAAGTCATAAGGGACTCATTAAAGTTGAACTATTTATATTCCTATATAAATATGAAATCTTTCTCAGTATTAGCATAGTTAGAGGGCACATGGTGGGCTGAATATGAAGGGAGGCTACCTAAAAAATAAAATTTAAGTGTTGAGGGGAATGTACTAGGAGAAAGAGAAAAGGAGAGAATATTGTAGTAAATCATCTCACGTAAAAGAGGCAATAGAGGGGAAGAGGAGGGAGATGAGAGGAAATAAATGAGGCTTACTCTTATCAGATTTGCCTTAAGGAGGGAATAACACATACTCAAGTGGATATGCAAATCTATCTTACCCTACAGGAAGGCAGGGGGAAAGGGGATAGGAAAGGGAGGATACTAGAAAGGATGGCAGCTTGAGAGAAGGTGAAACCAGAAGCAAATACTATTGGGGAGGGACAGGTCAAGGGAGAGAATGGACTGGAAGGCAGGACAAGGTAGAGTGAAATGTGGTTAGTCTTTCACAACATGACTGTTATGGAAGTGCCTTACATGGCTACACATGTACAACCTATATTGAATCACTTGCTTTCTCAATGAGAATGGGTGGTGAGGAAGGAAGGGAGAGAATGTGAAACTCAAAGCTTTAAAAATGAATGTTAAAAATTGTTTTTGCATGTAACTGGGAAACAAGTTGTACAGGCAATGGGGTATAGAAATCTGTTTTGTCCTACAGGAAAATGGAAGGGAGGGGGCTGGGAGAAGGGGGGTGATGGAAGGGAGGGAAGATTGGTGAAAGTGGTGGTTGGGGTATACACTGTCTTGGAGGGGGGAGAATGGAGAGATGGGGAGATTTGTAATTCAAAATCTTGTGGAAGTGAATGTTGAAAACTGAAAATAAATAAATTATATTAAAATGTTTCAAAAAAGAAAAAATCCAAATATGATGTTGCTTCCCCTAAGAATGGTATCACTGTCATCAGTGATGAAGATAGATCATTATAAAAGTGCTGGCAAAACTTCCATTATTTTCCTTTTTTGTCCTCCACACTTCACATAAATTATCTTGGGATGATCTGGCTTATATGGGTCTCATTTAACACTATCTTGAATAATAAGTAAATAAAATTATGTTCAAAATGTATGGAACAAATAGTAAATGTTATGAATATGTCAAGAAGAAGACTGATGGTTGATAATTAGTATTAATTGAAAAAAGTATGATGGAAGATGTGAAGATTGAGATAAATATAGAATTATGACTAGGACTTGGATGCATTAGGAAGAAAAAAAGGAAACATTTCTAGGTGAGGAAATAACATTAGCATTGGAGAATTACACACACACATACACATACATACTATATACAAATATTTATTAGGATATTATTGTACCCTAAAAAATAATATAAACAATTCAGAAAAAAAAACTTGCATGAATGAATACAGTAAACAGAATCAAAAGAAAAATATCTACTATGACCACAATAATGTAAAAAAAATAATAATGACTAGCATCTGGTTGTGATGAACTTTAAAAGGAGGGAGCTTACATTTTATCCTAGAAGCAGAAGGGAACCACTGGGATTTATGGAATAGGCGAATGACATGGTCAGAACTGCATTTAAAGGAAATTCCTTTGGTAGTCATTTGAAGTATGAGTGGAGAGAGGCTGAGGATGGGAGGCAAATTAAGAAACCATTACAATAATGTAGGTGAGAGGTGAAGGACAGAGTAAAGGTGGCACTTCTGTGGGTATACAGAAGAGGTCAGATGTTAGAGATATAGTGAAGTTAGAAATAACAAGAATTGGCAACTTACTGGATATATAGGATGAGAGAAAGTAATAAGTAGAGGATAATACAAAGGTTGTGAATCAGAAAGACTGGAAAAGATTATAATGCCTTTGGCAGAAATAGAGAAGTAGAGTGGAGGCATAGATTGGAGGAAAAGATGAGTTTGTTTTTTTAACATGTTGAATTTGGAATGTCCCTGACATCCAGTTTAAAGTATTCACTAGGCTGTTGGTAACGTAAGACTGAAGTTTAAGAGACTGATGGAAGAGGCATCAGTGCTGAAAGGAAAGAAATTTTTCTTCAGCACCCCCTTCCTTCTTGAATATTCAAGAACAGAGGGAGGAAAGGGAATGCTGAAGAAAAAATTCACCTAATTCATAATCATGACTTGACCAAGTCAATTCAGTTTTAGCAATCTCTATAGTGCAATGATGAGAAAAGGTAGCATGAGTGAGATGGAAGAAGTTGACACCCTATTCTAGATTCAAATATCAAATGGCTCATTTTTCAAAGGATAGAAAATTGTGAGGAAAATGGGAAGTTTTCTACTCAAACACTAACCCATCTCCGTTTTCTAGACTCTCAACCTTTTTGAGGATTTGAATTTCAGCTCCTTCTTTAGAGATCCTGGAAACACACAGGAGGAAAAGCAAAGAAGAGGATGTGTTATTAAAAGGGCATTACAGTCCAATGCACAGCACATAGCAATGAATCATAATTGGAAAGAGGCAGAGTATTATCAACATAGAGAGAACGATAAATGCAGGCTTGAGTGAGGTGTTTCCTCACTGATCATTATATTTTCATATGTTATTTATGTGTTGCTATTGTTGCTCTAGGAACAATCAGAGTGGTAGTTGGAGACTTTTCCTTTAGAAGAAAACAGAGGATCAAGACAATGTTATATGATTAAATAAGAACTCTAGCTCTTCCCAAGAGCCCAGATACTGTACCAGCTCTGTAATTCACTTCAATTAATTTGGAAACAATGACCAGTGACAATTCTAACCAAAGCTGGACTGTCTGATAACCCTGTCTTCCTAGATAGTCCACATTAATTAATCACTCTTGACCAAAGGTTTCAGGTAGCCTATAAGCCAAAGAAACAGGGGCATAAAGAGCATCAGGTCCTATATGAAGCAGTAACTACATCAAACAAACAAACAAAAATAACTGCCATGCATCTCTTATAGCCACATCTCAACTGTCATTCATAGAGCTATTTTCTAGCCAGAGGGACATTGTATGCAACTCTGTCTGGCTACCTGTATAGTGTACCGATAGCCACAGCCAACAGCAGACCTGGCCAAGATGAAGCAAAACATTATTGGACATTCAAAGCAGGATTTTTGAATCTGATCTCTGACAAAGAAGATGAACAAATAGCTGCACACATGGTAACTCATTCTAGGTTATTTTCCTTGTAACTGGCTCCTTTAAGGTCCAAAAAGCTTCACGTCTTTGCTTTTTGTGCTTATCACAAGGTGGGTAACTTGAATGAAGATGTTGACATTTCACTTGTTTCAAATAGTTTTTAATTTTTTGGTTTTCTAAATTGGAGCTTTTGTGGGACTGCCTGGGCATAATGCTTACAAACACACATCTGTACTCACATAAACTTAGGATACACTTGCTAGGTATGTGGTGATAGATATGTTTATATTCCTTTCATGGAAGTGTTGGATTGGATGGACACAGACATCCCTTCCAACTCTCAAATTCTATGGTTCAGTGATTTCAAGGATTTAGAATCAAAAAGGATCTTAGGAATTATCTAACCTCACCTCTATATTTTACAGAGGAGGAAACTGGTTCACAGAGAAGTCTTTGTCCATTTCATAAAGGCACTGACAGAGTGAGGATTCAAATTCAGGTGCTCTGATCTCAAATCCATGTCTCTTTCCATTATATCTCACTGTCGTTGTTGGGGCAGCTAGGTGGTGCAGTGGATAGAGCACCAATGCAGGAGTCAGGAGGACCTGAGTTCAAATCTCACCTCAGACACTTGACACTCACTAGTTGTGTGACCCTAAGCAAGTCATTTAACCCCAACTGCCTCATCCTGGGTCATCTCTAATCATCCTGATGAATATCTGGTCACTGGATTCAGATGGCTCTGGAGGAAAAATAAGGCTGGTGACCTGCACAGCCCTCAAAGCAAAGTCAAGTGCAAATCATGTCATTATTTCTCTGATGGTATGGTCTTCTTCAGCAACGAAGGACGAACACACACTGCCTTTGTTATAACAATATATTCTCAAGAAGTATAACTTTATGAAATCATATAGATCCCAAGTTAAAATGAAATTTAGAGGTCATTCAAGACAATCCATACCTGACCAGAAATACCTTCACAATATGAACAATAAGTATTCATACAGCCTCTGTTGGAAGATTTCCAGTGAGGGTGAACTTGTTAATTCTTAATGATGCCCATTTCACTTACAATTCACTTAATGACTACCAATTTAACATATAATTTTTAGGAGGTTTTTCCTTAGGTTAGTCTTAGATTTGAATCCTGTTACCTCAAAGGGACTTACTGAATCTTGGAGATGGTAGGTAATTCCAAGGCTCCCAAATCCAACCCACATCTGACCAAGAATCCCTTTCATAAAATCCCTAACAAGTAACCATCTGTTTTTTTCTTGAAGATCTCCAGGGAGGGGAAAACAAACTGTTCACAAGACATTCTATCATATATTTGGATACCTCTAATGGTTGTGAAGTTTTTCCTCACACCAAGCCTACTTTTGTTTCTTTGCACATTCCAATTGCTCTTAGTGCTGCTTTGGGGGACTAAACAAAACAAGTCTAACCTCTTTTCCACAGTAATATTTTCCATCAATATTTGAAGGATACTTCTTCACATATTTAAAGCTAGATGCCATGTACTATTCCACCTCACCCCATTATCTGATTTCCTGATTAAACTTTCCAAGTTTGATGTTGATCCTCATATGGAAGAACTTGAGGCCCTTTTCCTTTTGTGTGGTTTTACTCAGAATGTTCTCTAGTTTAACATTTTCTTTCTTAAAATGCTGTTCCCAGAACAGAACACTTTTTTCTATATCAATCTGACCAGGATAAATGGGGTAGGCTATGGCCAGGCTTATGCACATTTGTAAGTGAACGGACACTGCAGAGTAGATAAAAAATTAAGGGAAAAAACAAGCTGTTGAGTGTTAGAATTTTTGGAGTAGATAGAATATAGCTTCATTGCTCACCAGACTGTATTTCTGAATCTTCCAGATTTTCTCTGGAGTTCTCCAAGAAAAATTGCCACCTTGGGAGCTCATTTCACTCCTAGACTTCATATGTTAAAAATAACATTCAGTCTTTTGGCCTTTCTCTGGTTGGCTGGCTCCTCACAGAACTTCGTTTTTAAGGAGCAGGTCAAGGCTGGCCATGCCTTCATTCCTCTCCAGATTGCATTCTAGACTATCCCAAACTTACTCTCTAATGCCCCTAGAGTGCCAGTTTCCTCTTTCCCCCACTTTGCCCTTTTATGTGCTGTCTTTTACTAAAAAGCAGGCTAGTTGAGGGCAGGGATTATCCTCATGGACAGGAATAGTTTGATTTCTTTCTGCTTGTATTTGTATCACCAGTTTTACCTGGAATATAGTGAGAAGTTAAGGAATACTTACTGACTTGAACCTCGAGAAGGTTGTTGACTGATACAGCCTGTCAAGTAGACACCAAGGTGATATCTTGTATTCCCATGAGCATAGAAGAAAAAAAACCATCCATACTACAAGATAACCACTTCTTCCTAAGACCTGATGGATTCTCCTCTATGAAATTATATTTGTAAAGTGCTTAGCATAGGTTTCAAATAGTCTTAGGTACTTATATAATAGGCACTTAATAACTGCTTTTACCCTTTCCCTTCCCTTTTCCTCCTCTCATAGTTGGCACTTGCCACCACTCAAGTCTGGTATCTCTGTATAGAAGGGCGACAGAGGGGAGTCTAAGAGCTCCTCAGGACCAGAATGAGAAGTTCAGATATCAGCATGACTCCTTGCCCTATGTTTAACAACCTCAGCCTTACAAGCTAAATAAGCCTTCTTTTGTATTCCTTGCTTGTGTTGAGTCTGTCATGTATACCACAAATACCTATATATAAAATAGATTCAACAGCCATTCTAAAGTAACAGACTACAGCAGGACAATCAACTCCACAGTCTTAGATGCTATACCTTTCTTAATGTATTAGGATAACATTATCTCCTAGGTTTCCATACCACAATGGTGACTCATATTAAGTTTGCACTCCAATCAAACTCTTTTTCAGATAAACTGCTGCTTAATGACGCCTTCTTCATCTTGCACTTTGTAAAGTTCAAATTTTTTTAATCCAAATATAAGCTTTTTAAAATTTATCTAAGTTATTTTATCTTTTAAAAAATTTGGGCCAATGTTTGTAACTTGCAATTTTTTTTAATTCCACTAATGGGAGCAACTAGGTGGTGCAGTGGAGAGAGCACCAGCCTTGGAGTCATAAAGACCCGAGTTCAAATCGAATCTCAGACACTTGACACTTACTAGCTTTGTGACCGAACCTGGGCAAGTCACTCAACCCTGATTGCCTCACAAAAAAATAAATAAAAATAATAAATCCAATAATAACCAGTCTGGTCATTCTGTATGTTATCTAACCTTCTTATTTTTCTGTCATCTAATAATTTAATAAGCTTTCCATTTATGCCATCATCCAAACTGCATAGGGTCAAATACAAGTTCTTACTGGAAACTTCCTTCTCAATTGACATCAAATGGCTACTCTTTGGCTACTCATTCAACAAATATATCTAACGATTTTATTTTCAAACTCATCCATATCTTTCCATCTTTTCCATAAGAATATACAACATCTTTTTTCAAATGTAACTAATTCCACAGAATTGCCTGATCTAACATTCAAATGACTGTATCAAACAAAGAAATTAAACTAGTGTGGAATGGGCGCTTCTGGATAACTGTCCAAACTCTCCTTTTTTAATTGTTCGTTAGTCATCTCTTCAATAATAGATTCTAGAATTTTGCCAAGAATTGAAGCCAAACTCATTGACTTTTTATCTTTTTTCAGGTTGGCATTTGCCCTTTGCCAATCCTGCGGCACTTCTGCTGTTCTCTAAGGAGTGTCAAAAGAGACACTAGCAGTGACTCAGCACCCACATCTGCCGGTTCTTTCAGTACTTAGTGATGCAATTCAACCAGGTCACTGGAATTCAAGGACAACTAACCACTCTTTACTGACCTTGAACATCAGCTTACTATTAGCCATTTTTTGTTCCAGCTTTGAGCCCAAGGGAGCTTAATATAAAATGTAGCTTTCTCAGCTTATCAATGGCACATTTCCAACTATGTATGTATACAGATAATACCATATAGACCAAAATTCCAAAAGAAAAATTTCATTCTTCTCTTTCATTCAAATATTTGAAGTCATAATAGCCAGCTTCTATCATGAATAAAAACCGTGTGTGTCAATTAAAAGTAATTCTAGGTTTAGTGCTGGAAAAGACCTTAAAGGTCATTTGGTCCAACCACTTTATTTTACAGATGAGGAAATATAGACTCAGAGAGATTGACTTGCTAAAGTCATATAAGTAAGTGCCATAGTAAGTGACAAAGGCCAAAATCAAACTCAGGCTCTCTGACTGCAAGTCCACAACCAACCAGAACATTACCTCTTATTGCTTCAGTGTCAAGACCTTACAGGGCAGAGATTGTCATAAATAATGCAGACCAACAACTGCTTTGCACTTTACAATTTTACCACAATTTTACCAAGTTGCCAAATCGGCTAAGGAATTTCTTCAGGGTCATACAAACAGTTGCAAGTTCCAGAAACAGGAACTGAACTCAGAACCCTGTGACTCTGATGTTGACTATTCCAAATACCATGTTGCCCCACAAAGGTCATGTAAAAAGGGAAAAAGAGGCAAAGGAAGTTATAGATGATACAAAGATAGGTAGACAGACAGACAGATAGATAGATGTACATATCTATCTAAAGATAGATTATGTACCTAGATCAGATACATAGATAGATATCAATAAATAGACATGTATATCTATCTACAGCTGTCTATTATATATTGCAGGGGCTAGGGACTTAGCACCCCCACGATATTTAAAATCCACATAAAAAATTTTTTACCTTCCTTTCAAATGAGATATGGAGTCTGAATATTTTTTCTTCTTTTGTGAGGTATTTATAGTACCTTATCGTAAAATTTGAGTTAAGTATTTGGCTATAGGCTCTGTCTTGTCTTCTGACCTTTACATGTCACCCATGGCTTCCATAAAAATCCCCCAAAATTCCCATTAAATTTCTTATGCTGACCCCCAATGTATTGAAACTGCAATGGGAAAAGTTGTGATATGGAAGGATAATTGTATTTATGGCTATCTATAAGCAATCTATGGGTAATAGGTATCTATTATCATAAGAATGTTAAATGCAAAGGCGATAGATATAGCTAGACAGATGTGCATCCATAATACTATAGATATACCTCTGTTTATATCTCCTTCACATTAACCTTAATTCTGAGTATAAATATGCTACTTGTCAAGGCCAATAAATTAAATCAGTCGATTGCATGCACACACATACACACACACACACACACACACACACTTATGTCTCAAGGGAATTGGAAACATAGAGAAAAAACACTTAGTCTTTCATCATTTTTGCCTTCACACTTTTGGGATTTTCCCCTCTGCTCTCACTTGTGTCTTTGACCCAGCTGGGAAACACTCTTAGGGAAGTACTTTTAATGGACAATTGAGGCTCAGGTGAGACAAACAAGGGAAGTGAGCCAGGGCTGCTGATGTCTCTTCTGATTTCTAGCTCTGTGGGCTCAGATTTCATGTCAAGACATTGATACTATGAAGAAGATCAGTGGAACTGTTTGATAAGTAATGATCTAAAGAACACTGTTGGTATTCCTAGAGACTGGATGATAACGTTTTATGCCTGGCTAGTTTAAATGGAAAGTTTAGCAAGTGGAAGGCAAAAATGGTGTGTAGAGGATCTAGTCTAGTTCTTTCCACTTTTTTTTTGGATGGTTGTTTAATCAGAAAAAAATGCTATGTAGATTCTTCCTAAGCTTTTCACAATGTATTTCGGAGGCATGATTGCGTTGGAAACAATTTTCTGATGTTAATGGGTTGCAGGCCACAGAAGTAGGGAAGAAGAAACCTACAAAAGATTCTGAGAGGACCTCTTGAAAAGAAAAAAATAGGATGCAATATGAATAAACATAATCCACATTTGAAATCTCTCCAAAATTATTAACATTTTAAACAATTATCTGGATGAAAACAATTTAATAAATGTGTAGATGATATAAATGTAGGAAGGGTAGTTAACATACTAAACACCTCAAAAGAATAAAAAACAACCCTTCATCTCTGTAAGTTAGAAAAGTGGGCTAAATCTTATTTGCTTATTCTTAACATTCTTTTTTTAATTCTAAATTCTCTCTCCCTTCTGTCCCTCCCCCACACATTGAGAAGGCAAGCAACATGTTATCAGTTATATCTCTGACATTATGTAAAACATTTCCATATTAGCTTTGTTACCAAAAAAAGCAGGATAAAGGAAAGTGGAAAAGCTATACTTCAATCTGCTCTCAGAGTTCAACAGTTCTCTCTCTGAATGTGGATGGCATTTTTTATTGTGGGTTCTTTGGAATTGCTTTTGATCATTGACTCGACTATGGTAACTCAATCTTTCATAGTTGCTCATCATTAAACTATTGCTGTTAATGTGTAAAATCTTCACCTATTTCTGCTCACTTCACTTTGAATCAGTTCACATAGTTCTTCCTGGTTTTTTAAACCATCCTGCTTGTCATTTCTTACAGCACTACAGCATTGCATGGCAATCATACACCACAACTCTTTCAGCTATTTTCCAATTGAACTGCGAGTTCCTCGAGATCAGGGATCTTTACCTTTCTCTGTACTCCTCAGGGATTAGCACAATAAATGTTTGTTGACTGACTGAGAGTTCCAATTTAGGTGTAGATTCCTCTCAAGAACTATGAAAAATAGAAACATACATTCCTTCAACGTTTATTGTCTACTATAATTAAGGAAATGCATGTCACACTTCATTACCTTATTTTTCTCATTATATCTTGGTTTCTTTTAAATATTTAGGACGGTTAATTATTTTTCCAATTGACGGAAGTGATGAATAGGTCACAGAACCATTGTAAATCTAGAATGAAGAAAGAGGATGAAAATGGATAAGAGCTTTGGGGGAGAAGCAACTGAGGAAAGCAAAATTCTGAAATGTTAGTTTGTGGTCACTAACTGAAGACACCAATGTGTCACGGAAAACAGTGAAGAGTTCTCTTCTTGGAAAACTCAAACAATCAAGCCAATCCCTTCGTGTCTGTCTTTATCTGTTCTTTGGATTTGTGTTGCATCTATTCATATGTTATTCTGCTACTGTTTTTGCACCATTTGGTGTGTACGTTTCTGTGTCTTCTATAGGATAAATTATCGGTGTGGTACAGAAGAAAGGGTACTTAGATTTACAGAACCTGAATTCAGATTCAGCCTCTGCCTCTTAGTACCTGTGTGATTTGGGGAGATTAATTTAACCACCATTGGCCCCATTTTCTTCTCTGTGAAATAAGAGTTTGAACTAGATAATCTCTAGGGCTCCCTCCAGTTCTATCAGTCAAACAACTTGCATTTATTTAGCACCTACTGTGTTCCAGGCATCATGCTAGCACCTGAAATACAAATACAAAGAATGAAACAATCCCTAGTTTATAATAATAGCAAGAATTTAAATAATGCTTTAAGATTTGTAAAACTCTTCATGTTATGATTGTAACATGCGATGATCAGAATTCTGCTTTTCTATCTCTCATGAATCATGCTCCAGCTTCTTCATATCCTCTTCTACAACTATATCTAATTATCTTTCTCTCTCTATGTATCAATCTGTCTATATCCTTATAAAAACCTTTGCACATAAAAGTATTCAGTAAGTGTTTCATAGTTAAATATGAGGCAGAAATCTGATAAACAGAAACATGCTTATTATATGAAATCATATGAACTCATTCAAAAACATTTATTCATCAATATGACGATACATAACCAGTGTGCAAACTAATATTTCTCATGAATGCTAAAAGGGTAATATCTTTTCTAACCTGAGTCAGTAATTAAAATATTCTAAAAATAAATATGGTTGATTTAGCAGATCATATTACCAATTAAATGATACCCACTTGAATTATACATTTTTCATGCATCATCCTACAATCCACAGAATAAATTTGGATTACCTGTGAGTCTTTTTGAAAATATAAGAAGCTATCAAACATTTTACACTTCCAGCTTTCAAGGCTTGGGAAGATCAAAGGGACCTGTTCGGCAGTAAAAAACCTTCTTAAGAGCTTCCTAAAACTCAACGCATCACACACATTTCACATGTAAGGCAAGATTTAGGAGAATCCAGGCCACAGTGGCATAAATGTCTGCCTCATTTACTCCAACTATAAATAACACAAAAAGTATTATTCCCATGCCAGCCTCTATCAACTCGTGGTTTTGGGGGAAGTCCAGAAGCAGATGCCATTTTCAAGTGAGCTAAGAAATAGGTGAGAGATATAAGCTAAGAAATATATTTTATATGAATATTTTCTTTCCAAAAATAAAAAGAGAATAGGAGAGATGAACAAATGTCTTTTGTCAATAGATCACAATCCATCTGCGACTCAGTTACCTGAGTCTCGGGGAGGTTAAGTAACTTACTCATTGTTATACAGCTAGTAAATATGAGGTGGTAGTTGAACCCATGCTTTCGAGAACACTGAATCAGCACTCTAGCCTCTGTAACACGGTACTTTTCTATGAGTCTTTATCAAACATTTACTAGCTTTAATATGATATTAATAAATACAATTTTATTTTTTAATAAATACAGTAATAAAATACTTTCACTAACCACACTATTACGTAGAAAGAGAAAACTTTTAAGCACTATATGAAATGTCAGTCTATTTCTTCTCCTTTCATTCTTTTTTTAAATCATTATTGACCAGACCTATAATTTCGTTGAATCAATCCCAGCTCCTCTGTCAGTGCAGATGGTCACTTTTTCTGTAATTTATAGAATTAGAGTGTTCTGGTCCTTTTTATTATTGATATTGTTCTTTTTATTATTATTAAGCCTGTTCTTACGCTTTTTTATTATTAATAAGATCTATTTGCCCTTTTGTTAAAGACCTGAAAAAAACTGGAGTTATTTTGAATATTTATTTTGAAAGTATTGTAATAGCCATTTTTTTTGTCATGTCCACCTCTTTATGACCCTATTTAGGGTTTTCTTCCAAAGATATTAGGGCAGTTTGCCATTTTCTTCCTCAGTTTTTTTTTTTTACAGATGAGAAAACTGAGGCAAACAGAGTTAAGTGACTTGCCCAGTGTTACACATTTATTGAATGTCTGAGGTCTTCCTGACTCCAGGGTTGGAACTCTGTCAATTGCATTATGTGGCTGCCTTGTCATTTTAATAAATATTAATAAAACAATAAAAGCAAAAGGTGCAGAGATTTTTACTTAGAGGGACCACATTATTGACTCATAATGCACTTTAAGTAGTGGGCCAAGGTTTTCTCATCTATGAAATAGGGAGGGGAAATAGAATTAGGTTACATAGGCTTTGAGGTTCTCCCATGCTTCACTTGGTGATCTCATTGGCTCCCCTAGATGCAGTTGTCATCCCTAACCTGATGATTCTCAAATCTACTTATCCATTCCTTACTTCATCTCCAATCTCATATATCCAACTACATGTTAGATTGCTTAGTTACTTGGTTATTATCCTTGGTCTTCGAAGAGGACCACAATGACATCACCATGATAAAGTAATGTCTCAGTGTGTCGGACTGTGGCTGATCAGACTAATATGAGCTCAGAGTACTCTACCACAGGTTTTAGTCCATGTGAATATTTTGGGTGGACACTCCAAATTTGCGCACCCTACATTTACTTTCTGCTGTCTCAATTTTGTTTTGCTCATAGAGCACAGTGCCCTCTCTGATGCGGGCATGCCATGGTGAGCAGTCCTGTGCCAGTGTCTCCCATGTTGCACAGTCAAATCCAAAGTTCTTGAGAGAGACCTTCAGTTTGGTAGTATCCTTGTATTGCCTCTTCTGACCACTGTGTGCCCCATGTGAGTTCACCATAAAATAGTCTTTTTGACAAGTGTACATTTTGCATTGGCACGACATGGCCAGCCCATCAGAGTTGCACTCTCTGAAGCATAGTTTGAATGCTTGGCAGTTCAGCTCAAGCAAGGACTTCAGTGTTTGGTACTTTATCCTGCCAGGTGATCCTCAGAATCTTCCTAAGACAGTTCAAATGGAAGCGATTCAGTTTTCTGGAATGGCACTAGTAAACTGTCCATGTTTCAAAAGCATATAACAATGAGGTCAGCACAGTGGCTCTGCGGACCTTCAGTTTGGTAGTCAGTCTAATACCTCTTCTCTCCCAAACTTTTCTTTGGAGCCTCCCAAACACTGAGTTAGCTCTGGCAATGGGTGCATCAACTTTATTGTCAATGTGTACATCCCTGGAAAGGATACTACCAAAGTAAGAGAACTTATCCACAGCATTCAAAACTTCTCCATCTGTTGTAATTGATGGTTCCACATATGGATGGTGAGGTGGTGGCTGATGGAGCACCTGTGTTTTCCTGGTGTTAATTATTAGGTCAAAATTAGCACCGGCAGCAGAGAATTGATCCATACTTTCTTACATCTCAGCTTCAGAGACTGTATTGAGTGTACAATCATCTGGAAACAGAAAATCATGCACCAACACTCCCTCCACTTTGGTCTTGGCTTGTAGCCTTTTCAAATTGAAGAACTTACCATCTGTATGGTAGTTGACCTTGACACTGTGTTCATCCTCACTGATAGCATTTGTCAACATGGCTAAAAACATCATGTTAAAAAGCATGGGAGCAAGCACACAGCCCTGTTTCACACCACTGGTGACTGGGAAGGCATGAGAGCTTTGTCCACTATCTAGAACCCGGGCAAACATGCCATTATGAAATTGATGTACAATACTGATGAACTTCTCCAAGTAACCAAATTTTGACATAATTTTCCATAAACCCTCATGACTAACAGTGTCAAAGACCTTGGTCAGAGCTACAAATGTTGTGTACAGAACTCTGCTCTGCTCCTGGCATTTCTCCTGGAGTTGTTGGGCAGCAAACACCATATTGACAGTTCCCCGGTCCTTTCTGAAGCCACACTGGCTCTCAGGTATATGACCATCTTCCAGGTGAAGGATCAGCCTATTAAAGAGAACTCTAGCAAGAATTTTGCCAGCAATGACTAAGAGAGAGACCCCCCTGTGATTGTCATAGGACAATCTATTCCCTTTACCTTTGTAGAGATCAGCAATGGAGGCATCCTTGAACTCCTGGGGATAACTTCCTCTTGCTATATAACCTGGAAAATTTCAGCCAGCTTTTGTATGAGTAATGGTCCCCCTACCTTGTAAATCTCAACTGGAATAGAATCAGCACCAGGTACTTTGCCACATGAAAGAAGCCTAATGGCCCTCAAAAACTCTTCTTCAGTTGGAAGTTCAGCTAAGGAGGGATTGACTTCAACCTGAGGTAAACAGTCATTTATTGATGATGATCTGTGGAGAACACTATAGAAGTGTTCAGCCCATCTCTCTAGGATCATGTCCTTATCACTAATGAATGTGGCTCCATCAGCACTAAGTAGTTGTGATGCACCTTGGGTTTTTGGTCCATAAATAGCTTTCAGGGAATCCTAAAAGCTATTTGGATTGTTGCTATCAGCATAAAACTGAATTTCATCTGCCTTCTTAAAGAGCCAGGAATCCTGCATCTCTCTAAGCTTTACTTGTACTTTGCTTTTGATGGAATTAAATGCTGCCTTCTTAGAAATGGATGAACTATCCTGCTGATATAGCCTGTGGAGTCCTCATTTTTCGTTTAGCTGCTTCTGAATTTCCCCATCATTTTCATCAAACCAGTCTTGGTGTTTCTGAATGTTCTGACCCAGATGAGCAAATGCAATGCTGTACACGGGGTGGAGGTTGTGTTCAGGGAGAAACAGTATCTTTGGTGTGATGGTTGCCAACCCCTTTTTGGGGCTCTTTCCACCTTTGGTGTTTACTTGTTCCATTCAGCTCTCACCTGTGGCTCCAAGAAGCTGCAGCATGCAGAGCAGCCACAGTCTGGTAAACCATTTTGGCAGACAGGTCAAACCAGGTTGAGGTAACCAACGGGTCTCAAATCCATTTGTGAGTTACAGGAGAGTCTACTCAAAGAATATGAAGACTTCTTCTGGTGAAATGGGCAGATGAGAACAATTTGTTCCAATGGTCATGCAGGCAGCTGAAAAAGGTGATGTGGAGCACTTAGAGATTGGTTAGACACTGAAGACACCAAGGTCATCCACTGCATCCTGAGCCATCACCAGTCATCTTGACTCCATCCTGTCACTGGACTATGATGACTCTGGAGGAGAGAGTAAGGCTGATGACTTCATGCAACTCTGCCTCACTTAAATTCAATTTACCCACGAATCAAAAGACATCACCCATACCATTTTACTATTATGTCTCAAAGTCCTATGGAGACAGACAAGTGATGAAGCAGCAGGTGTGGATATGTCGGGAGCTGTAGTCACAACCCTGCATACAGGTGGCCCAGGCCATAGGGTCATTTCTCACTGGAAGCAGCAGTGAGACTCGGCAGCCCCCTAGGTGTCTGAGCAGCCTTTTAAGGATTGCACTGCTCATTCTTTGTGTGAGGAAGGGGGTTAAAAAATATGCCCTAAATATTGTCTGCTTACCCAACCTTGGCATGATGACTCTGGCAGGTAGGGAATCCCACTATGCAGTCAAAACACAAAAAAATGTACAAAAATATCTTCAAAGATGATTCCACTCACCACCGGCACATGGAATGTGCACACACCTATAGAAAACACAAAATCCAGTACACCTGAAAGACAAACTACTCTTTTTGCAAGACAGTTCAACCTATATCACATTCAAATAGCAGCCTTGGGTGAAACAAGGTTGGCAAATGAAGGCCAGCTTACTGAAGTTGGAGCTAGATACATATTTTTCAGGAGTGGGTGCAGTGAAGGGGAGAGTTGTGAAACTGGCATGGGTTTTGCAATCAAAACTAATCTAGTCAGCAAGCTGATATGACTGCCAAAAGGAGTGAATGACAGGTTCATGACAATGAAATTGCCACTTGCAGGAAAATGCCATGCCACCATCATCAGAGCCTATGCTCCCACCATGATGAACCCTGATGAGGTCAAAGAAAAATTTTATGAGGACCTAGATGTGCCTAAAGATGATAAGCTTATAATTCTGGGTGACTTTAATGCTAGAGCAGGCTCAGACTGCCAGATTTGGCAGGGAGACCTAGAGAGGAATGGAGTTGGAAACAACAACAGCAATGGTCATTTGCTGCTGAAGACTTGTGAATGGCATGACCTTCTTACCACCAACACTGCTTTCCATTTACCTAAATGCAATAAAACTTCATGGATGCACCCTTGCAACAAACATTGGCATCTAATGGATTATGTGATTGCAAGGAAAAGAGACATTCAAGATGTGAGAGTGACAAAGTCAATGTGTGGTGCAGAGGGCTGGACTGATCATAGACTTATTTTTTCCAAGCTAAATATTCACATTCATCAAAAGTGCTGCCCTCAAGGCAAAATGACTATCAGAAGAATTAACGTCAACAAATTAAATCTCTTCTGAGTGTGAACAGTTTGTTGATGACTTGGAAGGAAAGTTGAGCCAACACATAGTTGGCAACAGTGGAGAAGAACAGGAGTGGCCAGCTTTTAGAGGCATATTAGATGCTGAAAGTTGGATATCCTATAGACATCTTAAACTGAACTCCTTCCCTCACAACCCTCCCCTCTTCCACATTTCCCTGCTGGAGGCATCATCACCCTCCCATAAAGTTCGCAACTAAGGTATAATTTTTCAGTCTGCACTAGCTTTCACACACACACACACACACACACACACACACACACACACACCCCATATCCAATCTACCGCTAAGGATTATCTATTTCACTCCTGTAGTATGTCTACTATATATTCGCTTCTATCCTCTGACACTACTACTAACAGTGGTACAGGACCTCATCACCTTGGGCCTGAACTATTTCTTTCATCTTCTGGTTGATCTCCCTGCACTGTTCTTCCTCACTCCATTTTCCACTAAGCTATCGCATTGATTTCCCTAAAGCACGTGTGTGACTATGTCACTTCCCACTCAGCAAACTCCTCCTATCACTTCCAGGATCAAATACAAAATCCTTTCTTTGGCATTCAAAGCCCTTCATAACCACCACCACCCCAACTTTTCCAGTCTTCTTACATCTTACACCCTTCTCCCACATACTCTTTGAACAAGTGACAATGGCCTCTTTGCTGTTCCTTGAAGAAGACACTACATCTACCCAGTCCCAGCATTTTCCCTATTTCCCATGGATACAATATTCTTCCTCCTCATCTTCACCTCCTGGTTTCCTTGACTTCCTACAAATCCCAGGTAAAATCCCACCTTCAAGACGTAGTCTTTCCATATCTCTCTTAATTTTAGTGCCTTCCCTGTTGGGGATCTAATTTATCCTGCATATAGTTTGTTTGCACATATTTGTTTACTTCTTGTCTCCCCATCAGACTATGACCTTCTTGTGGGCAGCAATTGTCCTTTCCTCTCTTTGTATCCACAGAGCTTAGCACAATACCTGGAACATAGTAGGTACTTAACAACCTAATATTGGTTGATTCTAAATTTGTGATCTCACTATATGATACTAATTTTTTCAGTAGTCATGAAATACTTGCATCATTCCATATACCTTCTCCAGGATTCTTAGATCCAACAGTGGGTATTGACAAGAGATCTAATAATTCTTTCAACATCAAACATTCAAGTAATTTGAAATTTTGGGGGGAAAATGTTAAGAAAAGTAAATTTTAGGCTGCTAATTTATCTGAAGGTGTTTCTGTACAATTTCAACAGTGTTTGAAATTTGTACTTTTTTGTTGCCTAAACAAGTAAACTGTTTTACAGGATTTAAGCAAAAAAAAAAAATCTATATTCTCAAAAGGAAAGATAGCAAAAGAGGAGTAGGGGGTCATACAGGAAAATTTTATTTTAACAATATAATAAAATGTAGAGATTGGTACCTAGAAATTGAATAAAGCCTTATGGGGTTGATTAATAAAGCAGTAACAGCTTTCTAAATTTCTCTACTGGCCCATGGAAAGTAATACTCATTCCTTTTAAAGTTAATGGCAGAGGAAAAAGTTAAAACCAGTGAAGTAAGGACTTTACAACTCTACTTCCCAATACAGAACCTAATTTCCCTTTCATTAAGATAGCACATGCTAATCCTGCTGAAAAGTATTAAAACAGAATGGCTTTTTTGCATAAGGGATTTATAGTATATAATACACTGAAGCCCAGATTAGATTTTATGTTGTTTGGTTTTTTTCACATTTAAACCAATAATTAAAGACTAAGTTAAAATGTACCTTATTTTGTCCTTAAGGAAAATGCTGTTGGGACCACTGGTCTCTTCAAGTGGCAACTTCATTTGTAATTGAATATCCTTAGTAGGTCTGCTATTAGCTTCTGGGATTTACCTCTTCAGGGCCACCTGCTGGCCATTTTAGCTCCCATCTGCTAGAATTCACTGGCTGGGAAGTCATTCCCTGATAAGAGCATGCCCCAGCTCTTTAGCCAAGGGGCTATGGATGCACACTTCACTCCCTTAATGCTCCCTGGTTTAGGCTACAAATGAATTTGAACCAGAACAATAACTAAACTAAGGAGGCAAGGCCATTTTGCTGCGCTCTCTTGGTCTACATTTTTTTCATTATTATGAGGCAACAGTGCTGCACAGTGGCTAGTGACTTGGAGTTAGGAAGGTTATTGTTCAGTCATATCTGACTCTTTGTGACCCCATTTGGGGTTTTCTTGGCAAAGATTCTGGAGTGGTTTGCCATTTATCCAGCTCGTTTTACAGATGATGAAAATGAGACAAACGGGGTTAAGTGACTTGTCCAGTATCACACAACTGCTATCTGAGAACAGATTTTAATTCATGAAGATGAGTCTTCCTGATTGCCTCATCCTGGGTCATCTCTAGTCATCCTGAGGAACATCAGGTCACCGGATTCAGATGGCTCTGGAGGAGAAGTGAGCCTGCACAGCCCTCCCTCACTCAAAACAAAGTCAAGTGCAAGTCATGTCATCATTTCCCTGATGGCACAATGTCAATTTCAAGTCATGTCATCATTTCTCTGATGGCATGGTCTTCTTCTGCAATGAAGGATGAACACACACTCTATGCACTGAGCCACCTAGCTACCTGGAGTTAGGGAGATTTGAGCTCAAATATTGCCTCACACTCAATAGCTGCATGACCTTGGGCAAGTCATTTAACCACTCAGTTTCAGTTCTCTCACTTATAAAATGGTAGTATAATAATACTATAGACTTCCCAAGATTGTGGTGAGGAGCAAATGAATTTTATATACATACATACACATATACAAATGTTTGTATTTATATGAGAAACACTTTATAAGCCTTAAAGGAACATAACAGTGCTAGCTAGTGTTATTATAAATATCTATCAGTAACAAGGGGGAAAAACAATAGCCTAGTTTGGATGATACATTTTGAGCAGGAAAAAACATGCCATCTTCTAGTCATTAGCATACATCACTTTTTAGTCATTGCTCCCATTCTGGGAGGTCTTGATTTTTTTTAATTCCCTAACTTACTGTAATTGTTCAGTTTCGACATTTTAAAATATTCTCAGATCCAATTCCCAGGACTGTAACTTTAAGGTCCATATCTTTTGTAAAAGTGAGGTTTCTAGCTAACCCCAAAGCACTGCCTATCCATATAATCCTTAAGATTAAATTTCCTTGTAAACAGGTAGTATTCAGACAAAAATTAATATTACTCATCTGTTCCTTTTATTTTCCACTAAAAATACTTCCCACCACCTGACTCTCAGATCTTAATTTTCCTTATCTTAAAACTTCCTATATCTAAAAGTCCTTGATCCTAATCATAACACCATCCATCAAAAAATTCATATGACGAAAGTGTAGTCAAGAAAAGAGTATAGTCAGTGAGTTGTTTCAGGTAGGGAATGACATAGGGGAGTCGATTATCTGTTCCTTAGGTTCTCAGGTTCACAAACTTATTTTTTTCTATTCAATCAGGAACAAGTTTTGTATGACTGATATACACTAACCAAACTTTTAAGGTTTTGATAATCCAGAATAGCAGTTTATTCATTTACAAAGCTATATGCATGCCCAGCAGTTGAGATTTTCTAACAGAGGCACTCCTCTTCTTGACAGGTCATGCTAAGGACTCAGGGCACCAATGTATGGGACAGAAGGTTGATGAGTGAACATAGAATTGAAAATAAAGCAAACTCAATGTTCTAAAGGTATATTTCTGTTAAGCTACAATTAGTCTGATGAAATACCACTGTCCCCTTCTCCACTCTACCAAAAGATACCAAAAGTAATGTGGCAGAATGGAAAGAGAGTCAGGAAATTCGACTCAGACATTCACTACTTATGAAAATAGACATGTAATTTAATTTCTCTGAACTTCCATTTTCTCGTGGAAATAATAATATTTGCACTATATCTCTGATCTGTTGTTAAATAAAAAAGTACTTTTAGATTCTTACAGTGTTATAAAAACATGAATTGTTGTTGGTCTAAAGAACTAGGGCCAAGCTTTGCACTAGACAAAGTTGGAGAAATATCAATTGTTACTCCCTAGTTCTCATTTTCTAAACATTATGTAGATCCTCTCTTCTGTTTGCATTTTTCATTGAGATATAACCTGCCTCAGAACTGTTAAAATTTGCTGATGAGTTTATCTTACATAAGCTTTATTTTAGAGTAGCTGATCTCTGAGGATTTGCAGCAAGACATTTTTCCCCTATTATGTGTGGATTCTTATTATCTCCAGCAAAGGATACTGCCCTTTCTAGAATTTTATTTCTTATTCTCTCCCTAACTTTTGACCCTTGATTCTTTTGATTTAAGACTATGCTAGCCCCTCACATATATATATATATATACATATACACACACATACATATACACATAATATATGTGTGTGATGTGCACGTACATATACACACACACGTATATATACATATATGTGTGCATATATAGTACATGCATATATATTTGTATGTATGCTTCATGTATACATGAATATATATATATTATATTTTTGTAGAACTTCATTCATAATCCTCATTCTTGGCAAGTTTATATGTTTAGGGATGCCTGGTCTTCTCAGTTTTCTTATAACTGTCTCAGTTCTCCATATCACTTTGTAACATGAATATTTGTGCATGCAAAGCATGATGGACCTGAAATAAGGATAGAAATATGTAGGAATTTTTTTTCACCTAAGCAAAAATGTGTTTGGAGGAAGGGTGGCAGTGGAAGCATAGAATACATTCTGGGATCATTTAAAGAACTATGAAATATAAAGTGGAAGGGGTTTTTCAAGATTATTTGATCAAGCCACACATTCTATAAATGGGGCAGCTGAGCAGTTAAGTGTCAAGTGATTTGCCCAAAGGTACATACATAAGACTGACAATAATAATTAAAGTCTAGGTTCTCAAACTCCAGGGTCAGCGTTCATTCTACTGTATCGCACTGAAAAGTGATTCTCACTACAATGTGTCATGAGTTTGGCATGTCTGTTTTCTTCTGAAAAAAGCAAAAGGGGTATTAAACTAGAATTACATATATGCCCAAGTATCTAGGGGAATTTGTTGTTTTTGTTGTTTGGGTTGGGTTGGGTTGGGTTGTGTTCAAGTCATTTTCCTGGCTACTTTCCCTGAAAGAGGAAGGAATAATTCCAAGTTTACAAATTCATATTCAATTCCTTTCTGCCAAATGCTAGTTACAGAAAAAAAATAATCACAGATAAAGAATAGCAAGTAAATTCATTTTACCCCAGTAGAGAGTAACAAATTGGTAACATTATATAGATTAGAATATGCCAGAAAATACACGTGAGTGAGATATTTCAACTCAACCAAGGAAGAGGTCCTGATCTCACCTATAGGGAAATTCCCCCAAGTCTCTATGGAGTACAGTTAACAGTTTTGAGATCTAGACTTTTATACATATCTGATGCGTTAGTCTCTTTCTGAAGATACCCTGGAACCATGTGTATTTCTTCTCACAAAAGGAATGAAAAAAAATATCCCTCTTGTACAAAGCTCTAGCACCAACTTTGCGCCTCATGTGGGCATGAGTCATCATTCTCTCCATCATCTAGAATTACATCTAAGCGGCAACACACATAATACCTCAGGCTTAAATTCAGAGTTTTATCCTCCAATAATTGAAGACAGCTATCAAGCCACTGCTGCCCATCCATGCCATAGACACAAGCCCATCCCATGTACCCAAGTCTTCTCTACTCTCCTTTAATTGTCCTACTCACCTTCCTGTGGACAGACTCTCTCTTGTCAATGTCCTTCCTAAAAGGAGGTGCCAAGAAATGGATAGAGCACTCTGACTCCAGTCTGATCAAGACACTATACTGTACCAAGCCTATCAGCCCACCAATTCTGAATACAAAGCCTCTCTACTAATGGAACTTAAGAGCTCAGTATTTTTGATTCTTGTTTCCTACCATTTTCTCATATTGAATTTGCAGTTCACTAGCCTATTAAAAACCTTATGAAATTTTTAATAGTAATTGTCATCCAACTATACTTCTTAATCTTCTAATTGACACTCTTAATCCAAGTATAGGATTTACATTTATACTATTAGATGTCATTTTGTTATATTCAACCCATCACTACAGAGATGTTTTTTTTTTTTTTATTCTGACTTTATTATCTGAGATGTTAGCTAGGGCAGGTAGGTGGCACAGTGGGTAGAGATCTGGCCTCAGACACTTCCTGGTATTTTGATTTGGGGCAAATCACTGTTGGCCTCAGTTAACTCATCTATAAAATGAGCTAGAAGGAGATGGCAAGCCACTCCAGTATCTTTGCCAAGAAAACCCCAAATGGAGTTTTGACATGACATGACTGAAAAACATTGGCCTCTCAGCTTCTGAAATCTGATAAACATGTCAGCTATGCCTTCATCCAAGACAGTGATTAAAAAATTGTAATCAAAGATCATTTTAAAGTCCACACCCTTCTGAACCAAAGCAGCACTTCTGTGACACTTAAAAGAGAAAGGTCAAAGAGGTTGCTAGAGGGATAGGTTGTTGAAGATAAGTGGTTTTTTCAAGTTTCTGTCTTATCATCCTTAAGATCTACTTTTCCAAAGGCAAAAATAAACATATCTTAGCAATACTAATTGTGAATTAAATTCTCCAAAGGAATTTCAGACTGAAATTGAATTAGAAATGACAAGTAGCTTTAACTAGAATCATAAACTTCTGGCATAGCTATCTGGAAATATTCTCAGCTGAGAAGTGCACTGCCCTTGATAACCAGATTTTAATGTTTTTAGGACTAATAGCGCTTTGGGAGCTTATGCTCATGACTCTGATAAGGCAAACGATAGCTAAATACATTGTTTTTTGACTTGAGGAGCTGGGTGTGTGTGTGGGTGTGTGCGTGTGTGTGTGTGTGTGTGTGTGTGTTTCAGGGCACAGTGGGCTTAAGGAGAAAGGCTGCAAGCCTCTGAGAATGGCACCTCTTTCACAAATGGTGGAAATTCTTCATGACAGACAAATGGAGAGGAGATGAATCACAAAAAAATGAAGTTGCAAAGCTGGGCTTCTTCAGACACAGCAGCAGTCAGGATGCTGCTTTGTCAGTAATTGTCAGAGTCCCTTTCTTTTTGTAGCACTGAGCAATCGTTGTCCAATTGTAACACAGCCCTAATTAATTTTAATGTCCAGGGAACAGGCTATTCTGGCTAACTGGATTTTCTTGGTAACTCAGAGTTAATCCCAAAATCTATCTTGTTTCAAACTTTGTTGTGGAAACTTTCTAAACTGTATGAGTCTGTTTTATTATTCCATTAGTAAATATGACATGTGTTAAGGACCTAGGCATTTGTTGGATATACTGAATATATATATATTTTTTAGCAAATTAAAGAATGCACTGGCCTTGGAATCAGGAAAGCTCATCCATCTTATGCCTATTTCAACACTACCTTGAGCATGGTCATTTCAGCCTCTTGGAGCCTCAATTTTCATATCTGTTAAATGAAAATGATAGCATTTCTATCTACTTCACAAGGTTTAAGAATCCTTTGCAAATTTTACAGGAAATATGAGAAGTGATTATCCCTGACAGCATTCCAGAAGCAATTATCAATGCAGAGTAAACTGACTATAGGAGACCTAGACTAAAAAGGTGTTGAGCCTAGAATATACTCTGAAAGGTAGTTGTCTTTGTGAGAGAATCAACATATTTTCTGTGATTTGCTGCTTTCTCCAGGAGTTGATTCTCTGGTTGACCAAACTTTTTCCTAAAAATTCAAAGTTTTCTTTTTCCTTAAATGACCTTATGTAATGTCGTTGTTCTTTGGGGAATGTCTCTTCAAGAAATAAAATGAAAGGCCAGAGATCCATGGCTCATGCCAAGTTCAATAAATTTAAAGCAATTCCCTGGCCATTACAAATGTCATTTTATTTCAATGATTTCCTTTCATTCTGATCTTTGTTTACAGAATCCATAGAGAATTTCTCTCTAATGTCATCCCTATTTGTCAATCTGTTTCAGCTAGAAGTGTCATACAAGAAGAAAACTGCGCTGCTCCTGGAGATAATGTTTAATTTTCATTTGATTGAAGACTACAGTAGATTTTGACTTTAATCCAAGGCTTCTAGCTGATTGCATCAAATGGTGTTTTCATTGTTTTAATTTTGGCATAGAAGTTATTTACATCTGCCTTTGAAGGATCCTATTCCACCATCCCCCTTCCCGTGATAAAGGTCTTTTATATACTCTTCCTGTTTAGCAAGCCTCTATTTACACAATGACAGCTGATAAAAGAAAATCCATCTATCAGCATCTACTCCACTGAACACAGCAGATGGCAGCAGAGAGCTGTTTTTCCTTTACAAAGCTGGTAGTAATCTCTGAGGGAGAATCTTCAGCTGTGCGCTCAAACTGCGTCCAAGTAAAATTTGACAAGTATCCCAAGATGCTCATAAGCATCACCTGAAAGTAGTTCAAAGTAAAATATATCATAATGTTGTGAGTAGCAAATAAAAAGAAAGCAAAGACATTCCCTGCTTGCTATATAAAAGGTGACTTTGGGGTTTTTTTTGGGGGGGAGGGGTAAAAATAAGCCAAATTCTCCTGCACTTACTCTTTATATCTATTCCTAAGCATATCATGGGATAGCTTTAATTGAGGGGATATTAGTTCAGTTATTTTAACTGCACTGATAGGTGATTTTGCAGAATTTGAGCAACTCTTCTAATGAATTTATAAGAAGATAGAATTTAGAACAAGAAAGGAAACCAAGGCTCAGAAAAATCTTGGCCCAACAATTACTGAACACTTCACTGTATTAACCAAACAGACTTGTCATTTTGTGTGGTATGGTCACAGTACAGTACATAGAAATAGGAGGAAGAGAACCTTCTCTGTTGCTTCTAAGAAACTACATGACACTTTTAATGACCCTAAACTACTTTCTAAAAAACACAAACCAAAAGAAACTCCTTTTTTTCCATCAGTTTTCACCCAGTGATGCTACAGGGTGATAAATTTTAGAATACAATAATCTATGAAGAATCAAAGTCACAGATGATACCTCTGGCATGGCAGGTATAAATATGCTATAGCATATCTCTAACGATGATCTACATGCAAGAAGTAAGATAAGCAATATTGTTCAAGAAATACATACTTGGCCAGACATGGTGCTTGTGTCTGTAATCCCAGCCATTAGGAGATTGAGGCTAGTATCTCTCTTGAATTCATGAGTTCTGAACCACAGTGGGCTAAGCAGATTGGGTGTCCTCAAGGGCAGGAGGTAAAGAGATTGCCTAAAGAGGGGTGAGCTGGCCTATGTTGGAAACAAAAATGGTCAAAGTTCCCCTTGCTGATCAGAATGAATAAGGACTGTAAGTGGCCAATTCTGCACTTCCAGCCTGGCTGAGTTAGGGAGTACCAGTTTAGAAAAAGAAAGGGGAAGGGGAAGGAAAGATGGAGATGAGCAAGGCCAATCATGTAGTGAGAACAAGGGCAAGGACACATGAGAGAGTAGAAATCCCTTGGAACACATATTTGTAAATATCCCTCCTGAAAAACCTGCTGCCCTTGCTGAAAAGATGGACAGTTCAAATTCTGTGCTTGAACCCACAAAATATAAAATTACTCAGATCAAGGTTTCTTGATAAAGAATGTCATGTGTCATGGCATCCTGCTGAAGACTATTCTCAAATAATATTTTTCAATGCATAGATCACAATGGAAATCAGTTACACTGAAATAATTATCAAGATATTTTTAAAAACCCTCAAGACTCCAGGTTAAGAATCCCTGATTATAGGGAGGTTTCCAGTTTATTAAATGAATCCTTCTCCACAGGGGATCTATAGGGGAACATGGAAGAGGATAGTATAGAATAAGAAAGTGTGAACAGATTGCAATCAGAAACAAAAGAGTGACTAATGAAAATGATTTTGTTGTTTAGTCACTTGGGTTTTTGTTTTTTTGTCAGTTGTGTCGAATTCTTCATGACCCATTTTGATATTTTCTTGGCAAAGATAGCGGAATGGTTTTTTATTTCCTTCTTCAGTTCATTTTATATATGAGGCAACTGAGTCAAATAAGGTTAAGTGACTTGCCGAGGGTAACAAAACTAATAACTGTCTAAGGGTTGATTTGAACTCAGGCCTTCCTTACTTCAGGCCCAGGACTCTATCCACTGTACCACCTAGCTGCTCCATGAAAAAATAGCTATCATTGATATTTAAGCTTTAGGAAGTACTTTATAAATGTTGTCTTACTAATCCACACAACAACCCTATGAAGATGGGTGGCATTATTTTCATTTTTACATATAAATAAACTAAGGCGGAAAGAGATTAAATGAGTTGTGCGGGTTCACACAGCCAGTAAATGTATAAAGGAAGATTTGCATTCTGGTCTACCTGACTCTCGGCCCAAGACTGTGCCACCTAGCTGCGTCCTCATCAGTAAAATTAAGTGATCTGCTGAAGGACAGACATACCAAAACGTCACTAGTAACAGTTAACTCTAATCCAAGAGCTTGCTAAACACTTTACCCCCAACAACCCTATGAGCTCAGGAGAGTAAACTATATCATCTTCATTTTCTAGTGGAGGAAACTGAGGGTGAGAGAGGTAAAGTAACTCCCCCAATGTTGATCAGCTAATAAAGGACAGCACCAGGACTTGAATCCCAGTGGTCTAACTTTAATTCCACTGCTACATCATGCTACCAACTAGGTGAGGAAATGGATAGAGTACTGTGCCTGCAGTCAGAAAGACCTGAATTGAGATGAGATCCCCTGCGCTTACTAGCCTTGGGTAAGTCACTTAACAATTCATGTAACTTCTATTTGCCTCAATTCCCTCGACTGTAAAATGTGGGCACCTACCTCACAGGCTTGATGGAGGATCAACTGCAACAGTATTTGTAAAGTGTTTAACACAGCACCCAGCACATAGTAAGTACTCAACGAATGGTCATTTCCTTCCTCCCTCCTTTTCTTCCCTCTCTCTCATCTTCTTTCCACAGTAAAGCTGTAAAGGATAAAATGTTTAACAGGCCTCAGGTGGAAAAAAAAAGCAAAGCCTTAAGTAACAACCTGACTTAAAAACTAACAAAAGGATTGACCAGTAACTAAATGAATTTCTGTCAGTTAATCCAGTAAAGGGAGGCACGCAGAATAGGTCTCAGTCTGATCAGTCATATTCTGTGGACCAGTTGGTCAACATTCGTAAAGATTTACCACATGCCAAGCCCTGTGCTTAGAGCACCTTTGTATACAAAAGAAAAGGGGAAAAAATGGTCCCTTCCCTCAAGGAGATTGCATTATACAATTATCCCTTCCACATCCTGACTTTCCCCATTGCAGCTTTGATTTATGATGAATCAGCCTAAAAAACTGAATGGGAATTTTAAGGGAGTTTTGCAAAAACTGCAGATGACATTCAAGGGCCAGCAGACAACACAGAGCCTATGACCAAATACTTAATCCAAATTTGACAGTAATGTACTTTAAGCAGCCCATAAAAGGAAAAGAAAAACCAGACTTCTTTTCTCATATGAAGGGAGAAACAAAAAAATTTCTGAGGATTTTTCAGATCGCTGAGATGCCACACCCCTCACTCCCATGATGTGGAAGGGATAGCTGTAATGACAAAGACAATATGCACACAATTATGTGCACACAGGAGATATACAGTTCAAATGGAAAGTAACCCAGAGGGTAAAGCACTAGCAATGTGCCTCACGTGCCAATGTGAGGGGGGGACCAAGAAGGCTTCTTGTAGAAGGCAGCATTTAAGGAGAATCCTAAGGGAAGCCAGAAGGCAGGACTGGAGAGAGTGTATTCCAAGTATAAAGGACAGACACTCCAAAGTTACAGAATAAAACAGAGTTCCATTTGTCAGGAACAGCAAAGAAAGGTCCTCCTAGCTAGGATTCAAAGTGGAAGAAAGTAAAGTCAAATTCTTGAAGGACTTTAAAAGACAAATAGGTTTAACAAATAAAAAAAAAGACAAATAGGATTCTTTATTTGATCATGGAGTTATCAGGGAGCCAGTGGATTTTCTTGAGCTGTCGGGTGGCTTGGTCAGAGCTTCGTTTTAGGAAGGTCCATTCATCAACACACCTACTGGGAATAGCATAGGCTGAGAGCAGGGGGAGGGGGAGGAGAGAGCAGATTTTCAAAGTTTAAATAAGATACTACCCATCTCTCCAGCATTGACACTCAAGTTGGTAAATCAACCACAAAGACAGATGTCATACAAGTATTCCATATAGCTGTAAAACAAAATCGCGTTATACAAAGTCCAAGAGGATCATTTTTAAACCCAGGTTGGGAGTCAAAAAAGATTTCATGGAAAAGATGACTTGAATTATACTTCAAAGTATATAGAGCAATGTAACAAGTGAAGAGGAGGAAGGGATTTCCAGGCAAAAAGAATAGTGGGAACAAAAGCATAGAGTTGGAAAGCATATGGAATGGCTAGAGATTATAGGATCAGATTTAGAGCCAGAAGAGATCACTCTCTGGGAAGGCTTGTTTATAAGGCTCAAATCAACTGGTAAATAAAGATATAAGGAAGTCAGTTTCATGGTGTAAAACAGGAGCTATCTCTTTCTTTTAATGCAGCCTATTTGGAAACCCACATTTCATATGAGAAGGCTATTGTTTAACCATATGAAATCCAAGTTAGAAAGGTGGCTGGACTTTTCCAAGGAAGTTTCCAGTAACTATGGACAGAAAGCTCTTCTTTCCCATAAACATTGTGCTTTCTTCATTTCTTCATAATTTTGCCCAAAAAGCCACTCTCTGCCACATGTCAGCTATGGTGACAAAAAGAATGACAGTTACCTAGACATAACCTGAAAAGGGACATAGAGCCCTGAACTGGACTACAAAGGCATCCAATAAGTTTTCTTTAAATGAAGTAACTGCTTCTTACTGCCATGTACCCTTCTCTCTGACCCTTGCCAATGTCAACTATGTCTTTCCTCTGTTCTCTTGGAAACTTAGGAAATGGCAACGGGGCTGGCCCTTTGCCTAAGTGGAGTAATTGGCTGCCAATGTGGTACGATTTGAGAACTGTGGAAAGGGCTCCCTGCCCCGTAACATCTTCACTGCTGGCACTGCCACAAGACTGAGAATTCCCAAATTACCCTTTTGTGGTAAGGCATTGAAAATTATTTAAATGCAAATGTTATCTAGCCATGTGGTATATGGATATAACGGAATATTAGTGCACCATAAGAAAAGGATAACAGCATAAAGTCAAATGGTATAAACAGGCAATTCTGGAAAGAAGAAACAGAAATGAATTGTTCAAATTCTCTAATGAACAGGGAAATGTGAATTTAAAACTTTGAGGTACTTCCTTATGCCTATTAAGTTCGTTTAAAACTACAGAATGCAATGTTGGGGAGGGGATGTTATGGAGAAACAGGCATACTCATAATTTACTGGTATAACTGCTAACAGTTACAATCTTTGTGGAAAGCTATACTTGAATTAAGAATTACACAACTGTACGTATTCTGACCCAACAGCCCAGTCTTCTATACTTTGCTCTTGTAGAACTACATGTAGACTATTTATTTCAGTTCTGGGTAGCATATCTTTAAAATGATGTTAATAAATTGGACATTGTTTAGAAGAGGACAATCAGCATTCTCTTGGTTGAGGAAATTAGGTCAAGTTAGTCTGGAGAAGATAAGTCTTGAGTGAAATGGACAGGGAGGACTACCATGGCTACTGACTACTATATGCCAGGCACTATGCAAAGCACTAGAGATACAAATAAGAAAAAGATAATTGAAGAGTCACTTGGAAAGTTACGATCCTTTTATAAAGGAAGGCTTTAGGGAAAGTTCATTGCTCTTCCTTCAGCCCCACAGTTGGAAGGGAGAGACAAATAAGAATTCTAAAAATATGTTGAATATCAAAAGTTGAGTCAATCTACATGATGAGGAGATGTCAAGTGATCAGATTAACCTGGAGGAGACACAATGTTCCTATAGTGGAAACTAAGCAAAGCTGCTGATGGAAAATGAAAAGTAGACTTAATCTACTTATCCCTAGAAGGGAAAAATACTAGCTATGGATGTTCATTACAAAGAGGACAGAAAAGGTGTTAGAAAACACAAAATTTTGCTTTGTTCACTACTTCATGAGTACAAAAAAAAGGCACTTGATATAATAGAGGAAAACGTAGTTTTTAAAGGTTCTCCTTCACCAAAGTTTCTCTTTGTTATAAATGTATCAAGGCCCTCGAATGAATTGAGAAGCATTTTCTAAGTGCTTATTATGTGCCAAGCAAGGAGCTAAATGCTAGGGATTCAAATTTAAAAAAATAAGATACTCTATGTTCCCCAGGAGCTCACATTCTGATAATCAGCAACAATATACAGGAGATTTCAGCTTCAAGTTAGATGGAAAGATCCCTTACTTCTTAGACTGCAGTAGCAAACTAATAGACAATGAAGTTTCTTTGAAGTTATTTCTACTGATAAAGTCATATCATTTTCTGATGCTGAACCATCTGACAGTTCAAATGGCCCTGAAGTTGAGAACTTCTTTTTTCTAGGTCTTCATTACCTATGGTTACACCAAGATGAAGCTACTATATCTACAGTGGTAATTGCCTAGTCTTCAATCAATCTATTAATCAATCAATACACATTTGTTAAGCACATATTCTGTGCCAGACACTATGCTAAGTACTAGGGATACAAAAACAGGTAACTCCAGTAGACTATGTATAAAGAGGCATGACCTTGGCGTGAGGTAATTCTTGAGATTTGGGGGCTCAGGATCCTTGGCTGTCTTCACCAGGGTCTCAGTGTAAAGACTGATTTGGCCTGCCTGTCACATGCTACCTCCATTCTCACTTTCAAAGTGAATTGCTACTTTGGTTAGGCTGGCTTTCCTTCCTGTTGTTGGTAGCTTGTCAATTACTGTTACTGATAGTATAAAGGATGGAGGAAGCTGGGATTTGCCAACAAAGGAAGTGCTCTCCTGAAAGACGCAGCCACAGAGGTAATTGTTCTATGACCATCTGATTACCAGTACCCAATGAGGCATGAAAGAGAATGATCTATTTGCCAAAATTATGGGCCAGTGCCATGGAAGATTTCCTACAGAGATTCCAATGGCAAAAAGATTCCCAGTAAATGTTGAAAGAAGGAACTTTCCCTCGTGTGTCACTATAGGTCCAGTTCCTAGCAAAGTGTTTGTTGCTATGGCTATCCTCTAGGTGTTCCTGTTTGCAGATGACATTGTAAGGACCTGAGAACACATGAGATAAGTGTAATCCAAAAGATATTGCCCTACTTATCTATGCATTAAAAAGTCAAGTGGATATTGCTCATATTATGATATGCAGCTAAATTGAAATCCCACTGAATTAATCCTTCAAAGGATATATTATAGAAACTTGGAAAGTAGATAATGAACTTGACCCAGAATTGAATAGGAGGATGGGTTAAATTTCATTTGGGAAATTGTACAGTACTCTAAATGATAATGAACTGCTTCCTTACAGAAAAATCCAACTTTTCCATACCACAATCTTTACAATGGTGGTGGTGATTCTTAGAACACTACAATCAGAAACAAATCAAAGCTTTGAGTGATCCAAGTGGTAAGAGTGAACAGACTGAATATAAATGGCTATAGCACATTGTCAATAATTACTTTATTCAATAAGTGGCATAAAACACATTATTAAGGACATACATGTCCAGAAATGGAAGTAGATCAGTCAAATGTCAAGAAGAAGGTATTACAGGCTAACAACTTGAGTACTGCATTAGTATCCAAAGATGTTAAAAACCTAAAGGAAAAACTTCCAGTGCATTTTGAAACGGTTTTTAAAAAAAAAAAAAAAACATTTTTGGAAAGACACGGATGAGAGGCATCAGTGGAGGAGTTCCCATATCAAGACAAAAGATGAATCAAATTGATAGAGTTTAAATATGAAACTCCACTGAGGATTCACATCTCTTCTAAGTTTGGCCTTGGATTGACTGGATAGAACACCAATAAGTTTCAGCCAAAGAAATTCTAACTATTGAGCATCCACTAACATCCCATTTCATTGTCCTCAGTATAAGTGAGCCTGTGTTCTCTAACACTATACCAATAAGTACAAGCTCTGGAAGAATGTACCAAAGTGAAAGTCCTTCAAGTATGGGTCCAGAAATGATCTATGAGCCTGGTCAGTCTAACTAAATTCTTCAGAAGCTTGTCATCTGAAGGTAGGAGGATAGAGTATTTTTGACCAGAGTCATTCATGAAGACCATCCACAAAGCGTTGTGCCAGTGGAGGAAGTACCTCAGTGAAATCGTGAATGATTGAAGTTCCAAAGCAAGCATGAATGCCAGGAGAACAAAGATAACAGTGAGAATTCTGAGTCAGTTTTGGCCAGTTTCTAGTATTTAAACACTGGTGAAACTCACAGTGTTTGGAGACATAGTCTGCAACTCTCTGGGTCAAAACATTTTGACATGAATCAGCTGATCTAAATGATCTTTCTGCCCAGGAGAATCAGGGGTATGAAACAAGGCGTTTTGGAGAATTGTAGAAAAACACATTTTCAGAAATTATGTCCCATAGCCTCAGGGTATAAGCCAACCTCTGGAAGGAATCAGCACCAGAATCAGAAGCAGCCATCTGTGTCAGCTACATTGAATGCAACAATGTGACCTCTAGAACTTCAAACATCAGAAAACTCATTTTCTTAGAAGGAGTGGGGAGGAGGGGGTGAAGGGGAAGGGAAGGGAATGAGAGAAATTGTGTTCTTCCACAAAACCACAGAGTCCTTTACTCCAAACCTGAACTTCTATTTTTTTTTTTGGGGGGGGGGGTAGGTAGGGGTTTTGCTGAGGGTAAAGAGAGGACAAAATAGATATACCTGTTGTCTGATTCAGTGGTATAGAACAATAAAAGGAAATATGGACGGTGGGAATAATATGTGCCCCTTGGTAGCATTACACTGATGTATTATATGACCTTAAAGAGGTCACTTAATTTCTCTAAACCTCCATTTTCACATCTGTAAAATAAGGGTAATAATACTTTTATTACCTGACAGAGTTATTGTGAGGAAAACATTTCCTAAACTTAAAAGTACTACACAAATGTAAGTGGTACTTAATAGAAACCCTTGTTTTCATATCTAACATTTCTCTAGAAACTTCTTTCTTGAGGGGTAGAGCAAGATGGCAGAGTAACAGCACACTCTTACTATAGCGCTGCCCCCAAGCCCAGTCAAATGCCTGTAAAAAATGACTCTAATAAATTCTGGAGCTGCAGAATACACAGAATGATGGAGTGAAGCAAATCTCCAGCCCGAGATAGCCTGGAAGGCAAGGGGCAAGGCATAGTCCAGCATGGGCTGCACTGGCACAGATAAGACCTGAGCAGCCCTTGGGGAGACTGAATTTCTCACACCTGTGGCAATTTCCAGACTTAAGGACCCCAAAACGCCGAAGACAAATTGGAAGGTCAGTGGGAAAAGCCTGTGGGACCAGAGTGGGAGAGTGGAGTGGTCCAGACCCTGGGTGGCAGAGGGGGAAGGGGGCAGAGGAACCCTCAGCAGCCACAGCAACCCTCAGCAGCCCCACAGCAACAGGGGCAGAGACAGTGACTGTTTCTGGAGCTCTAGGCCCACAGATTGTGGGGGAATCAAGTAGCTGATAGTACACCCCTCCACTCCCCCTGGAAGCAGAGATCTACCTTGACGAAGAGCTCAAAAGTTAAGTAAATGGCTGGGAAATTAGCAAAAACCAAAAAAAGAATCAGACTATAGAATTCTTACTTTGGTGACAAGGAAAACAAAAACATGCAAACAGAAGACAACAAAGTCAAAGCTCCTCCATCCAAAGACTCCAAAAAAAAATATGAATTGTTCTCAGGCCATGGAAGAGCTCAAAAAGGATTTTGAAAATCAAGTAAGAGAAGTTGAACAAAAATCGGGAAGAGAAATGAGAGTGATACAAGAAAATTATGAAAAACCAGTCAACTGCTTGCTAAAGGAGACCCAAAAAATGCTGAAGAAAATAACACTGTAAAAAATAGACTAACCCAAATGACAAAAGAGATCCAAAAAGCCAATGAGGAGAAGAATACCCTAAAAAGCAGAATTGACCAGATGGAAAAGGAGATCCAAAAGCTCACTGAAGAAATAATTCCCTAAGGATTAGAATGGAGCAGATGGAAGCTAATGACTTTATGAAAAATCAAGAAATTATAAAACAAAACCAGAGGAATGAAAAAATAGCAGACAATATGAAATCTCATTGGAAAAACAACTGACCAGGAAAATAGATCCAGGAGAGAAAATTTAAAAATCATGGGACTATCTGAAAGCCATGATCATAAAAGAAGCCTAGACATCATCTTTCAAGAAATTATAAAGGAAAACTGCCCTGATATTCCAGAACCAGAGGGTAAAATAAATATTGAAAGAATCCACCAATTGCCTCCTGAAAAAGATCCTCAAACGAAGGGAGGAGTGTGCTAGAAAGGAGAGCAGATTGGGGGAAGGGTAATCAGAATGTATGCTGTCTTGGGGTGGATGGAGGGGAGAGATGGGGAGAAAATTTGGAACTTAAAATCTTGTAGAAATGAATGTTGAAAACTAAAAGTAAATAAATAAATTAGAATTGTAGATAGATGATAGATGATAGACTATAGATAGATAGATAGATAGATAGATAGGTAGATAGATAGATAGATAGATAGATAGATAGATAGATAGATAGATAGATAGATAGATAGATACATAGATACATAGATACATAGATACATAGATACATAGATACATAGATACACAGATAAAAGTTCTTTCTTTAAGACTGGGTCTCCCTATTTCACCAAGACTAGAAAATCTGAACTCTTTTCACCTGAGTCAATTTGCCTTTGCCAAGCTGGTGCCGTCCCCCATCTTCATCTCCAGTCTGGGGGCTCACCATATCAATGCTGACATAAGTGGGGACTCCCAGTCACTTCAGTTCACTGCAGATAAGAACTCCTGAATTCAAGACACCAGTCATCCTCAGTCTTTCCAGGGACAAAGATTACAGGCATTCTAGAGCTCTTTTCCACTACATTCCTGATCATTCAGTAAAACTGCATACGCATCTTCTGCTTTCAGTAAACACAGTTCAACTCTTTTCTTTCTTGTGATGTCTTATTTGTCATTGAACGTCATCCCCAAATGCCTACTCATCATCGGCCCTTGCAGTTAAAGGCCATGACTTATATAATTTTATATTTCCCCTTGCAATTTAACATACTAACCTGCACATAGAAGATATATAATAAATACTTATTGAATGGATGAAAAATTTGTATCCTTATTTGCACAATACCCATCACCTAATAACCAGTTTTAGATTAACTCACTCTAAGATGCCATCCTTACCAACCAGAAGGAAGCAATGGCCCCAACAAGCTAAGACCCTTTTCTTAGTATACTTTATCTATCCATTTGTTCTGAAATAATTTCATATGAATAGTATATATGTATGTGTATATATACACACATATACTATACATAGATACACATACCTATATATGTATGCATTGCTTACATGCATGTATATATACATATAAAATATTTATGTAGGATGTTATTTTGTGTTATACACACACACACACACATATATATATATATATATATATATATGTAATATCCACTTGGAAATAATACCTAAAAAAGATCCAGAAACATAATGTATGCTTAATATTATATATATAATATAAGCTTAATATATGCATATGAATATAGAAGATATATAATGTATGTGTTTCTATGTACGTGATACACAAGTATATATTGATATAGTTAGTCTATACAGGTATTTATTAACATAGTAATATATGCTTAACCCCGTGTGCTTCAGTTCGTCATCTATAAAATGAGCTGGAGAAGGAAATGACAAACCACTCCCATATCTTTGCCAAGAAAGCCCCATATGGAGTTTGAACATGGCATGACTGAAAAACAACTAAACAGCAAATTACACATGCATATAAGGATATATTAATATATACATGTGTGTGCATTTATTAACATATCAATTTATTAAGTACCAACTATGTGACGGTCATTTGTTAGATGCTAAGAATAAAAGTTTGAAAATGATGGAAGGAAGGAAGGAAGGAAGGAAGGAAGGAAGGAAGGAAGGAAGGAAGGAAGGAAGGAAGGAAGGAAACAATCCTTACTCTCAGAGAACATTCTGTTGGGGAAGACAATATTCACAGATATACCAAATGTATGCAACACAAATGCAAGGTAATTTGGGAAGGAATGCACTAGCAGAAGGACAATTCAGGAAAAGTTATATGAAAAAAGTGGGGCTTGAGTTCCATCCAGAAGGAAATGAGGAATTCAATGTAGTGAAAAAGAGATAGAAATGCTTTCCAGGAAGGAAGGAAGATCACTCAAAGGCACAGAGATATCTGCATGCTGAATATGACAGAGTAAAGTCCATTCTGTTTGGACTATAGAGTCTGAGAAAGGAAGTACTGTATAACAGGACTAGACAGATGGGTTGGGACCGAGTTGGGAAGGTCTTAGAGGTGATAGGGAGTCACTGGAGAGGAAAATCACTTCAGCATCCATTTGGAGAATATATTGGAACAGAGGGAGACTTGAGACAGGGAAACCAGTTATGATACCATTGCAGTGGTCTAAAAGACAGGGTGAAGATCTAAGCAAAAGTGGTGACTGTGTGAGTAGAGAGAAAGGATTGTATTTGTGAGATATGGCAGAGGCAGAAATATCACCATTTGGCAATTGATTGAATATACAGGGTGAGAAAGAGTTAGAGTAATGCCAAATAATCTGAACCTGAGAATTGTGTTTATGACCTGCCACTCTCCTTTGGTGAAAATACATTTCCTGTATGATATATTATACATCTATCCCTTCCTCATCACAACTTTCCCTGTCATGGTTTTACTATATGGTAGGTCAGCATCAGTAATTAAATGGGAATTTGGGGGGAGTTTTATGAAAGCTGCAGATGATATATGAAGACCAACAGATGACACAGAGCCTTTGACCAAATACTTAAGCCAAATTTTAAAATAAGGTACTGGGAATGCTACATAAAAGAAAAAGAAAAATCAGACTTCTTAATTACAAAGAGAAGGCTAAAATTTTTTACATGGATTTATCAAGATTGTGGGGACACCATCCTTCTAACCCCCTCTATGTAGAAAGGATAATTGTACTATTTATGGAATCTTTTTCCCTCCCAATGAAAATCTAGCTCATGTTAGTGTTTAAAACAAATTATACTTTTTTGAAGAGGTTTTTGTGGCCTTTCTGGATTCCTTCATTTTTTATCCAGTTAATATTCTTCCCTTTTCATTTTCTCCTTTCTATACTGATTTTATATTAAATATCTTTTTTCTTTCACTTTTGTTTCTCTGTGTGTGTAAATAAGCTATTTTGGAAAAAATTCCTCCAACCAAAAAGAAGTACCTCTTCACAGTACCCATTTAATAACAAGGGAGAAGGAACATAACCAGGATCTAACATCATTACATATTTAAATATTTTTAATAGTCCAAGAGCAGGTTTGCCAAGTTGTTCCAGCTGTTACAAAAACTAAAAGCTAGCTCTATGATTCCATCTATTCAAATCCAACTTAACATCTGCTAAAAAACAAAAAAAAACAAAACAGCCTCAGGAGAAGTCACTGCTTAAAATGCATCGCTGGGGTTGTAGCTTGTCATGTTTCAAATATGTTCTGTTGCTGGAAATTACTTTCTTTTAAAAATGCAATTCCAACCAGGGCACAGATAAGACAGGAAGTTGGAATGTTCCACTGTAGTCACGTTTTGTACCTATCACAGAAAGGATTTCTGCAGTTTCATGTATGTGAATAGTCTACAGCTACCCCCCTACCCGCCCCCCAAAAGAAAAGGAAAAGAGTGAAGAGAATTTGGCTTCATATCATCATATCATGCTGCCTGGGAGATTGTCTAGGACATCAAATCAGAGCAGAGAAATATGCAAAAAATTAAAACAGCAGATTAACCGAGGTGAGAGGATAATTGCATTATTTCCACCTAATATAACAAAGATTGGATCACACATAATTGTGGCCAATCCAGACAACACTGAATGTTTATATTAATCAGCATGTCACTGCATCTGGGGAATAACACATGGCCATACATGCAAGATTTACTGGCCACGTTTTTGTCTGCGGGAAAAGATTCAGCTCTTTAAATGATCACCCACAATAAGCATGGAACCCACTCCCAGAAATGACATGTGGCTACACCGTGAGCCAAATTCTTTGTACGGTTGACCACTTGTCATGATTTATCATGCTTGGCTTCATGATTTTCAGCCTGTTCCAGAGTACATTTGACTTGCTTTTCAGTTGTGCATTTAGAGGCTATCTACTAAGACTCCCCACCTGGGTAGGGATATCTACTGGCACTAAGTCATAGTTTCATCTCCACATCTCTGCTACAGACCTTCTGCATAAATGGTTTCATGTTGCAAATGAAAGCCTTCTGGGGAGGATTTCCTCAGGCTTTTTTGATAGTTTCTAATGTTTTGAATTTTTATTTGTTTTTAAATGCTAAATAAAGTATATTTACAAAGTGTAAACTTTGCAACATAAATATGTTTACCTAGGTCTGACCTTAGAGACTCTTCAAGTCTTCTCCATGCCGTCTTGACACCCTTGTCTCCTGATGTTCAGAACAGACAATTTCTGATCCCATGAAGCTGCTCTTTTTTTCTTAAAAGTACCCCCATTCATCCTTACTGTTCTCCTCCTGTATCATTTTTCAGCCTCTTCTCCCCTGCTTGGAATGATGTCCTTCATGAGACTTCACCTTATTCGTTTTTGCATATCCTCATCCCCAGCATAGTCTAAGAAGGAATTTCCATGGTACTCCCCTAGAGAACTGAAAACTAGGGAAACTGACACAACAGCTAGCAAGCCTAAACCTTGCCATTAGTAACTCTTGGTTGTCACTGTCTACAACATGAGCACACTTCTGCCTCACTCTTTGTAGTTTGGCCAGCAACTGGCATTGAAGTTAATCCAGGTCTCCGCTTTGGTTTGAGACATGTGGGCTACATTTACCAAAAAATATCCCTGATAAACAAGAACTCAGAGAGGCCAGTACTAGATGGCTCATGACCAATACATGCATTTATTCAATAATAATGTACTGAGTGCTTACTCATTCTTTAAAGGATTATTTTCCGGTAAATGTAATCCATGAGACTAGAGCTTTCATCCTAGGGTGAAGCTAAAAACCTATAATTAATCAATCAACAAGAATTTATTGAGGACCTACTATGTGCAGGTACTATGTCAGGCACTGTGCATATAGGTACAGGAATGTAACATTCTCTAAAAGAAGGAAGCTCACATATTGATAGGAAATCGTGTAAATATACACAGCATAATGTTAATAAATACAATATATACAAAATAACTAGGTAACATGGGATATCATATGTTATGAGTCACTGAAAGACCAGAATAGCATCTCCAACTACACACGCACACACACATGCACACACACACACCTTTCCCCAAGGAAACTTTGTTTCTTGCCAATAAGGGAAGCAGGAGTTGAGACTCGGAGGCTGTTATACTTTCCTCAGACAGAGGGAGTACCAGACTAGAATTATAGCTGTTTACTCCACTAAATATTTTTAGTGCAGGAAATGTAGTTTTCAGGTTCAAGCTAACTTCTTCACTACTATTTTTAATAGTAGGAACTCTATTAGTGCTCCTAGATTTATGTTCAAGGTTTGATTTCCTTCCCACCAAATGCCAGTTCTACAATGAAAACATATAGCAAAGAAACTCATTTATCCAAGTAGATAACAAAACAAAAGTGAAAGAAAATACACAAATGAGAATATATGCTTGGCAATAGAGGGCAAAGCCACTCACATTGATAATGGGATATCTCACCTCAATTAAAAGAGAAAGTCCCAGAATTTACACAAGCAAAAAAATTTCCCAAAGTTCTCCAGCTAGAGATAGAGACGCAATGGAGGCTTTCAAGGTCCATTCAGGCTGACTTCTTCCCTGAGTCTTTTTCTCCTTTTTGCAACCTGAAGTGAGGTTGGCATCATACTTTTTCTCTACTGTATCTGGAAGCCAAAATCACCTGAAAAGAACTGAAGAGATAGAAATTATTGGGTCTCCCTTCTTTCACCAACTCCACACCACCCCTTCATGTAGTATGGGGCACTGATGAGGAATAAGGAGAGAATCCCATACCAATGAGCTCTGGGGTTCTGGTTACATTCTAATACAAGGTAATTTTTGAAGGGGAGAGGGAAAATTGGGGAAAGCTTTGGAAGACAGGGGCCCTAAAAAGGAGGAAATCTATTTCAGGCATGTGGAATCACTAGGACAATGGCACAGAAATGTGAGATGGAATATCATGAGTGAGAAAAAGAGAGAAAGCTAATTTGATTTTAAAGTCCACTCTGGTTAGATATTCAGCTATTACCATACTAAGGAAACACTAAGCATATACTAAAATCAGCCAAAAATTTAATCAAAACAGAAAAAAGGAAACAACAAAAATATTCCAAACATAGCAACCATTCTCCAAATGGCTGTATTCTCACTCAATTGCCCAGAATTATTCAGAAATGAAGCCCCTCCCCATTCCCATCCAGATTCCTGCCTGCAAACTGGAGGAAACAGCCCTTGTTGGTAACTGTGAACCCCACCTTTTATTGGTCATTTCTAGTCTTCAACTATGGCTACAGCAGTCTCCACAGCTCTGTTGCCTCATCTCTTTATCCGGCAGCCTGACTAGTTTATTGCCCTCCAATCAATTTTTTCTCTATTCCTCACAGGCCAAGATTCCATGGATATCATATCTTGTCCTCTCCTCAATGTTGCTCCTCCTGGGTTCTCTCCAAGATTTTTATTCTCTTCCCCAATATTCATGTTTCTCTTCCAGGACAAACCATCTGCCATGCCTGGGCCACAACCTGATGAGTGCATGGTCTTTTCATCTGCCACACAGCACAGTGCAGATTGCAAACTTGTCATTCAAATCCTGAATACAAATCATCAGAACATCAGATAAGCCAGTGTGGAATATATTGTGATCATTTCACATTCTGATGATTTTATAGAGTTGAAGATAAGCAAAGAGGATGTTGATATGAAACTTTGAGGTTGACTGCAAAGACAAGCTACACACAACCAGAGGAAATTAATTCCAAATACTTTCAAGCATGAAGTTCACGTTACTTTTCCTTCTCCCATATTCATAATGTAATTTTTTTGTCTACAAAAATCATTATCTTTTATCATTTTTCTCAAGATAAGGTTTTTTCTCTCCATGACTTCTCCCTTATCTCCTTTAGAATAAAAAATAAAATCTTGTATTCTTTCTCACTTTACCTTTTCCCAAAAAGATCTCTAGTTATTTAATCCAGTCCACTTATTACATGTTAGCTCATTCATGTTCATATATCTTACAGAGAACCCTTTGTTTTATATAGAATAAGGAAAATCACTTCTGGAGGGGAAGACAGAGAATGAATGACCTTCTAAATCTAAGATACTTTGATAGATCTGTGAGCTCATCCCTCCAGTGAAGTAACAATATAACTCATTCATGCCTACACATCGTAGAAGACTGGGGGCTTTCTTTTAAATAAGAGATTCTTTCCCTTTTTTGTGTCTTGGAATCCTTTGCAACTGGTGCAGTTTATGAGCCCCTTCTCAAAAGAATGATCTTAAGTACATAAAATGAAATACATATAGGATTACCAAGGAAATCAACTAATTTGAAATGGAGTCAATAGGCAAGAAGACTATGATCACCCAATTTCAAGATAAAAATGAGCATGCCTGATATTTCAAGATATCTGCAATAATTGCAATGTGATAAAAACATGGTTATATTTTTATTGATGACAAAGTGACTATTGTGGCTTGATACATAAGATCAAAATTGAAAGAAATACTCATTTCAGTCAGAAGTTACTGAAAATAAAGATATACATACATATACATATGCATATGTGTGTGGATTGTACATAACTGTCCAGAGCCCCTGAAATCTGTACATGGCCCTACTTTTGAATTTTTTACATTACATAGGTACCAAAAAAGTACGCAGGCTGCCCATTGGTTATCTCTCGCTTTTAACATGACCCTTCATTTTTTTTTTGGAGGGGGGAGCATACATTTCTCTGCTAGCATCCTATACATCACTGTTTCTGTATAATTTGTTGCACTCAGCTAACAACCAGCACTTGCCCATCTATTTCCTTTTTTGGTGTTCTCAACTTTAGTTCTTTGGAAATGGCACTATTTAGTGATTTGCAGTCATGCTGCATACACTGGAAGAATATTGGTGTTTAGAAGATGGGTTTTCCTTTCAGAGAAAAGTTTGGGGCCATTTAAGGATTGAGCAACTTCCCAAACACAAGCCAGACACTTCTCCTATTAGGTCTCATTTCAGAGTCCTGTTTATTTTGTTCATTTCCAGTGTAACTACTAGACATATGTGCTGATGTATGAACTCTATATTTACCTATCCTACTGTAGAATATTATCAAAACAGCAGGTATTCTTCATCCACTTGGTTTTTCCTGTGTGGTTAGTTAGGATAAATTCTTTTGAATGATTATGGATCTCATATGAAAAGATTGCTGATGTTCTAGACTTGATTCAATGAACACAATTGACATCTGCAAGCAGGAGCACCTGGTGAACCATATCACATATAGTGAATCCTTCAATGTGTATTCTGAACTGGACATCCTTCATGAGAGTGGCAAATACATTTGGTGAGGAATGGTCCTGTCTTGTTTATATTAATAAGTACAAGTTCATTAAATAAATTTGTTATATTTTTTCCAACATATAATTTACAACTTTGACATGTGCATGGGAAATACCTTGATTTAAGAGAGATCTTAAAGTGACATCTTGTTCAACTGAATCAGCCGCTTTTTTAAAAGCCTACACCTCTCCCCCAAAAAATAATAGGTATGGCAATATTCTATATTTTTGACATACTGCAGTCAACTGTGTGATTGCAAAGATGTGGTCCTTATAGAATATCATTTTTGTAACCTTGCTTGTTCCTTTCACATATCTTTATCAAGGATGTCTTTAACACCTTTATACCTTATTCTCACATTTTTTTTAAAGATGTGAAAATAGACATATGGGTCAGTAGTTGTTGATAGTAGACTTGTTTAAGTAATATAATAAAACCCCAGATTTTCTCCATGCCTTTGAAAGGATCCCTCTTTCAAGTATCTTAAGAAACAGTCACTCTATCCTCAAAATTGTGTCAACTTCAATACAGATTTCCCTTCTCTATGTACTTGGTCTAGTCCAGTTTTTCCTATTTTTTTTGTTGCTGTTGTTGTTTCTTTCTCTGCATCTGTTTCTCTTCCTGATTTCCACTCTACTGAGCAAGATGACCCTCCCAGGCTAAGGCTCATCTCCTCTAATCTTATCACCACCCTGCTAACTCAAACACTTATTGACACCATCTCCTTCAGCCTCCTCTCACCTCTGATTGGAGGGTTAGATGGCAGAATACCAAACTCCTCCAAATGCCTTCCTTTATAGCAGGCAGAAACTGGACTTTTTTGACTGGCTTCATTCTACATCTGCTACTCTTCCTGGTTTCAATTTGACAGACTAAGATGTTCCTGCATTGGGTACTAGGGGCAACTAGGTGGCACAGTGGATAGAATACTACTCATCTTCATGAGTTCAAATCTGAATTCAGATCCTTATTAGTTATATGACCCTGGGCAAGTCATTGCTTGCTTAGTTCGCTTAGTTTTCTCATCTGTAAAATGAGCTGGAGAAGGAAATGGCAAACTGCTATGGTATCTTTGCCAAGAAAACCCCAAATGGTGTCATGAAGAGTTGGATATAACTGAAAAAAACAAGTGGATGCTCTGGGTATTCTTTGGTGCCCCCCTCCCCTTTTTTGACTGCTTTTGTTTGTGTTTTTTTGCATTAAATTCTAAGCTCCTTGAAGGCAAAAAATATCTCTTTTATTAATTATACCCTCAGGGCTTAATACAGTGTCTCACACATACTAAGTGCTTAATAGATTGGATTAGATTGTTATTTCTATTTTAACTTTCTGCAGAATGTAACTAAAATCCAAATGTTGTGACTCTTTGATGGTGAAAAGATTTTTTTCTTTTATTAAAAAACCCAAGTCCATAGATATTTTTCATCATTTTGTAATGATCCATCCAATGTCATCCCTAAAAATACTCAGGATAATTGTACTTAGATTGGATATCTCATTGAATTTTCCTTAAATTTTCCTCCTCTGTGGCTTCTCATTGATTTTAATGTGTCATATTTAATGTGTCTTCATTATTCTCCTCTGTGTGATTTTAAAAACGAGTTTTTGTTCTAAACTGGTATTGTCTTTAGTGGCCATATTTTTCTGTAGTGTTTGCTAGCCCCAGGGGATTTTAATCTCTTTTGTTCTCATAAGAGCAACTAATTACGTTGGTTATAATACTGATTTAAGAAATGGTTAAAACTGTCAAAGTCTCTTCTGTTCATTTTATAATTTTAGCGTTGAGGTTATTTTAACTAGGTCAAGGCCTTGGTCAATTTTTATTCCTTCTTTTTTTTAATATTCATTTTATTCAACATTCTAACAAATAGGAATTCTTACTATATATATATATATATATATATATATATATATATATATATATATACAACTGATTTGGAAATTATTCTTGTGATTCCCATCTATTATAGTTGATCAATTTCTTTTCTTTTTTTTTTTTTTTTGGTCTTTTCCATGCCCAGTATCTCCCAACTCTTCCTTCAAAGGAAGTATCTATGATATACAAATACATGATTTTTGTGCAGGCATCTACAAGCCTTTGGCCTCACTTCTTTCTTATTCCTGAAATATATTTCTTCATATATTTTTGTCAACTTTGAACTGAAATAATTGAGTATCAAAATGCTTATGTTGACTTAATTTGAGGGTTTCACCAAGTCCTTCATATAATTTCTCTACTTCTTCATCCTCTACAATAGACCTGAGATAATTTACATAACTTCAGATAAAGGAATTGTTTCTCAAGTTCTCATCTATAAAATTAGAGGGTAGGACCAGATTGTTTCTAAAATGCCTTATAGCTTTAAATTTTTAAATCTATACTGCTACAAGATGGCACACATGCTGCTATTATATTTATAACTGCCAGGAACCATCGTGACCAGTTCCTAGTGCAAATGCGTTCACTATATTGCTTAGCTTCGCATATCATGAGGACACTCAAAGCAAATGCCAATCTATCTCTAGTTTTATTTCTTCCACTCTGACCCTTTATGGATAGGGGAATTACTGAATCAGATCATTAGCTCTAAGCCTATATCCTACTCTAGAAAACTTCCCATTCATCCTAAGTACCTCACTGATGTTCCTAATTAGTAAGTTTCATCCTATTTAAAATAAATGTTGAATGCAGTAATAAAAATATATAACTTCAAGTCTCATTCATCTGTTCACACAACCACAAGTTTTAATATCCCTGCCCAAGTTACCTTGGTTTTTGTCCAGTCTACCACTGAATAAAATCTCAGTCTAACAATTTCTCTTTCATAGTTGAAACAAACACAGTTCAGATGCTTAAAGCAAATGTACCAAATTCCACTGGCATACAAGTTAGAACTAATTTCCTGATGGACTTCTTGTAAAGGCTTATCACAAGTACTACAGTATGATATGAACAAATAATGCTAAAAAAAAATGTTTCTCATTGCTTCTCAATGAAGGATAAAATGAATTCTGCCATCACTTTTATTTGCCTTTCCAAGGAGAATCAATGAGCCATTCTTCCATTTAGTTTCAACTTCCTTCTGTCTTCTGATTACATTTACTGTGAGAATTGAGAAATGAATATTATTTGTTTCACTACTCATCTGTCCACTTATTGGTCATTGGCCAAAATCTTCATTTAGAGTATCAATGGGATATGTAATGTTTATAGAAGGTCTAAAAACTGAAACGGATTACACTCTGCTTTTTTTTCCCTCCATGCTGCATTCCCAATGCCTTTTCCTTCAGCAACTCAAAGTGGAGCTGGCCTTTTCTATCTTTTCTTTTAAAACTGGAAGCCAGAAGCCAGAAATTCAATGCTGGAAGAAGGTTTGAGGCTTGAAGAATCAAGGAGGGGGGATGACAGAGGACTCTGTCTTACGGATGTGGTTCTTCAGTAAAAGAATTTTTGCTGACCCTAGGCTAGGTACCAAGCAACATGCAAGTTCAGAAAATAAAAGTAGCATATGGTTCTGACCCTAGGAGTGGAGAGCATCTTAGCCTAGTCTGAAGCCTACAGTTGATTAACCAGGACAGGAATTCCAGACCAAAGTGGAACCTATAATTCTGTTACCCTACACTAACAGTGCTTTCCAGCTTGCTGATAGTTGGCTGAGTTGGGGTAGCTAGGTGGTGCAATGGATAGAGCACCAGTGCAGGAGTCAGGAGGACTTGAGTTCAGATCTCACCTCAGACACTTGACACTCACTAGCTATGTGACCTTGGGCAAGTCCCTTAACCCCAATTGCCTCATCCTGGGTCATCTCCAGTCATTCTGATGAATATCTGGTCACTGGATTCAGATGACTTTGGAGAAGGTAGTCTGGTGACCTGCACAGCCCTCCCTCACTCAAAACAAAGTCAAGTGCAAGTCATGTCATTATTTCTCTGATGGCATGGTCTTCTTCGACAACAAAGGACAAACACACACACACACAGTTGGCTGAGTCTAGCAATAGTCTTATGGGAACTCTAACAAAGGCTAAGCCCACAAGTATGCTACTTAGCCCCAAACTCTGGGCAGAAACTTACAAAGTTTGGGCTGGAAGGACAGTGATCAGACTTTGTTCTCAACTAGACCACTATTGAAGCAGTGACAGCTTCTAGATTCCCACTTTGAGCTATCCCTGATATCCTGGAATAATTCAATAGTCATGACCTCAAGAAAGCAGCAATAGGAATGAAAAGGATACAAACTCAAGTCAGGCATTTTCTTCATAACTTCATTGAGTCTGGTCTTAACATATAGTTCAAAGTCATGGAGTAGGCTGGAAGAAAAAGGAAAAAAAAATAATGTCACAATAAAAATCTTTTATGATAATACAGATATTTAAGGCACAAACTCAGAAGAAGAAAATGACTCCAAAATATTTATAAGCAAAGCCTCAAAACAAAACATAACTTGAACATAAGTTCAGCTAGAATTCCTAAAAGAGATGGAGTATATATAACTATATAACTATAATAATGGTCTGGCATAAGATTTACAAAATCTTACCCAAACAACATACTTCCTGAAAATAAGAATGGACCAAATAGAAGATAAGGACTCTAGGCGAGAGCCAAAAAAAAATGGGGAAAAAGTAACAAAAAGAAGAAAATATAATGTATCTTATAGAACACTTGTTCTGAAATACAGATCAAAGGGATTAGATTTAAGATTAATTGAAGTATCTGAAAACCATGACCAAAAGAAGAGCCAGACATCATATTTCAAGAAATCATAAAAGGTAACTGCACAAATCTTTCAGAACCAGAGGGCAAATAAGAAACCCTAGAAACATTATAGCCAAAAGACTGTCAAAGAAAAAAAAACTATAAATAACCTGAAAGAAAGAATTCAAGTACTGAGGAACTACAGTCAGGAACACACAAGATTTAGCAACCATCATTATAAAGTAGTCAGGAGCTTTGATTATAATAGTTCAGAAGGAAAAGAATATAGGCTTTCAACTAAGAACAATTTACACTGCAAAACTGAAATTCTGAGAGGGAAATAAGAGGGGAATGAGCCTTTAAAGAAAAGAGAACTTCCAATATCACTGATAAAAAGATCAGAGCTGTGTAGAAACTTGAAGTGCAAATAGGAGTTAAAAGCATAAAAAAGTTGAAAATATGAGTGCATCCTCATAAGGGATTAAACAAGAGTAAACTGTTTATATTCTAAAATGGAGAAATAATTTATTTGTCCTTCAAAATCATGTCCTTATCAGGGGTCATAGAAAGAGTCTAATTAGGCAGAGGATCTAGGAGTGGCTGCTTTATATTTGGATGATTCTAAAACACAGAATGAAAAGGGGAAGAGGAACACTGGAGCACCGTAGAAAAGAAAGGAAGATGGGAGAAAATATCTCACATAACAAGCAAAAATCTAGGCAAACAAGGAAAAAAGGTACAGGGAAAGAAGGCAACACTTGAACCTCACTCTCTTCTGAAATGGTCAAGGTGAAAGATAGGAAAAAACACACACACATTTGGAGACATACATACAGTTGGATACAGAGATGCACTTCACTCAGCAGGAAAATATTAGGGGAAAGGGAGAAGGTAGATATGTGGAATAGGAGGAAAAGTAGATTAAGGGAGGCATTAATCCTAAGCAAAACAACTCTAACTTGAGATCTACAAAAATGTTTATAGTGACTCTTTTTATGGCTTCAATGAAATAGAAACTGAGGGAGAGCCAATTAATTTGATAATGACCAAATAAGTTATGATAAGTGAATATGATAGAATACTAATATACTGTAAGAATAACGAAGAAGGAAACCTAGGAGGACTTATATGAACTGATGTAGAATGAAGTCAGTGGAACCAAGGAACCAGTTTATATGACATCATTGTAACCATGATTACAAAAGATACATGATGAAGTTTGTTACACGCTTCTAGGGGGAAGATGGACTTGAAAATGATGACTTTTTTTCGAGGAATATATCCAATTCTGGAGTCTGTTTTGCTTGACTATGTATGTTTGTTTTGTTTTTTCCTTTCTCAGTTGGGGAGAGATGGGAAGGAGAGAAGGCAGATTTTCATTGAATGAAATAAATAGTATTTGACTTAAATAAAAAGAAGGGGAGGGGAAAGGTTAATAATACAGAGAAGACAGAACTAATTTTCATCATCACAGAAATGGCAAAGTAGAATTAAAACTTTATAAAGGAGAATGAGAATTTAGCTCTCCTTGACTTCTCCCCACCTTGAATGCTATCTAAAAGATAACATGTAAGAAACGAGCTGTTTGTCCCTGAAGTTCTTTTATCTAGTACAGACATACCTCAAAAATTTATTAGGTTTAGTTCCAGACCATCACAATAAAACAAATATCACAATGAAGTGAGTCGTGAATTTTTTGGTTTCTCAGTGCATATAAAAGTTGTTTACACTATATCACAATCTATTAAATGTGCTATATGTCTTATGTCTTTTTTAAAAAAATGTATGTACTTTAATTTTAAAAAATACTGTATTGTAAAGAAATGCTAAGCATCATCCAAGCCTTTAGTAAGTCATAATATTTTCACTGGTGGAGGGTCATCTCAATGTCGATCAGGGTGACTGTAGATGAAGGCTGGGGTGACCGGCTATTTCTTATAATAAGGTAACAATAAAGTTTGTCCCATCAATTGACTCTTCCTTTCACTTGAACACTTAGAGGTCATTATAGGGTTATTAATTAACCTAACTTCACTATTGTTGTATCTCAGAGAAGAGGGAGACCAGAGAAGAGGGAGAGAGATGGGAAATAGCTGGTCAGTGGGGCAGTGCGAACACCTGGAACATTTATCCGTTAAGTTTGCTGTCTTATAGGGCTATTGTTCAAAGTGGCCCAAAACAACAGTGACAATAGTAACATCGAAGATTGCTGATGATACATCACCACAACAAATATAATCATAATGAAAAGTTTGAAATATTATGAGGATTATCAAAATGCTACATAAAGACATGATATGAGCACATGCTATTAGAGAAATGGCACCAATAGATTTACTTGATGCAAAGTTGTCACAAGCCTTCAATTTGAAAAAAAAAAATAATAATGCAACATCTGTGAAGTGCAATCAAGAGAAGTAAAATAAAACTAGGTATGCCTATACTGAAACCATCTGAACTTCAAATCTGCAGGTTTAGCCCCGTTTCCTGGGCAAAGAGAATAAAAGGAGCCTTGTTCAATAGCTCAAGAGTTCAAAATAATATCAAAATAATACTCCATTCCTTCATTGCTGTATGGTAGTGCCCTTGATTTCTTAAAAGTTATGCCAGCCCTATACTGGATACTCCATCTCCCAGCTCTGCATTTTCAAATAAACCGTTTCCCATCTTTTGAATGTTCTCCTTCTTCATTTCTGACTTGGAATCCCTAGCTCTCTTCAAGGGTCAGCTCAAGCACTGCCTCCTCCACGTCCCTCTCAGATCCCCACATTGTTGGTACTATGGCCTTCTCCTAAAATGTTCTGTACATATGTCTTAGATATTTTGTATTGATTTCTCTGTGGACGTTCTATTTTCTTCTTATAGAAAGTAACCTCTTTGGGGATACAAGTTGTTTCATCTTTCTCTTTGTGTACCCATTACTGGGTCCAAGGCCTGACATGTAACAGATACTTAATAAATCTTTGTTGAATTTTTTTATTAAAGAATTGAATTGAAAGGATCCTGTGATAATCTTAGTAAGCCAGCTCTCCTTAACTGCCAATCTAAGTGAATCATTGAATTATCCTTCAGTCTCATAATAAATTGTTTTCCTTCTCTGAAGCTTGTTCCTCAGTAACTGAGTCCTTCAGTATTCCTTATTCTTTCCAGTGACTTGATTTCTTATAGAATACTCATTAGCCTAAAAATTCTTTTCCTGAATATAATCTCCCATAAGAAGGCCTTTGATGCCAGTAACTAGACCTCTACAAATCGTCTGCTTCTTGGAACTTAATTAATAACAAGTGATGTCTTCAGATAGGTTCCCCTGCACTGAATTCCAAAGTATAGTGTTTTCCTCAGAGTCCCCAGTCTTCCATTCAGTTTGGATCTTTGGCCAATATTTCTCACATCCCAACCTGTCCTTTTACCCGTGGACTTGACTCTAACTTTTGAACCTGACTTTAGACAGATAGACAGACAGATAGATACAGAGATCTCTAAGTATTCAATAGCTGGTCTTCTCCTTCCCTGTCTCCTCTCCCACGTTCAGACACTAAATCATCACATAACCCACAATGTCTGCTTAGTTCCCATCTTCCCCTGTCTGACTCATCTTTTTCCCTCTTTCACTCTGGCTAACTATAGAAAAAGTTATTGGAGATAATGTCCCTGCTAGAAAGAAACACCTAATTTTGTAGTAGCTTCCTTGAAAAATATGGGAGAGTGACACATAACACCAGAAGATTTCATGTCCAATAGCACAATAAAGTAATGAGAAAGGGAGACTTGCTACTCTTGATCTCAGTCTAGGATTTGCTGGACTGACAGAAGTATACTTTTTATCTTTGGGTGGAAGTCACAATAAATAAATATTATAACTGTTATGCAAATTCAGCAGTTAGGAAGCATAAACACTGATCAATGTGCCACCATGTGGATATTTCTCTATGACACTGAATATTAGAATCATTTTTGAACTTGCCTTATAGTCCTTGTCTTTCTGCATTAAATATTCTTCATTGATTTTTTTCACTGGCAAAGACAGAATATGTTTTGGACAAGTCTTGAAATAGGTGGGAACTGGCCAAGAATTTGTTGATTTAAGGTGTGTTGGTTTCTTGAACTAAACCTAATCAGCAATTTGTAACCTCTCAGGCTGATAGAGTATATTTCATAAGTTTGAAGGGGACTTCGGTGAATGAAAATCTAATTAACTCCTAGTGTTAAAGCTAAAAGATCACAAAGTGAAGGTCCTGCTACTTGAAGTTTGGGAAAAATACCTCCTCTCAGCAGGAGAGTCAAGAAATCAGAAAGAAACACAGAATTCTCATCATATAACTATTGTTTCAGTCAAGACTATTGTGGGGGGAAAATTTCTACAGCTGCTATTGGAAACTGATGTATAGAATAACAAGAAGTCCCAAAAAAGACTGTGAATTGAGTCTATTTCATATTTTAACTGTATCCTAACAAACATATAGCACAGTTGTTACCAATGGTGATTAATTAGGGCACTAGAAAAAATATTGACGATCTGAGCCTAAATATACTTCCCTGTTTTGACCCTAGACTAGTGATTGAGACCTTTCAAGCCTCAATTTCCTCCTCTGTAAAACGGTAATAATAACAGCTACACTACCTACCTCAGAATGTGGTTTAGAATGAAAGAAGATAATGTATGTAAGTCACTTTGTAGCCATAAAGCACCACAGAAATGTACACAACTATTGTCCAGGTCTGTTACTTCATCGGTTTAAGGAGCTCCTGGTGAAAAAAGACCCATTAGCTCTCCATCGCAGGTAGCTTAAGAGTGCTGAGAAGTTGCTTGAGGCTTTGAGAAGTTGTGAATTGCCCTGAGAATAAACCAGTATGTATTACAGGCAAGACTTGAGTCCATTTTGTCTTGACTGAGAAAAGGGGGTACGGAGCAGAATTCAATGAAAACTAGGGCCTGGAAGATTAAAAGGGAAATATGTCTATAAAGATAACCTGGGAGGTCTTGCTCTAGGACTTGAATCAAAGGGAGTCCGTCAATAAGGAAGAGCAATTAGTAAGACTTAGTCCTCACTCGTGAGTATAATACAAGATTATTTATTATAACTTCTACAAACTTGCAAATTATCTCTATATTTGATACTTTTAATCCCCTGCAGGTTTCCCTGTGGCGCATAGGAGCAAAACACTTAAGACAAACCTAAACAAGAGATTGTGTTGTTTTGGGGATTAGGGAAAGGGCAAAACCTATCCATCAACTGACAAGTATTTAAGTACCTACTGTGTGCTAGGCATGGTGCTAGGTATTGGGGAAATAAATATAGAGAACTAAACAAACCCTGCTCTCAATGAGCTTCCAGGCTGAGCCTGAAATCCTCTCCCATAGAGGATGGTAAGAAAAACCGTTGTTGTTCATCATTCTTGGAAAGGACCAATGATATTAAGGCATGATGTCTTGACTTGTAAGCGAATTTGATTTGAGTGAGGTAGAGCTGCGCAAAGTCATCAGCCTCATTCCAGAGTCATCGAAGTCCAGTGGTAAGACGTAGGTCAAGATGACTGATGATGGACCAAAAAGAAAAAATGGTGGTAATAAGAATGCAGCCACATCTTAGGACTTCCTTTTGGAAGTAGCTGGCTTTTGAGGCCTCTGTGGCCTTGATAGACACCGGTCAATTCTTGAAAACCCTGTGTCTGTTAAATATAATGAAATCACTTAAAATCTGTTTTTCTATGAATATTTTTAAAAGATACATTCTGTAAAAAGGGATGTTCTTTATAACTGGAGCAGTAGATAAAAGTTGTAGAGTACTGGACAGTTGCCATGGGAACCATTGTTTGCAAAATAAAATATTAGGCAAGGAGAACTTTATCTCAAAAAGATTATTTTTAAAAGGTAAAAATGGAAATATATTCAAGTCAAAAGGAACCTTCTAGAACCAAAAAAATATACATTTAGGCAAAGGAATTTTTTGCTTTCCATGTAGAGACAGTTATGAACTTTGCTTATGTGTGCTTATGTGCTTGTCTGACAAGTTATCCTAGAGGCTAAGGGAAATCGGGTGGAGACGCTGCCTCTACTCCTTGTTCCAGCTAATTTTGTGTTTCATGACAGCCAAGAAGTGAAACTAAGAAAACAGTAACAGTGATGAGAAGCTTCTAAGAGGACCAGAAAAGCCTGGAGTAGTTAGAAACTTGGAGCATTAGAGAAGAGCTGGAAAATTTCTCCTTTTAAAATGACTCCCAAAGTCATGTATAATGACTAGAAGGCACATAGTAGGCACTTAAGCAATATTCGCTTATTGATTGATCAGAAGGGATTGTAAAGTAAAGATTTTGGGTGAGTTAGATTGAAACTTTCTCATCATATTTAAGATGGTAGATTAAATTGTGATTGATAGTACTTGATTAATTAGCAAGAAATCTACCAAATGTTATGAAAGTATTTTGCTTCCTTTTTAATCTTTATATATTATCTCTCAAAGAGGTAATTTATGCAAGGAAGCAAAGAGGAAGAAATGGATGGTTTGAAGGCTATATACCTACCATTGATCTCAAAAGAGTGAAAGAACCAGAGGAAGACCCCCCCTCCAGTCATTAGGATAAGAAGACATCAATGGGGCTTTGATCTGCACTAAAGGACTGGAATAACCTGCTTACAAGATAGTCAGGGTAATATGATACTAGTAAAGGAGTAAGGATAAATTAGATCTGTCTATCTGTTTTGGAAGAATGACCTAGGAGAGAAGAGGTTATAGCTTCAAATTACTGCTTTGATAGCAGGGAAGGACTCCAGAAATCTGATCTTTATGGTAATGATGAGTTTGTGACTATTCCCAGCCCTAGGTTCTGTTGATTCAATGAAAATAATTGAGCCATGGGATATCACAATGGCATTGAATAATTTTCTGGGGAGAAAATTTGGGGAGGAGGATAACAGAATGGAATTGGGAAAAATGAAATAAAGATTTAAGAATCAAAAAGACAAACTTTATCTAGTCAACCCTGACCAGCTATGAACTTCTTAGACTGGAGAACTGTTTCAAGTCATTTCTATAATCTTATTTTTTTCAAGTTTTTTTTAAATTAATTTTTATAAATTTAATTTTTCATCTAAGGAATAAAACAAGCATTTTCATAATGTGGAATAATTTTTTAAAGAGGTGATTGTAGATAAAACTGCAAATCTTTTATGTACAACCTGCTATTCCTTTTAAATATATAATAATCATGTAAATTTCTTTGCCCCTTTTTTCTCTTCCCCCCAAAGATAGTTACCATTAGATACAAATATATACATATAGTGTGTGTGTATAAATATATACATATATATACAATCATTCTATTATCTTAATAAAATATTTCCCTTGTATTTGTCAACTTTTAAACATCAGTTCTTTCTGAATAATCAATAAGTATTTAATGAACATCTGCTAGGTGAAAGGCATTGAACTAGCTACTGTGGGAAATATAAAGATCTATATGACATAGCCTTTACACACAAGAAGCTTACAATAAAATATAGGAAATGAGACATGGGATTCAATTCAATAAACATTCTCTATCTAGTACATGCTTTAAGTGCTGGGTATACAAACAAGGAAACTGTGGCTGCCCTCAAAGAATTCAGGTTAGGTGGGAATAAGGGGAAAACAGCATATCCAGCTAAGTAAATACAAAATGAGTACAAAGTAATTTTGGTGAAGGAAGTATTGAAGTACTATTGCTAAGGAGTGAAAATGCTATCAATGTCCTCTAAACTTCAGTGTCCTGAGACAAATCCCCAGCTACCTTGCCCTAGTTGCATCTCTGAGTATACCAGTTTGCCTTGAACAAAGGTTCTGTGATGGGGAGTAGCTGATAGATTTTTTAGAAAGTAGGTTCAGGCCAAATTATAGAGAACTATGCATCTAAGCCTAAAGAATATGAAATTTATCTTGAAGGATAGTCATGAATATGACTCACTCTAATTTTAGTTCTGAAATATAGTTAATTACAATGAAGACTGTAACAGTCTTGCTATAACTACTGGGAGGATAAATTCTCGTAATGACTATTCTCCTTTTCCATCTTTTCCTTCCTCTTGCAAACAGTGAAGAGACTATCAATGCACAACACAGTTCTGACTTACCAAATATATCAAATAGGCCTACTGAGTCACTTGTATCCTGTGAAATGGGAGATTGTATGTCTGCTTCTTCTTTGGCCTCCAAAGGGGGAAGGAAAGAGAACAAGGGTTCAAGTAAAGTGTCAAATTATCAAACTGAGCATAGAGAAATTAGACTGTTCTGAGGAAACTCTTTGATATCTCCATTTTAAAATCTATTTTGTTCCTCTTCAATGTATTCATAAAATGCTGTTTTCTGTGGAAAGAAACAAGGTGTCTTTAAAACAGAGCAATCTGTTTCAGAGGTCAGGCTGTAAAAGTTGCAGGGGAGCTGGAGTGCTTAGTGTTTAATGAGCAAACATTGTATGCCAATTTCAAGCTACAGATAAGAAAGGAGGAGAGAAAGCTTGAAGCAAGTTAGTCAAGTGGAGAGAAGAGAAAATTACTCCCTTCTGATTGGAAAATAACAGTTAAGAGATTTCAAACAAACTGTCCTCATCTTTGCTGCTGTAACACCGATCTCTCTCTCTCTCCCTCTCTCTCTCTCTCTCTCTCTCCTCTCTCTCTCTCCTCTCTCTCTCTTTCTCTCTCTCTCCTCCTCCCTCCCTCTCTCTTTCCCTGTTTCCTTATCTTCCTCCCTCTTTTCCTCTTTCTTTCCCTTCCTCCTGCCCTCCCTCTTCATCTTTCTCCTCTCTCCTCCTTTTTCCTTCTCCCTCTCTTTTTCTTGGTCTTGGTTTCTCTATGTATCTGTCTTTCTTTCCTCTTTCTCATTCTCTCTCTCTCTCTCTCTCTCTCTCTCTCTCTTTCTCTCTCGCTCTCTCTCTCTTTTCTTCGCTCCTTCCTTCTCCCTAGTTACAAGGCTAAAAAAAAAAAAAAGCAAAAAGAGATCATAAAGGCAAATGGAGGATTTTCTTCTGATCATTTGTAATTGAATGCTAGAGCCTGGATAGTGAGGGATGACATCAGAGCACTTGAACAGACTTCAGAACAAACATACCCAGAAATCAACGACAGAGAAGCAGCCTTACACACAAGGGGCAAGAGCTATGCCAATTACTCAGCCACTGTCAATGAAATGATTATCACAGTTGAGAGAGGGAGTGAGGGCTACTTTGTGCTAAGAGCAGTCTTATATAGAGCAAAGACTGAGTACCCCCACCAAAAACTCCAGTATTATAGCTCGGAGCAATTAGTCTGCGGATATATTAACCAGTATCCTAGACACATTAAAAGCTAGTGATCTGATGAGTCTACTCTTCTTTTCCTGTCCACAAGCATTTATCGAGTTTTCAACGTGTGCCAGACACTATGCTAAGCATTGGGGATAGAGAGGAAAGTACCAATAATGTGATCCCTAACCTCAAGAAGTTAATAATAATAGCTAGCATTTATATGACCCACTCTATGTCAAGCACTCTGTAAGGTGGTTTACAAATAATTCTGCTGATCCTCACAATAACTTTGTGAGGTAGGTAGTACTATCATCCCCATTTTACAGTTAAGGAAACTGAGACAAACAGAAGTTAAGCAACTTGCCCAGGGCCAGGGAACTAGTAAGTAGATGAGAATGAACTTGAACTCAGATCTTCCTGACTTCAGACTCAGTTTTCTATCCTCTGTGCTATCTAGGGGCCTCCAGTTCTGGCTACCCATGGGAGATACAACATGTAAATAACTGTTCATGTAAAATAAACATAATAGAACAGGAGATAAGACATGTTTAATGGTTGCTATAGAATAAGGAAGGATTCTGAATGAGCTTCAGATTCATGAGGCTTTCATAAAATTTCTTGCTCAGGGAGCTCTATGTCCATAGAATCATGGTTTCTAACCTTCCCTTTTCTTTCTCCACACACTTGAGAATCCTCTCTGAGAGTCCAAAGTTATCTCTCCCTAAGGTCAAAACTTCATAGACTCAGTAAGGTTATTTGATAAAAACCCATATACCTTCTTTATATAGCTTCAGATGTTCCTTCTGCAATCATGGTCCAAGGGAAATAGTCTTATTTTTACACTAGTGGTAAAACAAGATACTCTAGAGTAGACTGGGGGAGCATTTTGTGAGGCGGAAAGTTGCTAGTTTATATCTATATGGTGGGGATAGGAAAGAGTTACAAGAATAGGTCTAAACCGGCTACTCCCAGATATGATGCATTTTGATAAAAAAAAAAAAAAACTGGCCCCACACTACCCTACATCAACCTGGGTCTGAGTGTATCATTCTGACAAAGCCTGCCTAATTTCAATTACTAAAGAAGGCTGACCACAGCCTTATCATTTTAATACATGGACTGAAATATCAGAGTCACAATCATATATGAAGGAAGGAAGATGGCAGAAGCTTTTAACTAGCATTATAAAGATTCAGGATGAGTAGAAATAAAGGTTGTAAAATGAACCTGGGCTAAACTAAGATGTGATTAAACAGTGTCCTGGCCAAGGTGAGCAAGATTAAAGAATGAGACCTTCACGTTAGAATTGAAGGTGTCTTCCTGTAGAAAATAAAAGATCTCTGCTGACACCACACTTGAGCCTCTGTTCTGGAACTGATGAGGTCTCTTTTATGGGGTATGAGTTCTCTTTTCCCTGGGTATTTGTTGGTTCATGGATGCAACATTAGAGGTAATTCATTAGAACGAATTCATAATCAGTTTCATGCCACCTGGTATCCACCCTTTGTCTTAACCTTTTTTTAATCTTATGAAATTTTACTTATTCATTTCTATTTTTAACATTCATCTTTCTTCCATTTTGAGTTCCAAGTTTTCTCCCTCCCACCCTTCCCCCACCTATTAAGATGGCAAGCAATATATCAATTATATATCTTCATCTTTTAAAAGGGAAACTCAACAGAAAAAGGAATCTCAAGCTGTTAGACGCAAAAGGGTGCTACACAAAGATATTCAGACCTCACACCCTGAACTCTAAGTTTATGTATCTGCATCCCAGGAGAACAGAAACCACATGACCTCTGGAAGAAAGGATCCAGAAATATCAGTAGATAGAGGTAATGGCAGAACAATGGCGGACAACTGAATGAATACCAGGATAAATCAGCCTCCTAGACACAGGATAGGAGGTACTGGTTAAAGCCAATTTCTTTAACCAGGACTTCCAGAGAGAAGTTTTCCTCAACCAATCAAAGGTGTTCTAGTGTCAAGTAAAAACCAGAGCCAATGAGAAGCAAGAAAGAGAGTTATGAAATAAGGAAGGAAATTCAGATCTTGTTCTCCAATAGTATGAATTACATGGCCTTGCCCAGAGGGGTAAGTGGTTGATTCTAGCAACTCCTACTTCTTTCCCCTAGTGGAAGGATATGTTAAACATCTACCCATTGCAATGCCAGTAATCTGAAGGGCTATACAAGTCCCCAGGGAGGTAGTGCTCATAATCGATAGGAGGTAAATTGCATAAATTTCAAGCAAGCTCAAGTATTTTACTCTTACAAAGAAGCATCAGCTCTAGGGAAATCAGTAAAAGAGATGAAGGGTCGCTAGAGAAGAAAGGAAAATTGTTTTGACTATAGAAGGACTCTGGTACAAGACTTTTCTGTTTTCCTCTTTTTGTCAAATTCAATAAAACCTTGATATCTGAATACTTGTAAGGAAGCTGCTTTATTGAGACTTAGATAGGAGCCATGTTGTCAGAGAAAATCCTAGTTTGGGATCAAACAAACTAATGGCTATTTCTCCCATGGGTGAAAACCCTGAGCTAAAATGAATGATTGAAATTGAAACCTACAAACCCAGATCTTTAGTTCTGGACCATGGGTTACACACTAATTATGCCTAAATGTTGCTCTAAATCACATTTCATCTTTTAAAATATGAACTTATTTAACATTTAGGTTTAGTTATTTTGTGGTGTAGGGACAAAAGTCCTGAACTTTGAGCCAGGAAATCTGTCTACAATTCCTAGTGGTGACACTCATTAGCTATTTTATTTCTCATCCTCACTTTTTCTAATCTAGAATAATAATGATGGCTAAAGGGATCATAATACTTACATTATCTCAAAGGATTTTTTGAGAAAAGTACTTTCCTAAAACAGTTTTAAGTTTACAAAGTGAGTTGTTACTAATAAGAGTTCAATTTTTAGAGAAGGATAGAGATCTAGCTGTTTAGGACATGAAAGGATAATCAAAGAAGTACCATCCACTTGGTAGCGGCTTATCATAACTATCGATAAATTGCACAGGAAGAAACAGTCTCTGAAGTGCCAGCCTTGTCAACCCAAACATATGAGTGATAACAAAGATCATCTTGGAGGCAGGATAACACCTAATATGAATTTGGACATTTTTTTCCCCTCTGAAATAGTCTTGTCATTGTTTGGGAAAGCAGATATTTATCTTTTCTCTATTTCTACGTGCCCCACTCCCTATTAAAAGAGTCCCCTTTGCTGGCTGAAATCCTTTTCTTTTATCTTGCTTCCAAAGAAAGGAACCCATGACACTTGGCTTCAATCATGATCAGTCCTGATACCTCATACTTTCATGATTGCAGCTCAGAAGCACGCATGGCCTCCTGTAATCCCTGTGACTCAGCATCACCATTGATCTGCCTTGGCAAAAATTCTTTCTCTGATACTTCCCCCCTGCACTCACTGATATCCAGCCTAGCCTTGCCCCTCCCAAGTCTTCAATTAATCATCAATCAACTAGACCCATACTTTCTATGTGCCTAGACTGTGCTAGACCTAGAGGTCTCAAATACAAAGAATGAAATGATTTCATCTTTCAATGAGCTTACAACCTAATCGGGGAGACAACAAGGTCATCTGTAACTATATGCATAACAAATATAAAGAGAATCTGGGGATAACTGAAATCTGACTTTCTCCTGAACACAGAACAACTCTGATTACCTTTCCAGTAAAGTTAGTCTTCTGGTAACTCCCCTCTTCCCCAGTCAGGAAGAAGAAGCCACTCTCAGTGATTTCACCTCTTTTGAAATTCATACTATCTGATTTATGTCACCTACCAACCTTCAGGTCACTCTTTCTCCTTCTTCTAAGAGTTGATTGCCTGCATCACAGACTTCCTCTCTGTGCTCTTAACCCTTCTAACATCCTAATCTCCTAGATGATCATCAAATTTCTTCAATCCTGAGACCTTTAATTTTTATTTTACATTAATTATCCTTGGAGCTATCACACTTTTGGTCTTTCTACTAGAAACTGTTCTTCCTCCAAGACCTTAAACTTTAAGATCCTACTTTATGATCATACAATCTGCTGTCTTCCTACCTTTCTGACTATCTTATCTCTCATAGATCTATTCTTCATCACTGCTACGAGCTAGCCCTCAATTCTGTTGTCTCCTGTAGCTGTAAGCACCCTAGATCTGCTTTTCTAAAAGGAAAGCAACTTTTGAGGGGTCAACAATTTTCTTTAATTACAAACCAACAGAGAAAATACAGGCAGAGAAATAAAGCCCAACAGGCAAGGTTAGTAATGTAAGACCATTGCATACATGCATAGTTACCAAAGAGAGAAGCATCAACATCTGGGTTTTCAAAGCTGGGAGTGGGGGGCTCCTTGACAGCTATCCAGAGTCTCATCTGGTATATGAACCTCCTTCTAAAGCAGTCCCCAAAGCAAAACCTCACCTTAGAGCATATATATATACTTTTCAGAGCAGGAGGGCACAACCCTAGTGACCCAGGACCTCATTAATTAACAAAAGGTGTAGGACTTTCTTCAAAACAAGTCTCCTCCAATCTGAGACCCACTAATAGACAGGGAAGATCTTTCATTAACATAAATCTCATTAGCATTACATATCTCTACCCCTATTCTGCCCTCTCTTTACATACAGCTCTGTACCTATAGTTAATCACATTAAGGATGCACAATATCCTTGAATACTTTACCCCTTTGACCTTTTATTGTTCATACACTGACCCTGGGTCATCCTTACTCCTTCCTCTTCTTTACTGTTACTCCCAAGTGACTAAATCTTATAGAAGTCATAAAGCTAATAAAATTGGGTCCATAAAAAATAATAATCAACAAATGTTTATTGAACTGGATTGGATTTTACCTACCTCCAACTGAACCATGAGCACTAGATAGCATTGCTTATATTCACTTGATTTCACTTCTGATCACTGCCCACAGCAGTTATCCTAAATCCTCTGCTTTTCTTTAAACCCCCAATTCTACCTTCATTTCTTTGTCTCAGCAATTGACTTTGTTCGTAAATTACTGAGATTAAGACATTCCATCATGAGCTCCTTCATCTCCTCTAATCCATGTATCAAAACTTCTACCTTCACCAATATTAAGATTCTCATGTTCCAGTCTCCAAAGCTGAGATGGTCCTTCACTTTGCCAGAGGGATGGTACAGGGCATAAAGTATTAGGCTTGGAATCAGGAAGACATGGGTTTAGTCTTACCTCAGATACTTCCCTGTCTCTTAATTTCTTTCAGGTTCAGTTTCATTATCTGTGAAATGGAGATAATAATAATTCCTCACAGAGTTGTTGTATAAGCATTTTGCAAACATAAACCATTATATAAATGTTAGTCATTGTTAGCTGGAGAGAAAAGTGTTCATCTCAAGAGAATGATACACAAGAAACACATAAACTAACCTAGATTTTTTTAAGATGAAAAAAATATATTCAAGCAATTGCAAGTAATAGAGAGTGAATACAAAAGCATGATTCTGTGAAAATAGTGTTTGGAATGCTAAAGGTCAGAAATGATCTGAGGTAAGTGATAAATTATAAGAACAACAAAAATGACAACAAAGTTTTTTTTTTTCTGGTTTTCAGTATTAGGGAAGAGAAAATTAAAGTGATAGAGCAGACAGAATTATGGCAATAGATGATGGAAAAAATGCAAGTCTTCTCAAACCTTATTTTCCTCTGTTTTCTCTGTCAAGGAGAATGATCTTTGGACTGGAAAGAACAAAAATGACTAATAGGGAATTAACACCCAGAATAAAAAGGGAAATAATAAGAGTGAAAACACCTGAACTTCAGGAGCTCAAGTCACCAGGTGCAGATGAACGAGATGCTGGGGTATTGAAAGAATGGTAATGTCCTACCCATGAAACACTGTGGAAAACTAAAAAAAAAAGTGTCAGGGGGAGATAATCACTGTTCTCAAAAAAGGTAAGTGATAAGAGGCTATGATCTACAGTCTAGTGTTTGACTTTGAGTCTTGAGAAAATTCTAGAATTTAATAAAAGGATGCTCTGTGAGCGTTTTGGAAAGGGAATTGATCATATCTATAAGTCAGTATGGTATCATCAAAAACAAATATGCTAGAACAGTTCATTTTCCTTCTTATTTTTTTTTACCATGTTATTAGGTGGAGCAAGGCAGTTTTGAATTTAACCAGTATTTATTACATTCCTGCTATGTGTAAGATACATGTACAACATGTCTAAAACTGAGGATCCAATGACAAAATATGGAAGAAACTTTGCCTTTAAAGCACTTACAATCTAGGAGTAGAGAGAGGATACTCATATAAATAAATTGACAGCAATCTGAGTAAACACAGAGAGTACAAAAACTGGAGGAGTCAGAAAATTCTCCCAAGAGGAGGTAGAATCTGAGATGAGCTTTAAAGGAATGTAAAGGATCTACGAGGCAGAGATGAGGAGGGAGTACATCATAGGGATTAGGGATACAACCTGGGTAAAGGGATAAAGATGAAATATCAGCTTTGGAGAACCACTACTATGCCAATTTGGGGGAATTGGACAATGTAAAAGGAAGAAATTTTGAGACTTTAAAAAAACCCTCACTAAATGAAATCCATATTTTTCTTATTTAAAAAAAATTAATGCCTTTGATATTTATGTCAGTCAGTCAGTGAATATTAACTAAGTGCCTGTAGTGTTACAGATACTGTGCTTAACGCTGAGCTTGAAAGAGTTAAAAGACAGGTCCTGACCCCATCTACCAGTTACTACTGAAATCCAACCTCACTTCCCCCATTGAAACTTTTTGTCACAAAAACAGTTAAGTAAAACCAACTGACACCGAAATCACTTCTGACAATGTGTATTATGTTCTATACTCTCAGTCCCTCACCTTTCTGCTGAGAAGGAAGTATATTTCATTATCTATTCACTCAGGATCAAGAATGGCCATTATACTACTCTGTGTTTAGCTGCCTTCCAGTATTGTTTTCATTTACTTTGCTGTGATCCTTGTATATATTGTTCTCTGGTTTCTGCTTCTTTCCCTTTACATCATGTCATACAAGCCTTCCAATGACAATTATATAAACACATAGTGAACTACATTTATAACTTGGTGCCAAATTTGGTCTTGTTGGTATGTGTATATGTCAAAAAATGCTTGTAAATCAGCAACAAGCTATAGTGCAATGACTGATGGGACTGGCTGATTCCATGGGAAAGAGTCATTTATGGATCAATGCTTTGTTATACCACATCAGCTCTGAGGGGAATCCTGAAAGAGAGCTTCTTTGAGGATGAGTGTAGAAAAGCTGATCACCAGAGGACAGAATCCCTAGGAGTACTTGATACTCTACAACTTGATATTCTACAAAAAGCCAGTATTTTTTTAAAAAGATTATGTTCTAAGAAAGGAGGTCTTCCTTCTGCCATTCTTCTGATCCTTTCTTTTCTGAGTAACTCTAGATCTTTCCTAAGTACTTTTAACTTAGAGGAACATTTGTGGTGATCTAAATGTTTTTTCTTTGTAATCTGACCAAGACTGGCTCACACAGGAAATCCTTCACATCTGTCTAGGTACTTTAGTCTAATTTACCTATCAACTAGGTTTGTATACTCATTCTAGAGACCAAGGCCTTAAAGATCTGGAATAATTAGAGATACAGATTTATCTGATTAAGACCCTCTATAAGAGAACATGGATGGTGGTTGTATCAAGAAGACTTCAGTCTAATTTCTAATGTAATTTATCAATTACAACCCAGGAAATACATCTGTCAGTGATTAAATGCCTGCAATCCATGGTAGTCTGAAATTCATTCCCTTTTTCTAATATCTTTATTATGGAGTAAGCCTAGAAAGGTTAGCTGAAAAAAAACTTAAGAAAGGTTTTAAATCAGAGGCTGAGGTGTTTACATTTTATCTTAGAAGCAATAAATAGGAAGGGGTGGGTTTGGGGGCAGGTCAATGACACAATCAGGATTGTGTCTTATTTTGGAAGCTTATTTTGGCAACTGCATGGAAGATAGATTATATGGGGAGAAACTGAAATCAGGGAAGAATTTCCAGTAATCCAAGGAAAAGGTGGGTGATAGGAGCTTACACTAGTATAGTGGCCATGTGAGTGGAAATTAGGAAGCAAATGTAAGAGATATTGCGGAGCTAGAAACAATAAGACATGGTAACTAATTAGATATTGAGGGTGAAGCAATGATAAGAGTTAAGATGACTTGAGGGTGGCAGTGACTCTTCAGATATCCAGTCAAGGATTAGATGGAGCACTAGAAGGATGCTGGATATCTTTATGAAAATAAGAAAGTTTGGAGGAGCTGATTTATGGAAGAAGGTAGTAAGTTTTGTTTTGAACATGGTGAATTCAAGAAATCGATGGAACATAGAGATATACATATCTAATAGAAAGCTGATGTGAAATTAGAACTACAGAAAGATATTAGGGCTGGGGTTCTTCATATGTCATCTTCATAAATATGATAATTTAACCCATGGGAACATATACAGTCATGAAAGGAGAGAGCATGGGGAAAAAAAATCGAAGTCCCAGGACAGAACCTTTGTGGACATTTACATTTATGGTTCTGTGATGGCAAGCAAAGACTCCCTCATTACCTTTCTGATCTAGCAAGCAGAACTAGACAGACAAATAGAGAAAACTTGAAAAAAAGAAAGAGGATAGGATTGAGGACACAAGTAGAGGTATTAGCCTTGGCAAAGAGAAGAGTAACTTCTTCCTCCATTAACGAAGGAAAGAAGGACAGTCAAAGATACAGGAGATTTTGAAATATGAAGATGAGTATATGGAGGAACTAATGATAGATGATCTCAATTTCCTCAGAAAGATAGGAAGTAAGATCATCTTCTGATATAGGAGATGTTGGAATGGCAAACAGGGCTATGAAAGAAGAGAAGATTTTTGGATAATGGCTACAAGGAAGATGGCTACAGGGAAAGAAAAAAAGGATATCTGTGTAATTACTTCTAACTACAGCTTCACTTATCCACAGATTCTGTTTTATCATCGTGGTCTCTCCATTGGTTCACATTACAATGTCTCCATTTTAGAGTAGATACTTGTGGCACAAAAAAAAAAAAAAAGTAGCCCACTTTCTGGTAATAGGCTTCTGAACCTAACTCAGTTGGGTCTCAGCTGATAGACATGGAATTTATCAAGACCATACTAGAAAACTTTCACTTTGGTGGGAGTCCCCAGAGTTTCTGCACCACTAATTTAGCTTCCAGAACCCATTGTCACATTTTGAGTTAATTTCATGTCATTCCTTCAGGATTTGATTGCAACACTCTAACAAAAGATAGTTTCCTATCTTTTGCTTTTTCTCAATATAAATTTACCCTAATGGCATAATCATCTTTCATTTTGCTAAATTCAGTAAGATCTTGTGGCTATTTGCCTATTTCCATACAAAACACTTTCCAATGTCTGGCGCTGACTGTTTTTTAACTCCTTCCTAATTTTCTCTTTTGGGCAAATTTGATTAAAATTGCACTGTTTCAAAGCATTTAGAAGAGGGAGGAAAAGTAAAGGCCTTAGGAAACCTAAAAGATAACATGATTTGACTACTAATCTCTGGACTGAGATGAGTCTGAGGTATTCGCAGAACAACATCATCATTGATAGTTTGCTCCTTTTTTACCTGGTATGATTGAACTTTTACTGAATAGAAAAAAATCACCCTAATTTCCTCCTTTAGCTCTTCCTTCATGTTCATAAAAAGTATAAGGTGATTGATTAATGCTATTTAGAGACCCTCATTCTTAATTAATGACTTATTTTTCTTCTCATACACTTGACTCAGGGAAAAGACCAACAAACAAGAACTATTATTAGTTATCAAATTCAAGGAAGGACACCTGGGAATTTGCCGGTTACATCTGTCCTACACTTGGATTCTGAGTGGTCCATGGTCAAGGTGTCCTCTTATCCGTAGTCTGATGAAATACTCCCAAATAATATTATAAACAGAGTCTGAAGCAGGCTGGAGGCAAAAAAGCATGTCTTTATGAGCTACTGAAATAGTCTGCAGCAAGGCAGAAATTCAGTCTGAGGGTGGAGACTGAATTGAAGTCAAGGGTCAAAGTCAGAGTCAGCAAAACCAGAAATAAGACTCGTCAAAGGAAGGGTCTTGGCAATGAGAAGAGCTTACTGCATTTACTTTTGCTCAGTTGAGCTGGGGAGCCTCTGGAGATTTTTAAGTCAGTGCAGATAAATTTAGTACCTCCAAGTCTGATCTTCTTCATGGGCTCCTGAATGGCTTTGAAGCATCAGTGATAATATCAGTAGCAAAATATTATCACATTTAATAAGCTCACTAGCAAATTAAAATATGTCAAAGCATAGAAGAATCAATTTTTTAAAAAAGCCAGTCATCACTACCCATATTCATTAAACTCAAGTTTCTTTTCTGTGAAAGTTTTACTAGTTGCCTTATGGTGTTTCACATGTGATTTCAGGAACGAAAGAGAAAGATAATAATCTCAAATATCTTCTGCATCATCCCCTAAAAGGATTTATTAAGTGTCTAACTATCCATTGTTTTGTATATACAATGGTAATTACACATAAACAGTTTTTACATTCTAGAAATTTTACAATCTTGAACAATATATCAACCTTTATAGTCTTTAAATAAGTCCCAAAAGTTTTCTAAGAGTATACTCAATCAATATTACTTTTTAGAGACAGGCTTTAACAAGATTAAGATTTTAGATACATTCAAGATATTAAATAATGTCTAAAAGAATGTATTGGATCACTCATGACAGCATTAGGTCAATTTTTCTTTTTTTTTTTTAATTTTTATTTATTTAACTTTTTACATTCATTTTCACAAAATTTTGGGTTCCAGTTTTTCTCCCCTTTTTATCCCCTCCCCCACCCCAATACACCTAGCAGTCTAATTTTCCCTATCTCCAATCTGCCCTCTCTTCTGTCATCCCTCCCTTCTCTTGTCCCCATCTTCTCTTTTGTCCTGTAGGGCCAGATGACTTTCTATTCTTCATTAACTATATGTCTTATTTCCTAGTAGCAACAATAATACTGAACAGTTGTTCCTAAAACTTTGAGTTCCAAATTCTCCCCATCCCTCCCTCCCCACCCATTCCCTTTGGGAAGGCAGGCAATTCAATATAGGCCCTATCTGTAGTTTTGCAAATGACTTCCATAATAGTCGTGTTGTGTAAGACTAACTGAATTACCCTCCATCCTCTCCTGCCCCCCATTGATTCTATTCTGTCTTTTGATCCTGTCCCTCCCTGAGTGTTGACTTCAAATTGCTCCCTCCTCCCATTGCCCTCCCTTCCATCATCCCCCCCCCTTGCTTATCTCCTTCTCCCCCACTTTCCTGTACTGTAAGATAGGTTTTCATACCAAAATAAGTGTGCATTTTATTCCTTCCTTTAGTCAAATGTCATGAGGGTAATCTTCTTGGTTTTTTTTTTTTCTTTCTCAGCTCTCCTCTTTTTCCCTCCACTAAAAGGTCTCCTGCTTGCCTCTTAAATGACATATAATTTACCCCATTCCATTTCACCCTCTTTCCTCCCCCTACCTTTCTCTCTTACCATTTGCCTTAATTTCTTTTAAGATACGGTCCCATCCTATTCAATTCACTCTGTGCTCTCTGTCTCTGTATGTGCATGCGTGTGTGCATGTGTGTGCGTGCACGCGTGTACGTGTGTGTGTGATCCCACCAACTATCCAGATACTGAAAAGTTTTAAGAGTTACAAATATTGTCTTTCCATGTAGGAATGTAAACAGTTCACTTTTGGTAAGTCCCTTAAGACTTCTCTTTGCTGTTTACTTTTTCATGCTTCTTCTCATTCTTGTGTTGGAAAGTCAAATTTTCTTTTCAGCTCTGGTCTTTTCATCAAGAATGCTTGAAAGGCCTCTGTTTCATTGAAAGACCATATTTTCCCCTGAAGTATTATACTCAGTTTAGCTGGGTAGGTGATTCTTGGTTTGAGTCCTAGTTCCTTTGACTTCTGGAATATCCTATTCCACGCCCTTCGATCCCATAATGTAGAAGCTGCGAGATCTTGGGTTATCCTGATTGTATTTTCACAGTATTGGAATTGTTTCTTTCTAGCTGCTTGCAAGATTTTCTCCTTGACCTGGGAGTTCTGGAATTTGGCCACAATGTTCCTAGGAGTTTCTCTTTTTGGATCTCTTTCAGGTGGTGATCGATGGATTCTTTCAATACTTATTTTGCCCTCTGGTTGTAGAATGTCAGGGCAGTTTTCCTCGATAATTTCATGGAAGATGATGTCTAGGCTCTTTTTTTGATCATGACTTTCAGGTAGTCCCATAATTTTTAAATTGTCTCTCCTGGATCTATTTTCCAGATCAGTTGTTTTTCCCATGAGATACTTCACATTCTCTTCCACTTTTTCATTCTTTTGGTTTTGTTTTGTGATTTCTTGGTTTCTCAGAAAGTCATTAGAATCCATCTGTTCCATTCTAATTTTGAGAGAACTATTCTCTTCAGTGAGCTTTTGAACCTCTTTTTCCATTTGGCTCATTCTGCTTTTGAAAGCATTCTTCTCCTCATTGGCTTTTTGAACCTCTTTTGCCAATTGAGTGAGCCTACTTTTCAAGGTGTTATTTTCTTCAGCATTTTTTGGGGTCTCCTTCAGCAAGGTATTGACCGGTTTTTCATACTTTTCTTGCATCTCTCTCATTTCTCTTCCCAGTTTTTCCTCCACCTGTCTAACTTGCTTTTCAAAATCCTTTTTGAGCTCTTCCAAGGCCTGAGCCCACCCGACATCCCCCTGGGATGTCTGCAGCCCCACCCTCCACGTCTTTCCCTGCTGGCAAGAATATGTCCTCGTAGTCGTCAGACCCGAAAGTCGGGATCATTTGCATCTGTTCGAAAAAACTCTCTATAGTCTTATTTTTCTTCCCTTTTCTAGGCATTTTCCCAGCCAGTTACTTGACTTCTGAGATTCCTGTCCACCCCTGCCTAGATCCGCCCAGCTAGTGCTTGGGGTCTGAGATTCAAATGGGCTTTCCGTGGCAGGCACGGCTGCTATTCAACGTGAGCGTTAGTTCTGGTGCTGGGGTGGTGGCAGGGCCACCTCCCAGGCTCAGTTCCCTCAGGGGCTTTATGCAGAGACCTTCAGTAATGGAACGGGTGGAGCAGGGCCGTCTCCCAGGCTCAGCTCCTTCAGGTGGTTTATGCAGAGACTTTCAGTAATGAAGATCCTGCCTGCTGCTCGGGGAGTCCCGGGCGGCCGCCGCTGCCTCTGCCACTTCCCGCCCCCACCTCTGCCTCTGCCGCTTCCTCCCGAGGAGGCCCGAGTCACGGAGACACCCCGCTCCCCTCTCTGCCAGCCCAGACGTGTCTCTCACTGACCTGTAGCGTCTGTGGGCGGAGGGACCTTCCTGACTGCCGGAGATTCGGTCCCTGAAGCCTGCTCCGATCTGCTCCTCTCGGCCACGCGGCCAGGGCAGCGCTGGGGTGGGGTCCGCTTTCCGGAGTGCGACAGACCCTGCGGACCGCTCTCCAGGGCTCTCTGGAACAGAAATCTCTTCCACTGTGTTTCTGCACACCCTGCAGCGATCCAGAACTCTTCTTACATTAAATGCATGGGCTGTGGAGCTCGCAAATGTGAGTCTTTCTACTCCACCATCTTGACTCCGCCCCTAGGTCAATTTTTCAAAGAGAAACAAAACTTCAATTAATGAGGCATTCTGTTTTCCCTCTTCACAAAAAAAAAGAAAGAAAGAAAAGAATAAAATCAAAGATATGTAATAATGCTCAGGTCCATCCTATACCTGGAAAGCTAAGAACTCACACCTTTCAACTCTTTCTCCAAATTAATCATGTAGAAAAGGGGAAATTTTCTATACTATTCCCATTTCCAAATATCAAGACGATATTTGTCTTTGCAGCTTCAAGTATGCTTTCTAGGTCTTCACTACAGAGCCAGAAAAAGAACAAGTCCAATCTACCTTCTCTATGGCAGCTTTGGGTTATTATAGAAGGTTATTTGTTGAGATTTCCATGAGAAAAACCCAACCTTATATAACAACACCCTTTTAAAGTTATCAGATATTTAAACCTTGTTTGGGTTCCTATCTACACAAATTCTTATTTCATTCTCTCATTTCCTTTCTCTGTATCCCCTTCCCCAGATAAGACAAAAATTAATCACAGAGTCATCAATGTAACCTGGAAGGGATCTTCATCTAATCCAAGCTGTTCATTTTACAGCTCAGGAAATTTTAAGTAACTTGCTTAAAATCCCATAGATAGGACTCATGCTCTGACTCTTCACTCTTTCATCATTCTTTTCATTGCACCATGTTGTCTCAATAGCATGAAATATGCTCTAAAAGTGTTCCTCCTGCCCCCACCACCACCACACACACACACACAAAAGACAACTTAAAAAAGAAATATAGGACAAATACCTGGGAAATACTTTCAATGCCTGTTACTTAAACAAAGCCACTTCCCACTGATTCAGTTCTGAGCTGTGTTTAGCAGCCTCACACCCACACTTGCTAAGCATGAAACTAGGTTAATACTTTGCCCCATTTGATAACATGGAACGATTATACCTTTTCTTTGTCAGATTCTCATCAGTATGAGTGACTTGGGAGGGTGTCTTGTTCTTTTGGTATGCCATCTTAATCTTGGAAGTTGAGGTTGGCAGCTGGGTCATAATACAATGCCTACCAGTTCATTCCTCCTTTTAATTACAGTGACATTGATTAAGTGTTGTTCAGCATCCCTTTTTTCCAGGATGACTTAGTCTGATATAGTCTACCAGTTCTTAAAGTGTATGGGAATCTCTCCTGCATTTGAGAAAGAGTGTATCAATTAAAGGGGCAGGATAATATGGAGATGGGAGATTGATAGGGATCACCGTGTTTCTTAGGCTATTTACAATTTGTTTATTATTCAGGATGGTTCAGTATTGAGAGATGATGAGATAGGGAGGAACAGTGCTGGAGAAAAGAACACATGTTCTATGTGTATTAAATTGTATCTTGTTCTGGACCCCGTAACCTTCTTCTAGACAGTATAGTAAGTAAGTTTATAAGTAGTAAAACGGGGAAGTAGCAGGAATAAGATTGAAAGTCACATACAACCCATCTTAAAGATCAAAGGAGCATAACTGACAAATTGTATCATATGTTAACCAAAATTCATCTTAGTAGTATGTGCTGAATCAGCGGAAGCCATCTTGGTGCTATGGTCTGTGCCTTTTAGTCCTATGATATGTAGAAATCGGACAAGTTCCAGACATACAGCAGATCACCAAATGATGCTGATAATTTTGAGATGATGGGGATATGTTAACTTTAAAGTTTTACTGATAACTTTGGATGATTCGGATTTGTTAATGAACTACTCCAAAGTGGCACAGATAAGAATTAGAATGTCCCTCCCTCCAAAAAAAGACTATGAAAATAAGATCTTAAACTCTTCCCTCCCCCAGGACTTTTCCACCTCCATCAGGCCCATGATGCCTAGTGTTCCCAACTCTAATTCATGCTTATAAGTGTGATATTCTTTGCCTTTCCTCCTTTACCCCTGACCTGTCCCTGTGCCATCTGACTCTGTATCCCTTTCATCGCTTGTCTCTGCTGTGCTGTTTACCCTCACACTGACTATGCCTAATTGAAGTGTGATTGCTGCTCCAGTGGGCACACTGTTGGTCATGGTGAGTATGCCTTCCCCCTTTTCATCATTTCATAAATTAATTACCAAATCATATGACTCTTTCTATTCCAAAGTATATATATGGCTAGATTGTCATTTTTCTGATCAGGAGTTCATTGGAGACATACTGACCATCTGAAAGTCACAAAACCACATTTCACACTCAACCACACCTACAAACACTCAAAAAGGAAGTTCTCCATTAGCAAGGATGAAAATACTTGAGTTCAAATGTGTTTTAGTTGATAAGATAACTAGTGGAGTATTCAGTAGTTCTCTATACCAAGGGTGGGGAACCTGCATCCTTGAGGTCACATGTGTCTTTATAGGTCCTCAAACGTGGACCTTTGAGTGAATCCAAACTTAAACAAATCCCCTTAAAAAAAGGATTTATTCTGTAAAACTTGGACTCAGTCTAAAGGCCATACCAAAGGACCTACAGGGCTACAAGGCCTCGAGGCCACAAGTTCCCCATCTGGTCTATACACACACATATAAACACACACACACACACACACACACCACTCATGATTTTTCCCAAGTTATTTGACAAGATAGGTTAGAGATGACATTAGATATAACAGAAGGGAATAATACTTTTAGTTCATTCTAATACATATATATGGCAGGGTAGGGGAAATAACTATAGCAATAATCTACAATATATGACTTGACGCACCCCTCTGGATCTTGGATAAAGGCCAGTCTTCTCTGCTACTACAGATCCTGAATATAGAATATTATTTTTATGGATGCTATTGTGACTTCCATATTCCAAAAGAGAACATTTCACAGCTGGATTTTATTGTTTTGTATGATAGTTCTGTTTTGGTTTAAACTGAGTTTGTGTTTATTTAATAGGCTAATATTATGGTATTTCAAAGCACTGTTGTTCCACTAGAAGGCAATTAAGTGGATTAATCTTTGAACCTATCACATACAACATTCTATTCTATAATAATAAATTTTTATATTTCATCCAAAATGGTACTTTAAAATTATAACTAATCATGTACTATGGCCCTCATCCTGCAACAGTACCATCTTTTTTTTTTAAATTATAATATCTCTGAACAAATTCCTGTTTACATTTATAGGCAGTGCCATCTTTGGCCAGTAGATAGCACTCAAGATATTTCAATAAATAGAGAGGAAAAATCTTGGAGAGATTTTTTACTCTACCAAATGAACAACAGAGAAGTCCAATAACAGATAAGTCCATCTGTACCTCAACAGAACAGGAGAAAATAGGCAATTTTGTGTAATTATAAATGGAAGCTTTCCTACCAATCATCAAGTAGCATCATAATGCATATCTGTATATTATGATCAGTGTAGGATCACCTGTTTCCCAAAGCAATTACTGTCTACATACAGGGAGGAGTTATTCATTGATAGTAATGGAAACATTAAAAAAAAAACACCTGATTACCAATACTGAGGCCTACTTGAATAATATGTACATACTTCTGTTTTGGCAAATAAGAATAAAGAAGGTTTAAAATGCAACACTACCAAAGACTCACTGATCCTACTATGGAGAAGGGTATTATGAAAATGGATTATTCTCTGACAAATAATGCACCTGAGTGGGTGGGTGGGTGGTTTATATAGAGCTAGACAGTAAGGAGGAAAGAATTTTAACTTTGCAATGTTGGTTTTTTGAAACCTGTTGTTGAATATAGAGGTAAATTGCTCTGTCTAGACATGGTTTCCTGTGCACATAAAGGATACTTCAACAATCACTTAGGTGTAAAGGGTGACAAGAAAAGCTGGCACTGATATTTTGAATAATCTGCCATGTGAGAAAGAAAGAGGTATCTATGCAGTTCAACTATCACAATGTATCTGCTGAAGTTAATTCATGTGTGTGGTGCCCTTGTGGTGGATGGTAGCATACATGTGTTGTCTATCTTGTCACAGCTGACTAGAATTGGGGAAGCCAGAAGCAGAGTCACTGAACGGGCAAATCCAAGTGGCTTTAGAGGCAATAGAGTGAGGAAAGACCATATCAAGGAAAAAGTCATCTGCAAATTCAATTTGGGGAAGGAATCAAAGATACATTTATATGTTTGACTTGTGGAAAGTAGAAGAGGTAAACACATGTTAAAAAATTAGGGAAGACAACTTCTCCCTCCCTCTCAGGGACTAACCAGCCACAAACTTTTGAAACTTAGTATACCCAACTCTTCTTAGGGATGACACTATCTACATTTGGAAGTTCCCTAAGAATTTTCTAAATTTGGCCTATTTAGTGAAAACATTCTAGAGTATTACAAACTTTAATGTTACATGCCACTGGAGGCACAATTATAGGCTCAAAGCCATGCTTCTGACTCTTACTGGTTGAGTGACCTGAGCAAGTCACTTAACCTCTTCCTACTCAAGGCAACTCACCAAAACTATGAGTCAGAGAAAATGTTGTCCTGCATTGGGAG